>OY982965.1:10000000-11316246 GCA_963890685.1 Plagodis pulveraria
CTCACTATAGCAAGGAAAATTCTAGGTTATTTCTTACCAGTTCGAATTTGTTTCTTTTCATCTTCAGCAAGAACTGATATTTGTTCTAAATCCTCCTATCATAACGACACCACCAACTTTGTGAATACGCTAGATTAGCAGGGCTTTCTGAAGCATGCCATAGCATACTTCGGGCTGCCGATGCATGCCGCGTCGTAACCGTACCGTCACTCAGCGCCAGCCCTGAACTTGTAACTATTATATGTAGTACGCCAATCATTTTAAATTTATCAAGCAACGTATAAATATTATTTAAAAGGAAGTTTAATTTTCAAATAGTTTACTAAGATATGTTGTATGCTAAGAAATGCTGTCATAGTAACTAATATTTTAAAAATATTTTAAGAAAACATTAAATTAATATTTTAATAAAACACTTAAAAAATATAAAACAGTCAAGTCACTAAAAAGGTACGAGCACACGATCGAGAAATCTCGATCGTGTGCTTGTAGAGTCAAGACCTCCTGAGGATGCTTCGTGTAGAAACGAAACGCGTCGAAAACTCTTCCGGTTTGGCTGCGTGGCGTTTGTGACGTCACATCGGCTGAACGTGCCCGACCCGTGGTACAACTGCGATGTCCAACTGGTTGTACTACGGAGAAGTAAAGTTACCCATGGTTCAACTCTTTTTTTATATATTTATGATTATGATCCATGGTACAACGGCGGAATTATGTCCAACTGGTTGGACTAAGGGGATAAAGTAGTAAATTATCACCAAAAGTAGTATATGAAATTAAATTTATGTGGCGCATCGCCGGCCACTGCCGCGGCACGCTCGCTTAGCTCGCTCGGCTCGCGCGATGTTGTAGTCACAAGTAACCTAACGCTCCTCCTCGCTTCGCTCGTCGTCGCACCTAAATATGACTTTGCCCTAGACTATAGATAAATAAATAACTAGTCCTTAGATTAATTCAATTCCCAGTAGTACAACTAGTTGAACCAAGGAAAGAATAACTCACTCGAGTTGAATCATTAGTAAAGATATTTCCCCATAGAACAACCAGTTGAACCATATAAAAAAAGAGTTTAACCATGGGTAACTTTACTTCTCCGTAGTACAACCAGTTGGACATCGCAGTTGTACCACGGGTCGGTCACTCGGCTGAACAGGAAAATTAGGCGGCATTGCCACTAGATATATTTTTAAGTGTTTTATTACAAGATAAATTTAATGTTTTCTTAAAATATTTTTAAAATATTTGTTATTATTAAACATGGATTTTCGCAAAGAAACGCCTGAATCTATTCATTATCTTAAATGCTACCATCTTTTACTGCTTAAAATATAGTTCGTGTATCTTTCACCGTACAGTTTGGTAGCTGTACACAAGTGATCGCAATGGACTTGCGTTGCTGAATTTGAATGTGCTTGCACCAAAAAATAGTGAAAAATATTTCCGCAACGCAATGAATTGCTGTACAATGCAGACAACTAATAGGTTTGTTCTTTACTTTTTGTACATGATATAAACAGAAACCATAACTTGCTCTTTGAGCTTGGATATCATCAAGTGAAATTTTTTTTACGTTTTGTCATTTCATCTCTTGAACAACATACCTACTTGATAATTATCGGTCACATTTTTTTATTCACGTTTAAATTGAATCCCTTAGAGTTAGATTAGTTATCCGTGAATCTATCGTATATTCATAAAAAAAAACGATGAAAGTCCAAGGGGACAAACAAAATGGCCAAGTGGCATACCACACTAAAGTTATATTAAAAATATATATACATAATACTTGTTCAAGGAAAAAGTATAGATATATATTCGAGTTTCAAAACAATGGTAGCTGTTAGAAGCTTCCAGTAAACGCTTCAGGCGAACATGATCTTAAAATTATCAGTAGTCAATAAGTCACTTCAATCATACGATACCCTTTGTTTGCTGAAATTGTTTAACAATACTTGTGTAATAAGAATTAACTTGTTAATAACTATACGAGTACATGTGACCATTTACTATAATTGGTAGGATTAGGTACAAATAGTTGTGCCCATCTTGACGAGTTCAAATTTGGTAAATCTGCTAAAGTTGAGAATTCAAAACATTATTATTCTTATTACATTTTAGACACACGGTATTTAGGTTAAAAAAATTGTAAAGTAAAGGTATGAAATCATATAATAAAATATTAAAGCCTTATTGGAGTAGTGGTTAAATAAATTTAGCTTGGTAGTATGTTCCCGGATGTTTACACACAAGCATAGTTCCCTGTTTTCAAAACCAGAACCTCAGAATTCTCAATCAATGCCTTGGGCCATTGGCATCGGTGATCATGATAACAATAGAATTTCATTCATAACTAGGCCATAGTGATCCAGTACGATGCCAACTTAGGCGACAAAAAGTTATCCAAATCATAAAAAGTCATAACCAGGATATTTTAAAATATTAAGTACTTAATTTAAAATAATAATTATTGGGTAGCACTTGACCACTATCTCACCTGATGTTAAGTGATGATGCGATCGATGATGGAGTGCGCTTACCCAGATTCACTAATATTTTGAAGACCCCAATATTGTACTTAACCGGAAAATACGAGTATATTTGATTTGTTTACCACCCTTCTGCATTTAGCAGGTATTGGGTCGTTTCCCACCATTTGAACAGCCCAATTCAAAAAGAGCTTTTGGCTGATTCATACCGCGGTGCGAACCACGCATGGTGTGAGAAGTCCCAATATCCCCTGTAACATAAGTTGATAAGTGATGATGAGGTAGTAAAATGGCTTAAACGAGACTGAAAACTGGCTCTCAATCTAACGGAATACACGGTTAAATGCTTGGTTACCGATTTCTTGAGCTAGCTAGCAGGCATTCGCAAAATACCCTACTACCATAAAAAAATCGTAATTTTCAGGCCACCCGAAAGCCCTCTAGGAAGCGTAACGACTAAGAGAAAAGACTTATAAGCCATCCTAGTCTTAGACTCACAACGATATTGAAAGGAAATCGGGAAGTAGGAAATCGTCATCTCCAAAATGTTGAGTTAAATATGACCTACTTTCTGGGAATGAATGATGATAAACTAATTGCATGTTATTACAATTATTCGAATAAATCATTCGATAATCACTTAACAGAGCCCTCACATTATAATTAATGAACATCGACGTGTTTATACTATTAATTTTGGACCGCAGGCCATCATTTACATGAATTTCGGTACGTCTGTCGGTCAATCATGACACGTAAGCGACCAATTAAAGGGGTATCCATAACGATAGTTTATGTAGATAATTGATATCCAGTTTATAATGATCTGGGATATTATTGGTTTACCATGGGTTACAGTTTAACCTATGAAAAAAATGCTGGCCCTTATTTGGCTTAATCTTCCATACTTTATTAATATGTAGGGAAAACTATAGTACCCCGTAACCTGCTTTTAAAATTATACCTACATTATTATTTCAAACTCTGTAAGCGACTTAGGTGCTAGGAGTTTCCCATGTCTAATCGTAGAGGTCTACGATTAAACATGGGTAACAGAGGCTGTAGGTACATATTATGTTATACCATCGACCCAATTTTTTTATATCTTAGCGTACGTTTTTGTTCTTTTTTTTTTCATTTGTTTATTTACAAGTTCGCTCTTAGTGCTGCAAATATTTACTAATCCCTTTTATGTAAATAACTCCAAGCTAATTTCATTACACTTTTTAACGCCAGCCAGTATTGTTACTGCGAAGCATCCTTTATCTGATAAAGTAACAGAAGTTCCTTACTACATTTAAAATAATTTTCTTTAAGTCTTGAATTTAAGTCAAGGCTCAGAATAAACTTTGTTCTGAATTCTCTTATAACGTAGTTTTTGATAAATAGAACTTTTCTGCTTTGAAAACCGGCGGTTTTTGTTATTTTATTTTATTTTTTTCGTTTTATCTAACCAGTTTTTCTTCATAGTATTATAATGTTTAAGAAAATTAAAAGCTTTGATTCTCATCAAGGTTTGTTCTCACAATTGATTTTTGTAGGACTACGGTGCTACACCCCACGAAATTCTTTTGATTTGTTTATTATTATTTATAGGTAAGAAAAAGTAAACAGTAAACAGCTTAACTACATGGCAAAATATATTATTTAACGACATTAATAAAACGTTTCACAACTTTTTTAAATGGTAGCAAGTTATATATTGTACATTTTTGTGCCTATTGTTGTGATCAGCTACAAAACCAAAATTTACGACTGAAGGGCTGCATTTCAAAACGTTAATATTAACAAACTTATGAATGTTTTTTTTACTATCGGCCAGTACTATGCTATAAAATTACATTGATAAAGCAGCTGCCTCCCAGTAAGGTGAATATTAAGGTACTACATGTTAACAAATTATCAAATTACCTTACTTTATCCATCTTTCACATTTTCATACATGCAAGTCAGTTAGGAGTTTACCTTACACGACTGCCCAAAAAAATTATGTTTTCAGCATTTAAGTATATGTTTGTGAGTTTCTTTATTCCATTGTAACTCCTAAACAGCTTGACCGATTTTGTAAAATATATTATTAGCTTCGTCTTGGAAGCGCAAGTGACAAAAGGTACAAAAAAATTATAAAAATAAACTGGTGGACTTTAGACGCCATATTTTGAGAAAAATAAACGTCCAAACCCATCGAGATGGGTGTCAAAATGAAGAGCTTTAAAAACGGTTCCATAAATATATATAAATTGCAGTTTTAATTTCAATGGAACGATAAAACGTGTAATGAAAATAAATTATTTGCCGTCGGGTTTTTTTATTTTTTAACTAATTTATACATGTTTACTGCAATTGTTCTCCAGTTCTGTTTGATCAGATGCAGTCGCCGAGGTGATTAAAACATTTTATACTAACGTATTGATATTTCTTGCAAAATAAATAATAGCATTATTAGTGATCAAGCCCTTACGCAAGTTCACGAGTTGTTCCTTCTGTCTATATGTATAGAGTTGTATGTATTGACAGTGTAATTTCGTATGATTTATGATATCCAGCGCCATGTTTTCGATGGGATTGACCCAATTATTTAGAAGGTCATTTTAGGTCACTACTCAAACATAATGGGTGGGAGATGAAATTGGGTAAGTAACACTTGTAGCAATCGTATTTAGTCTTATGCTCTGTGATTACATAATTTATCTATTTTACTGTAATGATATAAGTAGTAACTGATAGTGGTAAAAGGCTAGCTTTAATTACTATCTTACCTTTATCACTCACCCCAATGTTAAAGATTACATCTAAAATAGATAATGGGGCCACAAGGCCTTGTTACCTACCAAAACTCTCTATCATGTTGGTACTTTTTACATGCATTTTATTGCTGAAATTATTTAATTAGTTTGCTAAGTTAAGCCTAGCTAGTAAAATAGAATAATCAATCATTTAAAAACTTGTCATCAAAAGTAAGCTCTTCATCAGATGTTATATTAATGTTTAAAGCGGTGGTAGTAGTAGAAACTAGTCATCAGGACAAATTCAATGAGCTAAACTCGTAGGGTTATCCATTCTCGGATTGTTCATCATAAGACCAGAATGAGGGCACTATAAAATCATCAGTACTATATACAATTTCATGATATAACAATAATTGGAAGTGAGTGAAGTTCACCAAAAGCAGATGAATGCGTATCTTTTTGAATCCAGAACGAAAAAAGAAAGTTCCTTGTAAGTGTGACCCCTCGCCTTGATAAGGCTGTAGGTCTTGATTATGAACACGCACACAAGTATACAATAGCTTGTGTTAACCAGCACACTAGATTAATAATTTCGATGATGTATTCTACTGTATTCCTACATCCATTTTATCTTAGACAGTATTTTGTTTTGTATTTAATAGTAAAAATTGCAGGTGTTTATGCAATAAAAAATATAATGTACGAATTATCTGTACATAAAACATTGATAATTACTACCACACGATTGATGTTCGTTGCGTTCGTTGTTGACAATGATAGGTACCCATAGTGTAAAGTTCGTGAATAAATGAGTGACTCGATGAAGACGATCGAAGCGTGATGCAAAATGAATATTGATTTTGCTTATTTTGTGCCTAGAAACTTGGTATGTACCTACCTATCTGCTTTATAATAAAATATTTATTAGGAATGCATTTCTATTTTTCTTAGTTTTGAATGATATTGTTTTGGTTTGAACTAATCAGTGGATATTGTGCTAATATATAAGTTAGGTAACCTTCCTTATTATTTTTTTACAAATTAATTAGTAAACCTACCAATTAGCCACAGTTTATTCCAGATCTGCAAAAAATAATTAAAAGAGACTATTCCATCCACAACACAGGGTATCCTAGTGTGGGGGCTAGTGTGACATGTAGACAACTTTGTTAAAAAACTTATAGGTAAGAAGTTGCATAATATATTGTTATTCTTTGAGTATCATTTTAGGCAACGTTCTCATATTGATACTAACATATTTTGTACAACCTACCTAACTAAGATGGTAGTAAAGTGTTTCTAAAACACTTTGTTTTCTAAAACAAATAATTTAGATGAATATGAATCAAATTTATATTGTATTACGAAGAGAAAAGTTTGGCAATAATGACTGAAAAATGATATCTGGCAAATGTCCACCACGAGCACGCTGACAGATGTCGATTCTTTCATGAAAGTTTTTAATCAGTTTTTGGCAAAATTCGGAGGAGGGAGGTTCGATTCCCAAACGGACCAAAAAACAAAATAATTTTGCTACAATCATTTATAAAAAAAGATTTTCGCTTAGCATCCGATACTGCTTGTAATCATATTTAAAAACATATAAGGGTAGGGACATAATTGTGAGAGTTAAGTGTTTGCAAAAACACTTCTTTCGAACAGATGAAGTCTAGTAATCTGGTTGATGACCGCGCACCATCCCCTATGACGGTTTAAGTAATACCACAAACCACAAAGTTTCAACTCGAAAAATAATGGTTCCGGTTGCCGACTGGTTTAGGCATCCGGCGCAAAATCACAGGAAGCGGTTTAGATTCATGCCAGGGACAAAAAATAATGTGCTTCAATAATTTGAAAATATGTGTTTTTTTATTGCTGTTAGGTAAACCTTTGGCCACAATCTCACCTTATAGTGTGATGATGTGTTTATAACCTAGAATTACTGGCTCTCAAGGACAGCTGCGGGAACACACCGTTAGGTGCTTGGCGACCGATTTTATACATGAGGGTGGTCGCTGGCCGAGCGGGCATTGCAAAATCCCCTTCCACCATGCGGTGAAGCTCAAGCCCGGCGCAGTGGGATTCGAACCATGGACCTGCAGCGCGGCAGTCCATAGCCAATGCAACTGAGCCATCACTGCTTTAAATGATAATGTGACTACTAAAAGGATTTTTTTAAATTGAATTTGTTTGATTTGTCTTGATGAGTCAAGACCTGCGAAACAGCTTCGAGTTATATTCTCCGATTTGAAAAGTAAATACAAATTATCTAGTTTCATAAAAATCTGTCCGAATAAGACATTCAATAGTAAGTTAAGGTTATTTTCTGAAAAGGCAATAAAACAGCTTCATGCAATATATGAATTCAAACAGAATCAGATTGTTTCACCAAGAATTTAATAAAACGTGTGCCAAAGAAGCAAAGTTAAAGGAATTTCAGTCGTTCTATGCCGCCACAGAGCCACTACGGAAGTAATAAAGCTACTACATTGCTCTACATTTTTGTCGGCAGTTCTTAAAACTGATGTAATGGCCCTTCGGAACGAGTTTTTTAATTTATTTAGGGCGTCTACTAATAACACGCTGCAGTATATCATAATAAGTGTAATCCTACAACGAGAAATAATAATTTGTATTGTAGCAAAAGAGCAGCGTTCTCATACGTTTTGACTTTGATTTGGCCGGTGGAGACTTAGACAATACTCGTTATGATTGGTACATGTATACATATTATATATGTATGTATTGACGGCATGCTAATTTAAATAGATATTCTGCGTCAATATTATTTGAATAAAGTCTAAGGTCAAAAAGAAACTTTTCAGAGCCGATGGATATGAACATACCTACATGTAAACTGTGAGATGTTTTTAAGCCCAAGTTTTTCAGTCAGTACATAAAACTATCACATTGAAATCAAATCAAATAATTTATTTGCAAGAATACAATCATGTATGTACATTTTGAGTTTTTGTGTAAAATGCGTGGTCTCTGTATTCTGCCTGCAAGCAGACGTGTGAATATTTAAAGCTAATGCTAAAAATACACTAGTAATATTAACAATTTAATAATATTAATTACATCTATATCTTACTAAACCTCCATATATTCTTTAATGCTATAAAAACAGTTTTCTAATAAACGGAATAGGCTAAGTCAGTACTTAGATATATATCTTTATGGCAGCGTGGTTGATATAATAAGTTTTTAAAACGATTGCGTTTTTGTCTTGACAAAATGTTATCTGACCAAATTAACTTATTTATATGCAGTGGTTACAGAAACTATCCAAAATCAGTAAGAACCCGTTTTTACTAGTAAATGCGCGCATATTTACTTTAACATAACTAACATTTATTTTCTTTAGAAAATTTTCAAGCTTTTCGCCGGATGATGCCGCGTCATCAAATAATGATTGAATAACCAGATATAATTTATTCACGCCAACCTGCAGAATGTAACTTTACTCGTTATAACAATAATATATACAGCTGATTACAAACATTCTGAACTTTAAATCATGTTTATGGTCTCGAATTCCACTAGCGATTTCACAGTTTTTTCAGCATTTGAAATCAGTTCCAAATCAGTATAAATCTATATATTTTACTAATTTCAGTGAATCAGTACAGGACTGATTGTATCATTAGTCAACACGACATCAAATTCCGAAAACATAGTAATAATCATTAGCCCGTCACAATATAACATATGATGATGACGTAGTCCTGACCGATTTCATCCCGCTGTGGATGTGTTTTTTGGTCCTGTTTTTTTTTTGGACATGTATGCTTAATTTACGTATCTTGACTAGGTTTCTTCTGTTCGTTTCTTCGTTCTTTTGGTACGCTCTATGGTGGCTTGAGTACCCGATTTTGTTGGAGAAGGTACGAGCGCACTTGGGGCATGTTAATACCCCGCTAATGTTATTGTTCTTGATGGATACAATGACATTATTATATAACATATAGATAGATAGATAGGTAGATAATACTTTATTGTTACACCACATAAGACAATAACTAAGAGGCAAAAAAAATATAATTTTCAGTGAAAGTGTTACAATGGGCGGCCTTATTACTAAAAGTAATCTCTTCCAGGCAACCTTTGGATGGAGAGGATTTATAAAACCGATAGTGACGGGGTGCAGTTAAGCGATATAATTGATTAATCAAATAAGGTATCTAGCAGACATGAAATCAATATTTGTAGTGAAATTGAAATGAAACCAAGAGCGCAATATATATTTAGATATATGGTTTCATACTGTGCCAATTCAATTGAACAATTTTTTTTTTACTTAAGAATGGAACCGACTTCAACACTCAAAAGTGTGAAGTGAGTATAACTTGTTAAAGTCGGTACCGTGAAAAGAAAAAGTACCTATTATTACAATATTGTGCGCATGGTACTGACTTCGACAAGTTATTTCACAATTTTAAGTGTTGAAGTCAGTACCATTTTTGGGTATAAAAAATGTCTTCACCCTTTTGAGAGACCCTTGCTAATTACGAGATTGATTTTCATTCACTACCATTGACCATATCATCAAGATGTGATACACTTTTCAGTTATTGGAGTTAAATTCAAAAACGACTAGACCGCTTTTAGAAGCATCAACTTTTAAATAAAAAAAGAATCATCTAAATCGGTTCACCCAGTCAAAAGTTCTGAGGTAACAAACATTAAAAAAACTGTAAAATTGAGTACCTCGTCTTTTTTTGAAGTCGGTCAAAAATAAAAATCATAAAAGTTACTCCTCCATTATGAATAACGAAATCAAAAATCTCTTTATTTCAAAAATTATACTCTGCTCCAAAACATTGGTAAAAAAAATTGTGAAAACCAGTACAAAAGCTAAAATATTCCACGTCTATCATATTTTTCCGGTGCAACGCCTTTATGTCGGTCCGCAAACAAAGCGGGTAGCCTGAAAACAAAATAAATATTTATTGAAATAATTATTCGATGTATAACCAATCACGCAGCGGGATTTATTACCCGTCAAAGTTTTTTTCGTTATATTTGGCTTTCCAGCTTCGGGAAATTGGTTTGTTAATACAATACAAAAGTAATTCTGAACGTAAAAGAATCATGTTTAAATATCTTATATATTCGTCGTTTTACCTTTAAAATTTTATTTAATACATTATTTGTTTTTTTTTATTGCTGTTAGACTAGCCTTTGCCCACAATCTCACCTGAAGGTAAGTGATGATGTGCTCGAAGATATTGTTCAGGATATCCTAGGATTATTGGCTCTCAAGGACTACTGCCAGAACACACCGTTTGATGCTTGGCGACAGATTTCCTACTTGATGACTTGGGTGGTAGCTAGCCAGGCGAGCATCGCAAAATGTCCTACCATCATGCTATATCGACTGCCATCGTAAGACAACAACCGTGACCGACGGTTTAACGTCCAAAGCACGGAAGCGCTCAGATAGTCACTAGCGGTCACCCATCCAAGTCATGATCGCGGCGAACGTTGCTTAACTTTGCTGATTTGCTGGTAGGTTAAAAATGTTCTGTGGATATACCTTCAAATGAGCATAAAATAGTAAAAATAAACCTTTAAACATGCTTTTTATACACAAATATAACGCTAACTTCACTAAAACTGCATTCACGAGCAGTTATTAGACATTAAATACATTACCTATCATTAGTAAGGAAAATTGCAGTTTCAGCGTCAATTACAGGCTAAGTGCTTCCGTTCTTGAATAATAGGAAGCGCAGTAGAGACGCAGGCGGTATTCTTAATAGGCAGTGTTCCTAATATTATATTGTTACTCGTACCCAAAATTTTCCAAATGTGTTAGTGATCTCAGCATATTGGAAGGATTTTCACGCTAAGCGGACGTACAGCTCCACCGGACTTTGGGCGAGGGGAGGCCCTCTTATAGCCCAGGAGGAAGAAGCGCTGAGGGCACTTCTTCTGAGACGGGCGTATAAGGCGAAAAGCGCCTTATACCTCCGTCTCCTGCGGGCGCCGAAAACGCCACGCTACTATCGGGAGGGGTGACAGCGAGCTCAAGGACACCACTGTGGTTCGGACCTCGGCTTGTCTCGCTGCCGAGAGACAAAGGGGGAATCGGAACTAAATGCCCCGGTACAACTGCAGTGTTGTACCGTTGAGAATGGGCCCTATTGAATATTACTCTGTGACTATTTGGAGAGACACTAATCGGGATTTTATTTTTGCCTCGAGCTCGCCGGCGAGCTCGGTGTTTGATTGTGTAACCTCTGATTACCGCACACCTGGGGATGTTACCAGGACGACTTGCGGACAACGCTAAAGCTGCCAACGTAATGGCTGCGATGGGGTCATCCGGGTCGTCCAATACCTGCCGTGGTCGGCGACGGGGGGGTTTAAACCATGGGTCGGATGAGGCAGTCGAGTAGTTCGATGCCTGGACAACTAGAGGGTTCGAGTGGTGGGGCGCTCGATCAAAGTATCGGCGGGCGCAGTCCTTATTGAACTGCGCTAAAGAGGGAAGGTTTAGGTCGCAGTGCAACTCGGCGTTCCGTACATACCACGGAGCACCGGTTGCCTGGCGGAGGAACCTGTTTTGAATGATTTGAAGTTTACGTAGGTGGGCCTCGCTAGCATGACTAAACACTACTGAAGCGTATGTCATGATGGGGCGGATGCAAGTAGTATAAAGTGTCTTCTTATTTTTAAGAGACATTTTACTCTCTGTACGAATTAAGGGACCTAGGCGACCCATAACAAAGGCCGTCCTGTTACGAACATCAGTGATGTGAGCGGCAAAGGTGAGATGCCGATCAAGGGTGACTCCAAGATACTTTGTTTTACCAACCCAGGGAATCGGTTCGTCAAACAGAGTTAAAGGTTTAGGATAGCGGGGGTTCGAGTGAGTACTCTCATTGAAGTATATAGCTGCACTTTTAGTCGGGTTGACTGCAATGCGCCATTTACGGAACCAGTCACCGATCTCGGTGATGGCCCGTTGAAGGAGAAAATAGGTCTGTCTGTTAATATGCCAGCCAGTGGAATAAATGGCGGTATCGTCCGCATATTGGGCTATGAAAACCTTGGGCTGAGAGCGTGGGATGTCGCTGGTATACAGCGCGAAGAGAATGGGTGATAGTACGGAGCCCTGAGGGACTCCGGCACTGACTGGGTGGGGGGTGGAGAGGGTACCTTCCACGCGGTAGCGAAAGCTTCTGTCCCTTAGGAAGTCTTGTAAGGTGAGCACAAGACGAACTGGCACGCCAAAGTGGTATAACTTGTAAATCAAGCCATTGTGCCAGACTTTATCAAAAGCTTTCGCTACGTCGAGGAAGACTGCTACCGTCGTTTGGGGTTTGGGTTTCTTATTGAAACCTTCAAGGATGTGCTCCGTGAGGCGGTGCACCTGTTGGACGCATGAGTGCTTGGGCCTAAAGCCAAACTGCTCATCGGGAATAAGGTGGTGTTCCTGCGCATGAGCCGAGAGACGGTTCGAAAGGAGCCGTTCGTATAGCTTGCCTAGGGCACTGAGAAGGCTGATGGGACGGTAGCTGGTGGGGTCAGCGGAGTTTTTGCCTGGTTTGTGAATGCCAATGACATTTGCACATTTCCAGACGTCGGGAAATAAACAGTGGTTCATGGCCGCATTGAAGATGCTTACTAGTAGATGAATCAGGGGGGGAGAAAGGTCCCCCCGAAGGGTTCCCGCCTTGTCGTGGCGGTGGGGTTTAGTAGCCGTGGCTTCGTCACCCACGGTGAAGCGAAGAGGAACCAGGGGCCGTGCTGACTTGGGCAGTCGGCCGGCCCCAGAGGGGCCGCTCCACTGGGCTTTGCCTCTAAGTCCAGACTGGAGCGGCAACGGGTAGGCTGCGGTGCTGTATGGGCAGCACTGCATCTGAGGCGGGCTGTGGTGTTGTATGGGCGACACCACAGCTGACGGTGAGGGGCCACGGCGGGAGAGGAGTGCCGGTATCACGGTGCGCCGCTCTCCCTACCTTCCGTGGCCACGGCGGGGCCGCCACCGTTGGATGGCGGACGCGGAGGGGCCGCAGGGGAGGAGGAGTGTTGGTATAGCGAGGCGCCGCTCTCCCTATCCTCTGCGGCCGAAGTAGCAGGCGACGGGGCTACTCATCTGACCCGTCGCAGGGGGACCTTGGGCGTCGGAAGCGGGGTCGTCTGGCGCCCATTAGCGGGCTTGGTCCCCGGGTGGTAGCGACGTGCCATGTGTTCTGGTGCGTCGTGAGGGGTAGAACCCCAGGAGGGGTCCGGCAACGGACAACCGTGGCGGGTTCGTGGTTGAGTGCCAAAGCGACCCTGCGATCCCGCCGAGAAGCGGTAGAGATGGAACACCGTGTGTTATTTAGTCGGTAGGGGCACTTGCTGCTGTGGGAGTAGTTGGTGTCGAGCCCGACATATCCCGGCCACTTTCCCCGGGGTGGACGGGAATGCGTAAATGCATTTTTCACACGTTAAAAAAAAAAAAAAAAAAAAAAAAAAAAAAAAAAGGGGGGGAGAAAGGTGTTTAAGTACCTTGTTGGAGATGCCGTCGGCACCGGGGGCTTTACGTTGTTTGAGGTCCTTGATCAGTCTCGTCACCTCAGCGTAAGATACTGGGGTGTGCGGGGGGAGTTCAGAGATGACCACAGAGCTTTTACGTTCGACTTCAGCGTCCACCGAATCGAGGTGGGCTTGGTCTACGTGATCTACGTTGGGGGAGCACTGAGCCTCTAGGCTATCAGCTAGGCACTCAGCTTTGTCTTCGTCAAAGAACGCCGGGGCGCGTGGGACTGGTGGGTATAGCGGAGGTATGTCGCTCTGTCCGACACCTTTCATACCTCGTGCGAGATCCCAATAAGCCCGCTGGCTAGGCACGAGGTTTGAAAGCTTGTCGCCCCAGCTGTGGTCACGCAACTCGGACATGCGACTTTCAACCATGCGTTCAAAGTGGCGTTTCCGAGTTTTGTTTACTTCGCTTGGGTAGGAGTCGTAATGTCTGGTCACTGCTTTACTCTTCGTCACTAATCGCCTCACATCCACTGGAATGACAAGGCGCCGGTCGTCCGGCACAATGACTTCCTTTGAGGATGCACCTACTACGGTGGAGAGGTGATTAGTGAACGAATCGATCGCTAGGGATACGTCATCTTTGGTCAGAATGTCGTCAGGGATTTTGTCGAGGTCGGGTGAACTGATAGCCTTTAGGGAATTGCCTAATTGCTTTCAGTTCACCATCGTCTTGGTGGGGCGGGGTAAGTCTGCTGTAGGGTCGGGGCCTAGTCGCAGTATAATGGGTCGGTGGTCAGAATGCACTTCGTGACAAACTGTTATAGAGCGTAACTGAAGGGTTACGCCTCTAAACAGTGCCATGTCTAAGACGTCAGGTCGGTGGCGGACGTTCTCGGGGTAGTGCGTTGGCTCGATGGGTGCAATTACGTCAAAGTTCAAGTCAGCGACTAGGTTGTCAAGGATAATACCGTTAGGATTGTTAGAATTACAATTCCATAGGATATGTTTACTGTTGAAGTCGCCGATCAGAAGGACGGCGCTTCCAAGAGAGAAGAGAGCTTCTAAGTCAGCGCGGGCGACGCGCTTTAAACCAGATTGGTAGCAGGATGCTATGACTATGGGTTGATGACCCGTCATAGCTAGTAAGCAACAAGATGCTTCCATAGTACTCAAAGTCGGGGTATCCAAGGGGATGCAGTGCAGGGACCTTTTGTAATAGATAAGAGTGCCTCCCTTAGCGGAAGTCAACCTATCATTACGTACACATCGGTAATTAGCAAACCTGGGATTCGCCCTTCCCGGTTTTAAAAAGGTTTCCTGCACGCATATAATATCGATCAGGTGGGTACTGCAAAAGTCATGGACAAGGTCACGTTGTCTGAAGAAGCCGTTAGCGTTGAAGGACGCTAACGAAACTGAGCGCGGTTTAGTCCTTAAGGTTGTACTACCCATAGTGGGTGTACTGGGGGGGAGTTTGCGGGGCGAAGCGCTTTAGAGCGCTAAGAAGGCTGGCATGTTCCAGCGTGTACTGGATGACTTCCGCAGGTGATTGTGCGGAGTACATCTTGCGTGCTAGTGCACGGACCTCCTCTATGTTGATGGACATAGCTAGGTCGCTGACTAGCGCTATATCCTCTTGAAGAGAGGTGTCCATCAGTGGCATAGGGGGTGGGGCCATAGGCCGGGCGACGCGAGGAGCGGCGCGTGGAATAAGGGCAGGAGGTGCCGGGGGTGCCGCGCGGACCGGGGCCGGTGCGCGGGCAGGGGCCGCGGTACGGGCGGGGACGGGTGCGCGGGCCGGGGCGCGAGTAGGAGCGATGGTTTTAACCATGCTCGGTGGCTTTGACCAAGCGTTTTTAGTTGGTAGAGGAGCGGGAGTCACCTGTGAGACAGGTGCTACTGTCAGCTTAGGGCTGACCCGCTGGTATCTATCATAGGTGGGACGGGGAGGTGGCGGAGGTCTCCTTTCCGTTGCCACCCTGCGGTTTGTGCGTGGCGCCCTCGGGCAACCGCGGTAGTTGGCGGTATGCCCCTGGGTGCCGCACAGAACGCAGCTGGGTGGG
Source organism: Plagodis pulveraria (assembly GCA_963890685.1). NCBI lineage: Eukaryota > Metazoa > Arthropoda > Insecta > Lepidoptera > Geometridae > Plagodis > Plagodis pulveraria. The sequence continues at coordinate 10,015,760 of OY982965.1, forward strand.
TCGGGTGAGTCTCTCGTGCGTGAGCAATGCTCTGTAGCATGATCGCCTAGGCACTTAACGCACCTAGGACGAGCATAGCAGAAACGGGCCGCGTGCCCGTACAACTGGCAGTTATGGCACTGGGAAGGAGAGCCATTCCTGTAGGGGGCCTGAACATCTAGCCCGGAGAGACCGCAGACTGTCTTCAAGTTGAAGATGGCCTTGCCCTCCGGGGATCGTTCTAGTACTACGAGTACTAGATCATATGGACTTTTGTCCTTGCCACTGTACATGCGGTGTACGGCATGTACAGGGAAGTCCTGTCTTTTCAGGTCGTCAAGTACAGCGTCTGTACGGACTTCCTTCGGGACTCCGCGTATGACGACGCGTAGGACTTTTTGTTCTTCGAGAGCATAAGTGTGAAAACTTATGCTTTCTTTTTGGAGGAGTTTTGTTAGCGCTCTGTGGTCGCTAACTGAAGTCACCTGAACTTTAATGCCCTGCTGCGTGGAGCGGGCGTTCGTATAATTGATCTTACGATCAGTGAGGAGGCGGGATAGCATATCCCATTTGCCTTTGTCCTGAATGAACAAAGGCGGTGGCGGTTTTTCGCGGCGTGCGTTAGCGTCCTGAGAGGGCGCTGCAGCCGGGGCGGTTGCGGAAGGCGGGGACGCGGGGCGCGGAGCGGGGGTCGGCCTATTGCCGGCGGTAGGTGTTTTGGCGGCTGCCTTAGCGGGCGGGGCGGAAGGCCCGGAGTTAGCGGCCTTAGGGGCGCGCTTGCGTTTGCGATCTACGACGGTGTAGCCGTCGTTGTCGGAATCTTCGGACTCTGTGCGTGAGGCGCGGGGTTGGTCGACCTCCATGTCCGTTTCCGAGTCTGAAACTGACTCGACAACGACATAGGCAGGTTCGATGCTCGCAAACCGACCGATCGGTGAGCGAGAGCGAGAACGGGGTTGGGCTACTACCGCGCGCCTGTTATCAGGGCCGGGGGCGGGGGAGTCCGGGCTCTCCTGTAAGTAGGATGGCGCCGGAGGGTCATCGTAAGTGGGGACGGAGGTCCCGGAGGGAGCAATGGGAGTGTCCGTGAGGCGGGCACTCTCTGCGTCTGAGGTGAGGGCTGCTTGATGAGCAGCATAGAGTTCGGGGTACCGTAAGGCAAAGGTCTGAAGGACCTCGACCTCACTATTGGTAGGGCGGGGCTGCATCCTGAGGGGTACACTCAGGATGTCCTAACCAGGGTAGTGTCTCCCTCGCACAACCTGTGAGCTCACTGTGTGAGAGGGAGTGAGTACCTACTGTGTATCCCTAGGTGTGTGTCCCTATCCGCACTTTTTTTCTGGGGCGGCGAAGGGGTGTCCTAACGACTCCGGGATTGACTAGGTGCGACCCCAAGGCCAGTTGCCCCGGAGACCTGCTTGTTTCGGCTGATCCCGTGAGGCGGGAAAAGGCCGCGGTACAAGGTTAAACCAAAAATCAACAGAGGTAGTTGGCACCGTTAGGGATCACTCTGCGACCGCAGCAAATGGCGGATTTGATCGTTCGAGCGAGCTTAGCCCGGTAGGGCTCCACCTGCCTGAACGATGCCGCTTAACAGCACAAAGTGTGTTGTTGAGCGGGTGTTGTTGTTAGTGCAGAAACAAAGACGAGAAACAAGAAATAAACTGCACTTTTCAGTGCAGTTTACAACAGCAACACCGACCCGGGCTTGTCCGGGGCGGTGGTTGCTCGACGGTGGAGCGCCGCCTCAGCAAGCACGAAGCTCGCGTCGCACGGCGTTCGACGAAATCTCAGCTCCTGCACACACAAACACTGCTGCTGTTCGCTTTTGATCCCATTTATACTATATTTTTCCCTTAGTCACGTCTTACGGGAACAAATGGGGGGGGGGGAGGGGCTACATTCTAACCCGGCATGAGGTAGTCAACGCAGCATACATATTAATTAAGTGTGACCCCCGGTATTTTTATAACGGAATTTAACAAACTGAATTAACACATACTTACTTCTAATACAAAATTACAAACAGAGGAAAAATTATAATCATGACGTGTCGGTCGTGAGTTAAAACTTTCTAATGATGCTTCGTGTAGAAGTGAAACTCGTCGTAAATTCTATTAGTTAGGCTATGAAATCGTCATCGCCAACTTACCAGGAATATTAGGCGAGATTGTGACTGCTTTTACATATATTTTAAAGCGTTTTATAATGTATGAATTTAATGTTTTATTATATTATATATTATTATTAAATATAGATTTACGCAAAGATACCTGAATCAATTAATTGAATCAGGTATAGCCTAAAAAAAATTGAAGATTGTGTCAATCTCCTGCATAAATTAATTTCAAAGAATCAATTACTGACCTTCCTTTTAACAAGTTGCTTTATTAATTTGTTCGTATTTTCATCGTCGGTATGAAATGTGTATTTTTATCAAATGTTCGCAAATTTGGACAAGAAAATTGGCGTTACTGCTACGTTGCAGGGCGACCTGATTGCAACCTTGTTTCAAAAGTATTTAGTTTGATTTTTAGATTCAATGGCAATGAGCAGCTATATTTTTCTGTTTTTCACACATATCTACATTGTTCTTTCTCCGGGATCTGTATGAAATAAGTATTTTAACTAATATTTTTCTTTTTAATAGGGAATTTTCTGGTTAGATAGATATCCTGCTAACTTGGAGTGGGTGTTTGCACCTAAAAAGGTTAATAAATACCTAAAGTCAAAACTCAAAAACAACTCACAACGTTTTTGCTGTAGCTTTTTTATGTTATTATTGCGGAATAAACGCGAGGCCCACCTGATGTTAAGCAGTATCCTCTGCCCATACCATCTGCCTATATTAGTTGTTAAGTCTCATCATGTGCCTGTAGTTTTACTGGCTCTCAAGGACTGCTGCCGGAACACACTGTTAGGTGGCAACAGATTTTTTTAATTGAGGGTGGTAGCTAGCCAGGCGGCAAAATGCCCTAACGTCAACGCATGGTGGACCATGCGTTGAAGCTCAATCCGGGGCGGCAGGGATCGAACCATGAACCTGCTGCACGGCAGTCCATAGCTATAACTGCTCGGCTATCATAGCTATAATTCCTTCATATAGCATTGCAAATAGCATATCCAAAGTATAACTAGTGGCTTTCGGAGCTGTAAACCTCGCGAATCAGCCCTTGCATAACTTACAATTAAATATCCATGAGATGAAATTAGTTTTTTTTTTTATAGCGGTAGCAGAAATACATCATCTGGGAAAATTTCAACTGTCTAGCTATCAGTGACTAAAACCTTTAAGGAGAAAAAAGTAGTGAACAAAAGCTATATGGCTACGGGTTGGTAATGGGAAAAAGAGTAGGTATAACCAATCATATTGATTATTGCTTCACGTCTTCTATGGTATTAGTCAACAAAAAATATTATTAAAAATTCTTTCTTTTTATGCCTGATAGGTTAGCGATTGACCAATATCTCACCAGGTAAGTTATGATGTGGTCAAAGCTGTTGTTCAGTCTAACCTAGAATTACTGACTCAAGGACAGCTGCCGGAACACACCGTTAAGTGCTTGGTAACAGATTTTCTACTTGAGGATGTTAGCTAGCCAGGTGGGCATTTGCAAAATGCTCTACCACCATACTTTAACGACTGCCGTCCTAAGACAACAACCGGTACCGACGGCTTAACGTCCCCTCCGAAGCACGGAACCGCTCATTAGTAATGTCACTAGCGGTCACCCATCATCACCATCAACTCATGACCCCTGCGGCTGTTGCTTAACTTTGCCGATCAATTAAGAAAAACTACGCAAACTTTCCTTTGAGCGCTTCAAATTCTTTTGTAAGCGCAAACACCTGATCACAAAATTGCACGAAAATCGGTTGAGAAATTCGACCTGTAGAGGAGAACAACCGGACATACGAAAGCATTTTAGTATAAGCTGAAGCAGAGACGCTATGCAAAAACTTTGCTCTCGCTCGGTCAATAAAATAAAGGTAAAAGACTAAATATAATAGATAAGAAAAAATATAATAAAATATCTTTTGAAGCCATTCATCGGTTACAAATGCGGTAAGACTAAGGGCTTGTTTCAGAATGTTCGAGTAAGTTCCGGTTATACTACCCAGAACATAAAGTAACTGAATTATAAAAATGACAGTTAAGATACAGCGCGTTTCAAGCTTTATAAGTTGGCATCGTCAGGACCACTATGTCCAAGTTATGAATGAAATTATATTGTTATCATTATCGCCGATGCCAATGGGTTAACCGATGGATTGGCTAAATCGATGACCGTAAAACGCAAAGATAGTGTTTTATTTATTAAATATGTTTCAATGTACTATAACCGGAACTTACTCGAACATTCTGAAACAGGCCCTAAAGATCATAATAATTCCTTATCGTTAGTTCTTTATTTAAATTATCAGTTCTTTGTAATAAGATATACAGGTAAATATAGTACAATGTAAAAAATGTTTAATACGTCACAAAAACATTATTTAAATACCGGTACACGTAAGCTTAACGCTTTTATAATGTGAAAATTTATTCAAACGTAATGCTAGCCTCGTCCTATATAGAGACAGAATTTATTCGCAACGAGTAGGAAGATTTATTTTAAAGCATAATTAAACTTGGTAGTTATTCAACGTTAAATCATTGCTATAGTAAAGTTTTATTATGTGATTACAGCACTAGTTGTGGTTTAGTAACAAATTTAATTACAGTTATAATTTTATGTCACCTCACGTTTTAGCTGACGCTGGAGGTTAAATTTGCAAATTTAGTTTAAACATCGTTAAGTTTGGACTAAGGATGGTGTAGTTTTTGCATCAAATAAAATATATACTTACGTATATGAATAATATTTCACCGTCAGCGTGTTTTATAGTTCACAATGGCCTATAGGATGTTGTAAGTAGCTTTTTTCTTTTTTTCCTTTTCAACTCCAGGCTTTTTACAGATTTTGGACGAGGGTACCCTTTCATACACATATCCCGAGGGAATAAGAGCTGAAGACACTACCCCGAGATAGGCGCTGAAGGCGCCAACGTCCTGCTACTAGTAGCTTTGATATCTACGGGCGAAAACGCACGCTACTAATTTGGCTCCAAGGCATTACGCACTATGGTGAAGCCCTTGGCCTGATCCTTTGCCAGACTTATTTGGGGAGATCTAACTAATTAATAAAGAACTAATTACTCCAGTAGAATAGAATTACCGTGAAAGCGGGCCCCACGGATTAATTTTACTATGACTATTTGAAAATACACTAATCAGGACTTTATGTTTTCCTCAAGCTCACCGGCAAGATCGGGGTCTTTTGTTTTTTTTATTCGTTTCATCCATAATTATTGCTGAACAACAACCAAGGATACCTTTATCGATACCGAGACGACTGCAAGGTGATGCTAAAGCTGCCCACGTAATTACTGCGATGGGGTCATCCGGGTTGTGCAATAAATGCCTGTGACGGCGACGTGGTGGTTTGATGTGAGAACAAGACGATCTGGCAAGCCAACTTAGTACAGCTTGAAAACGAAGCCGTTGAGCTAGAATTTGTCGAATCAGCGTGTACTAAACTTCATTAATACCATGCGTGACAGCTTTACATTGAACCACAACGCTAATAAGGTTGAGCAAATCTACTAAACAGATAAAAAATATTATTGTTTGAAAGTTCTCGTGAATATGAGACATATTAATGTTTTCAATAACTGCTGTACTCACGCGTATTGGTCGAGATTGTCGACCTTGGTTTCGGGCATGTCTGATACCCTTTATCAGGTGAGTTCACGCGTCTAAATCGCGGCGACGACTCCACGCAACTGATGAACTCACCTGATGAAGGGCATCGGACATGCCCGAAACCTAGGTCGACAATCTCGACCAATACGCGTGAGTACAGCCGGTTATTGGAAACATTAAAAATTAATATTATGTTAAGAAATAGCCGCCTAGATGACGGCGTATAATAATCCTGCATATCTTAATGCTTGCCTGTATCCTGCATTCCTCCGAATCATATTAAATTTATATCATATTATATGTATACTCGTATCTCAGAAAAACCCGCTTCCGCTTTTGCCCGTGGATAAAAGAAGCCGTACAACCACCTTGTCCGACATTGTGGGATACAGAAAAACATTGACGATTTACATTGCTGCCATTACCATCTTGTTTTTTAACCGACTTCATAAAAAGAAGAAGTTTCTATATCATACTGTATTTTTTTGTTTTTTACCTCAAAAATTTTCACTGGGTGATCCGATTTGGTGACCTTTTTTTATTTGAAAGTTGATGCTTATGCGTGGTCCCATTTAAATTTTATCAAAATTGGTCCAGTCGTATTTTAGTTACACTCCAATAACTGAAAAGTGTTTTCCTATGTTGATGAAATTTGATGATAAAGTCATTGACAGTGACTGACAATCGATCCCGTGACCCTTGCTAAAATAGGTGTTTTTTTTTACCTAAAAATGGAACCGACTTCAATAATTAGTGTGAAATAACTTGTCGAAGTCGGTACCATGTGCACAATATTGTGATAGGTATTTATCCATTTTTAGGTAAAATAAAATTATGTTCACATTTTTTTTAACATATTGTTTTAACAATTGTACATCATATGAACATATTGTGTACATTTAGGCGTGAAGCATACCTAGTTATTAAAGCTGAGAAAAAAAGTTCTTTAAAAAGTTCCCATAATGTAAACGTCCAGGAGACAAACGATGCGCGTGTAATGCTTTGCAAGCTTGCATAATAATTTGTGGGCACACATGCTCTGAGTATTCATGAGCTTGGTTGCATTCATTTTGTTCGCAATGCTGCCGTGCTAAATAGAAAATTTGAGGTAGTTCTAGCTATTGTACAACTGTATTTACTTTTTATTGTGACATTTATTTTACATGATAACAGATAAATTAAACGAAAAATTGTTTTGATTCAGAACTTGTCAATAAAAAAGTAGATCAAATACATTAAATATATCATATTTATTATAAATCATATTACTGTAGTAGCCGGATTGTGCACTGCTGAAAGGAGGGGGTTTGCCGTAATCCCTTTTCTTTGCAGGCGTCTAAGAATCGCAATGTAATATAGCAATTCCTCAGAAGGCGTTGCTGCCCACCTTCCGGTATTTTACATTTAGTCGCCTATTACGACACCCACCTGTACCCTGTTAACACCTTTGACTACATCATTACTTACCATCAGGTGAGACTGTGGCCAAAGGCTTTCCGATCAGACAAAAAAAGAAACCCAGGGGAACAGAAAAACATATAAATAAATCAAAATAAGTCATAACTTAAAAATATAAAGAAACCTTGCAATACATACTATGAACTTATGAATATTATATAAATTCAAATCCTAAACACGTAGTGCTGCTACAAGGAGCGCCGTGCGAGTGTGAGGATACGGTTATGTAACTCATTAATATCTTAAATAGAGCTGATCAGTAATCTGATGTAACTGATCGTTAAACATGGTTCAGAACCAATGGCGTATATCCACCTTTGAATATAAAAAACAGTATCGTAACTTTCAGCTCAGCCGCTTGGGAGCTACTATGTCAAGAGGCAGAACGACACATTCAAACAAATGTTAAGATCTATATATAACAGCTACACTTCTGTACTCAGGGTTTAAAAATAACAAAAATATATACTAAATTATGAGACTGTATTGAAAATGATGCCAGGTAATAATGAAAAAGCTACGTCACAAAGTCAGAAGCCACACAAAAGTACCTGCGGGTATTTGACTATAAATTTAATCTTAAGCTCTGCTTTACGACCGAGTACTAACCAAGAATAAACTCATAAGCAAATCATAAACCCAAAAGAGATTAAATATATAAATATTTCTACAGGAGCAGCAATTATGCAGCCATAAAGGCAATGAATACATCGGCCACTTTAGTTGACGATCGTTTCAAATAATCCAATAATCCACAATTTGTACTCGAGGCACAAATCAGCGATTAAATATGTCATGATGATGCATTTTACATACAGCATTACAATGGAGTCAGAGCGTAAAATTGACGATTAAAATGTGGAGAGATGGGATGGACACCGGCAATAATAATTTATCCGGTTAATGTATATCGCAGGATGCTACATTTTATTCTTCAAAGCAATAATTGACGCTTTATTTTATTAATAAAGGCGTTTTTAACAAGAACTTTCTTTTTTAAAGCATTCTAAAGCAGTATTTTCTAAAACAAAGAATTTAGATGAAAATTATTCAAATTTTTATTGTATTATGAAGAGAAAAGTTTAGCAATTATGAATGAAAAATTATATTTGACAAATGGCAAATGTGAAAGAATCGACATCTGTCAGCGTGCTTGTGGTGAATCATTTAAATTCTTTGTTTTATTTTGTTTTTGAAAACAAAGTTCAAAAGAAGAAAAACCTTTTTAAATAGGTATTTGCGTTTAACATTCAATTATAGATAAATGCTATCCATTATTGGCTCTTGCAATTTCATCGTTTTAACAAATATTTTGTTTTTTAGAACGTTAAGCTAAGATTTAATTCTGTAACTTCTCCGGAGACACAAGAAGATAATGTGGTTTTTCAACCATAATACAAGTTACATCAGACAATGCGCGGCGGCAACGTTCCACTAAAACGATTCGTACTTAAAGCCCTGGTAATTGCAATCTTAACGATACATTAATTCTCATTATTTAACTCCGTTTCATATTAACGGCACATTTTATTTTTAATTTGTTATTGTGTCCGTCATTCGGCTAAACCGTAATCTATTAGGCTCTAACCGAATCTAAAGCGTAAAACGGACGATTAAATCTATCATCCCACCCCTCGCGTACTAATTTCATTGTTCTTTGACTAACATAAAACCATGAAAGCGCATTGAATATGGAGGTGGCATTACATGCATTGTTTTGCACAATAATTCCGAGTTCAAATTGCAAATGCAGTGACGAATATAATGTTTTATTGAAGAGGTGACCTATATTTTTTGAAATGCAACTGTGTGGTGACGTAAGGGTTTGTACATGCACATGTTTTAACGGTACGAATAGTGATTAGAAAATATGTGTTCGCTAACAGAATATTTTTTAAGGTGCTGTTTATTTTAATTATAATACGTTAAAATATATATGGAAGTATCCTAACACGCGTAGAAATAATGTAGCTTCAAAATTATTATGCTATGACAATTATTTCAAAGAAGTGAAACTAATAAACCCGCGTGGATCCTGAATATCATTTGTTTCCATGTATCAGCATCAGAGTTACAAACAATCATTGTGTAAGTTTTAGAATTTTAAATGTAGCTGTGGAATACAGTGAGATTAGACAGATACGTTAGTTTTAATATTGTTAGGTTTGCAATAATGCCTGCTATGCGGATTACAGTAGTACAACGCAAGTGGTACTATAGATGTCGCTCCATAGGATGGTAGGAAAGATTTGGGTTATGACGTCATGTCATGTTAGCTCAATTGGTTAGAGCGTACCCGGGCTCAAAGGGTGGATGGATGCGGGTTCGAATCCCGCACATGACTTAAAAAAAAAGTCCTATCGTATATTTGTAATACGTTAGTGTTGGTTTTTAATATTATTATGAGATGGATGATAGGGCTGGGTGCAAGCTTCCTTCCCTATGAGGTTGGGAGGTATAGAGACAAGCAAAATTTCTAGTGTGGCATTACCAGCTTTCTTGTCAGCCTCACAGTGCATACAAATTAGTAGAAAAAAAACTCGCACCATCACACAATCAAACAGCTGAAACTAAGTTTATCAAACAATAAAGGCACACACATCGTTGCAATAAAACAGGCCAAATACGAGTACCTTAACGCGTATGTTTTACCACCATTTTAACGATAGATAGATAGAGAGACAAAAATAGTAAAAAAATTCAAGTGCCTTCTTTATTTTTATAATTCTTTTATTGTTAGGCTATCCGCTATTACAGCAAACTTTAAAATTTCCATTGACTACCTATTACAGTTCCAAAAACTCAGCTGTTTGGAACTCGGACGGACGGACCGATGGACAGGCATGGCTTAGTAATAGGCTCCCATTTTAGTATGGAACCCTAAAAACGACACAAAGTTTAAGGATAAGGGTTAGTGATTCAAAAAAACATAAGATTTACTAGATGAAGAAAAAAAGAATTCATATTCTTTTTTTCTAAATCTAGTACCTACGATTTAGAAAAAACTAATATTTATTTCTTTTAACATAATTAGGCTGATTCAAAACATTCTTAAGATCACTTTTTTATATTCTAACTTCAGCAATTTATTTCATACTTTTCAGTGTAAAAATTCGGTTCTATGTTATGTTAAAAAAAACACTGTTTTAATTAAACCAGTCACTAGGTTAAACAATTGATTTTTACTCACCTACAATACTGTTCGCCATCACCATCGACAAAACTTGCAGCTACCAAGTCACTTAGGTTTGAGAATGTCAAGCTTTTTTCAGTTAGTTCAGTGTATCTTAAAAACTGCTTAACCGATTTTGATGGATTTAATATGGAACCAACTCAGAGGTATTATACCCTTTTTAATAGAAAAATAATAATTAAAATCGGATTTTTTGTGAAAGATATACGTGGTCATAAATTTAAATAAATATATACGTGTCGAATTGAGAATCTCCTCCTTTTTTGGAACTCGGTAAAAAAAGAAAATATTTCACTCTCAATCACTTATTTAAAAATCAAAGAAAACTCAAACCATACACGATGTGGCCAATATTACGGATGTCACGTGATTCCTCAACTGGATCATCTAGTATTTTATTTTTCTCCATATATTTTGTCATCCGAAATTAGACATTTTCTTACATTCATCATTCAACTTACTAGCAGTCAGTCACGCTTGAAGTAATCAATCATGTCATTTTAACGCATAAATGTTGTCACGCCCGTCCTGTGATCAATTTACTATCGTGGTCCTTTATTACAGCTATTTAGTATTCTGTGCCATTAAAAATTTATCATAAGTTACCATAATTTTACTATTGATTGTAATAAATAAATTAAGAATAAAATTGTCCTGGGATTTTCGCATTTTTAAAGATGTTACTCGAAAATTGTGATAATAATATCTAGCGCTTTATTTACACTAAATGAATAAACTATTTTTTCAATATTCCGAGGAGGCAATTAGAGAAGATGGTGTAAAAGCCTATGTAGAATGCGTACTAACTCTCAACTTGGTAGCTCGCCAGATGTTTATGCGCAAATAACACCATGATTTTTCAATTAATAACCTAAGGACTTGTTTTGGCTTGAAATGTCTACAATATCACTAGCCCATCAATCCGTAGTTAACCCAGATAGGTAAAGAACGACTTGAAAAATTCCGCTACAAGCCTGGAAGTCAATGTAAGATCCCAAGTGGTCGAAAACATGAAATTAATCCTTATTAATTTAACTATTACTGACAAAAGCCACTCGGTCGCAATTCGGGATGAGCTCAATGTTTAATGATGGGCCAACCGCTATCGATACAACGATATCCACGGATCGCCGCATTAGTTTCGGACTAATTACTCGATGTTCCGTCGCCGTTTATTTACCGACTGTGCCAGTGGATACGAGTTGTGGTCACAATTATCGATGGTTAATTGCAATCGAGATAGCAAAGGGATGATTTAGAGCTGTATGAATAAAACAAGGAGTGCTATTTAACTTAGTGCGTTGCAATCGAAACCCAAGGTGTTTTACTATTGAAACCTTAGTAGTTTTTACACATTTTCAATTTTATATTTATAATTAATAATATTTTAATAATTACGTATACATTTAAGATCGTCCTAATTAAAGTTTTTAACATATCAGGAAGTCTTTTGACTGTGGTGCGAGGACTCGACCTCGACCGAAGCGATGGCGAGGCAAGATGCTGAGTACTGAACAGTCCGTTAAAAATAATATATTTATGCATATTCCAATTTACATCACTTACTTGGCATAACTACTTTTTGTATTCTGTAAAAAACAAGTGTATTTTATGGAATACAAAAAAAATTACATGAAGCAGTAGTCAGAAATTATAGACTAAAACAATTTTGAAAGCCTATGTGATGATTTTTAACCATGGAAAACTACAAAAAGCTTATTCGAGTCTGTCAATGAAGCAGTGAAAAAAACTAAAAATATACTCGTATATGAAAATTTCCCGAGGGATGCTGGAAATTGTATCTCCCATATCTCCCTGTGGGAATAGGCAACGTAGGACAAAAATAACTTTGTTCAATGGTGGAAGTTATGACCGTTTAGGTGACGTAACGTGATACTTTAAACGTTAGTTTTTTTTTTATTTGAGCATTTTGATCTAATAATGAAGTATATTCAAAGTGCAAAAACGCTGTATTAGGGAAATTTTCGGCTTCGAATAATGAAAAGTTGTAAGCCATATTTTCAGAAACATAGAACTTTGATCCTTTTGTGTATATACTGGATATGGTAATATTTGTTACCTGAATTGTTTCCAAAATTATCTGACTTTGTAGAGAGAAACAGAAGTGACAATAAAATAGTATGTCAATATTCAGGCAGCACTGCTCTTCTGGGAAAGAGTGCAGTCTGTATGGCACAACGAATTTACAACAAAATCCCAAAATTGTTGAGAGATTTAAATATCAATGTATTAAAAACAAGATTTAAAAATGTATTGGTTGATAAATGTTATTATAATATCTTTTAAATGATAAATTTTAAGTAACAATGACATAATAAATGACAATTTACCAATGATATTATAAATATTGTTATAAAATTTAATTGAAATACAAGTTTTAAATATAATATTATATAAATTCATGATGATATTAATTATGATGTATCTCAGATGGTAAAAAGTAAGTATGTACCACTGGGATAAAGTTGTCTTTGCCGCGGTAACTAGAATCTTCTCCGCTCAGGATTTCTGTCATAAATTCCGATCAGTATGAACAGTACCTTAGATGGCAATAGGCTCACCCCTTTATCATCATTTTACATGCTTTTTATAAAAATAAACAAGTATTTAGCCACAGTCTCAAAAATATCTGACGAAACGTTTAGCCTTTCTGAGATAGACTGACTATGCATATGATAATAAGTTTTATAGGGTTATGTACCCAATGGACAAAAGGGAACCCTATATACGAGCCTACTCTGCTGTACGTCTGGTTGTCAGTCCGTTCGTTACCAACCTGCAAATGTATTAAATTATTTTTCACGGGGACTCCATTAATTGTGAAGTAAGCCGAAATAAAATATTTCTTGCACCCAAGAATGTGGGGCGGTCATCATCTAGAGATCATTAAAAAGAGTAAAAATGTATTTAGTGTTTTTGTATCCAAAAAAATTATTATGGTATCTATCTCAAATATTCAACTAGAATCTCATAGTTTATTGTGTAAAATACACCATCTGTTTAACGGAGAAAAAACGACGGCTTAAATAAACAAATGCCTTTGGTATTCGAATCTGGTTTTCGTTAGAAATAAATAGTTTTTAAGGTGTAATTAAGAACAAAAAATGTTTTTCTCTACGGGCTGTTACAATGCAAAAACCCGCTTGAAATTCGATCTTTAAAGACTGCTATTAGCAAGTATTTTTATTTATTTGTATATAAACATCTGGTCATTATTATCATGTTTCGTTGTATATAATCTACGAAAGCGAAGTTATCACTTTTGCATCCAATAAACCACTACAGCGAAGTATATAACTCAATGATATCTGAATGAGTAACGACAAGATCATCTCAATTTCAATTCTTCTCAATTTGCACGCCTAAAGTTTATATTCATAACAAGAAACCGAGAAATAGCCACGTTCTGCCAACAATACCTTGCCAGGTAATATCCTGCATCATTTATTACCTCATATGACAGACTGTAAGAACGGTACGTACCATTCGAGTGATTTATAGCAGTTCACTTTTGTACTGAGTATTGTGAGCTCTGGAGTAAGCATTATAAAATATTGAGAAAGATGAATTTCCGGATTTCAATTTTAAGTTATTTTAAGTTTTGTAAGATTAATCGTCTCACCTTAAAAATCTGGTACGTATGGTATTAGCATTGCAACAGTTTTTTATTAGGAGGGCTCTTAAGATGCTTGCCTACCATCTTCAAAAAGAAAATCTGCCGTCAAGCATCTTACAGCGTGTGCTGGCAGCAGTCCTTGAGAGCCAGTATGTAATTATGAAATAACAGGCACAAGATACATAACAACAGTATGTCTCAGGATGATGGAGGCAGTGCATTTTTTAAAGGCAGAGATTACTGTCTAACGTCAGGTGGGCCTCTTGCGTGTTCTGTCACAATCCTATAAAACAAAATAACAAAGACTATGCAATTGATAATATGTGTCCCCTGACTGTGCATACCTTACTGCCAATTCTAGTGTGCATTGATAAGCAACGATAATAAAGAAAGTAGGTAGCATAATAAGAAGCCCGTGGGGTGCCGGGCTAGAATGATTTCTACACGTGGGTGTTATAAGAGGCGACTGAGGTTAACACACCAGGTGGGCAGCAAGGCTTTCTGAGGAACTGATATCTGCATACACCAAGACGCCTGCCAAGCGTGGGGATTACAAACCCACCAATAAATGAGGGAGGCTGTGTTCAGCGGTGGACAATCCGGCAGATATAGTATAACTGTATTTAATAACATTATATTATATAACTAGTATTTCGGGCAGTGTGCGGGCCGCATGCGGCCCGCATTTATCGTTAAGCAGTACTAAACTATATCAAAACTCCTGATACGTTGGAAAAAAGTATGTTCAAAACTCCAATAGAAGTATGAAATCCCATATAAACTCTCAATACAGTAAAGAACCATACTGTAGCCATTATAGCAAATTCACCCTACTGCCATAAAAAGGTGGTAAGGGCAGAATGGTACCAAGGTTCTTAATCACTTTTGATAGGGAACCCCACTCGTAGGTGCTTCGGTTACCGCGGGCAGTTGCCATGGAGACCAGTCGGAGACGTGGAAAATCCTCTCAAGTCGGAGCTCGGCCTTTGGCCTCGCAAGTTACTAATACGGCTCGGCCTGCGGCCTCGCCAAGCGCTCGCCCTTCGGGCTCGCGCACCAATCGCTCGGCCTTCGGCCTCGCGGGCCGAAAGTTCGGCCTTCGGCCTCACCAGGAGCTCGCCCTTCGGGCTCGCTATACACTATCATAGGACAGTAACTCCAAATTCAATCAAAAATCCCACAAAAACTCCTAATACAGTCGAAAATATAAGGTAAAATACTCCAAATGCAGTATAAAGAATGATAGGAGCACGTAAGACACATCCAAAATGTCGAATTTCAAGACGGCCACCATACAAACTGCTCCGCCCCTACTGAAGCTCGGCCTAAAGGCCTCGCTTCAGCAGGCTCGGACCATTTTGTATGGCGGCCATCTTGAAATCCGCCATTTTGGATTTTTGACAGGTGTCATTCGACTGCTCTCCCAATTCCCTATGACATTTGTTCAAACACCCCCTACCTATCTTGTACCGTTTTTGAGATATGTCATCCATCTT
The DNA here is from genome assembly GCA_963890685.1 of Plagodis pulveraria. Classification (NCBI taxonomy): domain Eukaryota; kingdom Metazoa; phylum Arthropoda; class Insecta; order Lepidoptera; family Geometridae; genus Plagodis; species Plagodis pulveraria. Next base: position 10,031,269 of record OY982965.1, read on the forward strand.
GACTTGGCAGGCGTCTTTTTTATGATTTTCGATTTTTCTCATACTCACCAAAACCCCCCGAACATTTTTGCCATACATTATTTTAACCCTACTCTGCTCCTTCTAGGAGAACATTTATGTCAATGAGTCAGTGAGTGGTAATCGAGCTTTATATATTATAATAAACTAGTTATTCGGGCAGTGTGCGGGCCGCATGCGGCCCGCATTTATCGTTATGCAGTACTAAACAATAGCTTAACACCTTGTACATTTAAAAATAAGTACAAAATTCCAAAAAAGTATGAAATCCCATATAAACTCTCAATACATTAAAGAAACAAACTGTAGCCACCAAACCTGATTCACCCTACTGTTATAAAAAGGTGGTACTGGCAGAATGGTACCAAGGTTCTGAGTCACTTTTGTAAAGGAACCCTACTCGTAGGTGCTTTGGTTATCGCGGGCAGTTGCCATGGAGACCAGTCGGAGACGTGGAAAAAACTCTCATGTCGGAGCTCGGCCTTCGGCCTCGCAAGTTACTAATACGGCTCGGCCTACGGCCTCGCCAACGCTCGCCCTTCGGGCTCGCGCATCATACGCTCGGCCTTCGGCCTCGCGGACCGAAAGTTCGGCCTTCGGCCTCACCAGGAGCTCGCCCTTCGGGCTCGCTACTTCACTAATGTAGGACAGTAACTCCAAATTCAGTCAAAAATCCCACAAAAACTTCTAATTCAGTCGAAAATTAAGGTAAAACACTCCAAATGCAGTATAAAGAATGATAGGAGCACGTAAGACACATCCAAAATGTCGGATTTCAAGACGGCCACCATACAAACTGCTCCGCCCCTACTGAAGCTCGGCCTGGCGGCCTCGCTTCAGCAGGCTCGGATCAATTTGTATGGCGGCCATCTTGAAATCCGCCATTTTGGATTTTTGACAGGTGTCATTCGACTGCTCTCCCGATTCCCTATGACATTTGTTCAAACACCCCCTAACTATCTTGTACCGTTTTTGAGATATGTCACCCATCTTTACTTGGCAGGCGTCTTTTTAATGATTTTCGATTTTTCTCATACTCACCAAAACCCTCCGAACATTTTTGTCATACATCACGTTGTTCCTACTCGTCTCCTTCTAGGAGAACATTTATGTCAGTCAGTCAGTCAATCAGTGAGTCAGTGGTAATCGAGCTTTATATATTATTAACTAGTTTTTCGGGCAGTGTGCGGGCCGCATGCGGCCCGCATTTATCGTTATGCAATTTGAAACAATATCAAAACACCTTATACATTTAAAAAAAAAAACAATTTCTATAACAGTATGAATACCATATAAACTCCTTATACAGTAGAGAACCAAACTATAGCCACCAAACCAGATTCACCCTACTGCCATAAAAAAAGTGGTACGGGCAGAATGGTACCAAGATTCTGAGTAACTTTTGTTTAAGAACCCCACTCGTAGGAGCTTCGCTTACCATGGGCAGTTGCCATGGAGACCATTCGGAGACGTGGAAAATACTCTCAAGTCGGAGCTCGGCCTTCGGCCACGCAAGTTACTAACACGGCTCGGCCTCTGGCCTCGCCATGCGCTCGCCCTTCGGGCTCACGCCCCATACGCTCGGCCTTCGGCCTCGCGGGCCGAAAGTTCGGCCTTCGGCCTCACCAGAAGCTCGCCCTTCGGGCTCGCTACTACACTAATGTAGGACAGTTACTCCAAATTCAGTCAAAAATCCCACAAAAACTCCTAATACAGTCGAAAATAAAGATAAAAAACTCCAAATGCAGTATAAAGAATGATAGGAGCACGTAAGACACATCCAAAATGTCGGATTTCAAGACGGCCACCATACAAACTGCTCCGCCCCTACTGAAGCTCGGCCTAACGGCCTCGCTTCAGCAGGCTCGGATCACTTTGTATGGCGGCCATCTTGAAATCCGCCATTTTGGATTTTTGACAGGTGTCATTCGACTGCTCTCCCGATTCCCTATGACATTTGTTCAAACACCCCTTACCTATCTCTTACCGTTTTTGAAATACGTCATCCATCTTCACTTGGCAGGCGTCTTTTTAATGATTTTCGATTTTTCTCATACTCACCTAAACCCCCCGAACATTTTTGCCATACATCATTTTAACCCTACTCTGCTCCTTCTAGGAAAACATTTATGTCAATCAGTCAGTCAGTGGTAATCCAGCTTTATATATTATAAACTAGTTTTTCGGGCAGTGTGCGGGCCGCATGCGGCCCGCATCTATCTTTAGTCATTTGAAAATTTCACAGAAACACCTAATACGTGAAAAAAAGTGTGTTCAAAACTCTAATAGAAGGATGAAATCCCATATAAACTCTCAATACAATAAAGAACCATACTGTAGCCACTAAAGCAGATTCACCCTACTGCCATAAAATGGTGGTACGGGCAAAATGGTACCAAGGTTCTTAATCACTTTTGTTAAGGAACCCCACTCGTAGGTGCTTCGGTTACCGCGGGCAGTTGCCATGGAGACCAGTCGGAGACGTGGAAAATACTCTCAAGTCGGAGCTCGGCCTTCGGCCTCGCAAGTTACTAACACGGCTCGGCCTGCGGCCTCGCCAAGCGCTCGCACTGCGGGCTCGCGCACCATTCGCTCGGCCTTCGGCCTCGCGGACCGAAAGTTCGGCCTTCGGCCTCACCAGAAGCTCGTTTTCGGGCAGTGTGCGGGCCGCATGCGGCCCGCATTTATCGTTGTGCAAGTTTGAACAATATCAAAACACCTTATACATTAAAAAAAATTATTTCAAAACACCTAAAGATGTACGATTTCCCATACAAACACTTAATACATTAGAGAACCGTACTGTAATCACCAAACCAAATTCACCCTACTGCCATAAAAAGGTGGTACGGGCAGAATGGTACCAGGGTTCTGAGTCACTTTTAATAAGGAACCCCAATCGTAGCTGCGTCGGTTACCGCGGGCAGTTGCCATGGAGACCAATCGGAGATGTGGAAAATACTCTCTAGTCGGAGCTCGGCCTTCGGCCTCGCAAGTTACCAACACGGCTCGGCCTCCGGCCTCGCCAAGCGCTCGCCCTTCGGGCTCACGCACCCTACGCTCGGCCTTCGGCCTCACCAGGAGCTCGCCCTTCGGGCTCGCTATACACTAATGTTGGACAGTAACTCCAAATTCAGTCAAAAATCCCACAAAAACTCCTAATACAGTCGAAATGAAGGTAAAACACTCTAAATGCAGTATAAAGAATGATAGGAGCACGTAAGACACATCCAAAATGTCGGATTTCAAGACGGCCACCATACAAACTGCTCCGCCCCTGCTGAAGCTCGGCCTAACGGCCTCGCTTCAGCAGGCTCGGACCATTTTGTATGACGGCCATCTTGAAATCCGCCATTTTGGATTTTTGACAGGTGTCATTCGACTGCTCTCCCAATTCCCTATGACATTTGTTCAAACACCCCCTACCTATCTTGTACCGTTTTTGAGATATGTCATCCATCTTTACTTGGCAGGCGTCTTTTTTATGATTTTCGATTTTTCTCATACTCACCAAAACCCCCCGAACATTTTTGCCATACTTCATTTTTACCCTACTCTGCTCCTTCTAGGAGAACATTTATGTCAGTGAGTCAGTCAGTCAGTCAGTGGTAATCGAGCTTTATATATTATAAACTAGTTTTTCGGGCAGTGTGCGGGCCGCATGCGGCCCGCATCTATATTTAGTCAGTTGGGACTGTCATACAAGCACGTTATACAATAAAAAAAAGTAATGTCCAAAACTCCAATAGAAGAATGAAATCCCATATAAACTCTCAATACAATAAAGAACCATACTGTAGCCACTAAAGCAAATTCACCCTACTGCCATAAAAAGGTAGTACGGGCAGAATGGGACCAAGGTTCTGAGTCACTTTTGTTAAGGAACCCCACTCGTAGGTGCTTCGGTTACCGCGGGCAGTTGCCATGGAGACCAGTCGGTGACGTGGAAAATACTCTCGAGTCGGAGCTCGGCCTTCGGCCTCGCAAGTTACTAACTCGGCTCGGCCTGCGGCCTCGCCAAGCGCTCGCCCTTCGGGCTCACGCACCATACGCTCGGCCTTCGGCCTCGCGAGCCGAAAGTTCGGCCTTCGGCCTCACCAGAAGCTCGCCCTTCGGGCTCGCTACTACACTATTGTAGTACAGTTACTCCAAGTTTAGTCAAAAATCCCACAAAAACTCCTAATACAGTCGAAAATGAAGGTTAAACACTCCGAATGCAGTATGAAGAATGAGAGGAGCACCTGGGACACATCCAAAATGTCAGATTTCAAGACGGCCGCCATACAAACTGCTCCGCCCCTACTGAAGCTCGGCCTAAAGGCCTCGCTTCAGCAGGCTCGGATCACTTTGTATGGCGGCCATCTTGAAATCCGCCATTTTGGATTTTTTAAAGGTGTCATTCGACTGCTCTCCCGATTCCCTATGACATTTGTTCACACACCCCATACCTATCTTGTACCGTTTTTGAGATATGTCATCCATCTTTACTTGGCAGGCGTCATTTTTATGATTTTCGATTTTTCTCATACTCATGGAAACCACCCGAACATTTTTGCCATACATCACGTTGTTCTTACTCGTCTCCTTCTAGGAGAACATTTATGTCAATCAGTCAGTGGTAATCGAGCTTTATATATTATAAAAAACTAGTTTTTCGGGCAGTGTGCGGGCCGCATGCGGCCCGCATCTATCTTGAGTCAGTAGGAACTGTCAAAAAAACACCTCATACATAAAACAATTTGTTCAAGACTCCAATAGAAGTGTGAAATCCCATACAAACTCTTAATACAATAAGGAACCAAACTGTAGCCACCAAACCAGATTCACCCTACTGCCATAAAAACGTGGTACGGGCAGAATGGTACCAAGGTTCTGAGTCACTTTTGTTAAGGAACCCCACTCGTAGGTGCTTCGGTTACCGCAGGCAGTTGCCATGGAGACGAGTCGGTGACGTGGAAAATACTCTTATGTCGGAGCTCGGCCTTCGGCCTCGCAAGTTACTAATACAGCTCGGCCTACGGCCTCGCCAAGCGCTCGCCCTTCGGGCTCACGCATCAAACGCTCGGCCTTCGGCCTCGCGGACCGAAAGTTCGGCCTTCGGCCTCACCAGGAGCTCGCCCTTCGGGCTCGCTACTACGCTTTTGTAGGACAGTTACTCCAAATTCAGTCAAAAATCCCACAAAAACTCCTAATACAGTTGAAAATGAAGGTAAAACACTCCAAATGCAGTATAAAGAATGATAGGAGCACGTAAGACACATCCAAAATGTCGGATTTCAAGACGGCCACCATACAAACTGCTCCGCCCCTACTGAAGCTCGGCCTAAAGGCCTCGCTTCAGCAGGCTCGGATCACTTTGTATGGCGGCCATCTTGAAATCCGCCATTTTGGATTTTTGACAGGTGTCATTCGACTGCTCTCCTGATTCCCTATGACATTTGTTTAAACACCCCCTACCTATCTAGTACCGTTTTTGAGCTATGTCATCCATCTATACTTGGCAGGCGTCTTTTTAATGGTTTTCGATTTTTCTCATACTCACCTAAGCCCCCCGAACATTTTTGCCATACATCACGTTGCTCCTACTCGTCTCCTTCTAAGAGAACATTTATGTCAGTCAGTCAGTGGTAATCGAGCTTTATATATTATAAACTAGTTTTTCGGGCAGTGTGCGGGCCGCATGCGGCCCGCATCTATCTTGAGTCATTTGGAAATTTCACATAAACCCCTAATACTTTAAGAAAAAGAATGTTCAAAACTCCAATAGAAGTATTAAATCCCATTCAAACTCTTAATACAATAAAGAACCAAACTGTAGCTATTAAACCAAATTCACCCTACTGCCATAAAAAAGTGGTACGGGCAGAATGGTACCAAGGTTCTGAGTCACTTTTGTTAAGGGACCCCACTCGTAGGTGCTTCGGTTACCGCGGGCAGTTGCCATGGAGACCAGTCGGTGACGTGGAAAATACTCTCAAGTCGGAGCTCGGCCTTCGGCCTCGCAAGCTACTAACACGGCTCGGCCTGCGGCCTCGCCAAGCGCTCGCCCTTCGGGCTCACGCACCATACGCTCGGCCTTCGGCCTCGCGAGCCGAAAGTTCAGCCTTCGGCCTCACCAGAAGCTCGCCCTTCGGGCTCGCTATACATTATCGTAGGTCAGTAACTCCAAATTCAGTCAAAAATCCCACAAAAACTCTTAATACAGTCGAAAATATAAGGTAAAACACTCCAAATCCAGTATAAAGAATGATAGGAGCACGTGGGTCAGATCCAAAATGTCGGATTTCAAGACAGCCACCATACAAACTGCTCCGCCCCTACTGAAGCTCGGCCTAACGGCCTCGCTTCAGCAGGCTCGGATCAATTTGTATGGCGGCCATCTTGAAATCCGCCATTTTGGATTTTTGACAGGTGTCATTCGACTGCTCTCCCGATTCCCTATGACATTTGTTCAAACACCCCCTACCTATCTTGTACCGTTTTTGAGATATGTCATCCATCTTTACTTGGCAGGCGTCTTTTTAATGATTTTCGATTTTTCTCATACTCACCCAAACCCCCCGAACATTTTTGCCATACTTCATTTTTACCCTACTCTGCTCCTTCTAGGAGAACATTTATGTCAGTCAGTGAGTCAGTCAGTGAGTGGTAATCGAGCTTTATATATTATAAATAACTAGTTTTTCGGGCAGTGTGCGGGCCGCATGCGGCCCGCATCTATCTTGAGTCAGTAGGAACTGTCATAAAAGCACGTTATACATAAAAAAAAAGTAATATCCAAAACTCCAATAGAAGTATGAAATACTATATAAACTCTATATACAATAAGGAACCAAACTGTAGCCACCAAATCAGATTCACCCTACTGCCATAAAAAGGTGGTACGGGCAGAATGGTACGAAGGTTCTAAGTCACTTTTGTTAAGGAACCCCACTCGTAGGTGCTTCGGTTACCGCAGGCAGTTGCCATGGAGACCAGTCGGTGATGTGGAAAATACTCTCAAGTCGGAGCTCGGCCTTCGGCCTCGCAAGTTACTAATACGGCTCGGCCTGCGGCCTCGCCAAGCGCTCGCCCTTCGGGCTCACGCTTCATACGCTCGGCCTTCGGCCTCGCGGACCGAAAGTTCGGCCTTCGGCCTCACCAGGAGCTCGCCCTTCGGGCTCGCTACTACACTTATGTAGGACAGTAACTCCAAATTCAGTCAAAAATCCCACTAAAACTCCTAATTCAGTCGAAAATAAAGGTAAAACACTCCAAATGCAGTATAAAGAATGATAGGAGCACTTTGGTCACATCCAAAATGTCGGATTTCCAGATGGCCACCATACAAACTGCTCCGCCCCTACTGAAGCTCGGCCTAAAGGCCTCGCTTCAGCAGGCTCGGAGCATTTTGTATGGCGGCCATCTTGAAATCCGCCATTTTGGATTTTTGACAGATGTCATTCGACTGCTCTCCCGATTCCCTATGACATTTGTTCAAACACCCCCTACTTATCTCTTACCGTTTTCGAGATACGTCATCCATCTACACTTGGCAGGCGTCTTTTTAATGATTTTCGATTTTTCTCATACTCACCAAAACCCCCCGAACATTTTTGCCATACATCATTTTAGCCCTACTCGTCTCCTTCTAGGAGAACATTTATGTCAATCAGTCAGTCAGTCAGTCAGTGAGTGGTAATCGAGCTTTATATATTATTAATAACTAGTATTTCGGGCAGTGTGCGGGCCGCATGCGGCCCGCATCTATCTTTAGTCATTTGAAAATTTCACAGAAACGCCTAATACGTGAAAAAACGTGTGTTCAAAACTCTAATAGAAGGATGAAATCCCATATAAACTCTCAATACAATAAAGAACCATACTGTAGCCACTAAAGCAGATTCACCCTACTGCCATAAAAAGGTAGTACGGGCAAAATCGGACCAAGTTTCTGAGTCACTTTTGTAAAGGAACCCCACTCGTAGGTGCTTCGGTTACCGCGGGCAGTTGCCATGGAGACCAGTCGGAGATGTGGAAAATACTCTCAAGTCGGAGCTCGGCCTTCGGCCTCGCAAGTTACCAACACGGCTCGGCCTGCGGCCTCGCCAAGCGCTCGCCCTACGGGCTCGCGCATCATACGCTCGGCCTTCGGCCTCGCGGACCGAAAGTTCGGCCTCCGGCCTCACCAGGAGCTCGCCCTTCGGGCTCGCTACTACACTTATGTAGGACAGTTACTCCAAATTCAGTCAAAAATCCCACAAAAACTCCTAATACAGTCGAAAATATAAGGTAAAACACTCCAAATGCAGTATAAAGAATGATAGGAGCATGTGGGTCACATCCAAAATGTCGGATTTCAAGACAGCCACCATACAAACTGCTCCGCCCCTACTGAAGCTCGGCCTAACGGCCTCGCTTCAGCAGGCTCGGATCATTTTGTATGGCGGCCATCTTGAAATCCGCCATTTTGGATTTTTGACAGGTGTCATTCGACTGCTCTCCCTATTCCCTATGACATTTGTTCAAACACCCCCTACCCATCTTGCACCGTTTTCGAGATACGTCATCCATCTTTACTTGGCAGGCGTCATTTTTATGATTTTCGATTTTTCTCATACTCACCGAAACCACCCGAACACTTTTGCCATACATCACGTTGTTCCTACTCGTCTCCTTCTAGGAGAACATTTATGTCAATCAGTCAGTGGTAATCGAGCTTTATATTTATACTAGTATTTCGGGCAGTGTGCGGGCCGCATGCGGCCCGCATTTATCGTTATGCAATTTGAAACAATATCAAAACACCTTATACATTTAAAAAAAAAACAATATTCTATAACAGTATGAAATCCCATATAAACTCCTTATACAGTAGAGAACCAAACTGTAGCCACCAAACCAGATTCACCCTACTGCCATAAAAAAGTGGTACGGGCAGAATGGTACCAAGATTCTGAGTCACTTTTGTTAAAGAACCCCACTCGTAGGTGCTTCGCTTACCGCGGGCAGTTGCCATGGAGACCATTCGGAGACGTGGAAAATACTCTCAAGTCGGAGCTCGGCCTTCGGCCTCGCAAGTTACTAACACGGCTCGGCCTCCAGCCTCGCCATGCGCTCGCCCTTCGGGCTCACGCCCCATACGCTCGGCCTTCGGCCTCGCGGGCCGAAAGTTCGGCCTTCGGCCTCACCAGAAGCTCGCCCTTCGGGCTCGCTACTACACTAATGTAGGACAGTTACTCCAAATTCAGTCAAAAATCCCACAAAAACTCCTAATACAGTCGAAAATAAAGATAAAAAACTCCAAATGCAGTATAAAGAATGATAGGAGCACGTAAGACACATCCAAAATGTCGGATTTCAAGACGGCCACCATACAAACTGCTCCGCCCCTACTGAAGCTCGGCCTAACGGCCTCGCTTCAGCAGGCTCGGATCACTTTGTATGGCGGCCATCTTGAAATCCGCCATTTTGGATTTTTGACAGGTGTCATTCGACTGCTCTCCCGATTCCCTATGACATTTGGTCAAACACCCCCTACCTATCTCTTACCGTTTTTGAGAAACGCCATACATCTTAACTTGGCAGGCGTCAATTTAATGATTTTCGATTTTTCCCATACTCACCAAAACACCCCGAACATTTTTGCCATACATCACTGTGCTCCTACTCGTCTCCTTCTAGGAGAACATTTATGTCAATGAGTGAGTCAGTCAGTGAGTCAGTGGTAATCGAGCTTTATATATTATATATATACTAGTTTTTCGGGCAGTGTGCGGGCCGCATGCGGCCCGCATTTATCGTTATGCAGTACTAAACTATATGAAAACACCTGAAACATTAAAAAAAAATGTGTTCAAAACTCCATTAGAAGTATGAAATCCCATATAAACTTGTAATAGAGTAGAGAACCATACTGTAGCAACCAAACCAGATTCACCCTACTGCCATAAAAAGGTGGTACGGGCAGAATGGTACCAAGGTTCTCAGTCTCTTTTGTTAAGGAAGCCCACTCGTAGGTGCTTCGGTTACCGCGGGCAGTTGCCATGGAGACCAGTCGGTGACGTGGAAAATACTCTCAAGTCGGAGCTCGGCCTACGGCCTCGCAAGTTACTAACACGGCTCGGCCTGCGGCCTCGCCATGCGTTCGCCCTTCGGGCTCACGCACCATACGCTCGCCCTTCGGCCTCGCGAGCCGAAAGTTCGGCCTTCGGCCTCACCAGGAGCTCGCCCTTCGGGCTCGCTACTACACTTATGTAGGACAGTAACTCCAAATTCAGTAAAAAATCCCACAAAAACTCCTAATACAGTCTAAAATAAAGATGAAACACTCCAAATGCAGTATAAAGAATGATAGGAGCACGTAAGACACATCCAAAATGTCAGATTTTAAGACGGCCACCATACAAACTGCTCCGCCCCTACTGAAGCTCGGCCTAACGGCCTCGCTTCAGCAGGCTCGGATCACTTTGTATGGCGGCCATCTTGAAATCCGCCATTTTGGATTTTTGACAGGTGTCATTCGGCTGCTCTCCCGATTCCCTATGACATTTGTTCAAACTCCCTTTACCTTTCTCTTACCGTTTTTGAGATATGACATCCATCTTTACTTGGCAGGCGTCTTTTTAATGATTTTCGATTTTTCTCATACTCACCTAAACCCCCCGAACATTTTTGCCCTACATCACTGTGCTCCTACTCGTCTTCTTCTAGGAGAACATTTATGTCAATGAGTGAGTCAGTCAGTGAGTCAGTGGTAATCGAGCTTTATATATTATAACTAGTTTTTCGGGCAGTGTGCGGGCCGCATGCGGCCCGCATCTATCTTGAGTCATTTGGAAATTTCACATAAACCCCTAATACTTTAAGAAAAAGAATGTTCAAAACTCCAATGGAAGTATGAAATCCCATAAAAACTCTCAATACAATAAAGAACCATACTGCAGCCACTAAAGCAAATTCACCCTACTGCCACAAAAAGGTGGTACGGGCAGAATGGGACCAAGGTTCTGAGTCACTTTTGTGAAGGAACCCCACTCGTAGGTGCTTCGGTTACCGCGGGCAGTTGCTATGGAGACCAGTCGGAGATGTGGAAAATAATCTCAAGTCGGAGCTCGGCCTTCGGCCTCGCAAGTTACTAACACGGCTCGGCCTGCGGCCTCGCAAAGCACTCGCCCTTCGGGCTCGCGCATCATACGCTCGGCCTTCGGCCTCGCGGACCGAAAGTTCGGCCTTCGGCCTCACCAGAAGCTCGCCCTTCGGGCTCGCAACTTCACTAATGTAGGACAGTTACTCCAAATTCAGTCGAAAATCCCACAAAAACTCCTAATACAGTCGAAAATATAGGGTAAATCACTCCAAATGCAGTATAAAGAATGATAGGAGCACGTGGGTCACATCCAAATTGTCGGATTTCAAGACGGCCACCATACAAACTGCTCCGCCCCTACTGAAGCTCGGCCTAAAGGCCTCGCTTCAGCAGGCTCGGATCACTTTGTATGGCGGCCATCTTGAAATCCGCCATTTTGGATTTTTGACAGGTGTCATTCGACTGCTCTCCCGATTCCCTATGACATTTGTTCAAACACCCCCTACCTATCTCGTACCGTTTTTGAGATACGTCATCCATCTTTACTTGGCAGGCGTCTTTTTAATGATTTTCGATTTTTCTCATACTCACCAAAACCCTCCGAACATTTTTGCTATTCTTCATTTTTACCCTACTCTGCTCCTTCTAGGAGAACATTTATGTCAGTGAGTCAGTCAGTCAGTCAGTGGTAATCGAGCTTTATATATTATAAATAAATAAATAACGAATCGCACAAATATTCTTTGCATGGTGGTAGGGCGTTTTGCAAATGCCCGCATGGCTAGCGACCATCCTCAAGTAGAAAATCTGTCTCCAAGCACCTAACGGTGTGTTAAGTTCTTGAGAGCCAGTGAAATTACAGGCACATAAGACTTAAGAACTATGTCTCAAGGTGACGGGTGCAATTCGTGACTTGTGACGAAATGCATCCGTTATAGGCAGAGGTTAGTCCACTTAAAATCAGGTGGGCCTCGAGCTTGTTCCGTCACAATAACATAATAAAAAATAAAAAAAAACATACGCCAAAGCAAATATCAAAATTTACAATATAGATTTCACATTATGCGATTTATTGATGTATTAAGGAAACATTAAATTGCTGGAACTTGTAACGGTCTTGCGTACTTAAGCATGTTAAAGCATATATAATGACAATACGTATGAACATTACTACGAGTGCCTGTCAAAGGCGTGCTTTGTGAACAAACAACTTTATGTATTTGCATAATTTCTCACTTTAATCATTCACTTTTTCAATAGACTCCACTTGTATATCCAATAAGTTACTCGTAATATTGCGTTGCAAAAATTTCTATCATTACTATATAATGTGTAATTAAAACTGAATCTGGGGGTCATCAACTGCGCAATCTTTTACATAACTCGTTATGTTCTTGATTTTTCGTAATAAAAAACGAGACTCTATACTAACAATTGACTATCCCTATATCCGTCCGACGGTTTAAGGATTTATTTCTGTAGCCAGTCGTAATTTTCAAATAATAGGTTTTGTGAATTATAACGTTTTGACTAACAATTATAATAACAAAACATGAAGAAAGGAGGCTCCAATTTTCTTAGCCGTTCTTAACCGATCAGCAAAGTTGAGCAACGTCCGCCACGGTCATGACTTGGATGGGTGACGGTTAGTGACTTTACTACTGAGCGCTTCAGTGCTTCGGAGGCCGTCGGTACCGGTTGTTGTCTTAGGATGGCAGTCGTTAAGCATGGTGGTAGGGCATTTTCCGAGTGCCCGCCTCGCTAGCTACCAGCGTCAAGTAGAAAACCTGTTGCCAAGCACCTAACGGTGTGTTCCAGCAGCTGTCCTTAAGAGCCATTAATTCTAGGTTAGACTGAACAACATCTTCGACCATATAATCACTTATCATCAGATGAGATAGTGGTCAAAGGCTAATCTAACAAGCTGAAAAAAAAACACCTAGCTACAAGCGTGATAAGATTGTTAATATTTTATTTACTGTCACGGCCACAAACACGGTTCTGGTACATAACCAACAAAACTATTCCCAAGAAGATTTGAAAGCAGATGGTTTAACATAGAAGTGAAGTCGCACACTTGATTCTGTCTTTGGTGTTATTAGACAAAATAATTGAATGTGCGCTTGTATTGCTGAAGAAAACGTATCGTACTGACCCTAAAACAGTTGAGACTAGATTCGGAAGATGATGAAGACTTAGTTGCAGTTTTATATCAGATATCGAACCGTAACTAAATATTTCATTCGCTGCATTGTGGAACTTTGCTGACAGTTTTATGAGTGACCTATCACATTGCCATATCCGGTGATTCCCATTATTTTATTGCTCTTTACAGAGTACGATATCCGAAGCAACATTGTAAATAATGTATTTATTTAAACATTTATGTACTGCATTAGTATTTTACAACGTCTTATGTGGTCGCTTCCTCTAGCTTCTTTCTTCTATTCGTCGGTTTGTATACTTGGTACAAGTTAGTGATGTCCTATAACGTAATAATCGATATCAATAAATGTACAGATTTAATATTCGCTTATCTTTTTTTGTAAATAAATATAAATCTGTGTGTTTGAATCGTTATTTACTAATATGAAAATAAATCTTATAGTTGTAAAAATTATATAAACGTCAACTGATCACAACAACCGATCGTCTGTCCTGCCGCCATTTTGACGTGGTCTGTCACTCGCAACAAAACTCCCGTGCTAGTCACACGTGTTTATGTTCGCTGAGTGGTATCGCCTATTTGTTATAACCTCGAGTTGAATAGTTTTATTCCACGGTGCAACTTTTGGGAGTAATTAGAATTTGCTGAGTACATTGATCGTGAAAATGAATGGACAATCGAGACAATTAGTGTTACAACTTTATGATTATTTTGAACACGAAAATCATATTAATTTGGATTTTCGTGTTCTCTAAATATCTCAAAACTCAATAACAGTTTAAATATACTATAAGATTTACTTGGCTACAAGTTTTTTATTTGAGGGTGGTTACAAGCCAAATGATGGCCTATTACTTTAGCATCAAACCATTAAGTTTTAAAATATAATAGTTTACATTTACAAATTTTACAGCATAAAATGTTTATCCCTACCAGGATTCATTCCCGCTTTTACACACAGGATGCCCACCTGATGTTAAGCGGACTAACCTCTGCCTATAACTGATGCATTTCATCACAAGTCACGAATTGCACTGCGTCTGTCACCTTTGAGACATAGCTGTTAAGTCTCATGTGCCTGTAATTTCACTGGCTCTCAACGACTACTGCCGGAACACACCGTTAGGTGCTTGGCGACAGATTTTCTACTTGAGGGTGGCAGCTAGCCAGGAGAGCAATCGCAAAATGCCCTAACACCATGCGGTGAAGGTCAAGCCGGCGGTGGGGATCGATCCAGGGTACTGCGGCGCGGCAGTCCATAGCTATTACCGCTCGGCCATCATTGCTTCAAAAAGTCTGAGTGGACATACGCAAATTTGATGCTCGGATGCATCTCTGAAGCAGTGATAACAGAGCAATTATAAGTTGCTATAGACTGCCGTGTCGCAGGTCCATGGTTTGAGCCCCATCGCCGGATCCAGCTTGGTGAAAAGGCATTAGGCAAATACTCGCCTGGCTAGCAACCACCCTCAAGTAGAGAATATTTCGCCAAGCACATTGGTAGAAGTCATTTAGAGCCAGTAATTTACCAGGCCAAGTCCGTTTACCATCCTCAAAGACATCATCACTTACAACAGTTGAGATAGTGGTCAAGTGATAGCCTAACAGCTATAAAAAATCTTAACCGACAAATGGGACAATGCGACCAAAAGCAGTAAGATAAGAACTGGCATGTGACGTACCTACCTAAAATAGTTGGTACAAACGGATTTTGGCTGTAATTAATTATTTTTAACTCCCACGTCCCTCGTCTTTATATACTATATATATTATATACCTACTTACTTTAAATTTTTTAGATAAATTATTCAAAGGAATGCAATGAATACTTTTACATTAAACAAAGTGTGTACGTATAATTTTTTACACAACTGCTCAAATAGGAGTGTTATGTTTTCAGGCTTCATGTATGTATGTATATTTGTGAGTTTATTTATTCCACCAGTATAAGTATAAGTTCCAAACGGCTTAACCGATTTTAATGTATTAGATATCATTAGATTTGTCTTGATAGCGCAAGTGACACTCGGTACGTAAGATTAATAAAAAAACGAACTGGTGGATTTAAAACAAGGAATATATAGATATGATATTAAGAGAAAAAAAAATTTTCTTCCAAATCCATCCAGTGGTGTATCAGAATGAAGGGCCTTTCAAAATGATTCGTCCCAAAATTTCTGTGATGATATAAATATATATGAATTGCAGTTTTAATTTCAACTGAACGTTAAAATGTTTCACAAAAATAAATAATTTGCAGTCGGGTTTAAACTTTTCAAATTAATGTATACTTGGTTAATATTTTACCTGTAGATTTTGTTGAATATTCTTTTGCAAATGAATAAAAATAAATGTTATTTCAGATATTATAGTACAACCAGTTGACCTCATTTCTTTACTCAATAGTCCGTATCTTGTTAATGGTCGAGTCTACATTTTATGAGCAGAATTAATCCGTTGTCGCGACGTCCGCCATCTGTAATTGTGTCACCATTTAGTTCTCATATTAATTGATAGTTTTGTCACAAAACTTTGCTGAACTCAGTTAAATGCAGCAATATATTTTTCCAGGAAGTTGATGTTGCCAATTAACGGTTATAGCAAATAATAACTACAGCTATCTACTACAGTATTATTAATTTACGGACAAATTGATATTTACATTCGAATAAAAATCTGCATATGACAATCTTTATACATGTACACTATGACCACAGTACAAAAAGAACCACAAGAATCACTCTGCAAAGCCATTCCAATTAATAAGCGAATCTAGTTATGTTTTGTGTTTTTTTTTTTTAAAATGACTTAAATTTTTCCTATCGTATATTTGTGATTTTGTATATTTGTGATTTTGTTACCTAAAATGTATATTAACCTACAAGGCGTCTCTCTTTCTATCGCACAGCCATGCATAGCTCTGTCTATCATAGCACCTGCTGGGACCTCCACTTAAGAGGGCCCGTCCCGGTCCGTCTTTCGTCAAAGCGAGTATGATTGAAAAGCCTGTTGTTTCATCTTTTTTCATTTTCAGGGCATGACATTCAACTCCGTCTCACTCCGTCCCCCGCATACCATTACCTACAGAAAACGTAAATAAAGCTACATAAAACTTAATCCAGGATATACGTATTTTTCAATAAGCCCTATAAGTTTATAAAATTAATATTTGCCATTTAGAATCTGCATTATATTTGCAAGGTTTCTGTCGAAATATGTTCTCTATTTTTACAACTTATGAGTACATTCTGAAAGCCCAAAGTTCAGGTAAAATTTGTGCAAAGTAGCAGATTTTTGGAGGCTTATAGTAAAGTTGTTTCTGCAAATTTTACTTTTTTTCTTTTCATATAAACCTAGATATAGTGCACAAGATACCTATTAGCTCAAAAGTTTCAAAGAAAGATCCGTTACAACGCCATAATCACGTACGAGCGTCTGTACGAAAAATAAGACGGGTGGGCAGCTTTTAATTGTTTACCTTGTGTTATTATTTGCTAGGCAATCCGCTATAATAAGCTCGATGTAATTCACATATTATGTTAAACTCACAGCAGGCTACCTACAACTGTGTAAATGACACAGTTAACTAAACTTGAGTTTTATTTAATGACTTAATGGCACGTATTGTATAAGTGATATCCATGGTTTCACTAACTGGAGCTGTCCGTCGTTAGTACTTCCAGCCCCTAAAACGACTACGTTATATTACCGAAACTACATAAGAACCATCCCTCAAACAAAACTTTTCATTACGTAAAACTAAAATAGCTGCATACTTTACAAGAACACATACTTCATTATCTCACTTTCATAAATTCACACTATGCCGCTCGCAAATCTTAAAACTAATTAAAAGACAAAAGGCGCTCACGTGGCGTAGTGCCAAAGTATAGTGTACATTTTGTGAGCTTTTGCATCGCCTGTGCACTGAACACTTGGTATTATTATCTACGTAGACAACGGAAGTAAATTTCGCTTTGAGGAAATTTTCCACGACACTTTGAGTCTAAAGTTCATCACGTCTCTGTTTTCTGCTCAGTGAACAAGAGAATTTATTTGTTGAAGTGTGATTTCGTTAAGCTCGGTTGCATTCAATTTAACTGTTTTAATGATTTATATTTTTACTTAAGCAACTGTTTTATTTACGCTCTATTTGAAATCAAAATGTACTTTAGACTCACCTAGACGTTTCGATTGAGTTGCATCGACCATGGTCACAAGGGGCTTTTATTTAGTGCTTGAATATATATACTCGTGGTGTAGGTAATATATAAAACTAAGTCATGAAAGTGTAAAAATCTGTTTGACTGCAGTTTTTCTCTTTAAGCAAGGCAGTAAGACGCATAGATATTTTGTTTTCGACTTAACTCATTGGCATCATCGATAATAAGAACAATTTTGCATGGTGGAAGGGCTTTTTGTGAATGCCCGCCTGGCTAGCGACCACCCTCAAGTAGAAAATCTGTCGCCAAGCACTTAACAGTGTGTTCCGGCAGCAGTCTTTGAGAGCCAGAAAAATTACAGGAACATGAGACCTAACAACTGTACGTCTCAGTGTGACGGGCGCAGTGCAATTCGTCATTGACGAAATGCGTCTGTTATAGGCAGAGGTTAGTCCACTTAACAACAGGTGGGCCTCGTGCTTGTTCTGTCACAATAACATAAAAAAAAATAGAATTTCATTCATAAATAGACCCAAATGGTCCTGATGATGGCAATGGGTTTCGTTATTACTCCCAGCGTGACTTCCTTCCCAAGGCAAAAGCAGGAAAATATAAATTTGAAGTTGCTTTTGACTGTGTATGTAGGTCACTAGATTTAAAAATCAAATTTCTCATATCGTCTTTCAAAAATATTAAAGAAAAAATCTAAATAATATTAATAATACTTCCTTTATCATTAATTTTATTACAATAAATTGTATGAAATATTCTTTTCTATATATATATATACACTCGAGCACGAATTCGAAACGTCGACGTTATATATATATATATATATATATATATATAATTTTATGATAATCTTAATTTATCGTGGACTTATGTAAAGATGTTAGAAAATTAAAGACGACTCAAGTCTGACGTGTAAAAAATAAATGGTTGCTTTTTCATTCGTCTTTTCGAAGAAACCGTTATCTAATCAAATTGAAGAACATTTTTCTGTATTGAACACATTAAAACTAAGTGTAAAAATTTACTGAGCTGAAAAAACATGTGGGTGGTTTATAATTAAAACTGTATAACCTATAAATATAATTTATCCCGAATGTATTTTAACATGGGTTTTAACATTTTTATGGTATTAATTAATACGCGTGGGTGTAGCTCAAACTCACATTGCGATATTCGAGATCACTGGCAGAGTAAAAATAGTACATACTAACGTGCACAAAACTGACAATTCATCCCACACATGACTTAAATTTTTCCTATCGTATACTTGTAATGTTGTAATGACAATTCATTCTTTTCGCTCATTACTCTACGTCATAACGGGCAAAGCTAATAAAAATTTAGGACCAAATAACAGATTACTATTGAGTTGAGTTATGTCAATAAAATACTCAGTTATAAATGTAGAAAATTTCTAATTAATAACAGTGTACGTACTTTTTACGGCATCAAAAGATGTCCTCCAAATTGACATTTCGATTTTCAGGAACGTTGTAATTGTTTTTACATATGCGCACAAAACTGACAATTCATTATTTTCGCTCATTACTCGACGTCATAACGGGCAAATACGGTAAAAATGTAGGACCAAATACAGATTACTCTCAACTTGAGTTATGGCAATAAGATACTTGATTTTAAATTTAGATCAATAATTCATTCTAGTTTGCGTACTTTTTACAGCATCAAAAATGTCCTCCAAATTGACATTGCGAATGTCAGGAACGCTGAAAGAGTTGTAATTAGGTTGTAATGGTTTTTACATAATATGCGCACAAAATAACAATTACTGATTTTCGCTCATTACTCAACATCACAATTGGCAATATCAGTAAAAATCGACCAAATAACCGGTGATATGTCAAGTTGAAGTTATGTTACTCAGATGCATAATAAAATAATAAATCTAGAATATCTTCAATTTATTCTAGTGGACGTCTTTTTAACCGCATTAAAAGATTTCGCCCAAATTTACTTTGCGACAATTTGGGCGATAGATTTACCTATTACCAATTGGTAATGAGTAACTCACTATAACGCTTGACGTACTGTTTGTTTAATAATTATTTAATTATTATTACATCATTTTACTCTACACATGTTCTTAATTATTATTTAGCAAAAATAAATTTTACGAAGAATTTCCGGGAAAATTTCAATATTTTAATAAATTCTTTTAAATAAATTTTATAAAAAAGATGCGTACTTGCTGATGCGTGATTTCGTCTTGTATATTTTGATATGAAGTATCTTATGAAAGTAAGAATATGCACAACCGCAATGAAAAAATATACTTCTGGCAGGTATTTTAATACCCCAATCGTACAAAGTCGGTCTTTTATAATGGGTGATTCAAATTGCATGTGACGTTATGTGCTCGTCACATTGCTTGGAATGAAATTAAAGTTTACAAGCATGATATCTACAAAATGCAATTTTAAATTGTTTGTCGTAATTAATTACTTACCTATACTTTTGCGTAAGCTGGAACTATACGGTATTCGTGGCACAGCTCTAGATTGGTTCAAATCATATTTGTCAAAAAGGCAGCAAAAAGTGACGGTAAATGGTCATCAGAGCAATCTAGCTGAAGTGTGTTATGGAGTTCCCCAGGGAAGCGTCTTGGGACCATCTTTGTTTCTGTTATACATTAACGACCTTTGTACACTTCCACTGACCAACGCTAAAACAATTGCTTTTGCCGATGATACAGCCATTTTATTTAGTGCAAGCACCTGGAATGATGTATACAAGAATGCACAAATGGGAATGGATGTGGTCAACAACTGGCTAAAAATGAACCTGCTTACGTTAAATACAACCAAAACAAAATTTGTTGAGTTTAAAATTAGATTTTCTGATTTATCTGATCAAAGTTCTCATTCAATAAGAATACATTCATGTGGGCACATTTTTGATAAACAATGTGTATGTCCAGAAATTGAACAAGTTAATAATATCAAATATCTAGGTATTTTAATTGACGACAAGTTCACATGGCAGCAACACATCGACCTAGTCTGCACTCGATTACGGAAACTAAAATACGTTTTTATAAAGCTAAGAAAAGTAGCAGACGAAACAACTGTTAAGTTAGTATATATGTCTCTATGTCAATCTATCCTAAGCTACTGCGTTGTTGTCTGGGGGGCAGCCTATAGTACTCACCTTCTAAGAGCTGAAAGAACCCAAAGAGCTCTACTAAAGATTGCGTTAAAAAAACCAATTACTTACTCTACTGATAAATTATATCAGGAATGTAAGTTCTTAACAGTAAGACAACTATACATACTGGCAATAATTGTTAGATACCACAAACAGGCACCAAACATGGTTGTCAAATCTTGCAGGCCGCAGAGACACATTAAATGGAAGACTCCCCAGCAACGTACAAAGTTCGCTAAAAGGTCCTATTTATTCGCTGCCCCATATTCATACCAAAAAATGAATAAAATTCTCGACATCTTTAACTGCACGAGATACATTTGTAAAAGAAAAGTAACAGGATGGTTGTTAACACTAAATTATACACAAACAGAAAAATTTCTACTCATTGTTCAATGAATAATTTTTGTTTACCTGAACATGTAATAACTTTGTTTCCCTATATAATTACGCCCCGCCCCGGCTTTGCACGGGTATTTAACAAAAATATAAATTGAATCACATTTATGTAGATGTAAATGATGACCTCTATAAAATTGTAGTACTTAATTCTCTTTGCTCTATTGTCAACTTTACAATATTAGTTTAGATTAATTAACCTCATTTATTAAACTATTTAAATATGATTGCATACGTAGATACTTATTGTTTACTGCTATTACAAACTCCACATTAATGAACACGTTAACAAGGTTTAAATTTTAATACTCACTGTACTGTTGTTATCCACTTATTTAATATTATAAGCTTGTGATTGGGAGAACTAGCCCTTATAACACAGGGAATCCTAGTATAAGGGCTAGTGATCAATATATAGTCTGTCTTTCGAAAATATTTTATTTTGTCTGCAATAATTTATATTTACTTTCTGTTTAGTTATTATTAGTTGTAATATGTACTTTAATATTACTTACTTATATTTTTAAATACCTAAGTCAAGATAAAATGTTTTGTTAGGTTTATATGTTTTTGTGAAATAAACTTATTATTATTATTATTAATTGTGAAAGGCTCGGTCGAAACCCCCATTGGACTCCGTACTCGAGGACATCGCATTTCGAAACAAATACCCTAGACGTAATTTACACGATGCGCCAGGATGACCTCCGGCAGAGAGAAATGGCGGTGCATCGTGAAGCGTGTACTGTCTGCCAACTCCACCATTGCTACAAGACGACCACGACTGCTCTGCCAAGAGCGTATCGACTTAGAAGAGTTTATACAAATCGATTTTGCCCGAACAAAAATCAGTCAACACCAACGTTCGGCACCGTTAACATGTCTTCGACTATCTTGTAAACTATACAAGAACTGTGTTAAAATGCCTGATTTTTTTCATTAAATGGTATAGGTCCTTTCTGGAATACTCACATAAATTCTCTTAAATATTATAAATTAAACCGGCAAAAACACTCACGTCGGGGATCGAATACGTCGACCCGGGTTTCGAGCATATTAGATGCTCATCATCAATTTAAATAATGTGTGAATTTCATTTCAAAAATAAATTCTCTTCTCTAGAATATTTTGTTCACCGCGCTATCTCAAGGACCTCTTTAACTTCCTACACAATATCCATTCCCAGGTAATCAAAAAAACTCATTTTTAATTCTCTTGAGCATTATCTTCAATGACCTTTCGTTAATTTTCAAATGTATGGGGATAGTAGTATAGGTACCTTAGGTTGTTTTTTTATAAATCCAGTATTCTACTAATATTTCC
Organism: Plagodis pulveraria; assembly: GCA_963890685.1. Taxonomy (NCBI): domain Eukaryota; kingdom Metazoa; phylum Arthropoda; class Insecta; order Lepidoptera; family Geometridae; genus Plagodis; species Plagodis pulveraria. The sequence goes on from OY982965.1 coordinate 10,053,584, forward strand.
AAAAGTATGGCACTGTTCGCAGCGATGGCCACCCACGTGTATCATATCGAGATAAAAAAAATATATATTTTGGTGTTTTTTTTTGTATTTGTTTATGTGTACATGACGGAATTAGCACGAGGACCACCTGATGTTAAAAGGCTCTTGTGCCTGTAAGTTATTTTTTTATTATTTACATAGCTCGATGTAAATATTCAAAACTCTATTCAAATGGAGGGCGGCGCGGTCTAGAGTTGCCGCGGCGGGACAGCACATTTTTTTTCTAAATATGTTACTACATCATATTACAGTATGACACAACAACATACTGTAAATAGTTTTGGTTACTGTGTTATGACTGGCCACCCATACATAGAACATAGACCCTACATAATGCTTAATCTCATTAAATTAGTATTTTAGACGTTCAAACGCTTTTCCTTTATGGTTATATATTTTCTAATACTAATAACTTAAAAATAGATTCATTCTTACGAATAAAATAAAGAGGTTAACGTTAAAAAGACTACACATGGATATACATGTGTTTCTTGGCAGTACAGATTAGTGGAATAAGTACCTAATAATCTCCTATCCTTTTTTGTGGTGAGAAAAGAGCGTGGAATTTCTTACCGAGGTCAAATACTCGAGAAGAATTAGGGCCTTACGTAAGATGTAACGCGTTTATTGTGGTTTTTGCGGAAAAGAAAGCAATTTTAGCTAACCAGCTGCTGAATTTAGCAGAGAGCAAAATGGAGGGTAATTTATTGATATGTTTTATTTAGAGCATAAAATGAAAGGTTCGTCTTTGCTCACTATATCTCCTAGTAAACAGTGATGATTTGGTTGTGTATGATGACAACATCTGAGATCTTGGTGCCCGGTTTTCTATTTTATATTACCGCCTATAGGTTAGTCCTTGACTGATGAATCTTACCTGATGGTAGCTGATGATGTGGTCGAAGGTCATAAGGAGGCTTTACCTTGAATGGGCAAGGGCTCTTAAGGGCAGCTGCCGTTATTCATCGTAAGATGCTTAGTGACACATTTTATGTCACATTATTCTCTTTTTATCTTTTGAAGTTGGCTACTTACTGTTCTCTGACCACTATCTCACTTGACGGTAAGCGATGATGTGGTCGAAGTTGTTGTTCAGGCTAACCTAGAATACTGGCTCTCAAGGACAGCTGCCGGAACACACCGGCTTAGCGGCAGATTTTTTACTTGAGGGTTACCACCCTCCACCATCTATCTAGCTTAAAGATACTACAGGACATTTTAAACCCTGCGGTGAAGCTCAGACCCATATTGGGTTTTGAACCATATATACTAATAATAATTCTTAAAAGTTGTAATAATTTTACTCGGATATTATATGTAACTAGCTTTCTGGCCACGGCTCCGGCCGCACGTATCTCGGTTATCACGCAAAACCATTGACCTCTTTTTGACGCAATTGGATAAAAAGTATCTTATGTCCTTTCCCGGGTCATAAACTATTTCCATACCAAATTCCATACAAATCAGTTCAGTAGTTTTTAAGTTTATTCGTTGCACACAAAAATACTAATCTACAAATCTTTCCTCTTTACCTATACACCTATAACCTATCACAAATTGTACGTTATTTTCATGTATTAATTGTATTGCTTGTATTTTCTTACTAAAGCCCGGCGAACGGCCGGCAAGTTAAGCATTCCAAGCAGATTGTCCAGGTGGAAGGCCCTCTTCTGAACATACCCATCTGGGCAATCTGGAATCTTAACATAATATGAGTGCAGATGTAGATGCAGATACAGCTAAGGGTTTTGCAGTTAAGCCCTACAGCTCCGATATAATATGGACAATACTATATCTTGCTTTTGAAATTCACTAAAAAAATACCCCTTTCGAGTGAAACGTCGACGTGAGAAGGGTATTGCTGCACAATACCAACTAGAGCATTTCCTATAATGGTTGAAGTACGACAAAATCGAATATCTTGTACAATTATGGTTCAGTATTGTACTATGTCTTCAGCAAAAAATTATAAAGTACAAAGTTCTTGTGTTGTAAGAGGAGACATTTTTTTTTATTGATAGCTGGTAAGCTAGCCTTTGAACACTATCTAACCTGATAGTAAGTGATTATTTGGTCAGAGTTGTTCAGGCTAACCTAGGATAACTGGCTCTCAAGAACAGCTGCTGGGACACACCATCGCCTTGCCGTTTGGCGACAGATTTTCTACTTGAGGGTGGTGAGCCAGGTGGATATTCGCAAAATGCCCAACAACTATGCTGTAATGAGTGCCACCCTAAGACTAAAACTGGGATCGACGGTTTAGCGTGCTCTCCAAAGCATGGAAACGCTCAGTAATAATGTCACAAGCGGTAACCCTTACAAGTCATGACTGCGGCGGACGTTGCTTAACTCAGCTGATCGGCTAAGAACGGCTAAGCAAACTTCGCTACGAGAGCTCCATAAGAGAGTGAAGACATGTTACGTATGATTGCGATAATCAGTGTTAATTTTAATTATATTAATTAAATAACAGCAGTTTTGCTATGTTTAATTGTCTGTTAGAAGTTTATCTTAGCAAACAATTTATTACCCTATTGGAGACGTTCTGGAAATCTCATCATCAAGTTCATGTGAAGAAAGCACGAGATATATGCGATAATAGCGACGGGTATGATTGCATATTAGTGGTCTCTACCTACCCATCCGGGAAAACGGCGCGCCGTAAAGAGACTGGACTAAATGTTTCGAAACCTAGTACATATATCATAAACCTTGTTATCTATAGTAAATATCTAGACGCATTTGGAGAACTTCATATGCGCTGGTATAGTTTATATTTATTGTTTTAAGCGTAAAATTGACCACGTGTTTACTAACGATGCGGCCACATAGCCGGCCGTAAAGCTTCGCTTCCTTAGCACAGGCTACAAACTTAACCACTTTACTCAGACACGGTTTTGGCAACAGCTTCTGCTTGTTCCTGTTAAGTACTAAAAGGCAGCAAAAGACAACGCAGTTCAATTTATGCTGGGCATGTAGCTTGTAACGTTCGGTAACAGCGTGTGGAATAAACTACGATAACCATGGTATGTAGCCGGGATGAGGTAGTTATTGGTTATGCCGGATTTCTCTTTAATTATCAGTTCCTATTGTTACGGTTTTTTTTCAAGGTCTTGAACGTTACCCGCTTTCAATCCTGGCATCCCTAGGCGCAAATTAATAAGGCATATTTTTATCTGAAAGTTTATCGGTAAGTGGCATGATCTGTGTTTTTTGCCCCTTCCTCGACGAATGTTCGAGAAACTGTAGACGCCCCGTAAATACGGCGGAAGAGCAGTTTTGGACTCTTTTTCGCCCAGCAACCCATGTAAGACGCTGCCTGCTGCGAGGGCGGGACCACGATCAGGACAGCGTTCCACTGAGATTCTGGACGATACATACCAGCTGAAATAAAGTCCTAGGAGGCGACTTTCCAAGTGTGAGACGTGAAGTCACCAGAACGCTACAAGCGCCTTTCAACCTCCCAAAAGGAGGTTCCTGGTTAGGAGGGGTAAACTTCACGGTTAGGGGTTGAAGAAGAATCACCTACCATAGCCCCCCAGCTCAGGCAGACAGCCCGAGTGAACGGTTTGAGCTGTCAGCGCTCTGCTTTGCGTCCCATATGCAGTAGGGCTGCTGACCAATGCAGTAATTTCACCCCAAGGCTGTATACCGTCGCACCGATCCGGTATTATTTATATAAATTTTATATATTTTCCCGGTTTTATATAGCCGGGTGGCGCCCTTTTCTTTACTTATAATAACGGAATTCAGCTTTCACCTTATGCGACTCACGATTTTTCCCCTGAGATAACTAATTTTCTTGAGCAAGCTGGTTTATTACTATAATTCAATCTAAATATTAAATCATTTTAATCTAGGACACTAATTGTATGTGGATCTAGGTTGCTGGCACACAGAAATTATAATTGAAGCAGTTTTATGTAATAATTAGTTCTGTGCTGCTCGCTCGCTCTGGGCATATTTTTGAAATGTTTTAAAATTTAATATACCTCCTATTCCTGGTGTTAGCGAGCAACCCTTATTGTTATGAAATGTGTTCTGGACTGTTATAGCCTATTTTTTTTTTAATAACAATTGTGTGTATGTTTGGAAAATAAATTATTATATGAACTTATTGAACGCTCCATACCTACTGTTTTTATTTGTGTGTTAAAGCCTCCTTATAGATAGGTAGTGTTAGGTTAGGTGTGTGGAAGCTTCTCTTCCCCACCTGGAGAGTTGCCACTTTTCTGATTATTTAATTTAAATATCTATTACCCAAATCTTATCATAAAACTATAAATGTAACACTATTTTGAAATTAGACCTGTTGAACTAGAAACAATGGTGCTATAAAACCATTATATAACTCAAAAGCTTTTAAAACTAGCTAAGAGCTGAGCTTTGTGAGGATTTGCGTTTATTTTACAACCTGATTCTAATGGTGTAATCTAGTAGTAAATAGATTAACTACGATGTATTTGAGTTGAGTATTACACATAGTACTTATAGAACTTACTGTGCCGTGGGAAACAAACATACCTAAAGACCACACAATAAAAACTAACAAATATTATGACCTAACAAATGAATTAATCAAAAACGGTTATGTGGTTAATTTATATGCTGTAGAAGTCGGAGCAAGGGGTATACCAGCAAAATCCCTATACAACCTACTAAAAGACCTTGGCCTGTCAAGAACAACCGTAACTTCCATCCTAGAACGTGTATCCAAGCCGGCATTAGTAGGATCTTACCAAATTTGGTTAGGCAGGGGAGGAGGCTCGAGCGGTGAAAGGGAGCATTGATGCATCATAAAGGGGCCCCTTAACCTTACTCACTGGGTTGCAAGTCCCAGGCACCTTGACTGGAGCCTCTTCCTCTGCAACGCTATGGACCCGGCACCCGCACGGTGAATCCATGGAATGCTAAGTAAATTCGTGTCTATAGTTCTGTTGGAGGAATACGAACTCTTTGGTTTTCTAACAGATGGTGTAGTACAATAACATTGTATCCAATGAAGATAAAATTGTTAATATTTTTTTATTATTGTTTATAAAATTCCATTTATACTGACAGATAATACTTGTACGTAATAAATTACAATGTTAAAGCACAAATCTATAAGCGTGATAGTTTTTAAGGTGTGCCACAAAATATTCAAGTAGTGGGATAGAGATCGCGGGGAGCGAAGCGTGCCCTAATAAAATTGCTCATTCATATTCGTGCATTTAAAATTCCAAATTACTGTCTGGAAATACTTTAAAACTTTTTATTTCAGCCATATTTTTACACGACTGTAAAAAAAGGTGTGATGTTTTCTGGGTTCACGTATGTATATATATGTATGCTTGTGAGTTTCTTTATTCCACCATTACTTCTGAACGGCTTAACCGATCTTTATGTATGAGATATCGTTAGATTTGTCTTTATAGCGAAAACAATTATATAAACAAACTAGCGAATTTCAGAAGCAATATTCTAGGGAAAAAAAAATGTTTTTCACAATCTATCGAGTGTGACATCAAAATGAAGAACTTGAAAAACGATTCAATAAATATTATATAAATTGCAGTTTTAATCTCAACGGAACGATAAATTGCGTAACGAAAATAATTATTGTGTAGCCGGGTATTTTTCTTAAAATAGTTTTAAGAGGTGGGAGTTGGGCCTTTTAAGTGTTTTGTTGCATTATTTTCAAAACTAGGCCGGCTCAAAAAAATGGGCCGAATGACATTGTGAATTTTCTCATCTCTATATGTTTGGCGTTAAATATCTACACCCTCGCCGGTGTGTTGGAATTTTAAAGTGCCATGAACAAGGTTAAATGGCTTCTAATAATTATTATGGCACTAGAGAATTTGCCCGTACCGAGATGTTTTATAAGCGATTTATGCAGCTTTTTTAGACAGTGTTAGACGGTGTCTTCTGCAGGTATATAAACAGAAATATGCTGTATAATGCGAAACATTGTATTCGTAGTTCCCTCAGTTTTTATTATCTCATTCATCACAAGTATTTTTAATTATTATTATGAAGCAGTGATGGCTCAGTGGCATTGTACTGCCGCGCAGCAGGTCCATGGTTTGAATCCCGCTGCGGGCTTGAACTTCACCGGATGGTGGAACGGCATTTTGCAAATCCCCGCCTGGCTAGCGACCACCGCGATTAATAAGATAAGCATTATGTTTAACCAAAGGCTTAGGATGTACAAAAAATCCTAGGTCTATGTGTTTAACGGTGGAGTATTCAGATAAAGTTTTGGTGATTGCCCTAACATTAGCACCTTAGTAAACTGAGAAGCATTTGCAATTATGAATATATAACATTTCGTATTTCAAGTACAAATTCTTAAATTAAAAAAATCTCATATTAAGTGGGAGTCGAACCCCAGGTTTTACGAACTGGGTGTGAAAAATTTCGACTTAGTTGAGCGATCTTCAATAGCCCTGTGGTTAAGGCACCCGGTGCGTAAAACTAGTGGGTTTGATTCCCAGTCAGTGATAAATGACGTACTTAAAAACTTTTATAAAGAACTTTCGCTTAGCATGTGATAGTGCTTAGTCAAATAGTTCGTACTCGTAGCAGGTAAACATTTTTTTTAAGTTATTGTGATGGTACAATCCCGAGAACCTGCACGTTAAAGTGGACTAACCTCTGCCTATAACAGATGCATTTCATCAACGACGAATTGCAATGTGCCCGTCACACTGAGACTTAAGCTCAAGCCCGCGCGGGATTCAAACCATGGAACTTCAGCACGGTAGTCCATAGCCAATGCCACTGAGCCATCACTACTTATATATTGCACATAATATTTCAAACGCCTGGACAAAGTTAATAAAAGAAGAAATGAAATTGATCATGTTAACACACTCAATATAATCACTTACCTAAGTTTTTTTGTATATTAGTAGTATTTGGCAATATTACTATTAAACGCTCTAGAGATAAATTAGTCACTCCAAGTTAAAATAAAAACATGTCATACTTATCATCAGGGTAAGCGAATAAACGTATACTGTCCCTGTCGGCATTGAATCTGTTTCCCTATAACCCAAAACATTTCACTGAAAAATGAAGAATCTTATCATCAATCAGCTCAGTAAGAGCACTATCCGGTGTACGGATTTTTACCATCTTTTACTTGATTTCACCTTTTCGGACGATTGTAATAAAATCTTGCAAATTAAATTTCATCCTTTTCCTGGTTACCGATTGAGCTGTAATTTTGCATACATATGAAAACACCTTTTAACACCTTTAAACACTAACTTTGCATACATATGAGATATGCTTATTTAAAAAACCATATTGAAGTCCGTGCAATTGAAAAAAATATCCGTCTAAATTTTCTAAAACGATATTCTGGTGTTATTAGTGACCCAATGAATACTCTTTCTTAAATTACACAATTGCGTAAATTAATTGAGATGTTGCAATATGAGCGGTCTATTGAATTCTCAAAAATAACATTGCACATGCAGATTTTGGACCATTCACTAATTCACATAATTCAAACCTTACAACAACTTGTATCAAATCAGGATGAATTTAATCGATTGCTTTTTTTTAGTTCTAAATTACGTCACATAATTTTCTACGATACAAGCTGATCTGTATCGTTCATATTTCTCTAGCTCACTCCACAAAGGGTTTTAACGGAAGAAATTTCTCATAAAATAAGAGTCACAGCAGCTGTTCCTTGATAAAACGATGTGTTACATAAAAAAGTGACGGAAAATTGCGTTGTTTCGCAAAGAAACTTATGTACGGACGAGTGCTTCAGACTCTCACTCATGTGTTGTCGCAAGGGTTTCGGAGTTGACGTAAAACAAGAGAAACCAGCGAGTTAAAAATACTTCTTGTTTATATTAACGACCATTGCATAGCTATAATCGCTCGGCTGTCACAAATTTTTTGCCAGGGCGGTTTTTTTTTTCTGATAATATCGTACTTTTGGCTTGCATCGTATTGCGAGAAAAAATCACACATGTCAAAATAACGCTATTTAAGATGATAAAACTATGTCAAACCTTCTCGAATGGCCTACGTGTCCAAAATAACACATTGTTACAGATTTTGTTTGGTTGCGCAATTAGCTTCCACGCAATCATTAGTCAAAAATTAGCATCATTGAGAGCAGCATTAGGGCAAATGACAATATTTCATTTCAAATAATTAGAAACAATATATTTTAGCCTCATATAAAACGGTTTTATGTTATAGTTGTTTTATCAATATTATATACCCACATAAAATCACGCCCCTTTCCCGTAGGGGTAGGCAGAGACAACAGATTTCCACTTGCTACTTTTCTTACAATAAATCTCTTTCACTTCATTTACACTCATCAATCCTTATATACATAAACATTGGTTTACGGTACTCCTGACCTGGCCTATCAATATTATCTTTCATTTATTAATATCGCATGTAGGTAATGACATAATAAAAGCCCGTGTTGTGATATTGTGCTCATCCCTGGTAAAATTTAGACGCTCAATTTTGATTTATAGGCAAGTGAAATTCACTTACAGATTAAAGTTCTATCTATTTTATAACGTATGGATTAATTTTATTTGAAAGAGATATAATTTGCATAATCTATTTGGGGAAATTTTATTTCCTAAAGTAGGTTATACAAATAATTTGGTGATTGTTTAGTATCGATTGAGAAGCAGGAGCAAGTATGATTTTAATGAAACCTTCCTTCAAGTTTGCATACTATATATTATAGTATAATACTTTTCAACGGCGGAAGAATATTTATAAATGCTATAAATATTCAGCTTTCTATTCATAATAAAACTTTACACAATTTCACTACAGGAAAATATACACCTTAGTTTTGTACCACACGTCAATTCTACGCGTTGTTTCCATTACGCTGCGATGTACCACTTCAGATGCGTCTGTATAATAAAAATAAAATCTCGGTGAAGTGGCAATTTGTCGGCACTTTGTAACGAAAATGCTTAGGTCCGTTTATAGACTTGGCTTAACAACCTACTTAAGGACAAAATATTCTGTTATTTTATTGCTTCAAACAAAATAATTTTCGAGATGAAAAATATATTAAAGCAATTCTGATTCAACCTTATCGCTGAAATGCCGGATAGCCCTTAGATCTTGGATTACAACAGGCTACTTCTTATCTCTATATAAAAGTTCCCAAAGAAACATCAATCAGGAAAAATATTGAAAGATGCTAACAAAATAATAAGGGTAATGCTTTAAATAGCAGTTTATCAACATGGGTATAAAAAAGCTCGAAAATAGTCTTAAATCTCCATGTAGGCAGATAAGCTTATCAAAGCGATGAAACAAATACACAAAACAAACATACCAGAGATACAAACTAAAAAGCTTACGTATGTCTTTAAAGTTCTGTCTTATTTAAAGAACCACTTAATGATAAGTCTCTGCAGCTTAACGTTTTAACGTAGATAAGAATAGACATAGCGTACTGTTTTTGTATTTAGAATCTGTATTATTTCATTTCCTATGAAACAGATATCGCAAAATCTGTCAATGCAGTATGCAATTAATAATGAAGCCGTTATTAGTTCTCACTGTTGCTGCACGCGACATGGCTCGTTATCGCCTTTCAATTCAATTAATTTATGTCTTGCGTTAATGAATACTAATTGTACGTACAAAATAAATAATAATGCAAGTAGTGTTTTATAAATTTAAGAATATACTTAGGCTCGTATAAACAAATGCACTTTCAAGATGAGTTTTTTTTTTTTATTATTTTATTGTGACGGAACAAGCACGAGGCCCATCTGATGTTAAGCGGTATCCTCTGCCTATAACAGATGCATTTCATCACAAGTGACGAACTGCACTGCGCCCATCACCTTGAGACATACTTGTTCAGTCTCATTTTGCCTGTATTTTCACTGGCTCTTAAGGACTGCTGCCGGAACACACCGTTAGGTGCTTGGCGACAGATTTTCTACTTGAGGGTGGTCGCTAGCCAGGCGGGCATTCGCAAAATGCCCTTCCACCATGCGGTGAAGCTCAAGCCGGCGGTGGGGATCGAACCAGGGACCTGCGGCACGGCAGTCCATAGTTATTACTGCCCAGCCATCATTGCTTCAAAAGTTAAAAGAGATAAATTTTAAGAGAGATCTCAATTTTGAGATCCGTTCGTGCTTCGAGCCGTAGTATGCAGCATTTTGTTATGCAAATATCAAATAAAATGTACGGGTTAAAAGTATGAAATTGCCGATCTGTACTGAGAAAAATCCCCGTGGGGTACCGGGTTAGAATTGCAACTCCCCATATTATCCTGTGGGTGTCGTAAGAGGCGACTAAGGGAAAAATACTGGAAGGTGGGCAGCAGCGCCTACTAAAGAACTGCCATCTTACACTGCGACCCCCAAGCCGCCTGCCAAGCGTGGGGATTATGGCAAATACCCCATTAATAGGGGAGGCTGTGTTCAGCAGTGGACGATCCGGCTGATACATTACTGCAAAAATGATATAAGTTATTTCTGATTTAACATATTTATTGAATCAAAATAATAACATTTATTAACTATACATTGCTGCCATCTAATAGGAAGGTCATTTATGCCTTTACGATAGAACTCTGGTGTTTTTTTTTATGTTATTGTGACAAGCTCGAGGCCCACCTGATTTTAAGCGAACTTACCTCTGCCTGTAACAGATTCATTTCATTACAAGTCACGAATTGCACTGCGCCCGTCACTTTGAGACATAGTTGTTAAGTCTCTTTGTGTCTGTAATTTCACTGGTTCTCAAGGACAGCTGCCGGAACACACCGTTAGATGCTTGGCGACAGATTTTCTACTTGAGGGTGGTCGCTAGCCAGGCGAGCATCCGCAAAATGCCCTTCCACCATGCGGTGAAGCTCAAGCCCCGATGGGATTCGAACCATGGACCTGCTGCGCGGCAGTCCATAGCCAAAAATGTTCCATACATTAAAGTCAAAACTGTATCTTAAGCTAGATTAAAATTTTGGGATCGATTTATTGATACGAGTTGTAGTATATAGCATTTAGGTATGCGAGTATCAAATACAAAATTATAAGATTTAATTATGACACAAACTATTAAAATATAATACATTAAAAATAGCATTAAAATGTTAATATTTAAAGATGAAAGTATCTAAAAAATCAGTTATAAAAATACTAAAAAAAATGTGTAATAAAATATATTTTTTGTTACGCTGAAATAGTAGAAAACATTTTTATTCAGTAAGGTTTTGGTGATAAATTGGTAAATTGATGTGTTGTTATTTCAGGGCCAGTAATTTTTAAGTCAATTTTTTACATACAAAAATATAAATCTTTCCTTGTTATAATATTATTGATATAAATATTTCTAGGTAAGGGTTCTGTCAATGTCTACCTTAAATAAATGAAATTACTTGACTCACTGAACGACGAAATTACGTCGATCGATTACTGTAGTTTCACCTAAGAAGTTTGAGGTTTGAAAAAGTTTGATCCTGGGTTTACTAAGAAAATTTTAGTGGGAGTACATACTTTAGCACTGCGCCCGATTGATAGCAATAGACTCGCCCTTTTACAAGGGGCCAAAGCCATAAATAGCGGACTTTTGTCTTTGGCCCCATGTAAATGGGCGAAATTCGAAAGTTTGTGAGAGAGTGAGGACGTGACAATGTTTGTTAGGTACTCCGTCACGCTAATACGGCTAAACCAATTTCGATGAAACTTAATCCATCTATTTAGATTGTTTAGGTCCTGGATAAACATATATGATACTTTTTATAACCATCATCGGCCTCTTCCGAGTCAGACCTTGCTTTACTTAGGGTTCCGTACCTAATCCTGGAAGTTTTCTTTTATTGTATTGCTGAAAACTACAACTTTATACTAATGGGAATTTTCAGTAGTTGTATGGTTAAATAAAGAATATGAAAATCTATTCTAACTATATTTTAAAGTTTCTCTATGACATATAAACAAAAATTTACCACTCTGATAGGCCCTCATTCAGATATAAAAACATTGTGACAATCTACTGAATGACCTCTAGAGTCTAGAGTCTTTATTTTTTATGTTATTGTGAAGGAACAAGCGCGAGGCCCACCTGATGTTAAGCGGTATCCTCTGCCTATAACAGATGCATTTCATCACAAGTGACGAATTGCACTGCGCCCATCACCTTGAGACATACCTGTTAAGTCTCATTTTGCCTGTTATTTACCTGGCTCTCAAGGACGGAACACACCGATAGGTGCTTGGCGACAGATTTTCTACTTGAGGGTGGTCGCTAGCCAGGCGGGCATTCTGAAAATGCCCTTCCACCATGCGGTGAAGCTCAAGCTCTGGGCGGGATTCGAACCATGGACCTGCTGCGCGGCAGTCCATAGCCAATGCCACTGAGCCATCACTGCTTCAAAAAGACAATGATGCGTTTCATAAACTTTGTACTGTAAACTCTGACAAACTACTTAATTACTCTGAGACTATAAAACATTAAAATGTGATATGCTTTTGGTAGGTTCCATAGAACGTCAAACCTGTCAGCTTTTGAATTTGTTGACTTTATGTCGTGGATAAAAAAAAACTGTGTTGTAGGTGGTCGTATACTTTGGGAATAAAAATGCGTGGTGAAACGTTGCGTAATTTTACATAGAAATCAAGTTATATAAAATGTAACAATAAAGAATAATATTGGTTGCTTAAATTTTACAATTGTAAGTCATTATCCCAAACAAACTTTTAAAGCGCTCGTAGTGAAGTTTGCTTAGCTGTTCATAACCGATCAGCAAAATTAAGCAACGTCCGCCACGGTCATGAGTTGGATGGGTGACATGACTACTGACTGCTTTCTTGCTTCGGAGGGCACGTTAAGCCGTCGGTCCCGGTTGTTGTCTTAGGATGGCAGTCGTTATAGCATGGTAGTAGGGCATTTTGCGTGTGCCCGCCTGGCTAGCTACTACCCTCAAATAGAAAATCGGTCACCAAGCACCTAACGGTGTGTTCTGGCAGCTGTCATTGAGAGCTAGCATTTCTAGATTAGCCTGAACAACATCTTCGACCACATCATCACTTACGAATTAGGTGAGATAGTGGTCAGAGGCTAACCTATCAGGAATAAATGAAATAAATAAATAATATAAAATAAATAAATATAAACACGCCTTTATTCATAGTATTTGAAGATTAAATCTTTAATAAGTGTCTGTATTTGTAAAGAATATAAGGTAAAGAAGCGATGAATCCGCTTTGAACATACAATGTGTATGTAACTCTCTCTGTTATCTATAACGGTAGTATATACTTATGTATTTAGGATTGCACTGGCGCTGTGACGTCACCGTTCGTTAACGACTGCATCCATCGACATCTCATAAACGTTGAGGATTGCGGTGGTATTCTCTGTTGTAGTACGCAGTACCATAAATAAGTTAGTCCTCTTAAAATCTTTACTATAATACCTTCCGCCCACACATTTGTCAGCGTCGAAATAGGTTATATCGCGCTCGTTCGAATACTAAGTAAATTGTGATGAAAGTAATCAACGTCCTATTTTAGAATCTAAGAAATAGGTGTAAGGTTCAAGTTTCATCAAAAACTCCACGCGCACGCACCCTCACTCTCATTCACATTTTAATGAGTATATTGATGCAATATGCTCATTAAATTTTGTTGTTTGTTAAATCAATAGAAATAATTATTAAAATAATAACACTGCCTTCTAACGTAAAAATAGGGATAACTAAAACACTTCTAATCAGACCTCGCACAAATTTAAATGGGACCTGACGATTTTGATTATTTATTTTCAAGAGTTTATTTTAGTTTTTTTAAAGAGTCACGAAGTAACACACATAAAAAATACCTCCTCCATTATTAGTAGTTTTTTTTTTATTTTTGTGCCGAAGATGTTGTTCTGGCTAACCTAGAATTGGCTCTCAAGGACAGCTGCTGGAACACACCATTAGGTGCTTGGCGACAGATTTTCTATTTGAGGGTGGTAGCTAGCCAAGTGTGCATTAGTAAAATGTCCTACCACCATGCAAACAGCATCATAGAAACAGAATAACTTCAGAATCAGAAGAAGTGTCAAGAAATCATAATTCAAGAAAACATCATTATAATTGCAACGTTCACTGATCGACAATCCAAATTTGTACTCCACAAACTTTGAAAACGAACACGAAAGCGATGATGCCACCTCTGTAACCTGTATCAGCTCCCTATCAAGCAATCACAGGTTCAACTACTAGCTAGACATTGCACTTTACACCATCGTAACTTTTCATCTGGGAAGGATTTCTACGTCAGCGACTACGCTGACGTAGAAATCCTTCCCAGATTCTTCAGAGAGACTCGCAATCTTGTGGAACATATGAGTTGTAACATACTATATGTTACAACTCATATGTTCCACAAGATTGCGAGTTAATTGAGTAATTTGACTAAGAATATTATAGAAAGATAGGACACTGTGTCGCACGGTACATTGCAGTAGGTACAATTCCTAGTACGGGCATTGCACGGGTTTAATGAATCAATAAAATTTAATTGCAATCTAAAGAAACAGGGATTCATCGTTTCCTTGAGTTTCATTACCAATATTCGATCGTAAAAATGTTTACAGCCATTGCGAAAGATGAAATTTTTTGCAGTCGTAAAGTCTAACATGAAAATAAATAGAGGAGCCTGTTTAAAATACATGAGGCGAGTTTTATTTTTGTAGACGCCTATTATTTATGTTCCATACTACATTTGACTGTATACTTTTGTATTTCTATTGTTATTTGGGTTCTCATCCTTAAAATTTTAGACCACTTTTATATGCGAGCTTCTTTCTTATGCAAAATGTCAAACAAAACCAGATTGGGAGTTACAGTGAGAAAATCGTAGCGGTTATTTAGTGGAATAGGAGCCCCGTGGGATGCCGGGCCAGAATGTCACCCCTCCCCCCCATTGCTACCTATGGGTGTCGTAAGAGGCATGATCTTAAAGTGCGATCTTCAGGACGCCTGCCAAACGTGGAGATTATGGCAAATCCCCCCTTAAGGGGCTGTGTTCAGCAGTAGAAAATTCGGCTGATACAGTATGGAGCCATTTATAAAGCGTGTTTTTTTTTGTGTTAATGTACTATAAAAAAAGGTTTTTTTCTTTCTTTTCTACCGACTTCAAAAAAGGAGGAGGTACTCAATTCGTCTGTATGTTTTTTTTAGTGATAAAGACTGTTTATCGTCGACAACAGCAAATACCATTTAATTATCCAGGTAAGCGAATATATTTTTACAGTTAATTGACTATGAGTTATAAGTTACCTAACCGATTTTGATGAAATTTATATGGGACTACAAAGAAGGCATACGCTTTCCAATCAAAAAAGAATTATCAAAATCGGACTACTCTGCAAGTGTGACCTTGTATGTTGTCAGCTTTTCATTTAACCGAAAATAATTTTACATCAAATGAGAAAATTCATGGGCTTTCTTTTATTTCTGACACTATGATATTTAGCAAAAAATAATCCTTATGATCGGTATGATAAAGCTAAAGGTTGATTATTTTTCTCGTGTAACAATATACACTATTGAAAGTACTTTCCCTCCATGTGGCGTATCCGTGGCGTCCCACAGTGTATAAAATAATATACCTATAAGCGTCGAATTGAGAACCTCCCCCTTTTTCGAAGTCGGTTAAAAGTGGATTGTTTATCATTAAATGTTCGTGCATGCTTTATGAGTTTAAGTAAATCGTTTATTACAAGAAAAAAGCACTTTTCTTGTTCTCGTCCATTCTCCATGCGTTATTTTACATAGTTATGTATCTACTATGTGACTTAGATACGATTTTGACTTATTTACCCGACTTATGCATCATTCAAGCGACGACGAGATCAATCTAAAAGTATATATAATCAAAGTAAAAAAAAAATGATTTTTTTTTATTTACTCACCAAAGAATGTAGGAATATTCGCTCCTGACGTTGCCAAAATCACCAATTTCAACTGATTCAATATTACCGATTAGATAAGGGTTTAAAAAATAAAACCGAGTTTTTATTTCCAGATAGCATCGTACAACAAAATCCACCTTATTAAGATTACTGCTTCCGAATTTATCATTGATTCACCTCGCTTTAATCGTCGACTACCTCATTTTAAAAGCGAGTAATTGCTGCAAAATCATTCTACCTCTTTTCAGAACTCCTATCACTTTCAAGGATCTTTGTAATTTGATCGCCGTTTTAAACTCGAAAGTTTTATTAAAAATTTAAAGGACTGGACTTTATTCATAGAATTTTAATACTTTGGTAACATGAATAAAAGCGTTGTTTGGACGGAAAAAACAGGAAGTCTTGGAGTTTTATGAAATTCGAAGCTCATTTGTGTAAGAGTCCGGGCAAAATGTAATTAAATTTTAGATTATAGCCATGAGCTCAGGATAAAGAAATTAAGCAAATAATAATAGCAAATGGATGAAACATACATTTATCATCATCATCAGCCGGAAGACGTCCACTGTTGAACAAAGGCCTCCCCCATAGAACACCAAAAAGAACGGCTATTAGCCACTTGTAACCACTGGCTACCCGCGACTTTCACGATGTCGTCAGTCCACCTGGTGGGCCTACCAACTCTACGTCTTCCAGTGTAGTGTGGTAACCACTCGAGAACCTTTCTTCCCCATCGGTTATCAGTTCGTCGAGCAATGTGGTCCGCCCATCGCCACTTCAACTTGCTTATTCTGAGAGCTATGTCGGTGACTTTGGTTCTTTGGCGAATATCCACGTTCTGGATTTTATCGCGAAAAGAAACTCGAGCAAAGCTCTCTTCATAGCTTGTTGAGCGACTCTGAGCTTGTCTATAAGGGCCACAGTTAAGGACCACGTCTCAGTGCCATAAGTCATCACTGGCAACACACACTGATTGAAGACTTTGGTCTTCAGGCTCTGTCGGATGTTCGACGAAAAGATGTCGCTTAACTTCCCGAACGCTGCCCATCCGAGTTGGATTCTTCGGGCGACCTCTTTTGTCGACGTTGGACCTACCTAACTGGACTGTCTGTCCCAGGTAAATGTAATGGTCAACGACTTCGAGCGTATCGTACCCAACAACTACAGGTACGGGTGCAACATGGACTTTAGACATAATTTTCGTCTTGTCCATGTTCATCATAAGACCCACCTGTTGGTAAACTCTACTGAGGTTGCTGAGCATTCTACTGAGTTCCTCAAGCGACTCTGCCATAATTACTATGTCATTGGCGAAATGAAGGAAGGCGAAATGATTCGCCATAGATGTTGATGCCGAATTTTTTCCAGTCCATGAGCTTATAAATGTCCTCCAACGCATTCGTGAACAGTTTCGAAGAAATAACGTCTCCCTGTCTCACGCCTCGTTGCAGTTGGATTGGTTCCGTGCTCTTGTCCTGTAGTCCAATCGACATGGTGGCGTTTCTATACAAACACTTCAATGCTTCGATGTACCTATAGTCGATTTGGCATCGCTGGAGAGACTGCAGTATGGCTCAGGTTTCGATTGAAACGAAGGCTTTCTAATAGTCCACAAACGCTAAACATAATGGCCAATTATACTCCTCAGTCTTGTGTATAATCTGGCGGAGCGTATGGATGCGGTCTATTGTGCTAAAGCCTTTTCGGAACCCGGCTTGTTCTCGGGAGGCTGGAAGTCATCAAACCTACGAGCAAGACGATTCGTAATGACCCTCGAAAACAGCTTATAAACATGGCTCAGAAGAGAAATGGGCCTGTAATTCTTCAACAAGAAGAACAGTTCCACTACACTTCTGCTTCATGCTTCTGGCGTTTTACCTTCAAGGATAACGGAATGAAATAACTTCTGGAGGACTGAGAGTACCGGTTTTCCACCCGCTCTCAGAATTTCTGTCGTAATTCCGTCATCACCCGGCACCCTGTTGTTCTTAACTTGTCTTCTTCTGTTTGAGAGCCATTCTAATCTCGTATAGGCTGATGTCCGGGATATCTTCGGTATAGTGTCGGGTCAGTTTAGCTCTCTTGTGTTGAGCTGCACTGACAACGGGTTTTCGTGTCGAGGTGTATAGCTGTCCATAAAACCTCTCAAGCTCTCTCAGAATCTTCGGTTTTGATGAGATGATTCTGCTGTCGTCGGCCTTTAGCTTGGTCATTTGGCTTTGCCCTATAGACGATTTTTTTGCGAACACTTTGGAGCCTTGGTTACGCTCGATTGCGGCCTTTATCCGATTAGTATTAAAGGTGCGCAAGTTGTGTCGCAGTGCCTTCAAAATTCGTCTATTGAGCTTGCCGTAGTTCGACATATCAGCTGAAGATTGCAGTCTTATCTCATTCAGATCTTCCATCAGCTTGATGGTTTCCTCTGAGAGTTTCTTCGGTTTATTTCGGTGGGGGGTCTTAAAGAACTGGGACCCCACCGCTTGGACAGCTTCAACCAACCTATTGTTTATCTCGCCCACTGTTTCTCATTCAGCTAGGCACTGGAAGCGATTATGTAGCTCGAGTTGAAAGCTCTCGGGGTTTTGGATTTGGGCAACGCTAGGACGGAGCGTGGAGTTTATCAGACGCGACCTCTCAAGCTTTATATTGATATTCAATGTGCCTCTAACGATACGGTGATCGCTACCGGTTTTCACCTTATGGATCACAGAGACATCATTGAATATTTGCTTTTTAGTCGTCATGATAAACTAGATCTCATTTTTTGTTGAACCATCAGGGCTTATCCACGTCCACATCCTGGATGGTTGCTTCTCGAAAAAGGAGTTCATCGCAAAGAGTCCCTCCTTTTCCATGAAGCCGTTGGCCCCTCTGGTTCCGCTGCCCATATCCAAATGGCCCCACTCTCAACTCATCGCTATTCCATGTGCCCAACTTGGCGTTGAAACCCCCCATAACAACGGTGAAGTAAGTTTCGGAGGAATGCATGGCTTCAGATATCTCCTCATACATAGCCACTACTTCATCGTCTGAGCGTGTCGAGGTCGGTGCGTAAACCTGTATGACCTTCAGCGAATACCGTTTGCTGATTCTGAGTATAAGGTACGCTACCCTACTCGACACACTCTCGACTTTTACGACGTTGTTAACAAGGGACTTCCGGACGAGAAACCCAACACCACCTTGAGGTTTTTGGTGACCTTCCCGGTAGAATAACAAGTTACCGGAGTCAAGGATAACGGTGTCCTGTCCCTGTATTCGGACTTCCGACAATCCCATGACATCCCAGCGTAACTTATTCAGTTCTTCTTCCAGCTCGACAATCTTGTGGTCCTCCCTGAGCGTATGGACGTTGTGTGTTGCCAGGGCCAAGGGTCGTCGTTTATGAGTGCGGTAGTAGTAATGTATGTATACCCTACGGTATACATACATTACTTAAAACCTTACTAATTATTATTCAGGTACAGTCCATCAGTGTGCTTAGAACAAAACGAACGAGCAAACATATCTTCACGCAGGTTTCAAAGACATGTTTGGTCACATATAGTATAGTGGCAAGATTATTATAACAAAAATTATATACCAGTTCCAAACATCGGAATGCTACTGATTTTTTTTTAAAGATAAATTCACCAACTCCGGCCCGGGCATGGTACTGAGGATCTCTAGATTCTAAAGAAACGCTTTACGCCAAGCAATGTAACTCTAGGACATGCAAATAGTACTTTTCATACTGATTTCACTCCTAGAGTATAATTATTTAACAAAATTCTGATCGGCCTAAATTACGGGCCAGCAAGCTATTTAGCAGACTTCCAGAAAGGAGGAGGTTGTCAATTCAGCTGTATGTTTTTTTTGTATGTTTGTTACACAATATCTTTGCCAATTATATTATAGACTGACTTTGATGCTCTTTTTTGTAGGATAGAGAGTGACAATAAGCAGTAGGTACGGTTCAATAAACAGTGTAAAAAAAATACGGAACTAACTTCTAACACTAAAAAGTATTAAATAACTTGTAGAAGTCGAACTATAATAATATTAGGTCAGTGTACCGACTTTAATAAGTTTTCATTTTGTGGTTCCGTACTTCAAAAGAAAAACAGAGCCCTTATAGAATCACTTTGTTGCCCGTCTGTCTGTCCGTCTGTAAAGACCATTTTTCTCAGGAACGCTAGTGTTTGTGGAGGTGTTGAGGTATAAAGCTTAAATTCATATCAAATATTAAGGCTGTCTATTGGAGCTGTGAAAAAATCAAACTTCTAATCCAACGCAATCAAAAAACACAGCCGTTTATCTCGCAAATTTTCGACACTCGGAAGGGAATCAGAAACTACAGGGTACTTCCCGTGACCTCAGAATCTTGAAACTTGTAACGAAGCTACGTCTTAAAGCACAGATAAAGAAAACATTGCGAAAATCACACATTTTTAATAACATCTTTTAATAAAAATATTTTAATTATTTTAAATTGTTAGGGATTTTAGTTAGCAATAAAAATACCATAAATATTTTTTCCTTATATACCTTCAGGTTTGTACAGAACCCTCGGTGCACGAGTCCGACTCGCACTTGGCCGTTTTTTTTTATTTTTTACCCACATACACATATTTTTATTGGTAAACACTGTAGCTTATATAAGCTAACCGATTTCCACGCAACACTCTTTGAACATATCACACATTGGGACGTTTAATTTGCTGTTCCACTGACTGCTAATTACAAGTTCGATTTATACCACATACGGGTCCGTTTTCGCAAATTAGCGAATTTATTGGATGTGCTGGTTGTGTGATTTTCGTTTGGGGATAGGCTTTTGTGACTGGAAAATAGGTAGATTTACGTACTTTCTCCGTATATTGCGTTACTCGCTTTGAGAGATCAGCGAAATTAGTGATCTAATTTTGAAGCTAACGTGGTAGTTCTTGACGTTTGAAGTATGATAAGGAACGTTTCCTGTGGACATGGATGGGTAACTGCTAGTGGCATTTTACTACAGATGGCTTCCGTGCTTCGTAGGCTACGTCTGACCGCCAGTTCTTGTCTCTCTTCTCTCTTATCTTAGAGCAGCAGTCTTTCAGCTATGTCAGAGGCCTTCAGGAGACCAGGATACTCCGGCACTTACAATTAATAGAGTTGACTGCCCATATTTTAATTTCAGTTAATATTTAGGGAAGAAACTTTAGGAGCATTATACGAAAGATGCAGCTGAGGTACTAATATTTTGATAAATATGTGGTGTATCTAGCATAAAAAGATAAGGAATGAGTGTATTAGAGGAAGCTTGCATTATCAGTAGTGGCGGGAAAAAATAATTATTGACTGCCATGGTTTTTTTTAATACTTTATAGGTAATCCTGCGACCACTATATCACCTGATGGTAAGTGATGATGTGGTCGAAGATGTTGTTCAAGCTCGCCTAGAATTACTAGCTCTCAAGGACAGCTGCCGGAACACACCGTTACGTGCTTGGTGACAGATTTTTTACTTGAGGGTGGTAGCTAGCCAGGCGGGCATTCGCAAAATACCCTACCACCATGCTATAACGACTGCCATCCTAAGACAACAACCGGGACCGACGGCTTAACGTGCCCTCCGAAGCACGGAAGCGCTCAGTAGTATTGTCACTAGCGGTCACCCATCCAACTCATGACCGCGCGCGACGTTGCTTAACTTTGCTGATCGGTTGAGAACAGCTAAGTAAACTTCGCTACGAGCGCTTCTACTGATCATGCGTGGGGATCATGGCAAGTCCTCCCATGGGAGAATTTGTTCATCGGTGTATGTTCCAGTTGGTTTGTGATGGTGTTTGGTGGTGCTGGTGTTTTTAACGTCGTTGTATCTAGGACGACAGGAACTCAACTTTTTACAATACAAAGGGTGGTTGCGCCATCGGTGCTTTGCAAGTACTGTTTTATTTTTAACGCAAAACAATAATCTATTTCTTATAAACGTGCGTTTATGTATATATATATGTACCTATCCCTATCTATCCTACCAACATCCTTCTTCTAACGAAAGGCAAAGATGACGTCACACATGAACTTTGAACGAACATTGAGTGAAGAAGCATTCCAGAACCGTTCTTGCTTTCACTCGTATACTCACATTCTTCTATTGAAAACCGCCCAAAAACGTCTTGTGTCTCTGTGATTGTGATAAATAATATATTACTGTGTGTTGAGCTAATACCGGTCAAATAATTAAAAATTATAAACATTTCTACACAAAAACTTTGTGAACTGTGGTGGATTCATGAACCAGCAAACAGAAGAAATCTAGGTAAGCGTTTCGTACCTAAGTCCCTTCTACAACCCTTTGAATTCCTAAAAGTTTCCACCATAAGTTTTGGTCCTTCTAAGCCATATCCTCAATTGTATTCCTTATATATCTATCTTATATCTTATTACATCATTTACACGCATAATTATCTGAATATTTAAAATTTTGTTACTTATTTATCTACCCTCGTCACCCCATTCAATCTTATAATTTTTCATTAGATATATCGCTATAGTGAATATACTACGCTAAACGCATTACAAACGCTAAATACGCTACTTTACATCAATTTACTATATTATCCTAATTAGTTATCTCATTAATTTACGCAAAATAAAGCATCACCATTCAATTCAATTTCTTAACTACGTACACACAAGCACAAGATCGCGCAGCCATTATCTACTTCCCGCAGTCCCGTTAGTTTTATGCAACATATCGATTATTTATAGAAAGTACATCTTTTATGTGAATTACTTCGTGTTATTTATTATTGTGAGTGTACTCTTCTGTCGCGAATTTTGTAATTTAAAATGCCAAAAGGAGCGCCATGTGCCGCCGAGGTCCCTTCGCCCTTGGAAAATCAAATTCTCATGCTTACCGCGAAACAACAAAGTCTTTTCACGTTAGTACAAAATGTTTACGATTTAAGCACAGGTTGCAGTGATGAATCAGTGAAACGTACATTCATAATTCGAGTGAAATCATTAGAAAAGATTCGCAGTGAGTACATTGAAGTGTCAGAACAGTTGAACCTCGCAATTTTAACGTCAAATCCAAAGGCCGTCCCCGACTTCGCAACATTGCTTTCATTTGATGAACTTTATTGTCATATAAAGGCTGTTGAATCAGATATAAATAATGCTGCCAGCCATTCAGTGAAATCTGAAACTTTACATAGCTCAAAAAACTTTGATATTCTAAGTAGAAAACTGCCTGCTTTGGAGTTGGTTGCATTTGATGGCTCGCCACAGAAATGGGTCATGTTCTATGAGAATTTCACTACGCTTATTCACAACAACGCTAATTTAACTAACGCTGAAAAGGTTCAGTATCTTATAGGAAAGTTGTCCGGCAAAGCACTGAGTGTTTGTGCAGGAATCCCTCCCATAGCTAGTAATTACGCTATTTTATGGAATGCTCTCAAGGATAAGTACCAGGACAAACGGACGCTAGCCACAATGTACCTAGAACAAATGCTGAACTTTAAAGGTAGCTACTCACCCTCGAGTGCCTCGCTGGACTCGTTTTTAGAACAATTCTGTACCGCTCAATCCGCACTAAAACAATTAGATATTGCTGATCTTTCCGACTTTATCATGACTCACATTGCTTTATCAAAACTTGATAAAGAAACTGTTAATCTCTTCGAGCAAGCGCATCGCGACACAAAGGTGCCAACCTTTGAACTTTTGTCTAAATTCATAAAGGAACAAAGTAAGATACATTTGCTCCGCAGTGGCTCCACTTTGACTAAAGCCACGAACGCATACTCTAATGCTAAAACGCAAAACAAAACAAATACAGTGCCATACAACAAAACAAACATCAAATCTTCAGTACAAACGTTTGTAGCTCAGACTAATAACAATAATTTCCCAAAGTGTGCTTACTGTAAAAATGACAATGTGCATCCATTATACAGATGTGATTATTTTCTTAAGCTTGATTCAGTCGCTAGAAATAATTTTGTGCGCAGTAACAATTTATGTCTGAATTGTTTAGGTTTTCATAATCTGAATTCATGCCGTTCGCAGAACAGATGCACTATTTGCAATAGAATGCATCATACGCAACTACATCTAAATTCGCCGCATCGATTCGAACCCGCACACGTTTCTTCTAGTGCACGCAATTCGACCACTGCGCCTCCGCAGCCTCTCGCGGCCGCCACCACCACGTGCGAGTCCAGTGGCGGAATCCACCGCACCGCGTACGCTCCGATGACGGCGTACGCGGCCCGCGTGTCGCCCGGCCCGCGCGATAACGAGCCTTATCAAGCGGCTCAGCCGCCGCTGCCCGCGCCGCCGCATTCCACGGCGCCGCATTTTACGCACGATAATGCTGCATTTACTTCAAGTACGGGTAGCTGCACTACGTCAACAATACTTTTGCCTAGCGCCATTGTTTATGTGTATAACGATGCTGGTGAACGCTATAAAATGAGACTATTTTTAGATAGTGGCTCAATGAGTAATTTTATAACAAAGTCATGTTGTGATCGCTTAAAATTAAATATTTCGCACGCACCTTCTACGGTAAAAGGCATAGGCCTCGCTGAAAAGCCCATAATAGGCTTCGCTAAGTTCACAATACATTCACGCTTTGACGCGAGGTGTACGTATACGATAAGCGCACGAGTTATCGATACCATCACCGACAAAATACCTAACGCTTTTGTAGATACGACCGAGTTACAACATCTGCGTAACCTTCCGTTAGCTGATGAAGATTTTCACTCCCCCGCAGATATTGATTGCTTAATCAGCAGCGAGCTGTTCCCCTTTCTATTGGGATCGCAAAGGGTAACAGCTCCAGGATCTTCAGTAGTTGGGGTTGAAACCTCACTTGGTTTTGTAGTGATGGGAAAGGCGCACTGTATTCCGAATGCGCACCCAGATCGTACTAGTCGCGATCACTCGTTTCATGCGGTGATAGAACCCACGCTTGAAGATTTAACTCAGCGCTTTTGGGAACTTGACACTGTACCTAATAAAAGGCACTTGAGTCCGGACGATGCAGCTTGCGAACGCATCTTTCAAGAAACTTTTTCGCGTGATGGTACTGGACGGTACACGGTATCACTTCCCTTCAAAAACGAACCTACTGAACTCGGTCGTTCTGATCATATTGCCCGCAAACGCTTACTAAATTTAGAGAAACGCCTATACGCTAATCCTGATCTACGCAAAGATTATAATACTACGCTCCAAAGTTATATAGATCACGGGTATCTCAAAAGAG
The DNA here is from genome assembly GCA_963890685.1 of Plagodis pulveraria. Lineage (NCBI taxonomy): Eukaryota > Metazoa > Arthropoda > Insecta > Lepidoptera > Geometridae > Plagodis > Plagodis pulveraria. The sequence continues at coordinate 10,078,785 of OY982965.1, forward strand.
AAATAGAACCCGCACCCGGTCCTTGCTACTACATTCCGCATCATGCCATATATCGACCTGATAAGACTACCTCTAAAACCGGAATTGTTCTGGACGCCAGCTGCAAAACCAGCCCGCTCAATAAATCTTTAAATGACATTTTATATAAAGGACCTAACCTGCAGGTGAATATTTTTGACCTACTCATTAACCTACGCCTATTTAATATCGCCTTATCTGCAGACATTGAGAAAATGTATTTCCAAATAAAATTGGACCCAAGGCATCATAGCTTTCAACGCATTCTGTTCCGCTTCAACACGGATGACGAAATTTCAACCTATTCCTTTTCCCGCGTTGCCTTCGGAATTTCTAGTTCTGCGTACTTAGCAATGCGCGTCATACGCCAACTCGCTGAAGACGAACGCCAGCGCTTTCCGGCCGCTGCATGGGCTGCTGAGCACTGCTTCTATATGGATGATTACGTAACATCAGTGCCATCAGTGGAGAAGGCTGAGCAGTTATTTCGTGAGCTTACGCAATTATTTAAATCCGGAGGGTTCAATCTGGTAAAATGGGTTACAAATAGCGAAGAATTGTCAAAACGCATTCCAATAGATCAACTAGCTCCTAATGTAATTCAATTCGATGAAGAAAATAATATAAAAATTATAGGCCTTTTATGGGATACAAAGGAAGACGCCTTTTATTTCAAGATTAACGCTAATCGCTCCGCATGCACTAAACGCACCATACTTTCAGTTACCGCGAGACTTTTCGATCCACTTTCATTGCTTGGTCCAGTCACAGCGCTATTAAAATTACTTATACAAGAATGCTGGAAACGCAACTTGGATTGGGACGAAGAAGTCCCCGATTGCATTAAAAACCAATGGGTTCAATTTCAAAACGAACTTCACTTGTTAGAAAACATTAAAATTTCGCGCCATATTGTTGAAAACTCTAAGTGTATAACCCTGATAGGTTTCGCCGATGCAAGCGAGAAATGCTACGGCGCTGCCATCTACATTCGAGTTAGTCAAAGTAAGAGTGACGTTGGTCAAGTTAAGCTCCTTTGCTCAAAATCTAAAGTTGCTTCCGCAAGTAATGTTATCACTCTACCCCGCCTTGAGCTTTGTGCGGCACTCTTACTATCAAACCTTATCATTGCCGTACGAAACTCAATCGGTGAACGGGTTCAAATGAATGAAACCATCGCCTTTTCTGACTCTACCGTAACGCTTTCTTGGATTCGCGCTCCGCCATTTAGATTTCAAGCCTTCGTGGCTAACCGAATCTCCGCCATCAATGAAAACTTACCTGCTCGGCATTGGTATCACATATCAGGAAATGAAAATCCCGCGGACATAATTTCACGTCCTATCATGCCTAGCCAGCTCATACATAATGAGTTATGGTTTCACGGCCCTTCATGGCTGGCTCGCCCTCTTCATGAATGGCCCATTCAACAATCTTATTCCGTATTTCTAACTGACCTCCCGGAAATTAAGGCTTCTGCTTTTACTGTACCGGTTGTTGACGATGACAAATCTAGTGACGTATTACTTGAATTAGCCGGCCGTGTGTCTAAATGGAATAAATACCTGCACGCAGTAGTATACGTACTCAGATTTTTAAAAGTTTTAAAATCACGTCAAGCAATTACCGTTCAAGATTTAGAAGTTGCAGAAAATTATGTAATTAGAAGCATTCAAAAACGTCATTTTGGCACAAATAATATCCCCGCATTGCAAAAATTAAATTCTTGTATTGATAGAAATCAAATAATACGAGTTGGTGGGCGATTAACCAATTCACAGCTGGACTTTTCACAAAGACACCCAATAGTGTTGCCTGCTAAAGACTCTGTTGTTTATTTATTGGTTGACCAAGCACATATTTTAGACGCTCGCGCGGGTCCTAGCCTACTACTAGCTTTACTTAGGCAGAATTATTGGATTCTTTCTGCTAGATGCATGATACGTAAACGCGTTCAAAATTGCAACACTTGTTTCAAAGTAAGGCCTAAAAATTCATTCCCCAATGTTACTCCGCTTAGATATCTTCCGGCACAAGATGTTATCAATGTACCTGATAACAGACTTAGTCGCTATGAATTGCTAAACAAGCTTGTACAATCTTATTGGCATAGATGGAGGTTGGAATATTTAACCACTCTCCAAAGCAGACAGAAATGGAATACTCCATCGAATCCTGTCAAAAAGGGACTCATTGTCATTATAAAAGATGATAATTTAGCCCCGCTCAGTTGGCCAATAGGAATTATTGAAGATTTATATCCTGGAAGGGATGGTGTGAGTAGGGTAGCCAAAATTAAAACAAAAACAGGACATTATATTCGAAGTGTTCATCGACTGTGTCCGCTTCCACTTCAATAGACTCTCAGCGTTTGCATAATATTTAACTTCAGTAGCATAACTTCATCTTATACTTTATTTATTTTTTATTCATATACATTACGCTAAGTTATATAGTTTTCTGAAGGGATTCCTTCAGCCCGGGGAATAATGGTTGCGCCATCGGTGCTTTGCAAGTACTGTTTTATTTTTAACGCAAAACAATAATCTATTTCTTATAAACGTGCGTTTATGTATATATATATGTACCTATCCCTATCTATCCTACCAACATCCTTCTTCTAACGAAACGCAAAGATGACGTCACACATGAACTTTGAACGAACATTGAGTGAAGAAGCATTCCAGAACCGTTCTTGCTTTCACTCGTATACTCACATTCTTCTATTGAAAACCGCCCAAAAACGTCTTGTGTCTCTGTGATTGTGATAAATAATATATTACTGTGTGTTGAGCTAATACCGGTCAAATAATTAAAAATTATAAACATTTCTACACAAAAACTTTGTGAACTGTGGTGGATTCATGAACCAGCAAACAGAAGAAATCTAGGTAAGCGTTTCGTACCTAAGTCCCTTCTACAACCCTTTGAATTCCTAAAAGTTTCCACCAAAGGGCTTCGATCCCTCTAAACCGAAGCCGTTTGACGGTATCTGCACTAAATAATACTATAATGTATAATTAGAAACATAAATCAAAAATATTAAAATATATAATTGAAACAATACAAATTACAATTCTTAATAATTATAACAAAATATCGTTAACGCGAGTATTCAACGTCCGTCTATCCCTGGAGCCACGATCAAAATGAGCGAGTCGATGAGATTGCCGCGCCAGCTGCCCCTCCGCGCTGGGTTGCCACCACTCTGAAGTAGCTGCGACACGAAGTTAGCTAGACACGCACTCTTCTTACGTTTTCTATCCTAAGAGTATATTAGCAAACAGCATATTATCTGATAGTATGTTATCAAATAGATTTGTATATTCACTTTCTCTAGGCGACGTGATAATGTAAACTCATTATAGTAATAGTCAAACACAACGAAAATAAAACATATTGTCATTTAATTAAACATGCGTTTCAGCGCCGCTTGAACAGAACAGAGCCGTAATTAGAAGCGAGTGAAACAGCAAATTAAACGTACTTCCTGTGACGAGTCAAATGGTTTCCGTTAAAAACTATATTTCGTTCACTGGAATAGACCTCATACAAATTATACCGGTGACTTATCGTACGTATTGGACTTAATTCTCAGTAAAGATTCTGTCCAAAAAGGGGATGTGAAATTAGGAGTTCTCAGACTCCATTAAATTATGAATAATATTAAGTTTTGAAGCGCTCTAAGCGAATTTTGCTTAGCTGTTCTTAAACGATCCGCAAAGTTAAGCATCGTCCACCACGGTCTTGAGTTGGATGGGTGACCGCCAGTGACATTACTACTGAGCGCATCCGTGCTTCGGAGGGCACTTTAAGCCGTCGGTCTCGGTTCTTGTATTAGGATAGTGGTTGTTATAGCATGATAGGGTATTTTGCGAATGCCCGCCTGTTTACCACCCTCAAGTAGAAAATCTGTCGCCAAGCACCTAACGGTGTGTTCCGGCAGCTGTCCTTGAGAGCTAGTAATGCTAGGTTAGCCTGAACAACATCTTCGACCACGTCATCACTTACCATCAGGTGAGACAGTGGTCAAAAGCTAATATAACAAACATAAAAAGAAGTTATATACCAAGACGTGTATTGGATATCATAGTGTCATATAAGCTTGCTTTGGATCTGAAGCGTTTCTCAATCAAATCTGTCATGACAGCTCATTAAAAAGTTTTCGAAATATAATATTTCATAGTTTGCTTCAGTAGCTTGAATACATTTCTTATTCTTTATGAAAAAAGTAAATATCTTAAAAATATCTAAACTTGAAAGTATGATAATTGGCTTTTAAATCACATGTTCTATCTTCACGCCTGAACTACAGAAGTAATTGATTTAGACTGAATTTTCTACTAAGATATTAAGGCTAATTAGTTCATCGAAAAGTCCTTTTTCAATGAACTAATTAGCCTTAATATCTTTTCGCCATTGATTGAAAAAGGTCCCTTTTCATAAGGTACTTACCCCGAAATTTTTAAACTATTATAACTTGGAAACAATTAAAGGTGAATAAGGGATGTTCGATCAAATGTCATAGCTAGTCAATCTTCAGGTCCATGGTTCGAATTCCGCCTTAGGCTTGAGCTTCACCGCATGGTGGAAGGGAATTTGCATGTGCCCGCCTGGCTAGCGACCAACTTTAAGTAGAAAATCTGCCACCAAGCACCTAATGGTGTGTTTCGGCAGCTGTCCTTGAGAGCCAGTGAAATTACAGGCACATAAGACTTAACAACTATGTCTCAAAGTGACGGTCGCAGTGCAATTTATGACTTCTGATGAAATGCATCTGTTATAGGCAGAGGTACGCTTAACATCAGGTGGGCCTCGAGCTTGTTCCGTCACAATAACATTAAAAAACAAAAAAAAACAACAACGAAAAAAAATATAATAAAATAAAAGCTTCACTACTACACACACCGTTAATAATAACAAATATTTTTAAAATATTTTAAGAAAACATCAAATTAATAATTTAATAAAAAACTTAAAAAATATAAGTAATAAATATATTTAGTGACAATTCCGTCTATTTTTCCTGCTAAGCCGACGTGACGTCACAAACGCCACGCAGCCAAACCGGAAGAATTTTCGAAGCGTTCCGCTTCTACACGAAGCATCCTCAGGAGGTCTTGACTCTACGAGCGCACGATCGAGAATGACATATCTCTGATGAGATATTAATTTGATGTTTTCTTAAAATATTTTAAAAATATTTGTTATTTTATTAAATATGGATTTCCGCTAAGTAACGCCTGAATCTATTCATTATCTTTACACACACAGTACTGTTCCTTTCTTTATGAATGTGTGTTAAGTGGCACCCATGTGTATAAAGATTTGTACTGCATTTGCTAAACAATGTTTCGTCCCACATAAATAATTCCTAGTTCGCCACACATCACAGAGTAGACCCTATTCGCCCAAAAGGAATTATATTATAAAATATTTTTAAGTTATAATTGTTTTTTCCCGTGATTAGTTCCGAATTCGTGTGCTATATTTGCAACACTTTTTTAGTATAGCCATCTCTAGCGTTAATGCGAATATTAGTCGTTTAAATATACCTACATTCTGTATTTATCAATGCTGTATAATCGTTATCATTTCTAAAAAGTACAAACAGTACAAACGGGAAATGAAACTCCATAGACGTTCGTATCGTACTAAGTTAAAAAAAGTCTTCCCAAGTACCAGGTGAACAGAAACGAAGAGATTAGAATGTACAAAATCTTTTAAAATTCAAATAATTAAACATCAAATTGAGTTATTTATAATAACAATTCATAGATGCATGAATTGATGTTACACAGATATATACAATTTTATGCTGTCTACTTACTTAAGAGAATGCTAAAGAAATAGTGTTGTAGCAATAGCAAACACTATTTCTTTAGCATTCTCTCAAGTCACCTATGGGTATCGTAGTATAATAATCTGAAATACATAGAAGCATTACCATGTTGGAAATTATTTTCTTGCTAGCTGTATTTAAAAATGGGGCGAAACCATAAACTCATTTTAACATGTCACTTTATACGTGTTACTCTTAGAAAAACCTTATAACAACACATTAGTGGGATGTGATTAAGATGATGTCGAATTCCAAGCTACATTTTAATTTGTCCTTGTCTCCAAAGCAAATTATTTTGTTTCACGCTAGAACCCGCAATGCGGTGGAGAGCCAATTTGAAATCAAGAGCCAAAATTTCCAATCAGACTCCCATCCCACAGCTATAGTTTGGTTTTGAGTTTTGTTCCGTGATCGGTAATTTCACAGTAAATTGAACTCCGGTCATGAATTGAACAGCGATTTTAGCCGTTTTAGAGTAATTAGTGCAGTGATTGCTTGATTACCGATGCAATTGACTATGATGGGATTGGTTGCTTTTTTGTGTTATTATCGCTGATTTTAGAATGCCTAATGCATTTTTTCTTCATACTTGATAGCTAATACTACACGTACCTCATAAAGTGTGTAGAGTGAAGCGCGCGTAGCGAAGTTCACTTAGCTATTCTTAACCGATCAGCAAAGTTAAGCAACGTCGCCCGCGGTCATGAGTTGGATGGGTAATCGCTAGTGACATTACTACTGAGCGCTTCCGTGCTTCGGAGGGCACGTTAAGCCGTCGGTCCCGGTTGTTATCTTAGGATGGCAGTCGTTACAGCATGGTGGTAGGGCATTTTGCGAATGGCTAGCTACCACCCTCAAGTAGAAAATCTGTCGCCAAGCACCTAACGGTGTGTTCCGGCAGCTGTCCTTGAGAGCCAGTACTTCTAGGTGAGCCTGTATAACATCTTCGACCACATCATTACTTACCATCAGGTGAGATAGTGGTCAAAGGCTAACCTATCAGGCATAAAAAAAAAAAAAAACAGTAGGGATTTCATATTGAGATATTTAGAATATTTTATTCTGGAGCAATGGACATTTGGATCCCGTAAAAGAAAAACACGATTATATACAACTTTGTCCATCGAATAAATCGACGTAAATACTTATTACACTTGAACATCTCACTATGAATACTATTTTTATTATTTTTTATAATTAATGATCATTATAAATTAATATTTATTAATCGGCTAGGACTCGCGTAATATTTACCGGATATTATTGCTCCGGCCAGTTTCGAACTTATTTGAAGTTCTTCGTCTGGGAGTTACGATTGTGCACAGCGTCGAGCAGGGGCCTCAGCACGTAACTGGTCGGAGCAAGATCCGGTAAATATTATTCGAGTCCTAGCCGGTTACTAAATAATAATTATGGACAAAACTCGCGAAAGTTTTTTAGCTCAAATTAATGATTATTATTTATTGTAAGAGACATCAACCACATAAAAGCAATATGTTTTTATTGATTTCGCCTAAAAGTGCGATGGGGCAATTGAACCAAGTTATGATTAGTGGCAACAATTACCCACAAATATACATCCCCGATGATGACGTGAAAATTTTAAAACTACACTCCATCTCGGTCTGATAGGATTGAGAACAAAACCAAGTGAATGCCACTTTCTGTGTCTGGGTAGAAGGAATAACAAATGTACCAACCTCTTACGGTTTCCTGACCGGAGGAGAAGCTGTGTGCTAACTACATTTCTTGGTAAAAATATTGATAACAATGGATACACATGGTGTGCACTAGTTTGCACGCAGTTTGTCAATAGATTTCTAAAAACATTAGTCAGGTAGACCAACAACTTTAAAATAAATTCTAGTTAGTCTTTATTCTATTTAAAAAAATACTAAACAAATTAATAAATGGCTTCATCGATTTGCTGTTAAGTGTTGATTGTATATCGATGTACCAGCCTGAGTAAATAGTTTTCTGGTATTGAGGTAGATGTCGCTTTCGTATATTTGTGATTTTGTTATGTTATCCGCATAGCATATTGCAAACCTAATAATATTAAAATTATAAGATTTCGTCATCATTTACAAGTACAACGCAAGTGGTACTATAGATGACGCTCCATCCCAATACGATGGTTAAAGAAGGATAGGAAAGATTTGAGTTATGACGTCATGTCATGTTAGCTCAATTGGTTAGAGCATACCCCAGCTCAAGGGGTGGATGAACGCGGGTTCGAATCCCGCACATGACTTAAATTCCTCCTATCGTATATTTGTGATTTTGTAATGTAATCCGCATAGCAGGCGTTATTGCAAACCTAACAATATTAAAATTATAAGGTTGCGTCATTATTTACAAGTATAAAACCAATTGCAAAATTGATCTTGTTTGTAGTACAAAGCAAGTGGTTCTATAGATGTTGCTCCATTTCAATACGATGGTTAAAGAACGGTAGGAAAGATTTGAGTTAAGACGTCATGTCTTATTAGCTCAATTGGTTAGAGTATACCTCGGCTCAAGGGGTGGATGGACACAGGGGTGGATGGACACGGGTTCGAATCCCGTACATGACTTAAATTTTTCCTATCGTATATTTGAGATTTTATAATGTAATCGGCGTAGCAGCCGTTATTGCAAACCTAACAATATTAAAAATTGGTAAGTATTTTTTTATTTGATACATTTGTTACGGGTATACATAATTAATAATATTAGGTCCTTACATATGAAATTGGCGTTTTTCGTACTGGCCACTTTAATCACGAATTTCTCCTCTTTGGTAAGGAATTCCAAATTCAAATTTGTACAGCTATAGACTCATGTATTTGTGCTTCGATGATCGTCATTCATTTGTTTTTTTTCTTCTGTTTTTTTCTGTTTGCGTCACTCATTTTACAAAATGGAAAACCTTAAATATCGCATTATTTACGAGTACGAGTTCCGCCGTGGCACTAGTGCTGCGGAAACAACTCGAAGGGTGAATGATGTGTATGGCGGTCGTGTTGCAAAAGAAAACACAGTTCGTTTTTGGTTCCAACGTTTTCGTTCTGGAAATTTCGACCTGCAGAACAAGCCCCGTGGACGGCCTGAGACTCAAGTTGATAATGAAGAGTTGAAGGCTATTGTGGAAGCGGATCCATCGCAAACCACGTCCGAGTTAGCTGCAGGCTGCGATGTTAGTGATAAAACTGTTTTAATTCACTTGAAGCAAATTGGGAAGATTAAAAAGCTTGAAAGGTGGGTACCTCACGAATTGACTGAAACAAACCGGCAAACGCGCGTCGACTGCTGCGTTACATTACTAAACCGGCACAATAATGAAGGTATTTTAAACCGAATCATTACCTGTGATGAAAAATGGGTTCTTTACGATAATCGGAAGCGCTCAGCGCAATGGTTAGATCCTGGCCAGCCAGCCAAATCCTGCCCCAAGCGAAATTTAACCCCAAAAAAGTTACTTGTAAGCGTTTGGTGGACTAGTGCCGGTATTGTTCATTACAGTTTTTTCAAATCTGGCCAGACTATTACGGCTGATGTCTATTGTCAGGAATTGCAAACCATGATGGAAAAGCTAGCGGCTAAACAACCTAGGCTGGTCAATCGCTCCACGCCACTGCTGCTTCACGACAACGCTAGACCACACACTGCGCTACAGACGGCTACTAAATTAGAAGAGCTTCAATTGGAAAGTCTAAGACATCCTCCGTACTCCCCGGACCTTGCTCCAACAGATTACCATTTTTTTCGAAATTTGGATAACTTCTTGCAAGGGAAAAAATTCAACTCCGATGGGGCAGTCCAAATCGCCTTCAAAGATTTTATTGATTCCCGTCCGACTGGTTTTTTAAGTAAAGGGATCAATGAACTACCTATGAGATGGCAAAAGTGCATAGAAAATAATGGTTCATACTTTGATTAATTAAATATATTATATTAAAAAATATTCGACTTTTTGTTCCTCCCATACAAAACGCCAATTTCATATGTAAGGACCTAATATTTTTGGCAGTTTTAGGAATAATTGTGCATTATTAGCCAATAACTGTTCAGTATGATATCAACAATATTATTTTCATTTCGCAAATTGCAGAATCTTGTTAAACGGTTACAAAACTTATCTACAAGCGAGAAAAATCTGTTAAAATTTTTAATTTTGCCACAGACGTGTTCACGTTCCATTAATATTATATACATAAAATCACACCTGTATTCCCCAGGCAAAGGTGTGTAAAACACCCACTTTTTACCAATTTGGTTTTGGTCCCATGTACTAGGGGACAAGCCTATTGCCATTCGCCGGGCAGAGTTTCAGTGTCATACAAAATGTTTTCTCTAACACACTGTACAAAACACAAGAATAAATTAATATTTATTACTTAAGTATGTAAATTTGAAAGATTATGTTCACGCCTTATCTAGAACTAAAATTGCAGTGCAATTAGCATTGCAGACACTCAGCGATTATCCTATTAGTCGAAAGTGCCAGAATAACTTTACTTTCTACGCGTTGACAGGGTAAATACAGGAAGTGACTCAAGTAAAGTGGCGAGTAGGCATTGACACCTCAATAACTTATTATGAAATTGATACTTGTTGAGCTATTGGAAACACAGCCAGAGGCAAATACAGCACGAGTCATGAAATATACTCAAATCCGTAAATCAAAATGTGATTGAAATCAGACGCTTTATTATGATGCAATCTTTGACGATTTATTTTTTAAGAAGCTCCCAATGCTTACTAGCTTTTCAGTATAACGACATATTTATTTAGATTGAAAAGTACTTTAATAAATAGGTACTATTACACAGTAAGTGTTAAGTTAGTGTTTACATTGTTTCTGTGCCTGAGCCGTAGATGAAGACTTTTATATATCAAGAGAAAATTGAAATATTTAACATAGACTATAAGAGTGTCGTATGACTATTTACATTAAATAAACTTTTGAGTAAAATGTTCAATACCAATCTCACCATATGAATCACATGCGCGCGCAGAATCTATTATAAATACTTAACCTACTTTCACAAGTAAACAAAAGTGTAAAACACAACTTATTTATATTTATTTGGAGGAACTAAGTATTTTTACCACTTATTTTATGTTTAAAACTAAACTACTTAACCGTATTGATTAAATATATAACAGACCATCCCATTAGTGCCAACCCTTCAAACAAAACAACAACATCAAATCAAGTCATATGAATATGGATGTCAAAAATGCCTTTCGAGGCAACCTTTTGACTGAAGTGAAGGATAAAATTCCGGATTTATACCCTTTTCTTTGGCAATGCTACGGCAAACCGTCAAAATTAACGTACTAAAATAACGCAATATTATCTTCTGTAGGCAGTCAATAGGGTGATCTTTTTTGGTCCAGCTGGTTTAGCCCTACCTTCCACTCAATAATTCAACGTTTTCAATCAAAACTTTACGTTTGGTATTTGGGTGATGGAACCTTAGGAGGCGATGCGAACACTGTGTGTGAACGATTTTTACGTTATTGCCCTAGAGCAACATTTTTCCATATGTGTGTGTTATTGTTTGTAATATTTGTGCGGATAAAGTTTGAATTATTAAATATAAACAATTCCTTTGGGCATAATATACAATGGGTAGAAAAATGTTCGCTTCGTCTCTTGACTTGACCTATTCTTGACGAATCTTTAATTGTTGAAGAACAAATTCAATGTTTAGAAGTGCCTCTAGCAGATTATTCAAAATTAACTTGCGTATGGCTTTGACTATTATACATTATGCCTTTTAGTAATTAAACGACTTTAAATGGTTTAAATCGCGTATATTTATCATTATTTTTGTCATGTTGTAGTAGTGGGCTGGAGCATTTGGACTGCCAGTGAGTCTGCAACGGCTTGTTGGTTGTTTAATAGCTTCCATTGTACTAGTAGCTGTAATGTTGTATATAGTTAGTAGTTTTTTTGTTATAAAGGCATACTGCCGGTAAAAAAATATTTTCTGCGACCAAGATACCACGCAATGTGACATTTTAGAAAAATTTGCATGTATTGATAATCCTACTACAAAGCCAGCAAAGTTCAAACCTTATTGAATGAAATCATTTATGCATTGCACGAATCCGTGTCCTTTTGCAATAAGTACTTTTTAATGTATGATTTATGAATGGTATAAATTACCTTTTCAACTGTTAAGAAAATGTCATTATTTGTACAGTCTGTGTTGTCAATACAAACATGTATAATGAATTCAACAATTGATTTGATTACAATACAAAAATATGTTATTAAATGAAGTCATCGGTTATGCAGAAAAGCATTATTATAACTTATATTAACTTATTATGGAACGTCTAGGACTCACATTATACATAACGAAAGGACTTCACAATAGCCCGAAACTGTTCCGATATTACCAATAAATATAACGATCTAGCCGATAATTATTTAATATAGCTAATAACCGCGATGGTTATCAAAGTAAGTTTGTATTAGAGTTTCAATTATCATTTTGACTTGGGTTAAAGGCGTATTAAAAATGCACTGACAATGTGTATCTTAAAAAGATCTCTAATCTCTTCAATTCTTCGAAAAATATTATTGAAACGCAGGAAGAATCATAGACTTATTATTTATTACTTATCTTAATCTCCGTCTTAGACCACATCAATTATTAACATCCGACAGGTTGTGGTCAAAGGCGAAAATATTAAGAATTAAAAAAAAATTGAATCTTATGTAGTATGCACTATCGGATATATACAGAAATGACCCCTATTGTCGCGTACCCAGTACTATCAGTACGACAATCATAATGCTTGGCTTACTGACCTCCGGGTCGATCGTTTATATACGCAGCTAAGACTAGACTAGACTAGAGTACCTACCTTGGTAGACCTCGTATGGACGAATTGATATCATTTGATCGTCTGTTACAACGCACAGCCATAGGCATTTAAATCAATGAATGTCAAAAGTGCTCATTGTTAAGAATATTATGTAATTAGGTGCATTTTAAACCAATTTATTAAGGACAATAGAAAATATTAATATTCTAAACCAATATTCACACATCTAAACTTGGTAATTTGAAAAGAACACTTAAAATAGTTTTTTCATGAATTCCATTTTTTTGGTGATTTAAGAACTCAATTAAATAGGAAGTGAATCATAATTGCAAAGAAGCCTTTTATAGATTTATTTATATAATAACACGTTGCAGCTCTTTTAAAAATATATTTACGTGACCCACTCAGAGTCACTTCAATAATTCCAAAGATATTTTATATACAAATTTATTTCATAATAAAATATTATTTATTTTAATATAAAACTAATATATAATAATAAATTACATATTATATAGCCTTGAAATTTACCTTGCCTATTTCTGATTTTAAAATATTTATTCTTACAGGAAGTTATTATTAAAATATAAAAAATATTTTGCTGCCAAGCTTTTATTTAAGATTTAGTGTTAATGTATCCATGGTATTCTGAAATGTTTCCATAGTATTTTAAGCATAGTAAGTAATTTGACCGTGTTTTCTTTTTGTTCTTGGTATAGTCACCATTCTCTCACGACTTCTCCTGGTGGTAGATCTCTGAGGTTATCAAAGATGATAAACAGCCTTAACCTATTAAAGGAACTAGCACCCAAGGACAGCTGACGAAACTTACCGTTAGGTGTTTGGTGACAGATTTTATACTGGCATTCGCAAAGCGCCTTCCATCACCCGGTGTTGCTGAAGCCAGCGACTGGATTTGAAAAGACATTTCGGCATAATCAGTTCGGAAAGTAGCAGTCAAAAAACATTTTTAGTCGTGGGCTATTAGGCGGAAGCCTAAGCCCAGCCTAAGTAAAAGTCCAAAAATGTGGCAAAAGCGTACCGATTCGTACTCTGTACGAGGTAGCGAAAGAGAAATATTATTACTTATCCGGCAAAGCTCTACAACTACAACTAAATACATAGATACATTTCATACATATTCTAGTACCGTTTATAGGTTACATACAATATCGATCAATCAAACAAATATTAATGAAAACGTATGAACTAATATAACAACTGACAAATCAATTTACAAGTTGCCTAAACTGGTACAACATTGTAAATGTATCTATGTTTCGTATATAATTTCGGTAATATAAACATATACTTACAGATAACAGAATTCATAATATAATATTACTTATATCGGGTGTCTATTGATGTTGTCCAGTTTATGCTCGTTAACGTATGCGTGTATCCAATACCATTCACACCTAACGCGTTACGTCAATATTTACCTTAACTTTTCAATGCATAGAACGAATGAAAGCGAAAAGAAACAATAAATATAGTTCCTACGAACCGCATTTCACAGTCACTATTGTCTAGAGGACTTATTTTTATACGACTGCCCTAAATGAGTATATAATGTTTTTGTATAATATTATGTGAGTTTCATTATTCCACAATACCTTTTATCAACCGGAGAGTCCACTGCTGAACACAAACTCCCCTATATTGGGGGGTTTGCCGTAATCCACACGCTTGACAGGCGGCTCGGGGATTGCAGTGTGAGATATCAGTTCCTCAGGAAGCGATGCTGCCCACCTTCTGGTGTCTTCCCCTTAGTCGCCTCTTACGACACGTAAGGGTAAAGTTGGGGGGATGACATTCTAGACCGACACGGGGCGATAACTTTTAAATGCCTGGACAGATTGGATGAACCCATAGAATCCATCAGTTCTCTTCTCAGACACGAGATGTATCTGGGGAAAAAGCTCTAGGGCTTCTGCCCTCCTGCTTTAGCGCGTTTTGACCCATGACCATGGGGTAGTTTTCAGATATACCTAGGTGTCTACGCTAGGTTGATCCTGTTGGTGGGAAGCCCAGCGGCGACCAGGGTATCTCTTGAGTTCCCTTTAGAATCCTTACATAATCCCGAGTGTCACTAGCAATGAAGTTTTGCTAGGGCAGTAGAGTTTTATTTCTCATTCATTGTATTTATTTTTATTGGAGAGTTACTCAGAAATGTTTTGGCCGTGTTCGTCTCAAACAAAGACAGAAACATCACGTCTGTATACCATTGAGAGGTAGATAGAGATGTCAAACTAAAGTGTATTTAGATATGGGGTCAAACACCCCTCGTTTTAGGGACTAGGGCAAGTAACTTAAGAATTTTATCAAAAAAGAAAGAAACCTTCGAGGTTCCAAAACAACGCATTACGCCACTGCAATAGCAAAGCTTAGCTTTAATAGGAGCTTCAAACAAGACTTGATTTCAAAAGACCAACTAAATACCTGATAGCAAGTGAGGTTGAGGTATGTTTATATATTTATGAGAAGCAGTTGATGTTGCTATTTGTTATTATTGGCATAATCAAGATGCATGACAAGATACAAATAAAGTGTATTCTTAAGATTCCTGAATTATCCAATCATCTTCCCTAAACCATGTTCTACTTTAGGTAGGGTCAGTGATACATGATTTGAGAAATAAAAAGTGCGAAGAACAGTCAGGTTATACATATTTACCGCGATTTCTGTAACAACAAAGAAAATACCATAAAATTGTTTTTTTACATAGCTTTTTTTTAATGTAATTGTGACGGAAGAAGGCGATTATGACCTGCTGATAAGTGGGCTAACCTCTGCCTATAACAGATACATTTCATTACAAGAGACAAATGGTACTGCGGCCGTCACACTGAGACATATATTTGTTATGTCTCACGTGCCTGTAATTTTACTGTATCTCAAGGACTGGTGCCGGAACACACTGTTGGGTGCTTGGCGACGGAATTTCTACATGAGGGTGGTAGCTAGCCAAGCGAGCATTCGCAACATGCCATTCGACCATGTAATGAAGCTCAAGCGGGCGGCGGAGATCGAACCGTGGCCTTTCAGCATGGCAGTCAATAGCTATTACTTCAAGGCTATCACTGCCTAAATATATTCTTGTTTCTAACTTTACTTTTGTAAATACATTAATGAAAAGAAACTGACTAATTTGTAAGCACATATTATGTTTTCAGTGGTGTTTCAACTTTCAATTCTGCGTGTTTCTGCTTAACTAAATTCTAGTAGTTATTTTTGGGAATGCTGGATACATCAAGTAGAAAATCTGTCGCCAAACACCTTACAGTGTGTACAGGCAACTGTCCTCGAGAGCTTAGTTCCATTCTTTTTCAGTTTCGCATATTTAATATTACCTCACCATTAGGTATTTTTCATGATGCATCATTTTTTTTATCATCAAACAATCAGTTTAATCTCGCAACCCTACCGACTATAAACAAACTACGATAAAATATCAGCCCTGTCACTCAATCCCAAACAAAAGGGAAAAAGATTAAACTTACTACCCACAAGTTTCGTGTAATCCTTTGAAAACAAAACAAAAAGAAGCCATCTCATTACACCGACTAGAACTTTTTCAATATCCCAACCGACAACAATGGCCGGCGCTTCTTTTTTTACACGCACAGCGAAATAAATCCCGCCTCAAATTCCTCCCAGGATAGCCGTACCGTAACGATTTATCTCCCTGCTTATATTACAATAGCACGACCGTCGGCCACACTCAAAACAAAATGATAACAAAATGCACTTTTCGTTTTCACAGTACGCATTATAAGCATACTGTTAACGATAGTACGGAAATACTCTATGAAGCGTCCCATATTCGAGCTCATCTCGTTGATTTTGGGCGAAATGGTGTCGTCGAGCGCTAGGGCGAAAGTCGATATTCGTAGTGTGTGGACGTCGCTTTAGAAGGGCGGCCGTTTGGGTAAGCTACCGCCACGTGCACCTCGACAACTTGCGCTTAGTTCTTCACCAACTGTGTGGGAGGTTAGTCCGCTACATGCGTATAATGCTACTTCAATGTCATGCGCTGAACGTCCGCGAAAAAGCACGCTTACGGCCAGTGGTGCGTGTGTGAGTGAGAAACTTCCACGTGATTTTGACAGTACGAAAAGCCGGCTCGTGTTTTTCAAGTGTTTTGCCGGGTTCATATGAATGAAAAGTATATTGGTTATGTTTTAACTTCAAAGGCGACACCGAGGATGATTCTAAAATATAAATTGGCGCAATTCCCGGGGGCGATGGAGTGTTTTCGGTGAGTAATGAGATTTTTGATTGAGAATCGGAAATGTTTAATTAATTTAATTACTGTCTCTGGAACTTCGACGTGTTTGTAAACATTTGTTTCTAGGGAGCTGTTTTAATCAAGTTTAATTGTGATGTTTCTCAAGAGGATAAATAATACAATTTGCATTGGTTTCAATTCCGTGATTATTCAGATCATTGACCTGTTATGCAAGTACTAATTACTGTATTTCAATTTAAAAAATCTAAATATTAGTATGTTAGGAAGATCAAAATAAAGAATGGAATACTTAACAAAATGTGAGTGAGGGCTATCGCAAAAAGAGATATTTCTGCTATTGTCTAGTTTCTGCGACAATTTATTGGCTTCTTGATATTAGGTAAGGCTCCGGGCTGTCTAGCTAGAGACAATACTTACCCAAATTCATTGTTTATGTATGGGCTGACCGCTTTGCGCATGACCGTTGCCATGACAACAAGGCTTGTACGTATATAAACTTCTGTATGTGTGACGTTTAAGTATATACGTGTGGGTTTTGTTTAGGGTTGTGTGGGTATGGAGATTGTGAATTAAAATGTATGTGAAGAACAGAGCCAAGAATAATAGTTCAATGTAACTATAAAATGAGAAACGAGCTGTTTGTATTGAAGTTATTAACAGCAGAGTTATAAGAAAAGCGTGATGGTTCGATGGAATTATGAACAATAATTTAAGTTAGAAAATTTTATTAGGTTGTTTACGAAGCTCTCTTTCAGACGTTCGATATTTTTGGTAATATTTCATAGTTAAACATTTTTAACAGACGCGCGACTTCCTATATATTTTTTCAGAAGGTACCTACCTACATTGTAGGGAAATAAATATTGTTACTGCTGGTGTGTGACGACAGCTTAGCTGAACTATAAGAGGAGTATAGATAGCATGATTATCAGCAAAATTTTGAGAGTCTTATATATTATAATTTATCTAGTATAGTCTTGGATATAATTTTGCCTTCTCACTCATGTACCATAAATAGAGAGAGAAATAGGCCCTCATTTAATATTTTTTGGGATTTTGTCGGTACATGTCGAGGCCCAGCAGTGTAAAGCAGAAACCTCTGCCTATAATAGTTGTATTTCGATACATGTGACGAACTGCAATGCGCTCATCACACCAAGACCTACAGTTGTTATGTCTCTTGTGTCTGTTATTTTGCCCTTTAAACCAGAATACAGTAATGCGAACATTGGCGATAGAAATAGGAATGATGGCAGTAATTCCCCGGTCGGACTCGTTCGCAAAGAGTTCTAGAGCTACTATTACCCTGTATCCAACAAGCAGACGGCCCACACCAGCAGATGTTCTTAAGAGGTTATTCCTATTCTAGCTTGAGCCTGTTTACTTTCTTTCACCATAATATCACTTAACATTAGACAAGAATTGTTATGCTGGATTTTGCTCACCGAAGCCTTGCCAGCTACCACTCTCAAGTATGAAATCTGTCGCTAAACACCTAACGGTATATGATTAGCTATCCTTGAGAGTCAGTTTTCGTTGATGGTTTAGCGCGTTTAATATCTGACTACATTATCGCATACCATTAGGTGAGATTGTAGTTGAAAGCTACAAGAAATAAAATAAAAAACAAAACAAAGAAACCTAAAAAATATCGATAGAACTTTGGGTGACGAACGTCACTATGGGGAGTAAATAACAAGGCAGACAGTGTATTAAATTATTCATATGAAATAAAAATCTGGTGTGCTGCGATTCCCAAGCCGCCTGACATGCTTAGGTGTTAAAAAATACCTCCCCCTCTCTTTTCCTTTGGATATAGGTATATGCAACAGTGTATCTTCTGGCTAAACCTACACTGCTATGTTGATCTTAAGTCCTTTCAAGGCAGGAAGTGGACAACGAAAGAAGTATATTGGTTGAGAAAAAGGACAAGTTAAGAAATAGTTTACTTATTTTTTTTATGCCTGATAACTTAGCCTTTGACCTCACCTGATGGTAAGTAATGATATGGTCTAAGGTGTTGTTCAGGTTAACCTAGAATTACTGGCTCTCAAGGACAGCTGCCGAAACACACCGTTAGGTGCTTGGTGACAAATTTTCTACTTGAGGGTGGTAGCTAGTCAGGTGGGTAATCGCAAAATGCCCTACCACCATCCAGTAACGACTGCCATCCTAAGACGACAACCGGGACATTTACTCGTAGGTTCGTATCCTTCTCACAATTATATATTATATAGCACCGCCCCGTGGTGATAGATGATGATCTTGAAATGTATCCTATATAATAATAACAAATATTTTTAAAATATTTTATGAAAACATCAAATTAATATTTTAATAAAACACTTAAAAAATACAAAAATATATCTTGTGACAATTCCGCCTAATTTTCCTGTTGAGCCGACGTGACGTCACAAACGCCACGCAGTCAAACCGGAAGAATGTTCGACGCGTTTCGATTCTACACGAAGCATTCTCAGGAGGTCTTGACTCTACGAGCGCACGATCGAGAAAGATTCTCGATCGTAGAGTCAAGTCTCGCAAAGTAACGCCTGAATCTATTTATTATTTTATTGTATCCTATATGTTAATCCAGCGTCTCATCTACCTACATACCAAATTTCATCAAAGTTCAATAAGTAACTAACATACAAAAACACTCACAAACTTTCGTCTTTATAATATTACTATACTATACTATTACTATAGTGTGATATAACTTTTTATTCGTTACAATATTACATAATATTTGGTAACGACGGCAGATACATTTTAAAGCCTATGTCCCAACATTCCTATGAAATTATTTCTGTTAATAGAAAATATTGGAAGAATTGCTACGTACATTATTAAATAAATATATACAAGATGTTACAATTATATTTATACAGCAAAACTGTAAATTTTAAAACAATATGTATTTGTTTAAAATATATATTTATAATGTATGTTAAACTGACTAAAATTTGTTAATAAATATAGTAAATTGAATTGCTGTCATAATTATTATAATACTAGCTGTACCAGCGACTTCGTTCGCGATTGCCGTACCTGCAAACTAATTATTCACATTTGAGCACTGTTTATCTCATATTGAGCAACGCTGTGGTCTGTGGCGAAGCACTCTTAGTAAAGCATAGCTCAGGAAGGAGTTTTTTAACTCAGAGAGTTCCTTCGCGGTTTGCACAATAAATGTTGAAGCAAAGCAGGTACTTTGTGCGTTTCTTTGAAATTTTTTTGCCGAGGTTCCTTGTTTGGTGGTTGGACAAAAATATATTAGATTGTACACTTTCATTGTGCAGGCTCTAAAATGTATCAGGATGCCGTGATGCCCGTGGGGTGCCGAGTTGCCCATGTGGTGCTGGGCTGCCCGTGGGGTGCCAGGCTGCCCGTGGGGTGCCGAGTTGCCCATGTGGTGCTGGGCTGCCCGTGGGGTGCCAGGCTGCCCGTGGGGTGCCGGAATGCCCGTGAGGTGCCGGAATGCCTATGGAATGCCGGAGTGCCCGTGGGGCGCCGGGCTGCCCTTGGGGTATCGGGTGGCCCCGGGGGTGCCGAGCTCACTCGTCACTATTCTAACAAAAAAGAATAATTGAAATCGAACTACGCGTTCATAAATTACAGCTAAGTAACATTTTGACTTTCATCCCCTTTCCCGAGAGAACCGTGCTGAATTTCGGGATAAAAGTATACAATAACGTTCTTCGTGGTATGAACTCAAATCGTGTTAAGTTTCATTGAATTCCATTCAGTAGCCCATGGGGTGCTAGGCTGCCCGTGGGGTGCCGGGCTGCTCACGGGGTTCTGAGCTCACTCATCACTATTCTAACAAAAAAGAATAATTGAAATCGGACTACGCGTTACTAAATTACAACTAAGTGTACATTTTGACTTTCATCCCCTTTCCCGAGGGAACCGGGCTGAATTTCGGGATAAAAAGTATAGAATAACCTTCTTCGTAGTATGAACTCAAATCGTGTTAAGTTTCATTGAATTCCATTCAGTAGTTTTGGAGTGATGCGCGGCCGGGATACAGACAGACAGACAGACAGAAAGACAGACAGACAGACAAAAATAAAAAAAAATACAGTTTTGGCATCACTATCAGCTACAGAGTGCTCTCAAATTTTTTTTGCGCATTTTCTTCAATGTACAGAATTGGACCTGTTACAGTTCTATTATAAGTATAGATTTACTTGTAACACATGCAATATATTTAGATATATATAGGAATTATAAATTATTAATTACTTCTTACTGGACAAAACTGTAGTTACAAATAGCATAAAAAAGCTAATAATTTTATAAATTGAAATAAATGTTTATTTTAATTAAGAAATGATTCAGATTATTTAATTATTCCAATATATTATATTCATAGATGAAAACTATACCTATTTAATTTTCATACTTACAAAACTTTGATGTATAGGGAAGTAACTACCAAATAAGATACCGGTGTTTATATACCTACCCAGTTTGGTAAGTAGAGTCGCAATTGAACGATGTACCTACTTGAAATGAATACTTACATATAATTTTAATAATAACAACCATGTTTAAATATTTTAAGAAAACAATAAATCAATATTTTAATAAAACACTTTAAAAATATAAAAAATATATCTAGTGACAATTCCGCCTAATTTTCCTGCTAAGCCGACGTGACGTCACAAACGCAAACGTCAAAAAGAAAGATCTCTTTTCTTGATCGCGCTCGTAGAGTCAAGAACTCCTGAGGATGCTTCGTGTAGAAGCGAAACGCGTCGAAAATTCTTCCGGTTTGGCTGCGTGGCGTTTGTGACGTCACGTCGGCTTAACAGGAAAATTAGGTGGAATTGTCACTAGTTATATTTTTTAAGTGTTTTATTAAAATATTAATTTAATGTTTTCTTAAAATATTTGATATTATTAAATATGGATTTCCGCAAAGTAACTCCTGAGTATATTCATTATGTACCATTTTGATTTTGAATTTCTCGACATATTAATAAGGGTTGAATACCCTATTTGCTGTTTCCTACACGACAAACACCTAAATGAGTTCGAGGATCATTAGTAGCGTCCCACGTGTAACGTTCCCACGTACGCTATTTGTTCCTTGTCATGATACAAGTAGCTGCAAAAATAATGAAGCGCTTTATTTACCTTTTGTGTTGTGTAAAAGCTCTTTTTGCGTTTGCTGTAACTTGTGCAATATGAACTTAAAATTGAGGTCAGGTAAGTACAGTCGTGAAGCTTTACTGTGGCAGACGGCTGGATGAACTTTGTCTCTTTTTAGAGTTCCATAACCAAAAAGCAAAATGAATGCCTATTAATAAATATCCGCTTCTTGCCTGTCTCTCGGTCCGTCCGTATCAGGAGGTTCTAGCTTTTAAACGGAATGAGTTTCAAAGATTTTTTTATGCTTGAATCTTTTACCACAATCTCACCTGATGGTAAGTGATGATGTGATCGAAGATGTTGTACAGGCTAAACTAGAAATTACTGCCTCAAAAAAACAATCGTATGGTTACGTATAGAGAAATTTTTGAAGCGCTCGTAGCGAAGTTTACTTTGATGTTCTTAACCGATCAGCAAAGTTAAGCATCGTCCGCCGTGGTCGTGAGTTGGATGAGTGACCGCAGGTGACATTACTACTGAGCACTTACGTGCCTCGGAGGGCACGTTAAGCCGTCGGTCCCGGTTGTTGTCTTAGGATGGCAGTCGTTATAGCATTGTGGTAGGGCATTTTGTGAATGCCCGCCTGGCTACCTGCCACCCTCAAGTAGAAAATCTGTCGCCAAACACCAAGTGTATTTCGGCAGCTAACCTTGAGAGCCAGTAATTCAAGGTTAGCCTGAACAACATCTTCGACCACATCATTACTTACTATCTGATGAGATAGTGGTCAAAGGCTAACCTATCAGGCATAAAAAAAGGTGACAATATTACCTAATGTGTGAAGAACGACACCATACATGTTTTGTTGTCTACGTAGTAATAAATAACCGAGTAAAGCAGATAATTTGTTTCGCTGTCGAATTAATTATGATAATAGGTCAGTCACCTAATTAACATGTGAATAATACCAGTTGATTTATATTTAGCTAATGTGTTTTAATTAACTGATAAGTACTTTGATTCGGTTTTGAATTAAATGTTTGTGTTTTAAATGTATCGGTATTTTCCTGTTTGTATGAAGTTAAGTATGTGTTAGCTAATTCACCAGTTGAACTCGAAAATTTGGTATTAAAACGGTTTAAACGCCAATATCGAAATTGCAATAGTGTTTGATTTGTGTAAATGTTTACGTTATTAACATCCAAAACGGATGGACGGATTTTAATGAAACACTGTAGTTATTTGAGTATATATAAGTTTGTAGTTATTAGTAAAGTTGGCATCGTCAGGACCACTATGTCCTAGTTATGAATGAAATTCTATTGTTATCATTATCGCCGATGCCAAGAAAAAATTTAATTATTTTACCACGTTTACCCGGTTATGGAAAAATAATTTTTTAATATATTTGATATCGTTAAATATATACATGTTTAATTATATCAAATATATTAATAAAACATTAAATTACTAAATAATTAATAATTAGTAAAACATTTAAGAAATATAAAAATACATATATCTAGTGAAAATTCCGCCTAATGTTTCTGTTAAGCTGTGACGTCACAAACACCACGTAGGCAAACTTGAAGAATTTTCGCCGCGTGCCGCTTCTACACGAATCATCCTCAGGAGGTCCTTCGCGTGCTCGTCAATCGTGCGCGATAGCATATATTTGAATATATGCTATCGTTATCAACACATAACATAACTTTAAACTTTTACTTTACTCATTTAAGTGTTTTGAAGGATATGTATTCGTTACTACATAGTTTGAGTCGTTTACCTAGGTATGTATACCATTAATGGCTGAGAATCAGCTGTGAATATATTACATAGGATAACAATACATTTATATTGTTCTGAATTAGATAACGGTACATAAAAGTTGAACATATGCAGATTCAAGGCATGAGTGGGATTGACTCTAGCATTCTGTGAGAAAAAAGTACCGAAATGGTTGTAACTAAAATAGTAACGAACCAACTACTATGCGCGAATGAATTCATCATACTTCTTTAAAATAGTACCTAAAATATATGTAATTAAGATAGACACACACGTCTTAAAAGGTAAAAAACACACTCCCTATAGTATACTGAAATTTGACTGTTGAATGAGAAGACTGACAAGATTTCCTTGACGCCGAGCTCGTTCCTGGTCTAAAAATATACCTACATACACACATCATGCTGGTTGCCCGGAAGAACTGGCAGAAAACATGAATTTCCACTTCCTACCACGTCACAATAAATAACGAAATATCGTAATTTCACTCCATTTAGTTTCGTAAGTAAAATAGCAGGGAATCAAAACAAAAGCACACAAACAAACGAATATAATGAAAAATACCGCTTTTTCTCCAAAAACCCAAAACAATATATCTTACGTACATATTTGATATTGTATATAGTTAGATAAATATATGTCTAGTACATCCATCTCTCTGCAGTATTCCATAAAGGTCATAAAATGTTTCAGCTGTACAAGTTTTCGACTCTAAAATTTCCACTTCCCAAAGATCCGCTACAGTCAACACTCATCAACTACAACGCTAACAAAGCAATTAGCAGCCTTTTCAAAAACGATAATGAACCTTGACACGTTGCACTCAAAATTGGAATTAGAACACGTGTTTTCCGCAGCAGGGAACATTATTAAGCATTGCATCACTGGCCTAGGAAGCGAGACACACATTTTCATGTTACCGTGTAAGATAATAGCAGTAGCTCAACTCTCTATAATGCGGTGGACGGAATCTTCGCACACATTAGGTATGCAGTGCTCAAGTAATATTTTGTAAAATTAATCCGTTTAAAAACGATGACTTACCAATTTTTATATCGGAATAAGAAACATATATTTTCCATAGCTAAAAAAAATATTACACTGCATCATTCGGTCAAACAAGCGACAAAACTGTTCCTGTAACTGTGTAGGATATAAGCAGTAACTTAACTTCAAATTAGAAGGAACCTTTGCACGAGTTCTTTGTTATAATTCATTTTAAAAACAATGACTTGACTGCCTTCAAAATAGAAATTGGAACATGTCTTCTACACCTAAAAACATATGAAAAATTGCATCACTGGCTTCAGAAGTGCGACACAAATTTTCATGTTATTATGGAGGTCGAAAAGCAGTAACTCAATTCAATACGATGAGAGTAGAGTTATGTAGTTCAGTTCCCAATTCAGGTTTTTTGACATAAATACTTGTAAAATAATGATGTACCTAGAAAATATACACTTGACATATTAATTGGTTAACCTGTTTCCCGCAAAGAGAAACTTCAAATATTTCACCTCATGCCTAGGAAACAGGCACAACTCATTTTTATCCATTGCTCAGAAAACTGTGAGTAATTAATTGTCTCTCATAATAATTATGAGAACATTAATGAATACTGTTCTCCCATTATGAAATTTAACTAAAAGGTAATTTTATTACGGCCCCACGTGATTTGTTATTATGCTTTGATACAATGCCTCATTGGACGAGTGGATTAAAGTTTTGCATTGTATACTCGAAGCCCTAGGTGCAGCAGGTCATATAATTATTGGGTTTTTCCTGTTTATCCGTGGAACATCTTGTAATGAATTTAAGAGAAAACCTTAATTTGACTACAAGATGTTCCACGTTCCAAAAAGTGAACTGCTATTTGGAGTCCAGAACTGTGCCTGGAAGTTGGTTTTATGTTCGGATCACATCTTTTTTCCTATTCTTATTCTCAGTACATGAATTCAGAATAACAAGACTTGTTTTTTCACTTATTTTTTTTCTGCTCATCACAATTCATGCACAAACATAATGTTTATCCATACCTTCGCTTTTTACTGCCTTTGTTACGTCACATTAAAATTAAATGCTGGTTCAGTCATAACATGCTTATCATCCTTTCATACATACCTATACCACGGCATTGTATTAGTATTTAAATTTTCTGCAATAAGTGCTACTTTCAATATTCTTACGGTATGCCTACTCATTTCTTATCTGCCCTATTTATTAATAATAATATTATCGTCACAAAAACATCATATACACTTAGTAGCACCAAACATCCATTTTTAAAATTATTTCCCTTCCTCATCCACCATTCTTATAATCCCTTCTCTCGTGCCCTGACATTCTAATTCATACATTAGGATATGCCTTGTAATGTTTTTTTTTTATGTAGGCTTCTTAAGTCTCATGAAATACGACCTCTGCCTATCCCCTTGATTATATCGTATTGTATGCGTTTGTAACGTAACTTCCTGTTAAATATGCTTAATTAGTACAGTTTTATTCAGAAATAGTCCCATTCACAAATTAAGCATAGAACAATGTAAAATATTGCACCATTAGTAAACACAAGATACATTTTTATATTACAGTGTAAAAATGTTCTACTTATACAGTAATTCTATACACTGGAAAGGAAAAGACACTTTGACTGTCTATCAACATTTTTATTTTTACACAATTCTCAATGACATACTTTAAATTTAATGTTTTTGCGTTTAGGGATTTAACATAAATAGGGCACATTAGAGTTGCATCACCGTACTGGAAAGAGAGACTTGCAGTGACTAAGCTTTTGCGCCAGCAATAAGACTGTATGTTATTCAATACTCATCAGCTGGACAAAATAGCACAGCAATACTGGCAGACTATTATCCAAAAATGGGTATTCCAGGATAATAAGCCTAATGAGCCATATGTCCTTTAAATCAGCCTTTGATGCATGGCGGCTCGCACAGCCTTGATACTATTGCTAGGTATTTATTTTTTCACACACATAAAAATACATCGTATTTTTTTATTACTGATAGGTAGGCCTTTGACCACAATCTCACCTTATGGCAGGTGATGATGTGGCCGAAGGTGTTAACAGGCTTAACCTCGAATTACTGGCTTTCAAGGACAGCTGCAGGAACAAGCCGTTAGGTGCTTGATTACAGATTTTCTACCTGAGGGCATTATTGCGAATGCCAGACCGACTAGCAAAGCACAAAAAAAAATTTTTAGGTTTTGACCTCTGCATGGTGGTTGCTATGTTGTATTGACATTTTCAACGCCGCAAGGGCAGATATAAGTAGTAAAAAATATATATTCAACGTGCAACATCCTTACAAGACAGAAGCACATATAACATAAATATTGAATACTCGTATACAAGCATTTCAATATATTCAAAGATTGTATACTGTTTACACGGTAGAAGCTCAACACACATTTCACGGGATAACGCGACCGATTAGACACGGCAGTAGATTTAATAACCGAGGTATTGGTGTCCCGTCGTGTAACTGCGCGTAACGCAGAGTATGGCCCGTAAAATGGACTGTGACTTTCCTCACAGTAATCTGTTAAAAGATTACATCATGACACGAGCATTATTCAGGTCTTTATGACACTTTGTTGAGTGTCTATACGATGGCCGTAGATTTGAACCCTACCGCAGGCCCTCACCGGCTTGAGCTTTAAAGCATAGTCACCTTAACCAACTTAAAAAACAGGAACTTCTCAATTTATCTGTATTTTTTTTTTGTTTGTTACCTCAGAACTTTTTCCTGGCTGAACCGATTTTCATGTTTCTTTTTTATTTGAAAGCTGATGCTTGTAGTGAGGTTCGATTTAAATTTCATTAAAATCAGTCATGCCGTTTTTGAGTTACACTCCGATACCTGTTTTATTTTCCTATCTTGTAGATATAGTTATTGCTAGTGAATGACAATTGATCTCGTAGGTAGCAAAGGACACTAAAAAGGGTGAAAATTTCAAGATAAGACTTCACCACTCAAAAGTGTGAAATAACTTGTCTAAGTCGGTACCATGCGCACAATATTGTCATAGTAAATACTTTGAAACTATCATGGTACTGAGTTCAACAAGTTATTTCACACTTTTGAGTGTTGAAGTTGGTTCCATTTATAGGTAAAACAAAAAACTGTCTCGCCTAACTTGCTAACACTTAAAGTAAAAAAAAAAACAATGAACCGACTACTAAAAAAATCTGTTACTATTTTCAGTGCTGCATTTTAAGTATAGGATGAACTGTGTCATACATCCATAGTAAAATTATGGTCGCCATCGGCATCAGTTACAATTATCAGGTAATTCAGATATGCCTATATCACAATGACCTGATAATTGTAACTATTATATATTGGCAAATACTTTCATCTATTAATTGAGTATAACTAAGATACTATTTTACCATAAACACTAAATTTAATGTATAATTAAATTAGTTGAAATTTAAATGGAAACAACTTTTTTTATAAGTTGTGCCTCAAAGAGAGCGCGGCGCGGTCCAGTGTTGCCGCGGCGGACGCTCTTGGCTCGGAGACACTCAAAATACATATCTGGCAAAAAGTGAGTCTATGGACATCTCTTTTACTGCCGTGTATTATGTATGCTTATACACTAAAGTCCTTTTAGATGATACGTAGGTGTAAGTGATAATAAACTCACATACAATTTTCGATAAATAAAGTACAAAAACAGAGTGAAACGTTTCTTCTTAACCGATCAGCGCTGCCTTTTTTATAAAGCTCAGGTGCGCCATTGGGCTTAATATTGTTGAAAACTTTGGGATCAATCTGCCAAGTATCATAATAATGCTCTCGATAGGTTGCAACGTGGCTTTGTCGCTAAAAATGCATAGAACTACAGCTTCTCTAAGCGTTTTTAACCGTTTTACTATGGTGAATGTTCTGATGAGCTTGATTTTTTTGCTTATTCTTTAACTAGAATGTTATTCAACAAAATCTTGTCGTGTAGAAATAATTATTGCAAACAGAATTGTAAAATAATGAACTAACAAGATATTCAATATATAAATTGTGACTTTCCTCATAGTAATCAGTTAAAATGTTGCACATAACTCATATAAAGTGTTATTAGTTTGCCCGTAAAATGGACAGTGAATTTCTCAGAAGTAGTGTTTTAAATAAGTACTTACATAGTGACGTTATTTAAATAAAGAACTCGCTGCATTTGTACTGTACTGTATCAGCCGGATTGTCCACTGCTGAACACAGCCTCTCTCATTGTGGGGGGTTTGCCATAATCCCCACGCTTGACAGGCGTCATGAGGATCGCAGTGTGAGATATCAGTTCCTCAGAAAGCGCTGCCCACCTTCTGCTGTGTTACCATTATTCACCTTTTACGACACTCACGGGTAGAGACTAGAGACGGGGGGTGATATTCTAGCCCGGCACCCCACGGAGTATTTAAATCGAATTATATATTTCTCTTTCATTTTATTTTATACGTATATGTATATTTTATGTTATTTTGTATAAAAATAAATCACGTTTAATTTGTATTGAATGTTTTCCGAGAGTAAAAATCTATGAATAATAATTGATTGTTTTGTTGTCATTTAGCTTGTGTTTTGTCGAGCTGGATGAGGAAAAGCTAAAAAATCGATATTGTTTTATTGGCAACTTTTTTATTAATATAAATGTTTTTCAATAACATTTTAAAACATAATTTACGAATTTACTTGGAAAATTAAGTGACTCCTGTAACATTCACCATTGAAAGCATGTCTTGAAACACAATGCCAAATCATATTCAATTTCGAGCCAATCACCATTTCACTTCCTGGCAAAAGTTTTTATTACCCGTCATTGAAACTCAATTTTAAGCCCAGTCTGATTTTCAGTTGAACTTAACCTCTAAACGAAGCATGATTCGATGGCATACAATGTTTTGAACTCTGCATGTCATCACTTTATTAGGATTGACGTAGAATGATATGCCTCATGTATATTGCAATAATGTATCAGTCTTACGACGAACCTTAAATGAAACTTAACTATGCACTCGACATTCCTGGAAATTTATGTTGACACGAATACAACATTGTAGGCTGTAACTAAAGAGTTTGAAGCGCTCATAGTGACGTTTACTTAGCTGTTCTAAACCGATCAGCAAAGTTAAGCAACGACATCACAACTGAGCGCTTCGGTGCTTCGGAGGGCACGTTAAGCCAGCGGTCCCGGCTGTTGTCTTACGATGGTAGTCATTATAGCATGGTGGTAGGGCATTTTGCGAATGCCCGCCCGGCTAGCTACCACCCTCAAGTAGAAAACCTGTCGCCCAGCACCTAACGGTGTGTTCCGGCCGCTGTCCTTGAGAGCCAGTACTTCTACGATAGCCTGAACAACATCTTCGACCACATCATCACTTACCATCAGGTGAGATAGTGGTCAAAAGCTAACCTATCAGGAATAAAAAAAAAGGTTGTAATGAAACTGGTTTGGTATTTCATTTTATATATTCATCAGGACTGTTCCATCCCCCGCATTAGATGACCGTAAAAACATGTGCATATAAGTACAACTCACGTTGATGTTATGTTGTGGTTTTTACAGAAAATTATGAGCTATTCATGGCTCTATACTTCTTGATGCCTTTCATATAATTTCCAATACTTTTATTGACCACAAGGCTGTACTACTTGAAGCAAAAAGGATTTCCAGGTAAGTTTAGCATGAGACATAACGTGTCTGTTTATAAAATTGATGACAAATAACATGTTTTTGAGTAAAAACACTACCATAGTATAAATCCAAATTATATGTCTGTCGATGCTTATCGACAGATTTCAATGAACGAAACATGGGTCTTTGAACAAATAACAGAGAAATTGCAAAAGCGTCCTCAGTGGAAAGCGTTCCTTTCTCGCCTAATTTGGCGTGGGGCTCGAAGTAAATCCCAGCTCGTCTAATGAGCCCTTTTCCCATCGTACGTTTGTTTAGGATCATCTATGTCACATCTAAGTCACTGTAACAGTAGAAAGTCTTGCGGCCGGACCAATTTGATGCACACGAGCGTGGTTCATTACTGGTTAAGGATCTTGGTTCACCGGCTTAATGATTTTATTTATTAGTGAAATTTTACCGCTTATGTAGATTTCTTTATTAAATTACAGACAAGACATGTACGTCTTGTCTGTATTTTAGTAAAAAAAAACTGGTAGTATAGGAATATAAAAATGTACGTATGACTCATTTGATTGTGCTCACGACTTAATATATGCATTAGTGTATGACTAAACGGTTTTATTAAAATATCAATATTTTTAAACAGAAGCAAAAGCTCTTTGTATATAGTTATTTTATATAATAATAACAAATACTTTTAAAATATTTTAAGAAAACATCAAATTAATATTTTAATAAAACACTTAAAAATATAAAAATATATCTAGTGACAATTCCGCTTAATTTTCCTGCTAAGCCGATGTGACGTCACAAACGCCACGCAGCCAAACCGGAAGAATTTTCGACGCGTTTCGCTTCTACACGAAGCATCCTCAGGAGGTCTTGACTCTTCGAGCGCACGATCGAGAAAAAAACGCCTCAAAGTAACGCCTGAATCTATTCATTATAGTTATTTTATGTCTAAACGGAGCGTCATTTAGCATATTGTTAAAAATACTGAACTCTGACTGTGGACACTACCAGATTATTTTGGTTTGGCTATATATGGATAGGATCTATCATCCTTTCGTTGGTAAAACTGTTAAAAATAGTACCAACTAAAGAAATCATAAACTGTTGAAGCAGTGATGGCTCAGTGGCATTGGCTGTGGACTGCCGCGCAGCAGGTCCATGGTGTAAATCCCGCCGCGGGCTTGAGCTCCACCACATGGTGGAAGGGTATTTTGTGAATACCTTGCTAGCGATCAAGTAGAAAATCTGTCGCCAAGCACCTAACGGTGTGTTCCGGCAGCTATCCTTGAGAGCCAGTGAAATTATAAATACATGAGACCTAACAACTATGTCTAAAAGTGACGGGCGCAGTGCAATTCATGACTTGTGATGAAAAGCATCTGTTATAGGCAGAGGTTAGTCCGCTTAACATCAGGTGGGCCTCGAGCTTGTTCCCACACAATAATATAAAAAAATGGTCTTAAAAATTTCACAAACATAGACGGAACGGACAGAAAAAAATCTCTAAAACAAATAATAATAGAACATAAAATAATGCAATATGACAATCGCCAGTGTAGTAGAGATGCCCCTATCCACATTACCGAACTTTCGATCGGTATTTAGCGATAATAACAAGACCATCGATTGTTTTTTTAACTATTAATGCCTTAAAATACAATCGGTAGGTAGGTAGGTAGGTAGGTATTACCTACCGATTGTAACTATTAAATACAATCGGTAGGTAATATAAATAGGATTTCCGTATACAGTCTTTTAATACTAACGATATGCGTATCAATACTATTCATTTAGCGTGGACTATCGATCGGCAACTTTTTCCAGCCGGGTTACATACAATTCAGAACTCGTAGGTGCAGGGAGAAAAGTAATTTTAGTTGTTATATAATGATCACATCACTACATTTGCCTGACCCAGAGTAGAAGGTATATATATTAATGATAAATTCAAAGTCGATGTCAAAATCATTTGTTCAATCGAGGCGTCTACTTCGCACTTATGACGGTCAATTAAATATTCTATATTGTACTGCCACGTTCAGCAAAAAAACATTTAAAGAGCCACTGCGAGAAACACGGGTAAGAAACTCGGCCATTCCATTTTAAACGTCTTTTAACAATATGTTACAAACTAGGTTATAAAATTATGACAATATTTGTTTAAATTATGTCGGTGACAGACGATAGCATGGCAGATGCGGTTTTTTCCAAGCTTTATTGTTGCTTAAGTAATTACAAACTGTGTAGTAGGATTTATTAAACAACATGATTTTCACGTGCAACTTGAATTTTCTTTCTATGAGCGTTTAATATTTTTGGGAAATTCCTGGTGTTCTCGAGTGATAAAATACTCAATAATTATAATTTCAGTATGCACTGATATAAAATTACATCGAAATAAGGACTGTAATCACAGAGGGGTAATATTTTTCGGAAACAGATCGTAAATTATGCATATCGATTTTACATTACTGTACTGGATGGTGGCATAATATGAGTATCTATCAAAAATTTCACAAAACAATTGCAAAGCAAATTGGTTTGGATAAATTCCTAAAGAATTTTTAGGAATTTATGAATGATTTTAATGTCCTTGTTTTAGTGTTATAATTTTGTTTAACGACAATATTGTATAATTCTTAAAGGTGTATATGGTAAACAACATTTCTATTTTTATATCAAATGAAGCTTATAAATAATTTTAAAAATTTCTAAAACTTTTGAGATATTGTTATTATTTTAAACCTGATTTCGAGCACTAACACGTGCTTATATAATAATAAATAATTAATAAAATTATAATTTTATGTTATAACGTTCTATATTTGTAATTCTATATCTGCCTTGCTACAGAGATTTACATTTCTTTTTGGAATTCAGTGGGGTAGCATTATCGTGGATAAGTGTTTTAATTAAATTATCAATCTGATTGGAGCATAAAGTTTGCAATTCCACTCACCACGGTTATGGAGCCCGATATGTCCAGAAGATGCAGATTTGATTATCGAAAGAGGTGTACCCAATTTTATTTGTAATTGATATATTCTTACGTTTTAGTATTACAAATACAAATTGTTTATTTTTCCATAAAAACAAACAGGATATAAATAATTACTTCAATACTAAAGTCACAGTATCCTTATTTACCTTCCATTAGCAGCCGTATACCAGGGTAACCTGTGTATTATTGTGTGTGAGTATTTTTGTTGTAATTAAAAAATAGTTATATAGAAAATACAATTTTGAATGTAATTTAGTCTACTCCAGAAGTCACTACACTTCAGGTTTATATGTGTACTAAGCCAATTAGCAGTCTACTTCAGAATTGTTGTTAGTTTGACAGACAGTGATTGTGTAAAATATTCACAGTCACAAAGTTAGAAAACCGAGCCTGACAAGTCTTCAAGCAGTTGGGTATGTCCCCGACTGAGAAATTGATTCTAATATTGATATTTTTAAACAACATTTTAGCTAACAATAATCACAACGACTATATAAAAATAAACTAAATGCCGTCGCTCTGATCAAGTTCCATGAACTGTCGAAATAAACTGCAATAGATAATTTACCTAATCACTTTATGTTTCTGAAGAAGTCTATTGTTAGTAGTTATTTTACGATTCCTATGCGGTGTTATTTTTTTGTTTCTAGCTGATAGTGTAGCCTTTGACCTCTATCTCACCTGATAGTAAGTGATGATGTGGTCGAAGATGTTCAGGCTAACCTAGACTTACTGGCTTTCAAGGACAGCAACTCACCATTTGGCTTGGCGATAGATTTCCTACTTGAGGGTGGTAGCTAGCCGAGCGGGCATTCGCAAAATGCCCTACTACCATGTTGTAACAACTGCCATCTTAAGACAACAGCCGGGACCGACGGTTTAACATGGTCCCCGAAGCACGAAAGCGCTCAGTAATAATGTCACTACCGGTCACCCATCCAAGTCATGACCGCAACGCTGCTTAATTTAGCTGATCAGTTAAGAACATCTAAGCAAACTTTGCTACGAGCGCTTCAAAATTACAGATAAAAGCCAGTTGTGCATTGCAGATTTTCAACAGATTTTCACGCGCTAACTAAAACAGGCTAATGGTGCATGGACAATATGCCGCGGCACTTGTACACATGTGAGCGGAATGGTATTAAAACAACTAATTAATTTTTGTACTGAGCTTACATGCTTTTAATTACAGTTATAAATGGTAAAAGGGTTCAATAGGGCCAGTAGGACGAAGCCGTGAGCAATGGATTGACATGTGTAGGAAAATCATATATTACGACACAGATGATATGAACAATTTATGTTAGATAATTTAAATTATTAAAGTTTTATTAATGTATAAAGTTAATTAATTTATGTTGGTACTATAGATGTCGCTCCATCCCAATACGATGGTTAAAAAACGATAGGAAAGATTTCGGTTATGACGTCATATCATGTTAGCTCAATTGGTTAGAGCATACCCCGGCTGAAGGGGTGGATGGACGCGGTTTCGAATCCCGCACTTGACTTAAATTTTTCCTATCGTATATTTATGATTATGTAATGAAATCCGCATAGCAGGCGTTATTGCAAACCTAACAATATTAAAATGTATGTTAAATAGTTATTAGTGTAAAAAATGGGGATCGCAGTTAGAACGTGATAGGTTTTGAGGATACTATTGCCGAGGCATACAGACAACAATAAATATATTGAGTCAAAAGTCATGGAAATTTTGGCAAGAAAATCTGTATAAGTTTAAAAAATTAAAAGTGGTTACTTCTAAAATTATATTTTGTACATTCGTTTGATTAACAATTCGTGCATTGTAGGTTCTGCTTGTGGTGCTTGTGGTTTTGCAATCATAATATTATATCGTATAGTTTAACGTCATTTTGCATGCAATTAGTCATTATCATTGTTGTCTGGCCCAGCCTAGGTTTAGGTTAAGTCGTTACTCAATATATAATTCTAATATTGTAATTTTTACATTAACGATTAAGAGTAGAATTCACGGAGTACTTTCCATACAAACGTAATTACGTCATATTTGAAATACTAAGTGTTCAAACTCGGTGAAACTTTGCATGTATATCCTTGAGCTTAATGTCTATGCTTCTAGTTTGCCAGATTTCCGTAATATTTAGTATTTTCAAAAATAACTGGAAACATCGTTTTATAAGGGAAATATTATTTTGACGTTTAGGGATTCAATAAATAATAAAACAAAAAACTAGCTAACCAGATGCATACATATTCGCATATGGCTCAGCAATAATGGTACAAAATTTCACCGAGTCAGAACACTGGTATTTAGGATATAACGAAACTCCGTTTGCATGGAAAACGCTCCGTGCACTCTACTCTTAATGGGAAGCGCATAAGCTTACAAAATTACAGCACAAGGAAAAACATACCCTGTTCATAGAAACAAAATGATTTTGATCTATGACTCACTCACTACGATAGTTAAATTAGCAGAGCATGTCCCGGCTCCAGGGACATCGAATATAGCTCGTGATTCAAATTATTCCTTTCCTTCTAACTTTGTAAGTTAATATAATTATAATTTCATGAAAATAAAAGATAATTACGAATTACGCATAATCATCCCAATATAACGGGGCAATGCTGCCAGCATGCTAGACATGCTGCCAACCGGTAGTGAGCTGGAGCATTTGGACTACCGGTAGGCGAGCAATGGCCTTTGGGTTGCCTAAATGCTTTCAGTAAAGTAGCTGTTAAGTATAGTAGCTATATTGTTTGTAGTGTTTAACATTATTTTATATTAATATTACTGAGTAGAAATAACTGTAGGTAAAAAAAGTTATTTCTACTTAGTTATATTAATCAAATATACATATGTGATCAAATATAAATATATGTGTTTATATATTAGGGACATAATCAGTCATCTTTTTTAGTGGCGATCAAAACACTACAAACAATATACAAAACAACAGCTACTAAAACTACTACTACAAGCTGTAATAACAGTTATACTTACAACGATAAATAGGTACATTGTTTTTATGCAATTTTGATCGCACATAACATATTAAAACGTAACATATTTCCCGACATATATTTTCAAATGCACTTGATTTCTATACGATTTATGTGCTCAAGCATTTTTGAAATTTCTGAATAGGTACTAGCCTAGGTTTCAAGTCCATATTGCCTCCAAACTCCTTAAAAATCCGTCTTAATTTTTAAATGTGTAATCCTTTTATTATTTACACTCAGCTTTTAGTTTATGAGGTAGCTAATAAACTGTCCTCGACTGGTTTACCTACATCAAAATTATATACGTGTTAGGTACTATTTAATCCTATCAATCAAATAGTTTTTTTATTGTAAGATTTGTCCATCTAAGACAAGACACTTTTGGTTAATCCAGGGTTATCCTAGATAATGAGAACAATGGAATTATTATACCATAAATTGACGATATCGTTCACGCAGATGCCAAGGGGTTACAATTTAAATTATCCACATTAGTTACAAATTGTTAATAAATGTTACACATTTAAATTATATTACTTAAGATTTATTTTTACTGATAAGCCATAGAAAGGTCAATTGCTCTAGCTATTATCAATAATATTATGATAATATATAGTCGCAACGGTATGCGATGACGACATTCTATTTTAATACATCTCACTCACACTTTTTGAAGGAAAGGGGAAAAAAATACCTACAATTTACGAAGATTTTGCGTTAATTCAACTACTGCCTAAATTATTGTTAAGGCATAAATAAATCAACTACTAGTTGTTCATTACGAGGGTAATGATTTCTATTAAAATTTTAAAAAAAACTGATGTTATGATTAAATTAATTAAATAAAACTCCCTATTTTCCAGAATTATATTTGACCCAAAAGCAGCCCAAAGCCCATAACTGTAAAAACTTTTTCTTAGTTCCCAGTGTAGGTATAATAAAACCCGACAACCAATGTGACAGCTACATTCCTTTATAAGCCGTGACTACGTTATCTTGGTAGACGATTCCTTTATTTCAAACTGGGTCGCGCCAGAGCAAATCCATGTTCCACATTTTTATTTAGCCATGATTGGGCAGACGCCTGGCAAATAGTAATGAAGCCGACGCGTATACTACTTCATTTTGGAGGAAATGTCGTCGTAAGAATTCAAATTTATCGTACGTCAGCCTCCGGATGAGTCAGTCGGTTTGCTTGGAACGTGACTAAAATACCTGAGGAGTCTTCCCGTTGGACGGTAGGGAGCTATGTTTCAAGATAAATTTTGTAGCTGTTGAGTTAGAAATGTTATTTAATTAATGGTAAAAAGTAATACTATCTATTTCTCACGTAATTGATAGTTACGAAAATAAATACTATCTATTTCTAAAATGATTAGTGTTTCTTGCAAACATTAAAAAAAATAGTTATGTGCCAGTCAGGCTACTACAACGAAAGCTTTAGGCAACCTAAAGGCCATAGCAGGACCAAAATATAGTCAAAATGCTCCAGCCCATGTTACAGAGGCACTTACATATATAGGTATCTAGTAGATTAGAGTAGGCATTTGATTGTCTTACGGCCCTCATAGACAACTTGTCTAACTTATACTCTAAGGGGTTGTTTGAGAATGTTCGAGTAAGTTCCGGTTATACTACCCAGAACATAAAATAACTGAATGACAAAAATGACAGTCAACATGCAGCGCGTTTCAAGCTTTAAATGATGGCTGTGAAACGCAAAGATAGTGTTTTATTTATTAAATGTTCTGGGTAGTATAACCGGAACTTACTAGAATACTCTGAAACAGGCCCTAACTAAACTATCTGTCTATCCTACGAATAAAATATTTATTCGTAGATGTCTATCACACACCTACACCAAAGTTTATGGATACAAAAATTTCCCTTCTACATCGTATAGTGATACTTTTTGTTACTTTATATATTTACTTCAGTAAGTATTGCATAACAATATTGCGAAAAAGAACTGAGGTGATAAAATTTTATAGTACGGATTCCTCTTCCATATGACAGGCACTTGCGCGGTTTGTTTTTTTTCTAGCGCTTACGCTATTTTCTACTATTTTTTTACTAAGAAGAAAAGAAATAGGTAATTCATTATTATTATATTTCAAATCAAAATTGGCTTCAATTTGTTCGCCGTTTTGCCCATTGTGACAATATAATTACGCTGGCTATTACATGCTCTAGTAGAAGATGTCTATTCACCAACATCGAAATAAAATATAATAGTGGAGAAAAAAGCGTTATTATATTTTAATTAAATGCATTTAGCAATATCAGTATGTTAAGTGGCAATGCAGTCAAAAATGGTACACGGTTGCCTAGAAGATGCATTATTTTGTGCCTTAACGATACCCAGTCTATGTATGCTTTGCCCTTAAAAGTTCACACAGCCTATCTGGCTCAGGCAATGAATTCCACTCTTTGATCGCCTATGTGGGAGTGTACGTCAATTTGACACTTAGAGCTTCAAGGTCATTTATTATTGGCACGAAAACTCTTCGGCTCGTGAGAAATCCATTTCATAGAAAAGAGACACCAGTCGTGGCTCTTATCCCAGTATTCTCGCAGTATTAAACGTGGCGTAGTTCGTATTACACCCCTCACAGACTGCTTCAAGGATGTTTATGCGCTCAACCCTAGCTTTTCTATGCAAGTGTGTTTAAGCTTCTCTTATTTGTGCTTTTACAAAATGCTGCGCAATTACAAAAGTTTTATAAATTTCTGTTCAGTCCATTTAATGTAAAAAAATAACTGATTAAATAAATTGAAGTCAAATAATGATTTGTACTTCAAGTTAAAATGCGAGGCTCAAGGATGTTTTTGTTTCAAACTTATTAAAAATGCAAGGTGATCGTTTATCAACTTGGCATGCATAATTCATTTCTTCATTTTATGGTATGCAGATTGTATTGGTATTATTATGACACTTTCTTTTAGTTTGCAGTGTAGGAAAAACAGTATTTTTTCACACTATATTATATCGAAGAGATGTTAACTAGCCATAAAATCGCCAAATGCCCTATCATCTATAACAGACGGCATTTTAGAGTATTACCGTGTACCTACACCCTAATATATAATATAATTAGTATGTACTTTGGCTGGTGTAATAACATTGTACTTATGCTAGTATGGTGAACTACTATACTAAAGTAGAAAATCTGTCGCCAAGCACCTAGCAATGAGATCTTATATTTATAATGCAACAAAAAATTACCGCCTTGGTAGATACCAAAATGAAAAATTGAATCAAACAATAGATACCAAAAAGATGTTTGTTAGCTTAATTTTTTAAATTATGTACTGACTAAAACTTATTTTAAAAAACTTGATTTTGACCCTTTGAATTTGAGCCGCACTAAGAACTACTTTAATTTGTATTATTAAAACTTTGTTGTATAAAAAACAAATCGTTTCATGCTTATTGCACCTTTCTTATTATTTATGTCTAAGAGAATATATATATCACTTATCAATATACTGATGTCAATAAGCTCAATTTCACTACTAATAAAACGGGCAAGACACAGAGACAAATTCTTTGAATTCACAATTACGCTCCGGTCGCTCAGTCTACGTCAAGAGCACCTCATGCTTGATTACACGCAATCTTCTCGATAATAACTCACTCTGATATTCATATCAAGTAGTATTCATCCCTTATAGACGGAGAGACGTAGAAAGATAAACATTTTTTTTTGTATTTCTAAATATGAGTACAAGCACTATGGTGTGCTGAGCGAAAATCACGTTTACAAATTATTAGAGTACAAATCCGAGTACAAGGAGTATAGGAAGATGCGGGTTCAATTTTCGTCCGGAACAAAAATAATTGTACTCCAATAATTTGTATTTTTTTTTTGTTTAATATGATTCGTTACCATAGAGTTTTATACGAACTTCTTCATGGCCTAACTTATTTGGGCTTGTCTGTTAATACGTGAATTTTTCAATATTAACTCTCAGTACTTTTTTTTTGAAGCGCTCGTTGCGAAGTTTACTTAGCTGTTCTTAACCGATCAGCAAAGTTAAGCAACGTCGCCCGCGGTCATGAATTGGATGGGTGACTGCTAGTGACATTACTACTGAGCGTTTCCGTGCTTCGGAGGGCACGTTAAGCCGTCGGTCCCGGTTGTCGTCTTAGGATGGCAGTCGTTATAGCATGGTGGTAGGCTAGCTACCACCCTCAAGTAGAAAATGTGTCGCCAAGCACCTAACGGTGTGTTCCGGCAGCTGTCCTTGAGAGCCAGTACTTCTAGGTTAGCTTTAACAACATCTTAGACCACATCATCACTTACCATAAGGTGAGATAGAGGTCAAAGGCTTAGCTATCAGGCATAAAAAAAAAACTTATTCCAAGAAGCAGATATTCATTTTCATATGGAAAAACGTAGATAGACGTAATAGACTAAACATTAAAATTTTGTGCTCTGACACTACAAAATTAGTTAAACTAATTATGATTTTTGCATGACCGTTCAAAAGTATGTGCAGTTTTAACCACTGTGACATACTCACATTGAATGGTATTCCATGGTTGCATTTATAATTATTTTCAATATGTTTTTACCTAGCAATGTGCCTTGGTAGACCAGCGATATGAACATCACGTAAATCTCAAGAGTACAATATTTTACAGTTGGTAATTGATAATAAAGAGACGAGAAAACGGAATTATAAAAAATCAGTACAACGGCGTATGCTCCTATGCTTGGAAGTTTTGAAGCGCTCATAGCCGAGCGAAGTTTATTTAGACGTTCTTAACTAATCAGCTAAGTTAAGCAACGTCCATCGCGGCCATGACTTGGATGGGTGACCGCTACACTGAGCGCTTTCATGCTTCGGAGGGCACGTTAAGCCATCGTTTCCTCTTGTTGTCTAACGATGGCAGTGGATATAGGTGGTAGGGCATTTTGCGAGTGCTCTCCTGGCTAGCTACCACCCTCAAGTAGAAAATCTGTCGCCAAGCATCTAACGGTGTGTTCCGGAACCTGTTCTTGAGAGCCAGTAATCCTAGGTTAGCCTGAACAACATCTTCGGACACATCATAACTTAACATCAGGCGAGATGGTGGTCAAAGGCTAGCATATCAGAAATAAATAAACAACAATACATTGAAATAGATGAGCTGCAAGCCATCAATCGCACTATCCACAACCACCAAAAGGTAAAGTATAAGACCGCAGAAGAATTCAAACCTTGCCATACTGCTTTACAATTGGATTTAAATGTAAAGCTTATTTTCTGTTATTAAAAACAGTTGAAACATTAAACTGCGGTTAAACTTAAAATTTAAATAATCATACAAAGAACTTTTTTCAAACCGTTGTTTTACTAAAAATTAGAAATCCTGTTAATGTTGTCGTTGTCTGCTCTTTCGATTAATCGTTAAGTTTGATCAACGTAATATCAAACATTATAAATTTAATGCACAATATAGAAACTAATACTTAAGCACTTAAAACCTCATCTCTGCTCTAAGTCAAATCAACTTAAGTTACTCCAACGCCATAAGCTCTTTGTCTATATGTGATTCTATTTGAGTTAATTTAAATTCCGTGCACCCCTGAGACGCATAAAGTTATAACAAGCAAAGTTAACGAGGCATAACGTCTTGTCAACGTATGCTCGGATGAGACTTAGGCTTCTTCTTGATAGGAAGTAATGGGATTAATAAAAGCATTTAAATGGTGTCAGTGCAGTTTACTTTACTAGATTTAAATTGACACGATAACTAGTAGAGATTTTTATCTCGTCCCCATTCATTTAATTTCACATTTCTATGCGCTTTGTCATCGCATTCAATGTGAATTTAGTTGATATTTGATGAACTTCGCAAGTTGCTTTTTTATAGACGCATACCGTTATTCATTATGTGTTACACATAGTAGGATCGGCACATTATAGTCTAAGATCCCGCTGCAGATTGGTGTGCTCATCGACTTTTTGTTTAAAACCAAATTTTTATGTTTATTTATAGTTAAGAGTATATATATTTACTAGGGTGCCTATCAAAATTTGGCCGCCATTATTTTTAATTAAATTATTTTTAATTGATTTTTGGTAAAAAATTTCGTTTATTTATTTTTTAAATAAAATAACGTCTACATCACGGTAATTAATATGAAGATTCTAAAAAATCACGGTTGCCGTTGCGCACCTGGCCGCACCTCTTTGCAGCCAGGTGTAAACAGGTATGATTTCGATTAATTTATACGTTTATAACCTATTTTTATTAATTATATGTCAAATTGAAGCTAATTTTTTTCTATTAATTATCATATAAAGTTGCTTAATTAAATCTGGCCGCAAATATGGCTGCTATAATGCTGGCTGTTAAAGATAATTAATATTTAAGGTAGAGTGAAAGAGAGTTAGCGCGTAACATCATTTGTCAGACGAGGACAGCGATTGCCGGCTGTGCGGCGCTTTTAAGCCATTGCGCATGCGTCGAATGTTAGTGTTCTCAACCACCGGGGAGTTATAGAGACGACTTATAATAAATACTCCAAAAAATATGTAATTTTTTTCAAAATGACAAATTTAAAAATTGCAACAAAAAATTAATATTGATTTGATATATCGACGGTCTAGTTAGCAATTTTTCTAACTCCTTATTTTTTAGAGGGTAATTTTTTTAACATTTTGATAAAGCAATAATCCAATTACAAATTATTTGAATGATTCAAACTTAAATATTATATCTCTATTAGATATAAAGGATATTAAATGGTTTTTTAAAATGATAATAAATTTTGAAGTAATTGTTTTTTTCCGTACAAATAAAAGATTCTCTAAAATGGAGTTAGATAATTTGCTAATTAGAACGTCGATATTTAATATTAATTTAAAAAATAAAAAAATAAAACCAAGGTGACTTAAGTAAAAGAAAATTTTATTGCGAAAGTATTTTTTAAAAATTTTATTAGATTTTATTCAAGTATTTAATTGTCTGTTACATATTAATTAAACATTTAAGCAAATTAAAAAATTATTAAATTTATTTTATAATTCTTATATTTTCGTAACTCTTATTTAAAAATCTGAATCATCGGAGCTTTCAGTTGTACGGTCATCGGAGCTATCACTTTCATCGCTACAAATATCAGAATCGTCGTTATCGGAAGCTATGTTCGTGGATTCACATAGCATTCGCTGTCCTCGTCTGACAAATGATGTTACGCGCTAACTCTCTTTCACTCTACCTTAAATATTAATTATCTTTAACAGCCAGCAACCCTTATTTGCGGCCAGATTTAATTAAGCAACTTTATATGATAATTAATAGAAAAAAATTAGCTTCAATTTGACATATAATTAATAAAAATAGGTTATAAACGTATAAATTCATCGAAATCATACCTGTTTACACCTGGCTGCAAAGAGGTGCGGCCAGGTGCGCAACGGCAACCGTGATTTTTTAGAATCTTCATATTAATTACCGTGATGTAGACGTTATTTTATTTAAAAAATAAATAAACGAAATTTTTTACCAAAAATCAATTAAAAATAATTTAATTAAAAATAATGGCGGCCAAATTTTGATAGGCACCCTAGTAAATATATATACTCTTAACTATAAATAAACATAAAAATTTGGTTTTAAACAAAAAGTCGATGAGCACACCAATCTGCAGCGGGATCTCGTACTATTAGGTGTATGTCCTTCACTGTATTCTGTAGCTCGTCAGCTCACTAAGTACACCTTTTGCACACATATCTTTCTTT
Source organism: Plagodis pulveraria (assembly GCA_963890685.1). Classification (NCBI taxonomy): domain Eukaryota; kingdom Metazoa; phylum Arthropoda; class Insecta; order Lepidoptera; family Geometridae; genus Plagodis; species Plagodis pulveraria. The sequence continues at coordinate 10,123,008 of OY982965.1, forward strand.
ACCTGATTATTATTACTTAAGAGTAACCTCCTTTCGGTGCAGCTGATGCAATCTCCTCAATTCCTCTTTTACCTCTTTGTACGACAAGACATTCATTTGTTGTTTTATTTGGCTCATGTAGCTTATCCGTGGCCTACCGCTTTTTTATGCCTCATAGGTTATCCTTTACCACTATCTCACTTGATGGTAAGTGATGATGTGAACTAACCTAGAATAAGCTACCGCTTCTTCGCTTTCCTTCTATTTTCCCTTCAATTAAGTTTTTATAAAATTGTCATGTCGTAAAAGGTGGCCAATCATTTTTACTCTTCTCGCTTGTATGGTCATGAGTAAGTCTCTTTTTTTCATTCGTTTTCAATTCTTTACCTTGAACATCTATATTTTATTTGACCTTCTTTTACTACTATATCAGTACGATAGTATAGTATACGATCATAATAAACACTAATTTTTGTACCTAACTCTTTAACTTTTCTGTCACTGGTGCTACCTTCAAGTTTGTCTCTCTATTATATTGTAGTATCTCTGTTATACTCGTTCTTGTCTATTCTAGCAACACAAAACATTTATCTTTGCAGTTGTATCTCTTTCTGTTTTGTTGTTAAATATTCAGATTCATACATTGCAGAGGTTAAAATAAGTTTGGCTTTTACATGTACGGTTATAAAGTAAAACACTAAGATTGCAAGGTACTGTTCTGAATTTCAACTGTATTTTACCTCTTCTTTAATGAGAACAGTTTGCCGTCATTTTACGCTTGGCTGATGACTTGGAGATCACAATCTAATTGTTGTTTACAGTTCTGCTGTAAACATGCCTATCTTCAATTAGTTCGAACATTACCAACACTAAGAGTAGGAATGTAAAATCTAGCATAGGATTTCAAGGGAGTTACACTGAGAAAATTTTGTACATGACATTTGATTTACATGCATCATAGTATCTAGATACTGGAATTTATAACTTTGTTTTTTTTTTATTGCTGATAGGTAAGCATTTGACCACAATCTCACCTGACTATGTGGTCGATGGTGTTAACAGGATTAACCTAGACTTACTGGATCTCAAGGGCAGCTGCCGGAACACATCGTTAGGTGCTTGGCGACAGATTTTCTACTTGAGGGTGGTCGCTAGCCGGGCGGGCAAAATGCCCTTCCACCATGCGGTGAAGCTCAAACCAGCGGCGGGATTGGATCTGCTGCGCGGCAGTCCATAGCCAGTGCTACTGAGCCATCAAAGCTTTAAAATTTGTAACCCGAATGCGGTCACCATAACATTCATAACTATTAAAAACTGACAGATATACATTATGTTATCTGCTACAAAATTACCTATTTTTGAACATAACACTGTATCAAAAACGTTTATCAGGAATATATTGCATAAACTACGCCCACTCACATTAAAAGCTTGCTTTGACAATTTATAAAGACAAGTTTTCTAGAAAATTGCATTAAAATAATAACTTTCGATAAAATAAAACACACCTAACAGCTATTAGTCAGAAACTATTAAAAGTTACAAGGTGTTAAATGAGCTATTTTCTATTCATATAATGGTTATTACTTTTATAGGTTTTATGGCGATAGATAGCTATTAAAATGTCAAATGTGAATTAATTTTATGCATTGAGACATCGTGAGTATGCATTTCTTTTAGAAAATAGTATTTTAACTCTTCTAAAACGTCTCAATATTTACTTTAAGTGTTTTATGGCTTTCCTACATGTTAAATTCTGAAGCGCTCTTAGCGAAGTTTGTTTTGCTGTTCGTAGCCAATCGGCTAAGTTAAGCAACGTCCGCCGCGTTCATAACATAGATGGGTGACCGTTAATGCCATAACTACTGAGCGCTTCCTTGCGGAGGGTACGTTAAGCCGTCGGTCCCGGTTTTTCTCTTAGGATGGCAGTCGTTGTAGCATAGTGGTAAGGCATTTTGCGAATTCCTGCCTGGCTAGCTACCCACCTTAAGTTGAAAATATATCGCAAAGTACTTAACGGCGTGTTCCGGCAGCTGTAGGCAGTAATGCCATGCGTTGAAACTCAAGCCCACCGCGGCAGTATTTTGACCTTCTGCGCGGCAGTCCATTACCCAATGCCACTGTTAAAAGTGACAGAGACTGAGATGAGGATGATACGCAGAGAAAATTCTCATTTCATATGAGAACGAGAGACTGTTCTGATTATGTCAGTATTGGAGGTATGGTGGGAGGTCACCATTCCATTAACCATGAGGCTCGTTTTTGATTAAATTTATGATATACACGGGACATTCAAGGTATGCAAGATTTTCCATAATTCATTGGTTTTCTCTCAAGTACCTTTATTTCTTATCGTAAATCATGATTGTAACAGTTTTTCACATTATTTTCTCTCATCAGGCGCGAATGACGAGGCAATTTACTGTATCAATATTATTCGTTATATTAATTAAGTAATGAACTTTTTCTGTTTAGAAGCTAATTATATGTCCCTGTGGGGTGCCGGGTTAGAAAGTCAACCCCCTCCCTTTCTACCTGCGGGTGTCGTTAAATGCGAATAAAGGTAAAATACCGGAAGGTGGGCAGCAGCGCCATATGAGGAACTGGATATCTTTAACTGCGAAACTGCAATCCCAAGGCGCCTGCCAAGCGTGGGAATTATGGCAAACCACCCAAACTAGGAGACGCTCTGTTCAGCAGTCGACAATCGGGCTGATATAGTATATGTTAATTAAATCCCATAATAAACCTGATCCCAGGCGTATAATATTTTCCGAGACTAAACCTCGGAGTAGCCCATACCTTCTTTGTGACGTTAAAAAGATCATATTTTTTTATGTTCTTGCAACGGAACAAGCTCGAGGCTCACCTAATGTTAAGCGGACTAACCTCTGCTAGAACAGATGGTTTGACTGCGTGGCGTTTGTGACGTCACGTCTGCTTAACAGGAACATTAGGCGGAATTGTCACTAGATATATATTTTTATAGTTTGTAAGTGTTATATTAAAATATTAATTTAATGTTTTCATAGAATATTTTTAAAATATTTGTTATAATTTAGTACGTACAAATGTCTGTTAATATAAAATTTAACGAGTTGTGACTGTGAATAAGGTCATCTTTCAAATGTTATATGAATGAACATCAAAGTTGAATCAGAATGAGTTAAAACGAAATAGTCAAAGTGATAGTCAACAAGGAAATGATCTCAGTTATATAGTCAGCTAATTTTAAAGACTAGTCATAACTGTGGCTGGTGTTAAAATAGCGAAAATTAACTAGTTCTTAGAAACTGTTGGGATTATTTCGAAATCTAGTTCATAGAGTTAAACTTACTTTATGTCAAAGGAAAGTCATCAAATTGCATTTGAGATCATTATTTATTCTGAATAGTGCAGTTATGGAGATAAATTTCAACTTATGATCAAGCTTGTAGCCTGATTGCTATTTATGCAGAGTTCAAGTGTAATAACATTTTCTGAAGTGAATAGGCGTATACATTGTTAATCGCGTCCATACTTACATCAGCTACGGGCGAAGAGTCAAAGTAAGTTAAGTTGTTCTCGGTTTAGTGTGTTCGATTAAGTGTCAAAGGTTGACTTATCAAAACTCAAAACAACAATGAACAGATAACTATGATCCTCGTACCTATATAGCAAAACATATATGCGGATCAAAGGTTGGTTTTAATTTCTTCTAGATAGCTCTTCTAAACAATATCTAATGCAAATATCGCAGTTTTGTCACAAAGGTATACATTTTATACCTATATCTAAATAACGTAGTTTGTTGAACAATAATTGATTTGCTTTCAACTTTAAGATCTCTTGCATAAAAGTAAGATATGAGGCAAGGTATTAGAAATTAAAAAAGAAAGATAAATCGTCATAACATTAAAAACTTAAATTGCTAACAAATGAAACACTCGTAGCGTAGCTGCCTAAGTCGTTCTACGTTTGGCAAAGTCCGCTGCGGACTTTGATGGGTGACTCAAGTGGCATTACTACTGAGTGCTTTGGAGGGCACGTCAAGCCGTAAGTCCTGGTTACTCTCTATGCGTGCGTTTCAGCTTGGTAGAAGAGCATTATACAAATGCTCTCCAACCAACAACTCAGCAACCACCCTCAAGTCTGTCTCAACCTGTCACCGAACGCCTAATGGTGTGTTGCAGCAGCTGTCCCTAAGAGCCAGTAATTCTAGGTTAGGCTGAATAACATCTTCGCGCACTTCATCCCTTACCATCAGATATTAATAAAAAAAAATAGTGTTCACATACGCATTCGAGCCCAGTGTAAATGAAAAATAAAAATAAACGACTGATCATTTATTTTCAGCATTTTTTCCATGAGCAATTTTAGCAAATAGTTTTATAGCCGGCTATCAAAAATCGACCGCCTACCTGTGACGCACAGTTTGATGACTTTTTAATTACTGGATACAGGCCGATGCTCCAGAGCTAGATCTGTTTTGAACTATTGAGTCATTGCAGTTTGATATATCAGCTACGAATTTATCATTGTACTAATTTGTGTGGTGAACCGCGAGTGAGTAAGACTTGTCTTTTTGTCTTACTAGACGTAATATGCGTTGAGCATCATATTTAGCGGCAAGCGTCAGATGAGTAATATGTTATCCGTTGGCTTTGTTTTAACTCATGATATAGACTTATTATGTGCTATATAGACACTCATGACTGGCTTTGACAAATGTATTTTCAATTTTGAGCCACTAGTTATGATATGTTACAGTTGTAACGCTATATTGTTATTTTTTTTTAGTATTTACAAAACTATTTTTATATGTATGCATGAAGTTTAGTAAAGCTTTAAATGGTCCTAGTAAAGCTGTATAGCTGCATAAGAGTAGCGTCACTTTGGTACCTAAAGGTTTTGGTTCCTATCTCTGGGATTCGAATCCGGGTTGGATAGCTAGTGGTACTACATGATATTGAAATTATCTGTGGAAGTCAGCAGTCTAGATTTGTGCGTTGTTGATAACAACTCCCCAATTCCTTGACACCATAACATGTCCAGCTAAATATCGGACCCGCGAACTGTCTTCCATTTAAGAAAACTACAATCATGTAGATAATAATATATCATAATAAAACATAATGATGTAGTGTTATATTTATGTTAACGTTTATTCCAAAAACATAATTCCGGTCGAACATTGATTTATTGGAGGTTCTCTATTTAAAGGATCTAATTTTGAAACATCTAACATGTTGATACGAATATGTCAGAATTCTTGGCAGTTCGGCATAAAGTTATTTTATCAAAGGCCAGGTTCATCAAAGCCTGATTTCAAGTCTTGCCAAGCGTTATGAAATTAGAAATTATTGGGTATCCCACGCACCTTATCATTTTATGTCAAATATGATTTCGAAAAGTATGTATTAATGATCTCTGACATTCAACCCGTTTGATGTCTCGTGTGGGCGAGATCAAAGATACGAATTCTTTGTTATGGTTTTTAAGCATGAATTAATTTTACTGGGCCTAATATTGTATAAGTATTTACTGTTGTTTTTTAATAAAGAGTTTTGTTTTTGAATTTTACAACTTCTTAACATTCACACATTCGTCTTCCCTGTTTCCCGGAGGGATAGCAACGGACCACAGATCTCCTCTCATCATGGTTTTGATATATTTAGAGAAATATTAGCTTAAGTACTACCTTGAATTTTGTTTTCATCATCCATCCTTTATATATGTACAAAACAAGAACCTCAGCATACCTTTCTTAACTAGCATTACTTCATTATTTTAGAAGCTTCATCTACTTCACACAATGTTCACCTAGATATATAAATATTTAATTCCGTATCATTACGATAATACAAATTAGTATAGTGATAAGAAGGGATTCCATATTCATCAATAATACAACTATTCCACTAGCCCACGCACACAAGGTGCATACTAACTAGTTTTTTCTATGAGTAATAAAGTGTTCTTGGTGTATTTTAGTGCAGCGAAAACAGGAAGCACGCTTCTACATTGTTTGTATAAAAAACTAGAGTAGTCTATTTATCTATATGTATTACATTAAGTTGATAGATAAGCTTGTGTTTTTTGCTAGCATGTTATGTTATGACACATTAAAATCTGTTTGACATGGTATAAAAAACATATAATTGACATAAATATTCTCCAAGAAGAAGTCGTGGGAAAGTAATGCCCTTGCAAACAAGAAGGCGATTTTAGTGAGTAGGTATGTGAAAATCTAAAATAATAAAAATATCGTCTGCCAAATGAAATTGGATGGCATATCTCGGAAATTGTAAGAAATAGGTAAATAAAATTTAAACAAATGTCATAAGGAATCGGGAGAGTAGTCGAATGACACCTGTCAAATATCCTAAATGACGAAATTCAAGATGGCCTTACAAAGTGCTCCGAGATTGGGTTGACAAAATGGTCTATAAATAGCCCCGTTTGCCAGCCATGTATTGATTCAAAGGTTATAAATTCAATCCATCCAATAAACCAAAACAAATATATGTAATACAGTTGTTATATTAATTACATAAGAATAGTAATGTTCCAAAATTTAAATCTACATTAAACATACCTTTGGTAGGTACTCTGCTTTCAGCCTGGATTTAACAGAGCGATTTATCCCGTTTTCGACCTTACATAATATGCTATTTACTCCCAACCCTTAAATAAAATAATAAATATTCTATTTTAAATTAAACAAGGTGCTTCATACGTTCAGTGTTGGAAATCAGTTGCGTGTATAAATAAAAACCGGCCAAGTGCGAGTCGGACTCGCGCTCCGATAAAAAGATATAATATTAATTATGATAATCCCTAGCGGATAAAAAGCACTTTTCCACGCAAACTTATAATAATTAACACCTTTCCGAGGTTGTGAGGTAAACAGTTATTTTAAAGTACGGCACCAGTTACTTCAATAATATTTAAATATAGCAGAAACTAGCAAGATTCCCATCGCATGCTTGCTATCTTAATTAGCGTATGTCAGTGAAAGTGTTCGAGATAGAAGAATTTATGGCAATTGCAGGTGACACAGTATCTAAAAAGTAGTGGTATAACTCATTAGATAGGCAACGTTAAAAGAGCTTTTAAAGGGAGATTGATGAGGTTGAGAATTTTCACTTTCGCTTTTTGAGTAATTTGTCTTCGTCAGTTAATCGACAATCGGCCGTGGTATAGCGTGGAAGTATTTTTATTTCTGTTTAGGCAATGTTTCAAGTTACGACATCAAGGAAGCTAAATTAAAATAATCTATGCTTAGGTAGACCTACCTTTACCTGTATATCTGTAATAATAATAGAGTAATTTGATACATGTGTATATGAAAATGTTCTTAATTAGGTACTTAATAAGTATTAAATATATATTAAATTTTATAGCATTATAAAATATGACATACTTTAGAAAAAATAGTTTTTAAGTTTAATGAACATTTAAATTATATAATGTTACGCGCTGAGGCCCGTGCTCGTCGCTTCGCGCAATCGTAACTCCCAGACGAAGGACTTCAAAACAGTCCGAAACTCCGGTAAATATAACGCGGGCGCTAGCCGGTACCTAAAAAGTAAATTATATAGTTGAAATTCAGCATTTCGTTTCTAAATCGAGATAACGTTTATTTAATTAAAAACATAACACTAAACATTGTAACTAATTATAATATTAAATGCCCTTGGGGTGCCGGGCTAGAATGTCAACTCCCCCCACCTCTTCCCGTGAGTGTCGTAAAAGGCCACCAAGGGTAAAATACCGGTAGGTGGGCAGCAGTGCTTTCTGTGGAACTGCTATCTTATACTGCGATCCCCAAGACGCCTGCCAAGCGTGGGGATTATTTATTTATTTATTCATTCTCACATGTAATTCACAGATATAAAGTCCAGCACATTACAAAGACAAACCACTGAGGTAAATAACATTCTGTCGAAATATATTATGGGTATCATAAAATATGTCAATCTCTGGATGTTGAGCTAACGTATCGTTGAGCAACGTGACTATTCTAGCTGTGAGTGCATTCTTATCATGAACAGTGTGCAGAACACTTGGCGTGGCAAACAGTTGGCGGAGGCGCCGCGGACCGTGCTCAGCGTTAGCACCGCGACCAAAGTGCGGCGGAACAAGCAGCCCCAGCTGCTCTAGCGCTACTGGATAATCAATTTGTTATGAGCTACTTGATAATAATGCATGACGAGAAGCATCTTACGTCTGAGTTCTAGGGTGTATAGGCCGACCATACCAGTTACAAAAAGAGATGGAAACATGTACGGATAGTATCCGTATTTTTTTTAATAGATAAACCTAGCAAATTTGCGCTGTATCTTCTCAATCATGATAGAGTACTTAGTTTCGTAGGGATCCCATACAATTGAGTTGTACTCCAATCTACTGCGCACATATGATGTACACAGTGCAAGGGGAGCATTAATATTTTTAAAATTGTCGGAAGCACGCATGGTAAAACCTAACATTTTGTAAGCTTGCTTACAGATGTTAGCAATATGGCCTCTGAAGTTGATTTGTGTAAATTATGGCAAAACCCTCCTTAATGGGAGCTTTGTTCAGCAGTGGATAATCCGGCGGGTACAGTTATATTAAACGATCTTAACCTTAGACAAACTATTTCTTTAACTGGATCGACCGATCTTGATCTTTTTGTGGGTAGCATAGTACAGTTCCATATTAAATATATCATTAAAAAAATGCATTTTTATTGATATTATCAGTAACTGATGACAATTCCATAGATACGCATTGTAGCGTAATTTTATCCGGCAAAACCGTGCAAATTAATATCTCATCATTAAACTCCTAACATGGCAACACTGTTCCCTAAACGCCGTCGGAACTTGCAAATTGTTCACTAAACCAAACACAAAAACCGCATCGCGCAGCGTAACGAGCGAACTACATTTCAACATCTAATTTACATAGAACTAATTTGCGCTAGCTGTTTTATATCGCTAATATCCTTTATTATTTTAAGTTTAAACTGATGTTTAACGTTGTTGGAGGGGAGAAAGGTTCTCCTTGAAATCTCAAAGTTTGCCCCCCGGGGTACGTTCATGCAATGCCTTGAGCAAATATTGATCGAGCTAGATTTTCTCGATGCTCCTGGAACAATCTTATAGATAATGTCAAAATATGAGTTTGATAACGATGTTTTTAGGTAGTAAAATACATTCTCCATGTTTTCGAAACTGGGCTCATTAAGCAGTTTTATTTATTTATTCAAAAAACAATATGGGTTACAGACTGACGTCCAAAACACCAACATGTCAAAAACATAAATGACAAACCCAAAACAAAACATTATCTAAAAACACATTGTACATTAGGTACATATCAGTTATTATACAATTCTACACAATTATAATACTAATTGTGTAGTTTACTAAACATTAAATGTCATATTAAATTAAAATACAATCACAATAAAATAAAACAAAGAAAAGAAAATACAAAATGACAATAAAATCAACATATTCCAATTATAAAATTAATATGTGACAATTATTTATCATATAATAATACCATTTCATATTAAGCGAATATTATATTAAATGAAATGATAATTCAATTATTCAAAATTAAACAATAGTTTTAGTAATAACTAGTCTTCAGCTTATAGTGTAATTTTTTTTAAAATATATTGTAAAATCTGTCACATTCAAAAGCTAGCCAAAATTTGGCCAATTCAAAAGGGGGTATAGTCAGATCTTGTCAGGATCAAATTAAGATCGATTGGAGTGCATCAGCGTGTATCAGCGTTTAGAGCAAAGTTTGTTAGGGCCGAAGGAATGCAGAAAGTAACCGCGGTTAAATAGATATTGGGTTTTCCTGATGTGGCTATTGTTAGTGGCAATTGGATTGACTTTCCGCCCTTTCACTATGGGTCAATACACGTATTCTTGCCTCCTTAAAGAGTACAGCAGTGACGATGTGTCAATGAAGCTGAAGATTAGCAGCCCATTGAAAATATCGCACCCATATAAAACAACAAATGATTTTACAAACGGTCTCACTGGACAAGTTAAATGATCCTAAACGCGGTGGTCTTTATGTTAGCAATTGATTTGTGCCTATCGCAACATCCCATCTTCATCGTAATACCAGTTTGATAGAACTTTGATAGGTACTCTGACCCACCATGACAATTAAACGTGCTACTATTGGAAAGAGGACTTGACTGGTAATTCGATGATTTTGTATACAGGGTTATGGGTAAAATGCTAATAACCTCTTAGGGTTGACTTCTGCTAGTCCTAAGAAACATTTTGAGATATTTTTGTTTTGTTTTGAAAAAAAATATGTTGCTTTTTTTTTTATATATATATTTTTGTGTTTTAATGCGTACTCCGAGCTAAGAGCGCCTGCCGTGGGAGCACTGGACCGCGCCGTGGTCCATTTCAATAGAGTTTTGAATATTTACGTATATCAAAGTAATAAAAAATATGAAATAATACATTACAGGCACAAGAGACTTTTGACATCAGGTGGTCTTCGTGCTTATTCAGTCAAAAACATATAAAAATTGTAGAAAAGTTTTTTTTTTTAAATAAAATAAAATCATCTCAAAACTTTTCTTAGGACTAGTAGAAATCAACACTAAGAGGTAGTTAGCATTTTACCAATAACCCTGTATAGGGATTTTCTATTTGTGTAACCCTACATAAAAAAATGTCCTATTTGTGTGTAATCTATGAGAGGGTAACACAGTATTTTGATTATATTGTCAATAAATGATAAGAAATTTACTTAAATGTAAAAACAGATATTCCTAAACACACAAAATCTGGAAACATCAGTTCAAATGCGAAGCATTTAACATTGATAGTCACCGAAATGCTAAATAAAGCTCACGCCAGACATTTATGATTCCTCGTTAATTTTAACTGTCGCAAATCCGAAACAACTAGATCGTCAATCATTCATAGATAGCATTTTTTTTCTGCTGGTTGTGTATTAACTATAAAACCGACTAAAGGAAGCTGCTAAAATTTAAATGCCATCAACTTGAAGGTATGAGTACATTATTTAAAATAAAAACATTTCGAGCATTATTTTGGTTAGAACTTGAAACTCCAATGAACTTCTGATCACCTGGTACTTTGTATAAAATTGTACTCAATTTTTTTTTTGTGCTGTTTAATTTAGCCTTTCACCACATGGTATGTAATGGTGTGGTCGAATGTTGGTCGATGTTGTTAAGCCTTACCAAAAATGACGTGAGAGCTATCTCAAGGACAGCTGCCGGAACACACCGGCGACAGATTTTCTACTTGAGGGTGGTAGCTAGCCAGGCGGGCATTCGTAAAATGCCCTGCCACCGTGCTATAAGACTGTCATCCTAAGACGACAACCAGACCAACCGACGTCTTAGTGTGCCCTCCGAAGCATGGAAGTGCTCACTAGTAATGTCACTAGCGGTCACCCATCCAACTCATGACCATGGCGGACGTTGCTTAACTTTGCTCATCGGTTCAGAACGGCTAAGCAAACTTCGCTACGAGCGCTTCAAATTATACAAGAATCACAATTTTAGCTCATATATATTTTGATAATGTAGTTTTCCTCGAAAGAAATCTGAAGTCTGAAACTCCCATAAATTTCTACTCCCCTGGTACCTACTTTGAGAATTTTTATATTAGTATGTGTTGTGGCATTACGCATACTTTCATAAATCTCTTGCTTTATTAGCTAACGTTCCTAATATCAAGTCAGGGCCATAAAACAATGAGTGGGATCAGACCGGAACGGAAAATATTTTTGGGATCAGACCAACGTTTTATTTTATAAATAAATGGCGTGGGATCTGTTTGTGGTATCAGACCAGAATACACTAACTAAATGCAGTGTTATATTAGACATATTAAACAGCAGCATGCAACGCGTCTCTGTCAACGCGCAAAACGGTCTTTTGTTTGATTTAATACCAGACTATTTTTAGGGCAAGAAAGTTTAACGCCTTCAGATTTTGTGCGCGTAATCATTCATGTTACTAGACGTTTCATTGAACTTTTTGAAGAATAATGTGGCACATTGTTCGTAACGCATTAAACCAGGTTTTGATGTTTTATCATTGCTGTCATAAATCAACCGTAGGCTCCGTTTATGAAGAATTATTGTCTGCTGTGGCAGAATATTTCCTAAATTCCTACATAACGAGCTTTGTCAACATACAATTTTGGGAATTCATAAAGCAGTTAGTATAACATATTTATTATCAATAGAAATTTCCCACGTTTACCATTGAAGACTTTCTGAAAAAAGGCCAGGTCAGCCTAAACCGGCACTTATGTATAGAAAGGAATTTAAGGATTGTAGCATATGGAAATCTGTGGTCTCAGCTTACTCTACAGGAAAGAGGCATAATTTTGTGTATGTATAAATTCCCACGTTAAATCTAAAGTGACTATGTGACCTCCTTTGTCTATCAAAAGGGTTAAACTTCTCAACTTCATCATCAGTGAATTATACCGTGGTGATGTTAAATAATGAACAAAAAAATGTTTTTAATTTATTTAAATATAATTTCAAGCACAATAGCAAATATCACATTTACAAAAGCGGCTTTTGTAAATGTGTAGTATGCTATAGTGGAGCACTTCTTTCGGTCAGATGAAGTAAAGCATCCTTGTTGATAGCCACACCGTCCTCTATGAAGGTTAAAAATTACATTAGAGTACAAAAATTGCATTTTCCAACCAGCTTCTATAACCGAGCGGTTTAGGCTCCCGGTACGTAAAGATGAGAGACGCGGTTTCGAATTAGACGTGATAAGAAAATTTGTGTTTTATAAAAATTTGTAAATGTAATTTGTGTGTTTAGCGCTCGTAGCGAAGTTTACTTAGCTGTTCTCAACCGATCAGCAAAGTTAAGCAACGTCGCGCGCGGTCAAGAGTTGGATGGGTGACCGCTAGTGACATTACTACTGAGGGTTTACGTGCTTCGGAGGGCACGTTAAGCCGTCGGTCCCGGTTGTTGTCTTAGGATGGCAGTCGTTATGGCATGGTGGTAGGGCATTTTGCAAATGCCCGCCTGGCTAGCTACCACCCTCAAGTGGAAAATCTGTCGCCAAGCACCTAACGGTGTGTTCCGGCAGTTGTCCTTGAGAGCCAGTACTTCTAGGTTAGCCTGAACAACATATTCGACCACATCATCACTTACCATCAGGTGAGATAGTGGTCAAAGGCTAACCTATCAGGAATAAAAAAAAAAAAAAATGTAAAGTATTTAACTGAAAATGTATATGCAAATTTGGATCCCAATCCCGTACTAATATAGTATGGTTCTATGAAAGATATATTTAGTAGTAAAATTTGGAACGGTGTCTAGTGATGGCAATAACCTCAGCCCTATTACATGTTGTTTTTGTATATTTTTTTGAAAAGATGATCCATATGGTAAGTGACTGTCCATTATATTCCAATTAGAGTATCACCGTCTTCGTTCTGCTTGACACTGCACTGCACTCGTCACTCCGAGACGTTAGTTCTCGTTCGCCCAGTGCCCTTCGCAACTAAACTCTTCTACTTCAGGGCAGAACCCCGGAAGACGAACTCTTGCTAAAGAAACCTAACACTTGGTATTAAAATATGTTGAACTAAACCATATCAACAATGAATACTTCCAAATTTGACTGCCATTAAATTTGTGAAAACATTCTAAATTCAAACTTATTCTAACATAATAATTGACATAACCAACAATTTGTAGGTAAAATGGTTCAACCCAGCCGCACTTACTTACGAGACACCTCTGCTTACTTATGCTTACTCAACATATTATGCAGGTGTAATGGTATAATATGAGGCATTAATTAAAGAACCTATTTTGACGCTGAATGTACCCGTTCGCAGCGATGTAATATCTGGAATATGTTAATAAGGAAAGTTTCTAAAATCGCGTCTGTTTCCCAAGGGTTGCCAATTTGAAGAAATTACCCTTAAACTCATAATCTTCTGTAGTTTCCTCTTATACCCAGTAAACAGCGGTTTAATTACAAATTCAAATTAGTTCTCCAAGCTGATGACTCGGATGACAAGACAAATCGTCTGTCTGCTCACTGAGTGATTCTAAATGAAATTTTGCTTCAGTTCTGATTCTAGACACGTATTGTATTGCTGAATTGCTAATTATGTTGAACACTGTTTCTATACAGGTAGGTTAAACGGTTTTGAATAAATGTAAGTAGATAAATTAATAAAACGTTTCTGCTTGACTCAAATGATATAAAAATGGCTTTTGAAGCTGTGATGACTCAGTTGCATTGGCTATGGACTGCCGCGCAGTGGGTCCGTAATTCGAATCCCACCGCGGGCTTGAGCTTCGAATTTGGCGAATGCCCACCTGGCTAGCGACCACCCCCAAAGTAGAAAATCTGTCGCCAAGCACCTAAAAGTGCGTTCCAGCAGCTGTCCTTGAGAGCATAAATAATAATAACGTAATTGTAGATTAAACCTGTTAACACCTTCGACTCACTTCACTTATCATCAGGTGAGATTGTAGTCAAAGACTTACGTATCAGAAAAAAAAAGAAAAACTCCCCAAAATACCATATGTACGTGTAATCAAGGAATTTTAATGTAACAATAAATTTGTTTATGCATAATTATAGGAAAATAAAAGAGCGAGTTGGACTCCCATAACAAAAGTTCCGCAGTGACATAAAATTAAAGAATCGTATTTTCTTAATACAGTTTGACAGTGGTGGTGGTATTCCGACACTTATACGCACGATATGAACAATAGAACTTGTGAATGAGTTCGTTCGGGAAATTACTGCCAACATAGTTACTGGTACCGCCAAGCAGTAATGTTCACATTACTGTGTTCCAGTTTTAAGGATATTGGTGCCGTCCATTTTATATTCTGTAGTGAAGGTGTAATTTACAGGCACATGAGACAACAACTTTATGTCTCATTGTGATGGGCGCAGTAAAGTTCATCACTTGTGACGAACTGTGTCTGTTATAGGGGGTTACCGCTTAACATCAAGTGGGAATAGTGTTTGTACCGTCAAAGTCCCCTAAAATATTTTTTTATGCCTGATAGGTTAGCTTTTGATTACGAACGATATTTGCTTGCTTGAACGTACCCCAACTCTTCATTAGAGTATATGTAGTCTACGTTTTGACAGGCATTTGCCATAAAAATGTGAAAGAGCAAAATTAAAAAAAAAAGTTCAGTTGTTTGTTTATGTTTTGCAAAGCCGGCAAGCTTTTTTGGTATTTCCTTATTTTTATTTACGTTACTGTGTTCCGGTTTGAAGGATATTGGTGCCGTCCATTTTATATTCTGTAGTGAAGGTGTAATTTACAGGCACATGAGACAACAACTTTATGTCTCATTGTGATGGGCGCAGTAAAGTTCATCACTTGTGACGAACTGTGTCTGTTATAGGGGGTTACCGCTTAACATCAAGTGGGAATAGTGTTTGTACCGTCAAAGTCCCCTAAAATATTTTTTTATGCCTGATAGGTTAGCTTTTGATTACGAACGATATTTGCTTGCTTGAACGTACCCCAACTCTTCATTAGAGTATATGTAGTCTACGTTTTGACAGGCATTTGCCATAAAAATGTGAAAGAGCAAAATTAAAAAAAAAAGTTCAGTTGTTTGTTTATGTTTTGCAAAGCCGGCAAGCTTTTTCGGTATTTCCTTATTTTAATGAATATTATTACCGCAGTTTTGTTTAGATTACACCTAAATATACCTCAGTGTCGTGATTATTGTTTGGTAGAGTGATTTCGGTCTAGAATTAACGGAAGTTTAAGGAATGTTGTATATAATGGCAAGCGGTCGTTCAGTGAATTTGTGAAAGTGTCGTAAAGTAAACAATGTGTCGTGGTGCCGTTTTAGTGAAATAATTGTGGTTTTGCAATTACAATTTAACATAAGGCTACTAATGTAGTACAAGTTTAACACTTCATATTTCGGTAAGTACATAGCATTAAGGCCAGTTGAAACGAAGATTAGTATGGCGGCCATCCTCAGAGTCTTAGATAGCCATTTTTGCCAAAAACTGAATGGAATTAAATGAAAACAATATTTTTCTTGTCAATATATATATTACTAAACGAGAAGATAAGCTTAATTTTAATATGAAACACATGTTTATATGTATAAAAAAAAATTAAAAGTTTTACCCGCCGAAGTTAAAAAACATGGCCATCATATTTTGAAAAAAATATTGTGGCGTAAACTATGAATATTTTTTTTATATTGTTAGTAAAAACCAATAATAAAACATAATTTTACCGTACTAAATCTATATTTTGGTTCCTGATCATCAAATTTAGGATAGGCATGGATTTAAACTTCTGACTCGGCGTTTCATTGAACCGGTGATAAACATGTTGTTTTAAATTATTTTCTCATAAATATTTAAATGGTATTTTGTAATATGCTAGACATGTGTCTACTATATATAATTAAATACTAAAACAGTAGTGTGTAGTTTCGTAATACCATAGTAGAAAGAGTCCTTCTACTATGGTAATACAGCTCCGAATATTTAGGTATCATAACGAAGTAGGTACATCGTAAATGTTTTTTCTTCGTATTCCATGTTAATTCAGCTACCTGGCTCAAAAATATTTTCCTTTAAAGTTAAATACTGGAGTCACAAGAGAATATTGTTTACATTACGCTGCGCTTAACGTTTGGCCAGCAACAACTGTCTAACCGGAAGTTCGTCCGGAAAAAAGTAGTGATTGCCACGTGCAACTGTGGTTGTACGGGGAGTCGCGGTCGTTGGATTTTCGGCATCTTCTGATTAGTAATTGCAAGAAATAATAATGTATAATAAAACCAGTTTATTTTACAACCCCCTCTTACTTTTAAATTTGTATATTAAGAAACGAGTAATTTACTCTCCTATATTCAATAGAAGAGGAAAATGACGGGGATCGAGGTTAAGTTCTTTTTTAGATAGCATTCAGGAGATCGGGAGACTTTTCAGTAATTAACCCATTGACATCGGCGATAATGATAACAATAGAATTTTATAACTAGGACATAGAAGTCCTGACGGTGCCAACTTATTAATCGGGCATTAGAGAAATCTGCTCGGAAATATATAAGGAATTTTCTAACTATTCGACATGTGAAGTAGGTATGAATGAAGCAGTGATGGCTCAGTGGCATTGGTTATGGACTGCCGCGCAGCAGGTCCATGGTTCGAGTCCCGCCGCGGGCTTGAGCTTCACCGCATGGTGGAAGGGCATTATCAGATTGCCCGCCTGGCTAGCAATCACGCTCAAGTAGAAAATCTGTCGCCAAGCACCTAACGGTGTATTCCGGCAGCAGTCCTGGAGAGCCAGTGAAATTACAGGCACATGAGACTTAATAACTATGTCTCAAGGTGACGGGCGCAGTGCAATTCGTGACTTGTGACGAAATGCATCTTTTATAGGCAGAGGTTAGTCCGCTTAACATCAGGTGGGCCTCGACAATAACATTTAAAAAAAAAGTGTTGAGGAATGCATTGATTATTCTACAAAAACAGTTTTTATTTGTAGAATGTTTTTGTACATGTAATGAAGAGGCAACTGAGTCTTGAGTTTTCGGTATAACGCACGTCGCTCGTGGAGAAAATAATTAGTATCGTTCTTGTAATGTTCACTGATCGCCATTTGGTTTTGATTTCACGACTTCCTATTGACTATTTAACTATTTTTTTACTACTTATGTGTAGACTGTAGTAGTGTAGTATCCCGTGGGGTGCCGGGCTAGAATGTGACCCCCCATCTCTACCCGTGGGTGTCGTAAAAGGCGAGTAAAGGCACACCAGAAGGTGGGCAGCAGCGCTTTTTGAGGAACTGATATCTCACACTGCGATCCCCAAGACGCCTGCCAAGCGTGGGGATTACGGCAAATCCCCCCATAATGGGGGAGGCTGTGTTCAGCAGTGGACAATCCGGCTGATACAGTATGTGTAGACTGACTGGTTTATGGGTGCTACATAAAAGCTAAGTCAATAAAGTTTATTGATATACCTTGTTTTTGGCTAATACTGTGCTGTCAAGTTGGTTATAGCGTATGATTTTTTGTTGATGTTTGTATCTTGATTTAACATTTTAAATCTTGTTGCTATTTTTTTATTATTTTGCATGGGGGTTGGGCATTAAGCGGGTGCCACCTGGTTAGCTACTACCCTCAAGAAGACTCTATTAGAAAATCTGTCGCCAAGCGCCTAATGGTGTGTTCCGTCAGCTGCCCTTGAGAATGAGTAATTCTAGGTTAGTATGGACAACATCTTCGACCACATAATTACTTAACGTCAGGTGAGATAGTGGTGAAAGGCTCCAGCCTTACTATCTATTTCTACAAAATTTAAATTGTTCTATTTTCTGTTTATAATTGCAATATAAATTGCAAAAATTATCGGTGATATAAGTGTAGTAGGTAAGTTTGACTTACCTACTACACTAATTTAACACCTAATACACATTTCACCGATTCGTATTCTTGTGGTTTTTTTTTGTATAATGGGTGACAAACAAGCAGACGGCCCGCCTGATGGTAAACGGTAACCGCCGCCTATGGACATCTGCAACACTAGCTGCGCTGCCGATGCGTTGCTTGCCCAGTATACTATTACAATTTTCTTCAATTCGTTGATTGGGCCTAATATAACACCTAATTAGCAACCATTATAATTACCTGAGGTTACAAAAATCTTACTATTTTATACGCACTGTTTTTTAATAAGTTTTTTTTCTATGCTGGTCATACTTTAATTTAAAATTATTACAGAAATAAATAAATAAATTAAACTTACTTCAAAATATGTAAAACAATATAAACCATCTAAACAAGCCATTAAAAATATAACAGTCTCCATTCTAGCTCTTATTTACATGAATAGCGAACCAGTCTTTGTCTTTAAAGTTACTATTAATTATTCCAGTTTATGCAAAGCAAGCCGCGGGCGCGTCAGGTCCGAACTCCCTCGCCTTTTTGCGGAAAACACGTCCAGGGTAAAACTTAATATTTTATGCTAAGTGCTTGTAAATAAACATGGGCTAAGTATATTACGTGGGTGTGGAAGACATTATTTTTTCCCAAGTGATTTTTACCTTATCTTAATTTGAATTTAATTTTTTGATGTTCGACCTTTTGGGATTTACCACATAAAGATTATGGTCACCATTTCTGGTTTTACGCTTCTGAATCATATCCGTTTTTGTATTTTTTGTCGGCAATGTATATACAATTTATGTTTTGGTTTAATCTGTAATAAGACTTTTATATGAATAAGGGATTAGTTTAAATACGAACTGTATACAACACTACAGCTACTACAATGTAAGCATTTAGACAACCTAAAAGTCATTGCGGACTCAGAGGCAGTCCCAACTCAGCTCACTACCGTTAGCAGAGTGCCCAGCATACTGGCCAGCATTGCACCGTTGAATTTCGATGCTTTTTCGTTGAGACAAACAAGTGCCAGCATTTGGATCACGCGTCGCATCGACCCAGCGCTCTGATAAGTTTTGGAAAATACGATGAGCTCCCGGTCCCCACGAACCCATCGTCTCCACAGAAACGGCTCAAATATGTAACCATTACCGAGGTTAGCATACTTGCGCCGCTTGCTCTGCAGAAGTAACCCCGGCGCCAGCGCTCATGTTGGTTGCAGAAAGATGTGACGGCGTTAAAGTCATAAGTGAATTTAAATTAAATTGACATAGGTGACGTGCAAAGAAAATATTATCAATAGAGACACCTTTTAATTTTCAATTTAGGACGAAGGTTTTCGTGTCGATACGTACTCGTATGCTTGTTTTATATACGCATTATTTTTACTGGCTCATCCCATCTTAATGATTATGGTTTTGTTAGGTAGTATATATATCGCCAAGTTTATTTAATTTCAATTTACGTCAACAACCGTTGAGTAATTTTGAAAAAAGTATTCGAATGCCTGTACCTCGAAGATGTGGCATGTAATTGCAAGTCTTGTCGATGGTGAACAGTATTGTGGATGATTTAAAATCGATTTGAATCATCCACAATTAATTCGAAGCGCTCGTAGCGAAGTTTGCATAGGTGTTCTTAACCGAACAGCAAAGTTAAGCAACGTCCGGCGTGGTCATGAGTTGGATGGGTGACCGCTAGTGACATTACTACTGAGCGCTTCCGTGGTTCCGAGGGCACGTTAGGCCGTCGGTCCCGGTTGTCGTCTTAGGATGGCAGTGGTTATAGCATGGTGGTAGGGCATTTTGCGAATGCCCACCTGGCTAGCTACCACCCTTAAGTAGAAAATCTGTCGCCAAGCACCTAACGGTGTGTTCCGGTAGCTGTCCTGTCAGTGATTCTAGGTTAGCCTGAACAACATCTTAGAACACATCATCACTTACCATCAGTTGAAGTGGTCAAATGCTAACCTATCAAGCAAAAAATAAAAATAAAATATTCATAAAAGAATGAGGTGGTTTTTTTTATAATTTATGGCACAGTCGTTTCCTATAACTGCAAAGTATGAAATATCTAGTGGAAGTTGAACCATGAAAACGGGGTTTGAATAAGAGATGATTGATGAAGAAGATTCGATCATCATGGTATCGACTTCATCAAGTTATAACATACTTCTCAGTGTTAAATGTCGGTTTCGTTTTTCAAAAGATACCTAATTGAAATATCGAAGAGAAATTAAATAAATTAATAGTGTTGCAGAATAAAGAGTCAGTATACTATCGATCCATGCCACTGGCATAATACGAAGGCCATTGACTTGATATTCAATCGATAACCTCCTCGACAGACAACCAAATTATGGCCCTACTTATTAGCCAATACTGATATGAGAATAAACACAGCTGACGCGATTACCACAAATTGTAACAAATTGATTAAGTATATATGGATGCAGTAATGAATTATTCATCGAGTGATTTAATCGATAAATCAATAAATATTGACGTTTATAATAGCGTTTAATCGATGGTTGAAAATTTCATTATGTGATTTTGTTTTGTGATTATTTTGAACAACAGTGTGACGTAGGTTCATATCAAAATCATTGTTTCATACCGTTATTGTGATTAATTTATTCAAATATGGTCAAAAAATAGCAATGAACTAGCTAGCTAGCTACCACCCTCAAGTAGAAAATCTGTCAGCAAGCACCTGAGAGTGTGTTCCGACAACTGTCCTTTAGAGCCAGTAATTATAGGTTAGTCTATACAAAATCTTTGTCCGCATCATCACTTACCATAAGTGAGATAGGGGTCAAAGACTAGCCATGTCCATCAGGTCAAAGTCTTACTGATCAGATCAGAAGGCAAGGCTTCCAAATAATAAAAAGAAAAAGTATTCTGGTCTTATAATATTAGAATAATATTCTTTGAGTTCACATTCTGGAGGTTGTGGACATATCCATTTACATCCTAGAGTATACATTGTTTTTGTGATACCTCATATACAGCCGGATCTATTGCAGATTTTAATACGGCCGGACGGACCGAGTAAACTAGTAATAGAGTCCAGTTTAATTGTACAAAAACTTAAAAGCAAGCGCTATAACAACTTTAGCTTCATTTTATTAACCACGTATGTATCTCTAAAAACACGGGTCATTCTAAAAAGAAATACACAATATTCTGATCCTATCTTTACTTAGAAACCCTAAGTAAACCCAAAAAGTATAACCGGCTAGCCGATAAATTTATGTATCCAAGAAAAAAATATCGGAATCATGCTAAATGTTGTTTAAAAGACATAAAGTAGACCACCCAAGTGATTCCAGCGAAGTTATAATAAAAACAACAGACAAGAGTGGCACTGAAGTGTGTCATTGGTATCACCGATCTATTTCCGTATGGAGGAACTCTAGCATAGCTTGGTAACAGTGATTAAGCTCTATCTATTATAGCTAAGCCTTTGAGAGCTTTTAGTTTTGTATCTTGACGGAATTTTGCTTGGAAATAATGCGACTGCTATTTTTACAGTTTTCTGAAGTAGTGACAATAGCTATAGATTGCTCCTCTGCTTCGGTTCTCCTGACGCGGGTTTGAGTTTTGCGGCAGAGTGGCACTTCGTGATGGCTCGCATTGCTAACTACTACCCTCAAATTAATGATCGGTTGTCAAACACTCAACGGTATATACCGGGAAATACATTTGTGAGTCAGTTTGCATAGTATCCAACTAAGTAATGAAACTCAAGCCCGAATCAGGATTCAAACTATATAGGACTGCTTGGAAGTACCTACGAAGGCGATTTTGCTCTAATTAGAAAGAAAATATGAATATAGTAACCTTTGATACTGTACATATTAATTACTCCATGACTCCAGCGCAGTATTCGATAATGTTATTTTTGGAGCAGTTAGTCGACGGATCATCCTCGATCAGAGTTTACTGCTCGCTCAAGATGGGCTCGCTACACAAATAAATTTGAAAGCCAAACAAACGTTACTTACAACACTTTAAAGTTTGTTGTACATAACTTCAATGAACATCAAATTGAGGAATGCGATCTCGCTTGCATCTTAATTGTAATTGGTCTTTGATTATCGACTTTATAACCTTAGAACGATAGTAAAATCAAAACAAAAATTGTTGTTACGAGTCAACAAAGAAATGCGTATAAGTACATGAATATAAAGCTTGGGAAACGACTGCGAAGTACATGAATAAAAAGGTTGGGAAACAAACGACTACGAAGCCGAACTAATGTGGCTATTTGTATATCGATGTTTTATTGGATTAATGTCACCTCACCTTATTAGATGCTCCATTAGCACCGCAATCCTCATTCGCATCCAAATGTGAATGTTTACCAAATTTAATACGTGGGAGTTCCATAGACCCTCTGTCGCAAGATAAGAAAATTTTAGGTGTATATTTGCGCGTTCATAAGCATCAAGTTTTATCACACTCGTTTGTGGCGGCCAAGGAATTTGGAAAGTTCCGGGTGGGCAAACCATAAACAATAAAGCTCCAGCAATTACTGGTCCCGAGATGGTAGCGCTTAAAGTAAAATTCTTTTCACAGCAATCCTGCCTTGTGGTAGTGCAGCAAAAAGTTGGCGCGATGCCAACAGGTTCTTTCTTTGAATGGACGTGAAGACGTACGGTTGACTTGAAGTTATTTATTTAGGTTAGCATAGTGACATAGTAAACGGTTCGCTTGTACTCGTATAAATGGTGGTCTGCATTACATTGCCTTTTATGGAGTTGCATCATGAAGATAGTCTAAGTCGTCCATCAATGGTTTGACAGCGGTAACCTTATCGGTAGCTACTGCAGGCCCTCTTATCTGTCTGTCTCGTCGTTTAAAGCTTTTAATATCCGTTCCTCTACGATTGGAGCGTTGTTACATATTGCAATTTCTACTGGCTTTTGTGCACGGAAATATTTTGTTGTTATTTTGAAGTAAAGGAGTATTTTTTTATATTCAAATTTGAAAATTGTTACATCTATAACCACAAATAACATAATATGTATCATAGTAATGTAGATAAGAATGAAAATTGCGAAACAAAAAAAAATACTTACCAGGACTTCTAGGATTGTTGTACTCTTGGAGCAACTGGATCGGTGATTAAACTATACTTACATAATAAACACCTATTTAAAACTGATTTTCCAAAAAGTACGCGAATTTCGACTGTCTCGACAAACGAAAGTAGTTGTATATTTTTTTATTAACATTTTTTTGTATGTCCTCGCATAGCTTTTTACTGGATTATCCAATTTTCATGTTGTTTTTGTTGGGTTGAGTATACTTCCATATTGATCATATTTAAATTTCACTAACATCGATGGTATAACTGAAAAGGGTATTTGCCTATATGCCTATACATGGATGACTTAAAAGGAATTGCAAGTCTTATCGATGGTGACCAGAATTTTTAACGAGCGACAATCGATCTTATACGATATTCATGCTTCATTGAAATGAGTAAAAAGTTTTAAAAATAGAACCGATTTCTTACTGAAAAGTTTAAAGTAACTTGTGGAAGTAGGAACATAAAATTGAGAGCTTATAGTGCTTTGATTCAGCGTTCAACTAATTATTGCATGCATTTCAGTACTGGAAGTCAGTTATTATCTGTTCCAACGTAGAAATGAAATTATTTACATAAGTGAAATTCAATGATTATTTGCAGAGTTAATCCACAAATAAATATCAATTTCTACCTATAATATAGTAATTAAACAACTTTAAACGGTTTAAATCGCGTATTTTTAGCATTATTTTTGTCCCGACGTTTCAAACACTGCAGTGTTCGTGGTTAAACCGTTTAAGGTTGTTTAATTACTATGTGCAATACCTACACGCGAAAACCTAAGACAACATTCTACCTATTATCTTTTCTGTGAATATACACTAAACCGAATTTGAAATAGGTAGTTACATAAGCACTGATTAAGCTCTTGAAATTGAAATCGGCGATTTCCTTTTTTCCGCACGTCGTCGGTCGATTCTTCCGCACATTTTCATTATTCCGTACTTAGTCAGTAAAGCGTGCACAAAGGCTTTGTTCGGCAAAGTCTTCCCGCGTTACGGATAGAGCCTTTCTCATCCTAATTTACATGAATAGTGCACGGTTACAGACGTTGCAGTAACTCAACTTCCTTCTTTGTAATTACTCAGATACAAAAATATATGGGGTACGTACATTACGTACATTTTGGCCACGTGACGTTAGAAACGTCACCCGGCCGGAATGATTTGGACATGTTTTACTTTTATCACGAAGCGTTGTCCAAAGCTTTGTTTAGGTGATTGTGACGTAACAAGCACGTTCCCCACCTGATGTTAAGCGGAACCTCTGCCTATTACAGATAAATTTCGTCCGAACGAATTGCACTGCGCCCGTCACACTGAGATATATGCTGTTGTTAAGTCTTATGTGCCTTTAACTTTTCTGGTTCTCATAAGGACTGCAACCGGAACACACTGTTAGGTGCTTGGCGACAGATTTTCTACTTGAGGGTGGTAGCGAGCCAGGCGAGCATTCGAAAAATGCCCTTGCACCATGCGGTGAAACACAAGCCGGTGGTAGGGATCGAACCATGGACCTGAGCAACGGCAATCCAAAGCTACGATTTCTTATCAATAAATTTATATGGATTTGCGCGAACCTGCGCGAATTAATGAGTGAAATATTTTTTTATATTATTACCCTACAAAAGTTATCATACCAATTTGACAGTAAATTAATTAAGAGTTATAAAGAAAATAACAAGATTTCGTGTGTGAACAGAATTATAAAAAGCACAAGAATCAAAATAAGATTCATGGTCGATTTTAAACCGTATAAGTAGTAAACTAATTTAATTTAAGAAACAATCCTAGTATGAAATTGAATTTTGGTTGTCGTCTAGACACTCACTTCAAAAGTCACAAGATAATCAAGAAAAAATAATTCTAATGATATATTTACTAAGTGTCTCATTATATTAAAATCTAGCCAATAATACGGACTAATGAGTAATTTTAGCTTCACTTAAACTGCTAAATAGAGTAAAGTTAAGAATGCGTCCATTAACACCTATCTTATTGTCTCTATTAAGGGGAAGATACTATGTGTTCTTGTTTTCTTTATATATGTAGCACTCACTTCATTTCTTATTACTTCATTCATTTCTTATCACTCAACCACACTAACTCAAAAGAACAAATAAGATTATTTTTTCGTTCATGTTGTATTAGCAGTAAATATAAATAGTAGAACAGATGGTAACAACCCAACCTAACTATCCAACCTAACCGCGCGCGAGTTTAAGCTTGAATGGTAAGTGATGATGTTCAGGCTTAACCAAGAATTACTGGCTCTCAAGGACAACTGCCGGAACAGGGGTTTAGGGGTTTGCGACAAATTTTCTACCTGTGGGTGGTCGCTAGCCGGACGGGCATTCGCAAAAATGACATACCACCTTTCGGTGAAGCTCAAGCCCGCGGCGGGATTGCTGCGTGGCAGTCCATAGCCAATGCCACTGAGCCATTACTGCTTCTAAATATATTTTTTTTTATTTAATTTGTAGCATTTTCATCAGGGTATATGTGACATAATCCCCATGCTCGGCATGCATTTCACAGATTGTGTTGATAGCTCGGAAGAAGATGCTGCTTCCCTTTTCTGGTTAATATAAATAAAACATGCTAAGTATTGACTCGCACACCGAACATTTCCGTATCATCACAATATGATGTAACATAATACCTACAGTATATTTTTCATAGAGTTCGAGATCTCTAGTCTTGTTCACTTATCATAATTTGATATCTTTTATATTTTAGATATTGGACTAAGTATATAGTCACACAAAGTTTGATACTTGTATGTTTTTTTTCCTGATAGGTAAGTCTTAGACCACAATCTCTCCTGATGGTAAGTGATGATGTGGTCGAAGGTATTAACAGGCTTAACATGGAATTACTGGCTCTCATGGACAGTTGCCGGAACGCACCGTTAGGTGCTTGGCGACAGACTTGCTACTTGAGGGTAGCAGTTAGCCCGAGGCGGGATTCGAACCATAAACCTGCTGCGCGGCAGTCCATAGCCAATGCCACTGAGCCATCTCACTGCTTCATAGCGAATGCCACTGAGCCATCACTGCTTCTAAATAATTTTTTTTTTAAGAAACAGCGAAAATAAATAACATCAAGAACGAAGTATTTTTTACCGCCCTTTATATATTTTTTTTGTTAGGATTATTTTTATGTCAGAATATGTTTTTGTTAAACATATTCTGTGAAAATTGTATCTGAAAATAAGCGGCTCTATAGCTGTCGGACGGATGGACAGATCGACAGCTATACGCTTCGTAAAATGGACTCATTTCCTACGGAACCCTAAAAAGCGTAGCAAATCCTTTTTTGACTTGGGAACAACCAGGAATAACCTGCAATAAAATTGTATCAATGTTTTACATACACAAAGCGTGATTCCCGCGTAGTACCTTTTATTGGTCTAGATTGCCAATATATTGTCTCAAAAAACAAATAGCAAAGAAATAGGACGCTTCGCATACCAAACGACAAATAAGATCGAAAGTATTTACCAAAATATCAATCATCTATAGAGCATTACACGCGTATGATATCAACGTCGATATTTAATGTACTTCTCTATTCAATGAATTTCTATACATAATAGAGAATATTTGACAATATATTTTGTCGGAAATATATACGAGTACATTAATATTTCCTTCTTTAATATTTACTACATACTCAAATGTGTATAACGGGAGAAATTTATTTATAAGAAATCCTTATCTACCTACCCTTAATTTACGTGAACAATGTATTAAAACTATTTTCTTAAAGGCGAATTTAATGTTCTAGCTTTGAAGCACAACTTTAGGTAAAGGCGGTGAATGTGACATACAGGTAGAAAAGTATGCGAACTTATTCACGACGTCGTCGACCCCCGCGCGTCGTACTTTTGTTTATGAGACATATAGTGGTTGAGCATTTATGTAAATAATCTTCTGGCAAGCTAGCGTCTCAAGTAGAAAATCTATATTCCAAAATTCTTCCAGGTGTTTTTAAGCAGCAGATCTTGAAGTCAATTTCCATTCTTCGAATTGGCTAAAATATTTTACTAACAAAGTCATCACTATCCAGTGATACCTACAGCAAAAGCAAAGCAGCTAACAGTGAAAATAAAAGCTGTCTTTGCAACAACAAAAAAGGCTGTGCCTACAATAAATAACAAAAACTAAAGCAGTATGATTGTTTAGTAGTCGTGGAAAAATAAATAAAAAAAACAATTAATAATTATATTTAATGTGTTAATAGTGAGCCGGTCGCATCTAGGTTCATACTCAATTACTTTAGCACATGTACTTAATTCTTTTTATTAAATTATAAAATAATTTATTAAGTAAATGAGACCATACATAAAATACCCATAGATAAACTATTAAATTGTATCCTATCCTGAGTATGTGTTATATAAAACAAAACAAAAGAAGAAAATACTGACACTTTTTTTTTATCCCTGATAGGTTACCCTTTGACCACTATCTCACCTGATGGTAAATGATGATGTGGGCGAAGATGTTGTTCAGGCTAACCTAGAAGTACTGGCTCTCAAGGACAGCTGCCGGAACACACCGTTAGGTGCTTGGCGACAGATTTTCTACTTGAGGGTGGTAGCTAGCCAGGCGGGCATTCGCAAAATGCCCTACCACCATGCTATAACGACTGCCATCCTGAGACGACAACCGGGACCGACGGCTTAACGTGCCCTCCGAAGCACGGAAGCGGTCAGTAAGAATGTCACTAGCGGTCACCCATCCAACTCATGACCGCGGTCGTCGTTGCTTAACTTTGCTGGTCGGTTACACAGTCGTCGTCGAGTACACAGTAAGTAAACTTCGCTACGAGCGCTTCAAATCTTTTATTGACGATAGTTATAGACGTATATTTAATATTTATAAACTAGAAGTAAATAAATAAATACGCAAATGAAATTTATATATTTACTTAATTATGATATCTTAATTTCAGTAAGGAACGCATGAATGTTCTGATAAAATTATCCTACAATTATCAAAAATAGTAAGTTTTCGTGTATTAATTGATATTTAATGCAAGAAGACGAGAACCAACATGTACAAAAAGTTCGCAATATTAATCGCGAGTCTGTGAACATAGTATTTAATGTTCACTTTTAAAGCGCTTTTCAAAAGGTTTCCGGGCGAGGTTGATAACGTTCTTTTTCAATCTGTGTAATTAGATTGAAAGCGATTGCTTTAATCGTGTTTAGTATTATGTCGTTTAAATTAAATTGGAGTGTTATTAAAGTGGCAAGTAAGTAAATTGTGGACATTAGAAAACAATAGCTATTTGAATTACTTTGCAAAAAGCCGACAAAGGGGACAGTGCGTCGAATCAACAGCATAAAACTATACTCACTTCTATGTCTAGTAGGGTGTTGTAGCACACTAAGCCCACAACATGACTCATTACCTCAAGCTTTCATGATCTGGAAGGTAGCGGCTGCTACACTAAAATATTTTTGAAACAACGATGGCCGAGCGTTTATAGCGGCGGTGCCGCAGCTCCATGGCTCGCTCCCCGCCGCCGGCTTTAGCTTCAACGGATTGTGGAAGGGCACTTTGCGAATGCCCGCCTGGCTAACAAGGGTGGTCCCTTAAGTAGAAAATCTGTCGCCAAGCACCTAACAGTGTGTTCCGTCAGCAGTCCTTGAGAGCCAGTAAACAAGCACATGATGAGACTTAACAACTGTATGTTTCTGCATGGTGGTAGGGCATTTTGCGAATGCCTGCCTGGCTAGCTACTACCCTCAAGAAGAAAATCTGTTGCCAAGAACCTAACGGTGTGTTTCGGCAGCTGTCCTTGAGAGCCAGGACTTCTAGGTTAGCCTGAACAACATCTTAGACCACATCATCACTTACCATCAGGTGAAATAGAGGTCAAAGGCTAGGTCTCAGGGTGACGGGCGCAGTACAGTTTGTCAATGCATCAGTTATACCGCAATAAGGTGGGCATCGTGCTCAACGAACAAGCATTACAATTCAACGGGGCAATGCTGCCAGCACGCTGTGCACGCTTCCAAATGAGCTGGAGTATTTGGACTGCCTGTGAGTCTGTAATGACATGTAGGTTTTCTAAAGGTTTTCATTGTAGTAGCTGTGGCATTGTATTATAGTTAGTAGTATTTTGCCAATAAAGGCATGCCACCGGTTCAAAAAAATCCTAATATAGACCTTATATACGGCATATATAAGCCTCAATATAGGTTCTTGTGCATATTGATCCTGCCATTTGACTTTTGCAAAATATCAAGTAAAATAATGTATGCGTATTCCAATAACCTCCAATACAAATTCCAAAGCGCTCCTACCATTATGTAAAACCACCTAAATAGTCAACATGCAGAATTCTATTAGACATGCACTCGCTGCCAGTGGAATTGACATAAATTATTCAAACAGACTGCGGTCGATAAACTCAGACACCGTGGACTGGAAACGTTATGGGTTATTCAGGAATCCACTTGAAATAGCAGCTGAAAGCATCGTCTTTTACGGAATAACATTAGAATTTTTAAGCTCTACTTAATAGTCGTATTACTTAACAAACAGTGGGTGTTCGTAGTGATGACTTATGCCTATAGAGACGCGGTCTTTTAACTGTGGCGGTTATAGAGGAACTTAGAGTCGCTCAATCTATGGCTCTCCATAGATTGAGCGACTTCTCGGAGTTTCTTTGCGTACTAAAATACGGGACGAAGTTCGCCTGACATAGCTCTCAGAATTTGCAAGTTGAAATGGCAGTGGGCAGGCCACATTGTTTGACGAACCTATTACTGATGAGGAAGAAAGGTTCTCGAGTGGTTACCACATTACATGGGAAGACGTAGATTTGGTAAGCCCTCCACTAGGTGGACTGACGACTTTGGCTTTTAGGGTTTGGTTTGTAGGGTCAGCATCAGCACTCAAAGGGCAAAATAGAGCCCCATCCGTCCGTATGACACGGTAGATAACATTAAACCTTTAATTATTTGTTTTTTAGGACCGCTCCTGTTCTCTCTACCCACTCCTAGATCTGATTCAGTAGAAATAATATATTCGTTGTTTAATTATCCAAAAATAAAATAAATAATTTAATATTGTCAATTTTATTAAATTTTTGTTTCAGAGTCTATCTCAAAAAATTCGTTGTATTAAATAAAATCCACTAATAAGGCGATTTATAATGAAATTATTAAGCTGTGATCAAAACCATCAAATTTTTTTTATATCTTGTATCTCTAAAAGAGCGAGGTCTTACTCGCACGTGGTCAGTTTTTAGTATTGGCTAACCTAATAAATTGACAGTATATAATATATTTAATATTACTGTTCAACTAAACATTTCAATTTAAAATATATAACGCTGCAGAAATACATATGATTGGACATGCTTTTTGCTAGTAAAGCCGCCTGGTACTTTTCTACTTGATGATTGCAATATTCGGTTGATGATAAGCCCATTACGCACCTAATACGCTACACTCTGCCAACATATCGAATAGTGGTATGCCGCTCATTCAGCGCTTTTCTACTCAGTCAGCTTTAATTCAAGCTCAAGCTTAAGAGTAGAGTTAACGGAGCGCTTTCCATACAAACGTAGTTTGGACATATTTTACATACCAAATGTTTAAACTCGGTGATATTTTGTATGTATATTTTTCGAGTTTTTCGATTTATAATTTGTAATATCCCTATATGACAAGATAATAATTCCCATACAAACTTATTTCCAATAATTTTTGAAAATACTTAATTTGACGGACATCTGAAATCAAACCAAAATCATAGATATTAGACTCAAGGATATATTATATGCAAAGTTACACCGTGTTTAAACATATTAGTAGTAGTCTTCCATACAAACTACGTTTGTGTAGAAAACACTCTGTGAACTCTACTCGTAGTAAGTAATCTGTATTAGAAATTAATAATGTATCATTATCATTCTCGTATGTATTGGCCATGTCTATTTAAATTCTATCAAACAGTCGTTGCACATACTCGTATACTAACGAAGTTATATGTATGTGGCTGCACCATACATTGACTCGGTCTGAAAGCGCTTTGGCATTGATGCGAATAAATTTAGATAGGTAGCAAATGAGTAAGCAAGTTCCTTATCTTGCGGGGATAAGTTAAGCTACACTCTACAAATGATCGGTTAATCTAAGGTATAATATCGAAGCTTGCTGGTTAGTGAGATTGATTATAACGTTCAAGGTTAGTAACTAGAACTTGATAGGTATATATGTAAGAAGCACTCTTCTGTTTAAGGAGATGTTTACGTATTGAGCTCGATATGGTATGCCGAATCATCGTTCGCCGAATGATATGCTTCATCGAAAGCACTTTCAAACCCATGTTAGTATGCAGTTACTAATAGCTTAATCTATTTTTATAAAAGATCAGAGCGCATTTATTGGTTTGTTTCCTTTTGAACATGCTCACAGTTATTGAATAAGACTACACTGGAAATCGCACACATATGTATACTAATATTCAGAAACTGATTACAGGATCAAATATTATTTTATTTGTATATACATATTATTCATGGTAATCACAAAGTTGATTGTATTGATACCAATATCATGGTTCCTTTGGTGGCTGCCTTTGCCCTCAATAACACCTAATGGTAAGCACTGATATGTGTTCAAGAGAACTGGTGCTCAAGGACAGCTGGCGAAACATGCTGTTGGTGAAATGCCGACTGACTTTCTACTTGAAGCTGGTAAATGCCCTGCAACAATGCGTAGAAGTTTAAGCTATCACTAGGATTCAACCGTGAACATTACGAGTATTTTATACTAGGTAATCAAAACAGGTATAGTAAGTATCCTATTGCATTTTATACATTTTGACGATTTTTGATGAAAAAAATACAGTATTTTTTCATTTTCGGTTTAAGTTAATTTCCACACAGACAAGCGCATACTAGGCAGATATATCACATACTAGCTTTCCGGTCGCGTATGTCGGTTATCGCGCAAAACCTCTTATTGCGCAGTTGGATAAAAACTATTTTATGTTCTTCTCCGGGTTTAAAACTACTTTCATACCAAATTTCATTCAAATCGCTCTTGTAGTTTTTATGTTAATCGTTGCATATAAAAATCCAAAAATACAAATCTTTCATCTTTATAATGTTGGTAATTATGATAATAATGATAAGGATCTCGCTAACCCTCCTCAATGTGCAGCAACACCTTGTATAATATATATATATTCACGTCGTCAGTAGTAGTCTTATGCTGCTGATTTGGCACTTCATTTCCGTTAAGCACCTTTTACTTCGTTTAATAATTATTATCCACGGTACTCTTCAGTGATATAAGGTATCAAATTTCAACAAAAATATATATGAAACTTAAAGTATTAATAGTGTTAATTGGCCTTTAATTATTTTGTACGACCAATTTATGTTAATTATGTGAAATAACAGACACATTGTATACCACGGCTCGTAGAAATGGAATCTTATAATTACAAACCCATTATTATCTAAAAATACCAGAATGAAAGGTATGTTTTCTAATTGGAACTAATAAGCAAATAAACAGATAAACTCCACCGGCCGTGGTCACACACGATAAAACACCTTGATCATTTACAAAAGAAATACTTATTTGTAGTCAAATTCACATAGTTAACTATAATCTGTTTTATTTTTATGATATTGTGACGGAACAAGCTCGAGGCCCTGATGTTAAGCGGACTAACCTCTGCTTATAACAGATGCGTTTCATCACCAGTCATGAATCGCACTGCGCCCGTCACTCTGAGACATAGTTGTTAAGTCTCATGTGCTTGTAATTCCACTGGCTTTCAACGACTGCTACCGGAACACACGGTTAGGTGCTCGCGACAGACTATCTACTTGAAGGTGTTAGCTAGCCAGGCAGGCATTCGCAAAATGCCCTTCCACCACGCGGTGAAGCTAAACCCCGTGGCGGGATTCGAACCATGGACCTGCTGCACGGCAGTCTATAGCCAATGCCACTGAGCTGATCACTGCTTCAACCCGACTACAACAGCTAATTTTGGATATATATGTCCAAATATTAAACCAATACATACAAACATGTAAATAATGTGATCAGATTTTTACAGACATCTCAAAATAGAACCTTCCTCATTTCATTCAACTGTTTTGAAGTCCTTCGTCTGGGAGTAACAATTGCGCGAAGCGACGAGCACGGGCCTCAGCGCGTAACTGAAGTGAACTGAACTAAGTTACACGCTGAGGCCCGTGCTCGTCGCTTAGCGCAATCGTGACTCCCAGATGAAGGACTTCAAAACAGTCCGAAACTGGTAGGAATATTTCCGGTAAATATAACGCGGGTTCTAGCCGGTTCATAATAAGTTAATATGGGTAAAACTCGCGATAGTTTCCAAAACGTAAACTATCCCTGAAAAAGGCAATAAGTATTCTCTAGTTATCCAAATGAGGAAATAAAAGCCAAAAATATGTTTTACGATGAGTTAATGTTTATTATATTTATTATTATTAAATATTGTTTAATTTGATCTTCTGCCCGCGTACACATGAATGCAAGTGAACATATCTACACTACAGTGCTATATTGTTTTCTTTTAGTTAATCACCCAGAAACATTTCGGTATTTACTAAAGTTCTAATAAAAATATTTCACGAGGGAAGAATCTTCCATTGCGGTCTCAAGGAATACGTAGCAAATGAGATAATATATATATACATTATTTCAGAACCAGTGGAATACGTATATATATATTTTAGTGTGTACGACAAACCTACGAAAAATATAATTCTTTGTTAAAAATACTACAGTCTTAAAGTATTAAATATAAAAAAGGGGATTTCTAAATATTGCTCTAACAGTTAAAAAACAATGTAACTGTAATTTTTTGATAAATACATTTGATTTTTGAGAATGAAGTTTGATTTTTCCTTGATGTGTCTAGATCACCTTAAGTGAATGGCAACAAGTGAACACAAACATCTTATGCTTTTATTTTATTAGTAAGATATATTTTTTTACAAACCGAAGCGTTTGATTTAGTATAAAACGTATTCGTCGTTATGGGCTCTATATAATTCTCTTCATGAGTTAATTAGTCAACCACAGGAATGATTTGTGGGACCGGTGGTAATTTATAATCGTTGCGTGTCATGAACCCGCGTGGAAATAATATTTTCTGATGCATTTTCTATTTTGAAATCGTAAATCATGATTTATGACTATTTGAGTAGATTCATTGTGAATGATAATTTATTGTTAGAGATTAAAAATATTCTAATGTTATGCAAAAGTGAGATTGTTATAAAATATAGGAACTTTCTTTTCGGCAAAATAGTTACCTCATGCAATTTAAAATAAAACACTATCTTTGTGTTTCACAGTCATCGGTTTAGCCAATCCATCGGTTAAAGATTACGTGCTGCATGTTAACTGTCAGTTTTATCATTTAGTTATTTTATGTGTTGGTTAGCAACCCGAAACTTTGTTAGGATATTCTGAAACGGACCCTAAGTCTTATATATGTAGTTTTAGCAAACTGTGAAATTATGTTATGTAGAAGATACTCATTTTATATAGCTTATAACGTTATAACGTGTCCAATAGTTACATACGCGTAATGAAAGACACCGGACATTGTGGTTTTGAGTTGAAGCCATTGATGTTAAAGGGAAAGCGTGGAATAACACTTGAGAGCGCATTTATAAGACTTCTGATTTCAAGGTTCTCTCTTAATCTGCACATAACGTTATTTATTGCTGCAAGTTCTAAGTGCTTGAATATAATTTATTTAGATCGTACATGGCTCTGCATTGGAATCTGCGTAGATTTTAAATAGTGTTCTGAAATTACATTCACTGGCTTTATTTTTTGATTCGTATCTTTCCTAAGATTTTTTTACCTGTAGATGAGCTGTAAGCTCCCCATATTTACTAGACGAATGCAAGGTAATTACCGTAGTCGCTACCAGTCTTGCACTTCCGAGGGCCCGATGAATAAGTTGCTCCTAATCGTGCTTTTTAGGAAAAGGTTGTAGACAATGGATGGTTGGATCGTTTTGTGTGAGAGAATAAACGATATCGCAGCTGTCAGTAGTGAAAGGAACGTCTCGTGGCGGTGGCAACAAACATTGCTTATTTATCCCTTTCTAACAACAGATATGACGCATAATATTTGAAAATGCTTTCCTTGTCATTAAAAACTGCATATATATATATATATATATACATGAGCGTAGGTATGTATATAGGTAAATTGTAGTTAGTTTTTAGAGCAGTGGTGTTCGGATATAACTACTCTATGTATTTTAACTCTCTGTATATTTCCCTGGTTATATCTTAAAAATGTTTATTTTGGCAAGCTCGTCACAAAAAGGTAGGGTCACGTCATCTAGACATATAATAATTA
The DNA here is from genome assembly GCA_963890685.1 of Plagodis pulveraria. Lineage (NCBI taxonomy): Eukaryota > Metazoa > Arthropoda > Insecta > Lepidoptera > Geometridae > Plagodis > Plagodis pulveraria. The sequence continues at coordinate 10,158,906 of OY982965.1, forward strand.
TACTTTTAATATTAAATAATAATCATCTAATTGATTAAATATATTAAACATTTAGGTAAACTCTAATCATTTTATTTTAAAGCTTTCATAGCATAGCTTGACTAGTCATTCTTGTTTTCATTCTCTCATTTTGAAGCGCTCGTAGCGAAGTTTACTTAGCCATTCGTAACCGACCAGCAAAGTGAAGCAACGTCCGCCGCGGTCATGAGTTGGATGGGTGACCGCTAGTTACTACTGAGCGCTTCCGTGCTTTGGAGTGCAAGTTGTCGTTACAGCATGGTGGTAAAGGATTTTGCTAATGCCCGCATGGTTAGCTACCACCCTCAAGTAGAAAATCTGTCGCCAAGCACCTAACGGTGTGTTCCGGCAGCTGTCCTTGAGATCAAGTAATGTTAGGTTAGCCTGAACAACATCTTCGACCACATCATCACCATTAGGTGAGATAGTGGTCAAAGGTTAACCTATTAAGAATAAAGAAATAAAAATAAAATCTTAACCGATGCAACGTCCTTTGCGGTTATGAGTTGGATGGGGGCCCGCTAGTAGAAAAACTAGTGAAAGCTTCTGTGCTTCGAAGGTCACTGCTTTTAATCCCTGTTGTTGTCTTAGGATGCCAATCGTTATAGAACAGTAGAATGACAATTTACGATTGGCCACCCGACAAGCTACCATCCTCGAGTAGAAAATCTCTCGCCAAGCACCTATCAGTCCCTGAAATCCCTGTAATGTTATTACCGTGTTTCGGTTTGAAGGAACAATGTTATGTCTCAGGGTGATTCATGAACTGCAATTCGCCACTTGTAACCAACTGCATTTGTTACAGACAGAGGTTATCGCTTATCAACTGGTGAACCTCGTGTTTATTCCACCACGATAGCATAAAAATCAAATAATTCAATAGTTCTAGATTCGCCTGAACAAAATCTTGGATATAATTGTCAAGGGCTAGAAAACCAGATATGTAAATTAAATTGGTAAACTATAGTGATTATCAAAATTAATATCAATCCCGGCATAAGTCACTCATTAATTGACTATTTATAAGTAATAGGTAACACATAGAAATTAAAATCAAGATAATTAAAAATTATATTTTTTTATTAAACTTACATTTTGCCATACACATAGACCAATGCACAAATAGGTATAGCTACGGCACAGTTTTATGTTGTAATAATTATATACATACCCAGTGTTGTACACAAAATTATATGTGTCAAAGTCAGTACAGTTTAATAAGTAAATTGAAGTCGGTCAGTAGGTGCGTGGCGCTAAAATACTCAAGCGAAGTGCCAACAAAAGTGTCAAACAGAAGCAAACGTCAAAATCGACAGTTAAACATGACACAAATTATACAGGAAATGAGAGATGTGCTAAGATCGAAAGTAATTGGACGTTTCCGCCAGTTAATTATTTGCTTGTAAAATTGTAACGCAGGATGCTGGCTAATAAATACATCGCGTAGGCATAAATATAAGGTATTCGGTTTGAATCGGTTCTTTTTTTAAATGTTACCTTTGATGAAGTGATTAGTAGGCGGGGTTTATTAGTGCTGTTTTAGTTGTTTTAAATGGGTCGTTAAAATGATTAATTGATTTTGACTTCTAATTACTGCATCACGGTTTAAGTTCAGTATATAATACCTAGTAAAGAAAGGACAGATGCCATTATGAAATGCTGAACGTTTATCGGTGTCAAAGAAACGAAGTGACACCGACGCGGGCACAGTTTGCGATGCAAGTCCGATGTGATCACTTGTACACACTACCAAACTGGTTGGTGAAGGGTTTCAGAAACATTAAAAAAGCAGTAATAAAGTTGGTTACAATATTTTAACAACGCTGCCTTTGTCAACAATTTGAAAATTAATCTTTTATTTACATAAAAACTATGTTTTGCTTGTTCATTAAGTGAAAAATCAAACGGTAGATTTATCACATTTCACGTACCAAATATTAAATAAATCTTACTTACTAAGTCGTCTGATTTATTTTACTACGAGTAACTGATACTGAACGTAGTGACCATGAAACCCAAGAGATGGCGTTGACTTGGCAAGGAGAACAAGCCTTACAATTTCTTAGCTTAGGCATATCTTTGCAATGAAGTCATTGACTTTAGGACAGCAGGTGCAAAGCAATGAATTTTAAATGTTGAAGAAAGTTCATCATAATTTTTGTGTTATATCTTGTTGGAAACTTTCACTTTTGATCTGAGTTAGGAATACAATCTTACGTTGTGGCTAAAAATCGTAATCTGGCGTTAATTAGAATAAAAACTGGCTCTCAAGGGCAACTGCCGGAACTCACAGTTAGATGGTTGGCAACGGGTTTTATATGTAAGGGTGGTAGCTAGTGTGGCGTGCATTCACTAAATAGATACTCTGCTATAACTACTTTTTTATGTCTGAAGAAGCACTTGATGGCAAGCGGTGACGGCTGCCTAGAACAGATGCATTTCGTCACAACTGAGACATTAAAAAACTCGTAGGGAAGTGATTTTGTAGCGTTTCCATACTTACTATAACTTACATAGTTTCGTCATGTTTTTAAGACCAAGTGTATATAAACTCTTTGAACCTTATATAAAAATAGCAATAATAAGTATAGATATGACTAAAGCATAGAAAATGCTTCAGTCATATTTTACCTTTACTTATTATTATAGCTTAGTTTTCCGTAAATCTAAGTATTTTCAAAATTATTAGAAAAAAATATATCGTATAAGAAAATTATTTTTGACATTTAGAAATTAATTAATAATTTAAAAAACTGGTTTAAAGGTACACATGTTCAATTTTACCGTGTTTGAACACTTGGTATGACGAAACTACATTTGTATAGAGATCACTATGAAAACACTAACTTTAATCTAAGATTTTTTTGAAAGTATGGACATTTCTTTTGGACCATTAACCGAGATATATATAATAGTACAATTAGTAACTTCTTACAGGTAACTATGGTAATTTATGAGTAAATTAGTTTAGAAATCGTCCCTTTAAAATATTAAATAATAATACCAGTAGGCATGTAGTAGCAAATAGATTATAGCGTTGTTCTTAAAGCAACAAAATTGTCCCTCACGTTGGCGTAAGCAGTGGCATACTGCATACATAATAATACATAACACAGATTTATTGTATAATATACTTATCTTGAACTGGAACTGCTTTATATACTCTTGTTGAATGTCATATAAGGCGAATATATATAAAATGTACACAATGAACACCATGCCGCTACTAACGTCGGTGTGGGTTAGCTGCACATTTGGCGATAAACTAGGCTTCTGTTATTTCTTAGTGCCACGATTTCTACAAAATTATAACGAGTGCAAATCAATCGCATTGAGATTTGTGAGGCATTAGGTAATCGACTTGGACTAATACTATAAAGCCAATATCTTTTTCTTTTGAAGATACAATATATTGCATCTTCAAAAGAAAAAGACATACATTGCACCGATCGCAAATGAGGGGAAACAATTTGGTACTCTCCGTTTGGTGGTCTGGAATAAATTGCTAAGCCATAAGACCACGTAGTTTAATTTTATATTCATGTTATTTTTCACTTAAGTAAAATATTTTCTATCTTGTAATTGATAAGGGTAGAAAGATGACGATTTCAAAAGCATAAATAAAATTACTCAAGTTTGAAATTGCCATGAAATATAGTCAGATAAATTTCTGGAATAGCGGAAACTTATTTGATCTAATTGGCATATCCCGATGATTCACGAACCGAATCTGATCTAATTCGGTTTAAGTGTGGACTAGATACGTTTTGCGTAAATTTTCCACGTTCATTAGTTATGATGCTAAAACCAGGACCCGGGAGAATCATGCGGTAAATAGATATTAATCATGGATCAAAGGAGTGGTTTAATTAGATGACGTAGAATAGATGAAGCATACGCCATCTATATTTTAACGAGGAAATCAAAAACGTCGAAGAGTTATTGACTTCTTCTGACAAATAAATCTTAGTAGCATTCTGAAGCCTGAAACTGTGCCCGGTAGATAGCAATTGTCTCGCATCTTAAAGGCTGCCAAAAGCACCAAGTTACGGAAAGTCCATTTTATTTCCTTGCAGTAGGTGTCGAACTTATTGTCAACTCCAGGTATAGCTGCCAGCCAGATTAGCCAGATTTCACATTACTCATTCGAATTGCTCAATAAAAAAAATCCAATGACTATCTAACGCAATGCAAAACTACGCTATTACCAGCCCATTAACGAGGCTATCAAAGAAGAATGTTTTGTGTAAAAAAAATCATATTTATAGCATTATATATTATATACATGTATAAACTGGTAAAATATATTTTGATAGAGGCGTTTTTCAAATAATTTTATGTTTGTTTTATTACATACATGCATATTACATACATATTTTTTTTGAAGAAATAATTCTTCAAAAAAAATATCTCTTTGTGTATAGGTAACAGTGTTGCCGCGGCGGGCGTCTTTTGTCGCAGAGACTCAAAACTTAAAACAATATGTTTTTCCATTACTGTCTGACACTTTTAAGATCTGTGTCTCGTAGTAAAAGACAATAAAAACTCCCGAGCCAAGAGCGCCCGCCGCGGCAACACTGGACTTTTTCGTCTCAAAATGTTTGTTAGGACTAGCAGAAGTCAAACCTAAGAGGTTGTTTGCATTTACCAATAACTCTGTATATATATATTGTCCTAAGTGACGAACTGCACTGAACCCTGAGACATGAAGTCTTATGTAATTTTACCAGCACCCATATACTTCAAACCGGACCACAATAACTACACCTTGGCAGTAGAAATAGGTATTGTGGCAGTACTTTCCCGGAAGAACACATTCAGAAAGAGTCTACATATACTAAAAGACTTACAGTTATTATTAGAAACGGAATATTTACCGTCAGTTTACTCGTTTTCATGGCGTTTTTTTATGTTATTGTGACAGAATAAGCTCGAGGCCCACCTGATGTTAAGTGGACTAACCTCAGCATATAAAAGTGCATTTCGTCAACGTCGAATTGCACTTTACCCGTCACACTGAGACGTACAGTTGTTAGGTCTCATGTGCCTGTAATTTTACTGATGAGTGCTGCCGGAACACACTGTTAGGCGCTTGGAGACAGTTTTTTTATTCGAGGGTGGTCGCTCGCCAGGCGGGTATTCGCAAAATGCCCTTCCACCATGCGGTGAAGCTCAAGCCCGCGGCGGGATTCGAACCATGGACCTGCTGCACGACAGTTCATACCACTGAGCCATCATTTATTCAATAAGGCACTTGCAACAGTGCCGAAATATCGAGAGCTCAAAATCAATCAAATCACGGTAAATAACCTGTTTCTGATGATAAATATAGTGACAATTTAAAGACTAAATGACAATTTAAAAACTAAATGACTTTGAATGAATGACTAAATGAGTTTGAGCTATACCCGAGATACGAAGGGTAGGCGTGATGATACATAAAATATGTATGTAAACTTATCAACATCATAGAATAATCAATACCTCCTTAAAATAAATAAAAACGGCTTTTGCCTTCACCGATCGGACAATCCAATAAAACTTATCAAAGAACGAGGAAGTGAAAAGGTCTACAAAGCAAAATAAAATAAACGTTTCTTAAGTATTTTACAAGGAGGAAATAAAATGCCTCGGGGATTCTGACTCCTTATAACTTCTCGCCGGCTTTTCCAACAAAAAAGGCAAGTTGAAATCGTAAATAACGCTCAAACATTACTATACATTGAATTTATATTTATATAAATTCAATGAATACACTAAATAACCAAGCAGTATGTAGCAGTTTATTTTGTTTGAGAGCATGTTCTCTTTCTTTGCCAACCTTGCTAACACTTGACTTTTTTACTACTAATAGGTTAGCCTTTGACCATAATCTCACCTTATGGTAAGTGATATGGTTGAGTTGAGTTGGTCAAAGTTAAAGTCAAAATCATTTATTCAATTTAGGCGTCTACGACGCTCTTATGAAGGTCAATTACAAATTTTAGTATTGAAATATTCTACATTGGACTGCCACGTTCAGCAAAAAAATATTGTACAGAGAGAAGAACGGGCAAGAAACTCGGGGGCATTCTTTTAAACGTCTTGTAACAATATTTTACAATTTAACAATTCTTTTAACAATGTGTTACATACTTACTATATAATACACTATTACAGTATTTGTTTAAATTACGTAGATGGTTCTCAATGACAGCTGCTGGAATACAAATTAAGTGCTTGGCGATTGATTTTCTACTTGAGGATTTAGCTAGCCCGGGAACTCGCAAAAAAACATTCACAATAAAATATCCCAAATGCTTTGAAACGATACAAGTACCATATTCCAGTAGGTAAGTAACTATCAGCCGATGATAAAAAGAAAAACTAATAATCCTTAACAAAAGTAAAGAAAATAAGAGCCATAAAATCAGACTCAAATGTTATAAACCTTGTTTTCACAGCTCTCAGTAAACAGAGAAAATAAAATAAACCAACCGTTTCAACATGATACACAGTGTTGTATGGTCCAAATATCTTAGGACCTTATTGATAGGACGTGTAGTATCATTTTTGAATGATAATAGTTACGCCACGAGTTGTATGTAAAATGATGGAAGTAAATTTTTTATAGCCCGTTAAATGTGACAGTAAACGCTTTTAATTAGGATGTGAACTTGCTTTTGTAGAGGAATATCAGTTTCGGGAAAGTAGGGGGCAGTTTGAATACAATTAATAATATTATAATAAATTTTCTTTCATACTCATTGCTGAATTTTTCCCCAATATAGTGTTCAAAATATCACCGTATAAATTGATGAAATAAAATACAGTGAATCAGAAACAAGTCGTCATTAAAATGTTGCAAATGAATAACAAATATTAAAAACGAAAAACTAAAAAATTAAGGCGGATGGTAACGTCTATGGCTCAGTGGCATTGGCTATAGACTGCCGAGCACTGCTGCGCGGCAGTCCATGGTTTGAATCCCGCCGCGGGCTTGAGCTTCACCGCATGGTGAAAGGGCAATCTCCAAATGCCCGCCTGGCTCGCGACCACCCTCAAGTAATAAATCTGTCGCCAAGCACCTAACGATGTGTTCCGGCTGTTGTCCTTGAGAGCCAGTGAAATTACAGGCACAGGAGACTAAACAGCTATGTCTCACAGTGACGGGTGCAGAGCAATTCATAACACTTGTGATGAAATGCATCTGTTATAGGCAGAGGTTAGTCCGCTTAACATCAGGTGGGCCTCGAGCTTGTTCTGTCACCATAACATTAAAAAAACAAAAAAACAGCCTAACCTATGCCTAAAACATATACATTTCGACACAAGTGATGAACTTCACTGCACCTGTCATATTGGGACATACAGTTGTTAAGTCTCATGTGCCTGTATATTTCCAAGCTCTCAAGGACTGCTGCCGCAACACAGTGTTAGGTGCCTGGCGACAGATTTTCTACATGTGGTTTCTAGCCAGGCGAGCATTGCAAAATGCCCTTCCACTATGCAGTGAAGCTCAAGCCGGTGGTGGGGATTGAGCCATGGACATGCGGCACGGCAGTCCATAGCTATTACCGCTCGGCCATTGTTGCTTCAAATGTATGGCGGGAAATTCATAATTTATATAATTTTTATTTTTGTTGCCTGATCTTCTAACTGTATTTGATGTCGTAATTCTCGAGATTCTTGGAATATTTGTCACAATATAATTTTTTTTGTAATTTATTGAATTTATCACGTTTGTTAGTACCGATAAACGTAATATTTTTTTTTGACGTGTTCCGGAGGAATTTATAGAAACACGTCCATTGATGTTCAATTATATATGAAAATCATACGAGCATTATTATTTGTTCCGGGCTATAAGAGGGCCTCCCCTCGCCCAAAACCCGGTGGAGCTGGACGTCCGCTTAGCGGTAGTCAGCATCTATGTCCTCCCTAAAAAAAAAAAAAACATTTTTATTAAAAACTCGCAAATACATGTAGAATGGTTACCAAACTTAGCGATAAGCGCAATAAAAGTGTTTAAATTTTGAATTTCTCGTCATAAGCTTGAGTTTCCACTTTTTTTTTATTGCTGATAGGTAAGCCTATGACCACAATCTCATCTGATGGTTAGTGATTATGTGGTCGAAGGTGTTAACAGGCTTAATCTAGAGTTACTGGCTCCTAAGGACAGCTGCCGGAAAACACCGATAGGTGCTTGGCGACAGATTTTCTACTTGAGGGTGGTTGCTAGATAGGCGGGCATTCACAAAATGCCTACCCTACGCTACGCGGTAGTCGAGCCAATGCCACTTAACCATCACTGCTACGAAATGAACCTTAAGGGATTTCCTATTCTCTACAAGAAACAAGTTCTTGTAGAGTTTTAGTCTGATTTTAGGTCAGAATACGTGATAGACTGGATGAAAAACCATATATTGTCAAATAAAGAACAAATAATTATTTTATGTGTCCATATTTTAACAATTGAGGACACGTTAAAAAAATTCTAATAAGCTACAAAAATAATACATAGCAATAGCGAACTCCACTGATCATTTCACAATTTGCATAAGAGCGATGGCGACGCGCCGCGTTGCTTTTGACGCTCAGATTAGCCATATTATTCTTTATAATTAGCTTCGTGGGGTGCCGCGTTAGAATGTCACACCCGTGTCTTTCCGTGGGTGTCGTAAGAGGCAACTAAGAAAAAAAAAATCGAAAAGGGAAGCAGCGCCTTTTGAACTACCACTAATAAGTAGAATAACTTCAGCTGCGATCATCAAGACGCCTGCCAAGCGTGGGGATAGTGACAAATCCCCCAATTGAGGTTTTTTTATGTGATTGTGACGGAGCAAGCGCGAGGCCCACCTGATGTTAAGTGGATTAAACTCTACCTATAACAGATGCATTTCATCATGTGACGAATTGCACTGCGCTCGTCACACTGAGATACTGCGAGTCTCATATGCCTGTAATTTTTCTGACTCTCAAAGACTACACACTGCCTGAATACACTTTTAGGTGCTTAGCGACAGATTTTCTACTTGAGAGTGGTAGCTAGCCAGGCTAGCATTCGCAAAATGCCCTTCCACCACACGGTGAATTTCAAGCCGGCGGTGGGGATCGAACCAGGGACCTGTTGCACGGCAGTTCATAGCTATTAACGCTCGGCCATTATTCGCTTCTTTTCTTCAACGGTGGACGTTGCGCAGCGGTTGATGTGACGATACTAAAAATTATTCTTCTTTACAACACGTATCTCTACTTGACTACAGTATGTTCTGTAATCTAGCAATATACTTACAAATATGTAATAGGTAAGTAACATCCCATAACGTTAAAAAGAACTCCTTTATTGTTTGTTATGTATCCCAAACACCCGTCGGCGTTCGTTCACATCCATGTCATACCGACGCGATAACCCGAATAACTCGGTCTCAACATGAAACTACTAGATTCTAATCTGTGCCTGAAGATTCATAACAGCGAAAAATAGTACAATACAGTACACAAGCTTGAAGAATTTTTTTCGTTGAGTTTTACAGTACTACATTACTTTTATTAAAAAAAAAAAAAAACCAGCGGGTTCGAAGATCATTGTTAAACACAGTTGGTTGGTTGGTTTTTACAAGTTTTAAACAATAATTTTATTTGAAATTTTGTAAAATAATTTTCTATTTTCTTTTTTAATTGTTAATGAAAGCTATTCCGTCACGTTAAGACTGTTAAATATAATTGATAAGTATTTTTTTCAAAAAGATTAGCTTAAAACATTCATTGTAAAATCAATTTTCATACTATTACCTACTCCCTACCATTGCTTTCTCCAGAATATAGTTATTTCCGGTACTAGTTCCGTTTACGGTCTTACGTACTAATAAAAAATCCTTTCATTTTATTATATATAACATAGATGCAATGTTTAAAATTAAATTAAGGAAGTATTGAGTTATTTATACACTATAGATCAAATACCTTATACATTCCTCACTGAATCACTGCGAGGCTGTAGATTCCATAGCCTAGCATAGTCACGTTTCTTCCAGTGTCAATATTCCTATCGGGTATTTTATCACTCTGTATAATACAAAGTGAAGCAATAATAGGGCGGTACAAGTTGTATCACAAGTTTTTATTTCCTTCCGTAAAAACAAAACATCATTGAAATCCAATCCAAATAATATTCACAAGGAATTAATAAAATTACATATTTGTATCTTTTTCACTGTTCACACCGTATTTCGTGCCTGACTAGAATTTACAGCATCTTGTAATTAGTTATGACGAAATATTTGATGGCGAAAGTGGTTGCGCTGTAGAATCTCAAAGCTTTTGTGTTTAATAGATAAAATCTCGATCCAACGTAGTTATCGGAAATGAAATCATGTGTAATTTGTGCTAGTAATAAGTAATTACGATGATTCGATGTTGTAATTACCAACTACAGAATAGAGAATGGTATAATGATACAAATCGTACAGTAAGTTACATTTGTCATTGTAGCTCCTAGGGAAGCTTGCACCTTCCGCTGTGTTCAGAACTTGTATGAGTGACCTCTAGTGGCATTACTATTAAGCACTTCTGTGCTTGTGCTTTATAGGACATGTCGAGCCGTATCGGTCCCGGTTGTTGTCTTAGAATGAAGTAGCAATAGGAAGCACAGTGGTTGGCCATTTTGCGAATACTCGCCTGGCTGTCTACCACCCCGAAGGAGAAAATCTGTCGCCAAGCACATAACGGTATTCTTGTAGCTGTTCTTTAGAGCTAGTAATTCAACTAAAATTACATCTTCGACCACATCATCTCTTACAATCCGGTGATAATGTCAAAGGCCGTTATAAATAAAAAGTTTACATATCCGAAATAACGTTTTACCTGTAATATTTATACACAGTTTAATCTGGAAAGTATAAAGATCGGAATACAAGTAAATTGCCGCGTTTTATTCACAATATCTTTCACAATAAACTAAGTCTGAAAATAAAATGCTACATTTCCTCCTTCGATACGCCAATTCGACACCTACGCTACAATACAAGTAATAGTTTCGAACTCAAAACAAGTATAGAAAGTATTTTCGTCTATTTCACAGAGTAAATGTGAGAAAGTGAACTAGGTAAAGGGTGAGTGAAAAGGCCATCTGCCCGGTTTCGCTTCAAGTAGTCTCGGCACATGGTTAAACGAGCCAAATATTTGTTTTGTCGCCCGAACAAACGGTTGAAAGTAGGTATCGCCAGGGATGCCATATTCACGGAAATACATGACGTATTTATACGAATAAACTAGTAAATTTTTTCAAAGCAGAAGTTACTTCAGTAGTTACTTTTGTAAGTACAGTACTTCTGGGTTAGCCTGAACAACATCTTCAACCACATCATCACTTACCATCAGGTGAGATAGTGGTCAAGGGCTTACCTATCAGGAGTTAAAAAAAATGATTGAAAGATATGAAAGAAGAAAAGAAGATAATAAAATCATTACTAATGAGACCAAAAAAAATTCTTCACCATTCTCCATAATTTATTTAAAAAAAATGAAATTATTTGGACCATAAATATTTTATTTATATTTAATAGGTATGTTATATTAAAATTAATCTGTGGGGCCACGCATAACCTTTTTCGCACAGATTCTATGGTGACCGCAGGATGCTTTAGATCAGACTATTAGAATGCATTTAAATTTTTATAAATGTATAAAGAAATATGATTATGTATATATACAAATCTACGCTTCACTAAACAAAAAAATGTTTGCGACCGCTTTACTCGACGTGCAAGCTATCTGGTTTTGCCTAAGACTCGCACTAACTACGGCAAAAGAATGATTACTTTTGAAGGTGCACACTTGTACAATAAAATACCCTCAGAAATAAAAAATGTTACCTCGTTTAACGTATTCAAAAAAAGACTAGCCCAACACATAATGGCAAGTCGAACAAGATGAATGTGTTAGACGGGAAGGCATATTTTTGTGTTTGTGTGTCAATATGTTTTACTGTTTTTATTTTTGATCACTACGACGACGAACATTTGTGCTTATACCTACTTATTTGATAACCATGTTCTCATGGAAGTGACATATATGTCTTAGATGAGAATAAATTTATTTAAACCTAAAAAAAAAAAAAAAATGTTTTGAAAAAGTGACAAAACGAAATAATGGTCTTATGCTATATGTGAAACGATTTTCGTGATTTTTTAGTAAGAAACAAAGCATTCTTATGGCCCTAACTTGGTAAATTAGAGTTTTTTTTATGATTTTGTGTGTTTATCTAATTAAAAATATTAGAAAAAAATCTAATTTCTTTTTATATCCTGTAGATGACAAAAATTAATTAATTACTAAAAAGTATCGATTAAGAGTTGCTTCAACTTTAATAAAGACAGTTTTAGAAAAAGCGGCCTTAAACATGCAATATATTGATTATAGAATGGATTTACAATGGACACATTAACATATTATAAATAGATAACCTTATGAAATCACTTCTAGGTTAGCCTGAATAACATCTTCGACCACATCATCACTTACCATCAGGTGAGATAGTGGTCAAAGGCTAACCTATCAGGCATAAAAAAAAAAAAAACATGTAGTTCTTAGTATTGTAAATTTATATGTTTTATATGGTATGTACAGATTAGGTAATATTTATGATTATCACTTTTGAACTGTATTCCAAAATAATAGATGACATTAGAACCGAGAATTGCAGCAAACTTTACAAAAACTACGGCCTCAAACTGTTTTGTTTTTACCATAAAAAAACGTATCCCGATATTTGTGGCAAGTTTTTGGCCACCACAGTAAGCCTTACCTCCGGCCCTAATCAGTAGTTATAGTGTTTGAGAAGACTTTTTGCTCACCCTATTTGGTTTTTATCGGAACAGGGACAGTACAGTATCGGCATCCAAATTGTAATATTACGCTTATTGCAACATATATCACGCATGGATTTATTTTTCAATATATAGTTCCCGGTTTAAGTATATAAAGACTTATACTGCCGACAGACGTCGTAAAAGGCGACTAAGTGAACGAATGTGCTATAGGAGAAGCACTCACGTCAATATGACTAGGGTGTTGCTGCATATTGGGCGCTATTAACCATCTACCATACACAATTCTAGACTCTAGAATGCCGTTCAAAATGACAATGTCAAAATAAGCCAATCACTTTCAGATCCGGATCCTAACCAACCTAATAACCTAAATCGAAATTACAGAACAAGCTTTTACACCAATCGACCAACGTATGTCTTTCAAAATATGCAACTTTGTCTAAAGAATTTGCAAAATAAGTATTATTGAAGGCGGTCTCTTCAATAATACTAAGTTTGCAAACTCTTTAAACCGGAAGCGGATACACGTGGCAATCTTTTATCCCGACTCGGGTCTCGGAATATATTTTTATTTCTATGAGATAAGAGAAGCAATCTCCTGGATGTCAAGACACAGCAGCACAGCGTTCTTGAGCTTGAAAATGTTATAAGTATTTGAACAAAATTGAGACACATTTTTAGTGCTTATAAATTTAAATGAGTAGGGACGTCTTTTAATATTTAACTTATATAGGAGTGAATGTGGAACTCTTTGAATTAGACAGGTTTTAGTTACTAACCGCTCGTATATTGGGCATATCTAGATATTTGTAATACTTTTTGGTTAATGTGCATCTCTCCCGCACATAAGCTTTTACGTCAAACCATGGCACCGACTTCAATACTCAAAAGTGTGAAATAACTTGTTGTAGTCGGTATCAATTGTCATTCACTGTCAATTACTATATCATCAGTCTTTTTATTTATAGAAAACTCAAAAAGGGCTTAACCGATTTTAATGAAATTATCAATTAAATGGCACCACAAGGGTAGCACCTTTCAAATAAAAAAATAATCATCAAAATCGGTTCACTCAGTCAAAAGTACTGAGGTAACAAACAAAAAAAAACAGTCCCATTGAGAACCTCCTTCTATTTTAAAGTCGGCTAAAAAGCTTGGGGACCATTTTTATACTTTTGTCGGTTGCAAAAGCTCTATAACTAGCTTTACATGGCGTGTGTAACAAACTATCCAAAATAAAAATATATATTCGTGTAAAATAATCAGTATTTTTCAGTTTTGTTTATTCAATTATAATTGCTTACCGTATGACTTGGATTGGTGATCGCTAGTGGCATTAATACTGAGCAGCGTGCCTTACGATAGCAGCAGTCTTTATAGCATGGTGGTAGAACTTTTTGCGATTGACCACCTAGATAGCTTCTGCCCTCAAGTAGAATATCGGTCGCCAAGCACCTAACTGTGTTTTCCGCAGCTATCCTTGAGAGTCAATAATTCTAGATTAACTGAAACAGTGTTTTCTCTGGTGAGGTTTCAAGGGGATTCTATCAGCTATAAAGACATACATAAATAAAAAAAGGATCGACCAAAACATGTGTAACATGAATTTTGCATTAACACTACATAGTTATTTAACTAAAGGCTTTATTTTTTCATTTAGTAAAACAACATACGTGTGATAATTTTATTGTTGTTTTCAGTTACTTGGAGCGCGTGAGAAAAGTTTTACAATAACAATTGCGATGCGAAACAAACAACAAAATTGCACGAACAAAATACAATCGAGTGAGGGTGACAATTTACAAGAAATAAACATTTCATAAGGCTCTTATGACGTTAAAGTTTTTTTTTCAACGCAATTTAAAGTAGATAGATTGTGTAACTAATAATGAAAGTTGACAGATTACTAATAAATAAAAGCTCATAAATAAGCCTCGTTACTATAAATGAAGAGGTCGCAACAAATTGTGGTGGGTGGTAAAAACAATCGAATCAACCGAGACCTAGGTTTGTGGTCAATTTTATAGGTTCCACCGTGATATGGTTTAACTTGTTTTTAACTAAGAAAATCGATTTATTACCACAATCTAAAAAAAATTGGTTAAGCCTGTTAACACATTCGATCACCTCATCACTCACCATCAGGTGAGATTGTGATCAAAGGTTTACCTATCAGCAATAAAAAAATAACAATTGAGATACATGCTAAAAAAAACGTAAGCAAATTTGTAACCCTTCTTTCCGACTTAAGAGTTCAGGGGCCCAACTTCCACCTTTAAAAAACTATTATAGAAAACCAACGTGATTATTTCAAACTCAAAATATGAATACTAAGATTCGTACAGTGGGCGTCACGAAACAATAATATTCTTATAGCGCTATCTCTATCACACAAATGACTTGATTTAATGCGTGCAGCTCGCTCTCACGTAAAAGTTCTAATGTAAGATTAATATAGTGGTATGTGGGGGTGCAAATTAAAATTGTTAACGTAAGGTTAAAATAGGACTGAATTAAGAGATGGGAGTTGGACCCCAGGGCAATTCTATATCATCCCAAGGTGACTAAGGAAAAATATAATACCAAATCAACGGTATGAAGTGGCATACCGTTAATTTGTAGTGACTAAAACAAGTAATATATAAGTATAGGTATAGGTGTTGCTTAATATCTGGACCAGAATACTCAACTTATACTAATTACTGGTAGCGAGACAAAATCTACCTATAAACTTTTATATACGAACGTATTTGTTTTAATGAAATACATGCATACATGTAACGATCTTACCTCATAAGTAGGAAAAGAGTAGGAATGTACTAATAAGGATTATGTAGACGTTAACTCGTCTCAAGAGAAGAAAAGATCTTTGCAAAATTGCTAGGCAGTCTTTATATAAATTTGAAAGAAGGCAGTTCTTAAAAAGTTGTAGCTGCCCACCTTATCTCTGTTAGCTGATGCTAGTGAGAAAATGACATCTAAGTTAGCCTGAACAACATCTTCGACCACGTCATCACTTACCATCAGGTGAGATAGTGGTCAAAAATTAACATATCATATTTGAAGCAGTGATAGCTCAGTGGCATTGACTATGGACTGCCGCGCAGCAGGTCCGTGGTTCGAATCCCGCCGCGGGCTTGAGCTTCACCGCATGGTGGAAGGGCATTTTTATATTTTTTTTTGAATTTACATACATTTTGGATAGAGTTTGTAGATAGATGCACTTAAAACGAGTATACAAGTGGTAAAAACTATCTATTTGGATCGATGATGCCTGTTGTAGTTATAAACTGTGGTACAGTCATCAGTCATCATTTTGCGAATGCCCGCCTGGCTAGCGACCACACTCAAGTAGAAAATCTGTCGCCAAGCACCTAACGGTGTGTTCCGGCAGCCTTGAGAGTCAGTCCTTGAGAGTCAGTGAAATTACAGGCACATGAGACTTAAATAACAGCAATGTCTCAAGGTGCCGGGCGCAGTGCAATTCGTTACTTGTGACGAAATGCATCTGTTATAAGAAGGCAGAGGGTGGTCCGCTTAACATCAGGTGGGCCTCAAGCTTGTTCCGTCACAATAACATAAAAAAAAAAATATCTTTAACTCAGATTACCAGCTACGCACAAGGATTATGGCTCCTCTTAATAGAGGAGGTATCTTAATAGAGGAGCAGATTTGTTTAACAGTAGACGTCTTTCGGCTGATGATGATAATGATATCTTTCTGTGGCAGTGGTCGTAGGCGACGAAAGGAAAATACCAGGAGAGGGGCGCGGCGGGCGCTCTTGGCTCGGAATAGGCATTGTCTTTTACTACGAGACACAGAACTAGCAGAAGTCAACCATGAGAGGTTGTTAGTATTTTCCCAATAACCCTGTATATGTATAGCATAAAAATAAAGTCTGTTGCTGAACTTTTCTTAATCAGTTAAACCCTTGTCAGTAAAAGTAGCTTTTCCGACCCGGTGATCTAACTCATAACTTCAAAATTCCAGCGCAATCCAAGCGACGCACTAATACACACACCAACGGGGAAGTCGAATCACATTTGAAATCCCAAAACCAATACACTTTATGTAGGTCTCTAACTATTTATAGTTATACTCGCTGAGCTAGCTTGAATAAAAGCTTTAGATCACAGTTCAGTCTGACCGCTCTTCCTGTCTAGGATTTCTCAAAGCTTTTAAAAGAGCTCAACAAGAAGTATCTTGGAATACTTTTAATTTTACTCTGTAGAAGCACTGTAATAGCTTGGGTTTACCGTTTTTGCAGCTGTTTATTATGATAAATATTCTGCAATAAAATCGAAAGTATGTTCTTTCAGCTCTAGTTTCGCTTACAGTCAAACCTGAAGAATGTTCGATCGAATCGAAGAGCGCTGATCTAAAATAAATGATTTCGTTCGAAGATCACACGCTCGACGAGACCTCCTGAGTATGCTTCGTGTAGAAGCGATATGCGTCGAAATTCTTCCTGTTTGGCTACGTGGCGTTTATGACGTCGCGTCGCCTTAGCAGGAAAATTAGGCGGATTTGTCACTAGATATCTACAACTACACTATAATAATATAAAAAGGAAAGATTTGTATTTTTGTATGCAACAAATAAACTTAAAAACTACTGGACCGATTTGGATGAAATTTAGTATAGATTTAAATAGTTTGAGACCCGGGGATGGACATATAATAGTTTTGATCCTACTGCGCAAAAAGATTTTGATGGTTTTGGGCGATAACCGACATACGCACGGGCGAAGCCGCAGTCAGAAAGCTACTGTTATTATACTAAGATATTGGTTTCGTGTTTTCTTTAAATATTTGTTATTATTAACGAAATTAATATTAAAAATGTGACTAACAAATGTTAGTTCCTGTTGTATTTATACATCTACGTCTAACGACTTTTATCAACCATTTCTGAGATTACAATATTGACGCGTCTTTAGCTTCTTCGCCAAATTAGATGCGGCGCTAGCTCTTACTGGTGTATTTTATTGTAACTTAGAAGGTGTGGCGGTGACGAAGTATGGACACAAGTAGCGTTGCACACTAAAATACCAACGCTTATGCATAAGGAATTAGCGTCCTACCGCCAGGGCTTTTAAAATCTCCACGCATCATACATAGTTGGTATTATATAGCTGGAGGTTGAACTGGCCGGTCGCTTCTCCATACAAACGCCGTAGGGTGATCACTCCCTAATTTGAGACTTTAGGTCCAGAATTAAGCATAATACCGATTGATTTCGTCATTATCTAGGCTTGTATGATGCCGAAATTTTAAAAAGATCATTAAGTTGAAAGTTATGAACCTCGAAAATGTTATATGAAAATGTTTCGAAGCTCATAACTCTCAAATTAATTATCTTATTAAAAATTCGGCATCATACAAGCCTAGGTAATGACGAGACCAATCGGTATTATGCTTTGTTTTGGATCTAAATCCTCAAATAAGGGAGTGATCACCCTACGGCGTTTGTATGGAGAACGGCCCGGCCAGTTCACCCTTAGCGGACTAACCTCTGCCTAGAACAGATGTATTTCATCACACATGACGAATTGCACTGGCCCTTCACTCTGAGACATAGTTGTCTCATGTGCCTGTAATTTCACTGGCTCTCAAGGACTGCTGCCGGAACACACTGTTAGGTGCTTTGCGACAGATTTTCTAATTGAGGGTGGTAGCTAGCTAGGCGGTCAATAGCAAAATGCCCTTCCACCATGCGGTGAAGCTTAAGCCGGTGGATAAATTGACGATATCGTCCACTGCATGCATGGTGGTAGGGCACTTTGCGAATGCCCGCCTGGCTAGCTACCACCCTCAAGTAGAAAATCTGTCGCCAAGCACCTAACGGTGTGTTCCGGCAGCTGTCCTTGAGAGCCAGTACTACTTCTAGGTTAGGCTGAACAACATCTTCGAAACATCATCACTTACCATCAGGTGAGATAGTGGTCAAAGGCTAACTTATCAGGCATAAAAAAAAAACTGCGGATGCCAAGATGTCAAAATATCTTGCAATTTCGGAAATTCTAAACTTAACAATTTCAAATTAGTTATTTAAGATAGGTCTTAAGGAAACATTATGTGAGACAGCAAACAGACTCGATCTTTACGCAAGGGACTCGTAAAAACTTTCAACACTTTAACGACCTATTGAAACAAAATGGCGGATGACGTTTAAGAAACAGTAGTCGTAAATGATTGAAGCAAGTCCTTATTCAAGTTAAATAAAACGGTGCTGGGCTGTTCTAAAGAACCTTTTACATTACTTACTTGTGCGATGTTGTAAATGTTTCAGGATGGCCAGAGGCGCTTTTTGAATGAATATTCAAACCCCAGCTTTTTTATGAGTCTCCTTTTGGGTATAACATAATATAAAATATTTTTTATTAAGCTACATTAGAACGGAAAAAGTTTGAAAACACATGTCGAAGATTTATTGTCCATATAACTAACTAGAGTACATGCCGATGCAGTAATGATCTTTTTTTTATTTACCTGGTAGATTGCGTCTGCCACATACGCAATTAATTGTCACTTTGTTGTGGTCCTTTTTGTATTTACTTTTCTCTATACTTGTGACTTCGTTCAAGCCTAGGAATAGAATTGAAAAATATTATTATTTAATAATTTTATAATTAATAAATACATGAATCTATTTTAGGGATGAACAATAGGGATATCTTTTATAGTTAGATTAACAAAAATAATTTCATTCTGAGTTGATATAATCAAATGATGCACTGCCTAGAAATCAAGCGAAAATCAGTTGAATTGGGTTTCACTTATAACATTTTATTTAATGTATTTTAATAAAACATTAAATAATTTCTATAGATCCAATCTAAAGTCGTGATACAATAAGAAAACATATATTTTGGAAGATGTTTATATGTAATCTTTTTGCATAAAACAGGTCATGTGAGTTAACTGCTACTAGGAGAACATAAAAGTGTACTTCAAATTCACATATAAATGTCAGCCTCAAGTTCTTGAGGAATCACGAAAAAATCGACAGCGGAATTGATATTTTTTGTACGAAGATATAGCTTCTTCTCACACCGCAATCTGAAATAGAAGCGCTCGTAGCGAAGTTTACTTAGCTGTTCTCAAGCGATCAGCAAAGTCAAGCAACGTCGCGCGCGGTCATGAGTTGGATGGGTGACCGCTAGTGACATTACTACTGAGCGTTTCCGTGCTTCGGAGGGCACGTTAAGCCGTCGGTCCCGGTTGTTGTCTTAGGATGGCAGTCGTTATAGCATGGTGGTAGGGCATTTTGCGAATGCCCGCCTGGCTAGCTACCACCCTCAAGTAGAAAATCTGTCGCCGAGCACCTAACGGTGTGTTCCGGCAGCTGTCCTTGAGAGCCAGTACTTCTAGGTTAGCCTGAACAACATCTTCGACCACATCATCACTTACCATCAGGTGAGATAGCGGTCAAAGGCTAACCTATCAAGTATAAAAAAAGAAAAAAAAAAGTCTTGTTAATATTGTGGTAGTCTTTTGTCTTTGAAAAAGATAGTGCTCGTTATGAGTTTGGTCCACATACCCTGCACCTAGCACCATCTGAAATATTTATTTTACCAAAAAAAAGAGGAATTTAGTTTGCGGGGCCAGAAGAAGCAGTTTTTGCACATTTTCCAGTTTTCAATAAAATTTGGAAAACGTGCAACCAAATTAATGCCATCTATTTTCATAAATGTTTTGATCGAATGACAAAAATATTTGCAGAACTTTTGGCATGACAGAATGTACCATACACTCCTTTAAACTATCCGGGTTAACAACATAAATATTATTATTACTTACGGGATGTGGACCATGCCGATTTTAGTTTTATAACTCCCGATATTTCGACGCAGTTGCATGCATCATGATCGCGGGGTGACTGGAGAAAAGAGCGGTTGACAAAAATCAGGAGCAGACGAAACGGTCTACCCTGTTTCTTTGTCTTTTGCTACGGGTACCACAAGAGCTCAAAAATAAAAATCGCCACGGTACAAATCCCGTTAGTAATAATAATAATAAAATGTATCATTTTTTTAATACAATCTGCTCCACGGTCTAGAGCTAAACAGTCACAAATGATATTTAGTCAAAAAATTAGAAACTGTAAAAATCTGGGTCTTACAACTACGTGTACAATCCATATAAAGGATACCCCTGTAGTAATGTACATACTTTTTCTGTATAATGAAGAATATCCCAAAAATATCGCAACATAGTCTAAAGCCATCTTATATTGCTTGCAAAGCTCTCGGGAGCAGTTGAAACTTTCGTTTTGTAAACATTTTCTCTGTCTGCCCGTATTATTGGAGTTTCGAAGTCGATTCCCAACGTAAGTAAAGGAAATTCAAAAACTGCTATTATTTTTATATTTTCCTTTTCTGCCAGACGGCTTACAGGTCCTTATATTATTTATTTAAAGAATATTTAAGTGAGTATTCCATATACCTATTTCAGAGAACGTTTCACATGGTTTTCGTTTTATATGGAGCTTATTGTACAATAGCGAGTAATGCAAACTTTATAAATAAAAATATATCGTTATAGACCGTGAAAGCGCACCCTATTACTGAGCCTCGGCAGTCTGTCTGTTCGTCAATCATCTACCCTTTGAACGAACCGTAATTATAGGTAGCTAATTATTATTTTTACAGAGTATGTGTTGGTATAACCCATTGCCTAACAATTAATAACAATAACCAATAAGTTACTAATAGTGGGGTGTCCTCATATAAAAAATGATTTTTAAAAGTTTATTCTTTTTGCACTATCATTAATACTGTTACACACAAGCGTCATAATTGTTATGATATAGTACAATAAAACACCAATGATAGCCGAGCGGTTATAGCTATGGACTGCTGTGCCGCAGATCCATGGTTCGATCCCCGCCGCTGGCTTGAGCTTCAATGCATGGTGGGAGGGCATTTTGCGTATGCTCGCCTGGCTAGCTACGACCATAAAGTAGAAAATCTGTCGCCAAGCACCTAACAGTGTGTTCTGGCAGCAGTCCTTGAGAGGTAGTAAAATTACAGGCATATTATGAGACTTAACTACTATATATCTTAGGATGACGGGCGCACTGCAGTTGGTCATTTGTGACGAATGGCATCTGTTGTAGGCAGAGGATACTGCTTGACATCGGGTGGGCCTCGAGCTCGTCTATCACAATGATATAAAAAGAACACTAAGCATCGTTCAAGTTCATGTCAGGCACCCGGAATGGACCTCGATCTCTATGAAAATAAAAATTTAAATTTTCTTTTGGTACGGAAACTTCAGTTTTGGTGTTCAACTCCTACTTGGCCGGTTGTAATAATCTATTTGATAAAACTCGCATAACTAGTAGTTGTAATAACACTACAGTTTCGCTGTTGTCGTAAAATTTAAAATAATTTTACTAGTACCTAGATAACTGGCAGTGACCTGAAGCGTTTGGTGATTTAATAGCGGATAGTTCCTAACTGAAAATTGGACTGGTAGATTGGATTGTTAATGATAAATTTGTGATTTCAATATAAACTATTAGATACTATTAGTATGCCTGAAACTGTACTAAATTTAACAATTTTGGCCCATGGGAATTCGAATGCAATGTTGTCGTCTGAGGTGGTAATCGAACGTATCTTCCGGTCAAATGTCTTGTGTGTAGGTATGTCTGTAAAACGTTTTAATGCATTCTTTAAAATTGTGAATGGTACCTGGTAAATATTATAGTTAGCCATGTGCAGACTCCGTCATTCAAGCCCACTGCCATCTTAAGCTGTTCATCAAGTTGATAGGGCATTTGTCGAATACTCGTCGAGTTTCATAGCTTTGTATGCGGTAGTACATCAGAGACATTTCTGACTCTTGATCAAACCTGCTCAAATTTTTGACCATATTATCACTAAACAACTGGTAAAATAGTTGTAAACGGGCCATCAAGAGCTAGTAACTAGGAAAGCTCGTAAATTTTTCTTAGATAACTCCGTCTGCTGAGCTAATAAATAAAATTCATTCAGCTTTTTATAAGATTTTTTATTTTATGATGTAACTAAATGTTTTTGTAGTTTAAACATTATTTGTAGGTCTAAAAAATGTATATGTAGCCAACAGCCACTTGTGGACTCTTTTGTATTCCTTTTTATAATATTTGACTCTTTTTAATAATATATTTTGTAATTAGAATTTAAGGCTTTAGTGCAATTTTGTTTTAAACGTCAATAGTCAATATAATTTTACGACGAAAGCAAATGTGTTTCCTTATTTCTTAAAGAAATTTATTATTTTGAGAGTACAATTAAAAGGGAAAGCTTAGTCAGTCATATAGTGGGTTAATTTGCACTTACTTCCTATATTCGCCATCTGACATGTATAATACAAAATAAAACTGTCTAAAAGTAGTGTACGGACTACGAACACTACTTTTTCAAGTCATAGGGTCAGGTCCTTAATTTTTACACTGTGACTTTGACACTGTGTTATTTTTTTCGGAAAATGAAGCCCACTATGGAGTTCGAATGAAATGAAGATAATTTTTATTGCCGTTCGAATAAAAAATTAAGATCCTTGGATGTTTTATTGCAGATAGGTAAGCCTTTGACTTCAATCTCACCAGGTTATATAGAAGTCGTGTCAATGAATTAAAGTCATATCCAAGTCAATCTCCAAATAATTTATTCAATTTAGGCCCGGCGGCGTTTGAATCATAAGATAGTTACTATTCATAAGAATAAATGTATAGGTATTTCAAGCGCTCGTAGCGAAGTTTGCTTAGCTTTTCTTAATTGATCAGCTAAGTTAAGCAACGTCCGCCGCGGTCAGGAGTTGGATGGGTGACCGCTAGTGACATTACTACTGACCGCTTCCATGCTTCGGAGAGCACGTTAAGCCGTCGGTCCCAGTTGTTGCGAATGCCCACCTGGATAGCTACCACCCTCAAGTAGACTAACTAATCTGTCACCAAACACCTAATAGTGTGTTCCGGCAGCTGTCCTTGAGTGCCAGTAATTTTAGGCTAGCCTGAACAACATCTTCAACTGCATCATCACTTACCATTCAACTGCATCAGGTGAGAAAGTGGTCAAAAGTAAGAATATACTTATATATATACTATAAAAAAACATAACCAATAGAAGTAGGTATTACAAATTAAAAATTTTAAAAAAAAGTTGAATTGTGTGCAGTTTAACTTGTTCAGGAAGTATTTTATCAGTTTGTTATGTTTGATAATAATGATCATTGAAAAACCAAGCCTTTGACATTTACAACGCTCTTATGGGTTTAGGTTATTAATTCACAATTATCTATTAAATAAAACAGGTATACAACACTAAAATGTTCCATATGCGATGCGATGTGCAGACCGAAACTTAGCTACATGTCTAACAAATTAATGATGAGGCTATAGTAACAAACTACTTCAGAGTAGATACATTGTTTCGACTAATACTTAATATAATTTCCAAGTATTCCGTGGAATTCTACATCAATAAACTCCACACTGTATGGTTTGTGTGAAATTAATATACAAAAGCACTCCGTGATTTATTTTCGCTTCCTGAACATTTAATACGCGATGAAGCATTTATAATGTATTTACGTAAAACTAAAATAGATGGCACGATTTTAAGTTTCTATTGTTACAGAAGTGAAATGTGATTCGGTGAGAGACACTACTGTTTTCTTTGATTTCGTAAGAAATAAAAGTCGGGTTATTAGAGACATCTCGTCTCAAATTAAAGAGGAAGAGCTTGAATGATGTTTCTTTTAAGGGGTTCTTATTTCGGTATACAGAACAACACAAAGTAAACAAAAGCGACCCTTTAATCAATAAATACCTAGTATTGTGCCGTATCTACAGTATTAAGAGTAGCACGGAGCGCTTTAAGAGTTCAAACTCGATGTAATTGTGTATGCATATTGCTGCGCCTAATATTTATGCTTCTGGTTTGCTAGTTTTTATATTTACTATTTATTTTATCCCTAAATATCAAAATAACACTTCCCCTACAAAACGATATTTCTATTTATTTTTGAAAATACTTGATTTAACGAAAATTACATAATCAACATCATCAGCCGGAAGAGGTCCACTGTTGAACAAATGCCTCCCCAAAGAACGGCTATTAGCCGCTTGTAATCATTGGCTACCCGTGACTTGAAAGATGTCGTCAGTCCATTTGGTGGGGAAATTTGGAAATTTGACAAACAAGAATCATAAATATTAGGTTATGCAATATGCTTACCAATTTCTCCGAGTTTGAACACTTAGTATTTAAAATATGACGAAAGTACGTTTGCATGGAAATTGCCATAAGCACTCTAGCTTTATGCAACAGGCTTTTTTATAGTGATGTAAACGTAGCTATATAAAAATGTCACTCTTCCGGTATGTCTTTCAGCATGTCAACGGTCTAAGTACCCTAAACAGATTGAGTTACAAAGCCCAAATCTTTTATCATTATTAACCATTATCTAAACATTCGATTTAAAAACTCAAACAAATGGGTATTAGTTGCAGAGTCGACTAGATAAAAAATATTCGTTATCGGAGAATTAAGACCCACGAAAGTGAGTAAAATAAATCGAAGAGTTATACTTTTGTCGTAAATTATAGAAATTGGCGGACAAACAATAAGGTTCTCATTCTCTTCTTATCATTATCCCACTTCTAATGGGGTCAGCTTATGTGTTCCTCTTTTAAAACCTCACGTTCACAAGTTTCTGAATTAGTTTTAAGACCGCCTGCCAAAATACATAGTTAAAAAAAATCTTGATAAAACTCTTTTCTTTTAACATGCTGATGAATATGTAATTCCAATATTAAAATATCTTTCATTAGTATTAATATCCATTAATAAAAAGGTCTAATCATTCTATAAACGTCATGTATACATATGTGAGTATTTTCGAATACACCTATACATACACACACGTACCAAGATACTTGTACTCACTCATTAAAAATTCTAATTAGCTATATTATACTAATCTTGGTACGTGTGTGTATGTATAGGTGTATTCGAAAATACTCACATATGTATACATGACGTTTATAGAATGATTAGACCTTTTTATTAATGGATATTAATACTAATGAAAGATATTTTAATATTGGAATTACATATTCATCAGCATGTTAAAAGAAAAGAGTTTTATCAAGATTTTTTTTAACTATGTATTTTGGCAGGCGGTCTTAAAACTAATTCAGAAACTTGTGAACGTGAGGTTTTAAAAGAGGAACACATAAGCTGACCCCATTAGAAGTGGGATAATGATAAGAAGAGAATGAGAACCTTATTGTTTGTCCGCCAATTTCTATAATTTACGACAAAAGTATAACTCTTCGATTTATTTTACTCACTTTCGTGGGTCTTAATTCTCCGATAACGAATATTTTTTATCTAGTCGACTCTGCAACTAATACCCATTTGTTTGAGTTTTTAAATCGAATGTTTAGATAATGGTTAATAATGATAAAAGATTTGGGCTTTGTAACTCAATCTGTTTAGGGTACTTAGACCGTTGACATGCTGAAAGACATACCGGAAGAGTGACATTTTTATATAGCTACGTTTACATCACTATAAAAAAGCCTGTTGCATAAAGCTAGAGTGCTTATGGCAATTTCCATGCAAACGTACTTTCGTCATATTTTAAATACTAAGTGTTCAAACTCGGAGAAATTGGTAAGCATATTGCATAACCTAATATTTATGATTCTTGTTTGTCAAATTTCCAAATTTCCCCACCAAATGGACTGACGACATCTTTCAAGTCACGGGTAGCCAATGATTACAAGCGGCTAATAGCCGTTCTTTGGGGAGGCATTTGTTCAACAGTGGACCTCTTCCGGCTGATGATGTTGATTATGTAATTTTCGTTAAATCAAGTATTTTCAAAAATAAATAGAAATATCGTTTTGTAGGGGAAGTGTTATTTTGATATTTAGGGATAAAATAAATAGTAAATATAAAAACTAGCAAACCAGAAGCATAAATATTAGGCGCAGCAATATGCATACACAATTACATCGAGTTTGAACTCTTAAAGCGCTCCGTGCTACTCTTAATACTGTAGATACGGCACAATACTAGGTATTTATTGATTAAAGGGTCGCTTTTGTTTACTTTGTGTTGTTCTGTATACCGAAATAAGAACCCCTTAAAACGTATTAGCTGTTCTTGCTGTCCTATTCAGAAACGTCAATTAACATCAATTAATGTATATTCAGTTTCAATTTATTTTAAATACATCACTAATTTGCGGCTTAGTACAATATGGGGGTCTCAAAACGCGAGTGAATAGATAGTTTCTGGGTAAGCGCGTTCCATCATCGATAGCATCATCATTTAACATCAGTTAGATAGTGGTAAACTGCTGCCCAGACAGTAAAAAAAAAACTTTATCTTTCAGAAACTAGCAAAACACTCAAGTCTAGTCTCTCACTATGCAATCAAACAATCAAACACAAATGCACATAACGTCATGATAAGAATATGTTTCTCACCTTTGTTGCTCATTAGTATCACTACCAGCTAAGTGCATAAGTGCAGCTATAAGCATGCAAGATTCCAGCGTTGATACCTTTAGAAATAGGGTTTTGTTTTCCCTAATAAAGGAATATTATTTAACTGTGTTACGGCAACTTAGATCAGTAGAACTAAGTTATGATAATATTTTCCTTATATCATACATTAATTTACCTATAATAAAAAAAACAATTAAATATAAACCATCCAGTATTTTATTCCATAAAATATATACAACACCACACTGAGAAAAATCTTAAAGTCAAAGGCGCCCTAATGACGGCCAATTTATATGGTATAAAGCAAAAAACCGACCAAACGTAAATACGTATAAAAACGCCTTCCCACTAGAAGGCGTTAAACGAGGTCAGTGAAGGCGAATGTTTCTTTTCGTCTTCATTTAAGGTGTATTTTGTGGTCTTTCTCAAATATTGACTTTTCGATGAGGCTGATTAAGTCGTACGTTATAGTGATAATCACCGTATATAAACCGCCGTAAAAGTAAGGTATATTTTATGGTCAATACTGCAATTATTATCGTATAACAAGTTCAATTCTGAAATTACTTTACGGAAGGCGTTTTTTGACGGTTGTGTTTATTATAAAACATGGTACATTTTTATTGATTGCGCTTTGCGTGGTAAAAATCATCTTAAGAGTTGTGAATTCATCTTGCGTAGTTACAATTCAACGGTAAAATGTCAAATTTGATTTAAGCTCCAAAGTAGTTTTTCTCAGTGCATAAGATGACGATGTAGGTATACCTACTTTGAAAGAGAAAATCTCTCGTTACAATTGCACTTATCCAAATAACATTAAAGAACAATATCAGGGATTACTTAAAGTTTCAATCGAGCACTCAGAGAGTCAACATCACCATGATGCTGCATTAAAATACACGCTTCATTGATATTGCGACAGTACTACGTAATATGAAAGATGTTACGTCGATGTACGTTTTGGCAAAATTGTTAATTGTACTAAATGTTTTATCTTTCATTAATTTAATTCATATTTTTGTGATGCTTTAATCAATATATTTTCATTGCCACATGTTTTTGTGACAGAACAAGCCCAAAGCCCCCCTGATGTTAAGTGGCCTAACCTCTGCCTATAACAGATGCCGAATTGCACTGTGCCCATCACACTGAGACGTACATTTTTTAGGTCTCATGTGCCTGTAATTTTTCTGGCTCTCAAGGACTGCTGCCGGAACACACTGTTAGGTGCTTGGCGACAGATTTTCTACTTGAGGGTGGTCGTTAGCTATGCGGGCATTCGTGCCCTTCCACCATGCGGTGAAGCTCAAGCCCGCGGGCCGCGGCGGGATTCGAACCATGGACCTGCTGCTCAGCAGTCCATAGCCAATGCTACTGAGCCATCACTGCTTCGAAAACCAAACCAAAACCTCCTTTAAGAACTGCTTAAAAACATTTCTTCGATTCGAACATCTATTACTGGATGACTCAACGATGACAAACATTCTCTTTCACACAGAACCAAATCGTGAGTAATAGCTTAACATCCCATAATCGAAAATAAAGTGTTCATTATAAGCCATGACAGCACCAAGTGTTATCAAGTCAATTATAGTAGTAGCCGGCTAGATGACAGCAAAAACCCATCAATCATACATTGCGGTTAGATACTATATGTTGTCCAGTTTAAACGCATCACTGCGCTCAGCCTATTTATTCTGTGGCAGAGCGATTGGTGTAAGTTTGATGATGCTTTTGAAATAGTAAAAGTTGTTTTGAAGAGTATTTCAAATAATTTATGATGGGATTTGATAACACTGCGTTGTGATTGAACACGAATGTTTTTGTCTGAAAAACCTTTCGTTCCGTTAAACTTTTTTGTACATTAATTTAGGTGAATTTGGCATTAATGTCTAGGTTTTCCGAGTAATTTCACATAATGTTGTCTTAGGTTTTCGCGATTATTACACAGAGTAATTAAACAACTTTAAACGGTTTAAATCGCGTATATTTATCATTATTTTTGTCCCGACGTTTCAAACACTTTGCAGTGATCGTGGTCACGGGGTGACTAATTGGTATTATTTGTCACATGAGTTATTAAGAAAATTATTTGGTCTACCGACTGAATATTTTTATATTAATCATAACGTTCCCTATTCACGCAGTATTCGCTCACAGTGTCCAGAGGTCTTGCAGAGGTCGAACCGAATGTATTGGTTGGGTTTGTCCTGGCCATGTTCACAAACCGCAGACTTGGTGGAGCGTCTGTTCTTCATGTCAGCAATGTGTTCTTTTACCCGGATACCAATGCTCCTCTTTGTTTGCCCAATGTATGACAGCCCACATTTACAATCAAGTTTGTAAACACCTGCATCTTGTAGGGGAATATTGCACTTAACAGGTCTTAAAAATTGGTTGATCTTCTTGTGCGGCTTAAAGTAAGTTTTTATTGAAGCTTGTCTTAAGATATTACTAATTTTGTCCGTGACACCCTTGATGTAAGGTAAGATGGCAGGTTGTCTCTCAACTGTGGAAGGCTTGGGCCTGCTTCTATGACGCATTCTTGGGAGCTTGTGATTATTGCTTCGCAGTACTTGTTTTACATACTGAAGCTCCTCCTTGAGATGGTCAGTGTCGCAGATGCCATGTGCTCTCTGTAACAAAGATTTTCCTACGGTAGCCAAACGATAAATTAATAATTTCACATATCATGCTTCCTCAAGAACATATTTGTGATCGGGGCGTATATAAAAATCAAGTACGTTTTTTTTTATAAATTAACACTGTTTGAATTTAATATAATGTGTAAACATGTGGAAACACACAAAAAGTGATGAATGATGTCTTGAAAAATGTAACTCATATAACTAGGTTGACAAAGTTTCATATCAAGTTTTGAATCAGGTTCAGTAATAAAATAGATAATTAAACGTTTGTTAGATCACAAATGTCTCTAATCAATACGCTGCAATAATAAAATAATAACAGAGTATAACAAATATTAGT
Organism: Plagodis pulveraria; assembly: GCA_963890685.1. Lineage (NCBI taxonomy): Eukaryota > Metazoa > Arthropoda > Insecta > Lepidoptera > Geometridae > Plagodis > Plagodis pulveraria. The sequence goes on from OY982965.1 coordinate 10,189,238, forward strand.
TCTAAGGCATTTGCAAATCGTTATAGGTTAAAGACACTAATTCTCTGTCAACAGGAACTTTGAAACATTGTATAACATATACTTAAATTAATTAGTGACCTGTTTTATGTCAATAACAACCTTTCATGCTGGCCACAAATAAAATTGTAATCTTTGGCCCATATAGACAATAAAACAATTGAATGTCGCTGTTTATTGCGATTCCGTTGTTCAGTTGTCTGCTATTAATTCGCGCGATCGTGACAAAGTTGTCACTTTATATAAACGTTTGTCGCACATTTATCTTTCGTTGACAACGCAACCAATGTTGGCAGCCAAGCACAAGTATTAAAACTAAGCTTGCAATGCGCTATTAACTTCAATTACGCCAGCAAATCCCAACCTTAACTCTTCGAGATAAAGATCAAATGTTTTGTTACTAAGTGTGTACGATTTATAAGAGACATAAATCTCAGTGAATGTCTTAAGTGGTGTAGTGGAACCTTATTTGTTGCTACATCGGTGTATGGATAAATCTGAATAGTGAGCTCCCCATACGGGGTTGCTGCAATTTAATTAATAGAATGCTAGAGGTTTTGTGCTGACATTTAAACTAACATGCTAACGGTACTTAGGGCCAGTATACGATATTTAGATAATATATTTTGTACGGCCAAAGGTTTTTAGTACTATTAACTCGCGTAGTGGCGAATTCCTTGCGAATCTAGATTCGCCAGTTAACAGAAAATTCTCCAAAAATTCCCTAATCTTAATAAATATTTTATTTCCTTTTTATTGCCATATTATTTACTTTTAGTCGCAAAATTGATAGTTTTTTTTGTGTTTTCTACACCTTAATATGCTTAAATTCAGTTTTCGATCAAGAATATATATATTGTGTCTTAAGTTTAAGGTTGAACTGGCCGGTCACTTCTCCATACAAACGTCGTAGGATGATCACTCCTTTATTTGAGATTTTAAGTCCAGACTTAAGCATAATACCGATTGATATCGTCATTATCTAGGCTTGTATGATGCCAAAATTTTAAAAAGATAATTAAGTTGTAAGTTATCAGCCTCGAAGACTTTATGTGAAAATGTTTCGTGGCCCCTAATTCTCAAGTTAATTATTTAATTAAAATTTCGACATCATACAAGCCTAGATAATGACGAGATCAATCGGTATTATGCTTTATTTTGGACCTATATCCTCAAATAAGGGAGTGATCACCCTACGACGTTTGTATGGAAAACGGGCCGGCCAGTTCACCCTTAAGGGTTTATTACATGCACTTAAACAATTTGAAACGGTTTAAATTGCGTATATTTATTATTAGTTTTATCCCGACGTTATAAAATATATTAAAAATAAAGAAATTTACAAACAAACATTATTAAAAACAAGATACGCGCAAAGAACATAACCTTTACTTGGCAGTCGGGTAAAGATATGTTTTTTTTTTAACTTGTGATGAAACATTGCTGTCATATGAACATTTTAAAACAAAAATATAAATCACCAAATAAATACCAACAGAAATATAAAACTATGTCCTTAAACTAAAATATTAACTTAAAATATTTGTGTGTTTGTATCAATAAATTTCGTAACGGTTGAACACATATTGATATTATTCTTTTAATCCTAAAATATGGCGTAAGTTTCCTAAAATATTCTCAAATCTTTCGGATGTAACTAAAACGTTATAGTTTATTGCACATAACACTGCTTTTTATCTAAAACGCTTTTTTATCTTTTAAATAGCGTATTATCCAACACAAGCTGCTTAAAAAGGTCTGAATTGTGTCAAAGTCGCCATTTTCTTCGCAATCTCTGGTTCAATTCCAGAAACCTTTTAATTGTTTTTGCTATAACACTGGGGAGATACCACAGGCAGTTAGCTTAAAGCTAAACTGCTATCCCTGCCGTTTAGGACTGCAACTTAATTAGCTTAGCTGCAAATTTGTTGCAATAGCTTTATTAGCTTGCTCTTTATGAACCTTCCGCAGTCTTAACGAATTATGTACCTTTAGTAAGAAGACGAAAGTAACTTTATTGCATTACCTCATTAGTATAATTGCTGCTCAGAAACAATTTGTCTACTGCATCTGGGAGGTTCAAATATAATATATATATATATATATATATATATTACAAAAACTTTTTAAGTACACAAGATATAGTTTCGAAACAAAAAGCATTCGAAAAAGAGTTTAATTTTGTACATAAAAACTTCATATCATGTTCTCTTCTCTTTCACTTGAAGAATGTGCTAGTAGTATGCGTCGAGTTGTCTTGAATTTTAAGATGAGATGTTAGATTATAATAGATTTTTGATGTTTCCAGTCACTAGTCCAATTTTTTTCCCACAATAACTTGTATTATTTATCAAGTTACGTAAGATATCTTAATAAATCCACTTTGTATAAATATAAAATATCTCATATACAAAATCAAATCATGAGTATTATAAGAATCTATTTGAGTTTTTAATGCTTTTATTATTACTTCCCATTACCAAACCTGATTTGAAATGGACATGACTGCAGTGCGGATGCACTAGGGAAGCGTTCGCAGAACAGTTGGTGTGGAAACAATGCTGAGATATTCCAGAAGCCAGATGTTTTTGTTTCGACCGACTCTAAGTAAATACACCAACGTTGCTTCAGAATGTATAAAGCAAGCCAGAGTAGCTGAAATATATCAGGTTCATCATTTCATGACCTAAGCTATATGTCGCAGTCAACTAGCTTAATCAGTCTTTCAACAGCTTGGCTTATTTACTATGCGGCACATTTTAACTAACGGCTTGAATAATTCTGAATAAAAGTTAGCCATCATTCAAACAGCTAAGCAAATAACTTGGATCGATGGCGTTTAACTACTTGGTTAACCTAGTCATTTATTTTGGATTTGTTAACTACTTACCTTACTTACTCCTTTAATTTGCATACCTCTTTCTGGCGCCACTACCGCTACAACCGGGGCACGCTCGCTTTGCTCGCTCGTTCGACTCGCGTGGTCACCAGTAACCTAATACGCTCCTCCTCGCTTCGCTCGTGATCGCATCTATAGATGACTTTGTCCTAGTCTAGTTATTTTATGAATGGTCTAAGTATTAGCCAGCCAGTTCATTAAATGTTGTATGGAAAGTAAAGGCTAAATTTCGTTCAGGCCGCTAGTAAAATAGCGTCCATTGCTAGGCCGTTAAGCAAGTTGGTTGCGACATATATAAATTGGCGCTGCAATTTCGTGAACTGTTCATCAGCATACTTAAATAAAAGGCCAAGGAAACAATTTATTTATATTAAGTGATTCATATTTTTATAATTGAATAGACATTTATTTAAACTGCGTTGTTTCGTTTATGATAAAACTAATAATTACATTTCAGGCAGGCTATTCACGCGCAAAATAACATTTGAATAACTTCAAAGTTCCGATCAATTTGCAATTATCATGGTCACGAGGTTGCAATCCATATAAATTAATGCCAAGCTTAGACAATAAGTAATTAGATGTGAATTTGTGCGTGAATATATCTGTACTTGCTTTATAATCATGAGTTTAGATTAAATACAATGGCTATATAAAGAGAGGTGCTTTAAAATCAATGAGAAAGTTTTATCGATTGATGCACGCTTAGTATTTTAATCAATTAACTAAATGATTTTAAGGTTCGTTACTTGCTGACCCCAAGGTCTCCAAGAACCTAATAATATTTAGGTTTTAAGAAAAGTGGCAGTTTTTGCGATTATGTATTAACATTTTAACTTAGTAAACCTGCAATTAAATGATGAAATCATATGTTAAAGCTTTGTATATTAAAAAACGTGAATACGTTATCAAATAACTGCCATTTTTCATATACAATAATAAAAATATATTAAGTTCTTGGGGCAAGCACAGTATCAAACAACTATCCTTACAACGATTATATTTGGTTACTCATAAACCAAACATACACTAGGTTCTTTGGGCAGACACAGTACCTAACAACTTACCTAACTACGATAATATTTGATTTTTCATAAACCAAAAATATACTATGTTCTTTGGGCAAACACAGTACCAAACAACTTATCTACGATATATTTGTTTCATCATAAACCAAAAATATACCCATATTCTTTGGGCAAACACAGTACCAAACAACTTACCTAATTACGATTATATTTGGTTTTTTATAAACCAAAAATATAACACAGTACCAAACAATTTACCTAACTGCGATTATATTTGATTTTTCACAAACCAAAAATATACTATGTTCTTTTGCCAAACACAGTACCAAACAACTTACTTAAGTTCGATTATGTTTATTTTTTCATAATCATATTACCAATGGGTTTTTTAACACTCCTAGTACAATAAGCCTTCTCTCTTCATCATACACAATTTACCTCAAACCAAACTCAACAACTCAGCTAACTTACGTAACTTGCTTCTGAAGCTTCTACAGAGTGTCGTTACAACTGCATTGTTCGTAAAAAGTTGCACAAAACTTGCCAAGAGAATTTGTCGTTCTGTTTGTCTCGACGAGTTTTTAATTATCGTGATATTTGCGGGTAGTCTTCAACTTTTTGCTCCGTTAAATTCTTGCAATTTCGCAAACTACGCGAGAAGATGAGTCTTGAAATTGGATAGTTTTTGCTTTTGTTTGTTGTGCAATGAGTAGGAAAGGATTATTTAATTTTGCTTGGAAATTATTTTGATTCATTAACTAGGTGTATATAAATTGTTTTTTTTTTTTTTTATGCTATTATGACGGAACAATCACTATGCCCACCTGATATTAAGTGACAACTTCTGCCTATAACAGATGCATTTCGTCAAAAGTGTGAAGAACTGCACTGCGCCCGTCATCCTGAGACATAGGTACAGTTGTAAAGTCTCATGTGCCTGTAATTTTAATGGTTCGTATAGACTGATGCACACTGTTAGGTGCTTGGTGACAGATTTTCTACTTTAGGGTGGTTGCTTGTCAGACAAACATTTGCGAAATTACCTTCCGCCATGCGGCACACTCACCACAACTCAAGCCGGTGGTGTGGATAGAACCATGGACCGGTGGCACAGCAGTCTATAGCTATTATTGCTTGGCTCTCGTTACTTTGTGGATCGAAGTGGATTTTATATTAGTCAGCAGTTTATTTATAGCAAACAGAACAGCAGAAAGATCAAATTAGAGGATCTTGAACTGTTAGAACTTGAACGTCTGTGTGGACAATGTGGACAATAACGCAGCATAAACCTTTATCCCACTAATATTTGCTTTATAAAATATTTCTTCTTAACAATTTAAAGAACAAATTAAAAAATATGTTTCCGCTAACAACAAATTCTTATATATTTTTTAGGGTTCCGTACCTCATAAGAGAAAAACAGAACCCTTATCAGATCACTTTGTTGTCCGTCTGTCTGTGAAGACCCTTTCTGTCCCTTGGCGTTGTAATAAAATCAAACTTCTAAGCCAACGCAATCCAAAGATATATCAGTATGCCGCAAATTTTCGATACTCGCAAGAGAATCAAAACCTATAGGGTACTTCCCGTGAACTCAGAATCTTAAACTTTGGTACGAAGCAACGTCTTATAGCACAGATAAAGGAAAAACTTTGTAAAGCATAAATTTTAAGTTACATCATATAAAAAAAAATATTTTTAATAATTTTTAAATGTTATGGATTTCAATTAGCAATAAAATACCAGAACTTTTACTTATATACCTACAGGTTTATACGGAACCCTTGTGTAATGAAAACTCAGAGTTACCATGTTACAGCTACTATATTTCACTTTTATCTTATCTTATATTCCATAATTCGGGTAAGCTTACTGTCAAACACTGTATAGTTGTAGTACAGTCGTATATTATACATGGCACTTTGCGTATTAAGTACAGTAATGTCCTTACACTACAAGACTATTCCAGGCTAACTCGAATTCTCCCTGCAACTGGCCATGTTTACTCTCCCCTTCAAATATTACGTCACGAGTCAAATCAATGTCTAATAGACTACGAAATTATCAAATATAGTACTAAAGGAGTCAAGTTAAATACTTTCAAGTAAAATGTAAGGCATCAAATTAAGTACAAATAAGATTGCAACCTAACACTCGGAGCGCTATTTTGACTTTTACTTAACTGGTAGTTTTTTTACTTGCTGATAAGCTAGCGTTTGACCACTTTTTCACCTGATGGCGAGTGATGATGCGATCGAAGATGTTATTAAAGATAACCTAGAGTTGGCTTTATTTTTTATTAGTTTATTTTCTATTTCAAAGGATTTAGGTCTCCGGACGATGTCATATTGTGAAAGATCTGGATAGTCTCAGCATTTACATAGTGATTAAGTGATCGCTTATTAGCTTCTGCATATTTTAACTTTACTTATCCATGACGAGATCTACTTTGATGTCCAGATGTAGGCTGTCGCTCCTAATGTACGAGTACCAAGACGCAAGTACTTTGGATTGAGCAAGTCACTTGTTAAAAAAATGTACACGTCAAGCACTAACGAGATGTTGTGTAAATTATCTATGAGGCATCGTAAAGATGATAACTCTAACAGTGATCTACAAAATTTTGCAACATAAAAGTTAGCAAGAGTACTTACAAAGTTGTATCATTAAAATTTACGTTTAATTTTGGTAATAAGCCAAGATAATAAAGTAATATACACAGAAACTTTCGTGCCATAATATCATAATTATAATTAGTCGAGACTGGCGAGTTACTTCATAGCCCCGATTTTGCTGCGCGTCTACTCACTACTATTGCAGTGAAAATAAATATGTGTTTACGTTTTTAACTGAGTTCCAATGTAAACTTTACAAAGTTAACCCTTACTGACTGCGGCACGATTCTGCCCTGGAAAACAGGCAAAAAACACATGATTTTTTACAATATTTTTAATCAGAATCCAGTAAGTAAGCCTTTCTGGCCAAGTATAAGTTAACCGGACCAAACTGCAGGTGAGGTCCGGTTATATACGGTCAGGATGGCTTTCTTACTGGTAGACGCTTGTTTAATGCTTTTCACAAAAAAGAAACAGTTTAACAACAAATTCGTTTCATTAATATTGAAGGTTACATTCATATTAGGGCAATCACTAATAGATATTGTGATCGATTTACCGGGGGCATTTATATGTGTTTGTTGTACATCTTGATTAACGGACTCTTAATCCAACAAGATTTATAAACTGAAATTACTAAATAGAAACATAAAATCCCACACTACACCTACTTATACAACATTACTAATTACGCAACGTGCATACTTTTTCTGCGTCGCGTTAAGTGTCACAGGCTCCACAAATATATCTATCTCGTAAAATGTCATACAAAAAAGAGAGATAGATAGATATATATATGGAGCCTCCCTCCTATAAACATGTTATAATGGCTAAACTGTAATCTGTGTCTGGTACTATGTTTTTTTCGCAAGTAGATCTAAAGAGGATGACCTACTGTCCAGTAAGTAAAGTACATACTTACTTACTGGACAGTAGGAGATTCCAAAATTAAAATCTTGCTTCTTACTGGACAGTTGTGAATAAGTCTCCGGTAGAGTTCACTTCCTAGATACTTTTTAGAGATGTTATGGCACCATTACATAAACCGCTATATTGCCCTTGGGAAGTCTTGTTCCCACCAGCCACTCCACTGTTGAAGCATCTTGGGCACTCTCGTATTTCGAGATAAAACTGTTTATGAATACCATATACCTATAATAAACCTAATAGTTTTACTTCTTTCGTTAAATACTTGGTGAAAAAAATACTTGTGTTATTTTAAAAACATTTATCAGGGCAGTATTTTTAATATTACTCTAATGCCACATCGAGAAATTTTCTATCGTGCGCTTGAATAGTCAAGACCTGACGATGCTTCGTGTACAAGTGAAATGCGTCGAAAATTGTTCCGGTTTGGCTGCGTGGCGTTTGTGACGTCACGTCGGCTTAACAGGAAAATTAGGCAATTGTCACTAGATATATTTTGTATATTTTAAGTGTTTTTTTTTAAATAGTATTTTAATGTTTTCTTAAAACAAGTTTTAAAATATTTGTTTTCGGCAAGGTAACGCCTGAATCTATTTACTTTTTTTTTCATTAGTTACATAGGATGCGTTCGAAAATCACTGGGTGACTGTATATACACGGACAGCACTCGGGTAACATAAACATATGTATTACGAGTGCTGTCCGCAAAAACACGTTGGTGCTTTTTTTAAATTCGCTCATACACTTACATTTTACAAATGAAAGTTGACTTGACAGTTGAAGGATTTTCACCCGTTAGGTCAGTTGTCATTTGATAGTCTATTTATCGCATAATATTAAGGACCTTCTAAAAAAGAAATTTATTTAAATTAAGAATATATTATGATTTTTTTGCGTATACATTAATAGTATCCAATTATAGTGATTAACTTTTGTCATCGAAAAATATATGCAAAGGGCAAGGAAATAATTATAACCACTAGTTCACCAACTCGTGAGATACTCGATGCGCGAAAACTACTAAGGTAACATAATTAACTGACGGTAACATAAGTGTTACGCTGTTGAGAAGTAACAAAGAGTATCTGTCAAAGAGTTTTCAATACGACCTTCGTGATTTTATGTAAATAAATAAAGGAACAATTTAATTAAATATGATTTTAATTATTTTTATTACTGTCAAATGTCAGAATTTAATATATTATCATTTATTTGCTTTTCTACAAAATAAATCATCACCATGGAAGTCTCCTTGCGCGTTACATTATTGTTCATATTCATTTATTACATTATTTTATTTCACATCGTTTTAGTGAGACTGAGGTACATAATTAAAAATAAATTTTAAATTAAATACAATGCAGCTCATACTAGCGCTTTTTAATTTGTAATATCGCACGGTTTCATATAGCTTACTTTTACAGTATGTATATATTCAAGCAATAAATATTGAAAATTTTAAGGTTCTTGCGCGCACTTGCTATCCGTACTTTTAGCTGCTCCGCTGTCTAGTCAACTCTGTTTTGCGACGTTGTCACTTCAAAGTCATTGTTTATTAACTTTATCGCTATACTATATCGCAATATTTAACTACGTAAAATAACGTAAAATAAATTTTACGTTTTAGAAAAACAAGTGGTTCCTTGACAAGAATGCATTAAGAACCCTTCATATACAGGCTTCTTTGTAACATGGAACCAATACTGATAAGGAAAGTAAGCAAGAAGAACAGACCCTTTTGTTGTACATTGCCTTAATAACATCTTGACTTTATTGCTAAGAAATCAAATTCATGTCACTTCTTATCTATTGTAGTTCGTGGTGACTATTTCATGGAATAATTAAAATTAAATCGAGCTCAAATCTATATTAGTGTTATTTCCAATTATTAGAGTGCGTAGCGTTGTGTTCGTTTGGTTTGTAGTAGGTTTGAATAATGAAGATATTGTTGAAACAATATCTGGAAGGACTTATTTTGTGCAGTTTTATGGCTACCTTTCTGAGTGAAAATAACATTGTAAATATAAAGATTATATCATTCTTAGCTGTGTCGTGTTTTAAATAAATTGAAGTAGGAAAACTTACTTTGTAAATATTGACTGATTCATGTCTATTTGACTCGCTCAGAAGTGCTATATAAGATATAGTTTTCTAAGTGTAGGGTAAGCAATATTGAATATATAAGTAAGAACATTCAAATAGAACATGCACCATCGTCTACAGCATCGTCAAGTGAGGCTGAAAACAACCAAAAACTAGTTATGTTCAGCAGAAAAGATTACACATCAAACATACACCAATAATAAACTATCACAGTTGTTGGCTGTTAATCAACATATCAAATCAATTATGTTATTTCTGGGTTTAAGGAAAATGGGACACGATCTTAATTCCGAATATGCCACATCCTCAATTTTCGAAGGTACGATTTGGCAACCTTTTTTTTTTATAGCTCATAGGTGAGCCTTTGACCACAATCTCACCTCATGGTAAGTGATGAGGTCGAAGGTGTTAAACAGGCTTAAACCAGAATTAGAATTACTGGCTCTCAAGGACAGCTGTCAAAACACACCGTTAGGTGCTTGGCGACAGATTTTCTACTTGAGGGTCGGTGAGGCTCCACAATGCAGTGAAGCTCAAGGCCGCGGCGGGATTCGAACCATGGACTTGCTGAGCGGCAGTCCATAGCCAATGCCACTGATCCATCACTGCTTCAAATACCTGCATCAAAAAATCCCTTAAACTAGGTCAAATCTGTATACAATAAAACATAGTCTTGAGGAGATAGTACGTAGGTACTCGTTAGTATTGGTAAGGTATATGCGTATATTAACACATAATCTGCATACCTATTAAGAGGAGTGGCACTGCTCGTATTCAAAGCTATGTGTCTACATCATAGAATAGTAGAAACAGTGAACAGTTCCAAGTCGTAACAATGCAAATCCTGAACAGTATCGGAATAGTTTGCAACTACTCCCTATTAAATGGATCAGGTAGTTTCAAACTGTGTATCACAATATGAGATCTTGTTTGAAAGCTTAATTGTTGCGTCTTAAAGATAATTAAACTTTGATATCACGTCTTGCGAAGTGAAATTAAATTAAAGTACAAGGTAAATTTTACTAATTTTGAATATGCGACGTTTACTAGGCAGTGATTTATATAATGTTTGCATTCAACTATTCGATATGTTGTTTTATGAGAAAACTGTTGGTTTCCGACTAAACAGGTATTTTTATATTGTGGGAAGAAAGCGACCGCGGCGGTACGTCCACACTGAAAATCCTGAAGAAGCCTTCCGATAGAAGTTAAAAACATTATCGATCGTGATATAAGTTGTTGCCTATCCATGTTTTCACCACAGTTAGATACAACGAAATCATTGAACAACTTAAATGCCATTGCAGCACTGCAGGTAGTTCAAATGCTTCAGCCACTAAATGAAGTTGATTAATAGACATATAAAATATATTTATACAACAGTTTCTTAACGGTTCTAAAGATTAAAAGAAAAGAAAAAAGAAAGAGAAAAATCATTTATTCACTTTAGGCGTCTACCATGCTTTTATAAAGGGCAATTACAAATTTTAATATAATTTTTTTCTAAACTGTGCTGCCACGTTCAGCAAAACAAAATGTATGGAGCTATTGCGAGAGGAACACCCAAGAAACTCGGAGCCATTCTTTTAAAAGTCATATAAAAATGTGTTACAAACTTTATTATAATATATAACAATATATGTTTAAATTACGTAGGTGACAGGCGATAGCTTAGAAGAGGTAGAATTATCCAAGCATTTATGTCGATTAAGTAAACACAAACTGTGTTATAGAATTTCTTCATCCAAATGTTATTCGCGTGTAACCTGAATTTCCCTTTTTTCTGTGAGCGTTGTAATATGTTTGGGAACTTTATTATAAAACCGCATACCTAAGAAGTAAGAATTACCTAAGAAGGACCTTTTATTTGTCTTTGTTAATCTAAAACCTGGCACCACTATTTTATCTTTATTCCTTGTGTTATAATCGTGATTGTCAGAGATTAATTTAAATTTCCTTATTTTTTTACGAACGTACGTATTTTCAAACATCCTAACGTAACAGTGGGTATAGTTGACATTGAGGTAGTAGTTGACACTTTCAACTTTGAAGACATATAAAGACAGATTTTTCATAGTACAGGTCATGTGAACGCATCCCATTGATAGGAAATATATCTAGACTCATTATTTTTTTCATTTTGACAACATTGATTCTACCCTTTAGTAATGTCGTGTGTTTTTCTGTGTGGGTGTCGGTAAAAAATGATTATTATAATATTTCTAGGAAAATTACGAGAGGTGTGTGAATTTACATTAAGTCACTTTTTTGTATTGCTATGTCAAATAGCTCACTTAGCTTATGTATAATGTTGTTAATAGTTTAGTGCTCATCACCCGGATTGCACTCCTAACCTGGTGGATGCAACGGGTTCCGTTACTTTGTGTGTGTCAACTACTAGTTACGCATTTTTCAGCATTAAGTAGTAATTGACACCCAAGTTAACTACTGGTTTTCTAGGTGTAAGTCAAGTTTGCATTATGTCAGTGATCAGTGTAAGGTGACAATCATTTAGTATTTAGTGAGTCTAGTTCCTATCACTAAAACCAATACTTGATAGGGATGTCAACTACACATGCATACGGTGTCAAGTACTGAGACATTTTTTTTAAATTGAAATCAATGACCCTAATCTAGAGCAGGGTACCAGCCGCGAAAACACTGGAAAATCCCTCTCCGGTCATCTACCTCCAGGACCTGAACCTGAAGGTCGATGCTTGGGCTGCACTGCTTATTCTGGAGGGAGTAAAACCGTGCTCATACCTATTTCTGCTGCTTGAGGCAAACGAAGCAGGAGGCTTAAGTCACTCAACACCATTCTAGCCGTGAACTTTTGCAACATACGGGGTCTCCTTTCTAACCTGAACGATGTCCACTACCACCTGGAAACTGCTAAGCTGGCCTTGCTCTTTTTGACCGAAACACAGATATGCTCTCCAACAGACACCTCATACCTCACATACCCAGGGTACAAACTGGAGCATTTCTTTTTGCCGCGGGTGGGGGTGTCTTTACGTCAGAGAGGATATCTGTGCTCGTCGTCTCAGCAGCCTTGAAGGACGGGGCCTTTCTGACATTTGGTTGCGCGTAGACTGCGATGACCATAAGCGAATCTATGTGTGTCTTTATAGGTCCCATTGCTACGGTAATGCCGATACGATCTCGATATCGAATATAGATAGATTCGATATCGAGATCGTGATACTTGACGATTTCAACGCCCACCATGGCGAATGGCTTAGTCCGCGCAACATCGATCATGCGGGGAGGTCTGTTCACGATTTCGCATACACCTTCCCTGTTGGACCTTCTGCTGACCTCTCACACGGACAACTACTCATCCATAACGCTCCTCTAGGGTCGTCGGGCCACTGCCTGATCCGGAGTTCAGTGCTGGTTACACGCCCAACTCGACCCCCTCGGACCACCCTCGGTTGTCGTGTGGCACTATAGGTCTGCAGATTTGGACGGGATGCGGTCCTTTTTTGCATCCTACCCATTTGGGCAAGTTTGCTTCTAGCCGGATGATCCAGATGTCACTGCCGATTTTGTTGCTGATGTAGTGCTTCAAGGTATGGAACTCTTTATTCCATATTCTGCAGGGCCCATCAGAGAGAAACATGAACACACCGCAAAGGAGAAGACCGATCTTCTGGGCTCTCTCTTTGCGTCTAACTCGACTTTGGATGACCAAGGGAACTCACCACCGAACATACCACAGTGTGATACCTCGATGCCGGATATAATTTTCTGGCAAAGTGCAGTACGTAACCCACTGTTCTCCTTGGACATTCATAAATCAGGTGGGTCTGATGGCATCCCTCCGATTGTGCTGCGTACTTGTGCTCCAGGTTGAAACCGGTTCTAACGCGTCTTTTCCGGTTCTGCTACACATCAAGCGTTGTCCCAAAAACATGGAAGACGACTTTGGTGCACCTGATCCCTTAAAAAGGTGACCGCTCAAATCCGTCCGATCCAATTACCGCCATATAGCCATAACGTCTCTGTACTCCAAGATAATGGAATCTATTATCAATAACCAGCTCTGAGCTCTCTAGAGAAGCACCAGTTGATTAGCGATCGCCAGTACGGTTTTCGCCGCGGTTGCCCAGCTGGTGATCTTTTAGTATACCTTACTCATCGATGGGCGGCGGTGGTGGATTATAAGCCGGTGGTGGAAAGGCGAGACGGAACTTCACGTCGGTCTATCGCCTGCAACTTTATAAGGCTCAGGGTCGGCCTCACATGGAGTACTGCTCTCACCTCTGGGCGAGAGCTCCCCAGTATCAACTTCTTCCATTTGATCGCATTCAACGCAAAACGACGCGAATCGTTGACGATCAAGTTCTCTCCGACCGGCTCAACCCTTTGGCACTGCGTAGATATTTTGGATGCATCTACATCTTTTACCGTATCTATCACGGGGAGTCTACTGAGAAAATGTTCGATTTTGACGTTTGCTCAAGTGTTCTGAACCAATCAGCAAAGTTAAGCAACGTTCGCCGCGGTCATGTGGTGATTCGGAGGGCACGTTAAGCCGTCGATCCTACTTTATCCTACCGTCAAGTGAGATAGTGAACTAAGGCTGATTTATCAGGGATAAAAAAAATGTTGCCAGTTTGCCTGCAGCTCAATTTTGCCATCGGACGTCCCGACAAAGCATGATGTTTCATCAATTTCATGTCGACGTCTGGAATTCCACGACCTTGCGATTTTTACGTCATTTTCAACCTCGCACTGCCATAATTTTGAACCAGCTGTCTGGTGTAGTAAGCCCAGTATTTCCGAACAGATACGACTTAGGGGCCTTCCAGAAGAGAGCATATTCCTTCCTCAAAGACCGGCAACGCATCCTCGAGACCAATGGTGTTATGGATGTTAGTGGGCGACGGTGATCACTTACCACCAGGTGAGCCGCCTGCTCATTTGCCCTCTTATCCAATAAAAAAGGATGTTCGCTTGTCCTAAACAGGATATTCTTACAAGCTATTTAAATTGTAAATAGAGGGATTTCGGTTGCTACAGCAATAAACATAATGTACCCAGAGTTATATAGATGTATTGAAGAAACTCAAGATCCATCCAATGAAGATCCAATAAATGTTTCATCATCTTAAAATAGGGAGTCCTTAGAGATGTGTTGTGTTTTAGCGATCCGATTTAGAACAAAAAAGTTGGAAAAGTTACTGACAATATCTTTTTATTTTATTTAAGGTTGAAGGTTTGAAGATTTTACTTTAACTTTTGAAGTAGGTTGTAGATATGTATTATAGTGACTTTAACCGGCCTGTTATTAAAGACAAGTCCGTTTATGATGATAATGATATACCTTTGTTGATGGTTTAAATTAATAAGCCCACATTAAAGTATTCATTATAAATAAATGATTTTTCTATGTTTGATGTCAACTACTGAATCAACTATGTCAACTACCCAAACAAATCAATTTTTAGCATGTCAAGCATGGGTGCATGTGGTACTTTATATTCATGTATTTTTCATTTTTTATCGGTTACTCTTATGAGTTAAGTGAATAATATGCAATAATGTACATAAAACCCTTTCTTTTAGAATATATTATTCACTATTACATTAAAACATTTTGCTCACCCTACACTGTTTTTAAGGTGAATATCCCGACCTATGTGTCAACTACTCCCCCATTTACCTTATGTAACCAATAAATGTTTCTATATGTAAATTTTAATTACGGTTATAATGTAACTATCCAATGGCACAACGATGACGATTATAATGGAAATTCGAATAACGGCTCCAAAACCCGACATAATTTTAAACTCGCTCTATTTGCTGTGAAATTAGGCGGAAACTCTATTCAGGAGTTGAAAACTTTTGGAATGTTGCAGCTAATGGACTAAGGGGTCGCAACCTGGGACAAAAGATCCATTGTTGGCAATCCCTGAAACAATCGGGTCGACTTATATTGGGGGTGTTAAATCGAACTTAATTGGCTTACAACTGTGTGATATCCGATCTTCAACTGAATGAAAATAATTGTACCAATTTTATAAAGTAAGAGATAACGATATTTAAAGTTAATATTTAAATGAAATGGCTATGACGTCTATTGCTGAACAAATGCCTATTCCTCATTAGGCATTTGTGGCATGGGGGTTATTGCAAACCCACTCGAGTTTTGCCTTAATACCCACGCTAGGCAGGCGTCTTAGGGATCTTAGGCTAGGATGGTAGTTCTACAAATTACGTGGCTGCCCTCTGGTATTTTACCCTTCGTTGTATCTTACGGCACCTACAGGACAATATGGAGAGGGAGCAATTATAGTTCGGTACCCCAGATAACATTTTAGATAATATATATAGAATATAAAAGTACACCAGGACATGCTATTTATTATGAATTATTCAATTCACATTTCATTAGACTGTACTTAAAACTGTCAGTTTCTACGATATTTATTAACAACCGCGCTAGAAATAGACCCTGTTGTTCTGAGATGTACCATCAACCATCAGTTCTGAACATTTATAACACGACTATGCCTCAAAAAATTTGTGTAATATTTTCAGGGTTCATGTATGTACGATTATGTATGTTTGTTGGTCTCTTTATTCCACTATACATTTTAAACGGCTTAACCGATTTTTATGTATAATATATCGCTAGATTTGTCTTGAAAGCGCAAGTGACACTAGGTAAATAAAATATATAAAATACAAACTGGCGGATTTTAGACGCCATATTGTAATATTTTTTCTGTCAAACCTTTCGAATGGGGTCTCAAAATGAAGGCCTATATATATATAAAACGATTCCTTAAATATATACGAGTAAAACTTGCAGTTTTAATTTCAATAGAATTATAAAATGTTCAACTAACTAAACAATATGCAGTCGTGTTTTTAACTTTTTGAATTAATTTATACCTGTGTGCATTACAAGTTCAAGTTAAATAAATCAATAATGAAATGCAGAGTACCTTCATTATTTTTTACTCTAGAAGAGTAAAAAATATTTAACAGTAAGCATTATCTGACCCGAACGGACCTTGTCAATTAAAAACATGTAGCAGCCCGCCACAGAAACCAGTTGAAATTCTTTGTTCGAGGTGGTTACTAATTAAATTGCAAAGTTCATTAACAGCAGGTGCAGACATCTAGTCTGCTAGTGCGCGTCTTTAATTAGTCTGATAGAATTAGCTGCAAATAAAACTTTATTCGTGTCACATTGTACCTACATTACAAAGTACATACGTCTGTGTCTTACGAAATTAATATTTATGTTACCGTATTGTCATAAGTACCTACCGTAATAGTATAATAAATGTATAGAGATGAAAGGAAGGATTACTCTTAGAGTCAATCAAAAAGTAATGTATGTTTATAGCCTTCCAATGGTTTTACGTAAGATTGTCATCAAGCGTTTGTTTACCATTAGTTTACAAATTAGTGCAATTGTTAATCAGCGAGGTAATTTTTTTTTTTATGCATGATAAGTTACCCTTTGACCACTATCTCACCTGATGGTAAGTGATGATGTGGTACGAAGATGTTGTTCAGGCTAACCTAGAAGTACTGGCTCTCAATGACAGCTGCCGGAACACACCGTCAGGTGCTTGGCAACAGATTTTCTACTTGAGGGTAGTAGCTAGCCATTCGCAAAATGCCCTACCACCATTCTATTACGACTGCCATCCTAAGACAACAACCGGGACCGACGGCTTAACGTGCCCTCCGAAGCACGCAAACGCTCAGTAGTAAAGTCATTAGCGGTCCCCACCCATCCAAATCATGACCGCGGGCGACGTTGCTGATCGGTTAAGAACAGCATAGTAAACTTCGCTACGAGCGCTTCAAAATTATTGACCGAGCGAGAACGAAGTGTGAGCGAAGCATCCCTGCTTTAGCTTGCACAAAAATGCTCTCTTATGTCCGGTGGTTCTCCTTTACAGGTCGCATTACTCAATCGCACTTGATAATAACATAGAATTTTTAGTCGATTCAGTTATTGGATTTTTTTCAAAATTGCGGGGTTATGGGGTTATAAACCCCATATTTATAAAAACATGAAAAATCGTATATCAATTTTTCTTCAAGATACTTTTTTGTTACTCTTATCGAGAAGCAACTTTTTTGTCAGAACAACTTATTCATCCTATAAACTTAAAAGGGACCGGGATGGAAACGAATGAAAAAATTATGCTAATATTCTGTGTCCTATCAAATCACAAGGGAATTTCATCAGCTTTTGGAATAGGTCAATGGTTTTTGTTGACCAATACTATAAAAGTTGTAAGCCAATAACCGATATTATTGGCTATACCTACTATGCCCATTATCAACCCATACCCGTAAAGGTTTTCATCGTTTTTTTCTTCTCTTTTTGAACCACTGACAGATATACAGTTGAAATTTTCAATGTAGATGTATTTTTATTGCCTCTGTAACAACAAATACTAAAAATCAACCAAGTGCGAGTCGATCTCGCGCACGAAGAGTTCCGTACCCTTCGTGAAAACTAAAAACGTGCTTGATGGTGTACAAATATTAATGAAGAAACGAAAATTATCTCTCTCACATCATATTAATTTAGTCAATTTTCAGAATTTAACTCTGGTTTTAGGATTTTGTGACCTATGAACCCATCAACATGCGCAGTGAACCTTTATTTAATTACAATCTGCATAGCAATCTATGCAAGGGCAGATTCCCGAGGTTTAAAGCTCCGAGAGCCACTAGTATTATCATTGGTTTTACGTGGTTAATGTAAATGGTTAAAATCTAATGTAAATTTGAAGGAAAATTTGTGTTTTGCTGTCGGGTGTAAAAACTTTGTATGGAGCGTGTTTATTTTTGTCTAATCGTAGTATGCTACGTACGCAATATTTACGATACGCAACTTTTGATATACTTCACGCTATGGTCCGAAGTGAAATTATAGTCGTTATTTTCGTAATGTATGGGGAGTCCTAAGGTGAATTTTTTAATTAGAAAAATCCAATATTTTGCTTATATTTTTAAAACCGTTGCTCTGATCGCGCTCAAACAATAGGTAAACAATAGAGGATCGCGGCCCGCGTGTATTGATGCGAGAAAACAATGAATAAATTTTAAAATGAAATTATACAAAAAACACGAAATTTTGAATTATATTAACAATAATAAATAATTATATTAACTGCACATGGATATCCAGCTTCCTCTCCTGGCGGACTATTAAGGTCGTTGTGCACGGATCTTGTTCCGATGCCATGCTCATCAACGCTGGAGTCCCCCAGGGTTCTGTGTTGTCGCCTACGCTATTCATCCTGCATATCAACGACATGTTACGAATTTGTAACATTCATTGCTATTCGGATGATAGTACGGTCGGCGCACAGTACTTACTCTGGTCGTGTTAGCGCCCCGCACTCTAAGGTGTTGCGAAGCAGAAACAGACTTGTGTCCTAGATTGAACATTCCTTTACCAGAATCTCTGAGTGGGGAAATCTTAACCTCGTTAAATTCAATCCCTTTAAGGCACAAGTTTGCGCGTTCTCAGCAAAAAAGCTCCTTTTCTCGCCTTTTCGGCGTCGCTCCGCAATTTTAGAACATTCCCCTGAACATCTCTAAGAGCTTGTAGATCCTTGGTGTCAGCATTTCTGGCGAGGTCCAGTTTAGGGGTCATTTGCAGGCTATGGCGAAACTCGCTTCAATGAAGCTCGGTGTGTTTAACAAAGCGAAGCGGTACTTTACACCTAGTCAACGGCTTTTGCTCTACACAGCACAAGTGCGGCCCCACATAGAGTACTGCTCCCACCTTTGGAATGGCGCACCGAAATATCAAGTTTAGCCTCTCGACTCCCTTCAGCGACGAGCCGCCAGAATTGTCGACGATCCGTAGCTCTCCGACAAGCTGAATCCTCTCAGTCTCCGTAGAGATGTAGGTTCGCTGTGTGTTTTTTACCGCTTGTTTTTTGGGGAATGTTCCGACGAGCTTTTTGACCTTATTCCTGCGTCGAAATTTTAACATAACATCTCGACACCGTCAAAAGACCCACCTCCACATCCAGCAAGTATGGACATCACACTATGTTTGCTTTGGTCGCTCCTTTCTTCCGCGTACTTGTTGGATGTGGAACGAACTTCCTCCAGAGGTCTTTCCGCGAAGCTACGACATGGACCTTTTTAAAAGGGGCATCTACAAATTCTTCTCTGGGCAGGCAACGCATCGGCAGTGCAGCTAGTGTTGCAGATGTCCATAGGCAGCGGTTACCGTCTACCATCAGGCGGACCGTCTGCTTGTTTGTCACCCATAATATATATGAAAAAAAAATTAACAAATGTTAATATCTTTTTATCTATTGAACCTATTAACTTGAAACCAACGTGGCCTACAGCGGTACTGCGGAACCCTGTGATAAATGAGTTGTGTTTGTGTCTTTTTTTTAATGCTATAAAGTGAAAATACGGAACAGGTCACCGTTCTCGTGCTGTTTGAGACTGCAGTGCGCTCGTAACTCTGAGTTGTTAGTTCTTACATCTCGTTCGCCCAGTAGTTTCACTTGCTACAGTGGCCTTCAAGTATAAACAGAGTAATGTTTGAATTGAGGCAGATCTGAAACTGAAGTGGTACTCATCAAGATGCACACTTGCTAAAGTGACTTGATCTGGTGTGGTGGTGTGTATGATGAAAATCTTCAATGCCACCTCTTTCGTCTTGTTAGGCTAAACTTTTGTTTGTTTTAAATTGGATTCTCTTGCACTGAATAAATGGCAGAAAAATGCTAATTTTTTTTTGTTCAACCGTTCTTGATTATTAAGTGTGGCACCTTTTTCAACCAACCAACCCGATCTGCGCCACATGAAATTTATACCAAATCTTAATTATAGGTTTATAATTAAGTCCTGAGCTAAATTAAGAGTAGTTAGAATAAAAGATGCTGGGATTCCTAAAAATATCAGAATATCTAAGCTAATTATATGTATACTAATTTAAAACGTAATGGAGACGAACTCCATTGTTAATCGAGCCAAAATCGACGATATTATTAGAGGCAAGGTTAACAGTGAAATTAAATAAACATGCACAAGAGCATTGACCATGCAACGGATGTGCCAATTTTTTCAAGGTTTTATTTCTGAGAGTTCAAAAGACCTTCTAAAGCAATGTTAGCCGAGCGGTGTTAGCTATGGACTGCCGTACCCCAAGTCCATGGTTCAATCCCCAGCGCCAGCTGGAGCGCGTGGTGTAAGGTCATTTTGCGAATGCTCGCCGGGCTAGTTACAACCCTCAAGTAGAAATTCTGCAGTATGTGCAACAGTAGAGCCAGTAAGTACGTGGGGTATACTGAATGTTTCTAAAACTATTCACATACAAAAAAAATAAGCAATTACGGAATTCAAATAGAAAACTCTCTAGAAATATGTTTCTTAAGTTTTTCATTTGTGTTCTATATCATAACTATCATAAATCTAATAATCCAGTAATTTTCAGTATCGATGTAAGTAGTTATGAAATGACAGGCGCACGAGACTTAACAACTTTATGTTTCGGGGTGATGGCCGCAGTGCAATTCGCCACTGTAACGAACTATACTTCTGTTATAATCAGAGGTTAACATCAGGTGTATATATGTTCTTTGCATGGTCGAAATACCTACCCAAAATTATTTCTGTTTCCTAATTGGTTTTATTTAACAGTTTTCAAGTTCGCACAGTGAATATGAATTTTCTTTACAAACATTTAAGATGTTCAATGTTATAAAAGCAAAAATAGCCCTAAACAAACGCATTTAATTAAATACGATACCCACATAGATACGAATGCGTTTTCTTAGAAGACAATAACGAGTGAATATAAGATCGTGATTTGGACCACTGATTGAACACAATGGGCCCTTATCTATATCTCATCGCTGGCGTCAATGCATTACAAATAACATAGTTCTTTGTAACTGTAAACTGTCGGCATTTATTGACAGTACTAAATAAAGCTATTTGTAGGAGGATTCATAATATACAGATATGTATTTCTAATACATACATATATAATCACGCCTGTTTTCCCCAAAGGGTTAGGCAGAGGTGTGTAAATACCCACGTTTCGCCAGGCTGTTGCCTAAAGATGGCAGTCGTTATAGCACGGTGGTAGCGCATTTCGCGATTGCCCGCCTGGCTAGCGACCACCCTCAAGTAGAAAATCTGTCGCCAAGCACCTAACGGTGTATTCCAGCAGCTGTCCTTGAGAGCCAATTATTTTAGTTTAAGCCTGTTAACACCTTCGACCACATCATCACTTACTATCAGGTGAGATTGTGGTCATAGGCTTACCTATCAGCAATAAAAATATATATATATTATATATTAGGTTTTAGTCCCATGTAATAAGGGCGGGCCTATTGCCATTCACTGGGCACAGTTGCAGAGTCATACAAAATATTTTCTCTAACACACTGGACTAAAAACAAGAACATAGTACGAATAATATGATTATGCTAACAACATACTCGTATAAGACAGGAACACAAGAACATATTTGAATCGCTCGTAGCGAAGTTTACTTAGCTGTTCTTAACCGATCAGCAAAGTTAAGCAACGAACTCCTCGTTGGATGGGTGACCGCTAGTGACATTACTACTGAGCGTTTCCGTGCTTCGGAGGGCACGTTAAGCCGTCGGTCCCGGTTGTCTTCTTAGGATGGCAGTCGTTATAGCATGGTGGTAGGGCATTTTGCGAATACTCGTCTGGCTAGCTACCACCCTCAAGTAGAAAATCTGTCGCCAAGCACCTAACGGTGTGTTCCGGCAGCTGTCCTTGAGAGCCAGTATTTCTAGACTAGCCTGAACAACATCTTCGACCACATCATCACTTACCATCAGGTGCGATAGTGGTCAAAGGTTAACCTATCATGCATAAAAAAAAAAAAAATTGTATGAAATCCTGACAGGGCACTAAGATTGTATACAGCCTTTTTTTTTTATGTTATTGTGACCGTACAAGCTCGAGGTCCACCTGATGTTAAGTGGACTAACCTATGCCTATAACAGTTGCAATTCATGACAACTCACGAATTGCACTGCGCCCGTCACATTGAGACATAGTTGTTAAGTCTCATTGTGCCTGTAATTTCACTGGCTCTCAAGGACTACTGCCGGAACACACCTTTCGGTGCTTGGCGACAGACTTTCTACTTGACAGCCTTTTTGTGTGTCCAATGCACACAACACCCTACTCACATCCACGTGAAAAGTGACATGCTGCTCATTTGGCGCACTTTTCCCTTAGTCGCTTCTAACGACACCCACGGGAAGAAATGGGGAGGTGAAATTCTAACCCGGCACCCCGTGGGTAAAGGATTCATAAATAATTTAAAGTAAATTTATAAAAATAAGAAAGTATAATAAGTTTTTTCTTATCGAGTGAGTATTTGGGTTTATGTCTATTGTCAAGTCTAATGTCTATCACGAGTATAATCATTAAATTATCAGGGCGGCCACTATTTCCCAATAAGGTTAATGGCCATGCTTGGCAGGCGTCTTAGAGATCTTAGTAGAAGATGTCAGTTCTTCAGAAAGCGCTGCTTTCTACTTCGGGTATTTTTCCCTCCGTTGCCTAATAATGGCAATTTTCCTCTAAAGGAAGAGGCTGTATTCAGCAGTTAACAATCTGGCCGATACAGGCAACAGGACTGCTTTAGTCAACCTATACAATGAAACAAAAAAGTTTTTGAAGCATTGAGGGCAGAGAAGTAATAGCTATGGACTGCCGTGCCACAGGTCACTGGGTCGATCCCCACCGTCGCGCCGCCTTGAGCTTCACCGTACTGTGAAAGGGCATTTTGCAAATGCTCGCCTGGCTAGCTACCACCCTCAAGTAGAATATCTCTCGCCAATTACCTAACATTGTGTTTCGGAAAGCAGTCCTTGAGATCCAGAAAATTTACAGGCAGATGAGACCTAACAACTGTATGTCTCAGGGTGACAGGCGCACTGCAATTCGTCACATAATGAAATGCCTCTGTTATAGGCATAGGTTATTCCACTTAACATCAGATGGACCTCGTGCATATTCCGTCACAACAACATAAAAAGAATGTTGATTTTACGCAGACAGTTTATGGAGAGAATTAAATATACTCATAATGAAAAATGGAAGAATTAATAATACTCGTTCGCCATTCCTATTAAGATTCCGCCTTAAAACAGCAACTAAAAATAGTTTTATTAATATTGCCAGTGGCAATTAGAGTGAGCATTAAAGTTCTGATCTAATCAGAGTGCAACGTAAAGCTGCGCGTGCGCAAACGATTTATCGTTTTTTAATTGATAAGCAATCTTTGAATGCAAATGGAAGCCAGAGATTCAAAGGATGTAAAAGTAAACAGTAATGTGAAGATATAAAATAATTTATCTGCATCCGTTTTATCTAAGCATCTGCTGTCTTGAGCTTAGAATGGCTCTTGTATGTTCAGTTAGAGAGAAGCAACAAATGACTAAAAATATGCGTCCGAGCTTGATATTCTAAAAAGTCCTAAGTCCAAGCGGTTTTTGTAATAACACTACGAACTTAATTTTGTCTTTAGCTTATGCCATCATTATTGATAGTGTTTATAGTATTACCATATATTTGCCTGCACTCGCGTGTACTAGAAATATATGTTTAAAAATCAATTTTAAATATATCACGATATTTCTTTCAATAGTACAATCGTAATGTAATCCGCATAGCAGGCGTTATTGCAAACATAACAATATCAAAAATATAAGGTTGCGTCATCATTTACAACTATAAAACCAATTGCAAAATTGGTCTTGTTTGTAGTTCATAGCAAGTTGTACTATAGATGTCGCTCCATCCCAATACGATGATTGAAGAACGATAGGAAAGATTTAAGTTATGACGCCATGTCATGTTAGCTCAATTGGTTAGAGCATGCCCCGGCTAAAGGGATGGGCGCGGGTTCGAATCCCGCACATGACTTAAATTTTTCCTATCGTATATTTGTAATTTTGTAATGTAATCCGCATAGCAGGCGTTATTGCAAACATAACAATATCAAAAAAAAGTACAATCGTATTAACACGACTACCCAAAAAAGCAGAGTTATGTTTTCATCGTTCATGTATGTATGTATGTTTGTGAGTTTCTTTATTTCACCATAACTTATAAACGGCTTAATCGATTTTTATAATAATGTAAGAGATGTCGTTACATTCGTCTTGATAGCGCCAGTGACACTAGGTCAATAAAAGAATATACCTGATTTTAGACGCCATATTGTAGGATTTTTTTTTTCATCTAAACTCATCTAGTATGGTATCAAAATGAAGGGCTTTTAAAAGCAATTCCATAAATATATGTAACTTGTTGTTTTAATTTCAATAGAAGGATATAACGTTTTAAGAAAATAAATAATTTGCAGCCGAGTTCTTTACATTTTTGGATAATTTATACTTGTTTATTGAATTATCTAATCAAAATTATAAAAAATATACTAATTTTCTTTGGTTTTGAGATGAGGTTGAGCATTAGATTTTAATTATTTTAAAAATATTGAAATAAAATAACATAAGGTTATGAATAGAGTGAGGTATTTCATGATATAAACGTGTTTTTCTCTTAGGGCCAATTTCACCAAAGTAGGGTATAACTAACACCAAGGATAAATTTAACATGTGTAGCCAACAAAATATGAATAGACTTTTGTCACTATAGACGTCGAATGATGTAGTATTATTTTAAATTTTGCACGGCATTGACTTATTTACAATTTAAGTTATTGCAAAGAAAATATCTAATTAAAGTTTAAAAATTATACCTTCGAATTCGGCGATTTAGCTCTTTAAAGTAAAAATAAATATGGCGTTTTCGCTTCAGCTGGTATTACTTACCATGCCCATACTATGCCCATAGCTGCTGTCACATGTATTAAAAGGCAAACAAAACATTTTTATTTTTTCCAAATTACTTATCGAACAAACTTTACATTTCCTACTAGGTTTGTCGTTCTATGATAATAAGACTATCACATTTAAATGATTTACAGTATAAAGTTCTCCTCGTATTATTTTAACTTTATATTGGTGAAATTGGGCTTTAGTATATCTGAATAGTAACGAATAGTTTTTCTTGCTCCATATTTTTTTTGCAGCAAGGCATTTTCACACAACACAATACAATTTAAATAATTCTGGTAGAAATCGCCACATATCGATAAGACAGCCCATTATACTGCCATAGAATAATTTTATCCTTTTTAAGTGTAACTTACTTTTACTTGGTAAACAGTAAAGAATTTTAGTATATTACACATAATTTTGTACTGTTTTTATTTTAATATCAGCGAACTTCATGAACATAATTATAACCTTCGTAATACCCACGTTTCTCCAAATTATGTTTTTTTTTACTTTACAGCTTTCAGTAGTAATCGTAATGGAAATAGCTAAATAGTTTTACCTATTTTGTGGAAAAAGAACAAACATGGGAGCTAAATCCAACGTGTTCTAAGTAAAGATGTTAATTTTGCGTGCATTTCAACAGACGATTTGACTTGACAAATAGCCGTAAACAGATTACAAATACTGGGGGCGCGTTGAGATAAATCTGTGTCAGATGCGTGTGCGCATATGTAAATGTTTGCTTGCAGTGACTCATGTTTTGACCACAAAAACGTCTGTATCAGTTTTCTAAGGTTCCATAACCAAAGGGAAAACCTATGAATGGTAACCCGCTGTGTGTTATTCTCTTTAGCTCGTAAAGGGAATGAGTTACATCTGAAATATATATATATATATATTATGTATATAGACTGTAGCTCCATAAGGGAAGATTGAACCAGTAATTAAATATTTTTTTGGGTGAGGTGAACTTGTTTAATGTAATGTTGAATGCAATAAGTAACGAAATAAAAAAATAATTTATAATAATATTACCAAGTACTTACTTAGTTATTATTTTAATTATTTATATATACAATATCAACGAATATTTATAAATTATATAGATAACAGTTCACAAATCGAATTGGATTCCATAATTATGTTTTAATTGCATATTAACAATTTCGACATAGTTGCAATTATAATTACTTTAATATATTTTTATCATAGAGTAATTACCTAACAGAAATTCAAATTTTAAATTTTCGGTGGAAGGATTAAAACTGTTTTTTTTTCACTGTAAAGGTAGTCGGGTAAAGGTGATATTTTGAATTAAAGGCTTAATATTTTGGGCACTCTCTCTTTTGTTAATAAATGGTAAGGTGGTCATAGATAATATAAATAAGAAGCAATACAAAAGGCGATGTTGACAAGCAGAACGTTCAAACGTACTGCTTATTATCGCTTTAAAAATTAAGTTATTTCAAACCCAACATCACAAATTTGATGACACTGATTCGTGACATTCGTTCATTACAACATTCACGGCCATCGTTGGACACGGCCCGTCGACAGCAGGGACGCGCGCTCTAACAAAGCTAAGCTAGTCTATACTCTCAGACTATGGTCTATGGTCTCAGATTGTGAAAACGGACAATTGGTCCGCTTTAATAAACATTCCTGACTATATTGTCGTATCAGGTTATATCTGAATGCCTATTTATTCACGCTATAAAAATACTTTTTTCCGTTTAATACGCCAATATGGGCGACGGCACAAACCCCATGTTTGGCAGACATTTTGGGAATCTCAATGTAAGATACCAGTTTTACAGAAGGTACTGCTGCCCACGTTCTCGTATTTTCTGTTCGTCGCCTCTACGGCTCCTTCAGGAAAATTTCGAGGGGATTTAATTGTAGCTCGACACACAATACAAATAAAACACAAAGTATAAATCATGGTCACAATAAACCAAAAAGGTAATTTCACTTAATAAAGCTAAGACTAGAATTTTTAGGTCTTAGTGGAATACTTGAATATTTTCGTTGTGATTTTCTAAGCTTATCCGCTTACTTTGCGTTGGCAAGCAAAATTTACAATATTGTAATCTTTAAACAGGTTAAGTACGTAGGTACGTCAATCGTAACAGGCTCAAACATAATATAAAAAATTCAACTGATTTTGCCACAGGATGGTCCTGTGGGATTAGTTGATAAATTCAATAATTTAATAAATTTTCTTTTGTTATATTTGTCTTTTAAATCCGGTAAAAGCAAGTTATACAGTCCATGTACAGGTGTGTTCACAATCTTTGGAATAAATAAAATGAGTACTGTTATTTTAATATTAATTAGTTAGAACTTAATAAAATACAACCAAACATTACAAAAATACAACTGAACACTCGATTTATGGTATTAAGATTTCTGCATTTCGCCACAATAACAACGATTAATTCTTCTGGTACCTACAAAATAGACAAGTTATATAGTTTAATCTATATATTTATAATTTCAAATACATACAAAATTAATGTATGCAGATAGCTTTACTCGATTTATTTTCGAAACTTTTTACGAACAGTAATACAACAGTTAAGACCCTTACCACAGATAACTTATCCGCAGTCCTTAAATAAGAATCAGACCTTACATTAAAACTGACCTTCTTTCACAGCAAATATTGACATAGACATGAAAAAAAATATGCTTAGAATTATCAGATCTATCATATACAAAACACTACAAACTATAATATGTACAACACTTCAGCTACTACAACAAAAGTTAAGCAACAACCTTTTTTGAAACGCTTGTAGCAATTTGCTTAGCTGTTCTTAATGTTTAACCGATGTTTTAGCTGTGTTTAACCGATCAGCAAAGTTAAGCAACGTCCATCGCGGTCATGAGTTAGATGGGTGACACCTAGTAACATTACTATTGAACGCTTCTATAGTTCATAGACTCGTTATGACTGTCTTGAAAAGTAGGGATAGAAGTTGTTTTTAACTATCTTGTCTAACTTGAAATATAAAATATGTTTGCAAATACATATAACCGTTCAAATAAAAACGAAGTGACTTTTACTTCTGTCAAACTAAATCATGTCAAGATTCAAGACTGTGACCAAATAAGGCAAGTAAATACACCTAGAAAGTTGGGATACAAGCTTTTCTATTTACAGAATGAAACTTACTTTCATCTTGACAGGCCTTCTGAAATAAATACTTAATTGGTATCCACAACCATTGCTTTTAATAAGGTTGATTTATATCTCTATGACTCAACCACTGCTGATTCACGCACTCATGCACTATCGACTCTACAATAAAACGGATGCCAGTGCTAAGAATTTAACTTTGAAAATCTAGGGCTGTCCAAAATTGTGAGAATCAGACACTAAATTCCGACAGACTGTTATCATGAAACGTCTAATATGAAATGACGTAACTCTGATATCACAAAACTACGAAAATTTACACAAGTTCCTATTATCTTATGAAAATTTGAAGAAAATCGAGACACGATGAACTTGTAAAATTATAAAATATAACGTGCCTGTAATTTTACTGATCTTGGTTAATAATCCGTAGAAAAAGAATGAAAACGTTAACGCTACTTGGTAGTTGAATCAATCAACAAATCATTGGTTCATATGCAGTGCAAAAAAAAACTTTCTAACCATGTGACAATTAATGACATGCTGGTATCGGTCCGATTCGTCAAAGTCAACAACTTTTTGTTTTTTTTCTATGCGCTACCCGAATAACACTGGTTAGAGCTGAAAAGTTAGTAGATTCAAGTTTGCCAGCCCTGGACCGCAGACTGAACTTTGACTGAAATCTGTTAGCATTTGAGGTCGGGTCGCAACAAATCAATGTCGTCGTTCGAACTTTGCCACCGATAGCAGAATGAATAAATACCTCCGATACTTTTAGTTAAGCTCATATTCGAGATAAATGATCACATAATGAACTCTTTTCGAGGTGGAGCTAAGAGTAAAGTTTTTAAAATACTATCGCTCAAGTACTGGGGTTCAAAGCAAAACTTATTATATTAAAGTGATTGATGCGATGCATGACCGCCGCAGTTACGCTGTCACTTATTCGGCTCAACGAATCATCTTTGTCATTCAATTACAATTGAATTTGGTGGACGCTGTCAACTTGCAGAGGACTGAAACAAAGAGCTATCTAGAGGCAAGTTAGCCGTGGAGTTACTCAACTGTATTTGACAAACATCGTTACAAACGTATAACGTATAACGCTTTTTTAGAGATTCATAAGCTTTGTTATTGGACACTTAAAAATATATAAGGATCTAAATTTACCACAATACATATTGTATTGGCAATTATAGCTAAATCCTCAAGAGAGCTTACTTAATTGATACGTATAGTTTCTCCATTTGAATGTCAATCAAAGTAATTTAGATTGCCTCCACCTCCAACCGACCTCATTTCATCCCATCATCGTTTGATGCAGATTCGAAAACTGAGTATTGAGACTGATATAATAAATTAAGATCCTAGACTCTACTAGGATACTAGAACTTTGAACAAACGTACATATTTGTTCCAAACCATTTTGCGCGTGAACCGGACCGCACCCAGCTGTACAATTTTAGTGTACAATTTGACAAATCAAGATGTGATTTGTTAAATTGTGCTTTTTGAGAACACTTCTTGAATATTGAAATTTGGTGCCAACTTTGATAAAATAAGATGTAAGATTTGTTGTGTTTTGATTCGACCGGCAAGCAAGCCTGTTTGTGATTTTAGGGGAGTTATTCTGTGTGACTTAACTGTGATCCAATTCATATACCTTTCACCGAATATATGTGGCTCATAACGATTGACTTTCGAAGAACTCTTCGGGACCCCTTCTTGAGAGCGCTGGTCACCCACTGGTAGGTGTTTGAAGTAATATTGTTGGGTTAAATAATTTAAATTTATAAATAAAACTTATGAAAGAGATTTGTAGATTTTTTTTCATTTTAATGTTATTATTTTGTATGTGGGGTGTTGCTGACGTTAGGCTTATTTTCTTAACGTCTCACCTTGTCAAGCTCTGATTACATGTAAGGTAGCAGAGATACTACTATTGGAAGCATTTACTTAGGAGGGTTGGTGTGAGATAGGGTCATAAAGCTTAACCTTACATATTTGTGTTGCCCTGTGTGTTGTTAGTGAAACTTATTGTTAATAGCGACCCTGCATGAGTGGATGTGCAAGAAACTGAAGATGAGTAGCTTAAGTAAAAGATAAATTATTGAACAATCAACACTGATATAACATCTGAATTAGAACAATTATGCTCAACCTAAACATAGCTACTACTAAACATTAAGTGATGTGGACTTTACGAGAATATCATTGTCACTCGTGTGATATAGCCCCCGCCTAATGGACTGTCACATACACGTCTCTATTGTTTTCAGTATAATGGCGACACTGAAATTACCTGTCTTTCGTGACAACTCTGACGTATTATAAATTAAGCTTTGACAATAGCGGGATATGATGCGTGATCTACCTATGCTGGCTGGATTCAAATTTAGTTTTCTAAGTAGTAAATTTAAAATGAAAGAAATGAAAACAGAATGCTAAAAGCAGTTTTCTTTCGTTTTCTTTTTAGATAAGTAAAGGGTTAGAGTGAAACACAAATTTTCAGAATTTTGGGCTCTGGAACTGGACTTGCTAGGTGGCAATAGGATTGCCCATATGGGATTAAAACATATCTGGTGTACGGTAAGACACCTATGCATATATGCTCTTCGGGAAATGCTGGTTATAAAGTTTTTTCAGCAGTGATTTCCTATACACATATTATATACCTCAGTGTCACGTATTTAGATCTTCAAAACAAGCTCAATAAAACCTACAGGGTACTTTTCGCTGGCATAGACTGTAAATTTGACAAAAAGAATAATCTCATAGCACATGTATAAAAATCGGCCAAGTGCGAGTCGGATTTGTGCAGGAAGGGTTCCGCACTTTTTTCTATACAACATTAGATACTAAATTAAAACCTTTTCTTAGAGTCTAACTCGCACTTGGCCGATTTTTAGTATTTATTGTAACAGTGGCAACAGAAATACATCATCTGAAAATTTCAACTGTCTAGCTATCTACTACAACTCACCCCCAAAATATCGTAATTAAATTAGATGGAATTTGATCCATAGATGCATTAGGTCCTACATAGAAAATTTTATATCGCGACTAACAAAGTAGTTTACGACGAATCCCGGACATGACTTAAATTTTTCCTATCGTATATTTGTGATTTTGTAAAGTAGTTTACGATTTACTTGTGGGTAAAATCCACGGTTTTATTTCTGTTTACTTGTAAACTACCTTCATTTTATTTATACCCGCATTTAATTTAAACTTACATGGATTATAGAAAAGAATAGCTTGTGGGTTTTCAAACGATGTTAATTGTAAGTTGTGACAGAAATCTATACGTATACATTATAACAAGCAGACTAAAGAAGTAGTAGTAGAATGTTAGAGAGTAACAAGTGTTGTGTGAAGGATCAAGAGTCTAAGGTATCATGTTGATTGCTTTGTATAGCCTTAAATAAGTAAACACAAATAACATCACCTTGAACAAGGCGTATCTATCCCAGTGACAAAAGACCCGCCCGCCTTGCTCAATGAAAGCCTTTTCCTTCAATTTGACTAACAATGAATCCGAGCAGAGACACGAGGAATCCCGCACGCTAGATCCAATCCGAGGTGTCTGCGTTATAGCTACGTTACAATGGAGATATTGGAAAAGGCAGGTTGATTTACATTGTTTTCCTTCTGACAGGCATGGACTAAGAATGAAAATGGTTGGGGGATACTCACATATTAAAGTTGTTTTATGAATCGTATGTGTTTTATTTTAAGTCCGTGTAGTCACTTATATCGATTCATATACTTTGTTGCACTTCGAGCCGTTAATTTTACAAATAATGACACTGGTTTTGCGTTTGTAGTTTAGTAACGATTTCAGGAACAGATATATGTCATACGCGCATACGGATTCAAATGAAAAGGTTCCTTCCTGTAGGAAATGTGAGCTTATTTTTGGAAATAATTTCGGTACGCTCGTGCCCAGGCTACATTTCGTACTTAGATACGTCCCTGTCAACGCTCTTTCTAGGAAATTTGCGTATGTTCCATGCCAACTTTGTTGGGCGTCTCTTTAGCGGTACATAAAGGGTGCACTGCTTCTTTGAACTCATGAATTTAGGTGAATTTATTGATGATTTAAGAATATTTCTCTTTGATCGAAATAGTGCGCTACTGTTGAATGTGCCCAGAAATAGACCCCATCATAACAAAAGCTAACCTATCGTATTGTTTTGTTTTCAGCCGGCCACGAATATAATGTGGTAATTACTGTATCATTAATAGTACATTAGCAAAATATACAGTTTAAGAGGAATTTTTAAAAATAAATGTTTGTTTTTACAAATTATGCTAATATTTTAATGGTAATACTGAAGTTATATTACTTAATTTAAATTACTTACACTTTAATTAGTTAGTTTAGTTATTGGCTGTGTTATAATACTCAGCGTCTTTTCAAAGTTTGCATATTGTTTTACAGACTTATGTTTGAGAAAGGTTATACATATTTTATTTAAAATTCTACACTTTTAATTAGTAAATGTGGTGTGTATGTTTATAAATTTATATTAGGGTGCGGGTGTGTGTTTATATGCGGGTGCGTGTGGTGTGTGTAAATAGAAGAAACCTATATACTATAAGTAAAGATAGTTCCGTTTGTAATATTTTCATTTCATTGTAGTCAAATTATCTTAACCAGACATTGATTTTGATCTTTACTTTCCGTCCATATTTTTTGTTTAATTCTGTGTATATTATTGAATTAATTGTAAAAATCAGTGCAAGAAGGTCATAATGGTTCTGTTTTTAGGGAATTAAGGTCAAGCATATCTATAATATCGTTTGAGGCACTGAATTGTGAACAGTTTTCTGACTGAAATCTTTAAATATTTTATAAGTGGTTCGAAATTTAAGCAGAAAGTCACTTTAAGCATCGCTCTTTGTGCTCTTTCAGTTTCTGAAATTTGCCTCTTGCTGCACCACCCCAAGAGATTATGCAATAGCTAATAAAATTATCTGCTACAACTTTATACGTCATCGCCAGAAATTTCTCATCGGTATCCTTTTCTATAATTCCTAGTGCGCTTTGAGACTGTCTCTATATGCGCCGTCAGTTAAGTTTGAAGTCAATTATAACAACTACGTTTTTAATGGTCTAAGAACATGTTAGAGCAGGACGGTCACAATTTGTATTGTGCACGGTTACTAGGGTGTGTATGTGCATACATGTTCAGATAATTCTAGTTTAAGCCTGTGAAAACCTTCGACCACGTAATCACTTACCATCAAGTGAGATTGAGGTCAATGACTTACCAATCAACATTTCAAAAAAAATAAGCTGGTGGTCGAGTAACGTTCGAGGCAGTTAGTGGTGTGTATTATTATAATTACGTTATCAGGGATAGTAAGTTATCTTCTAGCCATGCGATGGTTTTAAAAGGACTTTGCTATAAGTAATGGACTTTTTTTGACAGTCTTTGCTTAGGATGAGTAAATAATTTTTTAAAGATATATGAACCTTCTTCTATTGTACGACACCTATTTGAAGTGTACTCGTATCTTAATATAGCAAGCAAACTGGAGTTAATAATAAGTATTCTTCAACGATTCTAATATTTTTGAGTATACTACATAAGATATTTATTCCCAGAAAGAAGAAATTATAGATTTTGCTATCTAAACCATTCGACATTTTTATACGTTATATTCTATCAAGAGTGTCAATAGGGTCAAAAGGAATTGTTAGGGTCCAGTAAAATTTGGCCCGAATTCTTACTGTGCCGTTTGTATTAAAACTGCGATGAAAAGTAAATACAAATAAAAAAGAAAACAATATATGTGCCTACCCTACATAGCGTGTGATAAGAGACAAAAGGAATAAGTTTTAAAAGAGTCGAAGTCTTATCAATTACTCAACAAGAACGATATTACCAGGTACTACATCAGTGCTTACAAATTGCAGCGCTAAAGAATTGCTTCATAATTCTGTGATTTTTCGCTCTCAGAGGGGGATTTCACAGAGAACATAATATTAAGAATTCTGGAGGTGTACCGAGTACCGCACCGACGTGTAAACTGCAGCGTATGAGATAGCCTCGAGTCCAGATAAGTGGATAAGCTTTTCGAAGACGATGCGGAATATGCTGGCTAAATCAGGAGTTATGACCCCAGTTGAAGAATTTGAAAATTTTTCTTGTAAGCATTGTTTGCTTTTCAAGCTATAAAATGTGCCTTAATAAAATCGTTGTCTATTATAGATTAACGGATTTTCATCAATATCGCGGAAAAGACGTAGGTACAAAAATAGTTATTGTTTTCTTTAAAATGCACATTGTGAGACTTTGAGCACGTTATGTGAGTAATATTAACTATTAAAATATTATTATTAATTTAGCAATATATCTTCAGAGTACATTTGTTTTTTATTTATTTCTGATAGTTTAGCCTTTGACCATTATCTCACCAGTGATGATGTGGTCGAAGATGTTGTTCAGGCTAACCTAGAAGTACTGGCTCTCAAGGACAGCTGCCGGAACACAGCGTTAGGTGCTTGGCGATAGATTTTCTACTCGAGGATGGTAGCTAGCCAGGCGGGCATTTGCAAAATGCCCTACCACCATGCAACAACCGGGACCGACGGCTTAACGTGCCCTCCGAAGCACGGAAGTGCTCAGTAGTAATGTCACTAGCGGTCACCCATCCAACTCAAGACCGCAGGCGACGTTGCTTAACTTTGCTGATCGGTTAAGAACAGCTAAGTAAACTTCGCTACGAGCGCTTCAAATACATCTGTTTCAAATACATTACGTAAATCTGTTAAATGAAAATAATAATTTAAAAAACAAATCTCAAAATATTAAGACACGGTTTTTCAATCATTCAATACTAAATATCACACTGATTAAACGTTAACCGACCATATTAAAAACAGAAAAGACATATTTAAAACAAACAATATTGTTTCTTTTTAAATTGTTTGTGTATACATTATACTAAAGAATGGTAACTATCTGATGATAGATAGATAAAAACTGAGTCTTTTTGTTATATCAGTGGAGCTTATAAATTTTTATTGATATTGGGTATCTAAGTACATTTAATTGTGAGCTATTTTTTTCTTCGTTGGATTCTAATTCTTAATTTCATTGTCTCCTTTCTTTTATAGCAAAAAAGATAAGCATGACATCATGAAACCGCTTACTTATTTATTATAACGAATAGCTAGTTTTGAAGTCATGTGATGTAAAAGTTATGGCAAATATCGTTTCAATTTTACTTATAGAGTTTTCATTTGTTTATTCCTGTTTAAAAATGTTGTGTCAAACTCTTTGCTGGTATACGTTTCAGTATTTAAAAATCTTGTGTCAAACCCATTGCTGGTATACGTTTCAGTAGTGAAAAAGCTATCCATTACCACGCATTCTCCATTTAGCTGCATACGTTTATAAACGTCTGGGTTGTGCACATATAAATCTAAATGTGCACTCGGCAATCAGCGTCCGCAGCTGACTTTAATTTGTCTGAACACTTCACACTGTTCTGTAGAGTGGTCTTAAAAAAGCTTGCTCATGAGATCAAAAAAGCGACGAAGGCATCAAAATACGTTTACTTTATGAATAATAGAACAAATTTGGGAATTTGCTGCATCATCCGGAATGTATTCGGAACGTAAGCCTCTGCACAATTGCAAGATATGATGTCTATAGCTGGACCCTACATATAATTAAACTTTATACTTACTACGATTAACTATTTTTACAGAGCAAACATCTAAAAAATCATGTTGCTCAATACAAATATGAGATGCAATGTGAAAATTTTAGATTTTAATGTATATTTCTTCATTGAGTAAATACCTTTCTTCTACGAATATAATCTTATTGTGATCAGTCATCATTGGCTAAGTATAAATGTATACAAAACAATGAACTTGCTTAGAAAATTACAAAAAAAATATCTTAAATTACATTTAAGCACTATCACCAGCTAAATAATTGAGGAGTCATCTATTAGTATAAGAGTAAATTTCTATACAAATGCTTCATAGGACTGAGATTGGACTATTTTAAAAGTTGCGTTTCTCTTGACGATGTATAAGCTCCTTTACACTTGATCTTTTCTCACAGTGCATTTGTTCGTTTTGCTAATCAACAAGTGTGGATTGTTCTGTCAGTATATTTTTCACTCAGTAACCATTTAGCCAAGAGTTATTTGATCCTTTGTAATTATAGAAGTACGTAGCTAAGTGAAGCCTAGATTAGAGCTGTCTGGCTTCATTTGTATCATGCCAACATAAATACTAAGTTGTCATAGCTTTGTTGTTCAAAGGTCTTTGGTGAGTAAACGTGATAAGATTGTACTAATCTATCATTTACCATAGAGGAAACGTCTATTTCCTTCCGTTTGTAAGTGAAAGTGGGATAATAACTTATTAGTAATCGGCTAGGACCCGCCTTATATTTACCGGAAAGATTCGGACCAGTTTTGGACAGTTTTGAACTCCTTCGTCTGGGAGTCATGATTGCGTGAAACGATGAGCACTGGCTTCAGCGCGTAACTGATATGTTTTTTTTTTATGCCTGATAGGTAAGCCTCTGACCACTATCTCACCTGATGGTAAGTGATGATGTGGTCGAAGATGTTGTTCAGGCTAACCTAGAAGTACTGGCTCTCAAGGACAGCTGCCGGAACACACCGTTAGGTGCTTGGCGACAGATTTTCTACTTGAGGGTGGTAGATAGCCAGGCGGGCCATTCGCAAAATACCCTACCACCATGCTAACAATAAAATGTAAGGATAAAACTCGCGATAGTTTTCAAATTGAAAGTGTACAATTACTATAACATCTAAATATTGTGTTGTTGTACCTTAAAATATTCTTCAGTTGTCAGAATTATTATTTACTAACTTTTTATCCTTATGCAGGGTTATTGGAAAAATGCTAACAGCCTCTTAGGATTGACTTCTGATAGTCCCTAACAAACATTTTGAGATGACATTTTTTCATTTAATTTTCGTATGATTTTTTTTTTGTTTATGTGTATTTTACGGAATAAGCACGAGGACCACCTGATCTTAAAACTATCTTGTGCGTGTAATTTATTATTTCATATTTTTTATTACTTTACTTACGCTCCCATTGAGTAGATATAGAGTTTTGATTATTTCCTTCAAACAAAGTATTATAAAATATGAAATAGTAAATTACAGGCAGAAAAGACTTTCAACATCAGGTGGCCCTCGTGCTTATTACATAAAAAATAAGGACTAGCAGAAGTTAACCCTAAGCGGATGTTAGCATTTTACCAATAATCCTGTATATATAGTTTTCAACAAATATGTGTGTTTTTGAAAGTCACCATCTTCATTACGTTTTTTTCAAAAAAGCATGCTTCGTTTATTTACGATGCATCTTCAAAATTAGTTCACCTATTTGATGTACTAGTTATAATATACTGGCAGTAAAACAGACACAAAAGTGTTCCTACAATATTCAAATTATATAGAGCTGGTGTATGCATATATGATATCTGGTTTGTTGTTGGATTATTAAGCTAATTTTGAATCCATTGTGTGTAAAGTTACGAGTGTAACCTATAGTTTGTAAAGTAATAAATGAATGGTAATGATAATGAGAATTATATATAATTACTAACATTTTGTAGTTTTATTGAGTTATTTCACAATTTAATAAAAGCTAGGTAATTGTTTTATCCTTACCTGGACCGGGAACTGGTTTCTCAATTTATGTAAACAAAAGTTAGTCATGTACATTTGAAATTAACTTGATCGTTTGACATGCGGATGAAATAAAACATAAATGAAATAATTATATTTAATAAACGTGATCGGGATGGTTTATATTTAGGGTTAAGCATCACAATATACAAAAGTACAATCTATGATTGAACGATCTACCGATTGGCGTGATAGTTATAGGCTAAAAACATTAAAAAGAAACTAAAACCTCTTTATTTAGCAAATTTAGAAAAGTATCAAGTATCTATAAATATGCACTTACCTAGTTGTACTGACTTATTCAAACTATACCATAAGGAAACATTGCAATCCTACGATTAATACCTCCTTTATTATTTACTTATTAAAACACTTGCGCTATCAAAATGAATCTAACGATATCTTATACATTAAAATCGGTAACGCCGTATCGAAGTTATGGTGGAATAAAAAAACCCACAAACATACATATCTACATACATGAACCCTGAAAACATAACACTCCTTTATGAGCAGTCGCGTAAAAACGCGCAGTGTTCACTAAATTTGTATTTCAACTCTCCAAGAATCGCACAACTATATATTTTTTGCAAAAATCACATTCCTGCTACGAATAATTTATTTGAAGCTAACCGGACAGGTAATATACACGAAGAAATAAAAAATAATATAATTTTAACGAAAATAATTTTAAATGCACCTATTGGATTGTTAACTTCGTTACAGTAGCAACTATCGCTAATTACCCTGGTTTTCTTCACTAAATGTCTCGAACGTGCTTCGAAGCCAGTTCTCTATATTATTGTAATAGTAGTTGCATAGTTTAGTAAACAAAGTAGTTCTTGCAAACGCGTCGTGAAGTTAAATTTGAAATTAATTTCATTTGATCACTGATAATACGTGAAAATATTTTTGTATTATTAGCAGGTATGTTGATTTTAATAGAGAATTATTTTTGGTTTTGTTATAGAATAGAAAGTCATATAACATTTTTATGCATGCCTTGTATAATGACGTCTTGCTTAACTACCAACGAAGGGAATATACTGCAGTTTATAATCGAATACATTTTTATTTCAAACAAACAAGTGGAAGATACGCCAGTAGAGACGCATCTCTAGTAATTCTTATCTGATGAACTAGGTTAAGCAGTATTCGCTGCAATCTTACTTCGATGGGTGTCCGCTAGTGGCATCTACTACTATGCAAACTTCAGCATATTGCTTGGTGATAGGGCATTTTAAAAATGCCCATCTGGCTAGCTTCCACCCTCAAATGAAACTTCTGTCATTCAGCACCTAACAGCGTGTTCCAACAGCAGTCCTTGAGAGCCAGTTCCATATATATGTTAATTATGCAAGTATATATTCTATAACGTGACTTACGTTATAGAATATATACTTGCATTTTATAATACTTTTATTATATTATTTTTTTATTTGTTCGTGTACATAAAAGTGTATAACATAGAACGCAGTGTATTATGTTCTATGCTCAACGCCTCAAGTGTTTGGAGTACTGGGTCAGGTCCAGAAAGAGGAATCGTATAGTAGCTGTAACACAGGGAATCCTAGCACAGCTACAAACGAGCGCTGCTAGTGTTAAGATATTTATAAGTTTATTTTGCCATTATTTTTGTTAACACTTGTGTAACATTTAATTGAAATATAAATATATTTTATTCTTATTAATATTATTATATCCCTGGTCATCATTGCTGGGGTCAAAGGCTACCCACGCCTAGCCTGGCCCGTGGGTCTTAACAGATATCGCGCTAAGGGAATTAATGCTTTACATATATTATGACTAGCTTTGCCCAGCGGTTACACCCGCGTGGTGATGGATGAAGATGATGAAAAGTATCCTATGTGTTAATCCAGAGCCTCATCGACCTCCACACTAAATTTTATCACTTGGTCCGACCGTTTGAAGTAACAAACATACAAACACACTCACAAACTTTCACCTTTATAACAGTAGTGTGAAGTGTGATAGAAAAATCTGCGCAAGAATCTCAAGCTAGGGCTACCTCGTTAATTATTTGATATACAGTGGTCTACTAATCTCGTCGAAATATTACAGCAAAGAATGTTTAAGAGATTCTTGCTTTTATATTGTTCAAAAAAGTACATACACAAACTAAATTGAAATTTTAAAATACAATCCAAATGATCATCCTTTAAAAAAATTGGCTTACTGTCGTCTTTGTCCTCGAAGATATAAAAAGAGATATCTTAGCACCATACTATTATGTGGCTGATTGAAGCATATATTAGAATCTTGCTATCATGCTGCGTAAAAAAATGTGTAAACCTGCCACTAGATAGGTATTTCAATGGAAGATTAAAATATATCAACATCAACAATACATCAACGACAAATAGACAATACTGTTATGCAAAGTTCTTTGCCTAATTTATTTATCAGACCCTTTGATCAGAATAATAAAACGATTTCAC
This sequence comes from Plagodis pulveraria, assembly GCA_963890685.1. Lineage (NCBI taxonomy): Eukaryota > Metazoa > Arthropoda > Insecta > Lepidoptera > Geometridae > Plagodis > Plagodis pulveraria. Next base: position 10,229,991 of record OY982965.1, read on the forward strand.
CTTCAACTGGAAGGTCACATTCGAAATTGGTTTAGTGGACCATTTGGATTCAGAACGTTTCAATTACACAACAATGCAAAGGGTATATAATAAATAAAAGTTATACGAATGGATAATATAAACCTCAAATAAGTAATGTGGCAGACCACAATAGTGACGGTGAGATTGCTAGAAACAAGATAAGACAGCCATGCCTGGTTAAACCAAAGACAAATGTAGAGTTGTTCAGAATGGAAAGTAATTTTATTATAAATATCCAAAATATATCAAAGTACACATTACTTACTTAATTCATAGATTGATTGATTTTTGAGACGACAAAGACACTTGTGTAGGTGTTAAAATCCACCTTGACAAGATAGGTTCGAGGGATTTTATAGTTTTAAGGTAGTTTTGAGGGTTTTCGTAGTTTCTGTCAAATGTATAGGTGTTACATTTCCCTAGTGTTAATATTTAAAGTATGGTAGTAAGCCCAGTAAAAATATATTTCGACTCATCCTCTCTTCCATGGGACCTATCAGGTCCTATATACTTATTTTTGTACTAAAGATAGAACATTTTCTGCCTATTTAACTAGATATTGACCACAGAAATTGATGAAGATAGTACTAGGACAACTAAATTGTTGAAGAGAAAAATTGAAGAGAGAGCCCAACATAACATTAGTATTAGCCAAAAAAAATCTCACTGATTAGTAACAGTTTATCACTGACGACCTACATTGAAGTATTTCCTTAATTTTAACCGAAACCGAATAATTTCAGTTACTGTAGAAAAAGTCACCCTCGTAAGAAAAAAGTAAAAAATGCATGAATAACTTTAAACGTAATGTAATTCAGACCAAAATACCTTACACGTTTCTGAAAATATTTTTGAACATGCAGATGAAGTCGTAAGTAACAGTACCCATTTGTATTAGCTGTATATATCACTGATTAGTTACTCAGCATTGAAGTAAAATAATCTACAAAAACAGCCGATTGTAGAAGAAAATAATATGCTAAATTTGAACTGAACTTAATTCAACTTTAAAATGTCAAATTCATGAGAACTTTCAAACAAAAACAATATGTATACAAATTTAAATATAATGTAAGCCAGACCAAAAGACCCCACACATTTCTAAAATATTTTAAAACATGCAGTGGCAGTTTGTAAGTAAAATACCAAACAGTACCCACCACATCGTCAATTAGGGTATATGTTTTCGGCACCCAAGTAAACCAAACAATTTGTATTCAAAACTTTTGTTATGAGAAAACACCGCTTTGTAAGCATATCGTCGACCAAGAAACCGAGCTCTCGCTGCACTGAATATCCAGTAAGAGCACTTTCATTTTATGAAACTAGATGAGTAGAATTTGGCTACAGGTATAATTATCTTCATGATACTTGATTTTTGTGTCAATTTATAATTACCTTGCAGAAATATTATTGTAACTAGATGTTAGTTTCCATGATTTATAAAAAAAATAAGTTTATGTATCTTGGCATTACCAAATGCTTTAAATGTAATCACACTATTCCATCACGCTGTGCCCAAAGAAGTAGTTTGAGGCGCTTAAGAACTCTCAAGTTTTTTGAATATATATTTGGTTCTTGGTCATTGAAGGCTATCTCTATGACATCTACCAGTATCTACCTAATGACACCCAAAAATCGAATCCACGATCTCTAGATTCCAAAAAGACTCAAACAACACAGAATGTGATTATACATTTATATGTATAATCACATTGTCTCGTTATTTGAGTCCCTTTGGAATCTTTCTTCTTCTAGAATAAATTTTTGGGACTCAGGTAGATACTGGTAGATCGCCTTCAATGTATATATGATTATATATATGCCAGGTCATACGTACATACGACAAAATACGACAATTATCTACTTATTGTGCTTTGATCTGAATAATATTTGCTATTTAGTCTGCACATCATAGTCTAACTTAACTCACAATGATCTAGTTAAAACAACTGTAAATTCCTAACATTACATCATAGGTTACATATTGACTGTTATACGTGAGTTAAAAGAAACCGCTATTTATTTTTACCTTACTGATTATATCGCAGTGCGTCATTTGAAACAATAGGGTCCCAGGCTTTTTTCTCTCTTTTTACAATTTGTATGCAAGTGTCGCGCGCATAAAAAATGAGTTATTATTACTAAAACATTTTTCAATCGAAATGTTTCAATGTTGCTGTTGCCACGCATGGCATGCGGCATTTTAACGTTTATAGAATGCATTGCCTTTACCCTAGCAGTGCATTGACTGCACGTTTATTGACTCATTAAGTTAGTCGCATATTGTTTGATACTAACATTAACATAAATGGCAACCACATTGCCTGCATTAGACGACAAATCGCTTAATCGTTAAAAACAACATTTTTAACAAATTAATTTACTTTTACTATTGCATACTTTTTCCTAAATGTTAGTTAAATTAGTACCAATTCTTTTGAAATATCAACCATTAGTGTTCTAAGAATATACGAGAAATTTTAATTGCAGTGCTTTTTTAAATCGCGTAGATACGAGTAACTCATTCTTAAAATCTAAGTAAGTAAAGAAGAGAAAACAAGTAAAGCTCTAGTAATATATCTCAAGGATATCATGATTAGACAGTAATTATTAAATATATTAAGATTCTCAAGCACTATTGCTTGTCGCATATGTAGCAAATGAAACATCCATAATTCTTGCGCTCTAAAAATGTGTCGATGAAATGATTATAACTATGACTCTCCTTTAGTACTATCAGTCGAAACGTTCACTGACATCACATCAATGCCCTAGATAGAAAGAAGAAGGCTGATTGTGCTGAAGAAAACGTGTTTCGGATTGAGGCAACCTTGTAATTTTAGCCGATATGTAATATTTAGATATTTTTACCAGAATCGTAACCATTAAGTAACCAATAGTTACTAGTAAAATAACAGATATGTATATCAGATAGTATTTTTATTTGCTTATCAATATAAATGTGCATTACATTACAACTTACGCTATGTATCCTACTGATATCATTGAATCCAATTTCAGTTTTATTACAACAATTAATTCCTAAAACCCACACAAGGTACCATCTGTTTCATGATTAGTCTCGCTTTTCTGTTCTTCGGTGATAGCCTTATGTAGCTGATCTCTTTTAAAATATTGTAAGGTTCAAAGTACTTGCACAATCGAAAAAAATATAAGACATAGCAGTTTAACCGCTATCTCACGTGATGAAGAGATCCATTTTTAGGTTCAGCTTAGAATGGGAAATGGCGCTCAAGATCAGCTAACGGAATACATCGTCTGAAACTTCGCGACAGATTTTCTCCATGAGAATCGAAGCTTACCAGTTGAGCATTCGTAAAAAGCACTAACACTAACACTGTGCGGTGAAGCTCAAACGAAGCAGGATTCCAACCATGAAACTTCGCGTGGCAATTCATAGTCTTAGAACTAAGTCACCAATGTTTAACGTCCAACAGTGTCTTGATCAAATGATCATGATTTTGAGATACAAGAACTTATTTCTCGAACAAATATAGATTAGCCTTTGACCACTATATCACCTGATAGTAAGTGATGATGTGGTCGAAGATGTTGTTTGTGCTAACCTAGAATTGCTGGCTCTCAAGGACAGCTGCCGGAACACACTGTTAGGTGTTTGGCGTCAGATTGTCTACTTGAGGGTGGTAGCTAGCCAGGCAGGCATTCTCAAAATGCCCTATAAAAATGCAAAATGTAGATACATTACATAGCGTAACACTACCTCGCTTCCCCACACATAATTTTGGCTATTGTTTCATGTTATTAATGGAGAGAAAGTGTTCCTGCGTATAAATTTGATATCGTCCCCACTCCACGTTAGTATTTCTCTGTGAGAATTCAACTCGGAGAGCACTTTAATATTTTTTCACAATGTACGTGTTCATTCCCTACAAAAAAGCGGACCGACGAAATGCAATTGAATTAAGCGGCTCCCGAAAATTAACAAGGTGCAGTACATTTGGAATCAACAGAAGTATTCAATCAGTGCGACAATGTTCGGGAATTTTACTTAATTTACGCGAGAATCCCGGAATTATATAAAGCTCATTGTGAGACCGGCCATGCGGTGAAGGATTGAAGCTCATGACACGACTTAATACGGGACAGTATCTAAGCTTACACTAATTTAACATTGACTATAAATATAGTATAGATGCTCTATAGCAACGTAAGTATGCATAAAGCAAACATACCATCATCATCAAATGGAGTCCATGTCAACAAATGTCTTTCCCATAGCACGTCACAAAGCACGGCTATTAGACACAATTACGACAAATACTCACTGCCACAAGAATATGATGAACATAATATTTTAAAAAAATAGCTTTAACCCGCAGTTATGTTCGAATGCAAATCGGTTTCATGTGTGTATATATATAGGCTCCAGCTCTAAAGGAACTATTTGTTAAATCAGTATAAATATGTCCTAGAGTTGTTTTGGTTTGTAGTAATATAAAACCCGGCACTCCGAAATATACAACACGGGGAAAAACATTTTACTTAATGTATTATCCTACTGCTAGCCTATAGCGTTCTTACGTATTGTCAAATGAATTATTTTATGCATTTTTGTTATACAGTTGTACAAGCTACAATATTTGAGAGATCCATGTGACAAAAGCGGCTTTAAGTCATCCTTCCTTCCGTTACTCTTACCTAAAAAACTTGTTGCTGCATGCACAAAACACCTTTTTTACAATGTTATCCGAAATGTGTGGGGTATATTACTAAGAGTGTGGCATATAAACCAAAGCCGGCGTCTTTTTTTTACTGAAATATTTATTTGTAGCTGAAAACATACTTTACCAACCCCGCACAACCGGGATAAAGATAGGTAGATGATATTGGTTGGATTGACTTAGGTCACTGTCTTACATTAAATGATATGCTTCCGGTAAATTTTCATTTCCTGTTAAATTATTCGTTGCTCGGCGCTACAGGCAATTATGCATGAGAACTTTTATCAAAAAGTGTATTTTTGTGTTCTGTTTTATTTTTTCTCTTACCTCGTAGTTTCATAGTCAAGAGACTCTCGCTTGGTAAATACACAGAAGCAATGATAGCCGAGCGATCATAGCTATGGGCTGCCGTGCTGCAGGTCCATGGCTTGATCCCAACCACCGGCTTTGCTTTAACGCAACGTGGAAGGGCATTTTGCGAGTGTTCGCCTGGCAAGCTACTACCCTCAAGTAGAAAATCTGCCGACAAGCACCTAATAGTGTGTCCCAATAGAGGCACATGAGACTTAACAACTGTATGTCTCTTTGTGATCTCCAGGCGCAAACAGCTGGCCTGGTTACAGTGGAGGCAGTTCGCCCCCGCCTTAGTCGCGGGCTAACCAGACGGCGTGGCTCCTTCTCATTCAGAATGGTACTGGTTCTACCCAAGCATGGATGTTTTGGCAAGTACCTGCACCAAATTGCAAGACGGCCCACCACTGCCTGTCACGAGTGTGGTGCGCCCTTGGACACGCGTCTTACTTTTGACGAAAGTGCCGCATGGAGATCCCAATGGAATTCCCTGATAGCAGAAGTTAAAAGTGACATTTCGCTGTTGAGCCAGGTAATTGCCATGCAGTGCAGCAAGCGGTGCTGAGATACAATGGCCTCCTTTTGTAAAGTCGTCATATTTTCCTTTGTACTGCCATAGGAAGAGCGTAAATATAGCCCAAAATACCCTACGGGTGATGGATAAGTAAAATTTTGCGTAGCCATTTTAAATGTTTAATCCATACCTACAATCAGCATCTATTTTAATATAATATGAGATCGTTATTTTATTGCGTCGTAGAACACGCCTGTGAACTGTCATATTTTTTCCCTCACGGGAAATGTCGTTTGAATAATTCATGAAGACCACGATTGGTGGCATGTTAAGGGTTGTTAGGGAGGTGAAGACATTGATTTTGTTTCTTACGTGTTTTTTTGAAATTTTTGATTTTTGTGGTTTATTACTTATCAAAATTGTCTTACTGTCTTACTTAATGCAATTCGTATTTTTTTAAAACAATTTATTGTTGTTATTTTGCAATTGATAGAGTTTTATTAACTCACAATTATAATCTAAACTTATAATAAAATTTTAATTTGCTCCCCTATTTATTATTTTGTTAGATGTAATTTTGATTCAATTTTATACCATAAATGGTTACATTTTTACTCATCAAATACGCCCTTAATTACCTTTTTTTAATTGGAACTAGGTAATTGCTATGCCTCTTCTTCTCAATTTATCTTAGTAGCAGCTTACAATTCGATGTTCGCTATGGTTAATGCAGATAAAATCCGTGAAAAGGTGTAATGGTTTTATTCTAAGCTGTAAAAGTACATTATATCAATCGGCGTTCTTAGTATTTTTTATTTATTAAAAGAAAAGGCTTAATCCATTATAAATAGCGCGAAGATCAATTCTTAACGAGTTTAGTTTTTGAGATATATTCTGTAAAATTGTTTTAAAACTAATAACCTTTATATATTTCATATAAAGAAAATGTAATTGTTGTCTAATGATATCCAACCTAGTAAAGTAAGAAATGTCTGGTTTTGAATCAACTTTCTACACATAATATCTAAATTTCAGTTTGGTACTAGTCTTGAAGCTTATGAACAAAAAGTAATTCAAAACAAATATATTTTAATCTTCTATAAATGTAAGTCGCTTAAGAGTTTAATATAATTCAATTAAGCCATTAAATTTATTAAAATTTATTCTAATCTGTAATAAACATCGTTGTTAACAACTACCATTAAAGGAGCAGGTTTATTCTTTGACAACTCAATGCACAGGTAAATTACTAATAAATATTTAGGTCATAATGATCAAATGCTTAGATTGCTAGATAAGATCATCTGACGCTTATAAGAACCAATTTATTGTACAATCACAGTGCTCAGTGTATGAAGAACGTATTGTAGGCTAAACATATTTTTTTTTAATTGAAATTCTCGTGAGGATCACACATAATTAAATATTATAAATTAACCCGGCAAAAAACACTCACATTGAGGATCGAATACGTCGACCCGCCGGGAGCTCGCAGACGCAGCTGCGCACTCGCCCTGATGATGAGCATCTGATATGCTCGAAACCCGGGTCGACGTATTCGATCCTCAACGTGAGTGTTTTTTGCCGGGTTAATTTATAATATTTAAACATATTTTTATTTTTTTATCATCATCATCAGCCGGAAGACGTACACTGAACAATAGCCTCCCCCATAGAACTCCACAAAGAACGGCTACTAGCCGCTTGTAAACTAGCTACCCTCGACTTTAACGATGTCGTCAGTCCCCCTATATATTTATAATTACTCTGTACCTATATAACTTGAGTCAATAAAAACTATTTGTATTTATTGATTATAAACGTTAATGGATAACAGCGAACCTAACATGGATTGGAGATAAAAAAAGTATCCCCGTATTTTATTCCCTTTTGAGGGATATAATTACCTACAGAAGAAAGTTAAATTATCTCCTTTTGACATATCCATAGAAATATGTCTGCGTTACACTGACGGAGTACGAGGTAGAGGAAAGTGTACGTCAGTGCGTCGTAGATAAAGGAATCAATTAATACGTATAAGTGTTTTATTCATTGTTTTGACGAGAATATTAAACACAACCAGTATTGATATTAAAATATCAGTCATGGTTAAACATCTCAAAGTAAACTATTAATTAATAGTTTTTAAATGATTCTATCTAGTATAGGCTGAGTGGTTTCTCTTTAGCAACCAACGTCCACGAACAAATCAAACTGTCATTCATAAATACTTCAGCCACCGACTTGACATAAATTCAATTGAACGCGACGTTTCAACATTCAATGTATATTAGAAAAAATGAATTCGTAATGAACCCTATTCAATGATTGAAGCTTTTCGTACATTTAAATTTGAGGCTACCAAATATCAAATAAAGGTAATGACATTACGCAAATCATGTTTAATTACGACCTTTAATACTAATCTAATATTAATCTAACATAATGAGATTTATGTTTGAACAATATGTAGTAATAGTATGTAACTAGGTACGCACTAATATCGTATTCAGCGGATATATAATAGGGACATGCTTGTATAATGAAGGGGCACATTAAGGTTGTTATATTTTTGAAGGTGATATTGCTTTTATTTATACCTAGCTTTCGCTCACAATGCAAAATCGGTTACGTGCTCCGCTAGGAACTATTGAAAAAATCAGTCGAGATTAAAAGTAGCCTCAAATGTAATCCAGGACCTTAAAAATGCACCAAATCCATTCAACTGTTTTGTAGGCAATGCCATAAAACACGTTTGCTTTCACTTTTATTTTTTAGTGCGTTGATAGTACACCATATTTTTGACAAAGTTTTTTTAGACCTGAAAAAAATAACGAAATTTAACCCAAAAACAAACAACTGATCTGAATATATAATAAAACAAACATGATATGCATAGGTTATTAGATAGGCATTATATTACTAAGCTGTGCCTGCGACTTCGTTCGCAATAATAATTGCCGTACCTGCAAACTAATTATTCACATTTGAGCACTGTTTGTATTAAGCAACGCTGTGGTCTGCGGTGAAGCATTCCTAGTAAAGCATATAGCTCAGATAGGAGCTTTTTATTTTGAGTTTGAAAACTCCCGGGTAGTATTTTCCAGAAGACAGTTACACAATAAATGTTGAAGCAAAGTACTTTGTGCTTTTCTTTAGAATTTCGATTATAAAACGGCGTCTTTTGCCAGTTTTATCTTAGAAGGTTGCAAAACTAAATAAGGATGCCGGGCTGCCCGTGGGGTGCCGAGCTGCCCTTGGGATGCTAGGCTGCCTGTGGGGTGCCAGGCTTTTTAGTTATACATTTAGTGTTGATTATAATTACATATATGAGTTTTTTAATTTCTAAAACCTCTAAATTATGGTAGTTCTTATTATTACAAAGTTAAAGTCAAAATAATTTATTAAAAGACGTCAACGACGCCCTTGTGAAGGCCAATCACAAATTTAAAATTGAAATATTCTGCATTGTAGCGCCACGAAAAAATACTCACTCACTGGGAGAAGGACGGGCAAGAAACTTGGGGCCATTCTTTTAAAAGTGCGAGTGCAAGCGATAGCTTGGCAGAGGTGGAATAGTCCAAGCATTTATGTCGTTTAAATGAATCCGAAACTGTGCAGTAGGAATTCTTAATCAAGATGTTTTTCACATGCAAATTGAACTTTCCTTCTGTGTGCGTTGTCATATCTTAGGGAACTTTAATATAAAACCAGACACAATTACCTAAGAAGGACCTTTTATTTGTATTTGCTAATCTAAAACCAGGCACCGCTATTTTATCTCTATCTTTAGTATTGTAAGTTCACAAACGTCTTAACGCCAATGATCAATCTTCAATAATTGGCACCAATTCTACACCAAACCTTAAGCATGTAAACTAGTATTTTATAACTATTCAACTAGTATATTATTAGTTATTACCATATAAGATATACTATCACTCTAGTACCTATTATAGAGTTGACACAAGCAGTAAACATGACATGCCCACGCAATTACAAATCGCATTTCAATAGACGCAGGTGTGGTGATTGGTTGCTTTATCGGTATTAGTCATAGCGAGCATAACGGGTATTAACACTGACTTTTATAACATAGTATTTTGTAAAGGAATTTCACCTTCTTCTGATCCTTATCTCAAAAATATGGGGTCTTGTCTTTTGGTTTTATGGTATGTCTTTTCTAACGACACAATAAACAATACATTATAACTAAATTTAAAAATCGGCCAAGTGCAAGTGGGACTCGTGCACAAAGGGTTCCGTACCATTATCTCGTTTTCATTTTTATTATTTTTAGCAACTAAACGGCTAAACCCTCTTTTATTGTATGGGAGCTCCCTTAATTATTTATTTTATTTTAATTTATTATATTTAAAGAGAACATAAAACTAAATATTCTGTGAATAATCGTAGTTAAAGCTACCTACCTGTCACCGTTATCATTATCGAGCAAGAAACGGTAAAAAAAACAAGTTTGTTGTATGGGAGCCCCCCTTAAATATTTATTTCATTTATAGTATTGGTTGTTATAGCGGCAATGAAAATACATCATCTGTGAAAATTTTAACTGTCTAGCTATCATCGTTCTTGAGATACAGCCTGGTGACAGACGGACAGCGAAGTCTCAGTAATAGGGTCCCGTTTTTACCCTTTGGGTACGTAACCCTAAAAATCAACAATTTATTTTTGTACTTTTGTTCTTTATCCCTGTCCCAAATATATTTAATAATAATAATCAAAAACTTGTCATTATTCCGCCGCTCATAAAACTGAAGTCAATAAATTGTCCATAAACGGTCCTGTGTTTAATTAAAGAGGATATATTCTACTGTCCCCAGAAGAGCAGGATAAGGGGAGTAAGATGACGTGTTTTTAAATCAACGCGTACAAAGTTGTACCGCACAGTTTCCACCATGGAGCAGGTGCCCACAGTCCAAACTTTCACAGCGCATTCGAACAAAACTTCTGCGTAGTGTGCACGTGTTCATCATATTAAGCACAGATTGTATGTACCTAGCTTTTTTTTTTATTTATCTGAGAATTTTATTTATAGCTTATAGGCTAGCCTTTGACCACTATCTCACCTGATGGAAAGTGACAATGTGGTCGAAGATGTTGTTTAGGCTAAACTAGAATAACTGGCTTCCGTAGTAAAAAAAAGGTCCTGGACAAAGTTGACTTATGAGATATAGTGGAATAAGTACAGTAGCTAGCCAGGCGGGAATATACAAATTACGCTACCGCTACTCAGTGTTCTAGTTGGAAGCCACCCGAATACCTCAGACATAACATAACGACTGCCGTACTAAGACAACAGCGATCCCTGTTGTTGCTATCCGAAGCAGAGAAGTGCTCAGTAATAAATGCCAATAGCTTGAGACGTAACCCATCCAAGCAGTGAGAGCAGAGATCATTCCTTAACCTTTATAACTGTTTTTAGTTAAGAACGACGATCTCCGTTCAAAGCGCTTCGAGAATAGTAATAATACTCAATTGGCGCAAGTATGCTAACCTCAGTATGAGTTTCATATTTGAGCCGTTTGGTGTGGAGACGTTGGGTCCGTAGGGACCGGGAGCTCATCGTGTTTTCCAAACTTATCAGACTGCTTGGTCGATGCGACGCGTGATCAAAATGCTGGCACCAATTTGGCTCACCAAATAAGCATTGCCATTCGACGGGGCAATGCTGCCAGCGTGCTGGACACGCTGCCAACTGGTGGTAGTAGGCTGGAGCATTTGGACTGCCTGTGAGTCTGCAATGACTTATAGGGATCTAAATGCTTTTATTGTAGTAGCTGTAGTGTTGTATATAGTTCGTAGTATTTTGTTAATAAAGGCATACCGACGGTTATAAAAGGAAGCGCTTAACGTGGTACTCAACATGACCACTTTAATTCATTTATAAATAAAAATCCTCCGGTTGCTGCCGTTTTAGCACGTGAATAGAAAAACCTTTTGCAAATACAACATCGTATAATGAAATCCGCCCACCGTCTGTTTCGGTCGTGATCGGAATAAAAAGCTTTTAGTTAAGACGATGTGAGACAGTAATTGGTATATATTTAAACCTTATTTTTAGTATAGACTGTATGGAGGTTGGGCATTTTGCACCAGACCGTCTAAAAATAAAAATAAATTATTAACAATAATACACTTAATACTTCATTTTGGAGCACTGATGGCTCGGTGGCATTGGCTATGTACTGCCGCGCAGCAGGACCACGGTTCGAATCCTACCGCGGGCTTGAGCTTCACCGCATGGCGGTAGGGCATTTTGCAAATGCTCCCCTGGCTAGATACCACCCTTAAGTAGAAAATCTATCGCCAAGAACCTCAAAGTATGTTCTGGCAGCAGTCCTTGAAAGCCAGTAAGATTACAGGCACATGATAAGACTTAACAACTGTATGTCTCAGAGTGAAGGACGCAGTGCAGTTCGTCACTTGTAAGGAAATGCATCTGTTATAGTCAGAGGATACCACTTAACATCAGGTGGGCCTCGTGCTTGATCCGTCACATGACATTAAGAAAAAAACATTGAATCATTCAATAAACACTTTTCGATAACCGCACCATCCCCATTCAGATAATGCTGGCAGCATGCTAGAAAAAAAAATACAATTTAGAGTAGCCTTTTTCGCTGCCTCTGAGACTTCTGGCGGTGTCGAAATAATAAATCCTCATTACATGACGACATTTTCAAATAAAAACAATACAGCAAAAAGAAACAGCGTGCTCTGTTTACTCGCATATAATTTGCAGTTAGGTACTAACTTAACTTTGTAGGGATAATAATATTACGCACTTGTATAATATTATTATGCACGAGGGTGTTATACTTCGGTTTATGATCCTAAGAACCATATAATAAAGCTCACTTTACGAGCAAGGGTGTTGAAAATATTATTACACCACGAGTTTTCAGTATGGATTAGGTAGACTTACGGACAGAATTAATCAATTAACCAAACTTTTTAATATAATCCTCAACCATAACGTCCACAGTTAAACAAAGGTATTTTGAGGGGTCTTGCCATAATTCTCACGCTTGGCAGGCGTCTTGGGGATTGCAATGTTCCATGACAGTTTTTTAGCTGGCGCTGCAGCCTACCTTTTGGATTTTTTTCAGGGTTTGCAATTCTTGCCTGCCATCCGAAGGGGAAATTTTTAATATAAAGTTTCATTAATAACAACTCTATGAGTAGCAATTTTAATAACACAAGTAGAAGTAGGGATGCCCAAAAAAGTGTAGTGTATATCGCATCGTAACTGTATCGAACTTGGTTGTATCGATACGCGATATTATCGATTTCCTTTGTATCGATATATCATATCGTAACCGTATCGCATGCCTTTCAATTAATATGCGATATAATGAGTATATATCGTGCAAAGGGTTATCTTTTTAGTAGTTTTACTATATTCTTTTATTTTTTTAAAAGAAACAAATAATTGTATGTAGTTAAAATAGTTTTATTCAACAACAAAAAATCACAATTGCCATTGATCAGCACTTAAACAACGCAAAAATAATAATTTTAGCAGCAAAAGGAGAACATAAACTAAACATTCATTAATCATATTTGACGGTACTACAAAGTCCAAAGATTTATTTAAATCTACCTCCAAGTCTAAACAAAAGCCTGTTCTTGTTCCATAAACAATTTTGTCGACGTTATCATTCTCTTATCACTAATAACAATATATTCAATGGCACTGTCTATTATAGTTTAGTGATGAATAGTGATGATGTAATAGGAACTTTAAAATTATACAAATTAATCACCGACATAGTTTGATACGATACGGTAATGCGATATTTTTATAAGAATGCGATATATCGAAGCGTATCGTATGGTCAAAATATCGCATCAAATATCGCTATATCGTATAGTGCTGTATCGATATTCCGATATATCGTATCGTAACGGGCATCCCTAAGTAGAAGATTCTATATTGTGCCAACCCTACCTGTAGTGGAATAAGGATAGGAAGAAATTATACATTCCACGTTCTATTGTTGTCTCATAACTCATAGCCGTCAAAACTCCCTACAGATATTCCTGTAACGTCACGTGACACCGGATGAATGGAACATCGAATGTCACGCGTAAATTAATTGTGAGATGAACAAAAGTCCTCCTCGACCAATCCATCAAAGTGTACGTTGAAGGAGGTTGGACAACGGTCCGGTTCAGTCACTCCGGCATTTCCTATTAGGATCGCGTTGGGTAGGTATTAATTGTTGCTGTTGTTAACATGGTATTTGAGATATTGGGTTTAGAATTGGGTGTGAGTGGTTTGAAGTACGGGTAGATGTGACTATTCCAATTAAGGTCGGATATTAATATACATACCCGTGAGGTGGTGGGCTAGAATTTCACACCCCCATTTCTAGACGTGGTCTATCAGCAGCGCTTTCTGAGGAACTGATATGTCAAACTGCGATCCCCAAGACGCCTGCCAAGCATGGGGATTATGGCATAATGGGGGAGGCTGTGGTAAGCTGTGGACAATCCAGCTGATACAGTACAGTATATTAATACACATATAAATAATTAGGAGACGCAAGTTTTAACAAGTGTTTAGTCTTGAAGTCAGTACCATGCTGTCTCAAAATATGAAAATGTGAGCCTCACATTTGCATGTTCCGATTTCCACAAGTAATTTCATATAATTTTGTGAAGGAAGTTGGTGCCGCTACGTACATTACATTATAAAATTTTGTAGCCATTTAAGCCTTTTTTTTATAGCAGTGATGATGTGGTTATAGGGAAGATGTTGATCAAGCTAGCCTAAAATTACTGGCTCTCAAGGATAGCTGCCGGAACACACCGTTAGGTGCTTGGCGACAGATTTTCTTCTTCAGGGTGGTCGCTAGCCAGGCGGGCATTTGCAAAATGTCCTTCCACCATGCGGTGAAGTTCAAGCCCGCGGCGGGATTCGAACCATGGACTTGCTGGGCGGCAGTCCATAGCCAATGCCACTGAGCCACCGGAAAATGCGAAAGTCCGTCTGGCTAGCGACCACCCTCAAGTACAAAATCTGTCGTCAAGCACCTAACGGTTTGTTCCGGCAGCTGTCCTTGATAGCCAGTAATTTTAGGTTAAGCCTGTTAACACCATCGACCAAATCATCACTTAAGTACCATCAGGTGAGATTGTGGTCAAAGCAACCTATCAACAATACAAAATAAAAAAATCGTATAGGGTACTTTTCATTCCGATTTAGTGCGCAGTTCCTGAGGTAGCACTGTGAATCTAACTCATAACATTGAAAAAATATTAAAATATTATGTTCTTTTTATATGTCATATCTTTTTATATAGTAGGAGAAAAATAACCGACCCTCACTTACGTGGAGTATGGGCAGGGAGATGATGATAGAGACTTCCCTACGATTAAACAGATGCTTACGCAACCACATGTCCTAATTAAACCCACTAATAAATTTAATACCAGCAACATAGACCATCGCACTTTTTAGAACAATTCTTCGAATTCCGAACAATGGTATTTCAATCAACGGTGATATATCAATGTTGTTGAGGAAGAAAGCGGGAACGGAACCATTAAATCGAATTAGAGAATTTACAACGAACGAAATGTATCGTCGGTACAATTTATTGCATTCCTTGGTATAAACTTGTTAATATATCATGCAGATAAGGGCAGTTTAATTAATTTATTGATATGTATAGGTCTAAGGTCCATCGGAAACGTATTTATATGAGAGCATTGATACAGGCTCGATAGCTTCGAATTGTCAACACGATTTCTTTAATTTGGGTCAAATAGAAAACAGTGCGATATATGTTCGACACGTACACTGTAGCAATGAGAGGGAAACAGTTTTTAAACAGTTCTTAAAATGCAAAGGTTTCGTAGCTCCAGTGGAAATAGAAGTGGAACTAGGATAGTTGGGAATTTGAAATTGGAATTGAAATAATTAGTGCGAGCGTAAAAGCAAACTGTTTCTCAGTTATTAGGGTGTCTTTCCACTGAAACTGTGCGACATTAAAGTAATAGGTATCTGTGGACTTAGAAGAGAAACGCGTTATTTTTTAAAGTTAAACAAATGCAAATTGGAGTCTCGGTGGAAAAATTGAAATTGTGACATCATTGACATAGAGTTATTTGCCAATATTAGTTTTATTGTCAGTGTCACATAGTCGCATCAACTAGGTGTTCTGATATGTTTCTACAAGAATGATGAAATGTCGTGGTACTTAATAAAACAAAAATCGTGTTTTGTAAGGTCTATTGTGTTCATGTAGCCAGCAATATCGCGCTTAGCAACGAATGCTTTATAAACAAGTTATACACAAAGATAGATTTCAGAGAAATTCAATAATAGTATTGAATTTTGATCTGATTGCCATTTTTTGTAGTAATGTTTGGTGTAACTAGCGTGCATTTTTTTTGTTTTTTTTTTTTATGTCATCGAGAAGGAACAAGCGCGAGGCCCACCTGATGTTAAGCGGTATCCTCTGCCTATAACAGATGCATTTCATCACGAGTGAAGAGAACAGCACTGCGCCCATCACTTTGAGAAATTTTTGCCTGTTATTTCACTGGCTCTCAAGGACTGCTGCCGGAACACACCGCTAGGTGCTTGGCGACAGATTTTCTACTTGAGGGTGGTCGCTAGCCAGGCGGGCATTCGCAAAATGCCCTTCCACCATGCGGTGAAGCTCAAGCTCCGGGCGGGATTCGAACCATGGACCTGCTGCGTGGCAGTCCATTGCCAATGCCACTGAGCCATCACTGCTTCAATGCATTTCGAATAATAAATTTAGGCTGGTCCTACACTCGTAATGTTTACCGTTGAGCTGCGAAATCGATATGTATGGAAGTATAGGAAACGTGTCCGAGCGCTGACGCGCCCAATTTGTTTTAATAGCAATGTAATAGATATGGAAAAAAAAATCTCTCTTGCAAGCTCTAAAGGGTAATTTGTCATCGTTTTATAAGTGAAGTAAATAACTTTTTCATCAAACTCCTGTATAATTAACTTATATTATATGATAACGCATGTTGCAGGGCGTGCTCATATTGAATCAGTTCCATTGATATTTGGTACCAACCTGCTTTTACCAAGCAGTTAGTTAACAGCTATTAAACTACCGACCTCGTGCAAGTTGGACTTAAACATCGAGAGTTCCGTACCAACACAATTAAACAAAAAATATTTTTTTCTTATCATAAAAATTCAGTTCCTTAGCGGGATACGTACTCGCAGTTGCCTGGATGTATTAGTTGTTGCGATAGTGTTGATATTACACTATTACCATATCAAGCTTGACGCTTGTAAGTATTACCGTCTAAAGATGGAACAAAAATCGTTAAAAAAACACGCTTCTTGTATCTTATATTTTTTTAACTCTGCTGTCATTGTTTGTATCCACGATAATCTCCGAGACAAAGCTCCGAAGCGCTGTATGGACATAACAACACAAAACGTGTTCAGTGAAAATTTCAATCGGCTGCCTATTACGGTTCCAAATATGCAGCCCATTGAGGGGGTAATTCCTTATACATAGTCTAAATTTTTTCTGACACCAAAAAATAATCCCTTGAGGAGGAGTTTACCTTCAAAACAACCATAATCAGGAAATTACACCCTTAGCGAAAATTTTCAAAAAAATAATATAATTATAAAAAAATAGTTCTAACATTATGGCAACAAATCTGTGCTGAAGGTTTTTCATCACAATTTTTTTTTTGCCTCGCTTTATCTAAAAACCTAAAATATCCTCTATCTAACCCGTGCTGAAAATGTTTAAATGGCGTTTATGTGAAAGGTATTATATTTTTCTAAATTTTTGTGCTTTTTGGGCAAACAAAAGGTCGTGCGCATAATGAGATTGAACTTTGTTTAATTTCAATTTTGTTTTATTATCCGTTGTAAGCTCCTAATTTGTCTGCATCACCCCTTCAAGGGTCCATGGATTGGACTGACTGACGGACAGAGAGACAGCCGAGACTTAGAGCAGGGTCTTGTTTTATAATGCGGAAGTCATAATCAATCGCCAAAAATTTTACGTTGTATTTTAGCAGTTTGTATTTTAGTATTAGCCTGTTAAACATATTAAACATAAACTTAGACCTCATCTTTACCCGCTAACAGTCTGAAGTTCTCGAGGGAACATGCTATTAACCAATTTCAACGTCAGCAGAGATTTGGCTAGCACATAATATATTAAATAGATGTATCCTGGATTATATTACATTTCATGTGGAACAGCGAGTATTAATTATTATTGGAATATTACTAAAGCACTATCATTTCCCCATTGGGGTGCCGTCCTAGAATGTCAACCCCCCCCCCTCCCATCTCTACCCGTGGGTAGAGAGAGGGAAGACAGCAGCGCTTTCTGAGGAACTGATAACTCTTACTGCGATCACCAAGACGCCTGCCAAGCGTGGGGATTATGGCAAAACCTCCTATAATGGGGGAGGTTGTGTTCAGCAGTGGACAATCCAGCTGTTACAGTACAGTACAATACTATCAGCAGGTCGGTGAAGTATTTTAGATGTATAATTAATCAATCAGTTGTATTATGATTAAAAAAAACAATGTACCTACCTAGTAGTTTGAAGCAATGATAGCCGAGCAGTAATAGCTATGGACTACCGTGCCGCAGGTCCATGGTTCGATCCTCACCACAGGCTTTGGTTTCTCGTTATTGTGGAAGGGCATTTTGCGAAGCTCGCCTGGCTAGCCACTCTCAAGTAGAAAATTTGTCGCCAAGTGTACCTATGTCTGAGGGTGATGGGCGCAGCGTAGTTCGTCACTTGTGACAAAATGCATCTGTTATGGATTTGAGAGGCAGAGGTTGCCGCTTAATATCAGGTAGGCCCCGGGCTAGTTCCGTCACAATACAAAAAAGTAACGTATGGTCAAAGAACTAGATGCAAACCTACGGCGTTTGTTAGTTGGTTTCATAGCTCAATAAGTTAAATTTAATTTTATGTCATGATATGGGTGACTTAATTATTATAATTATTATATACTCGTTTTAAATTAAATTTTAAATTACATTGCTTATAGCAGCTCTGAAGTAGTTAAAATGTATACGGTTGTTGAATCTCACGTGTATTTTGTACTCGTAATTCATATATACTCATATATTTACTTTTCATTAAACTTTCGTGAAACTTATGTTTCTAAATCAAACTAAATTCCAAATTGTGACACGCATAAATCAGCAATACTGCCGTCGTAAGAAAATAGGGCACAACTAACATTTTTTTAAAAATTGAGTTATATACATATTTAGAATCAGAAAAAAAAGGCACATCTGCTCAATTTTTTTTAGAATTTTATCTTAAAGGAATTCGGAGATACTGTAGGCTTAAAAGGCACAAATAAGACTAATATTCATGTTTTATAGAATGAAAAGTCACATTTATTTACCATTATATTGAAAAGGCACAAATACGTAGATGGGACTATTACTTCATACAGATTTTTACTAAAAACTACAAAGAAAAGGCACACTTACAACATAATATAAAGAAAGGGCCTAAATTCCAGATGTGCCATGTCTACTTAATTAATGATCCATGCATCTCTCAATTAAATTACGTATAAAAGACACAAATAACCAGTTGTGCCTTTTCTTTAAATTATTTACGATTAGGGGTGAGGAAAAGAGGACAGGGTTCGATTAAAACGCGCCAGTTGTGCCTGCGACGTCAAAGTGACTCCACACTTGTCAGCTGCAGCCCGCGTTAGGTAAGTTTATTTACGTTTTATCCATATTTACATGTTGTTTCTAATTTAAGTATGAAGGTACATAACTTTGTAGGTTAGGTCGTACATTATATTATGCTTTAGCTTAACACCTAACGTGACATGTCTTAATAATTAATTAATTAAGTAGGGATATGATAAACATGAAAGCAGCGGTGGCGCAGTGGTATCAGCCTCGCCTTTGAAATATAAGGTCGCGGGTTTGATTCCCGGTCCTGCCCACGCATCTTTGTGTGAATTGTTTCATCACCGCTGCTCATTATCGGTGAAGGAAAACATCATGAGGAAACCGGCATGTCTAAGATCTAATCATTAGTGGACTTGTGACATCCACCCACCCTCACTTGGCCAGTGTGTGTGGATTAAGGCCTAAACTCTCTCAACTATCTTAAGAGTTGAGAGAGTTTAGGCCTTAATCCACACACACTGGCCAAGTGAAGACCCGTGCCCAGCAGTGGGACACTAAAAAGGGTTCAAGTGTGATAAAAAACATATAGTATCATTCATTTCACTTGTTTTTTCCTTATTTCAGATAATTTTAAAAATGCAGTCACGTGGTAAAGGATCAGCAAGCGCCGCTTTATAAAATCTAAAGCCTAGATCTGATATTGACGAACAGATTCCGTGGTCTTAAAAACGCCAAAAAATTATGACGATTCAGTAGTCGATAAAGATTATGTGCCACCAAACATCATCGGTTCAAAACTTAAATATTTGGGGTCATAATGAAAACTATGAAAAAAGCGCTTTTGAAGCGCTCGTAGCGAAGTTTACTTAGCTGTTCTCAACCGATCAGCAAAGTTAAGCAACGTCGCCCACGGTCATGAGTTGGATGGGTGATCGCTAGTGACATTACTACTGAGCGTTTTCGTGCTTCGGAGGGCACGTTAAGCCTTCGGTCCCGGTTGTTGTCTTAGGATGGCAATCGTTATAGCGTGGTGGTAGGGCATTTTGCGAATGCCCGCCTGGCTAGCTACCACCCTCAAGTAGAAAATCTGTCGCCAAGCACCTAACGGTGTGTTCCGGCAGCTGTCCTTGAGAGCCAGTACTTCTAGGTTAGTCTGAACAACATCTTCGACCACATCATCACATACCATCAGGTGAGATAGTGGTCAAAGGCTAACCTACAAGTAATAAAAAAAAACATGATTCCAATATTTTATTGGATGATTCTGGCTCCGAGAGAGTCAAGAGAACATTTGTAAAAAAAAATGTTCAGCAAAATTCTCAGAGGATTATCGCAAAATAATCGCATGGAATAATTTAAAATGGTAATATTTTGTCCAATGCTTATTGTTTTCAATCAGAGTTTTGTACCTTTAGGTGACAAAAGATTAGGAAACCCTACCTGTTAACGACTGTTCAGCTGATCTCACACAAATTTATGAATACTGAAATTAAAGACTATTTATTAAAATAATATTTTACGTAAAACTGATTAATTAATTTTCTTTAAACTTTTTTATAGCTTTTACCAATATATTGCATTGTGATAATTCAACCAAGTGCCATGTTATGTTTGTTATAGTTACATTTAATTTTTATAATATTAACAATAGTATTTTTTTAATATTAAACTACGAGTAACTTTAATAATTACGGGTGTAAGCTATTTCCTGTAAATGAACAATAAATAATTAGAATTAGGTCTAATAGAGTAAATTAATAAAGGTTAAAAACCAAAATGTATGCTCTTCTAATAAGAATAAGAATATTTTGATTTCTTCTTCATATTGTGATTAGTAGAGTAAATATTTTTTATAGATTTTTAAGTTAGGGGTCCCACCTATTAGTAAAAATATTTAATTCTTACTTTCCTTAGGTGTCTAACTAACCAAAAAGTGTAACTGAGTTTAAGTATTAGTACTTTTTGTTTTTAATTCATAAGTTCTATTTGTTAACCAAAATCGTAGGTATATGCTTATCCCTAATACTTTATAAATAACTATTGAATATAAAGAACGTTTTTTTTTTGTTTATATGTTGGTGTCCTAGAAGTAGATTTGTTTTGTTTCAGTTATTTGGATAAGCTAACCAAAAATGGCATGATAATAAAAATGTTTTATACTTTATTAAACTTTCCTCACATGTCTTTTTTTTATAGAAAACATTAAGTCAATTTACATTATAAAGAAAACATTAAGTCAATACACAATGTGCCCTTTCTTCTAGACTCAATGACCAATTTGCTTGAAATATTAAAAAGAAAGGTCACATTTGGTTAACTATGCCTTTTCTTTGTAGTAAGTGGTATTTTTTAAATATTTTATTTTTAGGTTGAAAGGAAAAAAATGAATTTATTTAATAATTAATTATATATAAAAACTAAAAAGTATTATATATAATAGTACTAACTTTCACGCATATATCATCAGTATTGTATTTTCTTTAAAGTAATAGGTTTTCACACTATGAAGCAGAATATGGTTAAAACTTTAACCCTAATTATCTCAGCTTGACCAAAATGATAGACGTGCCCTTCTCTCGTACGACGGCAGAATAGCTGAGCACTTGCTTGAGTCAGGACCTAACTACATGACCCAAAAATTTTCTTCATACTGAACGGTATTACTACTCGAGAATTGTACGTAAACCGTTGAAATTAAGAAGCACAAAAATTTCAATCGGGTGGATAGATTTTAATTGTCTACATCGTGGAATCCTGTAATAAAAAAGTTCTGGATTCGTTATTTGTCTCCACGTGCAAGTTCAATTACTGTTAGTGTAGTAAGTCGAGGTGACAGTCATAAAGACGAAAACTGAATGGGGGTAGATTTAAAACGCTCCCGCCGCTCCTCAAGACGATGATAACCACTTCTTCAGTCTACTCGTGACCACGGTCAATGCAACTTGATCGAAACGTCGAGGTTAGTTAAATAATTATTATTTTGGTGTTAATGCGTGCGTCAGTAAAACCGTTTGTGATTTAGAAACATACTGTATTTATATATGTATTAAGTAGGTACACCGTACGGTAAAATCGTAATAATTTGTGAAAATATAATTAAGTTTATTTAAATTTCGTACGAATAAAACAACCTTATCAGCAGATTTGTATAAATGATATAGAAAAAAGGTTTTATGCTTATGTACCTAAATTAAGTGACTATCAAGGTAAATACACTTTTATTAATATTTTAATGCTAATGAACATCAGTTAAATCATTTAGAAGCGCATGGCATTAATTCAAATTAATGTGACAGTAAAAATGTTATTCTTCTCAAACTTTCCATTAAAAAACGATAAATTTAGCATATTTAAAATATTTAACTTGTAATCATAACTCTCAGATTCGAAACAATGCCATAACGACAACCCACGCAAGATAAGATATGAACGCTTTTAGAGAAATGCCATTAGTTATGGATTTCTTTAAGGTCTTCGTAGCGCTTTTCATACAGCAAGCAATGATGGCCGAGCGATAATAGCTGTGGACTGCCGCGCCGCAGTGCTCTGGTTCGATCCCCACCGCCGGCTTGAGCTTCACCGCATGGTCGAAGGGCATTTTGCGATTGCCCGCCTGGCTATCTACCACCCTCAAGTAGAAAGTCTGTCGCCAAGCACCTAACAGTGTGTTCCGACAGCTGTCCTTGTGAGCCAGTAACTCTAGGTTAAGCCTGTTAACACCTTCGACCACATCATCACTTACCATTAGGTAAGATTGTGGTCAAAGGCTTACTTGACGCAGTGATGGCCCAGTGGCATTGGCTATGAACTGCCACGCAGCAGGTCCATGGTTCGAATCCCTTGATTAAAGCACAATGAATTTTAATTCTGGCAAGTAAATATCATTTCATTTCATGGATACAACACTACAGCTACTACAATAAAAGCATTTACACAAACTATAAGTCATTGCAGATTACAGGCAGTCCAAATGCTCTAACCCACTACCAGTTGGCAGCGTGCCCAGCGGGCTAGCAGCACTGCCCCGTTGAATTGCAATGCTTATTCGTTGAGCCAAATAGGTGCCAGCATATTGATTGATTCCGATTAATTTTATTTATTTTAAGGCGCATAAAAACATTGTTTTTCGATAATTTTTCTCGTTAGTTTTAGAAAAAATTGATTGGCACTGATAAAAAAATAATCTAAAAACCAAGTTTTATGCGCCTTTAAATATATAAAATGAATGGGAAACAGACAAACAAAATGAGTTGTCATCTGAAAGTTTCAGCCGGATAGCATATCCGGATGTCGAGAACGGTATAAGGTACTTCCCGTTGACCTAAAATCATAAGTTTGGCAAGAAGCAACATTTTACAGCACATTCAGAGAAAAAATCTGAAAGCCGTAAATTTGTTGTTAATAAAGGTAATTTCCTGTTAAAAACTATTTTTTTTATCGTCTAAACAGTAAATTTCGTCACAAGTGACGAACTGCACTGCGCCCGTCACCCTGACACATATGGTAGTTGCATATCATGTGCCTTTAATTTTACTGGCTATTAAGGACTGATGCTGGAAAAATATGTTAGGTGCTTAGCCACAGATTTTCTACTTGAGGGTGGTAGCATTCGCAAAATGTCAATTTACTGGTATTAAGGACTGATGCTGAAAAAATATGTTAGGTGCTTGGCCACAGATTTTCTACTTGAGGGTGGTAGCATTCGCAAAATCGCAAAATGTCATAATGTGTACCAGGGAAGCATTCGCAAAATGTCATTTCACCATGCGGTGCAGCTCAAGACAGCGGTGGGGTGCGAACCATGCACCTGCGGCACGGCAGTCCATCTATTACCGCTCGGCAACCATTGCTTCAATAATATGATATATTTTAAAACGATAGTCGCAAAATGGCCTGCATAACATTTTTACTGAACATGCGTGATCGCTTAACATCAGGCGATTTAATATATACGATAATACGTATATACGATAATACGATTATCAGTTAAATCATAACACCAAGTACCGAAAGATAAGGTATCGCTGAGGCAAGCACCGTCGAAACGATACAAGTAATGCACCTTCATAAAATTTGAATATAAAATTAGTGATAATTTATTTTATCACTCCGTAACTAACTCTTAACCTAAACTTTACGACGCATATTTAAATTTTACCATTATGCATTAATCAGTCTCAAGCATGATTTATTGATACGTGTTCAATATTTTAAGAGATGTTTAATTTGTATTTAGAAATAATTAGCATTATTTAGTAGAAAAGTTTCGTATGTAATGAAATTTAGGGAATTTTACTCATAGCGTTTTCCATATACAAGAAGTTTTACCAAAACTACATTTAAGTTACATTTACGAATTATTGGAGTAAATTTTTTTTGTTTTGGACGGGAATCGAATCCGCGTCCACCAATTTCGCGCTGGATGCCAACTGCATTCCAGAAAATTTGTACTCAAATAGTTTGTAAATGTGATTTTCGCTTAGCACGCGATAGTGCTTCTTTCTATATTTAGAAATAAGTTTATTAAGTTTGGTAAAGGGACAGCGACATCGAGGTGTTTATAGGCAAGTTTCCTTGAGAAATTAAAGCGTGTTAAGCTTGGAACCAAATATATCCTTTAAGACACATCTTGAAATTTAATATCCAGGTCTCGAATGCATTTTGTCAGTTATAGTAGGCTAGAATTAGCACACGGAACTACTTGAAAATTATTTAGTACCGAGATTTCAGTAAATTTTTAGAGGTGTATCAAATTCGTTTGGTTCCAAACTTAGATCTCTATTTTTTTAAATTTAAACCAATGTTTATAGTCCATTCTTCGAACAGTAAATAAAGATAAGGATTAATAGAGTAAAAGCTAATTGCGCCTACTAAAATGTAACTTTTTGTTGAGTCCTTGCTCGCAATTATAATCAGGCAATTGTACTGAGGCCGTCTATTGATTCGAACTCATGAACTTCTTGCTATATGACCCGCGAGCATAGATAAATGAATTATTTCTCTATGCCGCGACCGTTAAATGCACAAAATCCAGTGGCCCTTTCGCTTTAAGTAGTCAAACTTGTTGAAATTTTGCCGGTTTGTCCTTATGGCTAGATTGCTCGTGGCGATTTCGGCATAAACGTAGTTTCGTCTGTCATAGTTTGTATGGAAAGTGCTCTGTGCACTCTACTCTTAAGGCTGGTCCCTACTCATGCATCTGGTCGGTATTTGAAATATACGAGTAGGTAAATTACCCTTAAAAAAATTCAAAAAAAAAACGCTGTCCTCAACTGTATTAAGTAAACGCTATTTGGATTTATTAACTTGGATGACATGGCTATATTTTTCAGTAATTTTGTTTTACAAGATAAACTACATTTATTTATTTATACGGCATTTATACGGTGCCGAAATATTGACCTACAAAACAAAAAAGAATCATCAAAATCAATCAATTAAGTGGCTTAATCGTGTTAAAAATACAAAAAAATTACATGCGAATTGAGTTTTTTTAAGTCAGACAAAACGTGAAGTATACGTTGTTGTCAGTTGACGTTGTAATTAATGATAAATATAACTTATAAAAATTAGTTATTTTTTGAGACTTATGATTGTATATTGTTCTTAATTTATTATTGCTTTACGTTTTTAATTCAATATATGAATATAAATTTGAAGTGCTGGTAGCGTAGTTCGCTTAGTAGTTCTTAATCGATCAGCTAAGTTAACGCCCGTTGCTTATGAGTTGGATGGGTGACCGCTAGTGGCTTTAACACGGGGTGCTTCCGTGCTCTGCAGCTGTCCTTGAGAACCAGTAATTCTAGGTTAGGAACAGACGACTAAAGGAAAGTACCGAAAGATGGGCAGCAGCACCATCTGAAGAACTACCATCTTACACTACGATCCCCAAGATGCCTGCCAAGCGTGGGGATAATGGCAAACCCCTAATTAAATAAGGAAGGCAATTATTTAATGGTGGATGTTATAGCTGTTAGTGTAATGTTTGTAATATGAAGTATCAAAAATCTGATCTCATTAGGTATTAAAAATCCATTTCACTTTTGACTTAAAATTGCTTGTTAGGATATGTATCAAAGATAATTCATTATAATCATGCCAACCACCGCCTTAAACCAATTATGAAATTTACCAGTATATTTGCCTACGCATATTATGAACTAGACATCCACGTTCACTAAAACGTTCGCACGTTCCTAATAATGGTTATTACAGTAATCAATTAAATAATCTACCTCCCACACGCAAATCCGTGTTATTACAATATTGTTTGGAACAACGATATTATTTCAGATAATTTAACCTTTAAGACATTGAATAATGAGCATCTATTTTGTGTTTATTCTGAATAATTTTGATAATTATTAGGTACATTAATGCGCGTTTTTGTGCGTCTATGTGCAATCGCCTGCAATAAGAAGTATACACTTCGTAATTTTCAAAATAGTGTGATGGTGCTAAGTTATTAATAATCGAAGTTAGCATTAACATGAGTAAAACTATTCAAATTATTTTTTGATTTTAAGTTACTCCTGATTACTTAGAGAAAACAGTACTCTTTGCCACTATTTTGAAAATTACATTGTGTATCATTCTTATTGCGGGCGATTGTACATGATGGAAAAAATATGTGGGAAATAAAGTTGTGTGCAGATTCAAAGGAGTGACAGCCGAGAGGTTATAGCTATGGACTACCGTACCACAGGCCCGTGGTTCGATCCCTAACGCCAGCTTGATTGTAACCGCATGGTTAAAGGACATTTTGTGAATGCTTGTCTGTCTAGCTACCACCCTCAAGTAGAAAATCTGTCGCCAAGTACCTAACAGGGTCTTCCAGGATCAGGCCTTGAGAAGCAATATTACTAGGCTTAGTCCGTTTACCATATTATTTACACTTACCAACGGGAGAGACAATGGTCAAAGGCTATAGCCCATCAGCTGTAAAAAAATAACAAGATCGATCGCACGTTCTCTGAAATGAAGACTGAAAAATACCGTCAAACTGGCAAATTTGCGTCTATAGCTTTGGAGTATAGCTTCTACACAGGAACTTATCCATTCCAATGATTTTTTTTATCGCTTATCAACCGAGTCCAATGTTTCGAGCTAGTCCTTAGCCTATCCGTAAAAAATATTGGATGCAGTTTTGTCCCAGGCTTTATAATACAAGGACCTCCTCTCGGATGTCTTTAAGGGATAAAATAAACGAATGAGATAACCTCGAAATGAGTAAGGTGGTCCTGAGCATTTGACAAAGAACAGGCTCGGTTTTTTTTCGTCTTGATTCTCTTTTACTGAAAAATTTTAGTTTTTCTACTAACAAGGGCATTAACAAAGCTGCTTGGCGTCAAGAAGGCTGCCAATAATTCATTTATTAATTCCTATAATAATAGTCACTTAAAAATCACAAAGTATTTCTGTTACGAGCGCTTCAAAAATATTGATAGAGAGAGCTTCAATGCTGCTTTGAATCAAAATAAACCCAGTTCTTTATAAACTAATATTTGTCTAAAGTCCTCGTTAACGCTTCTCATCCAGGAGCAACTGAATTTCCAATTAGATCCATTTAAACGGATGTATGGACGAAAAGAAAAAGTACCAATTTGCAATTCAGATCGTGTTTGAAACGCTTCGACTGAAGAGCGCCTTAATTGATACGAATATTGGCGTCCGGAATCGGGGAACTGAGTTATCACTTTGAAATATGTATCCGCTACGAAATACGCAACAATTTTTTTTTATCGTTTCCATGCCTTTATTCACAAAAGATACAAATTTTATACAATGCCACGGCTACTACAAAGAGAAAATTTAGGCAACCTTAAGGCCACATGCCTACAGGCAGTGAAAATGCACTAGCCCTCTACCAATTAGCAGCGTGCCCAGCATTCTGGCAGCACTGCGCCGTTGGATTACATGCTTATTCGTTGAGTCAAATAAGTGTCACCATCGAACATGCTCTCTGTTAAGTTTGCGAAACGACGATAGGGACACTTCTTAATTTTCACCGAATCGGATAGGTCATTTTAGTGTGAAAGATTAACAAACATACATACTCACATTCCCGCATTCTCACTCTTTACTTACAAAATATTAGTGTTTTTTTTTATGTGATGAGCAAACAATCGTCGGGCCCACCTGATGGTATGTGGTTACCGTCGTTTAAATACATCTGCAATACCATTAGTACAGTCAATGTGTTGCCGACCTTTAAGAACCTTTAAGGAAAAAGAGGATTAAGAAATCCCCACATACAAAAAAGTATCGCACTTCACAGTCACTCCCCAATGGTGTCCAACAACTCGAAACTAAGTAGTGATGAAAGCATTTAGCATAATTATCTGGTGCCACTTTTCAATTTGACAGTTGTAGAGAAGATTTGTTCGCCCATGAGATTTAATTAGTCCACCATTCGTTCAGTACGCAATAAACGTCTTTTTACACGAATACCTACTAGATAATATTGTGATACAGAATCGCTTTGTTAGTTTCGTTTGTCGAGTGTCTAATAAGTTGGGCATTTTATCTCTCCTAGTGGAATTTGTCGAGAATGCTCTCAAAGCGTAACTTGCTCGTATTTTATCATAAGGAGCTGAGTTTGCGAGCGAAATGTTTGAGCTTTTCAGCAGGAGCGTTTAATAGAAAACAATGAACATGAAATTTAAATTCAATATTGAAGATATTGCGATACATTTTCTACTCGACGGTTTTCTAGAATGAAAGAAATAAACTACAAGCAAACGATTCATATAACACTACTATTTGAGCGCAATTGGACAATTGTTGGGCTATTGCCTATATTTTTAACTTTAAAGAACGATATGTTACCATTTGCCAGCGTGATAATCAAGCTGGCAGTGTTTCCCCGTAATTTTTTTTTACAGGGAATCACTGCCTTACCTTACTAACGTTAAAATTCTTTTGTATTTAACACAATTTAAATCGGTTCAAACTTATAGCTCCCCTTTTATACCATGGCAGGTTTATAACAAAAACAAAATCAAGAGGATTCCATAATAATTATATTATTGACTAAAGACACGTTAAGGTTCAAAAATAATTTCTCTTTGTACAAAAGTTACTATAATTTATTGCGGAACTTCTAATATATAACAGTTTAAAGTTATATTTCGAGCTTGGAAACCCCTTATTCTATTAATTTACCTTTACACATATTCGATATTGTAAAAATACGGAGCTAATGAAAAACGTTCAGTCACTTGCTACCTCATTCCTTACCAATCCAAAAAATAAATACCTCAGCGGTAATGCTGGTTACAACCATTGCTTACTAACAATATCAACGCTATCAATTTATGTAAGTAATAAATAGGTTGTTTGTTTAAATTTATATTTCTGCGGCTACATCATTTCCGAGTTTATTAAAATTGGTCCTATCGACCGGCGCCGGGTCAAACGGACTCATTGGTCGGGAACTATATCCGGTGGATTCGGATCTCTGAATATTCAATGGCATGTCCACTAACTGAAACGTATTTCCTGTTTCGGTGGGCGGGTATTTATAATTTGACGTTACGTTTGGATATGACTTTTTGATCATTTGATAATACGTGTAAACTATCTACCTAGCCAAATGATACAAACCAAGACAAGTACCTATTGTTAAAATGTTTTATTTTTGTAATGTTTTTGTACTCGCGGTATGTCTTTAGTACCCCGTGGATGACGGGCTAGAATTTCACCTTAGCTACCTGTGGGTGTCATAAGAGGCGACTATAGGTAAGATACCAGAAGTTGGGTAGCGCCTTCTGAAGAGCTGTTACTTTAAAACTGTTTTTATTATCCTTTTATTTATCCCCAATACGCCTGCCAATCGTTTGGATTACGGCAAACCCTCCCTTTATGGGGAAGGCTGTGTTCAGCAGTGGACAATCTAGGTTATATATTATTATATTAAATATGGACTTAGAGCATATATTAGAAGATCTGCGCCGCGCGGTTTCACCGGCGTAGTCAAGGAAAAAAAAAATCATGATTATGGTTATTAAAAGTTATTCTATGGGTCCAAGTCCTAAAATATCTATATTTCATGGGTCATCCATGGGATTGGTGAAGGAGTTACACAAATACAAACACATACTTACTCACTCACTCCAAAAATGTATGTGTGATACATAAAATAAGTACCAGAATAAAATTACTAGGAACTTAGTAGTCATGTTTTATTCTCAAAAATATGAAATAGGAAATTACCCTCAGGGATAAAGCTGCATTTCGATTTAAGCAAGCGTGTTTTTTTTTAATTTAATTCTGACAGTACAATAACGAGACCCACCTGATTTTAAGCGGTAACCTCTGCCTATAACAGATGCATTTCATCATATATGAAGAACTGCACTGACCCTTCGTCCTGACTCATACCTTGAGTCAGGATGAAGGGTCTTGAGTCAGGATGAGGGTCTTGAGTCTCGTCGTGCCTGTAATTGACTGGCTCTCAAATACTGCCGGAACACACTGCTAACAGTATGCTTGGCTAGATGCATTCTGATACATTTTCTACTTGAAGGTGTTAGCTAGCCAAGCGACCATTCATAAAATTCCCTTTCACTATGCGGTGAAATTCAGTCTGCTGCGTGGCATTGCCTGAATTTTGCCGCATAACAAATAACCAAAGAACACCTTCATTCATAAAGAGAAGTTGTCACTTTACCTTGAGAGATACAATGAACTTGGAAAAAAAGCATTTCACTACTGGTCTACAAGGTCCTGGGACTGTTTGCTCCAAGGGACGTAACTTAGGACTTATCTAAAGTAGTTCGTTTTGACTATGCCTGTACATATTCAATTATCCACTGAATTCACATTCTACTGCAGAGTAAATAAAACTTTTCTTTAAACTTTCGTGAACTAAGCTCATGTTTCTAAATCCTAAACGGTTCTTTTCACGCACGAATAAAGTCAGTCTACTCGTGACCACGGTCAATGCAACTTGATCGAAACGTCGAGGTTAGTCAAAATATAATTATTTTTATGTTTATTCGTGCGTGAAAAGACCCGTTTAGGATTTAGAAACATGAGTAAATAATAGTTCAGTGATTGTATTTGTAATTCCTCGGCTCCATATCAGAGTTTCTCTAAATTGGGTATTTTGAACGATGCTGGATAGAACAAAGCGGCAGCTATATCCGGTGGATTTAAGACTATGAATATTTGATGAACATGAACACATTTTTCATTTTGAATGAGTAGGATAATTTATTTGAACATCAGCTGGTTACTATTTTTATCTGCAATGTTTTCTTTCAAAAAATATTTTGAGGCTTACACTGATTTCGCTTAAAGAAAAAAGCATTGCAATATAACGAGACCATGCTGCCAGCATGCTGGGCATACTGCCAATTGTTAATAGGCTTGGACCATTTGAACTACATGTAGGCTTGCAATGGCATTTAGGTTGCCTAAATGATTTCATTGTAGTAGCTGTAGTGTTTTATTTAGTGTGTAGTTTGTTGTTAATAAAAGTTTACCTAAAAAATATTTACTGCAATGTAACTACGAGATTAAAAATAATTAAAAAATAAACGGATTTTACTTTTATTTTTCATCATAAATATTGGATACTGTCACAATCAAGAGCTTTAGAGCCTTAGAGCTCCATATACATGTTAAGGTCCCTAACTTCAGCTACGTAATTATAACGCATCTACTTTACTATATTGGGAAGTACGAGTATCTTTTGTTTAAAGTAACTATAATTTAAAAATAGATGGTCCATTTACAGTGGCCAACACTTCGCATCAATAATAATTATTAAATTCATCATTATAGAGAAAATCGATTTGAGAGAAAGACGTAGAATTGGTATGCCCCCCACTAGGTAGACTGACGACATTGTTAAACTATCGGGTACTTATTTACAAGCATTAATTAACATTAATGGTTTGAAGCGGCTAATAGTAGCCGTTCTTTGTGGCGTTCTATGAGGAAGGTCTTTGTTTAACAGTGGACGTCTTTCAGCTGATGATGATAAAATATATCCCTTTATTTGGATTAAATCTGATTGCAATAATTAATAAAAAAAACAGATTCCATCTTTTACACTGAAAAAGTGAAATAACTCATTGAAGTCGGTACCATCATCCGACTTCCACTAGCTATTTCATACTTTTCAGTGTTACAAGACAGTTCTGCTCAACTAAAAAAATACTTTTCCGTAACGCTTAGAAGGTCGATTTTCAATCTCCAACAATACTATACTCCAACAATAATAAGGGTTTCAATTACCATTGGCTTTTTGACAAATACAAATTTAAATGGAACTAACTTGGAAATACTTCCAAGGTACCAATAGTCAAAGTCAATAGTCAAAGAGTCAACACAACAAAGAAATAACCATTGAGATCAGAAAATCTAGTAAAAAGTTATGCGTGGTCACACAGATATATGTATGTAGGTATTTGTGTGTATATAGTAAAATGTAGGTACTGTACAAATATCACAGTTGTAGTTGTTCCACGACAAATGTATTTGTTTTATTTTTCAGGTTACGTTGGACGCTCTTTTGGCTGCTGTCTTGTTCGGCAACGTGCTTCGCAAACGATGGACTCTTCGGTACGTCGAAGTATCAAACTGGCAAGTACCATTGTGTTGATTGTTCTAACAAAGCTAAGTCTAAGAATATTTTTGGGAAAATCCTACATCCTAACCAAAAATGCATGCTCATGTTTCAAAATCACTACTGAATCGTGGTCACCATTAGACTTTCTTCTTTCGACAACTTTTGAAGCAATGATGGCCGAGCGGTAAAAGCTAGGGACTGCCGTGCCGCAGGTCCGTGGTTCGATCCCCGCCGCTGGCTTGAGCTTCACCGCATGGTGAAAGGGCATTTTGCGAATGCTTGCTATCACCCTTTAGAAGAAAATCTGTTCCCAAGCACATAAAAGCGAAATGCATCTATTATAAGCAGGGGTTAACATTAGTCCATTTAACATTAGATGGGCCCGTGCTTGTTCAGTTAAAATAAAAATTATGAAACGGGCGTTGAGGTTAGTAAAAATATTATTATGAGTCAAGTTGTGAGTAAATTGGCCTTTTTTAAACATTATTTTAGGTAACGTACAAGTGATGTTCAAAAAAAGCCCGGGCTAGAATGTCACCCCCCCCCCCCCTATCTCTACTCGTGGGTTTCGTAAGAAGCGACTAAGGGTATCACACCAGAACGCGGGTAGCTTTCTGAGGAACTGATATCTCACACTGCGATCCCCAAGACGCCTGCGAAGTGTGGGGATTATGGGAAACCCCGCCATATTGGTGGAGGCTGTGTTCAGCAGTGGACAATTCAGTTGATACATTATAGTACAAGTAAAGTTATGCTGTTTAAAGTCAATATACTAGATAAGTTTTTGTAAAAACCACCATAGCTATAGTGTGTTTGTTCTATTACGTAAATTTTGAGGCAATTATGAATGAGTCAAAGTTTTACTCGGATTAAGAAATATACTCGTAGATTTTGGATCATTATTTATCATGAGGTTTTGCTGAGTATGGAAAATTTTGAAAATCATACAAATGTCGCCTGCTTAGCAGAGTTATTTAAGCAAATGCTATAGGGAATTGGGAGAGCAGTCAAATGACAGTTGTCAAAAATCCAAAATGGCGGAATTTAACATGCTCCGATTCTGCGGAAGCGAGGCCGAGCTCACAAGAATATAAGAGGACGAACATTTTAACACCATGATAGTTTAAAGTCGTCACTCTTCGCCAAGTAAGTTATCTAGCTATCGCATCGTTAAGTTGTAATAAAAATTGACGCTCCAACGATTTCAATAAAGTTTATAGCCAAGCAGCTGTTTTAGAATCGGAAATATCGACCTAGCTACGTCTAATCTCTGGTTATTTCAAAACTCATTTTTCATCAGAACTAAGCGATGCTCTGATAAGATTACACTTAAATAGGTACTAATACGATAAATACAATAAACAAACAAAAAAATGTTTATGATCATCCAAGTACAAGTTTGAGCAGTGATGGTACAGTGGCAATTACTATCGATAGCCAAGGTACATAGTTGTATACACATGCCCGCAGCAGGCTTGACCTTCACCGTTAGACCGGCAGTTTTGGAATACCCGCCTAGCTAGCTACCACCTTAGTAAAAAATCTGACACCAAACATTTAACGGTTTGCGTTGTTTGCGATCTCGGTTTCGAATCTAATTTAAGCCAATTCACCTTCGACTGATTCAACGTTTATCATCAGGAGAGATTGGGAATAAAGGCTTACCCATCAAGAATTTAAAAAAACTTATCAGTAATAAGAAAAAATATAATTCACCTTTTAGTAAATTATGTTGATTAAGTACAGTCCTAAAATAAAAAAAAATACTCTATGTATTATAAATAGTATTAATATCGGTACTAGATAATATTTATAATATCTGCAGATGTAGAGTATAATGTCATGTTATCTCAGTCGGTCAGAGCATACCCCGGCTATAGGGGTGGATAACGCGAACACATGTATGACCATAAAATGCCCCACGGACATTTTACATTTATAAATTACCTTTTATTTTATGTTATTGCGACGGAACAAGCACGGGGCCCACTTGATGTTAAGCGGTAACCTCTACCTATTTCTGATGCATTTAGTCAAGTAACGAACTGCACTGCGCCAGTCACCCTGATACAAACTGTTATTGAGTCTATTTTTTTTTATGCCGGATAGGTTAGCAAAGGCTAACCATCATGTGGTCCTTTGACCACTATCTCACCTGATGGTAAGTGATGATGTAATCGAACATGTTGTTCAGAGTTCAGACTAACCTAGAAGTACTGGCTCTTAAGGACAGCTGCCGGAACACACCGTTAGGTGCTTAGCGACTGATTTTCTACTTGAGGGTAGTAGCTAGCCAGGCGGGCATTCACAAAATGCCCTACCACCACGCTATAACGACTGCCATCCTAAGACAACAACCGGGACCGACGGCTTAACGTGCCCTCCGAAACACGGAAACGCTCCGTAGTAATGTCACTAGCGGTCACCCGTCCAACTCATGACCGCGGGCGATGCTGCTTAACTTTGCTGATCGGTTGAGAGCAGCTAAGTAAACTTTGCTACGAGCGCTTCAAAATGATGTCTATTCATTATGTCATTTCATTATTAATATGTCTATTGTCATAATTAACATTCTTGATTCTTGATTGTGCCTGTAATTTTACTGGCTCTCAAGGACTGCTGCTGGAACACACTGTAAGGTGCTAGGCGACAGAATTTCTACTTGAGGGTGAAAAAGCCCTTCCACCATGCGATGAAGCTCAAGTCGACGGTGGGGATCGAACCATGGACCTTCGGCACCGCAGTCCATACCTATAACCGCTCGGCCATCATTCCTTCATTACAAAGATAAAAAAGTTAATACAATACATTAAAACAATTGTATACCTACATAATAGTACTTACTACCATAATATGGAATAAACTGAAATTATTTACACAATTCACGAGTAGATAAAATAAACTAGGTATATTTTATGTGAAGTAGAGTTCCGACGAGATTTATAAGTGTTCCAAGGAATGCCAACATTGTTTAAATTATTCGCAGTGCGCATAAAGCTGCAATTGCAGTGTGTTTACCTTTATGAATGTAGTGTATATTGTTTTTATGCCAGTCGTTCATTTTTTATTTATTCATATCACGGATGTTTAAGATTGCTTATGGTGGTACCACAGGTCAGAGAAATAGAGAGATTTGCTTTCAGTCCATGTTTGTTCACATGTCTAAGTGTCGCCGTGTGTCTCCCACCCATATAACTCTCACATCAATAAAAACTATAAGTATGGCATACATACGCACATATTGCCACGCACGCCAAGATTTCCGCTGCAACCTAACACACTAACTAATAGTATCAAAAAATATCAAAATCGGTCTACTCAACAAAAAGTTATGCGTGGTCATACATAAAAAATATATAAAATTAATACCTGTCGAATTGCGAACCCCGTTTTCGGTTATATAATGAATATCTAGTAATCATATCTTTTTGATTTAAATAAAGAATTATATTACCATATCTCTTTAATTAAATACTGATACCCAGAAAGGGTACCCTAATGTAAATGCCATTTCTGGAACTCTTATTAAGCAGTAACCGACTTCCAAATATGGTATATTAGTAGAAATAAATATACTTAAATTTATTTTGTTTACTTTTCAGATATTCCCGAGTACGACCTTCTTCACGCTATTGGGGTTCCCTTCAGCAACCCAAAGACCCAATACTTCGACGAAGGCCTCGACGGTTTTCCAGCCTACGGCCTAATGCCAGGCTCTGACATCAAGTCACCATACCGACTTTTCATGCCCGAAAAACTATACGACGATTTCTCAATAACTGCAACTGTTCGACCTGCAAACAAAGAAGGAGGCTTCCTCTTTTCAGTTGTAAACCCTTTAGAGACGGTAGTACAACTTGGCGTGCAGTTAATACCCTCTGGACCTGGATTAATGAACATATCGCTGTTATATACCGATCCGAACGTAT
Organism: Plagodis pulveraria; assembly: GCA_963890685.1. Classification (NCBI taxonomy): domain Eukaryota; kingdom Metazoa; phylum Arthropoda; class Insecta; order Lepidoptera; family Geometridae; genus Plagodis; species Plagodis pulveraria. Next base: position 10,266,758 of record OY982965.1, read on the forward strand.
ACGCTCTTTCGCAAACCATTGCGTCGTTTGTAGTGCCGTCATTTGCGAAGAAATGGAGTAGATTTGCATTGAGAGTGTCACCTGAGAATGTCACGCTGTTCCTGAACTGCCATGAATTCGACACGGTCGTGGTGAAGAGGAATCCACTGGAGTTGGTATTCGATTCGGCTTCGACACTGTATGTGGGGCAAGCTGGTCCTCTGATTAGAGGCGCTTTTCATGTAAGTACTTTTTCTGGTAACTTTAAAGTCTGTCTCATTTTACTATGTATTTTTATGAATATCGACTGCCAAATTTTCGACCGTTCCAATTGATGACTGTATAGATTATCTTTATCTCCTTAGGATCTAAAAACGTCGTACTCTTAGTACTTCGGGTATACCAGCGTCAGTCTTAACCTAATGGTCAATATTTAATTGAAATAGACTAAGAAAACTTTTAATGACAAAAATGTATCTCAAGACGTATGCAACAAGCCCAAAGCCCTACGATTAGGACAGTTGTTCCCTTTTTGAGTTTCTATAGTTATCTTATCTTTCCGTTCAGTATGTTGATAACTATATTGTTGATTTTTCAACAACACTATACTATTTTTTGCCAAGAATGCCAAGTGCCATTAGTTTTTAGATCAGCGTTGAACAAAGCCTTCCATATTTTGCTAAGGAGTCTTTATCACAATGCATGGCAGGCGTCTTGGGGATCGCAGTGTAAGTTGGCAGTTCTTCAGTACGCGCTACTGTCCACCGTTTTTTTGGTGTATTTTCCCCTTTATCCCATTCTTATTACACTTCCAGGAAGATATGGTGGTCTGCAATTCTAGCCTGGCAACCCACTAGGCAGTAATCGTATACCCACTTTAAAATATGTAGTGATTAATAGAATATAATTACAGAATAATTATTTTTTTTAAGATGCTGCCATATATGCATATCTACGTTATAGCATGGTGGTAGGGCAATGCAAATGCCCGCCTGGCTAGCTACCACCCTCAAGTAGAAAATCTGTCGCCAAGCACATAACGGTGTGTTCCGGCAGGTGTCCTTGAGAGCCAGTAATTCTAGGTTAGCCTGTACAACATCTTTGACCACACCATCACTTACCTTCAGGTGAGGTAGTGGTCAAAGGCTAATCTATCAAGCAATAAAAAAACAGTTCTATATCACACTTACACTTGTTTTTATTGAATCTAACAAGAGCTTGAGTAATCCGAAAAAACTAGTATTTTTGTATTATCTTGCTTGCAACTACTAATAAAGTAATCTAACTTATAAGTTTCGAACTGACTACACAAACTTGGATGGTATCCTTCTTGTCGGGTAGTTACAACTTATTTAGGAAATTAACAAGTATCCGGAAAAGGAATGAGGAACTCCTACAGCAAACTTACAACCTCGTTGTATGGTTTAGATCTATATTTAACTTTGGTTTCATTTCCGACTAATTTAGTTTTGTATCTTTTATTGTAGGATAACGCATATTAAATAAATTAATAGGATTTCCCAATTAAGATTGGGTAATCCTTCTTGCTGGATTATCCAATGTTGATAATTGTGTTGTTTTGGGTAATCATTCCGAATCGGTTTCTTTTCAATTTCACTAACATAATTGCAGCTGTAATGATGTTAAGCCGAGCCTTTGCAAAATATAGCTGGTTGGACGGTAGGCTTCAAAATAAAAGCATTTTCCTTCCTCAAAGGCCGGTAACATATTCTTGGCTGTCTGGTGCTGCGGGCGATTGTGGGCGACGGTGATCACTTACCACCAGATGAACTGTCTGAGGGCAAACGTGGGTATGCCCTCCTATCCCATAAAATACCTAGCGTCATCAAGTGGAAAATCTTTTGACAAGCAGCGTTCTGGTAGTTCGTATTCCAACATAGCCAGCCCATCATTATCCATTATCATCACAGCAATAGGTAAGTTACAAATAAATATATAAAATACAAAATAATATCGTCAAAGAAATCTTTTTAAAATAGAATATACAGGAAACAATTTGGTATTGTTTAGAATATATAGGTTTAGGCGTCATTAGTTACATCTATGTATATTATGCAACGATATAAAACGATTTCACCGACTTAAATAATTTCATATTCTGATATAATATAATGTATATTTTGAACGTGTAAAGCAAAAAACAATTAATTTTAACAGCAATGCGGGTCAAATAATTGGGATAGTAACTAGTGAGACAATTTATTACGCTCGTAAAATATTTGCGTGCTTCAAATATTTTAAAGGGTACACATGCTTTGTTTCGGTTTGTGATTTAGTTCAGGAAAGGGTTGAATTTTGGCTTATAATAGATACAAACAAAATTTTGTGAGACTAGCTTTTTACCTCACCTTTGCCTGCTTAATCACGCGGTAGTATAAAAAAGAAACACTTTTATTTTTGTCAACTTTTTACATTCAACAAGTACCTACCTTACGAGTGGGTTTGTAACACAGTCCGCTTACGAGCTAGAGACCCATAACATTCGGACGGTCGGATGTACAGACGGACGGACTGATAGACAGACATTTGGAGGCATTGATATCGAGCGGTAATAGCTATGGACTGCTGTGCAGCAGGTCCATGGTTCGATTCCCACAGCTGGCTTGAGCTTCACCACATGGTTCACCTAACAGTGTGTTCCGGCAGTAATCCTTGAGAGCCAGTAAAATTAAAAGCATATGAGACTTAACAACTACGTCTTTGGATGACGGGCGCAGTACATTTAGTGACATGTGACGACATGCATTTGTTATAGGCAGAGGTTAGTCCGCTTAACATCTGGTGGGTCTTTTGCTTGTTCCATCACAATAACACAAATAAACAAAAAAACGGCGAAGTTTCACTGTTAAGCCACTTTAGCCCTGAAAATATTAAATAACGACGTGACCAGGGCGGACGGACCACACTCAATTTCCTGAAGATGGCTTCCGGTAGGCGCCAATAAAAAAAATGTCGATCGTGATATTGAATCTCCGTAAGAAACCACTTATTGTGGTTTGTAGGTAGGTAACTACTAGTAGCTACTAGTACTAGTAACATTAATTACAAATTATTAGTTTTTTATGTTATTGTGATGGAACAAGCACGAGGCCCACCTGATTAAATTCTGCCTATAACAGATCCATTTCGTCACCAGTGATGAACTTCACTGCGCCCGTCACTGAGACATACAGTTGTTGAGTCTCGTTTGCCTGTAATTTTACTGGCTCTCAAGGACTGCTGCCGGTACATACTGTTAGGTGCTTGTACCAGTATAAAAAGAGGTTAAAAAAAGCTATTCCCAACACAATCTCTTTGGTTGCCACATTTTTTTTATTCGTTTGCATTACCTTCCGTCGTGGTTATATACCTAGATTATTTATATTTCCAATGCAAGGCTGCAAAGTTGTGATTTGGCGGGAGCACTTTTTTTGGTAACACTCTAGGATTGAATCATGAGCGAAGCGAGTAGTTCAAATAAATAATCCTGAGAAAAGTCCATCTGATAAAAATAACGAAATTTTTTAATAATTAATATATTAATAACGAAAACAAATTTTAAGTAACCAAATTTAAAACAAATGAATTTGCTTGAAACTACATTATAAATAGTTATTTTGGTTGTGTATACATTTATTCATAAGAATAATAACGGATGACTGAAAAATTAGGACGAATTTCAGTTTGTTTCTGAATAAAATTATTGTGACATACAGACGGAGTTTGAAGCTTAAGATTCCCTGTTTGACTACTGAACCGTTAAAATATAAATGTCCGATTTTCTAATGTACCAACCTGACATATTTTCAGAACAATATGCCAATGCCAATACAAAATATGTATGTCTATGTTTGTATATTTCGCTCCCTTTTATTTGAGTGCTCGTTACTGAGGGCGACGGGCCGTACGTCTCGTTTTATCACATGCCTTTGTAAACAAAGCCTTTACGACAGATAAACAACATTTTGTCGTACTATGTCGTACGCTTGGGATAACACTACGTGATATAGGAGCTAGGGGCTAGTTCAAGCCATTTTTTGTTATTATGAACAAGGTCTACAGTATGTAAGTATGTATTTGTAGTGAAATTATTGTTGAATGATATATTCTTAGACAATAACAGAAGGTACCTCCTGACGGATAAGCAAATTACGTAGGTAGTTTAAGTTCAAGATGTAGTTAATATTCTTTATAGCATTATTCAGATGAAGTGGTGTTTGAAAAATCTCAGACTAAGGGCGTAGGAAAGAGAGATCTTGTTTCACTTGCGAATGAGCTAAATAGAACTACGCAGTATTTACAGGGCGAGCGTTTTTTCTTTAATAAAATTATATAAAAATGAACTTTTTAAAATCGGAAAGGACCTTTCGGGTTCCAATGGTTCCTACATAATAATTATAGATAAAATTTGTATTTATACGATTTACTAACAATATGAAACAAAACTTTACTAAGCGACATTTTAGAGCTGTATTCATGATTTTTTTCCATTGAAATTATATGAAATATAATTATATTTTTTGGCTTTGACTCTTACGCCATTAATTAAAAAGTAACTTGTTTATCTTATCTCTTAGTCTTTTTAACCTCGTATCCTATTCCTGCGGGCACCAAAAACAACATGTCTTTCTAAAAACATGAGTCTATCATGTTTTCTAACAGCATTTTTTGTAGCTGTGCTACAGTGATATTTTTTAATAGCGATCTTTTTTAATAGCTTGAGCCTTAATATATAAAAAGAACATACTTCCTAAAAAAAAACGATAGAACAAAAATTGTGAAAAATACAGCTACAATTTTATGACCGGCTTCTGACCTTCTTGCGAATGCCGTCTAATTATAATATATCCGCCACCTATCAAGTAATCAGTACGTTGAGACGGCGTATAGCCGATTTACATGGTGGTAGGGTATTTTGCGAATTGCCCGCCTGGCTAGCTACCATCCTCAGGTAGAAAATCTGTCGCCAAGCACCTAACGGTGTGTTCCGGCTGCTGTCCTTGAGAGCCAGTACTTCTAGGTTAGCCTGGACAACATCTTCAACCACATCATTACTTACTATCAGGTGAGATAGTGGTCAAAGTTACATATCAGGAATAAAAAATTATATTATAATAATAGCCATGTTGTCTGCCGTAATTAGGCGAATTTTAATATAAGCCAACTTTGACGACATCTAACAGGAGAATATGAAACATGGGCTTTATTGTGTAACTAGAATTAAACTGTTAATTAAAATTAACTTCATATTGACGTTAGAACTTAATAATGCGATTAGTTTTGAAAGGATCTTGTCAAAATTAACTTCACCTCCATTTTCATTCTAACTAGACTACGGATTGTTAGATATGTAAAGAAATGTAAGTCAAGCTCAAAAACAGCAGAACGCAAACCGTACCGCAGCGGACGTGTTTTAAAAAGTGTACCGTGCGGTGCAACAAAATTACCTTGACGAGACCAATCGGATGCGATAATTTCTAATCCCCAAATCAATTACCCAATCTTATTAAATTTTGAGCTTGTTTTTGTCAATTGTTAACATGATAGGTCCAAAATCAAAGCGATAACTATACACTTCTTTACATATTTATTTAAATTTTTAATATTAAAAGAAAAATCAAACTTTACGTCAAAAACAATAGTAGGAACGAGTGCATGAAACAAGTACTTTTCACCGAGACGTACTGCTTAACTCAAAGGCAAAGACTGGTATTCAAGTCGAAGTATTATTATCATATTTAAAATGGGTTTTTTTCACGAGTTATACACTCATATTTTCACTACAATTGCGAGGAAGTTAAACAATAATAATGTTTGTAATACTCAAAATGATCATAAAATTAATTATATTAAAACCGATATTATAAGTAAAATGGGTGTCATTGTGGTCAAAAGCAGAGGTAAACTTTTTACATGAAATATATTACAAATTTTCCGAACTAATTTCATATAATATATTTTTTTCTGCACTTGTGTGTCTGTAAAAACAGACTGATGAGTACTAGAGCATAAAAAGCCATTTTTGTACATTATCAAAAATTTTATGAGTATGAGAAGTGAAAAATACATTTGCAATACTTTTGCATAAGTAAGCGTTATTTGTATCGAAATGTACTTTGTTTTAGCGCTTTTCACTTTAATCACATGATAAAAAGGACCAGAAGGAACGCTCCGCAAAACTATTCCAATTTGTATTACACCTTTGTACTTAAAGTGCGTAGTGAGCCAGGTCTAGTTTAGTTTTAATAAGCTGCTAGCAGATTGACAGCAAAGAATTTGTTGTGTCCTATTTATTTTCCAGAGAAAAACAAACCTTTTTCGTACCTTCTTACTTAATAACCACTTAACTGTCGGCATAGAAATGAACAAACATTAAGCTAAACACAAACAACTTATTTCTAATGTTAAAATACTAAGCCGCTGCTACCATTTGTTGTTTATTTACCAATTAGGTTTTCCTATTGAAAAAACTGTTTATGTAAAGCTGTTTTCTTCTTATCACCCCCTTAAACTTGACGATTTACTTTCCTATAAAACTTTACAGAAAAGCATCAAGTCTACGAGCCGACATCAACCTTTCAACTTCCATCCACACTTTACTTTAACCCAAACAAAAACAAACTTTTAAAGTCGAATCATGTTACCCGCTTCGTCTGTATTCGTCTTGAGTTGACCTCGTCTCGTTGTTTACCAAGAAAATCCAGGTAAAGTTTAGGGTAAACTCGGTAGCTATGCGGGTCAAGCTTGCATATCAAAACCGTGCAGTTTTACGTCAGGTTTGCTTCAAGTTCTAGACATGTTACGCGTTAGTTTTCTTACTTAGTGATTTGTAATATAACTGTTGAGTTATGGAGATTATTTTGCTTTAGTGTATTACTTTTGAGTATATTTAGTTATTTTTAACCGATATCGAAAAAAGGAGGAGGTGTGTTTGTAATCTCAGAACTTTCGACTTGGTGAACCTATTTTGAAGATTCTTTTTTTTAAAGCTGGTGCTTCCCCGGTTGTCCCACTAAAATTTCATCAAAATCGTTCAAGCCGTTTTTGAGTTACTCTCCAATACAACACTTAAGTGTGAAATAACTAAATTTTTGTCGTTAAGTTTCTGATTGGTTAACAATGACGCATACTTAGTGAATCCTATAGCAAACACTTTTGTTTTAATAATTCTTTTTTGCCTTTCTCTGTTAATATTAAATATGTAAAGAAAATATTTTTACCAAATATATTAAACCGACTTCCACACTCAAAAGTGTGATATAACTTGTTGAAGTCGGTAACATAAAAGTTAAAAAATAACAGTCAAAATGAGAAACTCCTCCTTTTATTGAAGTTGGTTATAAAGTACTTAATATCACAATATTGCGCGCATGGTACCAACTTCGAAAAGTTATTTCACACATTTGAGTGTTGAAGTCGGTCCCATTTTTTTTTTGTTTTACCCGTTTAGTGACCCTTGCTACTTATGGGATTGATTCACTGTCAATGACTATATCATCAAGATACGAAAATTATTTTCAGTTGTTGGAGTGTAACTCAAAAACGGCTAAATTGATTTTGATGAAATTTAAATGGGACCACACAGCATGCATCAACTTTCAAACAAAAAAAATAATCATCAAAATCGGTTGACCCAGTCAAAAGAAAAAAAAATACACAGACGAATTGATTACCTACACCTTGGCTTGAAGTCGGTCAGAAAATTTATACATTTTAACCGACTTCAAAAAAGGAGTAGGTTCTCAATTCGACTGTATTTTATTGTTACCTCATAACTCTTTATAGTGTGCACCGATTTTGATATTTTTATACTATTCGAAAGCTGGTGATTGTTTTGTGGTCCCATTTAGATTTGAGTGACATCTGATGACTTTGAGTTATCCCTAAAAATGCGTAGTTTATGTTTGAAGTCAGTTTTTTGAGGTAAAAAAATAATTATTGTATATTTTGAAGCAGTGATGGCTCAGTGGCATTGGCTATAGACTACCGCGCAGCAGGTCCATGGTTCGAATCCCGCCCAGAGCTTGAGCTTCACCGCATGGTGGAAGGGCATTTTGCGAATGCCCGCCTGGCTAGCGACCACCCTCAAGTAGAAAATCTATCGCCAAGCATCTAACGGTGTGTTCCGGCAGCAGTCCTTGAGAGCCAGTGAAATAACAGGCAAAATGAGACTTAACAGGTATGTCTCAAGGTGATGGGCGCAGTGCAGTTCGTCACTTGTGATGAAATGCATCTGCTATAGGCAGAGGATACCGTAATAACATAAAATAAAAAAAAACTCATGCGTCAATTCTGTTCAATAATATTAAATATTAATCATTTTAAACTACATACTTTCACACGAAACAGTTACTTTTAACTTTTTCATCGCAAAACTCGAGGCACTGTACATTTTCAAAAATGTTTTAAATATCCCGTAGTTACACATGTGAAATATTTATTTATTTGAATATTCCCAACTAGCAATTCCATCTATTCCAATAAAGTTTTTATAAAATTTGCAAGCAGATGTGATTGAATAATGCATTGTACTCAAATGAACAATTTTCAGCGTTCCAAAGCTCGTTCAAACCAAATAGGTTGGTAGTATACACCTAAAATATTCCATCGCAAGAGCAAACGTTCAGAAACTCTCCAAATTTATTCAACAGTTTTTTGCTATGTAAATAAGTGAAATTTTCAAATTGAGAATACTAAAGCACTTAGTATTTACATTCGATTCTAGTATTTGTTTGAACGGATAATAGATAGAATATTAGGATTCAAGTAGTGCGAATGTTTTGAGCTTAGAAAAGATTATTTAGTTGTATATTAAACCACAAAATATAGTTCAAACTATAACTGTATGTTTTTCTTAATATTTTTATGTAATTTTCTTTCTTATAATTCTATTTGCTAGTGTATCGTGGAATCGTAGAAATACGATTCCACGTCAAACATAAGAAAAACGTCTTAGCCAATTTCGACACTGTTTATTTTCGAAAGAAGTGTTGGTAGAATATGATGTCTTTTACAACACATAAGCTGACACTATTATATAAATCTAAATATTATGCTCGTTAAAGCCAAAGTTAAGCTGTTTTATGCCGTCTTCCTTTTACCTCTAGGTCCATGGTTCGAATCCCGCCGCGGGCTTGAGCTTCACCGCTTGGTGGAAGGGCATTTTGCGAATACCCGCCTGGCTAGCGACAACCCTCAAGTAGAAAATTTGTCGCCAAGCACCTTATGGTGTGTTCCGGCAGCAGTCCTTGAGAGCCAGTGAAATTACAGGCACATGAAACTTAATAACTATTCCTCGAGGTAACGGGCGCAGTGCAATTCGTGATTTGTGACGAAATGCATCTGTTATAGGCAAAGGTTAGTCCGCTTAACATCATATGGGCCTCGAGCTTGTTCCGTCACAATAACATAAAACAAAACTACCGTACTCAGTAATTCTAGTATAAGCGCTGCGCTGGCCCTTTTAGACTTAGTCAGCCCTCTCGAAGTAGAGAGATCTTTCAGTCTAAAACGCACGCCCCTCAGAGCGCCCGCCGCGGCAACACTGTACCGCGCCGCGCTCCCTTTGAATAGAGTTTTAAATATTTACATCGAGCAAAGTAATCACAAAGATTAAATTACAGGCACAAGGGACTTTTAACATCAGGTGATCCTCGTGTATTCCGTCAAATACACATAAACAAAAAAAAACATCTCAAAATGTTTGTTAGGACCAGCATAAGTCAACCCTAAGAGGTTGTTAGCATTTTACCAATAACCCTGTATAAACATGTATATAGTTAGAACATACAATTTATACTTACCTTAGACAAGAAATTCTTGTGAAACATAAGATAGATCCTGTTTTCTTAGAAATTGTGTATGTAAATCATGATGCTATGCGGAGCATGGTAGTAGGAGGTTCCTTAACCCTTGCGTATCGGTATCTACCGGAACTTACAAAATATTATTTAGTATACTAGGTTACTACTTTTTAACCATCTTAAAAAAAAAATGTTTTAATATTATTGAATATTTTCAATCATTTTAACCTTTGAGGATCGGAGGAGAGGATTTTTTTTAATGACTGATAGGTTAGCCTTTGACCACTATCTCACCTGATGGTATGTGATTATGTGGTCGAAGATGTTGTTTAGGCTAACGTAGAATTACTGGCTCTCAAGACAGCTGCCTGAACCCACCGTTAGGTGTTTGGCGACAGATTTTCTACTGGAGGATGGTAGCTAGCCAGGAGGGCATTATCAAAATGCCCTAACACCATGCTATAACGACTGCCATAATATTAAGACAACAACTAGGACCGACGGCTTAATGTGCCTTCCGAAGCAAGAAAGCGCTCAGTAGTAATATCACCAGCGGTCGCCCATCCAAGTCATGACCGCGGCGGATGTTGCTTTACTTTGCTGATCGGTTCAGAACGCGACAAACTTCGCTACGAGAGCTTCAAAAGGTTAAAATTATTGAAGATATTCAATCAATTTTAAGAATATCTCTCTTCTATTTTTATGTTCGTTTACAAATAATAACCTAAATGCTAAGAAATATTTTGTGGATTCCGTTGCATAAAATAATTGGTGCAATCTGTTTTAGGGGATCCCATGGAACCTCAAATGTAATAACAAATTAAATTAAAGTCAAGCACTCAATTTCTTGATCGACATCTAATAAAATACTTCTGATCAAACGAATAAGTTATTTTTATCCGAAAATATATAAGTTAGTATTAAAAAAAAGAGTTTCAAAACACTTCGTCAGTTCATTCATTCGAAATAAAAGCAGCACTGGTGTTCTTCAAAAGTCAGCCATCTGACTTACCAGTATTGTATACTCGACCTTATAACTCGGGAATAAGGGTCATTAAAATGATTAATGTATTTTGTTCAGCTTTATGAACGGTTGAAAGGGATCTGTGTGCATTGAAATAATCTTTGAAAAGATTTTGGAGAACTACTTCAGATGAGATCGTAATCGTAGAGGTAGTGAAATAACAAGACCAGCTCATGGCAAACAAATCGTGAGAATGGTTTGAAACAGTGATAGCCTAGTAGTAATAACTATGGAATGACGAGCTGCAGGTTTGATCCCCACCGCTAGCTTGAGCTTCACCGCATAATAGAAGGTCATATTGGAAATGCTTACCTGGCTAGCTACCATCCTCAAGTAGAAAATCTGTCGCCAAGCACCTAACAGTGTGTCCGGATAAGACTGTTATCAACTGTATGTTGTGTTATTATCGTCGTATGAACTGAAATCGTGTAAAGTTTCATTGAATTCCATTCAGTAGATTTGGAGTGATGCGCGGCCGAGATACAGACAGACAGACAAAAATAAAAATAAAATACAGATTTGGCTAATCAGTGTCAGCTACAGAGGGCTCTCAATTTTTTTTTTCAAAATATTTGCCATGTACAGATTTGGATCTGTTACAGTTTTATTATAAGTATAGATATGCTTTTGTAGAAAATCAGTGATGGCTCAGTGGCATTGGCTGTCCATGGTTCGAATCCCGCATGGTGGAAGGGCATTTTGCGAATGCCTGCCTGGCTAGCGACCACCCTCAAGTGATTAATCTGTCTCCAAGCACCTAACGGTGTGTTCCGGCAGCAGATCTTGAGAGCCAGTGAAATTACAGGCATATGAGACTTAACAACTGTCTCAAGGTGACGACAAAACTAGCAGTTTGTTATGAACAAAATATATCGCGAATTTTGAATATTTTAGCTTTTAAAAATAAGTCTATATGTCAAAAAATTGTATCGAAATTTACGGATAAATTATGATACTCCAAAACTCCTTAAATACGTAAACCCATTAGCAGTGAAATATATGTATAAAATTGGTATTTAACCATTATTGTGAAGTAAGGCATCGACGTTCATTTCCTAAGCATAAAAAAACGTGTATTTATTACATTACCTGCCTACATCAAATACAAGAACATGAAACATATTGAATCCCTATCTCAAAATAAAATATCACCACTCCAATAAATTTCTAAAGTTATATACTTATATGTACCGAAAATCTACTTTTTCCCATGTTTTGGTTCCATGGGGTGTCGAAAGGGAAATAGTCTATGACCTCCAAGCGAGCAAAGCAGTACCGAAATTGCTTTAAAAACACCGAATCGACTTTATAGTCTGCATATTTTATAAAGACACAACTGGAGCCCACTTTGAACCCATAAATAAAGCTGTTTACCTATCAATAAGGCAAGTGGCTGGCAACCGCAGGCAACAAGTCACTGAGTCGCTGTAATAAGGTCGGAAAGGTGCTGAAAAGCTTTAGGATTTTTAGAGGTAAAGGTAGAGAAAACGCGACACGACAATACTTTTATCGCAGCTTTTATCGTTAATTTAATCTCCTATGTGTGGCTTAAGACAATAATCGAAAAATAAATAGGTTAAGCAGCGAAAAATAATACTATAGATTAGTGTGCACGTAACGCTTTTCACACAAACCTATAGTTTCGTCATATTTTATATACCATGTATTCAGAGTGATATAAATTTTGCATACATGTCCTTGATTTTATTGTGCTTCTGGTTTGCCAATTTTCCGTAAAATTGTGAACCTATTTAACAAATTATTCGAAAAAAAGCTGTTTATTATGTCATTTATTATTTTAATATTTATAGATAATAAAACGGATAACCAGAAGCATAGATATTAGGCTCAAGTACATGCATGAAAACTTTCATGGAGTTTGAAAACTTGGTATTTGAAACATGACGAAACTACGTTTGTATAAAAGATGCACATAACTTCTAACCCTAGCTTACTTGTTCGTAGAGAAGGCGCAAACTACCCTTAACTGTAGGTATATATTACCTTAATATATTACTTTAAGTCTGCGCTGTCAGTCAGTTGTTAAGACATTTATTTTTTGAAGCCGTGATGGCTCCGTATCTTTCGCTATGGACTGCCTTGCAGCAGGTCCATGGTTCGAATCCCGCCGCCGGCTTGAGCTTCATCGCATGGTGGAAGGACATTTTGCGAATGCCCGCCTGGCTAGCGACCACTCTCATGTAGAAAATCTGTCACCAAGCACTTTACGGTGTGTTCCGGCAGCTGTCCTTGAGAGCCAGTAATTGTAGGTTAAGCCTGTTACTGCTACTGATACCCAGACAACATTTTAACCGGATATGAGTTTTAATGACGACAATATAATCACACCAAATTATATTAAAAATGCAAAAATGTGTAAGTACGTGATCATGTGAGTGAGTACCTTTGTAACTCCTTCACGTATACGGTTTGTTATCATAATACATTCAGAAAGTTATTGTGAGACACTGTATTGGTTATAATTTATTTAAGTTTTATATTATTATGTAATAATTCATTGATACACTCGAAATATGTAAAAATATTTATAATAATAATTATAATATAAAATAATTAAATGTGTAATGTATATATTTGGATGTAATCAATATTAAAGTTCTTCAATTTATGTTATTTAAAGACAGTCAATTGACTCGCTAGTAGACAGTAGAGGGGGACTGTTCCGCTTTGTAAAAGGGAAACGAATTAAGTCAGTTGTTCGCCTGCAGTTGAGTGGAACAGTCGTCTAAGAAGTGTACTAGCGACTCAGAAGCGTTTGATATGTAAGTGCAAGTTACCATTACTGTTTATTTGGTTTTGTTAATGCTAATTATGTAAATTTAATATATTGTATTATTGACAATATTGTTTGAATTGTGTGAAATATAATCTAACTACCACTCAATGTGTACGTTCCTTGCAATGACCTTTTCCTTAGTATAATAAGAAATATCTAACAGGTTGAACCAATGTAGATGTAACTTGGAATAAAAATGGTTTTGGTCCTGGATGAATACATAGGATACTTTGATCATCACGATCACTTTACATAATTGTCTACGAGGCTGAAACCACGGGTCGCAGCTTATATATTTATTATTCAAATACAAAACACGTGTTGAGTTCAATGCGATTATGCTTGGTCGTAATAAAAGTAATACTAACATGCACCAAACTAAACATAATAATCAAATTGAGTAAAGTAAAAAGCATTATGCAAAAGGAAATAATAAAAACATGCAGCTGTGAGTCAGATTCGCAAAAAATTTGGCCTAGAGCTTGTCGGACTCGCGCACCGAGGGTTCCGTACAAACCTGTTGGTATATAAGTAAAAGTTATGGTATTTTTATTTCTTAATGAAATCCATAATATTTTAAAATTAATAATAATATTTTTATTATATGATGTGACTAGAAATGTATGATTTTCGTAATTTTACATTTATCACTTGCTATAAGACATTTCTTCGTTCTAAATTTCAGGATTCTGAAGTCACGGGAAGTACCCTATAGGCTTGGATTCCCTTGCGAGTGTTGAAAATTGGGGATAAACGGCTCTATCTTTTTAATGCATTAGAAGTTTGATTTTTTCTCAGTTTTAAAGCACGGTAAACCTAAGTGTATGATATGAATTTTAGCTTGATACCTCTACGCGTTCCTGAGAGAGAGAGATTTTGAGAACAGACGGACAACAAAGTGATCTTATAAGGGTTCCGTTTTTTTCTTTGAGGAACGGAACCCTAAAAATAACATTAATATATCGAAGCGTTACTCTGTGGAAATTCATATATTTAAGCAAACGCTAATTTATTACAATATAAATGATATATCTAGTGACGACTATGCTTCATTTTCCTGCTAAACCAACCTGAAGTCGAAAACGCTAAGTATCCTAACCGCAAAAAAATTCTACGCTTTTCACTTCTACACGAAGCATGTGATCTCTTAATGATATCTCTTTGTCATTAAACGGCAGTTATTGCATTATTTATACCGTATTGTATTGAGATATACTTCAATTGTATATATATATACTCAATTGTAATATGTATATAACTCAAATGACGTTACATATTCGAAAAAATATAACAAATATTTAACACTCAACATCCATTTAACCGTCTTATACAATAAACCGCCCGAAATACTTTGCTTCTGCTAAATATCCAAGCCCACAGAAACCGGAAACCTTTTTGCAATCAGACGTATTCTAACCGTTCGTATTCGAACACCTACTTCCCCGCACTTGATTCTAAAAATCTGCCCCACATTTTCTCGGACAAAGGTACTTGGGGACCTTTTTAACACCACCTCAAAGTGGTTTCGAGCTTCGGTAAGTGGATATTATTCCAGCCGCGATCCATTTGTACATTATGTGGCCTCATTTTCAATATCTAATAAATAAAAACCTTATAATATATCTAATAAAAAAAGTGTAAGTTGGACATGCGAGTCCATCGAGAATTCTTTGCCCGCCACTTTTTGAAGGGTTCGCAGCGTAGTTTGCTTAGGCGTTCTTAACCGACCAGTAAAATAACGTCCGCTGCGGTCATGAGTTGGATGGGTGACCCCTGGTTGTAATATTACTGAGCGCTTCCGTGTTTCGGGGGGCACGTTAAGGTAGGGCATTTTGCGAATGTCCGCCTGGTTAGCTACTACCCTCAAGTAGAAAATCTGTCACCAAGCACCTAACGGTGTGTTTTGGCAGCTGCCCTGAAGAACATCTTCGACTATATCACTTACCATCAGGTGATATAAGATAAACATAATAATTATTTACCAAAACAATCATATTGTTTTCATAGAGATCAATATCCTTAGCGAGAGTTAGGAGGGCAAACGAGCTGATTTCTCAACTGTTAGTAAGTAATCACTGTCTCCCACGAATACCCGCAACACCAGAGGTCTCGAGGATGCGTTGCCTTTGAGTAAGGAATATGCTCTCTTCTTGAAAGCTCCTAAATCGTATCGGTTTTGAAATAACAGATAGCTGGTTCCACATTATGACAATGCGAGGCATGAAAAATGCCGTTGGATTCGCACGGTTGTGGCCTTCCATGTGTCGACATTAAATTGTTTAAACATTATGCTTTGTCGGGATGTCCAATGGTATTTTTTTATATTGTTATGATTGCAATAACACTTGCTATGCGGATTACATTACAAAATTACAAATATACGATAGGAAAAATTTAAGTCATGTGCGGGATTCAAAAAGAAGAAAAAATTTTTCCTATCGTATATTTGTAATTTTGTAATGTAATCCGCATAGCAGGCGTTATTGCAATCATAACAATATAAAAAAAAATTATAAGGCTGCGTCATCATTTACAAGTATAAAACCAATTGCAAAATTGGTCTTGTTTGTAGTACAACGTAAGTGGTACTATAGATGTCGCTCCATCCCAATACGATGGTTAATGAACGGTAGGAAAAATTCGAGTTATGACGTCATGTCATGTTAGCTCAATTGGTTAGAGCATGCCCCGGCTAAAGGGGCGGATGGACGCGGGTTCGAATCCCGCACATGACTTAAATTTTTCCTATCGTATATTTGTAATTTTGTAATGTAATCCGCATAGCAGGCGTTATTGCAATCATAACAATATAAAAATTATAAGGTTGCGTCATCATTTACAAGTATAAAACCAATTGCAAAATTGGTCTTGTTTGTAGTACAACGTAAGTGGTACTATAGATGTCGCTCCATCCCAATACGATGGTTAATGAACGGTAGGAAAAATTCGAGTTATGACGTCATGTCATGTTAGCTCAATTGGTTAGAGCATGCCCCGGCTAAAGGGGCGGATGGACGCGGGTTCGAATCCCGCACATGACTTAAATTTTTCCTATCGTATATTTGTAATTTTGTAATGTCCAATGGTAGATTTCAGCTGCGGGTTTTACCGAACAGTACCTACACGGAACACTCCCCATGATTTATACGGTAATATATAAGTATTTTTTAAATATATGTACTGCATTTTTTTATTGTTACTGAGCGCGGATGCATCGATTCAGATCTGAGCAAGACATACCATATAAGCTACTATACATGCAAATGTAATTTATAATTGTAATACCAACTGGATCAATAAAATCTCATATAAAGTACAACTGATAGGACAGATTCATATAATTAGTAAATTAGTCTCTAGATAATATTTACAAACTTCACGATAATTAATTCTATAAAATTCAAATAAAGATATACAATACGTATATAGTGCGCTATATTTCCCATATCGTTTTAATTCAGAACCCGGTTTTACATTTCAAACATACTCAGACGCACTTTATACTCCACATTATCACAATACACAAAACACACGCCTGTCTACACTTTTTAAAAAGATTTTCATCCATATTGCTTGCATTTAAGAGTGTTTGTTTGGTTAGCGAGTGTAAATTGTATGTTTGTTTTTACGCAAAGAGCTGTTGAGGTGATGAGTGTGGCGTTGAAACTTGTCTGTATTCACGAGGGTTGGTGCGATATTTGTTTTGTGTTTTCAATCGGTGCTAACGTCTATATCAGCGTGAAGCATATACGCTTGTGCTGGTTTTATTTTATTGTCATAATATTTCTGATATTTGTGGACACAATTGCGTCTTCATAGATTAGGATTATAGTTTACTAGCGACCCGTTCTGGCTTCACACGGGTGCAATGCTGATACAATGTCTTTATATGCACCGTTCACAGCTTTTATGTTATTAGACAATAAAACATGCTTTCTTTGGAAGTTACTCCTGAAAGAGTGACATATAATTGGCCATGTGAAAAACACTCAACGCGCAATGAATAATCTAATGCTGTAAAGGCCATATTGAGCTATATGAAATGCACAATGTATTCAAGGTGGTACTTAATTGGATAAGAATTAATGCTATATTGCCTAAAATCTCTTAGTTAGTAAGCCATTGTTTCTCGTAAAAAGTAAATGTTAAAAATGGCTCAACGCGCAATGAATAATCTAATGCTGTAAAGGCCATATTGAGCTATATGAAATGCACAATGTATTCAAGGTGGTACTTAATTGGATAAGAATTAATGCTATATTGCCTAAAATCTCTTAGTTAGTAAGCCATTGTTTCTCGTAAAAAGTAAATGTTAAAAATGGTTATTGTTGGTTATCCCTAAGATATAGACAGATACCATCGCGAACATTTTAGTAGAACTTTTAAAATTTTACAATACTGTAGTTAATAATTTTGATCTATCTCGTAGATTTAGCCAGCATTTGCAATGTAGGTAGGCGAAAAAAAATGTGTTTATTTACGATAACACATTAGAAACGTCTAAAATTATCAATGTTTCTCTAATATGTTGTTCATGTATTATACATATAATCATCCTCTTGAATCACTTTATCTACTTAAAAACCGCATCAACATTGTTTGCATAGTTTTAAAGATCTAAGCATATATAGGGACAGACAGGCAGCGAGCAGTGACTTTGTTTTATACTATGTAGTGATTTAGTACACCGCACGCAACTGGCATAAACACTTAATGGTTAGGTACTATAGATAATGAATTTAAAATGTAAATATTATGTATGTGGTATTATGTACGTATGTGTGTATTAAGTCTTTATTTTTAACACTGAAACTGTTGTTGATATGATGTTATCTACTACACAGACACAACGTTATTTTTTTTAATGCTATCGTGATGGAACAAATATATAACCTGGTGTTCAGCGGTTACTTCTGCCTATATCCACGTGCGACGAACTGCACTGCGCCCATCACCCTGAGACTTAAAGTTGTTAAGTGTCATGTGCCTGTAATTTCACCAGCACTAATACTTACCCTTCAATTCGAAACATTGTAATGTGAACATGCTTAACTGCTTAGCGGCATACCTGGCTAGCTACCACATAGAAAATCAGTTGCCAAGAACCTAACGGTGTGTTCCGGCAGCAGTCTTTGAACGTTACGTAAGATGTATGTAGAAATTAATGGACCTTGTTACAGGATTAGTAATATGAATTTTTTTGTATATCATTATATACAAAGCGGAACATTGTTATGTAACCTGTTCATTCATGAAGGGGCGGCCCTAAACAGTAAATTACTGCCGCGCATTGCACACGGGTAGGCCTTGTCTGTACACCACGTCTTAGTGGGTGTAAATGATAATGTAAAATAATAAAATGTAAAATATGATTGCTTGGGTAAGGATTTTGCTAACAACAGCTGTAGTAGTTTTATCTATATTCCCAAAATATGCGCTATCGTGTGTGAAAAGCTGTACTAATTTTTCTAAGATTCACATTGCTTTAATAATTTGTAACAGTAGTTGGGTAACTGGGTAAACTGGGAGATAGCGATTTGCTTTTGCTTGCAACTAAAACATCCTTTCGCGGAAGAGGGCTATAATAATTTCTTCATTCGGTGTTTTAGGGCTTTTCGAAGCGAAATCCATACTGCAAAACCCACGGTGTTATTTAATTTGAAGTATATTAGATCCATATGTATAACATATAAATACAGATATTCAAAACGGATACATATTGAAAAGTATTAAATTGAATATACTAATGTTATGTATATAGTAATTGAAGCAGTGATAGCTCAGTGGCATTGGCTATGGACTGCCGTGGTTCGAATCCCACCGCGGGCTTGAGCTTCACCGCATGGTGGAAGGGCTTTTTGCGAAAGCCCGCCTTGCTAGCGACCACCCTCAAGTAGAAAATCTGTCGCCAAGCACCTAGCAGTGTGTTCCGGCAGCAGTCCTTGAGAGCCAGTAAAATTACAGGCACATGAGACCTAACAACTGTACGTCTCAGTGTGACGGGCACAGTGCAATTCGTCGTTGACGAAATGCGTCTGTTATTGGCAGAGGTTAGTCCACTTAACATCAGGTGGGCCTCGGGCTTGTTCCGTCGAAAAACATAAAAAAAAATATGTACCCGAACATAGCTTTTAGTACAGCCAGCTAAAAATAACCTACGTGTTTCTAATATATTGTGCGCTACATGTAAATGGATCTCCTTACTACTTATTGTTCGTATTTCGCGACTTATATACTATAATAGAAAAGAGGCACTACTCAATAATTCTCATTGATTTGATGAATTCGCATTGCAAAGAACATGGGCATCATTTAGGCGATATAACAACGTAAAATATTTACAAACGACATAATATGTGCACCTGCTATCTACGCAGAGGCTTCTTTAGGTATTTTTGAAGTAAAACTCTAATTTTCTTCTTATAACAAAATACCTATTCACAAAAAGACTACTTTAATAATACTTTACCAACCCTTGGCCAAATAAATTTATATTTTGTTCAGTATATTTCATTGGTAAACCTAATTGGGTATTATGTTTTAACCTACGACCGTCTGAAATCTAAAGGTCATAATATAGCTCAAGATCGTAGTCTAGTCATTTCAAAATTATTATTTTTATACACGATTCATAGCACCTTTATTTAAATAGGGTTATCAATTTTTTTTTCTTATGATGTACTTAGTACGTCATTATATTAGAATCTAGTCAACAATACGGACTAATGAGTAATTTTAGCTTGACTTAAACTGCTAAATAGAGTAAAGTTAAGAATGTGTTCATAAACACCTATCTTATTGTCTCTAAAATAGGGTTATAAATGCAATATTCTTATAAAGATAAATAAAAATAAATATAAAGAAATACTAAACGTAAAATACCGGAAGGTGGGCAGCAGCGCCTTCTGAGGAACTGATATCTTAAACTGCGATCTCCAAGACGCCTGCCAAGCTTGGGGATTGTGGCAAACCTCCCCTAAATGGGAGAGGCTGTGTTCAGCAGTGGACACCCCTCTGATACAGTACAGTAATGTTATACATAAGTCTTTGGTAGCGTGGTGTAAAATGACCGAGTCTCGAGGTTTTAGGTTTTAATCCCAGGTCGGAAAATTATTGGGTTTACAGGAGAGCTTACGCGAAATTTTGCCAACAGTAGCTAACTGGAAAAAAAACATCCTGAGGGTAGAAGCTGGCTAGGCGGGCATTCGCCTTACCATCATACGCATAAGGCGTAAACTTACTTTATATGCCCTATAACCTTTGACAAACTAAGAAGGACAGACAGAGCCCGGTAAAACATCAAACTGAAGCCACTTCAATATATGTGTGCGATTGAAGTGTTGCCATATGAAAGGAAAAATAACTTAATTGTGGGGTGGCAGATACATTTTTGATGATATAAATATACAGAATATACCTACAGCAAAATCTGTTCGTCAAAATACTGCACAATCTTCACGATTATTGGTATATATTTTTTTTTGCATATTTTTGTTAGTTATATTTCACATATTTTAAGATATAAATGTACAGAATATAAGTACAGCGAAATCATTTTATTTTCAAAACTTCACAATAATACTGCACAATCATTACGATTATATAACCAAAATTGCGGTGTATAATATTATAGAAAGTTCATTAAATTCAATACTTACTTGTGTTTTAATACCAAATCGGCATTTTTAATTTCATTCCGTAATTTGTAGCACGTAATGTGAGACGGTCTAACGAAATTGGCAGAATTTGGATACGTTTGATTTCCGCCAATTTCATGCTTCACTTTTGATTTTATTAGACTTCCTCTTTCTTACTTAATTGTTCTGAGCTCATAACTAGCTTGCTTTCGTTAGCAGTACCTCAGCCATTTGAGATCCATCACCAGTTGTACACGTGTTGTGTTGACTTTAATCATTCTAGCTCCATTCTCGTTGTATATTCAATTCCGTTTGACGGTACGCTTCTGTAGTAAATTGGTTTACGTATTCACGCCACTAGAGTGTCAATCCATCACGATATTGGTCTATATTGACATGGTTTTTAAGGCTTATACTAACATATTACTTTGTTTCAATACTTTTATAGCAAATTGCAAAAATTAGTGTCGTTTGTAGTACCTACAACGTAAGTTGAACTGTAGATGCCGCTCCATTCCCATGCGAAGGTTAAGAAAGAAAAGACAAATTTGAAACATGTGTCATATGTCATGTTGGCTTAGTAGTTAGAGCATACCGTCTAATTACAGGCACATGAGACTCAACAGCTATGTCTTTAGGTGACGGGCGCAGTGCAGTTAGTCCCTTGTCGAAATGAATCTGTTAGGTAGAGGTTACCGCTTAACATCAGGTGGGCCTCGAGCTTGTTCCGTCACAATTGCATAAAAATACTCCTGCTAAAGGGGTGCATGGCGTGAGTTCGAATCCCGCACACGACTGTAATATTTCTTGATGTAATATCGTAATGATTACTTTGTTTTTAGTCGAAATATAATCAACCTTCTGAAAACTTGCCAAAAAAAATTAATTTGTATTCATAAGATAAATAAAAATTCAAAATTTATCAATTTGGCATATAAAATTTGAAAATTGAATTTAAAAATAAACCTTCCAAGTGCGTGTTGTATTCGGACACCGAGGGTTCCGTACCAATATAAACAAAATAATCTTTTTTTTCATACATTTCTAGATCTTTACCGGGTGTCCGACCCGCGTTTGGCTGGTTATCATAATTTGTTGCTACACTCTAGATATTGAACTATAATCATACTATGTTTGCCGCTTGTAAGTATTACCGTTTATACAATAGAGATTAAAAAGAACTGGCCAAGTGCGACTCGGACTCGCGCACCCAATGTTCCATACAAACCTGTAGATATATATAAGTAAAAGTTATGGTATTTTTATTGCTAAATGAAATCCATAACATTTTAAAATTATTTTAAATGTTTTTATTATATAACTAGCTGTACCTGCGACTTCGTTCGCGATTGCCGTACCTGCAAACTAATTATTTACATTTGAGCACTGTTTATCTCATATTAAGCAACGCTGTGGTCTGTAGTGAAGCACTCTTAGTAAAACATAGCTCAGAAAGGAGCTTTTTACTTTGGGTTTGATTACTCCCAGCATGTTCTTTCAGAAGACAGTAGTTAAGTAACTCAGAGACTTCCTTCGCGGTTCGCACAATAAATGTTGAAGCAAAGTAGGTACTTTGTGCGTTTCTTTGGAATTTCGATTATAAAACGGTATATTTTTGCCGAGGTGCTCCTTGTTTGGCGGTAGAAAAAAAAAAATTAGATTGTACTCTTCCATTGCGCAGTCTCCAAAATGTAACCGGCAAAAGAAAGATATTTAAAAAAATTGATTGTGGCGAATGTTCCAGTTTTAGAGTTTTATGTTAGCAAGCTAGAAAATCTAAATAAGGATGCCGAGATGCCCGTGGGGTGCCGAGCTGCCCATGGGGTGCTGGGCTGGCCGTGGGGCGCCAGGCTGTCCGTGGGGTGCCGGGATGTCCATGGGGTGCCGTAATGCACGTGGGGCGCCGGGCTGCCCTTGGGGTGCCGGGTGGCCCGTGGGGTGCCGGGCTGCCTATGGGGTTCCGAGCTCACTCGTCACTATTCTAATAAAAAAGAATAATTGAAATCGGACTACGCGTTCATAAATTACAACTAATAACATTTTGACTTTCATCCCCTTTCCCTAAGGAACCGTGCTGAATTTCGGGATAAAAAGTATACAATAACCTTCTTCGTAGTATGAACTCAAATCGTGTTAAGTTTCATTGAGTTCCATTCAGTAGCCCATGGGGTGCTGGGCTGCCCGTGGGGTGCCGGGCTGCCCATGGGGTTCCGGGCTCACTTATCACTATTCTAACAAAAAAGAATAATTGAAATGGGACTACGCGTTAGTAAATTACAACTAAGTGTACATTTTGAATTTCATACCCTTTCCCGAAGGAACCGTGCTGAATTTCGGGATAAAAAGTATACAATAACCTTCTTCGTAGTATGAACTCAAATCGTGTTAAGTTTCATTGAATTACATTCAGTAGTTTAGGAGTGATGCGCGGCCGGGATACAGACAAACAGACAGACAGACAGACAAAAATAAAAAAAAATACAATTTTGGCATCAGTATCAGCTGCAGAGTGCTCTCAAATTTTTTTTTTGTATATTATCTTCAATGTACAGAATTGGACCTGTTACAGTTTTATTATAAGTATAGATACGACTAAAAATGTATGATTTTCGCAATTTTTCCTTTATTTGTGCTCACGTTGCTTCGTACCTAATCTCAAGATTCTGAGTCTATGGGAAGTACCTTGTAGGTTTTGATTCCCTTGCGAGTGTCAAAAATTGGGCATAATCTTTTGATTGCGTTTGCTTAGAAGTTTCATAATTTCTCACAGCTTTAAGGGACACTTGAGTATTTGATATGAATTTCAGTTTTATACATCCACGCGTTGCTGAGAAAAAGAATCATGACAGACAGACGGACAACAAAATGATCCTATAAGGGTTCCATTGTTTTTCCTTTTGAGGTACGGAACCCTAAAAACGTTCAAAAATATAGGTTTTTTTTACGGGTTTACCATTTATTGTTTACGTTTTTTATCGATATTATTTGTTAGGCAATACGCCTTAACAATTCATATTCTGTGAAAATTTCAATCGTCTATTACGGTTAGATGGAAAGGACGGAAGGACGAGGTTTGGTAATAGGTTCCTATTTTTTAGTAAGGAAGCCTTGAAATAGATTTGACGATCCCACTTTCTTTTTTGGGTTCAATACCTCGAAAGGAAAAACATGGAACCTTTATGGGATGGGATCACACTACCGGATACACCTACAATGGGATAAGAGAATGCAACCCGGTATGTTTCTCAACCCGGCCGGGCCCGGTTGCATTCGACGCCAACCCGGCCGGGCACGGCGGACCCGGCCGGGCTGTGTGTTAGCAATGAAACTTTTAAAGTATTTTATGAAAATTTCTTATACATGAATGGAAAACCACAATCATTCAAGGTTAATATTTATTTCAAACTGGCTTATGAACAATTATTACAATAATCACTCTCACTTAAGTCTCAAAATCACACTTAATACAGAATTGATTAATTTTACTTATGGACGAAAAAGTAACATCAGTATTAGCAACTATTCATTTTTAACCGACTTCAAAAAAGGAGGAGGTTCTTAATTTGTCTGTTTTTTTATGTTTGTTACCTCAGAACTTTTTACTGTGTGAATCAATTTTGATGTTTCTGTTTTATTTGAATGCTGATGCTTGCCGTTTGATCCCATTTAAATTTCATCAAAATCGGTCAGTCGTTTTAGAGTTACACTCCAATAACTGTTTTTTTTTCCTATATTGATGATTGGCATTGCCATTGACTGACAATCGACCCCGAACTACTTTCGGGATCGACAGTCATTATTATTATGTCATTATTAAGGGACACTAAAAAATGTGGAAAAATTTTATGAGTTTAAACAAGCAGATCTTTATCTTTACTCGTTACAGCGTCTATTTAAATACACAGTATTAAAATAAGAAACAAATAACGGTATAAACAAAAAAGAAACTTATTTGCTAAAAGTAAAGTATTATGTTTTTTTTAAACTTTGGCTATTAAAACTAGTAAGGTGTTACTATTACTAATTGAGCAAAAAGCGAAATCTTATTGGCTAGGCTGTACTGTAACTGTAAATAACCAAACTAGCGCAAAGTATAGTTTTAACTAGCAAAATGTAACGTTAACGTGCCGCGGTATAAGAAGGTAAGAATGGCCGGTCCCGGTGGGTTCCTAAAAGGGAACCGGGCCCGGCCGGGCCGGGCCCTGCCGGGCCCGGTTCGCAATCTCTAAATGGGATCTTGCAAGGGAATCAAAACCAGCAGGCTACTTCCCGTGAACTCAGAATCTTGAAATTTGGTACGAAGCAACGTCTCAGCACAGATAAAGGAAAAAACAAAGAAAACTATTTTTTTTATTATTTCACAAAGAAAAAATATTTGTAATAATTTTAAAATGTTATGGATTTAATTTAGCAATAAAAATACCATAACTTTTACTGACATACCTACAGCTTTGTACGGAACTATCGGTGCGCGGGTCCAACTCGCACTAGTTCGGTTTTTTTAATTCTAAGACTCAATATCTCATTAATTGGAAATATTTCTCAGTTATTGATATCGTAAAATATTTAGAGGTTTGTGCAGGATTATTTAAAATATGCTCACAACCTCTAAAAGGCTAAAGCTGTATTGTATGATCAAATTATTGTAATACAAGTTTACTCAAAACAAATAAATTATTTCTCGAGAAGAAAATTTATTTTCTCTAGTCAATCCCATTTGGGAACGGGGGCTTTCACAAAACTAACCTTGTAGCCCAATCTTGTTATAATAGCCGTGACATGTTCAAAAGAAACACGTGTCGCCTCGCATTGTATCAACGTCTCTGTGCCTCGTTTTCGCAACTACTCGCGATCTTGCCCCGTGTCGAGGCGATATGGCGTCGATTAGTGTGCTGTTTGGAGTTGCATACAAGGAATACTGGATGGCTTGAGGTGATGATATTTCGATACTACGTCGGGTGAAACAGTGCGTTACTTTTTTTGTAATAATAATGATAATTCTTTTTTTCGACCAACTCAGATCATACAATGTACACATAAAATTGTCAATAAATAAACCAGCATTAGTCATTGCATTGATACTAATAGTTACATTAATAAAATGTCAATAAAAATAATAATTATTGATAAAATAAAATAAAAATGTATGAATAAAATATCAATTCAAAGTCAATTATGTACTATTTAATGACTGATGAATGATGACTATGTAATGACTGGAGACCTAGATGCGAAAACGTGTCCAAAAAAATTTGGTTAACTATCCCAACATTATGTCACCCCCTTATCACTTCGTGGGTGTCGTAAGAGGTGACTAAGGGTAAAATACCAAAAGGTGGGCAGCAGCGCCGTTCCAGGAACTGCTATCTTACGCTCAGACGCAAGCATGGTGATTTTGTTAATCCCCCCTAACCCTCTTAGATGGGGCAGGTTTTAGCAGTGGATAATCCAACATACATTTTGTTAGATCTATTTAACAATAAGCTAAATAGAAAACAAGAAATAATTAAAACCAAAAGATTTAAACGAATTGAAATTTGTAGATACAAA
Organism: Plagodis pulveraria; assembly: GCA_963890685.1. Classification (NCBI taxonomy): domain Eukaryota; kingdom Metazoa; phylum Arthropoda; class Insecta; order Lepidoptera; family Geometridae; genus Plagodis; species Plagodis pulveraria. The sequence continues at coordinate 10,293,548 of OY982965.1, forward strand.
AATTACTCGTAAGATGATTTCTAAAATTCTTCTTTCTTATTTGGGATGGTAAATAATTTGGAAAGCTGGAATGGAAAAAATTCCAACTTTCCAACTCGACTTCCCACGGGATTGGAGTCAGCAACCCCAGAATACCGTACAGGTGTATTCCCAATTATGCTATGGATGCGGGAGTTGGACAATCGAGTTTTTTCCAACATGCACTTCTTTTTGACGTGGCTCCCGGAAGTTTTATGTTTCCATCCGAAATATTTTCTATGTTTTCACTTAGCATGCGTCATAGCTTTTTACAATAAGTATTAAATAATCGAGTTATTTTGTATACCGGCTTTCTTAAGTATTTCTCATAATACCTACAATGTACTTTGTTTTTGGTTATATATTCGCTGAGCTACAGTTTTATTATATCTTACAACCTCAAATTCGCTCTAGGTAATTAAGAAAACTGAAATGGTTTTCTTAATTACATTCAGAAGAATTAAGAACCAGATTTAGAAAATTGCTGTCTAGGGTGCTGTAAAACTTTAAGCCTTACATTGTCTTCGAAAACTGTAATATTTTATAAAGTTAAGCTTACCACAAAAAACTTACACTAAAGTTATCCATAGTGAATATGGTTTAAAATTTACAATAGGTACAGTCAATTCATCAGACTATTCCTACCAATAAATATGTAAAGATTTATGTAAGCCAAGCTCAAAAACAGCAGAACCCAAACCTTAAAGCGTTGGGTGTGGTTTTAAAAAGTGTAACGTGCTGTGCTAAAACATTGCCTTGACGCGACCATTTCTTAGCGCAATTCAATAAACCAAACCAATTGAATTTAAAACTTTGTGCGTTTTATTTTGTTGATTGTAAACTTGATGAGTTAGAAATCAAAGTGTATGAGAGTTCTGTACATATTTACATAAACGCCTTCTGCAAGCTTCGTAGCTCAGCTACGAGTACCTACCGTAGAAACACGTAGCCAACTACTGGTACAGGACAACTACAGGTACACAAGTACTGGTGATCTAACCTCAACATAACAATGTTATGTTAATATTTGGAAATCGAAGTCCAATTACTAATAAATATTATATATAATATAAAATAAAAAAAAAATAAACACAAAAATTAGCGGCCAATAAGACAGCTGTCATAATTATGGCTGATTTTCGAATAAATTCCAAGACGTGGAAAAAAAAACAGATCTAAAAAGTCTACATCAAATATTGGTTTGACAGCCGTCGTATTGTAACGATGATGTATTTATAAAAATATCTGTTACATCTAACTTAACTTCAATGTGGCAAGTGGCTCGCCCCTTATTTCATTTTTGTATCTCAAGCTTGTTATTTTACAATCGGTAGGTTTTTATGATATTAAGTAAAGAGACAAACAATTCTCCCACCTGAACATTACAATGTCACGTTTAGCGTGTGAGAATGCCCTTCACTTTTAAAAACAGTAGTATTTACACAATAATGTTTTGAGCCAGAATATCTGGTAATTAGGTGATTGTTCTGACGCTTGCTTTAGAAGCCTATTACCTAGTAAAATTAAGTGGAATAGTTTGATGTATGATGAATTTATTTCATATTATCTCATATGTATTATTTATTTATTTACTGTTAACAACTAAAACGATTTACAGGAAACCAATTACAATAGTTGAGGAATTATCATACAAATAGATTTCACTACTATCATGTAGCATCATAAAATGTCAAAATAATGTCAAAATAAATTAAGTAAAAATATACAGCATAATGTCACAGGTAAACATTAAAATAACATAATATTAAAATCATATCAAGGCGAACTGAAAGATAATTATTCATTTTGAACAAAATACGTGTTATGTCAAAAGATCAAAATAAAAATCATCATCCTCATTCGTTTTTCGTGCATTCATCTCACAGTACTCCAAGAACTCCGACAGAATATCCTTCCATTCATCCGCAAACATATCACATGCAGGCATCAACGTATCATATGTATGAATCATCAAAGTATTCTACTTCTTTAATATTTAATTCTTAAATACTTTGATGAATACTTCTTTTATACTTTGATAACCTCTTTATCTGATTTTTTTGACACACAAGAAACTCAGAAAAATAAACTTTCTTTAGAAAGCGCTGCTGCCCACCTTCTGGTGTGTTACCCTTAGTTGCCTCTTATGACACCCACGGGTAGAGATGTAGGGGCGACATTTAAGCCCGGCACCCCACGGGCAAAATTACTAAAAGGCTAACGTACTTATTAAAAGTAAATTTAAATTCCGTCTACGCTTATATGAAACTAAGCTACATGGCACATTGTACTTTGCAACCCTCAATAAAAATAGTAAAAATCATTTGACGTTTGCCAATAAATATGCAACACAGCAATAAAAAACTGTATGTACTGTGAAGAATACAAAGATATCTTCTTTCTGTTCTTTTTTTATGATATTATGACGGAACAAACTCTAGGCCCACCTTTTGTTAAGCGGACTAAACTCTGCCTATAACAGATGCATTTCATCACAAGTCACGAATTGCACTGCGCCCGTCAATTTGACACAGTTATTAAGTCTCATGTGCCTGTAATTTCACTGACTCTCTCTGTAAATGGGTTGGACGCATATTAGGTATGCATTACTCTTCCATACTCTCCTAGTAACTGTCAAAACAGTTATCACCGTACTGCGTGAAGAGAGATGTGTTTAAACATATATATGAATACATACACGTGTCTTCTGCATGTGGTCAAACTGACACTGTAATTCCAGTGGTAGCTATACGCTTCGCTTCGTTGTATAAAAGAGGCCGTTACGTATTTAAGATTCATTAATAATATACCTTTTAATTCAGTGGAAGTCAGAAATAAAAATTACCACAAGGAAACTTAAGACAAGAGCTTTTTGACATTGGTTTACATTTAGATTAGGTGTAGAAAAAAGGTGACATTGGAACACGTAAACTGACACTGGAATTCTTAGTGAATAATTGGTGACGGCGGCGCAGCTCTGGCATATCCCCTCGGCTAACCCTCTTCGTGACATTTGACAATTTTCTTTCCCTGGTGCTGCTTTTTAGCTTCATTTATTTTTATATTGCTAATATGTTTCACTCTTGTCATTATCAAACTGTCTTAAAATTCGAATTTCTGTCACATATGCCCTCTTTTTTTCATGTTCTAAATTATTAAGACTTGTGTAATGATGGTCTCAGACATTATTTTCTACAGCATTTGGATCACTTAAGGTAAACACGATAACGATTTATGACACTAGAATAACATGACGATCAAAATATCGACCTCAACATCTTATTAAAAGTAGATGATTGTAACAAATTTACAGATTCAGTTAAAGTCAGCCAAGTAACTCCTTACTTCTTTTTTTATTAACTCGCAAAGTTATAATTAGATCATATTTTTCTTCAGCACGACAAATTGCTATTTCGCAAGAAACCTTTTAAGATTATTTCTGCCAGCGAAACTTTTGAGGTGGCTATTTTTAAGCTGTTATATGACAAGAACATTTCGAATTCGTTACAGTACCTTTCTAAGCCTTGGCCTTCATTCTTACAGCCGTCCGAACTCTTAATCTAATATACCTTGTTTGTGATACAATGGTGTTTTTATCCGCGTAGAATATTTTGGCCAAGTGTGGAGTGGACTACTACATCTCAGTCTAGATCGGCCAGTTGCGGGAGTCGCACGTCATAGCTATAAATAGTATATAGTGTAGTGACGTAGGACGAATTGCCTCGTGATGACATTGACAGTGAGTGACATAGTGACGTGACGTTGGGAACCATTCGGCGTAGAACCGTAACGACGCTACGCGCTACGCAGCTACGGTTATGTTGCTTATGATTGTGTATTTGTAACGCGGAAACTTAGGGGATGTTAGTTTTAATACATATTGGATTTCCTTTTTCGTAATCTGTGGTGTTGTGTTTATTTCTCGTGACAGTTGTGATCGTAAATATCTGCTTTATTAGCGAAATTATTTGAATGGCCTAAAATAATGCAATAGGCATACGTTCCAAGAACTCAAAATAAAAGAAAAATCATACTAAAATCAATTTAGTCATCTCACCTGATGGTAAGTGATGATGTGGTCGAAGATGTTTTTCAGGCTAACCTAGAAGGGGCTTAGACAAAGGTTTAAAAAACTTATGCTGCTTTTAAAAGATCCTTCAATTCAAAATGATATTTGGCAGTGCCGTAAACAATTTTTTTTTAAATAAGTCCGCCCTTCGTTGTTGGGTATTTTTTATGAAAAAATCACACAGTTCATTTACTATTATTTTTGGTATGATTGGTTATCAAGTTTAAGGACGGCTTTTCAGTGCTTGTGGAAAGCTCTTAGTCAATTTTCTTCTTAAAATTAAAATATGTATTCTAACAGCTGCAGCTGCCGCATTTTACAACGAACTTTAAGCATAGTGGTAATAAGTCTTATTTTCCTTTCGGATCAAACACCTTAGGTATTAAAAACCGCACCGGCACCTGCCAGTAGTACTCAAAGGATGCCGACGCGTTAATGAAGGACACCGATTTCGATTTAATGTACGGGCTGGATCCGCGAATAACGAAATATTTATCCGCGAATACAGGAAACGAGTCGCATTTTTACCCGCGAATAAAGGAACCGCGAGTTAGGAGCTTTTACTGTACAAGGTTATGATAAGATAACGCTCCCCTTTTTAGTGCTCCAAATCACCGAACAAACTACCGAAGTAATTCAGTTCTTACTCGTATGGTCAACACTTACAACAACAGTTTTTTTAATCTTGATCCATTTTTATTTCACAAAAGCTTATTCAAAAAGCAAATACAGACTCGGTTATATGCTGCTAGTGATATCAGTCCAACCATAAACACTTTTCAGTCTAGTTCCCCCTTGTTACTTATAATATCTCCCCCCACCTACACCAGCTCACAAACAAACACACATTCACACACTCACTACCCACAAATAACTGAAAATATACAAAATCCTATACATTAGTTAAATGTATATCTATCATATTGTATATATAAGTTTATATATAGATATAGATATATATATATATATATATATATATATATATAAATATATATGTAATTGATTTTTAATACTGGCAAATGGTATATACATAAATTTAATACCAGTAACTGATAACTACATTTTTTGTTTGGTACTAAAAATATTGTAAGTACTTATATTTCCCATAAAATAAGGGTAACCTGTTATTGGCCTCTCCTTTTAGTACATGTAATTTGTTATACTTACATATTTGTAAACACTGTTGGTTTCCTGAATAAATAAATAAATGAATAAAAAAACTAAGTTCTCAAAATATTTTTCAAATGTGCTTCAATTTTTGAGTGCCGTTTATTGAAAGCAATAAGGTTTAATTTCGTTGCCTTATCAGTATGTTTACTAAAAGACAACAGGTAGGTCTTGAGTATCATCAGTAATTAGGATATTATTTGAGTCATGGGCGTATTGATAATTTGTTACACGTGTCCTTATTTTGTACCAAAGAATACATTTAGTAACGGAAAGCTGAGAAAATTGGCAATTTATTTCATCCAATGGTACAAGCAAATCCCTTCAAAGGTGGTATTTGGTATCGCAATCGTCGAGTCCTTTGAAGGCTCATGTTCAAATCATTTTTCCCTATATTTGTGTCAATCAAATGAAACCAAAGATATTTCCGGTTCAATTGTTAATTTATCATGTTGTTATATCGTAAGATCAAGTTATAGTGAAATTTGTATGTCCTCAGAAAAGCAAAGCTATCTTTTGTAGGTAAATATTGTAGTTGAAGCAGTGATGGCTCAGTGGCATTGGCTGTGGACTGCCGCGCAGCAGGTCCATGGTTCGAATCCTGCCGCGCGGGCCTGAGCTTCACCGCATGGTGGAAGGACATTTTGCGAACGCCACCGCCACCAAAGCGACCACCCTCAAGTAGAAAATCTGACGCCAAGCTCCTAACCGTGCGTTCCAGCAGCTGTCCTTGAGAGCCAGTAATTCTTGGTTAAGCGTATTAACACCTTTGACCACATCTTCACTTACCATCAAGTGAGATTGTGGTCAAAGGCATAACTACAAGCCAAAAAATATATTTGAGTTCTTAAAAATAGTATATACGCAATTAAACATTTCTAGTGCACAACATTTTTCACCTCGAGTGGGTTTTGATTCCCAACCCACCTCCACTAGTTTTACGCATCATTGGAAAACAGAAATGCTTAAAACAGTGTGCCACGTATTCGTCTTGTGCTCTCGTTGTCATTTTAACATTTATTGACTTATTGACAAGTCCATAAGTGCTGTTTTCGGTAGTTGCCTGACTGGTAAATATTCCTGTTCGTATTAATTTACCTGCACGAATACAATTAACGTGTATAAAAACACCTAAGAAAGGATGGCCGGTTTAACGGCCTCATAACTCAACAGCTTGCGGAGTAAGCTGATTCAATTATTCATTCAAATAGATTTCACACTCGCACATACTAAGGACGTTTATTTGGAGCAGCGTAATTTAGCGTTTTGATAGAGTTTTCTAGGCAAATAAGTACACAAATTTTACTCAACATATAAGTGCTTAATAGTTTTTCTTTACATCACTATAATTCAACTTCGTGTGAGCCCACGGTTTTTTCTTCCATTGTTATCCAAAGTAAGGGGCAAGATTTACTATCGTAGATTTATTTTGTAGACACAAGTAAATCACCCAAAGCTTAAAGAGCTTCCTAAAGTACTTTGTATTATGACTGAATGAAATACAATATCAAATGTCATTAAAAGCCAGCTAAAAAACCCAAGTTTTTATATAGATATGGTTTATAAACAGTTTTGACTAACACGCTACGCAAAACGCTACGCAATTCTATTGCACAGCTTTAAATAAACTCTACACGATTTACAACTGTTACAAATTAAATCCGATTCTCAGCTAATTCCGTACGCGATAAAAAAGCGAATTGCTGCTTGAAAACTTTTAATTTGAAGTAGATAAATAAGCCCTAATATTTTTATAGAGAAGAGCTATCGACCATTTTTAGCTAAGATGTTTTGTGCGTAATAGAGTGGAAATCTCAGATTATTGATATGCTTTGTTGGCCCGTTGTAATATTGTGAACGTCGAATTTCTTTGTGGAGGCCGTTAGAAATATTCGTGTGAATTAGCATTTTTTTAAATGTTTTTGTGAAGGAGCATGCATGAGGCCCACCTGATGTTAAACGGACTAAACTCTACATTTCATCACAAGTCACGAATTGCACTGCGCCCGTCACTGAAACATCTCAAGTCTCATGTGCCTGTAATTTCACTGGCTCTCAAGGACTGCTGCCGGAACACGCCGTTAGGTGCTTGGCGACAGATTTTCTACTTGAGGGTGGTAGCTAGCCTGGCGGGCAATCGCAAAATGCCCTTCCACCGTGTGGTGAAGCTCAAGCCGGCGGTGGGGAACGAACCAGGGACCTGCAGCACGGCAGTCCATAGCTGTTACCGCTCGGCCATCAGCATCGAATTTACATGAGTACATAATATTTTGAGCTGAGAACATATGGATCATATTAACTTCAACAGTCTCCGGCTACTCCGAGGTGATTTTGAACTAACCCATTGGCATCGGCGATAATGATAACAATAGAATTTCATTCATACCTAGGCCATAGTGGTCCACTACAATGCCAACTTATTAAAGTATTATAAAAAGCTAGATCTTATGAAAACTATGTTTTAAAGTTTTATTAAAGACTGTTTACCTATACTGTGTACATAGGACATATAATGGTGCACAAAGTCGAATGGTATTCCTTAACAATTTCTTACGGGATGCACATATCGTATTTATATTATTTATGTGATAAATAAAACTGTGATAAATAATAATGATAATTAATTTAGTAATTAATTATCATATTTATTTATCCTCATCAATATCAGAAAAATCTCCTACTTTTTTTTCACTGCATCAAATCTATTAAAATTTGCCAACTGAAACATTTTCGTACGTTTTATAACTTGGAGCTGTAAACCTCGCAAGTCTGCCCTTGCATTGCGTAGCTTACAATAAAGTTCACTGCGCATCTGATGGGTTAGTAGGTCACAAAATCCAAAAATGATTAATGAATAGATTCAGGCGTTACTTTGCGGAAATCCATTTTTAATATGTTAATAAAACACTTAAAAAATATAAAAATATATCTAGTGACAATTCCGCTTAATTTTCCTGCTAAGCCGACGTGACGTCACAAACGCCACGCAGCCAAACCGGAAGAATTTTCGACGCGTTTCGCTTCTACACGAAGCATCCTCAGGAGGTCTTGACTCTTCGAGCGCACGATCGAGAATGATATAAAAATATATCTAGTGACAATTCCGCTTAATTTTCCTGCTAAGCCGACGTGACGTCACAAACGCCACGCAGCCAAACCGGAAGAATTTTCGACGCGTTTCGCTTCTACACGAAGCATCCTCAGGAGGTCTTGACTCTTCGAGCGCACGATCGAAAATCCCAATTCATTCTCGATCTTTCGATTCGAGAATTGTCACTAGATATATTTTTATATATTATATTAAGTGTTTTATTAAAATACTAATTTGATGTTTTCTTAAAATATTTTAAAAGTATTTGTTATTACCAAAAATGATTGTTATATACTGAAAACTGATGAAGTTAATATCTGCTTTTCTTCATTGATATTAGTGCGCACCCCGTCATGGTACCCCTCTCCCCACTTTGATCGCATTTATTACGGTCAACGACCAAGTTTAACTATTTTTACTCATTCGTAATAATAAGATTATTGTGCACTATATTAAGTACCAATAATATATAAAGACCATAATGAGAAAAAGGAGTGAATAAAACTATACGGGTATTGGCATAGTAAGTATAGCCAATAATAATACCTAGTATACCTAGTTTACGTCTTCTATAGTATGGGTGAAAAAAACTATGAAGTATTTATTCCAAAAGCTGATGGAATTCGATTCGATAATGTGTTAATGTGTGTAATATTACCTAGTTATTGGTTTACGTCTTCTATAGTATAGGTGAAAATAAACCGTGAGATATTTATTCAAAAAGCTGATGGAATTCGCTTTGATTATGTGATTTGATATGATACAGGTTATCAGCGTTTTTCTTTCATTATTTTCCACCCCAGCCCCTTTAAGAGTAGAGTTCACGGAGCGCTATCCATCTTGGCATATAAAATATAACAAAACTACGTGTAGTTTCGTTATATTTTATATATACCAAGTGTTCAAACTCGGTGAATTTTTGTGTGTATATTGCTGAGTCTAATATCTGTGCGTCTGATTTACCAATTTTTCCATTTATTGTTTATTATATGGCTAAATGTCAAAATATCAATTCCCACGCAAAACGATTTTTCAAATAATTTTTGAAAATACTTAATTTCACGGAATCTGGCAAATCAGAAGCATAGATATTAGGCTCAAAGATATATATATGCAAAGTTTCACCATGTGTGAACACTAAGCATTTAGAATATGACGAAACTACGTTTGTAAGGAAATCGCTGCGTGAACTCTACTCTTAAGTTTATCAGATGAATGAGTTGTTCTGACAAAAAGGGTAACAAAGAATGTCACATTTTTGACATTCTTTTGGTATGGCAGATATAAGTTTTTTTTAAGTTATCATACCCCATATTTCCGTCATTTTCAATATCGATGTTTATCCAAAAACTGAACAGACAAAAAAGTGTATGGAATTTTCGATCCGGCTCACAAAACTTCATGAGAATCGGTTGAGAAATGCGACCTGTACAAGAGAACAACCGGACATACGAAGACATTTTTGCGTAAGCTGAAGCAGAGACGCTTTGCTCGCACTGCGGACGCGCTCGGTCAATTACATAACGTTACGCCTCTTTCCCGGAGGAAGAGACGATGGAATATCAATGGGTATCTTCACTCTCATTACAATCTTCCTACACGCCCGTAGGTAAAATGTACTCGTAACCCTTAGCCTTTTTAGAAAATGTCTTGAATCTGGTAGAATACTTTCACTAAGGTATACTCGTATGAAGTAATTGACTGAAAAACTCCCACAAAGCATCTCATTCACAGTACGTGATAGCTCTCCATTCAGAAATGTAAAAATGCTATGAAGTCAAGGCACTGCGGCAGAGATAACGAGGTCAGCGTCACAGACTGGGCGACGCCGACTGTGTAGAGCTACGGGGAAACAGAACCCTAGGTATACGATGGCCAGTTATTCAGGAACATGAGATTTGACAGTGTATATTCTTTTATATGTTTCTGAGGGAAAAAATGGAATGTACTATCTCTCCATTTGTTATAGTTATCAGGTTGGTGCTTTTTTTTGAGCCTGTAACCACAATCTTACCTGATACTAAGTAATCATGCGCTCGAAGATCGTTTACGGAAATATCTTAGAAGGGGATCTTGCTCTCAAATACAGCTGCCGGAACACCGCTGTGGGTGTTTGGTGACAGATGTTCTGTTCGAGGGTGGTAGCTAATAAGATAGCCATCACAAAATGCCTTATCGCCATGCAAAGGGTTTAAGGTTCCAAAGTGTTTTTTGACCAAGAAGTCTTTAATTTCTTTTAAAGCTTAGTCACTGTCTTACTTGTGACTTGTGACATTACTTTGCTAGCGATGCAGACTGTATGGCGCCAGAACAGCTAACATATTTTTTTGAACGTATATAGACTTAACGAGAAATAAATCATTTTTTTTATTGATCATATAGTTACCCGATGAAGCAGTTTATTTCTGTACTTATGCCAAGCTTAATGAAGTCGATCAAGCATATACTTTTCTTCCACTTTGTTTCTTACCTTTGTACTCGCGTTTTTGGCTCACCTACTCCCCTCTTACCGTTGACGTTTAAACCCAATTATCTTTTTGATATTTCTAAATATGATTACAAGCACTATTGCGTGCTGAGCGAAAATCACACTTACAAATTATTGGAGCACAATATTTTTGTTTTAAACGGGAATGGAACTGGGTTCGATGCGCTGTCGCGCACCGTCCGTTATGCCGCTCAAATAATACAATTTTAACTCAAAGTTCCGGCTCAAAAGAGTTAAGTGGCCGAGAGGAATAGGCATCCGCTGCGAAATGGCATCCGACGCGGGTTCGATTCCCGTCTGGAACAAAAAAGTTTTGCTTCATGTTACGTAAATTTGACTCTTCTTTTCATCCTCTCATAAATTTTCAAGTTTCTGACGTTCTTGTAATATAATTATTCTTTATCGTTCCCATTCAACATACAAATACCAAACATCAATCCAAAAAATCGCAATTCTCTGCATGCACCTCTTTCTTTATCTGCCTCTTTTGATACCTAAAATACAGATCCGTCAATTTCCTCAGTTCTGGACGCAGATTTTTTATTTTTCTATTATCGATATACACGTAAGGAGTGCTAGATATGTGACCAAATTTATATTAAATCCAGTATTTAACAAGCCTATAAGCAGGCAAGCATAAATGTATCAAAACACCCACATATTTGCAAATATGTATTTAGGTCAGGAGGAGAACCTAGTGCTATCTGCCGGGCACAATCCCAAAACTCAAAGATATTCTATTTTCAGAAAATTCTGGATGGGGTTATATCCAAGACCTGGGTATTCCTAAGTGACGCTTCACGCCACTCGTCCATAAAGGTGACATATACTTATTACAAAATAGTTACATGATTATTCCATACTTCTGTTGCGTACCAAATAAAACAGCCTTAATTATTCGTATATTGAATATCTCCACCACCTGCATCTCTTAATCTTGTCTTTTGCTCACTGAACGGACGATGTTTGCATGCCTCCTATGGGATTGTACTAACATGAATAATTTACCCTTTGTTTGGGCAGAGATGTCTCTGCAAATGTAGGAAGACAAATGAAACACCTCTGCTCCTGTGGACAAAGTAAATTAAATTGTTAAAGGTTTCGTTCAACTTTACTACTGTGCCTGTTAATTAAGATATTTTCAGGGTCCCGTTTTCTCGTGTGGTACTGAAACAATTGCATTATTAAGTCTACGCTATTTCCGTCCATCTTACTTATATTTAAAGGAATACATATTTATAGGTAGCAGGTTGTAATGGTCACAGAATATAGCAGATTGCCCATCAAAACTTAAAAAGTATACAAAATAACAATTGAGGAGTTTCCATACCCCATTTTTTGGTTTAAGTTATCTTCACTAATATTATAAAGAGGAGAGATTTGTATTTTTATATTTTAGTATGCAACGAATATACTTAAAAACGACTGTACCGATTCGGATGAAATGTAATATGGAAATAGTTTTAGACCTTGGGAAGGATATAGGATAGTTTTTATCCAAGTTTTGCGAGATAACCGACAAAGCTGCGGCCAGTAAGCTTGTGTTTTAATAAAGATAATTAGTACGATCGTACGAATCGAATATTAAAATAATTCCGTTGTTTAAAACTATATGGAACTGAAGATTAAAAAAAAAAACAATTTTCACAACGTAACATTCTCATATATTGAATATGAAAACCTTATGGTCCAGCAGCGTTTTTTGCGAGCCAGTCCCTTAAGCCAGCTATAATATCCTCCACCACCATAACCGCCAGATGATGTTGTTAAAAAAGTATATTTTTTTATGTTGTTGTGACGGAACAAGCTCGAGGCCCACCTGATGTTAAGCGGATTAACCTCTGCCTATAACCGATACATCTCGTCACAAGTCACGAATTGCACGGCGCCCGTCATATTGAGACATAGTTGTAAAGTTAAGTCAGAACAAAATTGTTCTTTAAAGTGAGAAAATCGATAATTGTAACATTCAAAGGTTAATAACCTCCTCCGTGGATCAACCGATTGATTACATCTAGCTATCGTAATACCCAATCAAGTTCTATGTCTCACTCGTTCATCCCTTATTTTCCCCATAATATCGACCCATCTCCCGTTTCCCCTAAAGTAGGATTGTAGACAACGGGGTCAGATCCGGAGACTAGCCGTCGCCAGAGATATCGACTGAGCTGAACAGCTGATGGCCCAAGATTTTAGTTGCCTTCGAGAGAGCAAAGCGTGTAGTGGAACGCGCCATTTTTAACGATACCCGCGACACGAAGTGACAGTGACGTGTTTTTTTTCTTTGTGGTAGGAGTTGCAGGTGTGTTGATACTCTTAAAATACCTCATTGCTGTTTGCATACCAAGATTAATTTTTAGTGTTTTGATTTAAGGTTTTATATATATAAACGTATAAAATATTTCTAAACAAAACGTAAATATATTTGGTACACATTTTCTAAGTTAAAACTCCTGATCTTAAAATTATACCCTTTCATTATACCTTCTGGAAATATTAGAAACCATAAAATATAATGTAGGTATGTATTATGTAACATAATTAGAACAAAGGTAGGATAAAATGTGCTCTGTGATTAGCCGTTAAAGTTTCATGCCAAGAATAAAGACTGGCCTTTCTTCCCTAGAACATAAGGTTCTGTTTATCTATCAACTTTGTTCTAGCTAGACCAATTTATTACAACCGGTGCTTTACTACTTTCCAATTCTTAACTAAATCCGTTAAATGAAACCTGAGTGATATTAAAATTGCGCTTAATTATGCTTATATTAGACAGAGACAATAATTATTAATTATTGTAGACTCAAAAATATTAAGTTCAACGTAAAAAACATATTTTCATGGCTTTATATTCCAAGAAATGCAGAGGTGTTTTCCAGATATGTTTTGGTTCTATGTAATATAGGGCGAGAGTATTGGCGTCTTACTAGTAGGTATGGTTCCAGACTCTGCTACTGAGAATTTATTCGTAAATCTAAAGATCGGTTGAATCGGTGAATATATTTACATTATTCTTGTGTTTTTCTTTCAATTTATTATTGTACTTTCGCTGCTAAAATATTTATTTTTATTTTGCAATCTTCTAAATCTCCGCCGTGTTGAATCCATAATTGATGACTAATTGATAATTTAGATTTGTTATTTTTTATTATTATATAAAAAACGAGTAGGTGCTTCATACAGTTTACAACTTATAAAATATGTTCGAAGCAAAATATATATTTCGAAGCGGTCGTAGCGAAGTTTGCTTAGCGTTCTTAACCGATCAGCTAAGTTAAGGAACGTCCGCCGCGGTCATGACTTGGATGGGTGATCGCTAGTGACATTACTACTGAGGGCTTCCGTGCTTCGGTGGGCACGTTAAGCCGTCGGTCCCGGTTTTTTCTTACGATGGTTGTCAATAAATAATGGCGGATATTTTGTGAATGCCCGCCTGGCTAGCTACCACCCTCAAGTAGAAAGCCTGTAGCCAAGCACCTAACGGTGTGTTCCGTCAGCTGTCCTTGAGAGCCAGTTATTCTAGGAACAACATCTTCGATCACAATATCACTTACCATCAGGTGAGAAAGTGATCAAAGCTTAGCATATCAGGTAAAAAAAAAACAAAAGCAGTTAGTACCACTAGAACTAGGGCAACAGAAAATGGATCTAAAACATGTTTTAAACGCCAATCAGATTTTTCTCTATATGATAGACGGCACATTTCATCGGACGATCGGAATCGAATCCGACCAAAATCCAATCATGACAACAGTGTAACAATACCAGTAGGAAAAATCGAGTTAAAACGATTGTAAAAAATTCTTGGTAACTTGGTACAAAAAAGTTAAACAACTTACAATAAACGGAAGTTTCACACCGTACTACAAGAGTATAAGTCATAATTAGTCATGCAATTCAAGTAAATAATATGGGTTTTCCTGTTTTTACTGTACATTATAAAATACTTATAATGAAAGTGTTAAAAAATTAATAATATCATATAGTTTAAAAAAATATATGATATTCTGTCGAAAATAGATAGATAGATAAACTCTTTATTGTAACACAAAGATTAATATTAACATAAAAAACTTACAACTAAAGATACATCATAACTGAGTGAAACAATGGGCGGCCTTATCGCTTAAAGCGATCTCTTCCAGACAACCCAACAATATTGGACATTTTGACAGTACATGGACAGGGTTTTTTAATCGAATGTTACAAATACTAGAATAGTAAAAAATAGATAGAGAACTTAGTTAAATAAGACAAAAATTTATTATATTATACACATACACAACAATATACGTAAAGTATAATGATTATATATAGATATATATTTATATAAGTACATAACATACAATAAGTATATATACATACATATTTTTAAACATATATAAATAAAGATAAAAAAAAATAAAAATAAAATTACCTAAATAGACATAACACAACAAAACATGGTAAGAATATTATAGAATAACTAAAGTCAGTAATGTTTGTAAATATTACAGTTAGAGCGAAAGATAGTAAGTTTTAAGCTGATTTTTAAAAGATTCCAATGAACGAGCACGTTTTATTTCAAGCGGTAGCGGATTCCACAATCTAACAGCTTCAGAAGTAAAAGAACAATGATAGAAAGAGGTTCCGCATACGGGTGCCTGTAGCAATAAATTATCGGATGACCGTAATGATAAAGCATGGGTAGTATGGAGGAAATTGAAACGTTTCTTGAGGTACCGCGGAGACGAAGGAAGGAACAGAATAATGTAAAGGAGATGTAGTATATGAGCATTCCGGCGAAGACGAATAGGTAGCCACTTGAGTTTGGTACGAAATTCGGAGACATGATCATATTTGCGTAAGCCGTATATGAATCTTATACAAAAATTTTGGAGTCGCTCAAGTTTATTTAGCTGATTTTGTGTGAGATCAAGATAGCAGACGTCAGCATAATCAAGAATAGGGAGTAGTAAAGATTGTGCAAGCGCAATTTTAGTGGTGGTAGGTAAAAAGTTGCGAAGTCTCCGTAAAGCTCCAGCAGATGCAAACATTTTACGACTGGTTTGAGCTATTTGAGAGTCCCATGATAGAGTTTGGTCGATTGTGATACCGAGATTATTTACGTTTTTGCTAAATGGAATGACAATTCCATCGAACACAACTCGCGGCAAAGAGTCCCAATCAACCCTGGTTATCAAGCGGGAACTTCCTACTATGATAACTTGAGTTTTAAGAGGGTTGACTGTCAACCCATATGCTTTGCTCCATTCCAATAAACAAGCAAGATCCCTATTGGTAGCTTCTACTGCTTCTGGCAAGTCAGGCAGTGATGAATGAGAATATAATTGAAAATCATCTGCGTAGAGGTGGTAGGACGAAGAAATGTTATGAGATATTGAATTTATGAAAATTGAAAAGAGAAGAGGAGATAAGACGCCACCCTGAGGTACACCAGTGGTGGTGTTACACCAGGAAGAAAAACGATCTTCAAGGCGAACACGCTGTCTGCGACCATACAGGTAGGAACGAAACCAGTCAATCACCGTTGGAGATATGTTGTTTGAGCGAAGAATGGCAAGAAGAATATCAAAGTCAACAGAGTTAAAAGCACTGCTGAAATCTAAGAGTGTCAGCACAGTTAACTGTCCATTATTCATTCCAAGACGTATATCGTCAGTAATTTTGACAAGTGCAGTAACCGTGCTGTGTCCCGGACGAAAGCCAGACTGAAGAGGGTTCAAAAGATTATTACGAGAAAAGAAACTGTTGATTTGGTTATGGACTAATCGTTCAAGTACTTTGGACAAAAAAGGAAGTATTGATATGGGACGGTATTCCGAGTTAGATTTAGGGTTAGCTTTTTTGGGCAAAGGAATTATATGAGCTTCCTTCCATAAAGAAGGAAACACACCACAGGAAACAGAAAAATTTAAAAGGTAACAAATTATGGGAAGAATGAAATCTAATATAGGGACCAGCATATTTCGACTGATTCCATCAATTCCAACAGCGGTAGAAGTTATTGAGAGTATGCTCTTCTCAACATCACAAGCGGTGAATTGACTAAAGAATAATGAAGGTAGGTCAGGGGTTGTCAATTTAGAGAGAGAAACTAAAGTAGCAGCTTTTGAGGACACGTCCATAATAGACGACTTGACAAAGTGTTGGTTCAAAGAATCAATATCTAAGTTATTAGGAATAGATTCTTGTCTAGATTTACCAACCCCTAAAGACCTCAGAAACTTCCAAACTTTCGTAGGATCCTTTTCCTGAACAGACTCATGAATATGGCGTCTTTGGGCATCTCTACACACCACATTGCAGTGATTCCGTACTCTGGTATATTTAGCTTTGTTTGTATCAGTTGGATAACACTTGTATTTAGTTTTAGCAACTGCTTTTTTATGTTTGAGTATTTTAATATCGTCAGTGAGCCAAGGTGCAGGTGTGTGTTTTATTTTAACTGCTCTTAAAGGGGCATGGACATCATACAGTTGGATAATGATGGAGTTAAAAATTGTTACCTTTTCATCAATTGAATTGGCATCCATTATTGGAGACCAATCAATTTTTTTTGCGTCATTTGTAAAGGCATCACGATTCATTCCACTAAAATTGCGTTGCAGAATAATTGTAGGTCTTGATTTAGGAGGACGAATCTTACATGACAAAAAGATTAGGTCGTGATATGAAAAAATATCAGCTGAACACTGACCATGCTTAACAACAAGCTCTAATGATGACACCATAATAAGGTCCAGTAAAGAGGGAGCTGAGTTCGGAAAATGGTGAGTAGCACTAAGAGGGAGAATGTGCATGTTGCTAGCTTGAATAAGTGTTTCTAATAAGCAAGTGCGATGGTTACGTTTTAAAAGGCAAGTATTGAAGTCACCCATAATTATGGTATGATTGTAGGATGGCATAAAATCAGTCAAGACCTTTTCAAAAGAAGGGAAGTAGTTGTTGGAATCGGAATTGCTATAGTAGGCTCCGAGGAGAATTTTGGTATGTGAGAGAAGAACTTCAATAAAGAGATGTTCGCCACCGTCGAGGGGAGGTGGTTGAATGGATGTGCTAATCATTGAAAAGGGAATATGGGCACGGAGATAAATTGCTACACCACCACCACGACCACCTGTACGATCATTGCGAATGAGATTGAATCCAGGTAAAGAGTAGGAAACTGAGGGAAGAGAAGGCTTAAGCCATGTTTCGGAGACTAGTATAGCGTGAATGTTCTTGTTATCGAGTGACGCCAACATATCAGAGATGTGAGCCGGAATGCTCTGCGCGTTAATATGAATAATATTAAAATTTTTCGGTACATCAGAGAAATGAGACTCCAAGGTCTCTGACAGAGATGGAATGCTCAAAAAACTGTCATCATTACTATTAGATGATAAAGATAAATAATCATCCTCGCTATCATTAGATATATCTAACATAATACAATTATAAAATATACTATAAATATTATATATAATAATAAAATATACTATAAATATTATAGATATAAAATATAATATAAATAAGTTATCAAAATAAAGTTTAGTACCTTCTCGGCACTATCCACGTTCTACCTGCCGGTTACTTAATAATCATTAAAATACAGTTTACAAACAACTAATAATACCATTACACCTGTACGTCCCCGAAAGGGCAAGAGGTAGGTATGTATGACAACAGAAGAAAAATAATCAAAACATTAAAACAGGAAAAAAAAAACAATTTACAAAACGTACGAATCTAAAAGTAGCACAAAAAAGTAAATAGACTGACAACTACATGCATGACAGTGACACAAACTGCGAAAAACGTGAACAAAACAAACCATAGAGAAATGACTTAATACTAAAAATTACTTGCTCAGTGCACCTATCTAGTATCTACGAACAAAAAAATAATTTTATTATAACTACCGCAAAATATTGAATAAATATGCCATACCATACGAAACAAAAGGGTAGGACATGATGCATATATACCGAAGCAGTTACAAAGAAAAATACAACTTTTGTAGTAATTCCATGCATGATGAATTCGGGAACGAGAAAATCACTACTTTTTGGTAGCAGCACGTCTTGTTTTGGCTGACACAGAGGCCGAGCGTTCTTTCATAATCGGCTCCCTTGGAGCAGCGACTGTGACACCACTTACGCCCTGCACTTTGATCTTCTCTAGCTCCGCAACACAAGTGACCCGATGTCTCACACCGTCGTCACTTAGCACGAAGACGAAGCCCTCATGCGACCAGCACTTGGACACACCAAACCTCTGCCTTGCCAGTACAAAAGTATCGTGCCGTGGCTTCGTTAAGAATTCAGATAGAGTGGATATACCGGAACTCTTAAGATTCTTCTTTGCTGCCCATATTTTACTACGCATTGAGTGATCACGAACTTAAACTAATATGGGCCTTGGCTTGCCTGCATCTGAAGAGCGACCCATTCTATGAAAGCGAGTGATATCCTCCAACTTGAATTCAGGCACTTTTATCTTTTGCACTACTGTATCCACAATGAGTGTAGAAATGTCTGCTTTGTTGTCTTCGGGAATTCCATGTAAAAGAAGCACATTTTTACGGTTGTGCATCTCCAAGTGATCAATACTTCGTGCATTTACCTCTATTTGTGTTTGCAATGTCCGGAGAGAATTTAAAACAAAAGTTTTGAAAATTGAATACTCAGCAGCTAGACTTGATGCATCTGTTGATAAAAGATGACAGATGATAAAAATAGACAGCTAGGTTGACAGTCAGACTCTTTATTGTACCTAAAGTGATTTTATATTATTTAAAAGACGTTGTTTGTCTCTGAGACAATACACCACTCTACTACTAATATAAAACCCGTCTGCATGATTTATTCTATTTTTAGCCAAATTTCGTAAAAGTCAATACCGTCTATGGATAGACGTTTATGGAGATAAAGTTATCCGTCATATTTTATCGTTTACAAATATTTACGTTATTGTGTTCAAAAGCTAGCCTACTTGCAAATGAAGAAAATAAAGTGTTTGAAAATAAAACGATTCTATTACTAATCAATTGAAGATAATATGTGTCATTATGTGCTATCATACCTATTTCATACTTACTGATAAAGTGACGATTTCATACATGTAGATTTCGGTTACAACGCGAGTCTAGTCTCTTATGCCCTTCTCCGAACGGCTACATAACACAACAAATAAGTTTTGTAGTGAGCTTAGACTGTTTTAGTAACTCCTTGTAAGTTCGTCCGAGGAAGTTAACCATTATTATTTCTACTTCCAAACACTAATGTTCATATTACTGTGACCCGGTTTGAAGACTTGCCGGTGAAATTACAGGCACATGAGCCTTAACATCTTTATGTTTGACCGTGATGGGCGCAGTGGTATTCCCTACTTGAGACAAACTGCATAAAAGCAGAGGTTACCGCTTAAAACTACGTGGAACTGGAGCTTGTTACATAACGATAGAATTAAAAAAAATGTAGACGTCTAAATTAGCAAACGCAGAAACATACACAAAGTAACTTTAGTAGACTACTGTTATTATATGCACTGTGACTGTGGTATCAAACTGGATAAAATGTGCAATATCTGGGGCTTAAATGTTAAAAACCGACATTTTATATGCAGGTGGCTATGCAAATCGATGTGTTTTCGATTAAACTGACCAAACTGAAATTCAAAAAATACGCCAGTTTCATACATATTTCTGAAATTATTTAGAGAGAGATTAAAATACCTGGATATTATTTGATTAAGGTGTCTGAAATAATCTTTTTAGTTAATTGTTTTAATTTGTGTATCGTAATAATATTATTCATATGTTAATTCGCGCAATAACATATATTAATATTTTTGACTGTCTGTACATACTAGCCAATTGTTATGTAGTATTTTAGATTAAATAAACAAAATTAAGTCATCCCGCACATGAATATAATTTTTCCTCGCATAATTTTGTAATATAATCAACGGAGCATGCGTTATTACAATAATAAAAATATTAAGCAATAAAATAAAGAAGTTAATTTAAAATGAAGCATCGTTAATAGATTCATGCGTTACTTTACGGAAATCCATTGTTTATTCTCAATCGTGCGCTCGAAGAGTCAAGATCTCCTGATGATGCTCTGTGTAGAATCCAAGCGCGTCGAAAATTCCTCCGGGACGGCTAAGGCGTTTATGACGCAACGTTGGCTGGAAAATAGACTGGAAAATATATATAGAGTGACATTCCAACCGGAATGTCACTCTATATATAATTATAATATCAAATATATTATATGTATTATTTAGTTGATTACATATTATGTTACTTACGGGCAAATAAATTTATATGTGGTTGTTTTGTGGTCAAAGTCTTACCTATCAAGAATTAAAACAAAGTTTTTGGCGGTTTTAGGGTTAATTTACGGAATCACATGCATATGCGTTCAATAACTTTTCAAGATAATTACAAGTTTTAGTTTACTCGCGAATGTTGTAAATTAAGTACCGTAATTATGTAAAATGGTTACCCAAATTAGATACAAACGCAATAAAACTGTTTAAATTTGGAATTTCTAAAGGCATGAGTTTCCACCTTAAGAAGTGTTGACGAACAAGTCGCCCGCCTAATGGTAAGCGTCACGCGTCTCCAATACAGTTGCAGTGTTTCCGGTCTCGTCCTACTTTACACTGCGCTCGTCACTCCGAGACGTTAGTTTTTGTGTTACGTTCGCCTATATATTTCATTTGGTACAGTGACCTTCACGCCTTATTACAGTAGAATTAGCACACCATGTTTTGAGGCAAAATATCTAACACTGCGGTGATACCACTCAAGACGAGCTCTTGCTATAGAGACCTTCCATTTGGTTAAAACAAGTTCTGACAACTTTGATATGTTAGCACTTACGAGTACTTAGCAATATTCTCATTCAAATCACAAACTAAATATCAAATACAAGTCTACAGATTCACCGAAGTTTTATTGAAATTAATTCGGACTTGACACAAAGAAGACAAGAAAGGAGAGACATCTCGAAAAAACTCGAATAGTCGAGATGGCGTAAATCGATTTCGAGTTAATCCATCAGGAGCCGCGTCATTTCGTGTTGACTCCTTTGTGATTCCCATCGCTAACACCCGAAGAATTGGGAATAAGGCTCGCGGAATGACAATAATTTCGACAAAGTAGGGAATAACCTTTGGAATAAACTTCGCAAAAATGGAGGTAAAACTCTCAACCTCCTGGGAAATTTGTCAGTAGAGTAAAATAAAGCTACCATAAAATAATGGACTCCTACATCTTTTTAAAATTGTATTATTATCGCGAATTGAACACTAAGTAAAAATATCACTATTGACAGTCTGAGGGCGTAGGACCGAGATATCTGGTTTTGCGAACGAAGCGAAACATAACTAAGCAATATTTAAATAGCGAACTTTTTTTTTTTCCATATAAGTTTTTATTTAAAAATGAAATAACTCCTGTAGTATATATCGCATCTCATGGTTACTACATATTAATAAGGAATAGAATTTACTATAAAGACACATAACTATATTAAGCGAAATTGTAGAGCTGGATTCATGTGTTTTTTTTTTCTATTGAGAGAAATATATGGTATCGTGTTTTTAGATCCGGCACAATATTTGTCAATCCTCAAATTAATATCTGTTAAAACATTAGACTTTTTTAGACTTACTTCATCTTAAGGTGTAAGTAATTCTTGCACTTATTTTAAATTTCTAATAATAACAAATATTTTTAAAATATTTTACGAAAACATCAAATTAATAAAACACTTAAAAATGTAAAAATATATCTACTGACAATTCCGCCTAATTTTCCTGCTAAGCCGACGTGACGTCACAAACGCCACGCAGCCAAACCGGAAGAATTTTCGACGCGTTGCGCTTCTACACGAACCATCCTCAGGAGTGGATCCTCAGTACATTTGTCATTTTGTAATCCTCAGGAGGTCTTGACTCGACCAGCGCACGATCGAGAAACTCGATCGATTGTTATTATTAAATATGGATTTCCGCAAAGTAACGCCTGAATCTATTCATTATTTAAATTTCTTATGAATAATAGATCGCTCTATCCAGAGTTTAGGACTGTGCCCAGTAAATGGCAATAAGTTAGTCTTAGTAGATGGGACCATACATGTCTTTTGCCGTAATACGACTCGGGCGACGTTTAAAATGACAGCACCATTCGGATCTCATTAAAAACTTATATCTAGAGATTATAGCTCAATTTTATGCTCTGAGAAAATAGGTCAATAATTTTTCTTTCTTTTCAATAATATTATTATTGCAGCCATAACGTCAAGTTTATAGAAAACGCCTGATAGATTTCTATAGCAAAAGATGCACATGTATTGCCCTCAGTATATTTCAGGCGTTATAAAACTAATAAAAGTAATAATACTGCTCATTATATTCTGTCAAATACTACTAGAAACTGCTTTTAATCTGTGTTCATAGCTATGGTGCTTCGTTCAACGATCTCTGTCGCACAAGAACTAGTTTTCCGAATGTTTTATTCGTTTGTTGTTTCAACTTCAACTGATCAATAGTGTCTCTGCGAAGGGCAGCGAAGTATCGAGCTTTGTAGACTTTAACTTATTACAACCTGTTATGGGCAAGGAAAAGAAAGCACTAAAGTAACTCTAGACAGACGTGTTTTTTTGCGTTAAGGGCAATTTTCTTTGTTATAGATCACTTGTATATTATTAAAATAATAAAAAAAAACGACCAAGTTCAAGACGGGCTTCCATAGAGGGTTCCGCAATATAAGGAATATATGTAAATAAGTCTTCCTACTTCTTTTCTTCTAAATGTTAAGCTTTATTGTATTAAAGATGTTTCTACCTACGAAAGGCGAAACGTTGCCATTATCTGGGCTAACTTGTTTTGTGGATTTCTAGTTTTTTATTTGGGGTTTTCACTGCTCAATAATAGCCAATTAGTTAAGCTTGTTTTAAAATTTTAATTGAAGTCCGGTGCCGAGAACAATGGACAACCAATATAAGAAGAGTATTGCGTCTCTTTTTTATAGTTCCGTACTCAAAGGGTAAAAACGGGACCCTATTACTGACACTTCGCTGTCCGTCCGTCCGTCTGTCACCAGGCTGCATCTCAAGAACGGTGATAGCTAGACAGTTGACATTTTCACAGATGATGTTTTTCTATTGCCGCTATAACAAAAAATACTAAAAATAAAGTAAAATAAATATTTAAGGGGGGCTCCCATACAACAAACTTGTTTTTTTTTACTGCTTCTTGCTCGATACTAATAAGGGTGACACTTTAACTATTCACAGAATATTTAGTTACGGAACCCTTCGTGCGCGAGTCCCATTCGCATTTGGCTGGTTTTATATTTACGTTATTTGGCACGCGAAGTACTCGCGTCATCTATAATATATATAGGTCTGAAAAAGAATATAATTGTTGCTTTAACATTATTTGCCTCTAGATGCCTCCATATAAATACACTCAGAAGCTCAGAGCTAAATATTTCGAACGTTACTACGTTTAAACTTCGTCCAACGCGATCTCTATCGCACTAGTGCTAGTTTCCCGACGCTATCTCAGGTTGTTCCCGACATCAGATGAATAGATGTCTTTGCAAAGGACATTGTAATATTGTGTTTTATATAAATAGAACGAGCGATGAAAGGTTATGAAATACGGCTTCTTTTATCATTGTGTTTTAAACCTGAGTAAGCTTAGCTTCCTTTACACGTTGTATAATAATGTTAGTCTTTTGTAGGTTTTGGACTTACAAAGCTTTTACTAAGGAATGCTCAAGATAAGAATATTATACTAAGCGGCAAAACTGAGGTAACATGAAAAAAAAGTAAGGTAGAATGTAAAGCAGGAAGCCAATTTAAGAAATGATAGCCGTACGGTACGCATGAACTGCCGTGCCGAAGGTCCATAGTTCGATCCCCACCACCGACCGGAAGAGCATTTTGCGAATGTTAGCCTAGCTGCCACCGTCAAGTAAAAAAATAGTCGCCAAGCACCTAATAGTATATACCGTTAGCAGCTCTATAGAACTAGTAAAATTACAGGCACGTGACATAATACTTAACAACTGTACGTCTCAGGGTGACGGGCGCAGTGCTCTTCATCACTTGTGTCGAGAAAAAATCTAAAACATCAGGTGGGCGTTGTGCTTTTCCGTAACAATATCGTAAAAAAACCTTCTCTGTTTTTATTTACTGTGAAATCTCAGAATAGATAACTATTCTGAGTGAAAAACAGTAATCGTAGTTCATTTAGGGACGTGCTGTCGTAGGTACAACACTTGAGGAATACGTCATCGTGGTCTATTTTTCTTGAATAAATCTGTTTTCTAAATTTAACTGAGGTACAATGATAGTTATGAAACGGTCATAGTACCGGTACCTAATGTATGAAACACACTTTCAGACCTCAATGTAAAAAATCAGTCCGATGCCAAATTTTCAGTAAAACTAAAAGGTATAAACAGTAGGTGCATATGGTGTAGTCAGGCATGTCATCCATTGTCAGTGAAAAAACAAGGCAGATTCCTTAGATACATAGGGAGGGCACGATGAAAGGCCTAACTTTATGATGTAAATATAATAAAACACATTTTATAGAACTTAATCAGATTGTGAGAGATCTGGTTCGCTTATATTAGGTCCTTACATATGAAATTGGCGTTTTTCGTACTGGCCACTTTAATCACGAATTTCTCCTCTTTGGTAAGGAATTCCAAATTCAAATTTGTACAGCTATAGACTCATGTATTTGTGCTTCGATGATCGTCATTCATTTGTTTTTTTCTTCTGTTTTTTTCTGTTTGCGTCACTCATTTTACAAAATGGAAAACCTTAAATATCGCATTATTTACGAGTACGAGTTCCGCCGTGGCACTAGTGCTGCGGAAACAACTCGAAGGGTGAATGATGTGTATGGCGGTCGTGTTGCAAAAGAAAACACAGTTCGTTTTTGGTTCCAACGTTTTCGTTCTGGAAATTTCGACCTGCAGTACAAGCCCCGTGGACGGCCTGAGACTCAAGTTGATAGTGAAGAGTTGAAGGCTATTGTGGAAGCGGATCCATCGCAAACCACGTCCGAGTTAGCTGCAGGCTGCAATGTTAGTGATAAAATTGTTTTAATTCACTTGAAGCAAATTGGGAAGATTAAAAAGCTTGAAAGGTGGGTACCTCACGAATTGACTGAAACAAACCGGCAAACGCGCGTCGACTGCTGCGTTACATTACTAAACCGGCACAATAATGAAGGTATTTTAAACCGAATCATTACCTGTGATGAAAAATGGGTTCTTTACGATAATCGGAAGCGCTCAGCGCAATGGTTAGATCCTGGCCAGCCAGCCAAATCCTGCCCCAAGCGAAAATTAACCCCAAAAAAGTTACTTGTAAGCGTTTGGTGGACTAGTGCCGGTATTGTTCATTACAGTTTTTTCAAATCTGGCCAGACTATTACGGCTGATGTCTATTGTCAGGAATTGCAAACCATGATGGAAAAGCTAGCGGCTAAACAACCTAGGCTGGTCAATCGCTCCACGCCACTGCTGCTTCACGACAACGCTAGACCACACACTGCGCTACAGACGGCTACTAAATTAGAAGAGCTTCAATTGGAAAGTCTAAGACATCCTCCGTACTCCCCGGACCTTGCTCCAACAGATTACCATTTTTTTCGAAATTTGGATAACTTCTTGCAAGGGAAAAAATTCAACTCCGATGGGGCAGTCCAAATCGCCTTCAAAGATTTTATTGATTCCCGTCAGACTGGTTTTTTTAGTAAAGGGATCAATGAACTACCTATGAGATGGCAAAAGTGCATAGAAAATAATGGTTCATACTTTGATTAATTAAATATATTATATTAAAAAATATTCGACTTTTTGTTCCTCCCATACAAAACGCCAATTTCATATGTAAGGACCTAATATAATGAAGTGATTGAAAATTTATTCTATGGTATAAAAAATATGTTATGTATGACTTATCAAGCAAAAACATATAAAAATCCATCCTCCCCTTATCCTGAAGGCAAAATGGAAAGATTATATATGGGCATTATAAAATGTGCTACATTTTATAATGAACACATAAGAGTCGACCGTATTCTGTATAACAATTAAATAGCATCGAGATTGCTCATGGGCCGAAACAGTATATGATGGTACCAAATTCTGTACTCTGACAGTGGCACTATGTAGTGTGTAGTGTACTTGCAATGTGTAAATGTCTTATTGTGTGTCTTGGTAAGAATACTGTAAGCGCAATAAGTAATTGAATAACTAAATAAATGTACACTTACAGTATTGTCATGTATGCCATCCGGTCTCTTGGTCAAATTGAAAATCTAATTGGTGTCATTAATGCATATTTTCTATTTATAATCATAATACCAACAGAATAAAATCCTCCAAAATTCCTTTATTATTAAATTATTATAATTAAAAAAATATATTAAAGGGATTCCTCGTAATCAGTGCGTTTGACGGGTGAATTGTAGATCGCGAACTGATTCGTTTGTACTTAAAAAAATCGATGCTGCATAAATTTACATTAGAACTGTTACAGGGAAATTTCACAGCAGTTTCAGAAAGTGAAGATGTGATATAATTATTGCCAAAACCATCAAAGTAATAAAATTAATCAAACAACAAAATAACAGAATAGGCACCTGTTCTTTACCAAGCTGCTATCGAATGGAAATAAAGCACATTCTATAAAGTTAAGCCAGAATCGATAATACCTGCAATGGGCAGCTTTCTTCGTTTGATAAAAACTCTCGTTTATCTTCCTGCAGCATTACTGCATTTACGTGGTGAATCTTCAGTATGTTTTTGGGTTCCATAGTTTAAAAAAAGAATAAGGTTTAAAAAGGATTTGTTTATTTTTACCATGGAGATTAAAGACTTCGTTTATTAATTTCATGAATCCATTAAATATTTTGTTATTATAAATTATGGATTTCCATAAATTAACGACGGAATCTACTCCTATTGATGAATTTAACTATTAATATAATTTACCTAACGCGTGAAATGTAGCACCATTAATTTAGCTCCGCTGCCTTGTACTGTATTTTGTCAGTCCTTTTGTATTTCAGGAGTCTCTTTTAAACTGAATTAGTTACAAACTTAATACTAATTTTGTATGATGCTGAACCTGTCGTTGTCATAAATACATTGAGCAGATTATTTTTTAAATAAAATAAAACTGTCCAAAACTAAGAATTTATTTTATAAAAAAAAATTTACCGGCATTTTGCCTGTATTAACAAAATACTACGAACTGTATACAACACTACAGCTACTACAATAAAAGCATTTAGATCCCTATAAGTCATTGCAGACTCACAGGTTGTCCAAAAAAAAGTGGGGTAGCCCACTACCAGCTGGCAGCGTGCCAAAATTTAATTGTTGAATAAAAATTATAATATAAGACCCTGCTTAACAAATTGTTGCCGGTCAGTATGATATAAAACAAACAAACTTTGTAATAGGCTCATACCGGCGCATGCTGTATCGTGAAGGTATCAGTAAAAGCTCCGTCATAATGCAAGAAAATTTGAGAAAATAATACTTGTCACATGGATGCCGTTTTTTGATTTCAAAATCGTACGTACAAATTAAAAATTTATCTATCGATTGACATGGTTTTGTAGAAAATCGTCATGTCGTTTTAGAGAAGATACAAATTGATTGTTTCGAAAAATTAAAGAAAATTTTAACACTACATACGTTGAAAATGTAGTCAAGGATTGGCTAATATAAAATATATATGATTATTTTATTAAACATTCTATAAAAAAATATTTTTAATTCAGGACTGATTTGACTTTGACATCTATATACGCATTAACTACATGCAACTACAACCTAAACAAAATTCTTAAAAGCACCGAATTCAAAGTGACTTAAGATCTCCTACTTCTGGAAATAGACTAACATTGAACTAAAGAGTAACGCATAAACTGTAACAAGACTACTAAAAATAAGTACACAGTGAATCAATCTCGAACGGAAATCGAGTGGAAAGTGATACATTCAAGATGGCGATGGTGGTGTCGAGGAAGTCGAAAATGTGTGTTTGTTCGTTGCTGTTTCTTGTGCTGCTTGGCGTAGCACTTGCCGTGCTGTCCACGATGGGGTTCTTGGACGTTTATGAACATCATTCAGTGGGGACTGCGGAGAAGTACACGCATAGTCAGTTGAAGTCATCGGCTCAGGTGGTTCACGTAAGTGCTAGAACTGGTAAGGAAAGATTAATTAACCTTATAATTTAATAATCCAACCTTATCGTTGGTGATGTATTTTAATAAACATAATACAGCTAAATCTATTTGTCTTCAAATATATTTAGTAATATTATAAAACTATTGATTAAATATTTTTAAACGTTTGGACGTTATTGGACGTTGAACAGCTTAACATGAGAAATAACTGGAGTTATATCTCTATGTAAAGCTATGTGGGTAATATATAATATTGTGATTTTCTGCAGTATGTCGGATTCCTCTAAACAATGGGGCTTTGGAAAAATGTTATAACATCATTATCAGTTATCATTAAAGTTTAGTTTTATAAGAAAAAAACATGTTGAAGAAAAAGGTATAAAATAAAAACGTCACTGAGAAGTACACAATAATTGGTCAAACTATTGTTAAGTATAGATTCTTTACATTTATTTTTGCTCCCGGCAAAATGAGTAAAGTCGATTTAATCTTTTAAGATTTAAAAAAACCGTGTAACATGTAGGTAGCGTATGATCTAAATACAGCTTGCTATTTTTATACGAAACTTTTCAGATAAGATACTGGGAATTCTAATCCACCAAACGAGAAGATGAACATGCCGGACATGTTGGTTTTTGAGGTTCTATTCCTAGCGACGTCACTAACTGCAACTGCAGGTTGGCAGTGCCGCAGCTGTATGCAGACAGCCGCAGGGGCACTGCTGATTTGTAAGCATCTCTATGAAATTACTTCCAAACGCTACCACGGCTGCTGCAAGTGCAAATTCAAATGCTTGCAGTGCCGCGACGTTGAGAGATCATTTCATAGAATTACATACGAACCAGTAGTGTCACTGCAGCCGCGGCATTAACAGCCTGCCGTTGCAGTTGGCAGCGTTCCTGTTAGGTTAGAGCATTTAGAATTCTCAATAACCTACTACTATGATGGTTGAATTTTAATATTATATGGTTTAAATTTAGAGAAGAAATAGCCCATTTAGAACGATGTTATAGTTATTGCACACTGATCCCCCCTGCACCGTATCGACATCGCCTCAACTCAAGCCATTCAGTACTCTTTGTATGGAACCCGATATATAGAAGTTACGTACATTAATCAACGTCGTATAGCCTCGACTCGGGTCAAGCTTGCAAGTACCTTGTCGTGACAATGAGGCAAGGTCCGTTTTATACTGTGTTGAGGCGATACGTGTACGTTAACCTTATGTTATATTTTAATTAGTAATTAATATACTATCGTAAAATCATGCGTGAGTGAGTGAAAAGTGGAGTGCCGGGTTAGAATGTCACTACCCCATATCTTCCCGTGGGTGTCGTAAGAGGCGACTAAGGGAGTGTGTTAAATGAGCAACATGCCACTTCTCACGTGGATTTGAGTAGGGTGTTGTGTGCATTAGACGCACAACAGGGCTATATTATACCATATTAGTGCCCTGCCAGGGTTTCATAGAGTATGTTATTCTGTTCCTGTCTTACATATAGTTAGCGGAAACATATTATTCTTAATATGTTCTTGTGTATCATCCAGTGTGTTAGAGAAAACATTTTGTATGACCCTGGAACTGTGCCCGGTGAATGGCAATAGGCTCGGCCCATATTACATGGGACCGAAACCCAATTGGCGAAACGTGGGTGTTTACACTGCCTGCCCCCTCGGGGGATACAGGCGTGATTGTATGTATGTATATTACTTAATACATAATAAAATGTAGAGAGTAAGTTTTATGAATTCTAAAACAATAAAAACTGTATCTCGTGAAAATAGTGTATATGGTAAACAACATCCATTAACAGACCATCAAGGATCAGGTAAAAACTATCCATAAAACCTAACTATCCAAAGACATCTACAATAGTAAAACGGTAGTTTTCCTCTGAAACGACCAACCTTAAATGTTACAGTCTTATTACCCCTTACCAAACAACACTGACCTTTTTACCGACTGTCCGTTGGAAGAAAAATGTCTCCATTTATATTGGTTTCTTGTGGAGACTATGTGACCTATAAAATTATAATGGCATTCTCATGTCTCTGGAACATGTTCAAAGTTTACTGCTTCTGATAAAACTGGGACTTACTTGAAAGTTGGCTGATTTGTTTTAATGCATAAGATATTAGTACATCGATACTTTTAGTTACTTAGCAATTTCACCTACGCGATCAGCGCCAAAACATACTCCAAATGACATCTACCTACGAGTTTGTCAACTACTGAATTTTACTAAATTATATACCCACATATAAATTCTTTACTTCCTCTTACCTACCTTAAGTTTTCCATTAACTCTTTTTATATTCTGTTCGTTATCTGAAAGTACTCTTCATTTGATACCCTGAAATTTTTCGTCATATTGTCTTATTTTTGAAACACACTTATGTCATATTGTAAAGTTTAAATTGTATTACTATATAACTATAAAAATGCATTCATTCTATGTTTTTTTTTGTTGATGATACGTAAGCCTTTGACCACAATCTCACCTGGTGGGAAGTGATGATGTGGTCGAAGGTGTTAACAAGCTTAACCAAGAATTACTGGCTCTCAGGAATAGCTGCCGGAACACACCGTTATGTGCTTGGCGACAGGTATTCTAGTTGATGGTGGACGCTAACCAGGCGGGCATTCGAAAAATGCCCTTCCACCATGCGGTGAAGCTCAAGCCCGCGGCGGGATTCGAACAATGGATCTGCTGTGCGACAGTCCATAGCCAATTCCACTGAGCCATCACTGCTCCAAAAAACTATAAGATCATTGATTACGTTACTAAAATTACTTCGTAAGATAAATAGGTATGTCACAGCTTGAATCACGAAAAAGAATGATATAATTACTTTCTTTCAATTCAATACTTTATCCGAAAACATGAAACGCGCATATTGTAACCTCAAACTGAGATCGGGGCCTGTTAGGACCTCGGGGAGTCCTAAAATACTCT
Organism: Plagodis pulveraria; assembly: GCA_963890685.1. Classification (NCBI taxonomy): domain Eukaryota; kingdom Metazoa; phylum Arthropoda; class Insecta; order Lepidoptera; family Geometridae; genus Plagodis; species Plagodis pulveraria. The sequence continues at coordinate 10,325,566 of OY982965.1, forward strand.
CAACGAGCAGCTATTCGGTTAACAGTCTTGTTGTTCACGCCAAAGTCCCTCTTATGTGCCCTCCACTTTTCGGTAAATTGTTATTGCTGTAGTTGTAGTGTTTGGGGGTTATGATAACAGTTAGTTGTAGAGGAGAGAAAATTTGGAAAACATTCATAGAGATGGATATTTATTACCGTTGAGGTAAATTTATATATTTGAACGTGTGTTTATATATTGAAAATATTTGGATAAGAGTTTATTCGAGAACGTAGGAGACGTTCCAAACTCTACTCCTTGAAAAATACCACCTGATGAGTAAACTATACTTCGTATTATATGTATAATACCTGGAAGTAACACACGTTATACTCGTATAAAAAAAATACAAAACTTCGTTAGTTTTTTTTAATATCGAGGATATTTTAATTACCTATATGTTATTGATTTAATTTTCTTATATTTCATTGACATATTATAAATATGGTCATATGAATAGCAGCTCCTTTTTTTTAAGTCGGTTACTAAAACTGTCGAAACAGGTGACAAAAATGTTAAATATGTAAAGGCAAAAAAAAATAGTTTCGAAATACCTTCGTGCACTCTACTAAGCATTATATAGTCTGATCCTCATTTGGTAACTTTTTAAAAGTAATTTAATTATTTAACAATACGGTAGTTAGGATTATTGAATGTTAAAACTCGTTGTTTACAAGTTTTAGAGGATATAACTTTAAATAAATTACTTTATTATACTAACACTCTTCCTAATATTACTAGTCGTAAATAATATTTTATGAAAGCTACAGGAAAACATAGATGCTACTATTTTTGTAACGAAATTCTACAATTTTAAAATGCCACCTAAATCATATTCAAGCTCAAAAATCCGAGCCATCAATTCTATTTACACGCCATCCCCTTTGTGATGACTTTATCCTTCGTCCAAAAATTTGAAATCCGCTCATCCCGGTATAAATCATCTGCAGAAAAATTAGCTTTATTTTGCCAGTTTGCTTTTAGGACGCTACTGGGGTCACTTGTCATTACGCTTTCTATAAAACGTGTGCCTCAGCGACCACGCCCTAGCTCGTTTTTCATTAAGGCCCGTAACGCCACGGAAAAATGGGCTTACACATTTTGGACGTTTTTAATTATGGTAAAGTGAACCGGTTAACGATATTTCAGGTAAACGATGTTCCGCAGAAAAGCGCTAAAATAAACGATTCAATGGTAGACTTAATTTATTTTGGAGGTTTTGTTTGTGTTGTTATCCGTTTAAAACACTGTATGGATATTCAATTATTGGTAAAACGCGTAAAAAATATATGGGTAAAAAACACAACCACGTGCGAGTCGAACTTGCACGCTCGATAGGGCAGAACTGAAGATCCACCCTTCCACTACATAAAATATAATATATTTAAAATTATAACAAAAAAGCGACTTCCAACACAAAATACTCATTGTTAGGTATAACCCAAATACTACTCGTTAGCTCTCCCTCAATTAATTTAAAAGAGACCACATGACAAGCACCGGCTTTCGAATGTTAAAACAACATGAAAATCGGTACACACTTTAAACAGTTATGAAGTAACACACACATAAAAAAAAACTCAGATGAAACGAGAACCATTTTTTGAAGTTGGTTGAAAATGATGTGGGTAGCATAATTATGTGGTGTTCTTCCATTTTCTTCTTGATCCTTATTTCAAGTCGGACTTCCACTTGGCCTTGTCATATCTTCCTCGATAATACTTACCTAATATTCTATTACAATATCTACCGAGTACCATTACGGTTCAAACAGACCGACGCAGACACCGTGTAGGTTAAGTAAGAAAATAAAATCATAAATGGTATCCTGTAGATGTGTGCTGCCCGTTTCGATTGTCCCATCCTATGAAAGTCTGGAAAAGGTTTGAGACCCGGGAAAGGACATAGGATAGTTTTTATCCAACTGCGCAAAAGAGATTTATAGTTTTGCGAGATAACCTAAATACACGCGGGCGGAGACGCGGCCGGAAAGCTAGTCATTCTTTAATTTATATAATACATCAATTTATTAATCACGTATTACGCATTGGTTCTCGTGTTCTGAATTAAATTACATTATTACTTTCAATATAAACAAATTATTTTATAATGAATAGATTCAGGCGTTACTTTGCGGAAATCCATTTTTAATAATAACTCTCTGATGTCTCGTTCGTGCGTCTTGACTCTACGAGCGCACGTAAAGTCAAGACCTCCTGAGGATGCTTCGTTTAGAAGCGAAACGCGTCGAATACTCTTCCGGTCTGGCTGCGTGGCGTTTGTGACGTCACGTCGGCTTAATAGGAAATTAGGCGGAATTGTCACTAGATATATATCATTTTTATAAAGATTTTTTAAGTGTTTTATTAAATAATTAATTAAATGTTTTCTTAAAATACTTTTAAAATAATTGTTATTATTAAATTATTTTATTCTAATTACGTTTACTAGGTGGTAGGTACCTTTAGCACCGTCTTGTTGGGTACCACCACAGGATCAGATATTCTGCCTCGAAGGCAGGTCTTTGGGAGTCATCTCGATGCACACTTATACTGGTGCAAAAACTACTGTGTTTAGACGTGAAGGGCACTGTGTATAGCAAGTGAAATTACTGGATGAACGAGACCTAAGAACCCAGGCCTTGGAGTGACGACCGCAGTGCAGTGACAACCCGAACAAGGACGGTGACACTGCACCTGTAATGGTCAGTCGTAATGCTTACCATTAGGCACGCGGCTAGTTACCTCATCATTTGATAACATTTAATAAAATATGTGATGATCAGTTAAAGTATTTTTTTCTTAGACGTCTAAACTATAATGTACAATAAATGGTTACTTGTACTCGTATTATCTGACTGAATAACTGCAGTATTTATTATACTTTAATATGGAAAAGAGTAAATATCGAAGGATTGGCAATTTAGATACTCTGGAGCTAAATTAAGTTCCTAGAAGAGAGCTCGCTCCTATGAAATTTAATTGAATATCTCTCTTACCCAGAGACATCAATTAACTTTTAACTAGCATTCAATAGTTCTTTTTGAACTGTTTTTACCTCTATTCCATGCTTTAGTGTTAGGTAATTGGCCTCTCTGAGTGGAACAAGTTACTTTACGGAAATTGTTATTAATTATCCGAGAAAATAATAATTTATTGCAAATTTCGTCCCATTTCGACAAATAAAATCTATCATATCTTTTCATTCGCAGGTTAGCTTTGGCACAGCCATTTTCCATTTAATTACCTACTAGCAGCTCAGAATTATAATTTGCTTGGTATAGAAAATAACTTAGTATCTACTGTATGATATTTTGAGACTATTATTTTAGAAGATTGAACAACATTTTTTTTATTGCTGTTTGGTAAGCTTTTGACCACAATATCACCTGATGGTAAGTGATGATGTGGTCGAAGGAGTTAACAGGCTAACCTAGAATTACTGGCTCTCAAGGACAGCTGCCGGAATACACCGTAAGGTGCTTGTCGACAGATTTTCTACTTGAGGGTGGTCATTAGCCAGGCGGGCAATCGCAAAATGCCCTTTCACCATGCGGTGAATCTCAAGCCCGCAGCGGGATTCGAACCATAGACCTGCTGCGCGGCAGTCCATAGCCAATGCGACTGAGCCATCACTGCTTATTTATTTGTTGCATTATGTTTAAACATAACAAGACGAGTACATACCTTGTTAGGGTGTAGCAAATACCTAATATTAAGACTATACAATACATTTTTAGTATAGGTATAGATATTAGAGTAATACAATTATGTCAAACGTATCACACAAAATTTTAAATTATTCTACGTTCATTGGTACAATATTAAATTATCTAAGTACTAAAAACTATAATAAATTTTGATTTTAAAATCAAGTCAAACCTGAATAACCCGCCCCTGACTATTTCCGGTGTAAAGGACATCACACTTGCTGCGTTTCCATGCTGAAATAGAGTAATTTGATTTGTGGTAATAAATTTCTTATGTATGTCAAAAAAGTAATACAACTAGATTGTAAATAGTTCTCGTAATTATGTTAATAACATATAATAGGGTCAAAGTAGCTATGAACAAGATTAAATCAATTTTCTAAGCCTTGTGCGTAAACCAATTGTAATCTCAGAGAACCCAATGTACCTGGTAATGTTATTACCTTATAATAGATATTAACATCAACACGCAATAACCATTTGACATTTTCTCCCTGTTTAAAGATTTTAACGTATTAAACCTCTACTTTTCCGAGTATAAAATCCGCAAAGTATCCATAAAGACCGTTGAGATACAGATCGCATCGCATAACCTTTATAGCGAACGAGAAACCGATGGCAGACGACAAATGCCAGGAAGTTTCCCGCTAAGCTTCCGTAAAACAGAATTGACGAGAACCAACCCAGTTACTGAATAGAGGTCAGCTGCACGTTCATGTCACCACCATTTCAGAGTATGGGAGTGGAATTGTTTTAGAAGAAAAATTACTACAGATCATTTTGCTACGTATTATACAGGGTTATTGGTAAAATGCTAAAAACATCTTAGGTTTGACTTCTGCTAGTCCTTAGAAACATTTTGTGATGATTTAATTATGATTTAAAACAAAAAAAAATGTAATGCCTACTCCGAGCCAAGAGCGCCCGCCGCGGCAACAATGGACCGCGCCGTGTTCTCTTTGAATAGAGTTTTAAATATTTACATCGAGCAAAGTAATAAAAAAATATAAAATAATACATAACAGGCACAACAGACTTTTGACATCAGGTTGTCCTCGTGCTAATTCAATCAAAAACATATAAAAAAACACAAAAGTATATTTAAAGGATAAAAAAAAACCTTCTAAATGTTTCTTAGGACTAGCAGAAGTCAACCCTAAGAGGTTGTTAGCATTTTACCAATAACCCTGTATATTTAGAAGATAGTGGACTTGGGAATGTGACTTTGGGACTGTGCTACATTGATAATAATTATAAATAAAATAGTTGATATATTATGACAATGATAACAGGAAGTTAGCTATGTTATGGATTATATTAAAATTTTAACTATACATACCTAGTTCACACTCTCTGAACATACTATATCTACAAAATGTCACAGAAGAAATTTTCATACAGGAGAGATTAATGTCACTTTGAACACTCTTCTTAAAAATTCTTTACATAAAACGTTATTTTTTTTTCTTGATGATAGCTGCAGTGCGCCGAGGTTTTGGTGCTGCCGGGTAATCTTAGCGTCAGATTGAAGAGACTTTTTGTTTGATCGGCCCTCAGATGAAAATTATTCGATGCATGGTTTTTTCTCCAAAAACTATGGTGTCTCTACATGTACCAGAAAATAAAATGGCCGCACTCGCGGAATTACTTTTAGCCCTGGCTTTCAGTGTCATGAAAATCGAGGTGGGACTCAACAAACTCAGTTTACTCGGTCGTATTTTTAATTAAAAAACATTTTGGAGAATCGAAATTCTGTGGGCCCTTTATCGCATCGCATGGCTGGAGCGTTGAAAACGCTTTTGTGCCGAGCTGTTTGCTGAAACAGCATTATAATAGGTGATTTTGTGTAAAGCTGACATTTTCAATCCTTATTTTGTTTTAGGAAGGTTGATAATGGCTTTGGTACTAAATGTGTTCTCAAAAGTTTATAAAGAGCTGTTGTTTGGTCTTTCGTTTAGGTAATTTTAAGAAGAAAGTATGTTAAAACTATTTGTATTATTAATTTCCGTACAAGTTGGACTTAGTAGGCCTTACTAATTTTAATCTATCAGAAAAAATACCTGCCTAGATATTAACCTAACTCCTTATATATATGACTATGCACAATGTAGGGTATTATACATAAGTGGGGTCAACGCTATATACGTACTTCTGTTGAAAAAGAGAGAGGCGCGTCTTCTTGGATGACACTATATATATAAGAAAGAACCTTTTTTTAAATTTAAGAGAGGGCCTTCTTTCGCCCAAAACCCGGTGGAGCTGGACGTCCGTATAGCGGCATCCAGCATCCATGTCCTCCCTAAAAAAAAAAAAAATTATAATATATAAATTTAAATAAAAAAAGATCGTTTTATTCAAACAACAGATTAGATGTACCCTTAATACCCTTATCATACAATAGCTAATTCTGAAATAAAATCTGAAATAAACAGAAAGTTGAAAGTTGACGATAGACAGTCATGTTTAAGAACTTCATTGCAGTCTTCAAGAGACATCAGTTGGTACGGTACATACAGTAACCAATTTAATTAGACCTGCTCTGTACAACAAAAATAGGATACTCATATATGCACTGAATCTGGTCTGCTATTCTCCTGGCTTCATATTTTAGTGTAACTCGGTGCATCCGCTAATCGACACGGGCGCTGCGCGTACGCATACGTCTTTGAATACTATTCTGATTTTTATTGTGGCTCATAATGGCTGTATGTAACTTTTGAGTGAAATTAGTGTCAACATTTTTTTGTGATTGCAGTTGTAGATTTTAACAATATCTTTACATATTGTGAAAGTCATGTGTCTTCTGGATTCAACTGAAACAAGATTTTCTTTTATTAAGGTCATACCACTTCAAAATCAGTGAATTAAGGCATAATTCATGCGTTAAATCATTTTATGGTCTATTTGTTGGTTGGGCGATATAAAATATGGCTGTAATAATGATTGACACTCTAAATCAGTGATGGGCAAAGTACGCCCCACAGGCCAACTCCATCTCCCGAACCGATTAATTAGGGCTGCCAATAAATATTACCTATAACTGTCGAGTATAAACATAAATGCTCATAACATAATTGATTAACATGTTCTCGTACATAATGCTTAGCGAATTAGTTATACATAAAATTTAATTATGCTTTTGTTACTTTATTCCAGTAAACTTTGGTCAGTGGTCAAATAATGTGTTAATTTTAAGCATATCAGTCGTTGCAGTTAAACCAAATGAATGCGTTGGTCAGTAATCAGTCAGTCAGTAAGTAAAAACGGTCGAAAATTTGACAGTCGATATGAGAGCGTCGATTCGATTGTTAATAATAATTGTGATACAGGGTGCTTTTCAAGAACTGAAGCTCTATGGATCGTCTTCACAAGCAGAAATGCAATGCGTCAACACTTTTGAGGTAAGAATTTTCTTAATTTTAAAGACTATTTCATAGTTAATAAACGACATCGTATTAATATAGCCCAGAAATGTCTATTTATCTAAAAACGTATTGCCTACTACGAGAAATTAAGTTTTATTTCACTGTTTATTCACTCGAATAAAACCCTTTCCGACTGCCAGTTTCCTTAATTATGTCGGATCCTTGTCACATTGTTCAGCTTTTTTATCTTGTTAAAAAAACAAGGTAATTGGTAAAAACAAGAGTCTTGTCAAGAGTTTTTCTTCCATTCTGTTGTTGAAATGAAGTCAAAACATTTTGTATCAAAATCACTTTGAATGCCTTACAGATAAATTAAATTTTGAATGCCTCTTTACGACATTTAAATGTTTCGTTTCGGGTCATTCTAATTTTCATAACTCAATTTCCTTCTCGCAATCTTAAATACACTTGAGGTTCTTTTATACAACTCAAGTCTTTATCAAAGTGTATAAAAAGCTGGGCAATTGCTTATTTTCAAGTTGATAATAGAATTTCTTAATAGACTTTACGCTACAAAAGTTCTAATATAATGCTCGATAAACATACTTACCAAATTATTTTGTTATTGCTTCCTCATCAATCTTAATGCAAGCTTAGAGAAAAAATACAAATGGTTTTGACAGAATGGATTCTGTCAATTTGTTCTGTAATCTGTTATTCAAAATGTCATAAATAATGAAAAACTAGCCCTATAGCTACGCTATCTGCATAGATATCAGCAACTAAACTGCTGGTTTTTATGCTTTTAGTTTGGTAAAAGACAATGGACTGAATCAGAAAACATCTGTTCCACAGAAATATACAATTTTCAACGTTTTGACAGGAAATTGGTAAAGGCAGCAGCGGGGACGAGATTGACATTGACAATTTCTTGGTGATTACTCCGTCATTTTTTATTTATGTTCGCTTCTCACTGACAATCCTTTTCTTTGGTGGTAATCATTGGTATATTCAGTTTGACTAAAATTATTCAGTTTGAATAAAAAAATGGATTTCATAATGGAAACAAAATGTTATTTAAAAATAATGTAATTTGAAGCCTAATATTTGATTTTAATGAAGAATATGCCCAAATAGTTCTTTAAAAATTGTTTTGTTACAATAGGGCTATGAATTTTATAAAACAGGCACAAGTAAAGCCCTGGCCTGGCTGGCTAGATAATGTTTTTTGGGTGTAAAATTGTAACATATAAATAAAATAAAATAATAATATTAAGAAACTTCACTGATTTTCATGAATTTGTTAGAAACTAGTTTTGGAAGCTGTATTTACATTTCTATGATTAGAACCACCAAATAAAAGGTCGTGCTCTCACTAACAATAAAAGTTAAAATTACACAAAAAACTCACAAAGAAAACACTAATTTATAACAAACTTTATACACAACTATAGGTTTAACTCACATTGTGATGTCGCTTCTCACGATAATTAATTAACTGCATTTTGTGAATGTCCTAACAATTAAAAAATGTACAATAACTGTCATGGTGGTTTTACTAATAAAGACAATATTTTTTTTCGTATTTAATTGTATCACAAGAGCCTATCATCCGACCAATTTAGGTGGTGATATCAGGTTTGATAGATACGTGTCACGTCAAACGTTATTTCAGTAGCAATCAATGTTTGTTTGCAACGAAAGCTATCAGAATGCGATAACTTTATCTGAAAACTTTCTTTTATTATATCAACCAGAAGTTGATAGCTACAAAGTTAACTAATAAAAGAGAAGTTAAATTAAAACAATATATCGTCCATATATCTTAAAAATGTTAGGTAAATTATGACTATTACGCAGAAACGAATCAAATTTACCCAGATTTCAATCAGCCTGTATAAGTCATTTAGTAATTAAGAGGTCTTGCCGACACAGGACGAAATGTGCTCGATTACGAATGCCTTTCCAAAAATTGTGCCATTTAATTTACACAGAGGATTTACTGTGCAGACTATGGAAGTAACTTAAAAGTTTTTCGAAAGCTTTGATAAAAGAAGACATGAAAAGCAAATTACCAAAAAAGACAGTAATAAAGTTTTTCGGCATGCTTTACAAGTACATGGGAAGAACTACGCTTTTTTTATATTATATAATTTTATAGGTCTAAGCAAGTAACTAAACAAAAACAGTGATCAAAATGACTAAATACTCGTAATGTTTTAATTAAGATACCTACATTTATTTCAATTTTGATAAAAAAACCTTTTTTATTTAATCTTTTAAAATAATACGAGTACTTACCAAAAAGGCAAAAGGACAAAATGAAGTCTAAGTTCGCTTTGGGGGCTACAAGTATATTTCTATATTCAAGCGTTCACTTAGGTGCTAGATATTTATACAATTATCTCATTCACAGGTCCTTATTGTGCTGTCACTTGCATTCTCATTGTATGCTCAATATAATAGGGAACGATAAGGATAACAGACATACACTTTACTCAACAGCAGCCATAATAAGAGATATTATGAACACATTTTCCAAAGCTAACAGTTTCAATATAAATATTTTCAGAATTCTGATTGACTCTTTGAGTATAAGACTATTGAATATATAATATATACATGTAATCATAATACATATACACCGTGTCCCAAAATTCAACGATAAGCCGGCATCGGTGCATGGACCTACTCATGACTCCTCGGAAAAAAAAAAAAAAAATTATAACTGTTTTTTTTTATTAATTACAGAGACTTTTATAAATTTCATCGATATTCGATACCCATTATGCTATTTTCAACTACCATGACCACAATTTTTGACATATTTTTGATATTTTTTGTGCATTAGCAACCTAAGAAGGACGGCTATCTACCACAATCCTTTAAAATTACAGAAAGTCTGTAGTTATTTTACAAAAATCAGTAAAAAAAAATTTTTTCTTATCATTTTCATAGATTTTAACATTCTATGCACTTTCTATAGTCTGGGTTAAAAAAAAAAGTATGGACACTACCATGGCAAGTTTTATTAAAAGTTGGCGCAACTTTATAAAAGTCTCTGTAATTAAAAAAAAAAAGAGTTATAATTTTTTTTTTATTTTTTCCCGAGTAGTCATGAGTAGGTCCATGCACCGATGCCGGCTTATCGTTGAATTTTGGGACACGGTGTATATATATATATATATATATATATATATATATATATATATATATATTATATAAACGCATCAAACTTGACTATAAACAATCCCTATTCGAATTGTTCCTAGCTGAGATATAGCCTCTTAGTTTGTCGGACACCTCCGGGGTGTTTAATACTCTAACACTTTACATGCAGGGAATTTTGCGAATGTCCGCCTGGGCTACCACCTTCAGGTAGAAAATTTGATGCCAAGTAAAACTCGTTTATCATCCTTTTTTTTATCTTATTTTTATTTGGAGCTTGAGTCGATGTACGACTATGTCAGCTCCATTATGTACATTCGTTTGAAGTCTACTTTAAAATCGAGTACATTAAAACTAACAGAGACTTTGCCGCGTCGCTTAATGGCGGTTTGGCTAAGTTGTGGTCAGAGGGTAGACTTCTGACAATATAACATTGAAAAATCCTTCTTTTGGTCAATAAAAAGCTGAAAAAGCAATATATTCAAGATAACGCACATCGTCAATCTTCAAGTAATTCTTCAACCCATCGACACAACGACAGTAATCTTTATTACAAAAGACGAAGCCAAAGACCTCATCAAGATTACAATGCCCATAGCGATAAAACTCTGCAGAAATAAAAGAAGTTCGTTAGCTTTAATTGGTGGAATGAAATTGGCAGTTTTATTTTCATGTTTTGAAAGCCCTTGGAAGAGACTTTAAGGTTGTCTTATTTCGCTTGTCTTGTTCTTAAAATCGCAGAAATCAGACGTATTACATGTTCTACAAGAAATAGCATCAGTTTTTATTTACAATCAGTCCATGTCTTTTCATTGCCAATTAGGTTAGTAAACTATATCAAAATGTTAGTTATTTACAAGTACTAATTTTGAATGATAGATAGAGCTTAAAATTTAAGAAAATACCTTAAAAAACGTATTTTGTATAACAATAGAAATAAGTTGCAAAATAAAATTTGATAAGTAGGTACTGGAAACTTTTTCATGCGCTGGTTACTTATATTTCTTAATATATTGGAAACTTATTTGTTAGTTTAGTGTAGGGTAATAAATATTTATATTTTAAGGAGAACCATCTGCATTAACATAACTAAATAATTTATTTATCTTTTGCATTACCAACCATCTCCTATCAAAACAAAGCGTCCTTCTTCTGAACAGCATTTAGACCGTTCCGCCTGTTTAAAATTTATCGAAGCTTGTATCCCGTCGTTCACAAGTGCAGAGAATTCTGGATGCTAGAACGAAATTTTGTAGTATTCTTTAGCATAATTCATGTCAACCGGGTCTTCGACTGCTTTGGATGCAGCTGCCCTTTTGCATTATTTAGGAATTGTATGCTAAACTTGAAAGTATTAGTAGTGAAGCTCCAATGGTAGAAATTGGAGAAGTTTCTTTATTATAAGATCAAATCTTTAGGTTTTTTTTTTGGAACATCATACTTATAAGTAGAATAATATTAAAATTGTACTATATATTTTGATTGCATTATTATATATATTCATTGTTTTCTTTGGTAGCCACACATTTTTCTGACCTATACTGACGTTCAAAACTGTAAATTCGATACTATAGTCAATTAAGTCAATTAAAATGACCATCGACATATACAAAAATTGTATTACCGGTTTTAATAGGTGTTAGGCACTAACGCAGGTATAGCCATTGCATTAGTTAGGTTTGGCCTAAAGAAATATTGTTCAATTTTAAACATTGGACTACAACAGAACTCTTCTCAACAGAATTGTCCTATGAAGTGCACTAATAAAAAGTAGGTACATTATTTGACTGATTTCGTTAAGTCTCTGAAAAAGGACGTGTCCTATTTAATCTGGGTGATTTTTTAAATTTTATATTTAATGTTTTAATTGTTTTTGTCAAGAATAGATAAAAAATAGTACTTACTGTATCATTTTGTATATATCCCTCATTCATACAAGTGTGATAAAAACGCGTTCTTCATTTAAAACTCAAATATATATGATTCAAAAGCTTATTACTAACATTTAATGTTACGACTTACGAGTAAATGTAGACTGATTTCCTGAGTCCCAAATAAGCCTTCCGCTGAAATGTTTATCCGCACGCTGACATTCAAAACACAAACAGACAGGTCGCTACTACTGTCAATAAACTTGGTAGCACAACATCGGATTGCAATCTCATAGTGTGTGGTCCACGGCAAAAACTTAAACAGGTTTTGTAACTGTAAACGCTTATTAATTCTTATAATATAAGGCAAAAAAAAAATCATATTATAGTGTGATTTAAGGCTTGTGACTTCATAATACTTTCCATACAAACGTAGTATCGTTATCGTCATATTTTTAACACCAACGATTTAAACTCCGTGAAATTTTGCATGCATGTCCTTGAGTCTAAAATGTTTTGCTTCTAGTTTGACAGTTTTCCGTAAAAATGTGTCGTTTCAAAATTATTTCCAAAAATGGTTTGGTATGGGGATTCAAAATTTCACATTTAGAGATGAAATAAATAATAACGAAACACTTGCATATCTAGACCATTAGACCCAAGAAAGAAGACACGCATGTGTGAGATTTGTCAAGATAGAGAGCATTTATTTAATCTGTAAAGTAGGCTCATTAAATTATAAGATGTTTTCAGGCGGTGATGCCATAATCTAGTCCTAGCTTAAGGTAAAGTAAATGAGTACTACTAGTTCAGTACTTAACTATCCCACTTACTAGGTTTGCTACACAAAAGGGGTTCATAAGGATACTTCAAAAACACAACGTTTATAGGAACACATAGAACACTTTAATAAGAATAATACATCATTAGGGTCACATGGATTACTTCAAAGGTAATATTGTATAGTCACATTTCACAACGATAATACAATAAAAAGGGCGAATTTGGAAGCCAACAAACATAGACCCACACACAACACATGAATATCAGTTACGTTACATTAAATAATATAATACAGTACTTAACTCAATAAGTCTCGATGCAGCAGTCACTTGTGAAGAATAAAGAGAGCTCAGCAAGTTGAGACCTTGGTTTTATAGCCATCACTGGCGCCAAGTGTCTGTCGCATATACATTAAAGTTCCCGCCATATTTACCACAACCAATCAGAGACATGAAAGTTCCCGCCACAACGTATCAGCCAACCCGAAATAAGACAGGATGGTTCGTCATTGGCTAGTCTAGAATGAATACAGATCATAAAGGGTTTCAGTGTGGCGGTTATTAAAAATGACAAATATCAACAAGTTTTAGAATATTCTACAATTACATAATGAGTAACTTCTCGTAACTTATTTACTTAAGAGAATCTAAGCTTAACAAATATATGATTCTAACACGGCCATACTGACAGTACTTCGTCCACGAAGTACAAAATAACACCAGGCAAACTTCACTTTAAAATAATTATGTATGACTTAGTGATAATAGCACATATGTAGGAAATATTGTTAGCGTGTATGGCAACCCACAATTATTTGCACAAAGCTTGCTTGATAAAGAATTTATGTAATAAGTAATAAATAGAACACATAAACAGTATTTGGTTCGAAGTCACCAAAAATAAAAACCGCTATCGATTATCTGTAAAATCATTATAAAATGTTCATAGTACATATTTGTGGACTACAATGTATATGTATTGGGCGTGGAGGGTAGATTATCCCTCTACGCGTTGACTGTTGTGACTTGCTATCTCTCGAAAGGAAAATAATATCATTGGAATGGAATCAAAATACATTGAATACATTTGTGAAAAAAATGTTGTACAAACCAACATTCCCATTTACGTTGTTATATAAGTGTCACGAATAAATATTATGTGCAAGTACATAATTCGTAAAGTTTACCAGGTATATATATGAAGTAAATACTGATACTAAGTTTCATAGATAGTGTCCAGTTTCAACTACATATTTGATAACATATTAAGCAATAGGGAGTTTAAAATTTGATTAAAACGACTGTGGTAAATTTCTGCAATGCAACTTTAACTTGCTTAGTTATCAAGTTGACGTTTTATCGTCCACGCATTATTTAGACAATAACAAAATGTACCATTAAACATTGGACATATTCCATTTGACAAAAAAACGTCTGGACCTTTTGACTTCACGACATAAGTATTATCTATAAGGACAGAATTGGGTTTTCCTTTTATGATTTGGACGTTTTGACGTCAGGGCTTAAGTATTTTATCTAGAATAATAGGATCATCATTTGTACACGTAAAATAACTTTTCTGATAACAACAGGCAGTCTACCTACATGTACTTATGTAGCAGTAAAAATAACACTAAATTCTCATGAAAAACCCTACTCATTTTAATAATTACCAGTTACCTAGACACGATGATTACATTCACAAGCCGCCATGTGAGACAACCATCGCCAAGTAAAAGGTCGACCGGCTTTTATCAAACAGTTTGCTATTTGAATAGACGTGCAGGTCGCATTCACTTACTGCTCGTGAGATCAACAAGCACCAATCAAATGGGTATGCAGTGTAATCAATTTAAACAGTAGTTGCCATTTGAATAGACATGCTGGTTGCATTCACACACTGCTCGTGAGATCAACCAGCACCAATCAAATAGGTAGCAGTGTCTTTCTATTTAATATTTAATCTAGAGCATAAGTACATGTAGATATGAGTAATTTGATATTATCATTTTATGTGATGATAACTGATAATATAACATAAGTAGTTTATTTCTACAATATGTAGGGTAGCATGTCATATTAATATTTTTAACTGAAACGTACATAATTATCGTATTTCTTGTTTCAAAACAATAGGTACAATCTATCATTAAATAAATTTTGTTCAAACACCCACTCTCGTGGCCAGTATCAATATATCCTTGTGAATTACAATATTTCATGATAAACCATCTATATTCTACACCAAACAATAAACGCAGAGGTAAAACCCCTGTAAACTTCTGTATCGTTGCATAGATTGATTGTTGAACATTCCAGAATCCGTTCGGCCAATCTGACAATTTATAGAACATTCTACCTAATATAGACATACCGTTCCATCTAACCGTTACTTCAAAGTGTTCCAGTAACAATCATATGTTTGTCAATTAGTAATTTCCAAAAAGGGATCGATTATGGTTTGAGCCAAAGTTTGCGTGACAGTCAGTAATGACTTCTGAAGGGATGCCAAGTGCTAACATTTGTCATAGGTTATCTTCGTATATATGTAGGATAAGACAACCTATGTATAAGAATTCAAAGTTTAAAGTGGATTTAATAAACAATACTTTGCGAAACCAACAATTAAAACATTTCTACCCATGGCCAGTTACTATATTATACAATCGATTCAAAATCCTATATTATACAATCGAGTTGATTAGTGTGAAACAGTTAAGGAGTTTTCTTTATAGGATAAAATAACCCTTGCTTAGGACCCAAACTGCTTTTACAAATATCAAGCAAAAGCATAAGTAAATATACTATATACTTTGTCATGACCACTTTTATAGAATTAGCAATCTGTAGTTAATTTATTTAATGCCCATAAGATCACTGAGCAAGTAATATTACATAAGATATTCTCAGATGTTCAAAAACATTTCATATGTCACTAAGTTTTAAGGATCGCTTTTAAATAAAATTAAGAAAATTTTAAGCACAAGGTAATAGCGACATGAGTTCAGATATGGGTGTAACTTTGCTATTTATTGTTCGATATGCGTTTCCACATTTAGGTTTCTAGGTTTATAGAAATGTATTCTCAATTAATACCAATAGTCACTATATAAAATGAGAACATAGTTTGATTTTGAAGAAATCTAATTACGTTCGTCGTTATAATATGTACTTATTAGTGTAAATAATATAAAAAAATACACAATGACATAACAAGTTTCATAAACTTCCATTACATATGCTAGCAAACACTAATTCAATAAGGTTCAGTAAAAGCACCTTTATCTTGAGGGATATATGCAGCAAGAACCGTCAGTTTCAGATTTAAACGTTATAATATTGAGAAAATTTTCGTCGAGGTTATTCTTCACATTGCCACTACACGGTTACAGGATTGTAATCATTATAAAACAGGCCCTTTGGAGGGCTTTACCTGCTTTTGCCACTGTTATAGTACTTGTCCAGATGAATTATTTCGCCAATATACCGATGTCAGTATATAAAAACTCGGTGCCACTGCCGCTAGTATTCGATAACTCGCAACACGGTGTCGTCATCCTGTTGCCAGGTTGCAGCGACGGCTTCGCAAACCGCGGCGTTCCACTGCCGCTAGAAGCAGATACGAAAACTGGGAACACGGTGTTGTCATCTTGTCGCCAGGTTGCAGCCACGGCTTCGCAACCCGCGGCGTCCAAGTCTTTGAGAGTAGTTGCATCGATTCTGAAACTAATAAAAGTGATTAAAAAAATGAAGGTAGGCTATCTGAGTGATCCCACTTCTGATGTGAGATTTGTCAAGATAGAGAGCATTTATTTAATCTGTAAAGTAGGCTCATTAAATTATAAGATGTTTTCAGGCGGTGATGCCATAATCTAGTCCTAGCTTAAGGTAAAGTAAATGAGTACTACTAGTTCAGTACTTAACTATCCCACTTACTAGGTTTGCTACACAAAAGGGGTTCATAAGGATACTTCAAAAACACAACGTTTATAGGAACACATAGAACACTTTAATAAGAATAATACATCATTAGGGTCACATGGATTACTTCAAAGGTAATATTGTATAGTCACATTTCACAACGATAATACAATAAAAAGGGCGAATTTGGAAGCCAACAAACATAGACCCACACACAACACATGAATATCAGTTACGTTACATTAAATAATATAATACAGTACTTAACTCAATAAGTCTCGATGCAGCAGTCACTTGTGAAGAATAAAGAGAGCTCAGCAAGTTGAGACCTTGGTTTTATAGCCATCACTGGCGCCAAGTGTCTGTCGCATATACATTAAAGTTCCCGCCATATTTACCACAACCAATCAGAGACATGAAAGTTCCCGCCACAACGTATCAGCCAACCCGAATTAAGACAGGATGGTTCGTCATTGGCTAGTCTAGAATGAATACAGATCATAAAGGGTTTCAGTGTGGCGGTTATTAAAAATGACAAATATCAACAAGTTTTAGAATATTCTACAATTACATAATGAGTAACTTCTCGTAACTTATTTACTTAAGAGAATCTAAGCTTAACAAATATATGATTCTAACACATGCATAATTTCAACTAGTTTGGACACTTGGTATTTAAAATATGACGAAACTACGTTTGTATGGACAGAGCTTTCAAGTCACTATGCACAGCCTTTTAAATATGCACAGAAAAGTTATGTAAGAATAAGGTACTGCGATTTAAACCAGACCATAATTATAACCCTTCGATGCCTACAATTTCCGGTTAGATTGAAACTTTCTTACCAAAATTTCTGTTCAGTATCATATGCAATTGAAAATTATTTTGTATTGCGTATCGCAATCTGCGTACTTTGTAAAGGTGGCCGACAAATTACTTAGGTGCGATTTAATACCAAACTGAGTTACAATAACATTAGATTATTCAAACCGCTATTTTCTCTGTCTTAAACCCCCCTTATCGATGTCAGATCGTCAAGTGATCCTCGGATCCGGACATGATATTTGCATCTGGTACATATCAATTTTCAATATAACATGATCTGTGAAATCTGTTTCAATTACTATTATATGGAAACAAATGTCAATTTTGAAATTAGAGTGTGTTACTACGCCGACCTACTGCTCGCTTGTTCGTTAGCTCTTCATTGTCTGACTTATAAAATTTGATAGTACATTTTTTTAGTACGTGAAAGGTAATAAGATAAGTATTGTAATAAACCAACATTTATCTTCCTACATTTATCGTACGTATATTTGTTCGGCATAATATGTTCACCTTAAAAAAGGAAAACCACACACTACAAGAATATAAATATTATCTGCATCAGTTCTGGCTTCGGCTTTCTGGTCATCTGAACGTCTATCTTTCATGGGAGTGTTAGAAGTACACTTGTTATCTAAAGAGCCCTTATTGTATGCCTAATGTGCAGCATCGCCACAGTGTAGTCACGTGCTGCTTATTCGGCTCATTCTCAGTGCAGTGTCAAGCAGAACGAGGACGGAGAAATACTGTAACGGACAGGCGTTAGATACTAATTAATTGTCACGATTTCATTAGTATCGAATATCGTACCACATCTATAGAGCAACTCGAATCCAAGCTGACCTAAGGTCCAAGTTGCTTTCTAACCTCATCAAAACATAACAACTTTTGAGAAAGTATTCTAAGGCAATCTTATCATAAGTTTAATTTTTAAGTTGGTTACGTGTCGATGGCTTGAATCTTTTCTTGAAATAATTATTATCTTTGAACATGACGTTATCATTAAATACAAAATTAAAAAGTAATCTCTGATACTAAAAACCCAAACCTATTGAAGAAATATTATCAAGACAAATGAGTCGAGCCCTAATTCGAAACATTTCTGCAATCTAGCTGTAATGTTTTCCGAGAACCTCACACGGGCTATATTTAAGCCTGAATATCTTAGAAACGTGTATATCAAATGTCTGCTTAACATGTTTTAAAACAGTCGCAGTACCTAATGCCTAATTTTAAATAAAATAGCTGCACAGAAACACACTCAATGGTGTAAGGCTCAATTGTCATATACACGGTAAAAACTACATAATTAAATTATAATACCTCTTTTTTCTGACGAGGATTAAAAAAATATTTCAAATCAAATCCTTAAAGTTCTGGAAAATGATCATAATCAAATTTAATTATAATATGCGTAGTTTACAAATACTCATTCAATAAGAATAAAAATATTTTGCATAGATAAACAAAAAGCACGATGCACGGTGTTATGCGCAGGCTATGCTTCGCGCTCGGGGCCTGCTGTGCCCCACTGCTCTGCCCCAGGATTACATATTTACATGTTATGTTCAAAATCTTGCACCCAGTGTGCCATGAAGTATATGGCACACAGGGTGCAAGATTTTGAAATAAAAAAGCTATATCTAATATTATTAATGTATATGACAGTGCCACGGCAACGTCGCTATCGCTCAGATTTGTTTTTTTTATCAACATTTTACTTTTACTGGGACATCCCTGTGCTCATATTTTGTATTAAAAAAATACCATTGAAGAAGAATTAAATTTTTGTATATAATTTTATTTTGAGACAGAGAAACAACTGGGTTCGTTGCAGTGCTATGCATAAATAAACGTAAGGTTTGAATGTAGCATCAGTTCTTTTTATTAATTTTTATCATATATGTTGTCGTTATATGAAAATAGAGCACTGTGCTCCGCGCGCAAATCCCCGTGTCAAATAAGGGTGCGTATAATGAGGAGGTAAACCTTAACATTGGAATTATATTAAAACAATATAGCTAACTAAGAAACATTCCTAAAAACCCCAAAATATGGGCTCTGAATGTATTCACAGGATAGCTATAAATTGCTATGGTCAATTAATTGTGGATCTAAGATAAAAAAGACATCTAATTCATATCAGCTGATTTGGAGCAACGATACTTTGAGACTGACAGACAGTCTCACACACACACACTTACACACCAACAGACAGACTGCAAATTTATTATAGTAAAAAAACATATTTTGCCGTCAGGGGTTCAAAATAAAATAATTACAAGATTTAAGAGTGGCCCTAACTTTACACCCACAACGGCAAATGATGGTCTTTTTATCATTAATAACAGTGAATGATAATCTTTGAAAGAAAATAATCTAAACTCAATAATTACGTTCTTACATTATCATTTCATTATTCGCATTGAACTATTCTCATACCATTATCCTACTAATACAGTGACTAATAAAAGACAACATGGGTTTACAATACTAACTTTAGTCCATAACACTGAAACTCAGTAATCGCTGCAATATAAATTGAGACAGAAGCTCAAAACACAAAGTAATAGAAATAAATTTATTTTATAAAACACATAAAATAAATAGCTTATGCGGGTTATTAGCGTGACATTTTATGTGTTTTCTTAAGCTACATATATGTCTAAAAAAACTTAGTGATTATTCTTTCTATTATAGTTAAGGAGTACTTACAATACACTACAGAATTAGACACATTATGAAGCTTTTTTATATTTAACTGAAATAAGGTGTAATATTAAATTAAGATTTGGAACTAAATCTAACAATGCCGAGAATCACTCCAAAAATTAACTTGCAAAAGTATCTTTTCAAATTTTGTCTTGGAAAATGTTTAACAAGTATCAACAAACATATCAAGATTTTACATATAACAAGCGGAGACTTCTAAAAATTTTCTGGCTGCAGTTCAGATTCTCAAGCAAGTGAATGACCTCATGAGGATGAGTCCATCTTCTTGGCTACCAACTTATATATAGTCATCAGCATTTATACCAACACAATAATTGTGTTTAGGTTTCAAACGCACAGTATGAAGTCACTGGGCGTACAAAAATAATAACAAATGGCTCTATGTGACCAAATCAGTGAAGTGTAAAAAAGTTGAGGGAAGTGCCTTCATAACGCATTCCATACAAACCTAGCTTCGTCATATTTTAAATACTAAGTCTGAAGACTCGGTAAATTTTTGCATGCATATCCTTGAGCCTAATATCTATGCTTCCGGATTGCAAGTTTCCTGTAAAATTATGTATTTCCATAATAATTCAGATTACTACTTTTATGTGAATACTTATTTTGAGAGAAAATAAAGAAGAAAACAATTAACCGGCAAACCACAGGCATGGCATCTATACAAAATTTCACCGTGTTTAAACGCTTGGTATTTAAAATTCTCTTTTTTTTTTTCGTCACTCGTTACGAGTGACGAAACTGCATTTGTATGGAGAGCGCTGTGACGAACTATCCTTAAATCTCTGAATTACACTGCTCTGTATTTGATATAATTGAAGCAGTGCTGGCTCAGTGGCATTGGCTATGGACTGCCGCGCAGCAGATCCATGGTTCGAATCCTGCCGCGGGCTTGAGCCTGAGCTTTGCTTCACCGCAAAGTTGAACGGCATATTGCGAATGCCCGCCTGGCTAGCGACCACCCTCAAGTAGAAAATCTGTCGCCAAGCACCTTACGGTGTGTTCCGGCAGCTGTCCTTGAGATCCAGTAATTCTAGGTTAAGCCTTTTAACACCTTCGACCACATCATCACTTACCATAAGGTCAGATTGTGTTCAAAGGCTTACCATCAGCAATAAAATAATACTCTGTTGTCTATCAATCAACATTCCGAATATGACTGAAGTTTACTCTTAATATACAACTGAGATATTTTTATCTAAAAGATAGTGAGGTATCACCTTTTCTAGCATTTTGTGTTACTTGGGCTACTGTTGAAATTTTGAATCTGTAACCAACTGCATCAGGGGCCAAGTTCCGAGTTCACAAGTGGACTGCAATGCCATACAACCCAAATAACATTGTGTAAGTTCAACTGTAGTATCAACAAAAAGTGTTTGGGGAAACTACTACTAACTTTGCTTTATATGTTTGCTGCACAAGTAATATTGAGGAGTTATATTATAATATTATATAGGTTTTATGATAATGTAGATCATGTTCGGTTTTCGTATTGTTATTGCATTAAAATGAATAGAGAGAAAACAGCTATGCTCTAAAGTTCAACATTGATTAAATGGCGATACGAGAAGCGTGTCATACTATCAGTATTACTCATATTACACTATAAAAAAATTTAATTCCCTTAAATAATTTTGAAAGTGTCTCCTTATAATTTTTTTCATTGTTTCGTTGCAGTAACTCATTTATTGGTGACAACAAACATCGAAAATAAAGTCAATACGATAAAATTGAGCCAAGTACTTCTATGTAAATTTCAAAAATGTTTATCCATTTAATGTTTTTTCACGGAATTGCGACGGAGCAAGCACGAGGCCCACCTGATGTTAAGCGGTAAACTCTGCAATTCGTACAAGTGACAAACTGCGCCCGTCATCCAGAGACATACTATTGTAAAGTCACATGTGCTTGTAATTTTACTGTTTCTCAAGGGCTGCTGCCGGAACACGGCTGACGGTTAGGCCCTTGGTGACAATTTTTCTACTTGACGGTAATAGCTGGCCAAGCGAGCATTCGCAAATTGCCCATCCACTGTGGTGAAGCTCAAGCCGGCGTTGGGGATGGAACCATGGATTGCAGCACGGCAGTCAATAGCTGTTACCACTCCGCTAACATTGCTTCAAAATTAATACTAATTCTCAAATCTGTGAGAGAAATCCTATAAGTACTTAGGTGGATAATTAATTACAAAGTGGCACTAACATGGTAAGGGCAAATCCCTGCATTTTATACAGTGAAGGTATCACTTCAAAATGACGTAACACTGAGTGTTTAGCATATCCACTGTAATCCAGTATAATTCAAAAGACAAATCCGTATCATGTTTGTTCGCTGCCACCGGCGCTAATTGCAGGGTGTGTGGAAATAATAAGGGTTGTTGTTCACTGTGGTATACAACACAAAGAGATCATTATTTTATATCTCTTTGACATAATTGAAAGTCATACGTAGTTGGAATATTATAAACGTTATTTGTTTTTGAAGGATTTTTTTGTAGTGACAGTGCCGATTCTAATTTGTCTTTCAATTTCGTCATTTTTTCAATTAAAGTAAAGCTCATTGGTAACGATATTAGCCTTCGCTTCAAGAATTCAGGTCTTAAAAAAATACCTATTCAACTCATCAATCATATTCTTTTATTTATCACACTTCCTGCCATTTTAGAAACGATTCACAATCACTTCACTTACAGCATTTATTTTAGATACCTATTTAGAGTTCAAAAAATGTCTAACCCAATTTTTTCCATTTTTTTATTTTCTTCTTTCCACGCATATATCGCTGCTTGAATCAGTGAACAGCAACCCTTAAGGGCTCGTGTGAATATTTCACCGTGTTTAGGGTTCCCTCTGTATAATTAATTGTTAAACACAGGTGGACCAGGAAGAGGGGGACGGAGAGGGGTCCGGGAGGTATGGAACCATTCCACCGTTCCCGCCACCACCGCCAGGATTAGACGGTATATTAATGTTAATTTATGGTTAATATAATTTTGTGCATGTGAAAATTAACGGCCCTAAATTTAAGGGCTGTTTTGGGCCGTCTGGAGGAAGCTTTTGACCTTTAAGCTTTTGGTTATTAGATACTTACGTAGAGACCCAATGAATAGGGTCAGAACCAAATTAGAATTAATAGCGGAATGAAAAGGCGGCGTTTTCAAAGCAGATGAAAAAAGATGTTTTGCTAACGAAGAATATAAACGATAAATATATATACATTGTTTTTAATTAATATAAAGGTTGTTTTAGGTTTGTTTTTAAATAGCGTTTTAGATAATTTACTACGGATTCTTCAGTATCAAACGTTTCTGCTGATTCCTATTGATGTTTTATATACTAATTTTCTCACCAATAATTAGATAGGTAAGCCTGGTTATGTTTTTTAATTGTAAAGCAGATTGTTAGAAATCCCATAAATTAAATTCCGATTTTTTTACTAGTTGACATTACCATAGGAATAGGTGATTGCAGTTTAATTAGCTTTTCTTATTTATTGTACCATTTAACCTTATTTTTTTTAAGACTGTTTAATGTACGCGCTAACCGACGCTTTTAGCCTTGTCCTCGTTGGCGTTCAGCAATCAGTTTTTTTTGTGCTTACCATTAAGGTACTCTATTAAAATGTATATGAACAACATACGCACAAAACATAAAAATTATAATTAAATAAAAAGTGATCGGGCACCTTGAAAGCCATCGCAGAAGCAGGTGATCGCGTTGGTTTCGTCGTAGCTTTACTTAAGTTTGTATTGTAAACGAATGAGGTCTCAATGAATATATTTAGATATATAAGCATTTACATTTCCCAATAAATAAAATTATCTCCTTTCTACTACTTTGCAAGTACTAAGTTTTCTTTTTTATTTCAGGGTATCCACTGCGACTCCGAGGCGAAAAAGGAGAACGAGGGCCCAGGGCAAGATAACATGATAATTTAACATAATAACAAGAATACGAAATAAAATATTGATTTAAAATTAAAACTAGGAGTATCACCTATAGTAACTTTATTATTCTGTCAGTCATAATGATAATATTATAAAATCTGACGATAAGTAATTCCATGATTTATGATATTGGGAACTGGTCGCATTACACTGAACCTTTATTAATCATAGTCCAAATAGTATTGTGCACTATGTTCATAATATTTTGCTTTATGAAAAAAATGCGAGGGCAGCCCCGGTTCCAGACTTTATGTCTTTCAATGCCTACCGATATTACTGTATCAGCCGGATTGTCTACTTCTGAACACAGCCACTCTTATTATGTGGGGTTTGTCTTAATACCCACGCTTGGCAGTCGTCTTGGGGATCGCAGTGTGAGATATCAGTTCCTTAGAAAGCGCTGCTGCCCACTTTCTGCTGTTTTACCCTTAGTTGCCTCTTACGAAACCCACGGGTAGAGATGAGGGGGGAGGGGTGACATACTAGCCCAGCATTCCACGGGCATTATTACCTAACATTATAAATATCTTAGGTACCAAATGTGAAATATTTTCCTATTTAATCAATACTCTTCAGTACTACATGTAACGTTAAATTTTTAAAGGATTTTTACCAAAACTATTAGCTATCTACACAACTAAACATAATATCGTCAGAAGTGTCGTTAACACGCTGTATTTCGGGGCAAAACAATACAAAAGTGGTAAATTGCAGCTCGTTGCAGTTTCCAATACAAAGAACGATCAGGCATGACTGTGTGGGCATTGTTTAATCATTCGATTTATTGGCTGACCATTACTAATGATACTCGTACGTATACATTTAAACAAGAAACGTTTTTGTTGCGGGAATAAGGATTGTAAGGCATCGATTTAAATAAAAAAGAAGATAGGGTACGCTCTTCTATCACGATAATATAATGTGGACATTTAACACAAGCCTATAATGCACACAGCTAAACTTCCATTGTATATGATACGTTTTAATAAATTATAAAGACAACCATGCAATAGAAGCATGCGCACAGTACCGAGACTCAATCTGAATACGTCTCCTGATTTGAAATTGCCATGCTCGAAGTACAGATGCTGATTCTCCCGTTTTTATAAGTTGTAGGTAGTTAAATTTATAGAGAATTGTAATCATAAACCTTTCTCCGTTTGCATGGTAACACGTATGACAAAGTTTTCTTAAAATATGTAGAGATCAAAATTTTAGAATAAATGTCGTGGTTGTATATTCAATATGTTGTATGCTTTACATGCAAGATCTCGATGTACTACAGCAATACTTGAAAACAGAATGTAACCCAATGGAAACACTTTTAGAAGTTTTACTTCTTCACGGGATTCCTTGACAGAGGACCAAATACACTTATAAAAATATAATATATATTAAGTTTTGTACCACATTTACGATAACGGCGGTTACACGTCAAAGCTTTCTTATGACGGCATTATTGGTAAAAGATAGGCGAATGATCAGCATCACATGGATTGTCCGTGGAAATCCATAGTACAGCAGTTAATTTAAATCAATGTATTTTGCTAAAATTACCTTAATTTGTAATTTAGATTATATCAAATAAGTAAACCATTTTCATGAGTTAACATTGTTCGTAAAAACACAGGTATTGAAAAGCCCTTTCAAAAAAACAAGACATTTAACAAAAATACTGAGACATTTTTGTATCACATTATAATTTCTTAATACTTTGTTCTTCTTTTATACTGATAACCGTGCGTAAACTTAGTGCGAGTACAATTGAGTAATGTATTGAACTTCAAGTTCCATACTCTAACACTATTGCTCCAATACAAGAACTCTCTCTCACTATGATGTAGAGCCATTATATTGTACTTTACACCATGTTAGCCGCTCGTTGGCGACCTCACACAGATTAAACAGTAGTTAACTCATAAACACTACATTCTCGTAACATGACAGGAATGTTAGAGCTATGTTCTTGACCTGACTCTCCCCAAAGTTTGGGTTGAGCCTTAGGTAAGGTAAACTGTGAAGCTAGTAAACGTAGGATGCATTTTACTAGCAACTTATACACAATATTGAAAACTACAATATTTTCGGAAGTATTTTGCATTTACATTATTTATGTTATACATGGTAATTGGAAAAATACTAACAACCACTTAGGGTTGACTTCTGCTAGTCCTAACAAACATATTGACATTCCAATAACCCTGTATATAGATAATATGCATAATGCATTTAAATAGTTCATAAAATTGACCTTTTCTTAAACAATCACGTCATGTTCATGATTTTCGCATGGAATTCAAAATTTTAGCATTGATATGCGCGTATCTCGGAACATTATTATCATGTGATTAAAAATATTTTGAAAATATATTTAGAGGCATTTGTACGTGCTTTAAACATTACCTACATTCATACTTGAGTAGAACATTGGTAATTTTCACTTCAATATATGGATCATCACTGAATCATAACTTAAAAAACCTATTGAAGTCAATTATTTTTCTACGTTTTGCTGCCGCCGTGAGGTTCTATACTTTAAAGCAAGCAACGCCGTGTTTGTACATAGGAAATAAATAGACATATATTGTATATCTGTAGTTGTTTTAATACATTTTTATTTTATTTGAAAAACAAACAGTGTAACATAGCATTTTTACTAGTAGAATAAAATACCATAACACAATTTGAAAACGTGTTCGCATGTAAACAACTATATTTTAAACTTGTTTGCTTTACATTACTTTTTTTAAACTGTAAGATATTAAAAATCAACAAGATATTATCATAAAGAGAGTAATCTAAATAAAGCTAATTGGTTTCAAGTAATTTTAAATTATGCGCCGTTTTATAAAGATGTTTTGTCTCAAACATCAACACATTTAATTTAAGCAAGGTCGCTGTGAAAATACCTAATTTGCATTTATATACCTTTTTCTTCAACTGCTACAATAGCAACTCCAAAGTTACTAAGAGGGTCATGAATTTCTACAACGAATAGGAACGTATTATAAACGTTTGCCGTAAGCTTAAAAACTTTTTTATCATAACTACATAATAGAAATATGTTTTCATTTTTAAATTTAAATAAACCTTACGTTAAAAAAGAATATGGATTAACTAAAAGGTTGATCTAATGGTTAGCGGCAAGATCTAAATGGTAGTAGTAACATTTAAAAATCATAAGATGCCTAGAGTCTGTTCAGAAAGAGAGAGGACTTGAAATTTGACTTTGGGACTGTGTTACATTGAAGGTTTGCTTAGATTTCGTATTTATGTAACTTATATATATTAATTTATGAGAACGACGACGGAAACTTTGCTATGGCTTATTTACATTTTTATTACAAATACGACCACACTCTCTTTCGGAACATTCTCTGCCTATTAATTTTGATCAACAACTCGGGCAAGCCGCTTGATAATTAAGAGTAGATTCATGGTTGAAACAAGGACCTTACCATTAGCTAACTTCAAGCTGAGCTCAGCGTTAAAGCGCTACCTCGAAGTCAAACCATGTTCTCTTTGCGCTATCTACTATATTGTATAAGTAATAGGTCGATCTTAAAGCTTATTGAACTAGAAACTATTTTAATCGACTGAAGATTATTTTTCCTAACGGACTCGAATCTCTTTGAATAAGTTAAATCTTACGTATCACTTTATGAATACAGGGTCCACCAGGAGAGTCCATTAGAGGCCCACCAGGACCCCCTGGACCTCCAGGGCAACCCGGTACACCCGCACCAGGAAGCACGACTGAAATATCAGGATCTGGCGATGATGTGAGTGTTCGCAGATAATTAAATTTTAAGGATTTTTACTCCTTTGTATTGGACAAAATGTTTAGATGATGAGTAAATTTTCTAACGTTGTTATACTTCTGTCATGCTTACTGATTCTAGAAAATGTATTGTTGGTACATATGCCAATGACAGGTTATCTACGCAAATACGAATGTATACACTATACGTGCTAAGAATATTCATATATTATGTTGCTATAGTAGTATAGTAGTAGTATAGTATTAGTCATTCTTTATTACAAGTAAAGCCTAAGTACAAAATAAGTTTAGATTGCAATTAAGTTTCTCATACTGGTATAATAGTGTAATAGTGCAGACAAAACAACAAAAGAAACATCTCAATACTGATAGGTACAATACAAATGGCACATAACAAACCTATACCTACGTGCGTTTAGCAAAGTCTAGACCACAAGGTTCTCATTTAACCTGCGGGCTTCTGCTGCCTCCCTGGTAAACAAACACACCTTTATTTTGGTCCAAAATATAAGAGAAAGGCAAGGTTAAATTAGAACAGCAGATTATTAATAATACTTACATTCATCTAATGAGTCATTGCTATGGATGTCTTAAGGATTTCATTGTCGATATTTATGACCATGCCCTATAAATAACTTATGCGAAATTTTTACGAAAAGTACGCCTTAAAGTATTTTGAAAAATCTGCCGCCATATTTACTTCAATTGCATCATGCTTGTCGTGGAAATGTAAGAATAAGAAACTAACCACCTTTTAGTCTTTTGAAATACCTAATATAAAACTAATATCTATGTGCCTTAAAATAAAAATGGCAGTTATTTATGATATTTTGGAGGAAATTGAATGTGTTTGTAATATAAAATCGACTTCGACATGATTTAATTGGTCAATATTGAACCCCTGAAAAAATTATAAGTATCATATTTAAACATTTTGTGAATTATGATAAAATAATAGTTTATATAAGGAAACACTCTCATTTTTATTTATACATCTCCTTTAGATAACAGTATGTTGGAAAACACAATGTATATAATCCAAAATGTAATGTTTATTATCTAAAGATAAAGTAGTATTGGCTATCGCAAAACAACAGATTAAAATGGAATGACGTTATAGATTTCATTATCTATATTTAAAGAAAATGTCTATTCTTACACGAAGGCAGTGAATGATACTAGTTGACTTTTTGCCAACCACTCTTGGTGATAATATTTATGGAAGTAGACCCGCTTTATTCGGGTATTCAAGTCGAATCCCCCATGTGCGCTAATCTGCAGCGGCACCCTACTGACATTGGCGTGAGTGGTGACGTATTGCACACTGGACGCATTTTTCTCTTAGTCACTTTTTACGGCAGTCAACACAAAGACATGGATCAATCCTTATAATATATTCATAGGTCGGGAACCATACGGATTAATGTATCGTAGTAAACAATATATACATAAGAGTAATTGTTTTTAAGCAACGCTTTTGAATTCTAAGTTCCTGGGTTCAGTCCCCGTGTCAGTGACAAATAAACCAAAAGTTTACCTGACAGAAATATCTCACTAGCAATCCGAGTCTGCTCCCGTGTGGGATCCAGGCTATAAATTCTCCCCCCATTTCTTTGTCGCAAGAGATGAAGAAGCTAAAAACACCTGACGGTGGTTTACGACGGCCGGTGTTTTTGTTAGTAAGCTCTGTATTTTTGAACATAGAGAATTAACCCAGAATGTTTCAATGCAAACAAATAAAGCTAAACTCCACTAGACTCACGTGTTATTATTTCAAAGCAATATATATTTGCAATGGAACGCTTTAAAGTTGTTTTTAGACGCGAGTAAAATTAAAAAAATATTGCAAGGTTTTGCTATTTTATTTTATACACATACAGAAAACATTTTCGTTACAAGCGTAATATAGTAACAATATTGCAACTTTATTCTATCGAGAACATTTTAAGACACGTGTTTCGAACCTACTTGGCGTGAGAAAATATAGTCAAGATTAACAAATATTATGCTTTTCTTTTATTATAAAAACGCACGTGCTTTACACCCATTTTGATTGGACTTACGAGAATAAATCAGCTCCGATTATATCTTCGCATATCCGGTGGCCTTTTGCAAGGAAAGCCCGTGACGCCCAAGTTGACGTCTCGCTTAGCACTCTACAACTAAATCTGACTTACACAGAATATTTTCAAAAACTGTAAAAAAAACACAAAGTGTGAAAACATACCAAAAAATCCTTATATCGCGTACGCTGGGGAAATTGTTGACAATAGAGCAAAGTGATGTACTATAACTTTATAGAAGACATCAATATCTACAAAAAAGACCGTAATACCATATGCCTAACTATTACAGTTATGTCACAATAACAACTTTTTATGTGTTTCAATTTATAAATTTTGTCAAATACCTGTGCAAGGCCGGGGTGGGCCGCTAGTGATAAATAAAACCGTTCCTGTAAAGCGAAAATTATATTGTATGCAATATCGCTTCCTCTCATCCGTTAAACCCTACAAAACCGCCATAATAGCACTATCTCTGCTTACGCCGTTGGCCACAACGTACACTTGTATCATATACCTACTTGAATAGATGGTCCATTGAAACACAACTTTTTGCGTCGTGTGCGGTCATTTGATATGTACGATACACGGATTTCAAAGGAAAAACACTTGTTGTTTAAATGAACATGTTTTTAAACACTGAAGTGAATCTGTCTCTTTATTATATATTGTACAGGGACATCAGTTGCTAAGCCAGAATATAAACATAACAACAGGATTTTATTTTCTTAAGAAAATTAAAACGATGATGCTGGATAAAACTTTGTCGTTTTAATCCTACACACACAGTAATAGTGAAAATTTTTACCGCCAAGCAGTAATGGTCATATTACTATGTCCCGGTTTGAAGGGTGTGGGTGCCGGTGTCTTCACAGGCATATGAGACAATTTTATGTCTCAGGGTGATGAGCACCACTTGTGAAGAACTGCATCTGTTATAGGCAGAGATTAGAACTTATTACCCGGTCAAATTAGTTTAATCAAGATAGCATAAAAAAACCGATGATATTTTTTTATGTGAAAATTGGTACAATTTAATTTTAATATTGTTATGTTTGCAATAACGCCTGCTATGCGGATTACATTACAAAATTACAAATACACTAGAGGTAAAATTTACGTCATGTGCGGGATTCGAACCCGCGTCCACCACCCCTTTAGCCGGGGTATGCTCTAACCAATTGAGCTAACATGACAATGATGTCATAACTCTCGTATATTTGTAATTTTGTAATGTAATCCGCATAGCAGGCGTTATTGCAAACATAACAATATTAATATTATAAGGTTGCGTCATCATTTACAAGTATGAAACCAAATGCAATATTGGTCTTGTTTGTAGTAAAATTTATGTTGTACTATAGATGTCGCTCCATCCCATTACGATGGTTAAAGAACGAAAGGAAAAATTTCAGTTATGACGTCATTGTCATGTTAGCTCAATTGGATAGAGCATACCCCGGCAGTGGTGGATGGACGCGCGTTCGAATCCCGCAGATGTCTTAAATTTTTCCTCGCGTATATTTGTAATTTTGTAATGGTACAATTTAATGCTATAAAGAGTACTTGACTTACTAATATCCGCGTCGTGGCTCTGTTGTAGCATTTACAGTTGTATAAAGATATAAGGTAGAAAATAATTACATCATTCATAAAATCTAGATAAAAAAAATATATCTCACATTACTCCCCGACAGTGTCTGATGGAGCGATGGAACGTAATGCTTTACCTACTTGAATGACTATACTATTTCGTATCATTCTTGAATTCGTTTACTTAATTATATCGTTTGCCCCTGTGTACTGGTTACTTTTATGGTACGCTTATACCTCCTGGGGGCTTAGAACTGTAGGTTGCAAAAACGGCCCCCAGGAGGTATAAGCGTACCATAAAAGTTCCATGCAGGCTATGGGTTCTGGTGTTACAGCCATAAGACACAGAAAATATGTTTTAAAGCTCTCATGCAGCCTATATGTTGTTGGAAAAGAACGTCATAGTCGTTTTTAATTAACATGCATTTGCTTATATTATATTATTTGCGTATATGCATATGCATGATATGACGTCATAGCTCAAATCTTTCCTATCGTTCTTGAACCATCGTATTGGGATGGAGTGACATCTATAGTACAACTTGCATTGTACTACAAACAAGACCAATTTTGCAATTGGTTTTATACTTGTAAATGATGACGCAACCTTATAATTTTAATATTGCTATGTTTACAATAACGCCTGCTATGCGGATATGATGAACTATAGGAAATATTTGATTTTGATTAGTGGCATGCTAGCTCAATTGGTTAGAGCATACCCCGGTTAAAGGGGTGTATGGACGTAGGTTCGCATCCCGCACATGACTTAAATTTTTCCTATCGTATATTTGTAATTTTGTTATGTAATCCGCATAGCAGGTGTTATTGCAAACATAACAATATTAACACTCCATTACACCCGGTCTTATTTATCACGTCATTAAACGCACGGGGCACCACTGTGCCCCTTTTTTAAATGAGGATTACTTATATAATAGAAAATAAATGTAAAATATTATTAGTGTTTTCAAAATCAGTGTTTATTAATGCTTAGAACTGAAACATAGAAAGTTACTTATTTGTCGTAATATATAAAAAATACATCAATGTATAGTACCCCACACATTTACTTGTAGTATTCTTTTGGTTGAATGATCGCTTTTTCTATTCAAAATGTAGGAAATAAGGGAACTCTAGAATGACTAATGTGTTGATAAAAATAAACCCGTGCACTGTCGTTGTTACCGAGTCACTAACAAATACATCAGGGTATAGGGGACAGTTATTTAAGAAGATGACATTTTGGGTCCATTTATTTTAAAATAACAAGCAAATAATTATACCTGGGGCACACTTGTGCCCCGCGCGTGTAACGCAGTGTTAAAATCATAACTACTGGTTTTGTTATTTTTCACTGGTCTAGCCACCTGCGTGTAAGTTCATAGCTTACCACAGGGCTACAACTTCTTCAAAGTATGATAGGCGTTTGTGCTTCGTACTCATTTTGTTCATAAAGCAAAAAAGTAATTAA
Source organism: Plagodis pulveraria (assembly GCA_963890685.1). Lineage (NCBI taxonomy): Eukaryota > Metazoa > Arthropoda > Insecta > Lepidoptera > Geometridae > Plagodis > Plagodis pulveraria. The sequence goes on from OY982965.1 coordinate 10,358,816, forward strand.
ACTCACTCTAAATTCCCACTTAAATCACGTGTCCCCGCTATCAACACTGGAATGTACCTACCTACATTGAAAAGCATATGACTATCGAATACCATAAATATAAAATTCATGTCAAACAAAATAACTACGCTCAGTTCAAAATGAACCATTTATTCGACGAAACACTTTCAAGATTGCCTTGTAAATAACGTATTTCAATTCTAGAAATACCATCCTGAAGTCTTGTAAGGGTCTCTCTACCCGCCAATAACATTTGAGTGGCAAAGTCAACACCGACCAATACCGTCTGTAACAAAGTTTATTACGCCATCGCTCGCCCTACATTCGATTCCGCGGTATCGATTCAATTGATTCGCTCTAGGGAAGGTTTTTGAGTAGAATCGTCGACGTAACGACGCTGAGTAATCTAATTCTGCTGATTCAACTATATTTCCCGTCGTTTTTTGTTTCCTCTTATCCAGTTTTGTGATAAAGACGGTCGCTGAAATTGGATTTGCAGTCTACAAGCTTTTCGATGGCCTGTTGGAAATTCAATTGATTAGTCACCTCTTACCTTTTTCACGGTTCGTGGAGTAACTAGCTGGATTTCTCACTGATTCAATTGAAGGATAATTTGGCAGTTAAAGTATCTACAATTTCGTATATAGGTACTGGTATAAACACCGAGAGTTATGTGTCATTATTCAGAATCCTGAAGTCACATGAGTGTAAAGTGACATACTGTATCAGCCGAATAGTCCACTACTGAACACAGTCTCCCCCAATATGGGGGGTTGGCCGTAATCCCCACGCTTGGCAGGTGGCGTGGGGATCGCAGTGTGAGATATCAGTTCCTCAAAGTGCTGCTGCCCAACTTCTAGTGTGTTACGTATCAGAAATACATTAAAGTTGTCTTGAACAGGATATCTGTCTGACTCTCGTAGCTATTCCTTATTCATGGTAAATTGTTAATAAATGTTAAGTTTAGTGTGTTCAAAGCAATTTCCATACAAAACTATATAATACCTTTTTTTATAGCTGATAGGCCTTTGAGCGCTATCTCACCTGTTGCTAAGTGATGATGTGGTCGAACATGTTGTTCAGGCTAATCTATAATTCATGGCTCTCAAGGTCAGATGCCGGAATACAATGTTAGGGGCTTAGCGACAGGTTTTCTGTTTGGGGAGAGCAAGTCAGGCGGGCATTCGCATAATGTCCTACCATCATGCTGTAACATCTGCCATCCTAAGACAACAACCGGGACCGACGGCTTAACATATCTTCCGAAGCACTCGGTAGTAATGTTACTAGCAGACACTATCCAAGTCATGACCGCGGCGTACGTTGCTTAACTTAGCTGATCTTAAGTACGGCTAACTTTATTTAGTTTCACTTTATTCATATTGTAACCTAATCTTAATAAATGTTTTTCTTTTATTTTGCTGCTGGATTTATAAAGAAGTATGGAGTCAAGGTTAGTATACAAATTTAAAACCCAGTAAAAAGTAAAAGAGCGTCTCATTTCGTTAGGGCTGTTAAAGTGTTACGTTACAAAACGTCTGAAGAAAAATTATAATTAATATTAGTCAGACTCAAGTTTAATGTTATAGAATAATTATATTAACATGATACCTCATAGGCTTTTAGAAGGCTAACAAAATGATCAATTGACATGAGCTTGGGCGCAGGTGAATATAAAAATGTGGTCGCTGTGATGATGTGGCAGTTGTTGGTAAGGCCAACCTAGAATTACTGGCACTCAAATTGAGGGTGGTAGCTAGCGAGGTCTCAAAATTCCATAGTGCAATGTTAAACGCCTACCATCCTAAGACAATAACTGGGACCAACGGCTTAACATACCCACTAAAGAACGGAAGCACTCAAGTTGGCGTTCACTCACCCAACCAAGTCGTGATCACAGCGGACGTTGCTTAACTTAGTTGATTAGTAAAAACAACTAAGCAAGCTACGTTATACGAATACTTCAATTAGAATAACTAGGCAGTAGACCACTAGACAAATTCATCATATTATAATTCGAAATCACTACTTACTTCTTTCTACAAAAAAAATATATAAGAATCATAAAAATTCTAAACATCTATATAGGGACTGTCTTTCTTTGTTTGTCTCAGTAAAACTTACATGGTATTGCGATTTACCAAGTTGATGCAAATAATTTACTACTCGTTAAGGTTGTAAGTTCCATGATAAAGGAGACGAGAGTATTGACATCTTCTTTGTATATTATATTATAAATATGACATCAACATATCGTGCACTGTTTAACAAACGCCTTCCCCAATACGGAGGGTTTGCGCTCGGCTGGCGTTTTGGGGATCGCAGGGTAAAATGGCAATTCTTCAAAAGGCGCTGATGCTTTCCTTCTGCTATTTTTGCCTTTGTCGCCTTTTATGACAAAGCACGATATGTAGGATTGCATTTCTACCCCATGGGGAAGCACCTTATGATGTTGTTAATTTAAATAACTTATATAATTTCTTACATCTCAATAATATTTAACTACAGCTATAATATATATTTGGGTAGAGCTGGTAGACTATAGCTACACAGATAAACTGGAGATATCTATAGAGTTACAGCATTAGAAAGAAAGGCAAAATTTGAACTACCAAGGAATTTTAAACCTTTCGTCCCTAGGGCCATGCTCTTCAATGGCCGGATGGTAGCGGGTTTGAATCCAGTTCGTAGTTAAAATTTTTGCTTTCGTTGTAATTTCGTTAGCTTATTCGCCTAGCAGACGTTAGTGCAAAAATTACAATGTTAGGGATATGTATACAGAGATTTATTGGTAATCCCTACAAAAAAATATGTATTTATTCGTAGGCACCATAACAAATAAGCACCAAGTCAGCCAGTCAATGTAACTGATTTATTCTTCATTATGGGTTTAATTCAAACGTTTATATGGGTAGTCAAAGCCTAACATCAATTACAGTAGTTATTAAGATATAACCTACGATAAAATGTAAATTTATATTGAAACGCAATGAATATGATTACTTAAAACTGTTCGTCATCGTCATCACGGTCACTGATCAAATTTGATGAACAAATTATCTATGAACTTGTTTAATGTAGTTATTATGAATAAGCTTCATTTGGCGGCCTTTTTGAATTCGGGTATTTTCGGCACTTCCTCGAGAACAACTCAGTAAAGCTACCTACCACCTTCAAGTAAAAAGTGTCGCAAGCACCTAACAGTGTGTTCCGGCAAAAGTCCTTAAGAGCCAGTAAAATTACAGACACATGAGACATAACAACTGTATGTCTCAGGGTGGCGAGCATTGTGCAGATCTTAAATGCATCTGTTATAGGCAGATGTTAGTCCGCTTAACATCAAGTGGGACTCGTGCTTTATCCGTCACAATTAAATTTAAAAAACGGGATATACAGCATCCTATGTATTGATCTAAATATTATAATAAATTTAATTTAAATTCGTTGGTCCTGTTTTGGAAGTGATAAGCAGATAGCACCCTCATTCAGGATTATACTCAAACTCTATTACTAGTCTGATATATATTTATATTCTGCTGTCCAACTAATATTAAGATAATAAATATTAACTAATATTAAGATAATAAATATTAACTAATATTAAGATAATAAATATTAACTAATATTAAGATAATAAATATTAACTAATATTAAGATAATAAATATTAACTAATATTAAGATAATAAATATTAACTAATATTAAGATAATAAATATTAACTAATATTAAGATAATAAATATTAACTAATATTAAGATAATAAATATTAACTAATATTAAGATAATGGATAATAAGTTTTCGGCGGGAAATTAAAATTTTAATAGCATTTTCACGCTAGTAGTTAGGTTTCATAACCATTCTAAATGATAATGGTATTCACGAGTTTTAATTAATATATTATTTAAAATAATATAATCATATTATGTTGTACAGTAATTATACACTAATGCACGTGATTCCTTAAATAGTAATTCCTAGTACCGTCAAAAACATTAAAAAATACAAGTAATTAATGGAAAGAAATTTAAAAAAGTACGGATAAATGTATTAGACATTGTAAAAACTCTTTCCCGAACCTCGCGTTTTACGGGACGAGTACAATAGATAAACGTAATAACAAGAAATTCAAAAATATATTAAAAGTTTGAATTACGCGCCAAAGACATTGCCTTATCAGTCAGCATCCGCCTTAAGTAAATTTAAGTTTGTGTGGGTGTGTATGGTTGTTGCTATTCAACTCCAAAATAGAACTTACCTATTTTAATTAAATTATCAGGCCAATTCCTACAAAATCTGTTTTTAGTTTTTTATTAATTTTCGCAGCAAATCTACGGCGAGAACTACGCATCTCTAGGGCATTGTGGGTGCAATTCTACCACAATAATGGCTTTACTACAGACCGCTCCAGAGTTGAGAGGCCCACCTGGACCTACAGGATTGACAGGCGCTGATGGAAGGACTGGTGCTCCGGGTATGGTGGTAAGTCTTTTATAATAATTTGAATTGACAATCTGAACAAGTCGTTATATATACACTTCTGGACTCATCTATTGGCCCACCTTGTATTTTTAGTTTCGTTTGGTTCTAGCTAAAATTTTATATTAGGTCGAGCAAAAAGTTTTTATGCAGTTTTGAACCTGACACATTCACAATTTCATTCAATAGTCTTTTTTTGAATTTCGAACACAGAATTTAAAGAAACAAAAGACAATTTGGAGCCTCTTTGTTGATATCAAACAATCGAATACTAAGAAAACTTGGTTTTATTGGTTTACTTGGATTTAATTCTTGAAAAAGTGATTGATATCTTTGGTTTTGCAACAAACATTACTTATTCTTAACATTAAGGTGAGGTTCTATCAATAATCTATGGATACTTCACCTGAAGTCGCCGCCCAAGCTGTGGCACTTATTCAGGCCGGACACAGCCAAAGAAACGTGAGTGCTCAACTTAATTTAAGTCGATCTGCGGTCCGAAATGTTTATCGGAGGTACCTAGAGATTGGCGGCTTTGTTCGTCGCCAAGGAAGGCCACGATCTCGGGTCACAACTGAAAGGCAGGATCGATTGATCGTGACGACCAGCTTGAGAAATCGTCACCTTACCTCCATTGAGATACAAAACCAACTTCGCGACTTCCACGGAGTATCTGTGAGCGCTCGAACTGTTCGGAGAAGGTTAAAAGAACGCGATATGGTACCACACAAGCCAGCTAATGGGCCCAAACTAACGCGAGCCCACCGAACAGCGCGCCTTCATTTCGCACGCAGTCATTTAAATTGGACACAGCAAGATTGGAGCCGTGTACTCTTTTCTGATGAGTCTAAAATTGTGTTACATGGCAATGATGGAAGGAAGAAGGTCTACCGACGTAAGGGAGAGCGTTTCGCACAATGCTGCTTTGAAGAGAGGGTTGCTTATGGCGGTGGCTCATGGACTGTCTGGGGCGGTATATCCGCGAGCGGCAAAACTCAACTTGAGGTTGTTACAGGACCACGGCTGCCAACATTAAATGCTGAAAGGTACATTCGTGAGTGCTTAGAACCTCACGTGATACCATACGCGGACTATGTGGGCCCAAATTTCCTTTTTATGCATGATAATGCAAGAGCCCATGCGGCCGGCATCGTCAGGGAATATCTTCGGGATGTGAACATCACAGTTATGGACTGGCCAGCCAGAAGCCCAGACATGAACCCTATTGAGCACATGTGGGACGAGCTAAAAAGACGTGTTAGGGCTCGTCAGCCAGTTGCCCAGACGATGCAGGAGTTGAAAACTGCCATAGAAGAGGAATGGGAGATGATCCCTCAAAATTTCATAGAGCGGTTGATAATCTCTATGCCTAATCGTATGAGAGCTGTGGTAGATGCCCATGGAGGCAACACGCGTTATTAAATTAAACCTTTATTTGATAAACATGTTTTTTATTCAAAAATCAATTGCCTTTAACAAGGCGCATATCCGACTTGTTAGGCGTAGCTCCATGTCGTATGGTATTCTGAATTCAAATTTGAAACAATACGATCGAAAAGATGGTAAAATGTGCCAGGTTCAAAACTGCATAAAAACTTTTTGCTCGACCTAATATAAAATTTTAGCTAGGACCAAACGAAACTGAAAATACAAGGTGGGCCAATAGATGAGTCCAGAAGTGTATTATGGTTTAAGGATTAAAATAAATGTACTCAATGGTATAGCGAGTACAACTTTTTTGAAGGGCATTTTGCGAATGCCCGCCTGGCTAGAGCAACCTCAAGTAGAAAATCTGTCGCCAAGCACCTAACGGTGTGTTCCGGCAGCAGTCCTTGAGAGCCAGTGAAATTACAGGCACATGAGACTTAATAACTATGTCTCAAGGTGACGGAAGCAGTGCAATTCGTAACTTGTGACGAAATGCATCTGTTATAGGCAGAGGTTAGTCCGCTCAACATCAGGTGGGCCTCGCGCTTTTTCGGCCCAATAACCTTTAAAAAAAACTGCCACAATCTGACTGACAAACAACAACTGCCTGAGAAATAGTTGTACTCAAAAATTCTTCTATTATATCTATAGTCGACTTGTGTGGTATAGGTAGGTGCTTGGTTTTTATTTTGTGTTGTGGAGAGCCTTAATTAGATGTATCTTAATCTAATTTCTTGGTGAAATTGTTATTGTTTAATTAAAAAGTAAGCACCTACCTAGCAGTGACACCTATAATATATATCAAAATTCAAATGTGGCTTGCAATAGTAAAACTAAATCAATTTTACCAAATTACTATTATCATTCTTGATTTACTTACTATGACGCTGTTCTGCGATTTACAGGGTCAACCAGGAATTCCAGGTGATCGGGGACCAGTTGGACCTCGAGGAGAGAAAGGTGACCGAGGCGATACCGGCCCTAGAGGATTCGAAGGTCTACCAGGTCCTAAAGGTGAAGCAGGAGTCGACGGTCGCCCTGGTAATACGGGTCTTCCTGGTCCACCTGGACCTCCAGGAACGTCTGATTACAGCAACTTCGATGTAAGTATTACAGTGTTATAAAAATGCTTTTGTCGTAAATTTATAATCATAGTGAATAATAATATTAGGTAGTTATAAATAGATTCAGGCGTTACTTTGCGGAAGTCCAAATTTAATAATAACAAATATTTTTATAATTAAAAAACTCGCTCCTAGAGTCAAAACCTTCTGAGGATGCTTCGTGTATAATTGAAACGCGTCGAAAATTCTTCCAATTTTGGCGTGATATTTGTAACGTCACGTCGGTCTAACAGGAAAATTAGGCGGAATTGACACTAGATATATATATATTTTTTAAGTGTTTCATTAAAATATTAAATTATGTTTTCTTAAAATATTAAAAAAATATTTGTTATTATTATTAGGTAGTACTAGCAGCATTATGTTATCAGTTATATATCTCAGGAAATGATACTCGCTAGACAGGTATAGATTAAACTTATACATTTAATATTTAAAACACCTGACAGAAAGACAATCAAATAAATTGAAGAGATTTTATTACAGATTTATAAAGTCACATGAGTCCAAATTCAAAACTTGTAGCTCTAAAATATACCTAACTGTACACGAGCTATGATTAAAACTTAATTCCTCAGAGGCTCCTGATTAGATTTTTGACAAACACGACTGAACAACCACGCATTGATACTTGCCTTAGATTAAGGTAGCCAACTTTGTTATCTTTTAAGGCGTTTTTATCAAGGGATTAAAGAATATATATAGCAACGAAATACGATATAAAAGAGTCATAACGCTTCTTCAGAAACTGTTTAGAGAAAACTACAACCTGACGGATGAGGGTTCTTTAAAGTTATCCCATATATATCGTCTTTCAGACCGTATACGTTTGAAAATAGGAATGGATCACTTCAGTAGTAACTGATAAATCATAACATATAGTTATGGGTACCATAGCCAAAATAAATACAAAGTAAAAACGATATTTTCAATGTACCCAAAAATCTGTAAGCTTCCAGGGGAAGGTAACATAATTCTATATTAATAAGTAACCGCTTCTATATCAGAATCCTGCAGTAAATTTTACTTTGTCGTAGGTAGAGTGTTATTTAAAATGTATATTGGCGGTAAATTAGGTTATTAGTCGTTACGTAAATTGACCAGCCTTAATATAGTAGGAATTTGTGGCTTTTGTTTTAATAAGTAAAGCTTCGTAAGGAGGCAAGATAAGCATGACGAGCGGCGGACAGAAGTAAACTAAATTGAATAGCACTTGAGTCAACCTAAAATAGACTGTATTGACTTCACGGATGAAAGGGAGCATTTCTTAACTAAAAGGTTGGGCTTTGTCTGTTTATCTAAAAGACTGCTTTAGAAACATATGCCAAAAAAGACGGTTACAACTTTGTTTAATAAGTCTATGTTTAACGGCTATCATATCGGTCTCCTGTTAAACTGAAGTCAATACTTTACGTTATTTGCCGCAAGTGTCCGCTGCTCTTTACGCTTTTCGTGTGCAATTGTGTAATTTGATATCATTTTCATGCCATTCATTTCTTTTCATTTAGTCAAACTGGAAACCTAGACAGATTTATAAGGTAAGAATTACTTGGCCTACAGCTGCTAAGGCGGACGTCATTTCAAATCTTTGTTGATATAGATAAATAGAGTGATTTTGTATGAAAAGATCAGTGAAATATATAATTTAATTAATAATTCGACTTATTAAAAATGTGAAACTTCATACTCAAAAAGCAGTCATTAATATTTACTTCAAATATGCACTACTACAAACATATTTCAAAGACAACGAATCAACTTATAGCTTCGAAATGAGATCTGCCTTTAGAAACATTGCAAAGCATTCACTCACACATACACAGCTACCTAAAGTTATTTGACAAAAGCTTCAAAGGACGGCAACGGAGCCATTATTTAAAGTGTCTATAGCTGAATTCCAGTGAAGAATCGATCTGTTCTCGATTACCTTTTCATTGTCAAGTCACTTTGTTTGTGACTAAAACGAATAGCCTTTTCGAGGCAACTGCGCCCGTTTGCAAACAAACCGCTTTGGGAACTTCTGAAAAAGTACAATACACAAGCAAAGCAGTAGTCTAGCTTTATACAGAAATATTTGCTCGAAACTGTAATCTGCTTGATTAAATAGTAAAATATATCAGGATCGGGGTATAATTTACCGTCGTTTTTTTATTATTTTATTACTCAGTCAGTCTCAGTTTACTTAACACAATATATTTTTAAGTGATGATCTAGGCTCTCACTTTATATTATAAAAAGGGCCAAGTGCGTGTCAGGCCACGCTCAGTATAAAGCAGTTTGCCGTAGTAACCCGTTATCCCAATATAGCGTGATTTAGAACCCGTTGGTACAGCGCCATCTAGCGTCAGCTTAGTGAAGTTTATGTTTTTAGGTATTCTTTTTTTATGATTTTAGGTATTTATTTTAGATTATGTTATTCAATGCAAGTCTTTACCCGTTATAGACAAGCAACTATTTCATCATCTCAGTTACCTTAAACTTAAAGGATTGACTCTAAGGATTTTGTATTTGGTACAAAATTATCCAATACCCAAGTTCAACCACTATTACTGCTAAACAAATTAAGTGATCTTAACCGCAATAATTTTCCTTTAAAAATAAATAAAATACACTGTCATCATGATTTTTACAAATTTTTCAAGCCAAGAATTTAGCTTAAAGAAGTGAGGACGGCCAACTAAAATAAAAATTGCACTTTAAGGTTTAATATTTGGTAAATGCATTATTTAATCGAAAAAGAGTATTAGCGACCCCTAAATTATTTTTAAAGACCTATTTAACGATACCACGACGACATTGTCATCGGGGTAGATGACGAAAAAATTAATCCCCACTTCAAATGTAGGGTGTTGTATCAAAAATAAATTTTATTGCACCACTTTATTGGCGTAATTGATATACACACCTCTACAAAAATAACAGATTTCTAGTACTAACGGTTTCTGAAGATAACCTCGGACAGAAGAACACGAAGACGGACATGACGAAACTATAAGGGTTCCTTGTTAGGACTGTGGAACCCTAAAAAGGAGCATTGAATATTTTTTGAGTATACACTTATCTTACCGCCGTTATGCTTTAAAAAATGAGTTACATACATAGTTTTTAAACTATGTTTCATACAAAGAAAGCATTTGGTTATAAAGATGGTTTGCAATGGTACATAATTCATAGTACCGATTCCTAACAAGTAAAGTTATTTGAGATAGTACCATTGACAAATAAAGTAAAAAACGTTGGTGGATCACAATTTTAAAATTATAAAAAACGAGTCAACAACCTCTATAAACCACGTGCAAGAAAGTGCGAGCTTAGAGTCTATGATTCAGCAGGGTACCAAAGTTATTGTATATTGTTGGAAGTCTTTTTATTTAGTAGTATAAAATCGCATAAGTTCAACATTTTCTCAAACTCATACCACTGGCTTTTAAAGTCCGAAGCCAATATACTGATAACTGCTATACATTGTACGACAAAAGTGTGAAAGTGGCCCGTTCAACACTGATTTATATCGATGACACAACCAGATAAGAGGATTCCTTCCAAGCCTCTTCAAAAGTTCCTCTCTTGTACTTTACAAAACGTAAGTTAATAATAAATACCTGTATAATGATTTTTTCATTTGTTTGTAAACTGATGCTGAATACAATAATATGAAAGACAAACATAACCACGCCGGATTTCCCTGAAAGATTTGGCGCAGGTGGCTGAACATCCAACAATTAAACCAAAATAACAAAGCAAATTTCAACCAGCATAACACAGCATTATTACTTCAAAATTATATTACTAAGCATTATTTTATCAGATATTACTATCATACGTCTTTTCCTACGTACTAGGAAAGGACTAATGATAAGTATATCATTCTTCTGTTATGCTTTATAATGTGTTTATTATACGATTTTAGCTGTAGTATTGTATATTCAAAATAACCTATATGTACTAACACGGAAAGTTTTATGTAGCTCATAGGCTAGCTTTTGACCACTATGGTAAGTGATCATGTGGTCGAAGATGGTGTTCAGGCTAACCTAGAATTACTAGCACTCAGGGACAGCTGCCGTAACACACCGTTAGGTGCTTGTCGACAAATTTTATACTTGAGGGTGGTAGCTAGCATGCATGGTGCATGTAATATATTGTGGGATTTTTATGCAAGGAAAATTCCCTACCACTAGCGGTCACCCATCCAAATCATGACCGCAACGGACTTATCATTAAAGAACGGCTAAGCAAACTACGCTACGAGTGCTTCATATAATAATTCAAAATATAAAATATAGTCGTATCATTAACCATAGGATGTGTGACTTTTATGTTTGTTTGTTTTATTAATGGCATGAAAATCCCACAAAATATTAAAATGGAACATATAAACAATTCATTATACACTGCAGCACCGTATGATATCAAGAAATATTAATAACAACTTGATATTCTATTTTATTTTAAATTATTTGATTTGCATAAACTTTATGCATAAAATATTCTAAATGTTCTATAATTTTCAAAACTTTGAGACACCACTATTATGCTAATCAAAATTAATTCAAGTAATTTTACAATTGTTTTGTTTTAACATTGAAATAATTGGCGCTCAACTTATTTTTTACGTAATTAGGAATCTCTTCTTGGTTCATACGGAGGGGCCATTGGAAGACCTGGAGCCCCGGGACCTAAAGGGGATGTTGGACAACCCGGACCAGTCGGACCTCAAGGAGAAAGGGGCTTTCCAGGCCCAAAGGGCGAGCGAGGGCAAGTTGGGCAAATTGGAATCAAAGGAGAGCGTGTAAGTATTGTCAAGTCATGTATTATAATACAATAATATATAGAATAGATAATTATTATACATACATCTGCGAATGTAATTATCATACATATATGTTTGTCATATTGCAACATTTGCTACTGCTATCGATTATTTATATATAGCTGATAGGCTAGCCTTTGACCACTAGCTCACATGAAGGTAGGTGATGATGTGGTGAAAGATGATGTTCAGGCTAACTTAAGGTTACTGGCTTTCAAGGACAGCTGCCGGAACACACCGTCAGGTGCTTGGCGACAGATATTCTACTTTAGGTAGCTAGCCTGGCAGGCATTCGCAAAATGCCCTACTACCGTGTTATAACGACTGTCACCATAAGACAACAACCGGGACCGACTGCTTAACGTGCCCTTCGAAGCACGGAAGCGCTCAGTAATAATGTCACCCATCCAAGTCATGACCACAACGGACGTTGTATAACTTAGCTGATCGGTTAAAAGCGGCTCAGCAAATTTCGCTACGAGCGCTTTAAAAGTATTAAAAAATACTGTCGAATACGTGAAGACATATTGTTTCCGGTCTTGCTCCGTATTACGCATTATGGAATGTAATCCTAGGTAATTCTTACAAAACTAAATCTGATATAGGTACCTACCAACTTATGATAAATATGGTGGTTTATCAGATTTAAAAGGTTTAGCCACGCCAAGATAAAACAACAGATAAATGAAGTACTTATGTACATTATAAATGATTACACTTGATTATCATTATACAATCCAGGTTGATAATGAGTTCGTAAGTATTTACAAATACATATAATACATATTTTTTTACCGTCGGTATGCATTATTAACAAAATACTGCGAACTATATACAACACTACAGCTACTGTAACGAAAGCATTTAGACGATCTAGAAGACATTTCAGACTCACAGGCAATCCAAATGCTCCAGCCCTCTACCAGTTGACAGCGAGCCCAGCATGCTGATAGCATTGCCCTGTTAAATTGCAATGCTTATTCTTTGAGCCAAATATGTGCCAGCATTTTGAACACGCGTCGCATCAACCAAGCGCTCTGATAAGTTTTGGAAAATACGATGAGCTGTCGGTCTTCACAGACTAAATGTCTCCACACCAAACGGCTCAAATACGTATCCACTACCGAAGTTAGCATACTTGCGCCGCTTGAGTTGCACCACCGAAGTAGCGGCGGGTCGAACCCTCGCGTTGGTATATATAGTCAATATAATAATTTTGTTAATTGCTAATACATAATACATAGAATAACTGGCTGTCAATGATAGCTCCCGGAACACACCGTTTTGTTGGGGACAAATTTTCTACTTGAAGGTGGTAGATAGCAAGGCTGACATTCGTAAAATGTTCTACTACCACCACGCTATAACGACTGCCATCCTAAGACAATAACCGGAACTGATTGCTTTACATCCCTTACCAGCCCTCACGGAAGAGATCAGTACTAATGCCACTAGCGATCACCTATCCAAGTCATGAACGCAGCGGACGTTGCTCAGCTTAGTTAATCGATTAAGAACGACTAAGGAAGCTACGCAATGGGCGCTTCAAGGGTTTTATAGCAATCTTATTTTGTCTTTATAGGGACATGCTGGACCGCAAGGCGATCGCGGAATGAAAGGTGATCGAGGAACTTCTGGTAACGATGGCAGACCTGGCCTACCTGGCGCTAATGGTAGACCATCAGAGAAAGGAGAAAAAGGTAAAAGTATCACAAAGTAACATTCAGAGTTTCTGATATCACAGTTTATTTTTTATAGTGTAAACCTTACTTGATACCCCTTTATACCTATTCGTAATACCATATGCCAAAGATCGCCTAGTTTCCTGTTTGCTGGTCGTTCGAAAAACTATAATATGAGTATCACATTACATTTCTCAAAACCGGCTTGCGCAAGGTCAACCTAATGACTTCTAGCGGACAGCCAAAAAACAACATACATTGTAGAATACGGTGGTATATCTGTACGTTCTACATTGCCGTTTACAACTTTTTTTTCTAATGGCGATAATGGTATACTAACTTCATTGGCTCCGATGTCATTCAGAGCCAATGAAGCCAATTGTTTCTCAATATTGTAATGAGGAAGAAACTGAGTCAGTATTCTATATTGTTTAATATTGGGTTATTTTTATTTTATGTCCTTTGGAAAAAGGATTTAACAATCAAATACAGGTAGGTAAGATACTCCTCCGGCCGAGGTATAGACCTCGGCCTCTTGATGAAAATCGCATAATGCTATGCAAATAGCAGAATTTTGTTTATCGTCTCCATAGATGATGAACGATTTCCGAGTCGGACAGTGGTATCGGATGCCATCGTCCAATACAACTGGCCGACTCGGAAATTGAACCAAAATCTCAACATTCAAAAGCGACGATTTATTTGCACCAATTAACATTCAATTAACAATAAAAATCATATGATTCTATTACAAAATTACAACGACATGAAAAAATATAGTCATTTGCAGGATTCGAACCCGCGCCACCCACCCCTGTACAACATGACATATAACTTTGTAAAGTAATCCGCGGAGCATGCGTCATTGCATATATAAAAATCAAATGATTCTTCTTTCTTATGTGTACAATTGAACTATTTTCATATTGTAGGTGAACAAGGCAACCCTGGACCACCGGGTCCTCCAGGAACTGGTGTTATCAATCCAGAAGATCCCGAGTTTTCTGCTTCAGGTACTTACAAAGTCGTATACTTTATACATCTCACTCGTATATTTTTCTCAATGAATGGCCAGAAATTGAACTGCGTATTCGAATTACTTAGTTTCTTTATTATTATTTAACTATAAATATAACCATATTCGTGATCCGAAGAGCATTTGACCAGTTCTTCAGTTGGCTTGCGACATGAGTAAACTAGAATGGTATAGGTTGAGTCGAACCCGAAATACACAACAAAAATACATAAACTTTTGAGTGTTTTAAAATTCTATTAGATGGTATGGTGTTCACTAGACTTATTAGAAATGTCCAAATTAAGATCTGCAATGCGATCGATTTGTATTAACTCCTTTTGGATATTCATTGAATAGTCTTGTGCATAATGTATGTTTAAAAATATAGTGAAGTTTGAAAACAGATTGAGGCTGCTAAAGTTTAAACTCAATTAATATGGTATTGTTTAACGAATATTTTTTACTAACTACAATATTTCACAATTTATTTTTTTAATAATAAATTATACCCGAAGAATATGGAAATACAAATCATATCAGCTATTATCATACTTAAGTACCAAATTTCATGATACTAATATCATTATTTATTTTATAATATGATAAAATTACATGAGCTCTACGCTGTCAGCACATATACCAGATACCTTTCAAATATGCATTTTACTCATGTTAAGGTGCAAGAGGAATTAATATCTATAATATCAGTATTGCGAATTATAATAAGTAGGTAAATTATAATAAAATTGTGTGCCGGTTTGTTTGTCCTTCTTGCATACATTAACGGAGTAACTTGATTCTTACATAATCGGGATGAAAAAGCAGAGATAGTCCACTTTTAGCATACGTGTTCAGTTAAAAATATTGAGTGCTAGTCACCGGTGAAGTCACTTACATTATCATTTATATCGCATTAATAAAATACCTAATGATAAGAATGCAAGTAGTTATTATTGTATTCAGTACATTTCATATCTTATTATAACATACCTATAGTTATATCTATGGCTTGAGATATTCAGATATTATAATAACATTACTGTTCTCACAGGCCAAGTCTCCGTCACTGGTTCTAAAGGGGATAAAGGTGAAAAGGTAATTGTTTGTTTATTATGTTTTCTATAGTTCACTTTATTTTGTATGCTCTCTTACGTGTTCATGTTCTATGCACAGCCTGTGTAATGCCTTGAAAGTATTTTCGGCTACTTACTTCAAGTAGAAAATAACCTAAAATTACTGACTCTCCCCCGTGGGGTGCCGGGTTAGAATTGCACCGTGTCCCGACTAATACCGTTGGTGTCGTAAGAGGCGACTAAGGGAAAAATACTGGAAGGTGGGCAGCAGCATCTTCCAAAGAACTACCACCTTACAATGTGATCCCCAAGCCGTGGGGATTATGGCAAATACCCCCTTAATAGGGGAGGCTGCGTTCAGCAGTGGACGAGTCGGCTGTTACAGTAAACTAGCTCTCAAGGATAGCTGACGGAATGTGTTTCATCAGCTATCCTTCCGTCAGCCAGTAACTCTAGGACAACTAACATCTTCTAACATCTTCGACCACATTTTCACGTACCATCAGGTGAGATAGTGGTCAAAGGCTAGCCTATCAGCTACAAATAAATAAAAAAGATTCAACATTCAAATTCAACCTATACGTTAAAGATTGTAGAATTCTGAATAGTGTTTAAAGATAGATTCTAACGAACCATTTTATATTCAGGGTGAAAAAGGTACCCGTGGGGTGGATGGCTCACCAGGATTTCCGGGTAAAGATGGGAAAGGAGGTGAACGAGGAGATATTGGGCCCTCTGGGATGCCGGGAATGGCTGGACCTCCGGGATCTCCGGGTCTTAAGGGAGAACGTGGAGAGAGGGGACCTCCAGGTCCTATCAGTGTCACATCACCTGGGTCAGATATCATTACTATAAAGGTAATTATCCAATCTTACATAAACACATACGGGTTATATATTTCTAAAGTTTTCACGCTGTAAAATTGTAGATTAGTAGCTCGTAGAAGTTTTTTAATTTTAAAATTACTTAAACTCTGTATTAACGCCATCATTAACATTACATGCAGCCTCTACAACTTCAAAAACGCTATTACTTATATTATATGATCACGTCTACAAATGATCTAATGTTTTGCTCTTTCTAATGCCATTAACTTCAAACAATATTTTATACAAAATAGGAATGTCTTATATACATATATATTATTTATATTAATATTATTTAGTAGCTCTGTCCCGAAGTTCACATTACATTTCCCCTTAAAGTTTAAAATTGCTAGCTGATGAAAGGAGACTTGGCTCATAAAAGTCCCGAAATCCGCTTTCATCAGCAACCAATGTCTTACAGGGGATTTCGCTGTCAAAAGTTCCAAAATCCCCTTTAAGATGGGATGGGATTTTGGGACTCGGGTCTTAGGGCCCGACTCGTGTCCGTATTAAGCCGACTAACCTCTGCCTATAACATATGCATTTCGTCACAAGTGACGAATCGCACCGCACCCGTCACTTTGAGACGTAGTTGTTAAGTCTCGTGTGCCCGTAATTTCACTGGCTCTCAAGGATTGCTGCCGGAGCACACCGTTAGGTGCTTGGCGACAGATTTTCTTCTCGAGGGTGGTAGCTAGCCAGTGGGGCATTCGCAAAATGCCCTTCCACCATGCGGTGAAGTTCAAGCCAGCGGTGAGGATCGAACCAGGGACCTGCGGCACGGCAGTCCATAGCTATTACCGCTCGGCCATCGTGGATGATAGTGCAATTTGTCGTTGACGAATTGCGTCCACTTAACATCAGGTGGGTCTCGGGCTAGTTCCGCAACAAAAAAAAAACTAACAACTAATTTAAATTTAAAAATTTTAACTAACTCCCGCCACATATCTTCTTAAGTTATAGCTAAGAACTACCTTGATCACGACCACACAACCAATAAAAGCAATAAAATAAAACAATGAAAGCCGCATCAATATCGGCCCATTCTTAGGAGCTACGATGTCACACAGATATTTGACGCATATGTGAGTGTCTGACTCATAATTACAACACCCTTCGTATTGTATCGGGAGGTGAAAATCTGGTTCAAAATGACATCAAGGTATAAGTATTGTAATGAACAGAACAGTACTTCGGCTCCGATGTTTCCAGTGTGGTGGTCGTCTCAAGAATGGAATGCCCCACTCCTCCGCTCTTCTTCGTGTCAACACTCGTTTTAGCGGGAAATCACTCTGCCAATAACAGAGCGTGTCGTATGTTTTATCCAACAAATGGCGGCGCTACCGTAGCTTTGGTGATGCCATTACCAACATCCGCCAACTGATCAGTATAAAATATTTATTTCCGTTCAATAACACCATAATATCGAATGAAAACATAACAGTATATACAAAACCTCGTACAATTTTTTTACTACTGATAGTCTAGCATTTGTCCACAATCTCACCTCGGCCCTTATTCGTTATGACATAAGAGATTCCTTGCAAATAACGCGTGACATCACAACCTGCTGTAAACCAAAACGCATTCGATAACGTGCTACATGGAGTCTCCGAACGGTATTTTGTTTGCCACACGGTAATTCGTAAATGGCTCTATCATCGTTAAAATAAATACTTGAAAGTTCAAAGCGAGAGAAGCGCTCGTAGCGAAGTTTACTTAGCTGTTCTCAACCGATCAGCAAAGTTAAGCAACGTCGCGCGCGGTCATGAGTTGGATGGGTGACCGCTAGTGACATTACTACTGAGCGTTTCCGTGCTTCGGAGGGCACGTTAAGCCGTCGGTCCCGGTTGCCCTCTTAAGATGGCAGTCGTTATAGCATGGTGGTAGGGCATTTTGCGAATGCCCGCCTGGCAAGCTACCACCCTCAAGTAGAAAATCTGTCGCCAAGCACCTAACGGTATGTTCCGGCAGCTGTCCTTGAGAGTCAGTACTTCTAGGTTAGCCTGAACAACATCTTCGACCACATCATCACTTACCATCAGGTGAGATAGTGTTCAAAGGCTAACCTATCAGGAATAAATAAAAAAAAAGAGTATTTGAACGTGTAATGTTTACTTCTACTTTTGTGTTGTAACAGTCTCGTACGATGATTGTGTTAAAATAATAACATGTTGGTTATTACTGGTAGGTTAGTAATTATTTTGACATTGAAACTAACCGGCACTCGTATATCTGTCATTAAAGTATTTTCACACGCGTTTTTTCTTTTGAAAACTGGTAATTTGCATGGTGGTAGAGCATTTTGCGAATGCTCGCTTGGCTACCATCTTCAAGTAGAAAATCTGTCACCAAGCACCTATTTGTGTTCCGACAGCTGTCCTTGAGAGCCAGTAATTTTAGGTTAAGCCTGTTAACACCTTCGACCACATCATCACTTACCGTCAGGTGCGATTGTAGTCAAGGGCTAATCTATCGGTAACAAAAAAAAAGTATTAGTATATCTAAAGCGCTCTTGGCAGCCATCTATGATGTTGGAACTAAATATATTTGGTGAAAAGTTGGTGTTACGTTAAATTGTGAGGATATTTTTCAATTTCACCAAACAATAAATGATAATTTTAATTGCTAGAAACAACAAAATATGATAGACCTTTGTCGCCATTCTCGTTTAATGATATTGCAATATAAAAAGACTGCAACATCATTCATATCAGTAACATGAGAAATAAAAAAAATGCCGTGATATTGACTTTTATGAATTTTCACATCAGGTAACTGTAGGCTGTAGCAAAGGATATGTTATTTAATTTAGTGTCAAAATTATACCGTAGAATTTGGCTGTATAGATACATCCTTTTTATATGTCCTTAGTTATTAGTTAGCTGCTAGTGCAACTCCCAAACTTCACTCACAAACATTGTATTTATGATGTTATTGTGATTTTTGGATCCAGTTTTATGGCTAGACAACTTCTTGACTGCCTTAACTCCTTGGTAACGTTCTCGTAGATATACCCAATACATCCTCGTGCCTTGTTCCTTTCGGGTACTGATCAAGGAGTTGAAATAGTTTTGAAGCACATTCGTTTGTGTAAGTAGTTATATGCTGCGCATGTTCTTCTTAATCGCCTTCTATGGCATCTACTAGGATGACTAGGAGATCTGCATGTATATTAACAGTATTATTTTTCTTTAACAGGGGGACAAAGGTGAACCTGGACTAAGAGGAAGACGGGGCAGACCTGGACCACAAGGACCTAGAGGTCTTCAAGGTATTCAGGGGATACCTGGACCTCCAGGCAAACCTGGGGAGAAGGGGGACATTGGCTTACCAGGTTGGATGGTAAGTGGTTACGTATAAAGGAATATGAGAATTATTTTGATTAGCATTGACGTGTTCTGAACAAAGAATATTATTTTTAATTGCAGATTAGTTAGCCTTTGACCACAATATTACCTTTTACCACAATATTAACAATATTAGACCATGGTAAGTGATGATGTGTCAACAGGCTTAACTTAAAATCACTGGCTTCCACTAACAGCTATTGCTGTTAGGTGCTTGGCGAAATATTGTATACTTAAGATTTACGCGAATTGGAAGTTTACCACGCGGAAAACTTCCAATTCGCGATGAGATATGAAACATGGAACTTCTGCACGGCTATCCAATCCACTGTTTATTTATTGACCTATGTGTTTATTACATTTTTATGTTTGAATACCAAATCTAAAAGTTAAAATACCTTATATTATGATAATATTAGGTATTGTAAAAAATCTGGTATGCTAATTCAGGTCACGAGTCTGCACGGCATTGAATAAGGATTAATAACTATTTTTTTACTTTTTGCACCAACATGTTTTGAAATAGTTATTTAATCTGTCAGACGCATTGAACATTTGCTTTTGCGAAACAATTATGTACATAAGTCAACGTGTATCTTTGTCTGGATCATTTAGGCTATTGAAACGAATAAGTACATTATTATTATAAACACAAAAATATTCGACCAAGTTAAATATTAGGTATTTGATTTGATTTGTTATGCTTCATCCTAATTTGGAAGCATAAAAAAATTTTATGTATTAAATATACTTCATTTAAATTTGTTACTAACCTACTTTTACAGTGTGCCCATAAACTTCATGAAAAAATATATTTTTCTTTCGGTTTTGTAGAAAATAAATTGATCGATATAGTCAATTAGTTTATTAACGAGCTATTTGGTGTAGAATTTTTAGTTTAGGATTGACTGATTTTAAACAGGAAATGTGAAATGTCCTAAGAAAACTAATTTCTATGATATTACTTAGATTATCTATAATACTAATTATGTGGGAAATGCTCGTCAAACGAAGCATTAGACAATAAATGCTCAATATTGCAATCATTGGTATTTAATCAAGGATTTAACATTAGCGTTTGCATCAGTACTATTTTCAATATTTTAACCTGATGGAGGATAATAGAAATTCACGTAATTTAATTATTATTAATTTGCGTTTAAGCTAAACTCTCCGACGACGTTGTACTATTAACAGGTACAGGGCATTTCACTAAATAATGATATTTTCAGGAACAAAGATACATTCATCCATTTAAAACCGATTAAATTATGATTTTGAACTTTGATATGTATATTATTTACTATATTTTAAAGAATAATTATTTTGTAAATACAAAATTATCTTATAAAATGTCACGCACACTTTGCCTATACTAAATATCATTTAGGGGTTAACATAAAACCAAAACCACTAAACTCTTACACAATTCTTCGGAAAACAATGCCCATTCTGGATTTCATCTATAAAAATAAAGTTTATCTCCATTACTATCCTCGTCAGACAATAAGGTTGAAAGTTGGAGCATTGTCGGTATGGTAAAAGACTGGCTTTGTAGTTCATTGAACTTTTGTACCAGGAATAATTACAATGTAATTAATGTTTGTCTCTCTTTTATTGCACACTGATCAGAACAACAAGGTAAATAATGTTTAAGCTTTATCATCATCATCCTTTTACCCGTATCCCACTCCTGTGGAGTATGTAGGTATAACATGTCTTCTCTATTATAATAATAACACAAAGACAATACAAGGACATGATTTTCAAATATTTCTATAGAATATTTTTCCCTAAGTCGCTTTTTACGACAATCCTATTAAGGAATTGTCCTTAAATGCTGAAGCTGGGAACTGTACGTCTATTTCACATGTTTAATCTTTTTATATATTTGAACTAATTTCTTTTATAACAGGTGAACTTTTACTTACTAAAAAAATATCACAACACAAAATTTCAATATTAACTTTTCACTCCTTGTACAGGGACGTCCTGGAACATTGGGCCCCCCTGGTACCCCTGGTCTATCAGGCCCCAAAGGCGAAAAGGGGGAACCGGGTGTCAATATTTTGGACGTGTCTATGGTAAGTTAACCTTTAAATATTTGTTTAATATTTGTTAGTCGTCACTTTCGTATCCTTTTTCTTCTACTTACCCATTGTCCTAATCCTAGGTTTTAAAATATGTTATTTTAGAAACACAAAAGACAACACAAAACCATATTGCTTTGGTTTTATGGCCAGCCAACATCTCCTTGGGGATTCTCGTTGGTGTAATACCAACTGCATATTAAAGTGTTATACCAAAAGTGATCTGACCGTTTATGGTTCGGTATCCACGTTTCGCTTGATATATATATTACAGTATAGATAGACTAATGGAATAATGGAGTCTAAACGATTTATTTTTTAATAAAATGTTCACAAATAAATTTTTGAACTGCACCTAGTTGGATCTGTATATTATATCTGTATACTGCATAGTATGCAGTATGCAGATATAATATGTACATATCGGGAATAAAACATCACATTTTCATTAAATAATCATATATATTAAGCCCCATTTAGCGCAAAACACTTAGGAGAAGACAATGTATTTTCTTTTTTTGAAGCATTTTATAAAGGCGTTTTAGAAATATATAATTGATTAAAATACAGTCTTTGTTTTTTTTCTTTTGATAGGTGTTTGTAATTTGTATTCTGTTGAAAATAACATCACAGATATTTTGGCCGAGAAATCTAGTTATTGGATTTCATGCATTCGACATATCAAATTCAAAATAACGTGTTGTAAATGGTAAACACGTCATGGGTTTAAAGAATTGTATTGTAATTTATTTTTACGTTTATTTAAAACCATAATACCAATACCTCGGCAATTAACCCACAAGCACAATTCTGTACTGCAATCGAGCATATAGAGACACAATACCCAATATCTAATCTATATTCTTAAGAACAACGTTTGCAAATCGACTCTTTACGTTTTTACTTCCCTCTTCCGTATTCTAAGTGGAAGACCGCCAATGAATCCTTCAGAAACGATTCCTGTGGGTTCGGGCAACGGGTTCCGAACACTGCAAGCAGCGGGTTCAACTGTATAGTTTTGTAATACTGCAGCCAGACCGGCCATACTCTGCATCTGACCTAAACGTTCACCTGTAAAGAAGTGGACATCGTTTATTTCATACCTATAGATATATGGCATTAATTTATTGTAACATTGCCTATTTATTAAGTACTTTGTTTGTTAATGAACAGATTCAGGCGTTCTTTGCGGAAATCCGTATTTAAAAATAACAAATATCTTTAAAATATTTTAAGAAAACATTAAATGAATAAAATTAAAATAGGATCGAGACTGAACTGTCTCGATCTTGCGCTCGAAGAGTCAAGACCTCCTGATGATGCAAAATGCATCAAAAATCTTACAGGTTTGGTTGCGTGGCGTTTGTGACGTCACGTCGGCTTAAGAAAATGAGGCGGAATTTTCACTATATATATATTTTACTATTATATACTGTTTATATTTTTTAAGTGTATTATTAAAGTTTTAATTTAATGTTTAGTTTTAAATATTTTTAAAATATTTGTTTTTATTTTTTTGTATGTATCTTGGGGATAAAAAAGTAGTGTTAGTTAAAAAAAGGTGAAGACTCTGGACCATTACTTAACATTTTAGAATAACCCAAGAATTGTCCGACTCGAGGATTGAATCTAGAAAGTCAAGATTCCAAAGCAACTCTTGATGCTATTCTACTAAATATTCAAGAATAAATTTATGATTATTAAAATAAAGATCAGTAACAAGTCAGTTCCGAGGGAGGCTTTTGTTGTCTTCCAGCTGATGATGATGAGATCAGTTGACCTTCTTACTAATTGATTAATTGACCATATGTTTGTGGTCTTATCAAAAATAGAATATGTGAAAGACCGTCGCAGTAGCAGGGATTATTTATAATGTGGCCCAAATACAATGTGCCCTCAAAAGTATTATTTTCTGATTACGTTTTGGCCGCAAGAGTTCGGCACATCGAATAGTATCCAAATAAAATAAAAATTATATAATACTGCTTTGTTCACCCGAGACATTAAATTATCGTCAATTGCTATTAAATTGGGTTTATCATAGTCCTACATAAACGGCTTGGCAGCTGCACTAATAGAAATGGCATTGGCGTCGAGACAACTTCCTTTATTATAACAATTAAAGAGTATGTTCCAGCAGTTTCAGTATATCGAGAGAAAAGTGAAGATTGTGAAGTGAAGAACGTGTTTTTCTCAAGGCACAAATTATTTAATCCCGTTTCCAGAAACATGTCTATATCTATTCTTCTAAAGTGGATTCGGAATAATTTATTTGTTTAACAAAAACAAATATAAATATCAGTAAATTTCAATATCTTCCCTCATTGTGAGTAAGGAGTACTAATTTTATTTGAAAACATATGTTTTCACGGTCAAATTGTGGCAGATATTCGAATATTCTGGAGTCATATCCATATTCCATGCAATAATAATTACTTATGTATTTTGACTGTATGCCTGTTTGAGACTTCATATCTAAACTGATTCTAATTAACGTGAGATTTGCGTTAATTTGTTTTGATTTAACATATTACAGATTTTCACAGTTTTTCTGGAAAGTGATGTAAATTATACGCACAAATTCATCATTTAAGCACAAGAAAGTCATAAAAAATAAAACCACTATATTATGTTGAAAGAGTTAAATGTTTTGTCAGATATAAACCTACAAAATGCACTAAAAATTAAATTAACTATTTTTATTTTACACCTACCAGTGATAATGAGAACATCATCAATATACCTAGTCGAAGCCAATGAAGTACGCATTATCAGGTAGGTATAACTCAAATACTACTCGTCATATCACTCATATTTAAATGGCACCAAGTGACCCGAGAATTCGATTCGATTCGATTCGAGAAGAAAAAGAACATCAAAATCGTTAAATCATGTAAAAAATTATGAGGTAACAAACAAACAACAATCAAATTGAGAACGTCTTCCTTTTTTGAAGTTGTTCAAAAATAAACGTTTATTGATGTGACTGTCACTTTTTTAAGCCAAGCTGGTTTACTTAAATACATCAATATTTAAAAAAAAATACTATAAATGAATTCCTTAGTGACAAATTTAAATGATAATTAAAAGGATCGGTCGCTATACTTCTATTAGTTATATCTGTTGCTATAGCCAAAATGGGTCATATGTAATACTTTATAAAAATGTATTTATGACCAGCATGTTACACCACATATGATGCAATAAAGAAATGAGAATACTTTAAGTTAAGATTCGTTTGAATGTTTTCCGTTTTGTTACTGAGTAGGTTATAGGTAGGTCAACTAAAAAATTTGAACTCAAGGCCGTCAAGCCAATAGTGAGCTATTTATAACATACATGCTTACTCATTGCATACTATACCGTTTGCCTAACCTCAGTTTTGGATATCTTCGTAAAGATCTGAATATTTTCGATGAGTAGTTTTATAATTTTAGACAAATTTAAATGACTAACTAAAGCCACGGAAAACTAATTAGTACTTAGTAGATTAGGATAAAAATCCTGTGTTGTTTCTGCAATGTTATTTTTGTAAAAATCAAACTTTAATATTACTCTGCCTTAATTCCTTTATTTGTTCCTTATATTACGCAACGCCTTTCGTATTCATGTTAGAAGTTATTAGGTTCTAAATTGATATTCATGTTGATTTGTCATTATATACTTACTTTTTATAACTACTAGGCATCTATCTGTTTAACTACAACATTACAATATACACATATTGTTAGAGTTGGCTTCGCTTTTATGATCTTAAATAATTGAGATTTCAAATTCAAACAATTAAAATGCTCACTTATTTGGCTCAAAGAAAGAGCAATGCAATTCAACGGGGCAATGCTGCCAGCATGCTGGGCACGCTGCCAACTGCTAGTGGGCTAGAGACTACAGCTACTAAAATAAAAGCATTTGGACTCGTAGGCAGTCCAAATGCTTTTATTTTAGTAGCTGTAGTGTTGTATATAGCCGTAATAAGAATTTGAACAATAATATACTTAATTGATTGATGGTTAATTACTATTTATTTTTATGACGACCGAATAAACAGACCTGCTTCAATTATTTCTTTGCCTATAACTAGCACAGACTAATCAAAATACATTCTTACGAGTATAATAATATCAACTACGTAGGTATTATAATCAATAATTTATAAAAGCTTTTATGACTAGCTGTGTTCAATGTACGTATGGCCTGTTTTACGAGAAAAAGGCATACTTTTTGTCACCTTTCAATGCCAGAGTTTGGTTTTAAAAGGTCTTGTTATAAAGATAATTCTAATATTGTTAATTTTATGATAAAAGTGACATGATACTGTAATTTGGATAGTAATACACAAAATTACATTTTAATTGAAGGATTAACCTTGGCCTTTCCATACATTATCTCTGTAATAGATTAAATTCCAAAAAAATAATTATTTATTGTTTATAAATATTTATGGTTTTTTTATGTTATTTTGACGGAACAAGCACGAGTCCTACCTCATGTTAAGCGGAATAACCTCTGCCTAGAACAGATGCATTTCATCATAAGTGACGAATCGCACTGTGCCCGTCACCTTGAGACGTAGTTGTTAAGTCTCATGTGCCTGTAATTTTACTGGCTCTCAAAGACTGCTGCCGGAACACATCGTTAGGTGCTAGGCGACAGATTTTCTGTGTAGGTATGCCCTTTCACCATGCGGTGAAGCTCAAGCCGGGGTGGGGATCGAACCAGGGACCTGCTAGCTATAGCTCTTATCCATATGTCCATAGCTATTACCACTCGGCCATTATTGCTTCAAAATGTTCTATTAAGTTTATAATGTGTTTCTCTTAAACTCGTAACTATTAACAATTACAGTGAAGAAAAAGAACTAAAAATATGACTATTGTATATTTTTTTACTTACCAACACATGCCCTAGGTCCTTGTCCAAAAGGTAAGAACACAAAATTTTTGATAAACTCCTTCGCAGCACCATCACTAAATCTTTCAGGGTCAAACTTCTCAGGCTCTCTAAAATATTTGGGATCTCTATGAATCGCCTGAATGGGTAGCATAACCTTCACTCCTTCATTAATAGTCAGATTTATCTCTGGTATTGTGTATTCTGGTACCGTACACATTCTTAATAAATATCCAACTGAGGGATACATTCTCATTGACTCATAGAAAGCCAACTCCAAATAGTTCATCTCTCTCACTGCATCATAAGTAAGCTTTCCGTTGTGGCGGGCTAACACTTCATCAATTTCCTTTTGTACTTTTTCTTGACATTCAGGATTGAAAGCCAGTTGATGCAGCGTGTAACTTGATGCTGTAGATGACGTTTCAAATCCAGCCCCAAAAAACACAAATACTTGAGCAGTCATTATCATTTCGCTTAGTTCCATTTCTACAATCTTAGGTGTGCCATTAGCGTTTTTTTCCTCAATTGATTCACCTACAATTTTACCTTTTTGTTTCAGCTCTAATAACAAGTCTATGAAATCATTTCTTCCTGAAGGCTTATAATTTCTGTCCTTTATTACTTTTTGTACCAGTTGGTGCATAGTGGTTTCAAGTTCTGGGGTTAAGAAGGTCAAGTTTTTGCATAACTCGGGGAATATAAACTTTAGAGCACCGGAAATCGCATCTCTAAAATTTCTTTCGAATATTCTTTTCCCTAGTTTCCTGAACTCTGAATTTTCATCATTCAAAGAGTCCATGTTAATGCCAAAGCCGCACGCTCCGATAAAATCAGTTGTGTACCTTGCCATCAGTTCTCGAACATCATAATATTCTCGATGACTCACTTCCTCTGTTATAATTTGCAGTTTTTCAGCTCGCTCCGTAATGATAGGAAACATAGCCTTCAATTTTCCAGTGCTAAATGCCGGAGTAAATCTTTGACGTATAAGCCTCCATAAATCTCCATCCGCGAAAAACAAATTTTTCAGCAAGGGCTCTATTACAGTTTTGTGTGGATTAAATCCCCTCGCATAGAAATATTGGAAGTCCGTGACGAGAATCCTCTTTATTATATCCGGGTCTCTAATAACCAATTCCGGGCTGGTGCCTCTGTAAAAGCCGACAACCTTTTCGTTTTGGTATTTTTCGTACATTTCAGTGGCCATCATACACATGCTGGCTTTTTGAAGGAATTGTTTGATGTTATTGCCGACGTATGGAAGTGGTTCGTCATGTTTAACGCCTTTCTTTTTCCAATAACTGAATGTCCTTACTCCGTACCAGTAGAAGAGCGTGATAGCGACGATCGCTAAATATATAAACATTTTGCACTCACTATCACACACGAGTTGTCGCGACGATATCGTGCGCCGAACTACTAGATTGGAAACTATGTTTGTGTACTTATTTCGTGCGCGAATATCTGTGTATCTGGTGATAAGTAGTTTATTTATCTTTTGTCTTTTTATATAATTCTTTAGATAAAATTAGCAGTGAATGTGATAATTTGGACGTTACAAATTGAAGTTTCTAACACAATAATGTTTGTAATTTAGAAATGTAGTAAAAAGTCTTGTATTAAATAATATTTTTCTTCAGCGAAATTGTAAAAAAAAATATATAAATCATCATAATATATACATTGTTAAAGACTTATGATACAATTATGGTTGACAAATGTGAGAGTAGCAGAAACGAAAAATAAACATCATCTTCTTTCTACCATTTGTTTAACCTATCGGAACAATTCATACTTATCATCTCTCAGGTTCCTTGAATTCTACGAATAGTTCGTAGCTTGCATTTAAATAAATAAACATACTATGGTCTTATGTTTATCTGGTACTTTTCAGTTGAAAACATTAAGTATTTAAATATATAGGTAATGCAATATAGTTTATCTAAAAGTGTATTTTCCGTAGCGCGGGCTTTATGCAGTAGTTAAATTTTTCTTCATTAAATTAGTAAGATGAAGACGAAGTGTTCTCCCTCGTGGTTTCCATCAGTACGACAAATCAGTAGGACCACGAGAAAACGGTCATTTTCTCTAATATCACAAAGGACGACAGAAGAACATTCCCTTTGATTAAAAATATTGGCCGTCGCCATATATTGCTATATTAATAAACCCTCCTAAGTAATGTTATTGCTGGTTAGGGGTTATATAATTGCTGCCTCTCGGATAAGAGCGCTTTAGTGCGCCTAATTTGACAACACCCCACTCACATCCACGTTAGTATAGAGCAACATTTTCCCTTTGTCGCCTTATTTAACAGGAGGATAAAAGTACATTTACAATTTTTTTATGTATTTTCATCTAGAATGGGGATACATTTTTTCCAACAACTGCTGCGAGGCACGATACCTGACACTGCGATGTTAACCATCAAAACAGCCTTTTTTATTGCTGATAGGTTATGCTTTGACCACTATCTTACCTGATGGTAAGTGACGATGTGGTCGACGATATTGTTTAGGCTAACGTAGAATTAGTGGCTCTTAACACTGCACAGCTACTGGAACATACCGTTAGGTGCTTTGCGACAGATTTTTCTAGGTGGTAGCTAGCCAGGCGGGCGTTCGCAAAAGGCCCTTGAAGTTGAAATAAGACCATGAAATACCGTACCACCATGAAAAAAAAGACTTAACACTTGTTAAAAGAAATATCAGTCAGAACAGTCATGAAAATATTTAAATCGAATAAATATTTTAATATAAGTAACATTTGAAGCAAAGATAATGCAAGCAGTTAATTCATAATTATCACAATATTATAACAAGATGGTTACCAACTGAAATAATGTTATACATATACAATTAAGCTACCCATGTACTACCACTGTGCCTACTTAACTTTCAACTTTAAACTTTGTCGTAAGTAAAGGGTAAGGTAGTTTCTAACACTTTAACCCTTAAGATCCAGGCTTTTTATAGCGGGATATTCCAAAGGGACTCCTTTCATAAAACAAACTTTCTTGTGCCTACGATGCCATAAAGTTTGAGAATTCACAAATCACGCTTGTACTACCCTTTGCTGGGTTGTGGCTTAATATAATTTTGAAGAGGAATTTAACAGCACTTAAAAAGGAGTTTGACAATCATATTTCTTTATAATCGTAACTTTCATATTTTATGAAAAATGTTAAACATTGTTTATTAAATTAACCTTATTCATACATATTGTTCAATATGTACTTATGCGTATAGATATGTACAATTGATTGCGTGATAAAGAAATGAGGAGAAAATACTCCGTTTAAAAAATCTGTCGAGAATGGGATTTTAGTTTCTTTATTTCTTTTTTTATTGCTAGTAGGTAAGCCTTTGCCCACAATATCACCTGATGACAAGTGATGATTGGTCGAAGGTGTAAAATTATTTAATAAAATTATTAAATTTCGATAACTGAAGCACTTGTAGAGAAGCTTGCTTAGTCTTTCTTAAACCGAACGTCCTTGCGGTCGTGACTTGAATGGGTAGTGCTAACTGCTAGTGGCATTACAGACCGCTTCGTGCGGCTGAGGACACGTTTAGTTGTCGCCGATCCCGGTTGTTGTCCTAGGACAGTAGTTGTTATACCATGGTGGTAGGGTTGCAAATGCCCACCTGGCCAGATACCAGCCTCAAGTAGAAAATCTATCGCCCAGCACCTAATGGCGTGTTCCAGCAGCTGTCTGATAATTAATTCAAGGATAGTTTGAAAAATATCGTCGACCACATCATCACTTAACATCAGGTAAGATAGTGGTAAAATGCTAGCCTAGCAGTTATAAATTTACAGCTGGCAGGTTAGTCTTACCTTAATTTTCTCTCTTGACTCTTAACACAGTTGCCGGAACACACCGCTAGGTTCGTGGTAACGGATTTTGATAAATGATTTATTTTCTTGTGGTTATAGGTAGTACATAAAATGTGGTGTCAAATCAATTAATCATAATTCGCTAGATCCGATTAATTAGCATACAAGAGCTATATACATAAAATACATTTAAAAAAGAAATGAGATGCAATTACAATTAACTGTCGTAACTTTATAGCATCATCAAAGATTAACAAATACTAAAATGTCAAAATAATTATAATACATTGAAAAAAATCATGTCAATAATACAATATGCAATAAAAAATAATTTGTAACTATAGGTATAATAATAAAATTGAATGTCAAGTAAGATTCTTATCCTCAAAAAAATCTGTAATAGAATATTAGGTTTTGTCTAGCAGGAATTTATGAAGACACTTCGCGTGACGCGCGTGACGAGTACGCATCGTTGCTATGTTATTGTGATAATTAATTCAAAAACTATAGTTAAAAGTGCCAGTTTATAAAAGTGAATACAATAAAAGTGACAAGTGACTTATACGCTATGTATTAGTGAAAAAGTTAATTACAAATCTACAACGAATGAGAAATAAACAGTCAATACAAAATAAAAATTATTCAAACCGTTAACGTTTGAGTTGTGGCCATCGCATCGTGACTCATGCCTATCAGCTGACAATAGTGAATGAGCTACACTACGATATTGGATCTAACGACATACAAGATAAGGATCATTAAAATAACTAATCAAAATGAACTGCGAAGCATGCCGTGAACAAATCTCTCGCCGTGAAATCCTTTATTGCAATTTATGTAAAAATGTGTTCCATTTTCGGTGCTTAAATATGGACACTACTTACTACTCAGAAAATAAGAAATTTCTTACAACTTCATGGATATGTCCCTCGTGCGAGAAAAAAACAAAGCGTGTTAGAAACGACGATACCCCTGTCAGAAAACAACACCCATTACCACACAATGATACTACTATGTCAATTGACGATCAGATTTACGAAGATCAAAGTATATTTGGAGAAACATTGCAGCCTATATTACAACATACCACTCAAAATACTGATAATTTACATCAAATGGCAAACACTGCAACTATTACATTAGATCAGTTTAGCCATTTATTGGACCAGAAATTAGATGAAAAATTAGAATTGACTAGGAAAGTTATTCTGCAAGAAATTCAAAATACCATCCAAACAGAAGTGAATCGCGCCGTTCAAAACCTGAGGGCAGAAATGCTGCAGAACACAGAACAACTATATACAAAACATAACAATTTGGAAAAAAATATCATTAGCGTAACGAATAGAATTAAAAGTTTAGAAACCGATTACAGTAATTTAAAAAGAGAAATAAGCGAATTAAAAACACTACCACGTAAGTCTGAGTCAGAAATATATATACAAACAAGTGAAAATGCAAAAAAAATTGTTATTTTCGGCCTAAATGAAAACTACGGTGAAACAGTACACGAACTTGAGAAGAGAACAGAGTTTGCTTTTATGGATATCTTAGGAGTGAACCTCTGTGGGTATATCGAGGACATCCGCAGAATAGGGAAAAGAGGACCACGACGACCAGTAATGGTAGAATTAGTTACTAAAAAAATGACTAAATATATTCTAAATAACACTTATTTCTTTAAATCAACTGGATTATTTGTCACTGAATATTTGGACAGATATGCTTTAGAAAAAAAACGGAAGAGAGAACAAATGACTCTAACAAAACAAAATAACACCATAACAGGACTACCAAGGAGCCAATCTATATACTACCCAACAGATATAACACAAACATCTACCTTACCCACGCGCAGTGAATATAATGGACTTACCACAAAAGATGGCAATATACAGAATGACCATACATTTCGCATTTAAAATATTCGCTCAAAATGTACAGAGTATCAACAACAAAATTTACCTTATAGAAGCCATGCTCGAAGAAAAAAAGTATGACGTTATATGTCTAACGGAAACATGGATCCGAGAAACGAACAAAGACTTGGTAACAATTAATGGATATGAATTTAGCTCAGCTTTCTGCCGACGTGACCGCCGAGGGGGAGGATCGGCCATCTTTACACGAAAAGGACTAGACTATACAGAATTGTTTGATATTACTAGCCTATCAGTTGAGTATGTAGTAGAATGTAGTGCTATAGAAATAAAATCTCAAAAAACAATTATTGTAAACGTATATAGACCAGACAGACACATAGATATTTTTTTCGAATTTTTGGATAATTTAATGGATAAACTTAAATCTAAAATGCCTAATAACACTGTAATAATAACAGGTGACTTTAATTTGAATATGTTTGCTAACTGTCCAAACTCCCAAAAATTAAAAAACTTAATGCTAGAAAATAACTTAATACAAACAATAACATATCCAACAAGAGTAACCAATAGGACATCTACATGCATTGATCTATTATTCTCAAATAATAAACATCACAATATAATGATCGAGAAGAATGGTCTTTCAGACCACAATTGTCTAATTTACTGTAAGGAAAACCTAAAAATTAAAAATATACAAAGACCATTATTTATTACAAAGAGAATATTTAATTCAAATAATGTAGATAGATTTAAACGCCAATTAAAGAAAATAAAGTGGAATGACATATTAAATTTTGACTTGGACATAAATGAAACCTTCAATAAATTTAATAATATTTTGCAAAATATCCTAAATGACTGCATACCGAAAAAACGCATAAAAATCACTGACCGAAAATTAAAACCATATCTGACTAAGGGAATTAAAAAATCATGTAAGCATAAAAGACTTATCAGAATAATTTCTGACCAGTTAAAAAATGACAATTTTAAAAAACATTACAGATTATACGACAAAATTCTAAGAAAATCAATTAAAATCTTCAAAAAATCTAATTACATAAAAGAGATGAATTCTTCTAAAAATAAAACTAGATCCATGTGGTCCATAATCAAAAGGATTACTAAACCTGGAAATCATCAGAAAAAACCTACTAATATTAGTCTACAGATAGACAATACCTTGTTTAACTCGCCTCAGACAGTTGCTAACGCGTTTAATGACTACTTTGCATCCATAGGCACGACTGATAAGAGTCATGACGTCATACACGGGCACTCGGCGCACGCGGGACCGCTGCGGCCGAGTGGCCACTCAGTACTGAAACCTCCGGTTAACTCGCTATACGTAGAACCAGTTTCAGAGAATGAAGTGTACAACATCATTCGAAGGATGAATAACAAAACAAGTTTCGGTGTGGACGACATTCCTCCAAAGTTAGTAAAAAAATGCGTAAATGAACTTACACCCATATTAACCGCATTATTAAATAAATCATTTAACGAAGGCTGCTTTCCGGATACATTAAAAATTGCCAAAATTAGACCAATTGCCAAAAAATCAAACAACCTTAACGACCCAAGTAACTACCGACCGATCGCCCTTTTGCCTGTATTATCAAAAGTATTTGAGAAGGCAATGGCAAATAGAATAAATCGCTTCCTTGAAAAATTTAATATTTTAGACTGCAATCAATTCGGTTTCCGCCAAAAATGCTCGACTACACTTGCAGTGTATAATTACGTACAGCAAATCTACAGTTGCATAAATGATAGACAGTACGCCCTAGGTCTATTTTTAGATATGAGTAAGGCCTATGATCGAGTATCACATGACATCCTGCTGACAAAAATCTATGGATCAGGAATAAGAGGTACGGCTTTCACCTGGCTCAAGTCGTATTTGCAAAATAGAACGCAACTAGTAGAATTCGAATATTATGACGAAAATGTAAATGAAATTAAAAATGCCCAATCTAATATAAAACTAATAAATGGTTCCATACCCCAAGGTAGCGTGATCGGATGTCTATTTTTTTTATTATACATTAATGACTTACCAAAATGTATAAAATCAACTTGCGTACTATTTGCAGACGACATTTCGCTTCTATTCAAAACACCAGTAAATATCAACTATGCAGAAATTGACAAAGTTCTATTAGAAACAAAACGATGGCTTAACGAACATAATCTAGAAATTAATTACAATAAAACCAAAATAGTCCAATTTAGAACATATCAACGTCCGCCGATAAACCTTGGACCTTTCTGTACAAAAAACAAAATTGAAGAAATAGATAATTTTAAACTCTTAGGACTAACGCTTGATACACATTTGAACTGGAAAAAACACATAGAACAGTTAAAATCCAAACTAAGTCAATTTAGTTATGCGCTAGGTATCTTAAAAAGAAACACTAATTTTGAAACTGCACTAACAGCTTACTACGCGTTCGTGTATTCGAGATTTAGTTATGGTATAATCCTATGGGGAGAGAGTGTAGAATTTGACAGTTTGTTCATCTTACAAAAGAAATGTATAAGAATATTAGCAAACATAAAACAGCCAGAAAGTTGCAAGCCCCACTTTATAGAACGAAAAATTCTTACATTGCCATCAATTTACATTCTACAGATTGCTTTATTTGTGCGTAATAATAGAACCTTGTACAAGTCAAATCTTGAAATTAACCCAAACTATCACCTAAGAAACAAGGACAGATTAGTTTCATCAGCAAACAATAAATTAAAAATTACAAGAAATAGTCCGTATTGTAGGTCATTAGATATTTATAATAGAATACCGAGAATTATTAAGCAAGAAGAAGATACCCACATATTTCATAAAAAATTAAAATCATTCTTAATAGAAAAGGCGTACTATTCTGTAAAAGAATTTGAAAAAGACGTCAAAAATATTTAATGTACACATAGTTAATTAATGACCTTGACATATATATTTTAATACCAATTTTGAATCATAATTTATTAATGAATAATGGAATGTTAATTCGTTTATTATATAATTTATTTATTTTGAGATTAGGTTGTTTAAAATTAATAATGGATTGTAAATTTGAAGATAAATTATTTATGTTTATGACATTATATATATATTACTTACCTTAATTATCTACCTGTTAGTTAGTAAGTGATTAATTTGTGACACCCTTACAGGGTAAATGTACTTACCTAATGCTATCTATAAGACCTTTATATATTGATGAAATGTACATTTGGACAAAATAAATGAATACTGAATACTGAAGAGTTTTTTAAATAATACAATTCTTTTATTATTAAATAATATGTCTGATTCGTTGTGGAATAGCATTATATATTTTATGTGCCATGCAGAACACACTCTCGTGCATGAATAATTTACTTCCCGAGTGATGTAGTAGGTATCCTGCCCGTTGAGTGCCAGCCGGTATAAATTCAAATAATTCAAGATTGCGTTTTACGAACATGGCAACCTCACTATTTTACATAGATGGCAATGTCAACGGGTTTGATTTCTTAAAGTAATGTTTACACGAGTGAGTTTGCTTAAGGCCGTACATTGCTCGGATCAGCGTTTTTGTACCATGAATATTTTTAAATTGTAGCCGAGTTGCCCCAAAATATGACCCCATATCGTTATATCGAGGCAACATATCCATGATATGCCGTCAGCAACGCGCTTCCGTTTACTGTACCGTATCAGCCGGATCGTCCACTGCTGAACACAGCCTCCCCTATTTAAGGGGTATTTGCCATAATTCCCACGCTTGGCAGGCGGCTTGGGGATCGCAGTGTAAGATGGAAGTTCTTTAGAAGGCGCTGCTGCCTACCTTCCAGTATTTTTCCCTTAGTCGCGTCTTACGGCACCCACGGGTGACCTCCCCAAGGTGCAATTCTAACCAGGCACCTCACGGTGCCGTTTACTACAATTCTTAATTTTTTCAAGTCAAATGCATATTGGAGCATTCTTTTATAGATTTTGTCAATATGGGGTTTCCAGGTCAATTTACTATCTATTTCTATACCTAAAAACCTAGTAGTGTCTATTTCCTTAATTCTATTCCCGCAATAGTTGATGTCAATGTGTTATGGATTATTAAGACGTAGTTTAAAATTCATAACCTTTGTCATATTTATATTAATTTTTAAATTACTTAATGTCAGCCGGTTAATGAGCAATATCAAATTATAATTTATTGTTTGTTCCATGTCAGCAAATTTTTTTTGTCAAATGTAAATAAAACTGTACAGTCATCAGCAAACAATGTCATATGGAAATTCGTAACCGATGGGAAATCATAAATATAAATTTAAAAAAAACAAAGGACCAAGCACAAAAAAACGTGTTTTCTACTTGAGGTAGGTAGTTAGCTCAGCAAGCATTCGCAAAATGCCCTACTACCATACGAATTGCAGTTTCTGCAGGTACCTACTAACTATAAAGGTAGTAAACAATATTCTTTCTTTAGTTCAAAGGTGACAAAGGTGACAGGGGATTTGACGGGACTCCCGGCTTACCAGGGCCTCAAGGACCAGCAGGCCCTCCTGGGGCAACAGGCGCAGTCTCTGATGCCATGCAGTACTTACCCGGACCTCCTGGTCCGCCTGGACCACCAGGACCTCCCGGTGTTTCCATTGTGGGACCAAAAGGTGAACCAGGAGTGAGCATCTACGAGGAGCACTTGGTCCATGGCAGTCCTAAACTTAGACCTGGAAGACCTGGTATGATTTTTTGTATCCTGATTTAGTATTGATATATAATTATCGTTGTGATAAGTACTACAGGCTTCTTTTTCGTTTTCTTATCCCGCACTAAATAAGGTTGGCACAATGTGTGTTTTCCCTGGATGATGGCTCGCCACACCCTTCATACGTCATGCAAATTTACTTTGAAAGCTCTCGCGAATTATTCATATTTACTTATTAGAAGCCGTTTAGGAACAAAAAACCGCGTAACTGAATGCGCTGAAGCCCGTAATTACGCAATCGTGACTCCCAGACGAAAAAATTAAAAACTGTCTGAAACTAGGCAGAATCCTTAGGCGGGGGTCAAACTGGCGCGGCTTGATCGCCCTGGTGTACCGGAGGTCGGGTCTAGGCCCTCACTAAAATTGACACCCTCAGCACCATGAAATCGTGCAAATGACCGCCCCCTTATCAAGTGAGAAGAGCCTGGATTATAGGGCGTACCCCTGATACCCATTCCCCACGTATACTTTATGGATGTGAGATGACGAAGGTTAGTTAGAATCTTCCCGGTCACGCCGGTCCTCACCGGTTTCTAATAAGTAAGTTCTTTGTCACATAGTCTATCCATACCTTCTTTGGCCTTTCTCTATACTATCTACCTATATCTGCCTATATTCATACCCAACGCCCTCGTTGTAATACTCTTTAGGATGATACTACGGCAGTCTATTACTCTTCAACTTTTCTGTGCTGCTTGTGGAACGTACGTTGTATTAGATTTAAAAATCAAATATCCTGCAACACAAAATAGTATGTTATGAATTTATGCTAGTAAATAGCTGATGGCACTCATTGACTGAACTACGACCCTAACCAAAGGTGATGGCGTAACGCCGAGTTAATGAAGTTAATCAAGACATGACCAATGCTCACACGTATATCAACGCACTTGCAGGGAAAAACAATTTAATTTGATTAACTTTGCTGACGAAATCAAAACGAAAAGTAAAAAGCACGTGTGTCCTACAAATTGCATTATGAACCATAGGTGGTAAATTAAGAGCCACGTTATCAATTAATGTGTTATCAAGCCCTAAAAAAAATTTACAAATCACAGAGGAAAAGTGTTTCAATCAAAAGCAGTTTCAAATAATACATATTTGCATTTCAAATAAGCAGTTCTTAATAAATTTTTGGAGCAGCTTTTAAAGTGAAATATTTAAGCAAGTACAAAGTTATATAATTTTGCGATAGCGTCTCTGTTCATTGGTAATTCTATTGTTTCTGTGATTTACATGTATTTAGAAATTAAATATGTTTTAATAGGTTTGTTACAGGTAGTTATTACTATTTACTTTTATCAAACGAAAGTTTCGTAGTTTTTTATGTTGATATTGTGAATTGATTTTGTTTTTTTTTTGTTGTTTGTTAGGTCATACCTACTTCAGATTATTTGGTAGGTCTTGTAAATTTTATAAAAATTGGTTTTGTAGTTTGGTATTTAAAACCAAAATTGCTGAAAAAAAACCAGTGTTATCCAAGTAAATGAAACCAAATTGCGTTTGATACTTTTCAGTTTTGGAGAAACGATCAGACGGTAATCATTATCTCTACGAGGCTCACCTGCTATTAACCAATGCCTATAACAAATGCATTTCGTCACAAAAGACGTATTGCACTGCGCCCATCTCACTGAGCCATACAGTTATTAAGTCTCATGTGCCTGTATTTGTTTTTATTGGCTGTCAAAGACTACTGCTGGAACACACTGTTAGGTGCTAGGCAACTGATTTTCTACTTAAAGATGGTAGTTAGCCAGGCTATTCACAAAACGTCCTTCCATCTCAAGGTGAAATCCTTCGGTGGGGATCGAGCCATGGACCTGCGGCACGGTAGTCCATAAGTATTACCACTCTGCCATCATTGCTTCTTCTTTGAGTTATTTTGGTCACAAGTAGAAGTTATTTGAAAAGCTAAAGACCTAGTTGTAGATCTGGAAATAAGACATAATAATAATAATAATAATAATAATAAAGCCTGTTTGTTCCTTAAATAAAATAAAAAACAAAACAAAACTAACAATATTAAAATTAATTATTTAAGGAACCCTCTTTGGGTAAAGGCCTCCTCCATTCCCAGCCACGCTTTTCTATCTTTGGCTGCAGAAAGCCATTTTTGGCCGGCTATTTTAATTATTTCATCGGCCCATCTTTCCTGTAATCTCCCCCGTCTTCGTTTCCCTTTAGGGCCTGCCCACATGGCTACTTGTTTGGACCACTTTACCTCAGGTGATCGTGCTACGTGTCCTGCCCATTTCCATTTCAGCTTTTGTGAATGTTGCAGTGCATCTATTAGCTTCGTTTTTTTTTCGTATAGCTGTGTTCTTTTGTTTGTCTTTTAATTTGATACTTAAGATGCTTCTCTCCATTGCTCGCTGACATACTTGTAATTTATTTCTAGTCTCTTTGTTGTAAGTCCATGTTTGGCTGGCATACGTAAGGCAGGGAAGTATACAGGTATCCATGACTTTCTTTTTTAACGTTAAAGGTAGGTCGCTTTTTAAGACTTCCTTGTGGCTCCAAAACTTGTTCCAGGTTATAGCTATTCGTCTATCTATCTCTTCTTGGCTTCTGGATGGTTTAAAGGATATTTGTTTGCCTAGATAAATATAGCTTTCCACATATTCAAGCAGTGTTCCTTCTACAGCAATTGGATGTTCTAAGCTATTTGTTGCTACCTTTGTTTTAGAGATATTTAAGTTCAGTCCTATAGAGGTACTTGCACTGTTGAGTTCATTTATCATCGTTTCAAGATGTTTTGAAGACTCTGAGAAAATGATTATGTCATCTGCGAATCGTAGGTTGCTTAAATTATTTCCATTGATATTAATTCCTTTTCCGTTCCAGATGAGATCTTTCATTATGTGTTGTAGTACAGCTATAAAAATCTTAGGCGATACGGGGTCTCCTTGTTTTACTCCTCTACATATTTTTATTTCTGGCCCCGTTCGATCTAATTTTACTCTGCTCATACTTTGTTCATAAATATTTTTCAAGATGTCGATGTAGATTTGTGGTATATTTTGGCACTTGAGGGCTCTCCATATGCAATCATGCGCTATTGAATCAAAAGCTTTTGCATAATCGATAAAAGCCAGATATAGAGGTTTTCTGAACTCTAAATATTTTTCAATGATAATTTCTAAAGAGTTTATGTGATCTATAGAACAGAAACTTTTGCGGAACCCAGCTTGCTCTACCGGTTGATGTTTCTCTATTAGTGCTCCTATCCGTTTCTCTAAGCAAGAGGCAAACAGCTTATACAGTGCTGGCAGTAGATTAATAGGACGATAGTTACCCACATCGGCAGGGTTCCCTTTTTTGTAAAATAAGACATAACAACATGATTTTATTATATACACCCTAAATAATGACTACTCTTCTTTGTTTTGAATAAACTACTTTAATGAAAGTAACAACTTTGACGGTAATTTTTCGGTAGGCAAAGACGTAAACAGTGCAATAGAAAAAAGTTATTTAACATTAGCCGACCAATTTTATTTTTATTTTATGCGTATTATTTCAATATCTATCGTTTTTAAGTTACAGTAGTTCAGTTCAGTTCAGTTGGTTAACAGTAGTTTACAAATTTCATGCCTGACTTCATACAGCAAATAGAACCTTGATATTATTATTAGAGTGCATTGTATTTATACCGAACACAGTAAAGGATGAACTTCAGTACGGCTACGTTTCTCCAAAATTCTTCTCATCATCCGAGGACCAATTTGCACCGTGTTACATTTCTGTAATGCTTCTACATCATTACCACTAAAAGGTTGTTTGTAATTTTCTGTACTTTTTTCACGCTGCTGAATGACAGTCGCAAAAAGCCCTCTCGACGAGCTCAAAGCTCTGAGGGAGCTAAAAGATCTTAAAGACAGGGACCGAGAAAGACACGGTAAGACGTTAAAGGAATTCACATTTTTATATTATACACACAATCATGTAATGTAGGTACTAAAATCATTGATGTTAATAACACCAGAGTGGAATTATTTAATCTAAGTCCAATTTTACAATACAATTATGTTACAGAGAGACATAAGTTATATGTGTATACAGTATTACAAGAAAATCATATTAAACCTATCCAAATGTTATGTTTCGTATTAAATATCGTTATAGATTCGCGTTTAGTAAAATACTAATCTAATGTTCAGTGACTCATGTAATATGGGGCGAGCTTTGTGGCCATCTATTGTGCACAGTTACAGATTTAGGAATCTATATCGACCATTTTTTTAGGAACAGGAACTCAATTTCTGTCCTACCTTGGGACCGAACCTAGATCCATAAGTATAATAAATAGTAAGGTTATTTATAATATACGGCGCTTGAGATTTTAAAGGGTCGGGTTCGACACTATCACGCGTAACATAATAGGAGCACTACATAATTATGTATGGTCATATATCATAATTTGTCCATGGTATGTTAGTTCCACGTATTTGTATAGATATACCAGCGAACCTAGCATAGACTGGAGACTATGGATAAAAATAATCTCAACCTTGAAATTGTTTTCTACTCTTCGAGCATGAGTGCGCCTTTGAATATGTATTTAGCTTATTTTTGCTCATTGAGCTTATCCTTTACTGTTATGACATAATAGTAAGTGATGAAGTTATTCAATGTGTATTACATGCACAATATAAACTGATTGTGCAAATTACAATACACAGCCGACATTATATTATTCACTTAGTAATTATATACCCACCTCACAGGAACAAGGATAACATCTCCATTTTTTACTCGTTAGTCAGACGGAGACTATTCTATCCACGTTCAATTCCAATCTATAGCTATACTAATGTTGTAAAGACAAAAAAAATTTTGTATGTAACTAATAAACATAAAACCTACTGGACCGATTTGAAAAAATATTTCACCATTAGAATCCTGCGTTATCCCTGCTGAATATAGGTTATAGAATAATATCAAAATTTACGCATTGGTGCGGGCCGGCGGTTTTTAAAGTATGTTTTAGATTTGTTTAATTTCTCATAATTTTACTTCCGAGCAGATTAGTAAAATATATTTCATCATGAAAAAAAATATTTTTATTGTAAACTTAAACACATATGTTTTTAGTACCGCCTCCACCGTCTTACACTCATCACTCCGAAGAATCCAGCGCGGGAAGATCTACCGTCCCTGGTGCTGCGGTTTTCCAAACGACAGAAGAAATGATGAAGGTGAGATATTTACAATGTTCTTAAAGCGAGGCGAAAGCCCCTGTGGTAAGTCTTTAAAGAAATGATAGCCTCGTAGCAATAGCGCTGTTTCATGGTTGATTAGGTCATCTATTTTAAATTTTAATCCTTTATTGCGTCGAAGAAATATATACACTTCTTATCTCGTAAAGCAATACCATCCTTACAAAAATACGTATTTCTCAAAGATGTAGAAACTTATAATCAACTGCCATTATCGCTAAGCGATACAATATTATATTATAAAAACTTCAAAGCTTATTACAATAGTAGATGTACAACAAGCACATAAAATAAGTAATTTTAGCGGAGACGTGTAAGATAATTAAGTAACTCTAATCGTTCTATTCAATCTAGATATAACTTTTATCGTTACATTGAATCCATCTAGATGAGATATATGATTGTTTTGACAAATCATGTATCATGCTATTTTTTTGATATTCTAAATGTGTTCGGACCGATCAACTTTTCGGGCAATTGGAACACACCGCTTTGGTAGTCGTCTATTTGTAATCTATGTAATTTTTGTATGTGAAAATAACTTCAGTTTTTTGCTTGGTCATTTTTTAGTTGATTATTTTACTTTGATTCTACTTTGAGCACCCCTTGGAATTACTTGATAGTTTTTGTTTTGTTTGAGCGTATTGTTCTACGCTAATAATTTGAATTTGTGATAATACTGTGCCGCGAGTGTTGTCGTCATCTGGACCTT
Organism: Plagodis pulveraria; assembly: GCA_963890685.1. NCBI lineage: Eukaryota > Metazoa > Arthropoda > Insecta > Lepidoptera > Geometridae > Plagodis > Plagodis pulveraria. The sequence goes on from OY982965.1 coordinate 10,402,043, forward strand.
TTGTGTTGGAGCCTCAAAGGACTGGATGGTAATCGTAAGTACCCTAGTAGTAGAGACAATCTGGCCAGATAGGTTTCCCTAGGGTACGATAGGCTGAGGGGATCAACGACGGAGCGGAGAAAACTCTGCATCATTCTGTAGGTACCATACCTTTTTCTTGTATTTTACTTGTGTTTTTTAACCTTCCCGGTGTATCGCCGGAGTTAAGCATTCAAAACAGATTGTCTAGGCAGAAGCCTCTCTGCTGAACAATCCCTGCCTGGGCAATCTGGAATCTTAACATCGCCAGAGCGTGGTTTGTCTATGCTCAGCGGGCCGCTAGAGTATATGAGCAGGCCACTGACTATAGCCAGACGGGGCACTGCGAACATTAGGGCCTTTTGTGTTGGAGCCTCAAAGGACTGGATGGTAATCGTAAGTACCCTAGTAGTATAAAAACAATCTGGCCAGATATGTTTCCCTAGGGTACGATAGGCTGAAGGGATCAACGACGGAGCGGAGAAAACTCTGCATCATTCTGTAGGTACTATACCTTTTTCTTGTGTTTTACTTGTGTTTTTCAGCCTTCCCGGTGTATCGCCGGAGTTAAGCATTCAAAACAGATTGTCTAGGCAGAAGCCTCTCTGCTAAACAATCCCTGCCTGGGCAATCTGGAATCTTAACAAAATGGTTTATTTGAAAAGATAATATAAGGATTGGTCAATTTGTCCTATGATATTTATTATTGAATTTATTTATCTCTAGTTTTATGACTTTATAATTGAAAATATTATTTTCAAGAAAATTAATAGCATGTGAAATGGTTTTCTAGAAAACGGATTTCAAGCACGAGTTAAAGACTCAATTTTTTTACTTCTGTTGCGAGGAAAATTAACAATGATATTCTTGGTAATGTATACATATTTTATTAATATTAAACTGTTAATAGAACAATGTTCAACTTTAATGTGTCATTGTTTCGAAAAAAAATACGTAAATGGGTTCTGATACCCTTGACCTATCTATGGATATTATAAAAGACTCATACATATACTTAGAATATATAACCAACCGCAACCTCTTTGAAGAAATAAATAAATAAACATAATTTTTATGCACTTGTGCTTCAAAAACCAGCTTTTATTTACTAGTGCAAAAAATGCCGTTTTATTCCGCTTACACCGGGAATAAACAAGAACTTTACGAGTATGATAAGGTGCCAGGTTTTAGATTAGCAGAGACAAATAAAAGATCCTTTTTAAGTAATGGTGTGTGATTTTATAATAAAGTTCCCAAAAATATTACAACGCTCACAGAAGGAAAATTCATGTTGAATTTAGTCTTCTTCCGTAATTTTAAGTCTTGGTTTAACGATGACTTTTATATCATCAATATCAAATTAAACTTTTTGGAACTAATTTTAAAATCACTTATTTTTTATTTTAAACAAATTAAATTCGTTACTTTAGTTTGTTAAGTGATACATTCATTCTTATGAAAAATAATCTGGTGATTGAAAAATTGGGCCTTAATATTAAATTAATATTAGATACTCATCTAAAATTATACCCGATCTAAAATTTTGCTAACAAATTTCAAGTAAAAGTGGGTATCGTATATTATATCTAAACTACCTATATTCAAAGAAATAAATGCATTTGAATTTATTGATAATTGTAACTGTAAAAGAGCCTCCCCCATTTAAAGGGGATTTTCAATTATCCCCACACTTGGCAGGCATCTTGGGGATAGCCATAGGCTTAGGATGTACAAGACCAACAGTGACGGATGAATAGTGTAACAAAAAATGAAATATAAATGTGTGAGTGATATAGTGTTGTAATGACGCGGCGTAATACTATCGACAGTTTTACTTGTTGAATCTTAGGACACATTCGTTTGAAATTATGCCCTATATAGTTCATTGAGACGATTGTAATGATCGTAAACAATATTGAAATCACAGAAATGCAATATATGCAATTTCATTAACCTGAACAACTTATTTTTCAAGGTATTATGATTTAAAAACCAAACTACTTAACTGATTATTATGAAATTTCAAAGGGATGAATCTTAAAGTATATCCATTCAAACAAAATACGATGTTTTCAAATGAAAATCAAACCAAATATCATAATATGAATACAACCTTCTTGAGAACCTGCTCCCTTTTTGATCTGTTTAAAATAAAACTCATTCAAAGTTAAAGTCAAATGCATTTATTGTAGGTCTAAAATGGTACAGCACTTTTAAAAGTAAACTACTATAACTTCATCGTGACAAGATGAAATAAAACTTACCATTACTAAGTATTATGATTACCATTAACAAGATCATTAAGCTGCAAATATACAGGTACTGTAAATTATTAAATTACATTTATCTGAATACCATTTGCGTAAAGCATTCACATGTGGTAAGCAAAGGTCGAATTTGTCCCTTGTGTAAACATAGCTCATTGGGCTGTAGAAATGACGATGGGTACATAATTTTGATGATCTTTACTAACTGGCCTACAAAACATATAATTCTTTAAAGTCTGCTTTTAAGTCTAAAAGCCGTTTTATCATTATTTTTGTTTCAGCTTTTAAACTTCTTAAGAGCAAAATAGGTAATGGCTAACGGTGGCAATATATCTCTATTTAAGTAAGGTCAGGGCCGTCTTATTTTCAATTTGATCTGAAAGGAAAAATAACAATTATTTTGTGTCAGGATAGTCATAGCTATCCAGCGCTGCAATGAAGCGAGTATTGTAGATTTTATTGCACCAGGGACGCTAAGGGAAGGGTTACTAGATTGACTCAACATACCCTACATGAAAAAAAAATATTTGACCATGTATTTTACTACAAATTATCTTTTCCTAAAGCTATTGACTACCATTTACACAGCTTTATGCATTCAGGGACATTAAAAGTTGGTATTGAGTCTTTCATTAGTATACATCGATGTTTTCTTTGTATGAAGCATTTTGACTCAAAGTTTACTACAAACTGTAGAGTTTTTATTTAGATTGCGTCAATAATCCGAACCCTTTTATCACATACTGAAAATTTGTTGGTAATCTGTAAGAACACAAACATTACTATACGCGTGCATATAGTTATTTCAAATTCTGTTAAATAGCCATTTGTATAAAGATACTAATATTTTATGACAGAAGTCAGAGATATTTCCAATTATTTATTGAGTGTTAGGGGAACTTTTCACAGAAAACATCATAATAAATTTTGAATGATATACCTTGTGATAATTATTTACTCCCTTATTCGTAAGCTATAAACTGTCAACTAAATCTGTCAACTTCTCGCTAATTATTATGTAATTATATTATTTTTTAAACTAATTAATGATTAAACTAACTACCGGTATTTTTTATGGTTCGAATATGTACCCGAGCAGTCACGTCGAACCTACAGATCAGACATAAACTATCGACTTTGTCGATACTTGTGACGTCAGGACTTTGTCAAGCCCTATCGTAAACAAATGTTTTATAGTTTTTCGTAAAATACCAACGAATTCTTCATTTAGCAATGTAATTTGATGATAAGTATGAAGAGAAACCTATTATCTAATATTTCCATAGTTCTTTTTACTCATTTTAAAACAAAATGACGAAATAATGATTATCAAAAAAGCAGTACAAATAAACATAAATTACCTGTGAAACGTGTATATATTCGGTTTACTATGTCTTGTAACCTCACATTCACTCACTGAACAACACCCCATGCTTGCAGAAAACATATTTTATATTTTAATCGTAAGATATTTGAGCAAATACACAAAATTCGCGCCGACTTGGAAGAGGCCGGGACGCTATGGCCTCTTACTCGAGTAAAAGATGACATACCGTCTTCTTGTTTCACTATCTCTTTTTCTCTCGCGACGGTTTGTAGCAGCTTAGGACCTTTCACTCCCACACTTCGTAGGTCTGTTGAGCGTAGCGAAAAAATCCTAGGTCTGTGGGGATAGCAGTGTAAAAAAGCGCTGCTTCCACTTTACGGTATTTTACCCTTAGTCGCTTCTTACAACACCCACGGTTTAAGAAGGAGAAGCATCCTAGCCCGGTACCCCACGGGTTTGGGGATTCCATGTCTACACAGGAAGACGGTGATAAGAGGGATAGAAACGTTCCAAATCTATCTCTCAACCAAAAAGGAACGGAACTTAAGGAAGATCGATTATGCACTACGTGGCCATAAATATGTATCCGATGCGCTTGATGCGATATGCATTTATATTAGGGGTTAAAGAATGACATTTCCGATCTGTACTGAAATATTGAAAGTTGTTTTTTTATTAATATAACTTATATATTTAATAAATATGTTAAAATAAACTAGAAGATATGTTAAACTTAAAAAAAAAACACTTTCTTGAAGGTTCTATGTCAATTCGAAGTACCTATTACAATAAAAAGGCAATTTCATACTCTACCCCTATTAGATATGATATAGAAAAATAAATAAGTAATATTGTTTGCTCTACAGTTGGCATCGGCAAGCCCTGTGGGTGCTCTAGCTTATGTTGTGGAAGAACAGGCTCTCTTCGTCAAAGTTAACTCTGGATGGCAGTATGTATTGGTATGTATGTCTTTAGCTATCTATCGGCTTAAATAAATCTACTCCCATAGTACAGACAAAACTACACACATCCCAATGAAAACGTTATACCTTCACATTTAAAGTTATTTTTACTTCACTACATGTAAAGGCAAATTTATGGTTTGTTAGTTTCGATATATCTATAAGGGAAACTAATTATCTTAATAATATAAAAATATACGTTTTTGAAAAATTTATCTAATCTCGTAACTAAGTAATATAAGTAAATACCTAGTAAATACACGTACATGCTGTTTTTTCTGTGGTGCGACAAATGTTTTCAGTTTATGAAGCACAAAACCAAAGTTATATTGAAAATATAAATTTGAAAGTAAAACTACGCTTTTGTTAATACTTTTAAGTTATTACTACTGTTTCAGATCTTGTTCATTGCCATCGCAGTCCAGAATGTAATAATGCACAGATAGATAATGTAATTAAATTAGCAGTTCAATGGTGAAACTTACAGCTTTGTAGCTAAAATGTCTATGTGTACCTACTTAGCTTTAATCGTAAGGGCGACCGCGCATTTGGAATATGTATCCCACAGTATTTGTTTATATTAATGAATATTACATAAACTGACTGTATATGTTACAAAATTGCAAATTTACGAGAGGTAAAATTATTGTCATGTTCGGGATTCGAACCCGCGTCATCCACCCCTATAGCCGGGGTATGCTCTGACCGACTGAGCTATAACATGACTCGTAACTCTTTTTTTTACTCTCGTTCTTTAAGAGTCTATATGTTATAGGGATGGAGCGCACCTATAATTCAATTTACGTTGTACTACAAACAAGACTAATTTTGTAATTCGCTTTAAACTTGTTAAGTGATGGCGCACCCCATGATTTCAATACTCATATTTTCGTAATAACACATGATTTGAGGATTACATTACGAAATTAAAAAATTACGGATTTCTGTAATGGTTAAAAATCTATCAAAGATTATGTTAACTATCGCAATTTTTGCAATGTATTCAAACCAACTTCTAATAATATGTTATCATTTTGTTCAGCTTGGATCTCTGGTCACCCAGTCGGTGCCAGCACCAACCCCACCTCCAGCGACTTTGCCGATGCCAGCTTCAAGTCTGGTCCATGTTCCACCTATATCTAATCTAGTCGAGAATTCTCCACCTGTGAGTGCAGGACCAAGTGTAAGTATTTCTTATTAAGGTTTCCTCTGGAAAATCATGCATTTCATAACTTGGTGGTATACTCGTAATTATTAAGACTTTTATTAATTATTTAAACCTGTACTGTACTGTAACAGCCGACTCGTCCACTGCTGAACACAGCTTTCCCTATTAAGCGGGGAATTTGCCATAATCCCCACGCTTGGCAGGCGGCTTGGGGATCGCAGTGCAATATGGCAGTTCTTTAGAAGGTGCTGCTGCCCACCTTCTAGTATTTTTCCCTTAGTCGCCTCTTACGACACCCACGGGATGATATGGGGAGGTGCAATTCTAACCCGGCACCACACGGAAGAATATTATTTAAACCTAATATTCAATAATTATAGATTATGAGAACAATAGAATTTCATTCATAAATGAACGATATCGTATGTGGACGAAATGCCAAATAAAGATTTGAAATATTCTATAGCGTGTGTTATCATTGATATGAGAATCATTTATAGTTTTCTTTTTTTTCTCGTACATAACAACATCCGCGTATACATTATGTATTTATATATACACACATTGTGCTGTCTTGGAAAGATAACAATGTTTGCTTTTTAAATCAGATCCATAGTCTAATACACCAATGACTAATATCACTAAACATTTTAAAAATGTAGTGACATAAATAATATCAAACAAAAGCTGTTGAAGTCAACTACTATTTGCAATAACCACGTAAACCTCAGAAATCGATAGATATAACTTCTGTTATTGTTCTTTACAGCTTCGGCTTGCCGCTCTCAACGAGCCACTATCAGGCAATATGCATGGAGTTCGTAGGGCAGATTACGCCTGTTACAGACAAGCAAGACGGGCTGGCCTCAGGGGAACGTTTAGAGCTTTGCTGACTAGTCGGTAAGTTAAATATCACCTATTCTAGCAACACAATAAAAACTGACCACCAAACTACGCAGATAAACAGCGTTGTTTGGTGGTTGTGGTTGTATCTTGTTTATATAACATTATTTGTGTAGATTATTGATTGAACTGCAAAAGAAAAACAAACAAATTTATTCAAAGAGTTTTCGTGAAAAACATTTCACGCTCTATTGATTTTCTTGAAAATAATATTTATGTGTAAAAGTAATAAATCCAGAGAACATTTTTATTCAATGAACAATATTATAGAATAGATTGGCCAAACCTTATATCTTGTTTCAAAATTTTAAATTAAACCATTTTCGTCTTATAAAAGATAAGATGATTCTCGATTTTTTATTTTATATATCTGATTTAGATAGATCGTTTATAACTTTCTGATCTTTAATTAAGCGTGGATCTTCTGCCTTTATCTATTTAAATTAAAGAAGTTTATATCGACTCTTCTAAATTTCTTCAATGAATGTTTCTTTCAGAGTACAAAATCTTGACTCAACAGTGCGCTACGCTGATCGTCATTTACCAGTTGTAAATCTACAAGGAGATGTTTTATTCAAGGCGTTCTCTGATATATTTGATGGCAGCGGTGGAGTTTTGCCTGGGACCCCTAGAATTTACAGTTTTAATGGAAAAAATATTATCACTGATTCACATTGGTAAGTTCGACACATTAACTTACAACAATTTGTATACTAACTATTAAAAAACTAAAACTGGACACTCATTCTTTATGAGCTGGTAACCATTGGCCTATTATATGACTCAATTGAACAACACATGAATGGCTTTCGTTACCTATTAGCATCTATCGACTTTCAGCAAATACGAATTTTGACCTACAACGCCACTGTAACAAGAACTCAAAACAGTGCAAAATAAATTGATCATATCCAATATGTATTATAGTGCTGAGATTTTGGTAAATGTTAATTACAAATGTTTACTCTGTATTTTTTTCTTCTAGGCCACAAAAAATGATTTGGCATGGGTCACATGCAAGTGGTGAAAGAGCTCTAGACACATTCTGTGACGAATGGCAGAATAACGATCCAAATAGGAGAGGAATGGCTGCTTCTCTTTTTTCGCACAAACTTCTATCGCAAGAAAGGTAAATTTGTCGAGGTCTCTCTACTTTAAGAAAATAAATATGCTCGACAAGTGTAATTAAACAATCTCAGATTATTTGTTGTATTAAAATGTTATGTTAACAGTTCTCTACATTGAACATTTTTTATTTTACAGATATTCCTGTAACAATAATTTTGGAGTGCTATGCATAGAAGCAACTTCGAATGTAAGTGTTCGCAGGAAAAGGAATGCCCCAAGGTAGTCACTTCAGACCACTTTATTAAACCTTTTTAGGAAGCTAATGTTTTGTCATACTTAAGTTATTATTGTTATTTCAGATATAATGCAACGAGTTTATTAGACGACGAAGATTATTTATACAATGCCGAGGAGTATCAACAATTGCTGAACGAAATATTTGCTCAACCATTTAGAGAAAATTAAATAAAAATATTGGACATTTATTCATAGCTTTTGTAGATAAAGTAAAAATACCACAATTTGCTACAAAATATTAAAGAGGAGCAAAATGAGTGTACGCAAGAGGATGTTTATAATATTATTGAGATTATACAAGTTGCTAAGCTTGGTGTCGAGATTGCTATTATAATAAGCATGTAAGCTTAAGGCACCGAAAGTTACTACTTGACTTACCTAAAAAGTGTTTAATTATATTACGCGCTTTATATTGCGCTGTTTTATTTGTAAATATACGCAATATGTATCGATCTTTAAGAAACAATTTCGAATTATTTACCGACACCACGAACTTTGCTCACGCCTTGTCTATCGATTAAATATGCACTAACGTTCTAACAAATTCATTCAAGATCAAGAAATTATTAGTAAAAAGATACTAGAGGAAGCACAGATAAATTAAGAAATCATTGACAATTTTGGTTACTTCAACCATGACTTAAAGGGAACCAAAATACTATTGTTCTGTAACTCAGTCTGGTATTATATTTTCCAGGCACATCAGAATAATGATAACAAAATACAGTAGGCCATAGTTCAGTATTTTGTTATTTATTTGTTCAATTAGTTCCAAGGTTCCTCAAACGACGTTCAAGCCTAACATCCCATAATAGAACTCCACAACAAAGGATCGATGGCTGTTTACATCCATCAGCGTTAGTTCTCCACAATTTTCATTAAGTCCCACCTTCAATGCAGTCCAATTAATTCTACTAGCTGAATTATCAACTTTTCATTGCGACATAATAAGAAGTCAATTTCAACACGTAATACTTATAAGTACTGTCATGAACAAACAAAGCAATCAAATAACCATTATCATCATCATCATGTGGAAGACGTCCACTGTTGAACAAAAGCCTCCCCCATAGGACGCCACAAAGAACGGCTATTAGCCGCTTGTAACCATTGGCTACCTGCGACTTTGATATCGTCAGTTCATCTAGTGGGGGGCCTACCAACTCTACATCTTCTGGTGTAACGTGGTACCCACTCGAGAACCTTTCATCCCCATCGGTTATCAGTTCGTCGAGCAATGTGGCCCACCCTTGCCACTTCAACTAATTCTGAAAGCTATGTCGGTGACTTTGGTTCTTTGGCGAATATCCACATTCCGGATTTTATCGCGCAAAGAAACTCCTAGCATAGCATTCTCCATAGCTCGTTGAGCGACTCTGAGCTTGTCCATAAGGGCCACAGTTAAGGACCACGTCTCAGTGCCATAAGGCATAACTGGCAACACATACTGGTTGAAGACTTTGGTCTTCAGGCTCTGCGGGATCTTCGACGAGAAGATGTCGCGTAACTTCCCGAACGCTGCCTATCCGAGTAAGATGGGCAACTTAAATTATTGTTGAAATATTAAGTATTATTTCAACTATTTTATTATAAATAATATTTCTTTTATAAACGTCAAACGAGCAAAGTTCAAGCGACAATTTGACTAATGTGATTCAATTTGAATATTGTTTATTATTTGAGACTGTAAATATTATAATTAAAGAAGCATTTTAATAAAAATATTTATTAAGGTTTATTGGTTGCCAAGTATTTATACTTTAGAAAGGTTATAGGTAATTTTAAGGTTTTGCAGTTATGTATAATTTGACAATAATTCTTTATCACTTACTTAGATTGTGTTCATGTAATAAAATAAGTATTTTTACTAGATTTTACTTCAGTAGCTTTTCTAAATCAGAACCTTCGTGCCATTAGATTGATTGATGTACCTATTTAAATATTATATTAACTTTCTATAAGTCTGATTTTTCTATTGAAACATTCAATTAAGTTATTATCATAATTACCTAAGCTTATTTAAAAAAATATAATTAATCTACCATTAGTTAAGTGCACTAGTCGTGATTTCGATTATTTTATAATATCATTGTAAATATTAACCGAATTATTTTGCAATTTATCATTTTCTTATAAGTAATCTGAAATGATTGTATGTATTACAAGATCCTTGTGTATTTCTTACAATATTGTCATCATGTAGCGCTAAAAATGTTTCCTCTAATTTAACGCTCTGAATTAATTATCTTTTGATCACACTATTCACTAAAACTACACCAGAGCACTAGGTGTATTTCTTATAATATTGTCATCATGTAGCGCTAAAAATGTTTCCTCTAATTTAACGCTCTGAATTAATTATCTTTTGATCACACTATTCACTAAAACTACACCAGAGCACTAGGCATAGACTCCAAGCTTATTTCATTTGCGAAGTCGTATAGTTACCTACCTTATTAAAAATATGTAAATGCACATTAAATTTCAAGAAATACAGTAATAAAATCTACTTCAAGTAACAAGAAACAAGTTTTTATAGTTATATTAAATAACTGGTGTGTTTCACCATTAGAAACATAAGTAATAAAAACTTGACTCACTTCGAAAGACTAAATTCGATAAGACATAAATAAAAATAAAATTAATGTATAGTTAAACATTGAAAATTTATTCTTAGTTTTAAAAATGACTGTATGTTATACCAATCTAGTAAATATAAATTAAAATGATTTCACATCAAGGTAATTATTTCATTATTACACCTGCTGTTATATATTTAAATTAGAAGAAGTGAGGTAAAACTTCAAGGTAATGGTGTATTCCTGATAGTCTGATACCAAGGACTTATTTCACACCGTCATTTCCCATTTCACCGTGATCTTACTCATTATTTTCGCTCGTTCCACTACGATCCCCTATTTCAGTCCCCCAGGGGACTGTACAACACTCACTATTCCACTACAGTACCCCATTCAGGGGACTCAACTAGTACAAAAAAAGCAATTCCACTTCGATCCCCTATGCTTTCTTCTATGCTCAGGATTCAACTAGTGCTATAAAATGCAATTCCATCACAGTAAAATGGCGAGCCTAATCTCACTCCGAAATATCCTCTAAATAGGTCTTATTTCTGACATCTGTCAAAGTGACAGTTTATGTCAGCTAGACAGGTGTGATTTGTGACAGGTGTCAAAGTGACAGTTGATGTCGTATTTTATGTACTCAAATACTTTTTGTTTTCGTGACATCTGTCAAACTTTTATAGATCTCATAGAGATCTTCATTTCAGATGACAGCTGTCAAATTAAAATAGTTTTTATCTCGGAAACTGTTGACTCTACACTACTACTTTCTTCACAGATATGATAGATCTCATAGAGATCTTCATTTCAGATGACAGGTGTCAAATCTAAAATAATATCTGGAATTAACGTTTTTGAATATTATTCTCGAACCAATGAGGAAATTATGAATAGGTACATTAGTAATTTGGCGAAGGTAGATCCATACTGACAAATACAAGGAAAAAATATTCAATTGATGCCACATTGATCCAAGTACAAAAAGCGCCTTATATTGCTAGAGGATCTAAATTTTTCACTTTAGCATTAAACTTGCTTTCAAGAATATATCCTGCTATACTGATGCAATATTTATTTTTTATCTGTTTTTTTTCTGCATAAACCAACATTTTGACTACTTTTAATCAAAATATTTTATCACAGGTTTTTTTTATTTAGCTGACTTATTAGCCATCATTTCGATAAAGATTAAAGCATAATAAATCACGTATATTTTTTAAATAAGTTCAAACCCGTTTCCTTCTTTTTCTTAATATAATGAAAACGATACTTGGATCAGTATGGTTCTACCGTCGCCATTTATGTATTGAGAGATTCGGCGATGGGTTACCTATCAACAATATAAAATAATGTTTTTTAAATTGTGGTCAACAAGAATCTATTTTTGTGAATATTTTTGCTGTATAAACTTTTGGAGATAAAGCTGTTATAAGTTTGACAGCTGAAATGAAGATCTTTATGAGATCTATCATATCTGTGAAGAAACTAGTAGTCTAGGATCAATAGTTTCCGAGATAAATCCTATTTTAATTTGACAGCTGTCATTTGAAATGAAGATCTTTATGAGATCTATCATTTCTGTGAAGAAACTAGTAGTCTAGGATCAATAGTATAAACACTATTTTAATTTGACAGCTGTCATCTGAAATTAAGATATCCATGAAATCTATCATCATATCTGTGAAAAAACTAGGAGTCTACGAACAATAGTTGAGATAAACCCTATCTTAATTTGACAGCTGTCATCTGAAATGAAGATCTCTACGAGATCTATAAAAGTTTGACAGGAGTCACGAAAACGAAAAGTAATTGAGTACATTAAATACGACATCAACTGTCACTTTGACACCTGTCACATTTTAAACTTATTTCTTAGCCATTTTTAGAAAAAAGAAAACCCTAAATACGAATTCAAAATCGAGTTTTATGACATCTGGTGTCACTTTGACATCTTTGTCGAGATATTGCTGTACTGGTAAGCACTGTTCCTATGGGGGACTGTAGTGGAATAGTGAGTGCTTTAGAGTCCCCTGGGGGACTGTAGTGGAATAGTGAGTGTTGTACAGTCCCCTAGGGGACTGAAATAGGGGATCGTAGTGGAACGAGCGATTATTTTTATGGCCTTGACTAAGTTGTAGTAGTATATTATTGAGGCAAAATGATGCAACTGACTAGAACATTCATCATATTTATATTTCTGTGCATCAATTTCAATGATGCTCTTGCAAGAAACCGTTTACAATTTTTTTTTGTTATTTTTTTTTATTGTGACGAATCAAGCTGAGGCCCACCTGATGTTAAGTGGACTAACCTCTGCCTATAACAGATGCATTTTGTCAACGACGAATTGCACTGCGCCCGTCACTGTGAGACGTACAGTTGTTAGGTCTCATGTGTCTATAATTTTACTGGCTCTCAAGGACTGCTGCCGGAACACGCGTTTAGGTGCTTGGCGACAGATTTTCTACTTGAGGGTGGTCGCTAGCCAGGCGGACATTCGCAAAATGCCCTTCCACCATGCTGTGAAGCTCAAGCCCATGGCGGGATTCGAACCATGGACCTGCTGCACGGCAGTCCATAGCCAATGCCACAGAGACAGAGCCATCACTGCTTCAAATACTACTTCCTTATTCGGTCTTTCCTCATAGGTATGACATAGGGTATTATTAAAAGGGGATTAACAGAGTCCTTAATAGTCGGCAATGTATTGATTTTACCATGTTATTTCAGTATCTATAGGCGACAGTAGTCACTTGCCATCAAACGGGCCTTATGAATTTTTGCCGAACATCACCTACAAAAAATACTCTATAAATATCGCCTTCATCATCATCTTTATGGGTACAATATATAGATACTATATGTAAATCTACACTAATTTTATAAAGAGGAAAGGTTTGTATTTTTGTATGTAACAAATAATATTAAAAATTAGTGGACCGATTTGAACCTTTCCCCATTAGAATCCTACATTATCCCTGATGAACATAGGCTAAAGAATACTTAAAAATTTTAATTGTTTGATTTTTTTGTTAAATACCCGTGGAAAGCCGGCGCGGCCCGCTAGTATCTAAGAACAAAACACATGCACAAATTGCAAAGTAATCAATCAGTACCCTAAGGCTCTCCTCAATCTCCGTCTACCTTAAGAAATATTTTCACTAAGGACATTTATTGAACTGTACAGCTCTAAAACTTATATATAAAAACATATAACGGCCAATCTACGAAAATTTAAAGAGCTTTCCTATTTCGCCTCTCCGTATTTCGCAGCTATAACCCCCGACTCACCTGACTGACTGCCTCCGAGTGGAAATCAATTAGACTGCCAATCGCAGCTTTCCTCTGTGAATGTACCGGTACAGTTAGAAACGATGTAGGTACGTTATGGTACGTATTAATTAAATAATACGCAAAGGAAATATGACAAAGCAGATAATACGTTTGAGATGTGCCGTCTAATGAGTTTTTGACGGACTCTGTGTTGAATTGGAGTATAATGAACAGAAGGTCAGCTTTGCATTCACCAATCGAGACATTCTTTATATTACTATCCTGCCTTTAATATATAAGTATATACATATATGCTGCATGTATTAATACTACCTATTATTTCCTTCTTTCTGAAACACAGCTATGTAAACATTGCTGATTTGGAGTTAAAGATCAAGGTGGTGATGCTTTTCTACAGGTTATTATCACGAAGATTTCCACATCTTCAAATAGTGGCTTGCTGCATATTTAATTTAAAAAAAAACTTATTGGTGCCCCAGGTCAGTGCTGCGTGTACTGAATTCGATACCCCAGTAAGCGAAGGATAATTTAATAATTATATCACGAGCGCATCAAGGGATCAAAGCAAGATATTTACCTCAGTAGTTTTTATTATTAATTATGAAAGGAATCTTACCCATCATCAGACCAAAAGTTCAGTAGAAAATATCGCACCTGTAATTGTCAGTGTGACAGAACGACCAAACACCTCCATCCAACATCGTTGCTGGGAACCTCCATCGTAGCACTCTTCAACAAATGTTGATATTAGATTTACGCGTTCATAATGACAAGATTCAGCTATACGTGCTGTATAGCTGGATATAGCATAGGTGCAGTATAACAACACTACCAGACAGAGACAAGTGAGGAACTCAAAAAAGAAATACCACGCCAAATTATTGAAGTTCAGCAGCCCTCGCCGCAACATGCACTAAAACAATTTGACAATTCTAAACAATTTTGTGTTTATTACATTTGTACAAATTATAGAATTGTAACTCATTTGATGGATAGTAAAAGTGCAGGGTGACATTAATAAGACTCCGAGTTGGTCTAGAGGAAGCACAAAAAAAAACTGCAGCTAATACAGCTCTTGAGCGTATCGCGAGCTTCGCTCTGTTAAAAAACCACACAATATATCATACCGCACCAACTGGTAAAAGAAAAATGCGAGTCGGACTTGATTCCGTACAAACCTGTAGATATATATGTACAAGTTATGGTATTTTTGTTGCTAATTGAAATCCATAACATTTTAAAATAATTAAATATATTTTTATTTTAATATGATGTAACAAAAAAAATATGATTTTGGCAATTTTTCCTTTATCTGTGCTACGTTGCTTCGTACCAAATTTCAAGATTCTGAGTTCATGGGAAGTGCCTTGTAGGTTTTGATCCCCTTGCAAAAGTCGAAAATTTGCGGCATAAACGGCTGTATCTTTTGATTGCGTTGGCTTAGAAGTTTATTTTTTCCACAGCTCCAAGGGGCAGTAGACATGAGTATTTGATAAGAATTTCAACTTGATACCTTTACACGTTCCTGAGTAAAAGGCTCCTTACAGATAGACAACAAAGTGATCCTATAAGGGTTCCGTTTTTTCCTTATGAGGAACGGCACCCTAAAAACCTGTGATCACATGTAATGAATCGACATTTAAGTGCTTTTTTTTAAATAATATTCCAGGTTCCTAAATAGAAAAGCTTTTGATATAGATCCCTTATCAAGAAATGACCATTTTACAGCCCCTTACATTCTTATCCGTATATATTAATATATTTAAATACCGTTACATTTATTTATGATATATTTTTGTATGTGTGTCCAAAAATACAGTTACATTGTTTATTTGCACTCAACTCAATGAGTTTTAGGCAACGTCATGCATGTATATTTATTTATTCTGTTAACTTTTTCCGTCGGACTGTAAGTACTGAAGAAACAAATATTTTACACACAACGACGTTACACGCTATATAATCTGAAACAATGTTACACATAGTCTGGATAAGGAAAATACAATTACTTCGTGAGCACAGCTGCTATCTTTGAGAAGCTAACCCCGAGACTGGAATTGACGGTCCTGTCTGGCAACTTATGAGTGATTTTGCACTCTTTCTTTAAAATATTAATTGTGCTTAATGCAGGTAATTTTTTTTTTTTTTTTTTTTTTTTTTTATTGCAAAAAATTTCAAGCATGATAACACTTTTGGTCGCATCATCAATTACCATGAGGTAAGAATGTGGTTAAGTCGATTAATTATTATTAAATTAACATAATTGATTTTATAATATTAAATTAAATATATAGTAATTTAATAATAGTTAATCCACTTAAACACAATCTTACCTCATGGTAATTGATGATGCGACCAAGTGTTATCATGCTTAACCTAGAACAACTGGTGAGAGGCAATAGATTATCAACTTCTGATTTATTCATTTTCATAATATATTGTTTTGCCCTAAATAGTTAGTTAAAGGTCCCTCAGTAAAAGATCTTTCAAAGATCACTTGTAAAGGCTTATACAACGTTATTAATTAAGAACTTATTCTGACTTAAATTTATTTTTATTTTATGATTTATAGGTTAGCCCTTGACCACTATCTCACCTGATGGTAGATGATGTGGTCGAAGATCTTGTTTAGACTAATCTAGAAGTACTGGCTCTCAAAAATACGATGTTTTAACCTTCTGTTTTAAATTATTTCTCACAACTATAAATTATTCTTGGTAGGTATTAAAACTAAATATTAATTAACATTATGTGGCGTCACTAAAACAGATTTATTTTAAAACAGAATAAAAATGGTGAATGACTGATGCTTATTGAATAGTTTTATCAGAATTACTTTTAGTTAAGTCTATAAAAAACATTATGACAAAATTCTGCAAATACTCATTCATGAATCAAGGGCATTGCATTGAATTAGCAAATCATTACCCAACCTATTTTCCAACATATTTTGATGTAGTTAGTTAGCAGCAGGATGTAATGTAATGTGATGTAGTTTTGGTAAATGCCTAAAAGGTAAACACATAATTTTACATACAGAGAGTAGTTTTTATAATTAAATTGTATACCTACTTACAGCTTAGCATAAATAGTATTCACACTTTACTCAAGATGTTTTATATTGTATTACCACATTAAAGTATTTCAACAAAATATCGATACCGATAGAATTTGCACTTTAATTACGACCCACTACTATAAACCACGTGGTTTAGCAAATAAGAAGGCATTTTGACAAGAAATAAAATTGGCTGAATTTATTTCGTACCATTAAAAAAGAATTGCTTCTCCTGTGGTTCACTCTCCTTTATACTTTCTCGATGGCTGCTATATACCCGTAGTAGATACCGCTAGAATAAAATGTTGTTTTAGGGTTCAGTATGAGAAAACTGGTCCTCATAACTACAGTCATTTGTTTGAAGAAACGTAATATAGCCAGAAATTTTGCAGAATATTGTGTTATTACTGCTTAGTTATAATTTGTAAAAACAAGCGATGATTAATAAAAATAATCCCAGAGTAATAAAATCCAGCTTAGTTCATTTCTAACATTCACGCTCGCGTTATATGCATATTCTATCATCTCCTTTATTTCATCGAAACTCACTGACAAAATCTTTTTTCACTTCACAAATGCTTTTTAATTTGCTTACAGCTGTTCCTTGTGTCGAAATAATTTTATAACGAGTGACACAATTCAACCCATTCTGAAACTTAGAATTTACGCCAAGTTAGTAAAAATATAAAGATCACTTAAATCTTTACATATCCAATATATTTTCATTTCAGAGCGCAGGTGTCTGCGGGGCAAGTAATTTTTTCCCGTTGACGAACTTCGTCAATCGAACAAAAGTTTTCTTATTAAAGTCGAAACGAGGCCAGAGGACATTCCATCTCGCACTCCTATTAATGTTGCATCTGCTGACGACGTTTTCCTTTTGCTTTTTCTATTTGTAAAGGAAAATGAATAAGATTCTTATAAGAGTTCAATTTGAAGGGATTCTTGAAGAAGCAATTTACAGATACTGGTAGCTTTTTACGTATCTTTTACCTGTGTGGTAAGTGGATATGTGGTCGAGGATGGTAAACAGACATAGTTAACCGATAATGTGAACTGGTCATGAGTTGGATGGGTGACGTTCCGCATCAGCTGGAATAGACTGTTGCAAGCTTGGCAACTTATGTGAACTGATAAACTTGAGAGTGGCCAATTTACTAGCCTATAGTAAAAACAAATAGCAACATGTATTTGACCTCTCGTATGAGGGACTGCTAGTAAGAATATGAACATCTACTTCTGAATTCCAGAACTGAAAAGTATGAATTAACTTAATTGATTTTGAAGCGCTCGTAGCGAAGTTTACTTAGCTGTTGTCAACCGATCAGCAAAGTTAAGCAACGTCGCCCGCGTTCTTGAGTTGCATGGGTGACCGCTAGTGACATTACTACTGAGCGCTTCCGTGCTTCGAAGGTCACGTTAAGCCGTCGGTTGTCGTCTTAGGATGTCAGTCGTTATAGCATGGTGGTAGGGTACTTTGCGAATGCCCGCCTGGCTAGCTACCACCCTCAAGTAGAAAATCTGCCTCCAAGCACCTAACGGTGTGTTCCGGCAGCTGTCCTTGAGAGCCAGTACTTCTAAGTTAGCCTGAACAACATCTTCGACCACATCATCACTTACCATTAGGTGAGATAGTGGTCAAAGGCTAACAAAAGGCAGGCATATAAAAAGTCGGTACCATGCTGATTCAAAACACAAACATTAACATGGTCTGACTTCCATAAGTTATTTCATACATTTCAGTGCTGTTGAAGACGGCTCCGATTTTATTAAATAATTTTTTACTCATTTAAGTGATGCATACCACTTACAAGATCACTCGCCTTATATCATACCACCATACCATATGGATAAGAATTGCAAGTACTATTAAATCATCCAGGTACGCAAATAAATTTACTAGAGCTTAAAAATTACTTACTCAAGTGATTTTCATGATATTTCAATGGAATTAATTTAGAGGTATACTTAGAGATAATATAGAGAACAAAAAGAAGAATCCTGAAAATAAATTGCGGAACAAACGTACAAAACAAAAACATACTGTCGAATTGAGATCCTCCTTCTTTTTATGGAAGTCCATTAAAAAGCAACCTAAGGATAAACATCCTTAGGACATGATTGCGATGCAGTACCTGTCGCAAATTATTACACTTACAAAGTGTGCACTTTTTTTAATCTAATTTCAAGCAATATGCCATGCTAACTACGCACTTATATGTAAAGAAGTGTAACTCTCATACAGTAACCGCTTTCATTTTGGGCTCATCAAGTTCACAATTCCCAAAACATGTGTGCATGTTTTTTGATCTTCCAAATTCAACTGGATGGGTTAATTGATTTGGCGCTTAGAAATCATTGCATCAGATTGGTCGCGTCACGGTAATATTATTGCGCTACATGGTACACTTTTTAAACCACGCTCGCTGCGGTAAGTTTTGCATTCGGCTGTTTTTGAGCTTGTCTTACATTTCTTTACATATTTATTCGTAGAATGCTAAGCACGTATTTCGAGTACATTATTTTACGTCGAGCGGTATATATTATATGCACTTGTAATGAAAGTGGGTGATTTTCTAAGCAATGTAACGCTGTTTAGGGGTTCATGGTCCAAGTCCAGTTGCGGCCTTGACTTGCGCATATAGTAGTAGCAAATATGCTGGTCAAGTAGAAATGTATTAAAGTTCCTATTTATAACTGAACGTTATTGGGGGGCAACTTAGTCGACGTAGACAGAGTATTCGTGAGTCAAAAACGATGGGTTAGTGTCATAAATAAGGCGTGCATTTTAGACCTGCAGACCCCTTTTTAATGCATGTAACATACTTACAGCCGGTTTCTAAAACGCAAATTAGTGATAAATTACGTTAAATGTTTGTTAATCCATTGTCAAATGCAAATTGGGTTGCTGAAAACTTCATGTGACTGTTTGTCAACACTGATGTCAAATCTCCGTTTAAACGCCAATTAATTCAATTTTGGGTTTCTGAAAAGCCTTTTTTGTATGTTAACGGTTTGTCAAAGTGAATTGTGCTAATTGCCCAAAATCGACCAATTATTCGAAGATTAACATTTTGAAATCGTAAAGATATATAAAATGTGGCTTTTAAAATGGTTTTGGGAGTAGCTACCTAAATATTTCCTCTAATATCTGATACGATAGTACAAGTACATAATTTTACCAAATATGACTACACATATTACTACTACGTAAATATGGTATTAAAGTCGACGTGATTTTTTAGTGTTGCTGCTCATTAAGTTTATCACCATCACCACATCAACCGGAAAGTCCAGCATTGAACAAGGTTTCCCACATTAGGAGATTTGCAATCCCCACGCTTGGCAGGAGTCTCTTGGGGATCTCAGTAGAAATTGTCAGTGTATAGAAGGCGATGCTGGTATTTTTCCCTTAGTCACCTTTTACGATATCCACGGGAAAAATTGTTGGGGGTAACATTCTAACCCTGCACCCCACAGGCCTGCTCAATACGGTGATATAACCTCCTGACGGCCTTATTATACAAACCCCAGCTGTATATACTACCAACGAAAGAATTCGCTTGAAATCTTATGAATGACCGCCTTCCAGACCTCAACAATCTTTGTGGAAGCACCTTTTGGTTAAGAAGGGCGTTAAGATATGGCTTAAAATTTTGTTGTGCGTCTGACCACCATAATACGAAGTATAGGGTAACCTAGAATTACTGGCTCTCAAAGACCGCTGCCGGAACGCACCTTTATGAGATTGGCGATTTCCTACCTGAGGGCGGTAGCTAGTCAGGCGGGCATTTGCAAAATAACCTACCACCATGAAAAACAAAGCCAACAACAAAAAATGCTGCTGTTTCACTATTACCTCAATCGACTTTTGTGATCATCCGACCAAAAACCAAAACGTAGTGATTACATTACTCATTGCAACGGTGGAACATTCCCTAGATTAATAAGATGGTAACCATAGTAACGGCGGCGAAGCACAGAAATGATTTGGCATTGATTTCATGTCAAAACAAAAGAGACAACGTTATGCGTTAAATAAAGACAAAATACTACAGAATGAATGAAAATGAACGACTTTTTCAAACTTCATGTTATCATAGATAAAACAGCATGTGTTATGTAATTTTAAGTTAATATGCGTTCCAGAAACCCGTTGAAAGTTAGCAGATTGTTAAATGTGACGGCTTGTTAGATGAATCAAGTTTTGACACGCGTACGGGAAACCGGCGGTTACTCTACCGAGTATAACATTAAAGATAAGTGTTTTCACTAAACAACACCCTGATTTTTTTTAAAAACTTGGTGTTCTTTGGGAAGTCCACCAACTTTTTTTTTGTGCCTAATAGGTAAGCCTTTGACCATTATCTCTCCTGATGGTAAGTGATGATGTGATCGAAGGTGGCTTAACCTAGAATTACTAGCTCTCAAGGACAGCTGCCGGAACACACCGTTAGGTGCTTGGCGACAGATTTTCTACTTGAGGGTGGTAGCTAGCCAGGCGGGCATTCGCAAAATGCCCTACCACCATGCTATAACGACTGCCATCGTAAGACAACAACCGGGACCGACGGCTTGTCGTGCCCTTCGAAGCACGGAAGCGCTCAGTAGTAATGTCACTAGCCGCCACCCATCCAACTCAAGACCGCGGCGGACGTTGCTTAACTTTGCTGATCGATTAAGAACAGCTAAGCAAACTTCGCTACGAGCGCTTCGGCTGATGCCAGCAGCAGTCCTTGAGAGCCAGTAAATTACAGGCACAATATGACTTAACAACTGTATGTCACAGGAACAAGCACGATGCTCACCCGATGTTAAGCGGTAACCCCTAAAACGGATGCATTTCGTCATGAGTGACGAATTGTACTGCGCCCGTCACGCAGTACAATTCGTCACTCATGACGAAATGCATCCGTTTTAGGGGTTACCGCTTAACATCGGGTGAGCATCGTGCTTGTTCCGCCACAATCACATAAAAAAATAATATATTTTTTATGTTTAGATCCAAGAAAAACCGTGTAGTACCTACCTTCTACATATTATGTACCTTCGGTAAGTAGATATAGATGGTAAATATTATAGAGTGAAATACGATACTTATTACTACTTTTTGTGATAATTTTTAACATTTAAGTCTCAGAATAAAACTGTACAAAAGTTTCATAAAGCTTTTCTATTTCGCAACTACAGTCACAGGCTTAAAATAATTTCCGGGGATGTCAAACATCCGGCTAAATATCCGGTTAAATTACTAAATATAAGCATTAAGCATTGCAATTCAACGGGGCAACGCTGCTAACTGGTAGTGAGCTAGAGCATTTGGACTGCCTATGAGTCTGCAATGACTTATAGGGATCCAAATGCTTTTATTGTAGTAGCTGTAGGTGTTGTATATAGTTCGTAGTATTTTGTTAATAAAGGCATACCCCCGGTGATAAAAAAAAACAACATAATAAGCAAACGAAGTATTTGGCAGGCATCTTGGGGATCACAGGGTAAAGTAGCAGTTCTTTAGAAATGCCCACTTTCTGATATCACGTTCGTCAGGCCTATAGTTATTTGCAGACCCAGATCGTGTATTGAATGTTTTATATTCGCACTGTCAAATATTTTGTTGGAGACCTGGTTTTCCATTGCCTACTTAATAATGTTTGCTTCGGGTCATTCCCAATTGCTCAGCCACAATCGGTGGCAACAGGAATAAAATGAAAGGGAGAATTTCATTTTAAATATTTTTCAGCCACCATCCGTGATCCAAACCTGAACAATAAATTATATTAGTGTTTCATATTGCCAACGGAAATGTGGAGGAGTGTATTTCAAAAAACTATAAGAAGAATTAATTGTGCCCTAATACTGTGAATACTGTGATGATTAGCGATAGAATAGAGTGAAATAAAAATACACCCACGGGTGTGTGTAATAAATATACACCTACTAATTTAGTAAATAAGTATACGATACGACTTTTTAACAAAAGTATTGACAAACACAATGTACTACTTTTTTTTAATCGGAAGTATGCCTTTTTTTAACAAAATACTGTGAACTATATACAACACTACAGCTACTACAATAAAAGCATTTAGACAACCTAAAAGTCATTGCAGACTCACACAGGCAGTCCAAATGCCCACTACCAGTTGGCAGCGCGCCCAGCATACTGGCAGCATTGCCCAGTTGAATTGCAATGCTTATTTGTTGAGCCAAATAGGTGCCAGTATTAAACGTATTATGTACTACTAATTATGAAGGATAAAAAAGTAAAAATTGGAAGTGTGAGTTTACAAATATATATATATATATATATATATATATATATATATATAACATAAAAAAACATATATATATATATATATATATGTTTTTTTTATGTTATTGTGACGGAACAAGCTCGAGGCCCACCTGATGTTAAGCGGACTAACCTCTGCCTATAACAGATGCATTTCATTCACGAGTTGCACTGCGCCCGTCACCTTGAGACATAGTTGTGTTAAGTCTCATGTGCTGTAATTTCACTGGCTCTCAAGGCCTCTACTGCCGGAACACACCGTTAGGTGCTTGGCGACAGATTTTCTACTTGAGGGTGGTAGCTAGCCAGGCGGGCAATCGCAAAATGCCCTTCCACCATGCGGTGAAGCTAAAGCCGGCGGTGGGGATCGAACCAGGGTACTGCGGCGCGGGAGTCCATAGCTATAACCGCTCGGCCATCATTGCTTCAAAATAATTCAGTACCATGTAAAGTGGCAATACAATCTGCGGTCTTTTGGCTAAATCAATCTCTTACAGACAACCTTATATACGCATACTATCGTTGTATGTGCGAACGTTTATTTTATAACAGTGTTTGCAGATAAAATATATACAATAAATAGACCGAATTATTTCATTAAACGTAATTGTTTGGTTTAATATATATTAGAAATAAAAATTTCATACGGTAGATATTAGGTTTTAGCTTGATTTAATATATTGTATATAGTATTAGGAAATGCATACCAAACATATATTGTGTGGTGTGTTTGAGGGAACCCTCGGAGTGCGAGGCATATGATGGGTTATTAAATACGTGTTCTAGCCCGACATCCCATTCTACCCTATAGATATTCGTTTTAAAACGTTAACCGGCATAAATAGCCTTAAGAATCTAAGAACATTTTGAACATCGCATCTCTAAAACCCCGTACAACAATGGCGAACTCGCCACGGTTCTGTCAGAAAATCCTCTTAAACTTCGGCCGGTCGAAATTAAATCGCTTTTCCTGTCCAATCCTCGAATCTGTTATAAAGTCCGTCAACAAGTCTAGTCGCCGCCGTACTGACCACTTCAAAGCACTTTGTAGGAGACACGGTGACGTCGAAGTTGGCTGATAATTGGAGATTCATTTTGCAACGCTGAGGTAAAACTGCAACTCTTTATTAAAGGACTCATATTGTTGTTTTAACGAGCATTAGGTGTGCGCTTAGACTGCACTCAAAATTACAAAAAGCTTTTCGGGTTCATAGATAAAACGTAACCATATTACATATTATTTTGGACACAATTTGTCATTGTGAGTACTATATAATCCAGATCAACGCCATCCCTTGGTTCTTACTTATTTCTCTTCTTCCAATGTTTGTCTGGAAGAGATTGCTTTTAGCGGTAGGGCCGCTAATTGTTACTTTATTTTGATTTGTGTTTCTGTTTAGTTAAAACAGTTTTTTCAAAGGTGTTTCAATGAA
This sequence comes from Plagodis pulveraria, assembly GCA_963890685.1. Taxonomy (NCBI): domain Eukaryota; kingdom Metazoa; phylum Arthropoda; class Insecta; order Lepidoptera; family Geometridae; genus Plagodis; species Plagodis pulveraria. The sequence goes on from OY982965.1 coordinate 10,426,712, forward strand.
GTGTTTCTATCTATCTATCTATATTACTAAGCGCGTATTGTTTTGGGCATCTAGGCTGACCTCCGACTATGAGGAGCTTTCCACATCCGCAACTGGTATCCATGGTAACAGCCCGCGAAAACTGAAGCACCTACGAGTAGGGGAACCCTACTAACCAACTTAACCAAAGTAGCTCAGAATCTTGGTACGGTTCTGCCCAAACCACTTTTCAATGGTAGGTAAAAAAATTATTTGTGGCTTAAAGTACCTGGTACCTACTGAGTCATCACTGCTTCAAAATTGTTCTAGTTTAACTGCCTGTTATAGTTTAATACTGTGATAAGGGGTAATAAGTGGGCCGCTTGCTTCCTGAAATGTTAGTCAATGGATGCTAAATGTCCATGTGGCCGTGGTGGATAGATGGTAGTAGGTTAAATCAAGAGCTATTTCTGAAGCAAGTGAAGCTGCCGATCGAGAACCGCTGAAGAATGTTAGGCACCTGACTATAGATTTTCTACTTGCGAGTGAAAGCCATGCAAACATGCAAAATGCCCTACCAATGCTTTGAAGCAGAAGCAAAAGTTCGAGCCTGTAGCATAGAATAAAACATAATGTACAAACGTACTAAATCTACAAATCCCCGACAGCGTGCAAAGATATTCGGTTTTTTTGTATTCACGCACACCACACCGCGCTTCGTGCAGCGACCGGTGCTCGGTGAATATTCTAGCATAGCTATGGATTTGAAATGAAATGTATGTTAGTCTACGGGAATCCAGGGATAGAATTTAAATACTATCAGGTTAGTTTCAAATTTTCACTATTACAACGTGGTAAATTTTAATTGCGAGGTCGTTTTGAATATGTTTACAACACCAAAACCAAAGTCGATCGCGCCTTCACTATTACGTAAACATATGTTGAAATATGTTACATGGAACTACGTCCAAATTCTTGTTGAAAACCTAGTTATTTTTCTTAATTACGTAGCTGGCAAATGTATATAACAGAAATATGGTAATTTAGGAAAACTACTTGCTGAATGCCTAAACCTTCCTAACCCGGATTCATATACTCTTTCCGAAGAACAAGCGTTTTGAAGCGCTCGTAGCGAAGTTTGCTTAGCTGTTCTTAACCGATCAGCTAAGTTAAGCAACGTCCGCAATGGGCATGAGTTGGGTGGGTGACCGCTAGTGACATTACTACTAAGCGCTTCCGTGCTTCGGAGGTTAAGCCGTCGGTCCGGTTGTCGTCTTAGGGTGGCAGCCGTTAAAGCTTGTTAATAGGGCATTTTGTGAATGCACACCTGACTAGCTACCACCCTCAAGTAGTAAATCTGTCGCCAAGCACCTTCCGGCAGCTGTCCTTGAGAGCCAGTAATTCTAGGTTAGCCTGACCAACATCTTCGACCACATCATCACTTACCATCGGGTGAGACAGCGGTCAAAGGGTAACATATCAAGCAAAAAAAAAACTTTGCCCACATTACTACTAGTGGGTTGTGGTGGAGATATTACAGCGCTCAAAACACACTGGGTGGAAGTCTACGGCAAGCGGCAGTGGCGGAATCATACATAGATGAGTCCGTTAATAGATTCAATTATCAAACACAATCATGAATACTATAGAAAATAAGGCAAAAGAAGTAAACATAAATATTCCAGCCCCAACTCTGAGTAACAATAATGCCTCTGCCAGCTCCATAATTAATATTCAATTTCATAAAAAATTGCAACAATTCATAATTTGAACAATTATTATATTGCTTTATATCAACTGTATGAAATTTTGAAGCAATGATGGCCGAGCGGTAACAGCTATGGACTGCCGTGCCGCAGGTTCAAACCCCACCGCCGGCTTGAGCTTTACCGCATGGTGGAAGGGCATTTTGCGATTGCCCGCCTGGCTAGCTTCCACCCTCAAGTAGAAAATCAAAAACTATGTCTCAAGGTGACGGGCGCAGTGCAATTCGTCACTTGTGATGAAATGCATCTGTTCTAGGCAGAGGTTAGTCCACTTAACATCAGGTGGGCCTAGAGCTAGTACCATCACAATAACATTTAAAAAAAATGTGTGTGGAGTATGGCAAACCACCTCTTAGTGGAGGAGGCTGTGTTCAGCTGTGGAGTTGATTCCGTGAACTGGCTAGTCTCATACTGATATTATTCTTTTACTGAGTGGTAAATCTTTACACACACATAATTATGTGAATTTTTCTCTTCTCGAACAAAATGTACATTCTTCAAAAACTAGAGGTGCACCAGTCAAACTCATTATCATACATAACATAATAGGGAAACAATTAGGTTTTAATCCTATATAATTTTATTTGAAATAATCTTAAACTAATACATACAAACAACCATGCCAAAATCAAGTTGAGTGAACGAATTTTTTCAGGTCTACAAGGCCCGGAATTATAACAAAAACTCCTCAATTACTTAATGTAGGGTTGCCAACCGTCTTGTTTTTGCAGGACGTGTCCTGCTTTATAGGGTGTTATGGGCTGTCCGGTATAATAATATCCTGTTTTTTTAAAGGGTCCTGTTGTGGAACTGTGTATCAAACTAATCACTACTGTCTCCAACCGCTTTGTCACTGGGCCCGCGCCTTGTGTCGTGAGCACTTTTTTTTAACAAACTAGCAACGCCCGCTCTGCTTGAAAGTAAAAACAATTCTAAGGAAGTGGAGAGAAGTAACGCAAGAATTTTATTCCAAACAAATGACGTTAATGATGAAATCGATTACTATTAAAATAGTGAATGGTGGCATTTGAATGAGGAACCAAAAGTTTAAGATTGGATTGATCTTACAGGATCTGATTGGAATAAATGTTGCAATGTGAAAAATCTATATTATTTGACCCGTAAGTTCATTTGAAAATCTCTAGTCAAAACTGAACTCCAATATTTCAATCAGTGTAATAATATCTGAAGAACAATACAAATAATTACGTCACGTGGCTGAATTTGTCCTCTGTATTTCGGGACACAATGTTTAAGTAGAGAGGATTTTTCTCTTATTACACACAAACACGAGATGCTACAATAACCAAACTACTCTGTGAAAATTTTATAATTATTTGCTAACTAAATTACCATAAACAAAATAATGGTATAGCATAAGAATTTGTCCTTTAACATTTCCTACATTGATAGTGATTATGTTATACCTGCAGCTGATTTCTTATCTAATAATTAGTAAAAATTTGATTGCTTTTGGTGTAGTTGTTTTAGAGATACTGTTTTCAGTACATATTATTATTAAAGTACTGGTTTTAAATCGAAATGGCATTTGCCTTCAAATCCTGGATTTCTTAATTTGGAGATGGCAACCTTAACTTAATGCAGTGTAAAGTGGTTGACTTTCGCAAAGTTTATCCTCGTCTGCATTATCTTAATGAAAACTGTGCTACGATACTTAACAGAAATAAATTTATAAACACTCGAGTTTGAAGAATATTCTCTCAAGGGAAATCAAACCCTGGAAATATATAAAATTATTTTGACATAGTAAGTAATTGATGTGTTGACACATTTTGAAGGGTACCTATTTTAGAATTCCATACCGGTCGATCAATGAGTGTTTTTATTTTTTTATGGAATAGGAGGGCAAACGAGCAGACGGCTCACGGTATGTGATTACCATCGCCTACGAACATCCGCGACACCAGAGGACTCGAGGACGCGTTGCCACCTTTGAGGGAATATGCTCTCTTCGTGAAGGCCCCTAAGTCGTATCTGTTCGGAAATATTTCACCAGATAGCTGGTTCCAAATTATGGCAGTGCGAGGTAGGAAATACCGTGAAAATCGCAACGTTGTGGACTTCCAGATATCGACATAACATTGATGAAACATCACGCTTTTTCGGGACTTCCGATGAAAATGCACATTTGTGTGGTATATATATGTGAACAAAACTTGGGTAATTCAATGGTAGTACAAACGAATATTTTTTCTGATACTCTTAATGACATTGTATTGAATTGCCCACTGGATAAGTTTATTGTTTTAGGTGATTTTAATATTCCAAATTTAACATGGATCCTTTCAGAAGACGGTTGCTCATATCAGCCGAATAATATCCAAGGTACTTATCAGTTTGTGTTTTTTGATAAATTAGCTTTGTGTAACTTATTGCAATACAACTCCATAGTTAACAGCAACGATAGAATTTTTGACCTAGTACTATCTAATAACCATGTATCGGTCTCTCACTCTGGCAGCCCTTTAGTTAAAGAAGATCCCCATCACAACTCACTTTGTATTACTGCCGAGTTTGTAGAACTCCACTCGTTGAAGTGTGAACCCTATTTAAAATATTTTTATAGAGGATTTATGGAGATTATGATGCTATTTCTTTGAGTTTAAACAATATTAATTGGGAAATGGAGTTATCTCACATACCTCTTAACGATGCTATTGCTTATTTATATAATATTTTGTATAATTTACGTAATGAGTTTATTCCTTCTAAATTGTTCTCTCGAAATCGCAAATATCCTCTATGGTACAAACCCCCACTTTTAAAATTATTAAAAGAAAAAAATAAGTATCGTCATAAGTATAAGATATATGGTAACAAGGGCGACCTTAATTCTTTTTATACATTAAGAGACCGCTTTAGAGACATGGAGAAAGATATGTTTACCAATTATATAACTGGTATTGAAACCAATATTTTGAAAAACCCTAAAGCCTTTTGGGCGTCTGTAAAGACCAAAAAGCAGTCCAATGCTTACCCCTCCTTACTCAGGCTAGGCCAGCGCTCTTCTGATCAAGGTGCAGATATATGTAATATGTTCGGTGATTACTTTTTTTCTACCTTTCTTCAACCCTCGTCTTCTTCTGTAGGTATGTGTCTTCCACATAGCTTACACGCTGAAACAGTTACAGAGACAGCATCTATTGAGGTACTTCAGCTGGAAGTATTGAAACTTTTTAAATCACTAGACCAAAACAAATCTGCCGGTCCAGACCACATACCTCCAATTTTTATTATTAGGTGCGCGGAAAGTCTGGCGGTCCCACTTACCCTGTTATTTAGACGATCTTTAAATGAAGGCGAAGTTCCTCATCTATGGAAAACTGCATTTATATCTCCAATTCATAAGAAAGGGCCAAAGGACGACATTGAAAATTATAGACCCATACCTAAGCTATGTGTGTTTGCCAAAGTGCTAGAAAAAATTATTTACAAACAGTTATACTCTACACTCAAGCATACACTTAGCGAAGAGCAACATGGTTTTCTTAAGGGTAGGTCTACAACATCTAACCTTTTATTATGCAGTGATTTTTTATCAAAAATAATGTCGGAACCATCTCAAGTAGACGTTATATACACTGATTATAGCAAATGCTTCGAAAGAATAGATCACGTAATTTTGTTGCATAAACTTGGCCATGTCGGCATTCGCGGTAATTTATTTAGGTGGTTTTCATCTTATGTACAAAATAGGTGTCAAACGGTAGTGCTTAATGGTTATACATCTTCTTCTATGTGTATTCCTTCGGGAATTCCTCAAGGATCGTTGTTGGGACCCCTCATTTTTATATTATTTATATATGATATATCACACTGCTTTCGTTTTTCTAAAATTCTTCTTTATGCCGATGATATGAAAATTTTGTGTCCTATTAAAACCATGGAAGACGCCTCACGCCTTCAGGACGATTTAGATAGATTTCAAGATTACTGTCATTTTCATAAGTTAGATTTAAATGTCTCTTAATGTTATGTTTGCTCATTTACAAACTGTCATCTCTTAGCCACAGTTACCTCTTGAAAAACTCCCCCATTGCCAGAATATCTTCTATTAATGACTTAGGAGTCATCTATGACTCAAAATTACTATATGATGCACATATTAGCAATATTATCAACAAAGTCTCAAAAGCCTTGGGATTTGTTTTAAGGATGTCTTCGGAGTTTACAGAAATCAAAACTTTAAAAATTTTATACTGTGCCTATGTACGAAGCCACCTCGAATACGCTTCCCAAGTTTGGAATCCAAGTTACAACATCTACATAACCCGTATCGAAGCCATACAAAAACGATTCCTCCGTTACCTTCAATTCCGCGCAAAAGTGTATATGCCAGATTATACCTCTCGTAAAAAAATTCATTTACTCTCACTGCAGGAGAGGAGACGTATCGCAGACATCGCCTACCTCCTAAACATAGCAAACGGCACGGTAGACTGTCCGGAGTTACTCGGTCAATAGGGGTTACGTACCCCAGCGGTCACACTTAGATATCCGGAACTCTTACACATTCCTAGTGCATCGTGCAAGTACAGGAAAAATACTTACCTCATTAGGGCATGCAGGTGTTATAACAGTACAGCTATAGATATAGATCTGGATCTATTTAATACTTCTGCATTGCAATTGAAACGGCTGCTGAATGAGAAATACTTCTCTTAATGTGATGTATTTAACTTTAGTTATTATTCGCAACACTGTAATCTCGTTTGTGTCTACTGACTACATATACTATTTAAGGCCGGTATTACATTGTCATAGGTATATATTTTTATATTGGTATAATAGTGTATTCCGCGCCTAACGTAATTTTATATATCTGTGAAAACTTATAATTGGCTTTCTGTTTTTATATTTCATAAATATTATTGTAACTAGCTGTTAGTTTTCCGAGCATAATAAAATAAAATTAGATACAGTGAATTATATAGCATCCTGAAAGTGAACACTGTCTTTGAGGAGATTGACAAAACTTCAAAGAAATACAAATTAAAGCTGGAAAAACACCCGAACACCTTGGCAACTCAACTGTTGACACCAAGCTATACACCAAGACTGAAAAGGAAACACATTTTAACCCTTGAAGAGGGTAACAGTGCAAAATGAGCAGGTGTTCTCAGTGGAGGCTTGTTCATCAATAACTAACAAAAGCTTTAAACAAATCTACTAAAAGTGAAACGATTGATTGTAGATAATAAAACAAAAAAAAATAGTTTAGAAGTTGTGATCAACACCAAGAAACATTTTTCTATCACAGACTTTTCATTGCGGGGACTTTAAATTAGCAGCCCGACTTTTACTTTAACCTATCGTTCAACTATTGCGTCTGATTTGAGTAAATAATTTTGTTATGTTTGATAGAAACGCCAAGTCTCTAATTTATAGCACTAGCAAGTGATTTGCTATAATAGTATGGAAGAACGAAGTTGTCACGCATAAAATTTTAATATTTTGTTTCAAAACACTAGCTTTTTCTGAAAGGCTAAGGTAAAAAAATACTACTCACATTGACGTGCAAGCCGAAAGCGAACGAGACCATTTCAAAGGAAGGTGGATCAGGTAGGCAGCCGGTGAAAAAACATAGGCCAAGAAGAAATGAAAAGAGTCATAAGAACTAGGGAGATTCCAATCAACAATACAGACTACATTTGGTCGATTTTGGGATTTAGACGAGTTAAAAAAGGAGAAGGTTCTCACTTCGGTTGTATGTTTATTTTTGTATATGTGGTATCTTATGTTTTATTTTATTGTGACGGAACAAGCTCGATGCCCCTCTGCCTATAACAGATGCATTTCATCACAAGCCACGAATTGCGCTGCACCCGTGCGTGCGACTGCCTGTTATTTCACTGGCTCTCAAGAACTGGAACATACCGTTACGTGCTTGGCGACATATTTTCTACTTGAAGGTGGTAGCTAGCCAGGCGCAAAATGCCCTTCCTGGTGGAAGGGCATTGAAAAAGCTTAAAACACTGTCATCGATTACTCTTTTTTATTTGATAAAATATACAAGTTTAAGTTATTAAATCAAAATAAATGGAAAAATCTAAAGTTTCTAATTACTTATGTTGTACTTTACTCAATGAGAACCATAATTTAAAATCAGTTTTTGTGATGTGGAACTCTAACAAACGTGGGCTGACTCGCACTTGACCGGTTTTTTAACCGACTTCTAAAAAAGGAGGAGGTTCTCAATTACAAGTTTTTTTGTGTTTTACCTCATATCTTACTGTTTGACTTTAATGTTTTTCGTTTTATATTCGAAAGCTGGTGCTTGTCATGTGGTCCCAGTTAAATTTCAGTGAGATCAGACGAGTAGTATTTAAGTTATACCTAATAATGTGTATTTAATTGGCTTTGACTCCATTGATGATGTTGTCATTTTTACTTATCGATGTAAAATGAACTGAAAAACGATAGTATGCTTTACTTTTAGAGCATTTTTTGTTTTAGAACATTTTCTGTTAGAAGTCGTTTTATTTTGTTAACAACAAACATACTTACAACAAGTAGGTGTGTAAACTTATTGGACTACAAAAAGTCTTTTTTTTTTATTGTTTCTTTTAAACAAAAGAAACCCAACAGATTTACTGTATCTATTTCTATTCATTAAAATACGTAACCTTAACTGGTACGTCTACAAAGCTCTCACCTTCCTCTCTCTAGCCGGGATTCTGATAAAACAAAATTTCAAAGACGTTCTTAAGGAATCTTGGACAGGCGAGAACTAAAGCAGGATTTCTTTGATGGCCATCTTTTAGTTGAGATCTATTTCCAGTAACGTTTATTAAGTTTTTTAACAAACATCTTGGTTTGTTTTAAAAGATAGTAAGATAAAATATTATTTCTAGGGTTCTTGAAAGGAAAATAGGTTTGTAATGAATAAACGGTTGGCACTGATTATAAAATAAATAATAACAGCTATTTAAGAACGATAATTCTTTACCAGATATTGCTAACGAATATCTTAGTTTGTTTTAAAAGATGGTATTATAAAATAATGTTTTCTGTATAGGTTCTTAAAAGTAAATAAGGTTTGAAAAGAGTATTTATTTATTTTTGGTCGGCCAACAATTAGATAACCTAGAGATTTTTTTTTAGATACACTGTACACTGCTTGATCTAAGGCTTACACAATATGCTACTAATAAATAAAGTTAAATAATATTAGTTTTAAAAATAACAAGTAGAGGGTACGCTTCCACTTACTTTGACTTATTAGGAAGTTTGCGAAACCGACTAGGGATTCTGCAAATGCGCCGGCTATCAGGGCATAATTATTAAAAGACCTACTCAGTATGGGAACCACAGAACTTGCTCCTAAACCAGTCCTGTTGAAAGGGTGGATACAAAAGTTCTATATATCCACGAAGGTACCTACAGGGAATTTCAAAAATAAAACTAATCAACAGTCCAGGACAGCTTAAGTATATGATTTCTCAAGGGTGTGTAAGAAAATACCACATCTAATATTTCTCTACGAGATGACAGTGAGACCATTTTGAAATGTTTTAAGTGATTATAATGCGAAATAAGCATAAGATTTAACGTTATTATTCCAGTGCAATATGCCAAATGCCAGAGAAACCTCTTTAGTACTCGTTCAAGTCGCAGCACATGTGTTACAAAATGTGTTCTCTATACCAAGCTACAGTACTCTAGATGAGTTCTATCTCTTATTTTCCCCTTTGTTGCCTCTTGTATCTCCCTCTGGAATATATTGGGGAAGGGGTTGCAATTCTAGCCCAACACGCCACGGGAATATTCTATATACTTACCCAAAACATACACTTCTTATGGGTGTTACAAGAAACAACACCTATATTTGTCATTCAAGTCTTCATCAGAGGTCTTTGACATCGTTACCGAATATTTGAAGTAGGGTTTATATATATTGCACATTTTCCCTGTGACTAAATATGATTTAGTCCTGACTAATAGGGTAGAAAGACTAGATCCGCATTAGCGACCTGCCGCTTGATAAATCAGGCACTGAATGTGTGGGAGGCGCTAAGAAATTAATGGAACAAGATTTTTTTCAAGAAAAACATACCTTACGTATAACTTTAAACAACTTAAAACACTTTCTCAAAATGATCACTTAATATGTTGTATATCAAGCGCCTGTAGTAAACAAAGATGATCTAGTCTGTATGTCGAAGTATAACAATAGCATTTTGTTATTCAAGGGTCGAAAGGAATGCATTCCCATACGAGGTATTTACACGGCTTCATATTTTCACGGCTAGTCTGTATAGGAATTGATCGATTGGATATGAGTATTTTTTTGATATGAGTAGTAAATACTTACCTATTTAAAATCAATAGAGAAGTGAGAACAATATGTGACAAAATAAGTGAAAACATACACTCGGTTGAGAAAGTCACATTTATTCTCTCATAAACTAATTCTTATAGCTACTATATAAACACAGGCGTCTTTTTTTCGTTGCAGCAGAGTATTTTATCGCTGCTGCTGAATAGAAAAGCAGAAAATGAACTTTGCTAAGTACTGTATGTACCATATCAGCTGGATCGTCCTTTGCCCCACATTTCTCAGGTGGCATGGAGATCGCAATGTAGAGGCAGTTCTTCAGGGGGTGCTGCTGCTTACCTGATATTTTCCTGCATCACTTATTGTAACTCCCACAGCTAAATAGGGGTTTTGTTCACTACAACAATGTTTTTCTGATGGTGATGGCTATGTTTTAGAAATGTGTCAGCCGGTTTAAGTGGAACTTTATTGCAAACCTGTGGCTTTCTCGCAGTAAATACGAAAACTTCTTACTAAAAACCTAACGGTCTGTTCCGGCAGGCTGAACCGGAACCCATTTGGTTCCTAGAGACCAAACCACACTTCGACCACATATGAACTTACTAATAGGCGAGTATTGTGTCACCAGTGTGTGGTCAGAGATTTATAATCAAACAAAAGTTAAATTCTAATTTGGAAACCTGCAAAATTACTTTTTAAGGAAGCGGAAAACAAGAAATTTAATTTACCCTAATGTACCAAATAAGCACAGCTCAAAAGGACCTTATTCAATGTCGTTTCCGCACTTTGTAAAAGGTCACAGGACGTAGAAGGGTAAATATATATACATATACTTATACTTACATTACTAGGGTATCCAAAATTTGGGCATACATGTAAATTCTTTGTACTGATACTATGAAATTTTATTTAAAAATAATCTTAGGGTAAATTTGACTTCACCAGCGTCTGTCACCTGTGCCAGTGTAAAATGTTGTTGTGTCTCTTAAGTGTTAATTAAATAATAGTGATAAGATGTCCGCTAATAGTCAGGCTAATAATCGCAGATATGATAATTGTATTATTTGGTAACATAATCAATCAAAGGAATTCCGTTTTCGATTTTCAGGACTAAGCATTATAGCCCCAGTGGCAGTACATGAACTGCCAATGGGGTTATTGCTTATGAGCCCTAAAGCTGTATAAGTTACACACCCGGAATTCCAATATATTGTATTAGAACGTTGACCTAATGAATGTATGCTAAAGCCATTAAGATTATTTTTAGGAGAGCTCTGATAGATACTACTACTACATAACTTGGTAGCCGAAAAATGCTTTTGAAGCAGTGATGGCTCAGTGGCATTGGCTATGGACTACCGCGCAGCAGGTCCATGGTTGGAATCCTGCTGCGAGCTTGAGCTTCATGGCATGGTGCGCCTCAAGTAGTCAGTAAGAAAATCTGTTGCCAAGCATCTAACGTTGTGTTCCGGCAGCTGTCCTTGAGAGCCAGTAATTTTAGGTTAAGCCTGTTAACACCTTCGACCACATCGTCACTTACCATCAGGTGAGATTGTGGTCAAAGGCTTACCTGTTAGAATATAAATAAAACGGAACCTACTTCTAATTCTGAAAAATGTGAGCCTCAATGTTTGAATCGTTATAGCATGGTGGTAGGCCATTTTGCGAATGCCCGCCTGGCTAGCTACCACCCTCAAGTAGAAAATCTGTCACCAAGCACCTAACGGTGTGTTCCGGCAGCTGTCCTTGAGAGCCAGTACTTCTAGGTTAGCCTGAACAACATCTTCGTCCATATCAACACTTACCATCAGGTGAGATAGTGGTAAAATGCTAACCTATCAGGCATAAAAAAACAGCATTGTATCGACTTCAACAAGTTATTTTTTTAGAATTCGTGCCATTTTTTACACGACCGCCCAAAAAAAAGAGTGTGGTATGTTTTCAGGGTTCATGTATGTATGTTTGAGTTTCCTTATTCCACTTCAAATTCTAAACGGATTAACCAATTTTAATGTCTGAGATATCTTTAAACTGGTTTTGATAGCGTAAGTGACACTAGGTACATAAACAAAAATAATAGAAACTGGTGGATTAAAGACGTTCGAGAACGTGAGAGAAAAAAGGTGATCTTCATAAATTATCATCATTTAAAAGGATTTAAATAACAATTCCGTAAATATATAACTTGCAGTTTTTATTTCAATGGAACAATAAAACGCTTAAATAATTCGCAGTCGGGTTTTTCACTGTTTTAATTAATGTATACTTGTTTTTTGTTGTATCCATCAGACTTCCATTGCAAAGAGCCCATTAAAACCTTGACTTTTTTCAAGTTCCATATAAAAATCTGGTGCTGTATGTTTTAGCAGATATACAATTATTATAATGAGGTGGCTTTACCGTTCAGTACAAAGTGCAAACATGTTTATAGGTAGTATCGCACATTTTTCCGCTCCAGATATCATTTATAATGACTCATCTTTTTTGTGAAAAGAATGGAATTTAAGTGACAATTAATACCTGCGTCAAGTATCCAATGAGACTCATTTATTAGCAGATGGTAGAATAATTGATCAGGAAGATGTTTAAATGTGTATTATCTCAGTATCAGCCATTCGGCCACTAATCATGCCGTTATAGTGGTCGAATGATAATGATTATATATATTGAGATAAACGCACTTATATAATAAACATAAATAAGTGTTACGGACTACTCACAAAATGACATTTGAAGTGCTCGTAGCGAAGTTTGCTTAGCTGTTCTTATTGATCAGCAAATTTAAGCAACATCCATAGCGGTCATGACTTGGATGGGTGACCGATATTACCACTGAGCGCTTCCGTGCTTCGGAGGGCACGTTAAGCCGTCAGTCCCGGTTATCGTCTTAGGGTGGCAGTCGTTGTAGCATGGTGGTAGGGCATTTTGCAAATGGTCGTCTGTCGTTGCATCTGGTGAGATGGTGGTCAAAGGCCATCAGGTGAGATGATGGTCAAAACATATCAAGCATAAAAAAACAGGAAGATTTTAGAATGTTATTTATCTCTGGATTAGCCATTCTGGAAATAATCATCCCGATATATTATTCAGATAAACGCATATATATATATATATATATATAATAAACATAAATGAGTATTACGGACGACTCACAAAATTACAGCTGTGCACCAAATTCGGACCCCTCGTATATAGATCTACTTATATCTAGTTCTATATATCATTTGATTTCACCGACTCATCAAGTCACAATTAACATAACATGCACAGTCTTTCAAATTCAATTGGATTGGTTAAATGATTTGTAACTTAGAAATGATCGCATCCGATTTGTCGCGTCAAGGTAATGTTGTTGCATCGCACGGTAGGTACACTTTTTAAACCACAACCGCCGCGTTAATATGTTGCGTTCGTAAATGCATACATTTTTTCTCATATTTATTCGTTGGAAATCAGTTATAAATTTTCTTTTTTATAATGACAGCGTTGTAATCAATAACCAAGTTCCAAACTAGAAGTTCAACGAGAAGCTAACTTTGGTTCCTATTGCATTATAGCTAGCCCGATAGATTGTTGCTGCTAATATCCAAGTTCAGATGAAGTTACTCCATTCCGTAAATTAGTTTCGATTGCCAATATAGCGAACACGTTACATTGATACTAATCAATACCCCCTAACTTTTAACTAACACGTGAGAATTTCATATTCGGAATCTCACCTCTATGGTGGTAATATGGTAAAGTGCAATCATACGAGTACAACCACGTAGAAAAGTGTGGTATAGAAAGTTATAACAGTCACCGTCTAAAATTTTAACACATTCCTATTTTAAATTATTCACTTTTGTTATAAGCTTACAAAATCGCATAAAACTCAGGAAATCAAAATGACGATCAACCCTACAAGCTTGTTACAATACAAATGAATCAAGGAACAATTACGTCAAAATAAACAACGTCATTTTAATCTTCTTGAAGTACGTCTTATTTGTAAGGCAATTCTCATATACTATAGATTTCGGAGGTTGGAAGTCTTCATACGACGGTTGTATATCATCTGAATGAAAAGACTAATCGAACTATAATTCATTATCACGACAGCTCAATTGTAAGTTTTTAGCTGTTCGTCGTAAGCTAATATGCCATCTCTGCCACTACAATTTAATCTCTTTATTAAGTATGTATAATAATTTAATTTGCTGAATGAACAAAATCGAAAAAGTCACTACTGCACTGGGTCCCACTGGGAGTTGAGTGAAAGAATGAGCTTGACTTCGCACAAGAATCGGCTAACTGAAACTATAGACCGTAATAGAGGTGGAAAGAAAGAAGATAGGCTTATTCCCAGCTGCGGGAAAAGATGATCTTATCATAATCACACTACTGAATAGTACATAAATGGCAACATAAATGCTAAAGTATGTGTACTTGAGTTTGTGTTTGAATGTGTTTGATGTGATTTAACGGATTGTAATGAAGCCAACGACAGCAACTTTTTAATAGTATTGAACAGTCTACTGTGAGTTACCATATTCTCGCATCAAAAAGGACCTTTAACAAATGCACAGAAGCATCTTCACAAATGAAGATTTCATCCTCAACTACAAAATCAACAACTACTGCAATTACGTTTCCCTGTTCTAATCTCCTTCAAAGGCGCTGCCAGTGGGTAGACAGACACTGCAGTGAAGCCAGCCAACAGATTTTCATTTCAATTAGCCTCGGATTGCCAGTGGCTTAGAGATAGAAGGTGTCCCTTTTAGTCCTCCATTAAAAAGGCTATAATATCACAATTATTACAGGCTGATGGATTTAATTATAAGCAATTTTATTACTTATTTAAATATTATACATTAAAAGAAACCCGGGTCGACGTATTCGATCCTCAACGTGAGTGTTTTTTGCCGGTTTAATGTATAATATTTAAATATGTGTGAAACTCACGAGAATTTCAATTCAAAAATTTTATTACTACTAAGAGCAGCTCAATTAATTTTGTTTGCTGAAAATTTTTATTTTGTACCTAACTAAAACCTAATATTAATTGGCTGACCATTTAAAACTAAAATATAGAATATATTTTAGTTTGGCTATCTATGAAATATATATGAGTATCTATAAAATAAATATATATAAATCAGTAGTGAGACTCCTAAAGTTCTCCGTAAAAGATTTTGCGGCCTTGTTGGACACGTTTGCAAACAATATACATGTTTGACGTGTTTGATGAACATGTTTGAAAGCCTGTTTGACGCGTAGTATCGTTTTCATCAAATAAGGGCGTACACAACGCTGATCAAAAAACGATCAAACAAGACATCACACGAAATTGATGTGTGACAAAATTGTCATATCAAACTTGTTTGTTCGTCTATATAAATTGTCTATGCCTCGGGCACTTTAGACATTGTCAGTAATCTACTCCCAGAAAAGGTAACGGAAAGGTGTAAATTTTCAAATATAAGAAACCAACAAAAAAAAACAAGTTTGTGGCTGAATAAGTGTCTTTTGCCGTATGCCCGTGGTGTGCCGGGCTAGAATGTCAGCAGTCCTTAAGAGGCGGTGAAATTACAGGCACATGAGCCTGTAATTTCACCGGCTCTCAAGTACTGAACAACTATGTCTCAAGGTGACGGGTGCAGTGCAGTTCGTCACTTGTGATAAAATGCATCTGTTCTAGGCAGAGGTTAGTCCGCATAACATCAGGTGGGTCTCGAGCTTGTTCCGTCACAATAACATAAAAAACATGCTTGATTTTATTAATATTGTTTAGTTAATACAAGATCTGTCAATATCTGGGAAGTAATGGTGTTATTTCCTCACATAAGTTAAAGAATGAAGAAAAATTATGTATTTTGGAAACATTTTCAAAGTAACGAGTAGTTACTCGTATCAATTAGATATAACCTTATAAAAAATGACTATGCCATCTTTATCTACAAAACCAAATGCTTCCAGTGAACTTAATTGAATGATATCCACTCTAATTTCACTTTCCTCGCTGGTCTAATTTACTTCAAACGCGCACCCTGGCGGGCGTTGAGAGACCGAGCTGAAGCCAAGGAAGTTTCAATTAACTTCGGATTGGCTGTGGCTTAAAGATTACAATGTGTCCCGTTCATTTCTCATAGAAGCATTCGCCTGGGAAACCTCGTGATTAGATAACCCAACACGCAGTCATGTCAAATTTAGAACTGGTCACGGTTAGTGCCTGTGATATTGTTAACTTGTCTACCTTACATGTATAATATATTTTTAGGATTCCGTAACAAAGGGTAAAATCGGAACCCTATTACTGCGACTTCGATGTCCGTCCGTCCGTCCGTCACCAGGCTGTATCTCAAGAACGGTGATAGCTAGTTGAAATTTTCACAGATGATGTATTTCTATTGCCGCTATAACAACAAATACTAAAAATAAAATAAATATTTAAGGGGGCTCCCATACAAAAAACTTGATTTTTTTACCGTTTCTTGCTCGATACTAATAACGGTGACAGGTGACATAATTTTTAGTTACGGAACTCTTCGAGCACGAGTCCCACTCGCACTTGGCCGATTTTTTTTGTTCCTACAGTGAGAATATGGATTCTGTGTTTATTCAAAAACGTGTTTTATGTGCCTATTTATAATACCTAAGAATGTTTATGTTACTGCACTGGAGGAAGACATTGACAACTGTAACACAGGTACGACCTAGCACAGTTGTCAATGTCAATAACCTTACTGTAAAATTAGACCATATACAATAAAAATTATAATATTGTAATTAATGTATAGTTGTTAATGTATTATGTGATTTTTACATAATAAATATTAGTCTTTCTATTGATTTCGTTCAGTCGATTAAATAACATTTTTTTACCATGCAATACTATTTAGTTTATGGCCGTACTCTTTGCAAACGGTACGGCCATAAAGTAACGCAAATTATTATATATTACTATGAACGCAGCATGTTACTATTACCATGATGATTCTTAATTTTATGTTAACATTGATAGATAGGATTACAAATGCACCTTATCTAATAAGTTACAAAATTACAAATATACGATAGGAAAAATTTAAGTCATGGTCGGGATTCGAACCCGCTTCCATCCACCCCTTTAGCCGGGGTATGCTCTAACCAATTGAGCTAGCATGACAATGACGTCAAACTAATTTTTTTACGTATAGCAGGCGTTATTGCAAACATAACAATATAAATAAAAATATATAATAAGTACCTATGTAGCTAAGTTAAAACGTAACTAACAAGTGTTTCGTCAAACTTGTTACTTTAGCCTTACCCAAATTATTTCACAATTAAATTTATCAAAGCTGAGTGAGATAGTAAATCTGTGAATAAATTGTAACCTTTTGTGACTACGTTCGCTTTCCTGCCCAGATTTTTTTAACGTCTCTAGGGATAGTCTACACCTATAGGGTCTTGAAAACGCTTGTTTAAGTCCTAAGTCAGTACTTAGTCAGTCAAGTTAAAGAGATACAAAAGTTTTCAATCTTCCAAATAAGTGGGTACACTTTACTCTAGAAAAAACTGGATGTAAGAAAAAGTGCTGAACTCTTCCTTCCCAAAATCTTGTACGTTCCTGGATAGCGATACACAAAATCAAGAAAGGCCTGCTCGGAAAGATGACCTCACATCAGCATAGTTATCTTAACAAACAATGCTACACTTACCCAAAGCATACATCATAAGCATAAATATACATACAAATAAGCAGTAACTCAATTATAATATTGTTAGGTTTGCAATAACGCCTGCTATGCGGATTACATTACAAAATCACAAATATACGATGGGGAAAATCCCAATTCGATGGTTAAAGAACGATAGGAAAGATTCAAGTTATGACGTCATGTCATGTTAGCTCAATTGGTTAGAGCTCAAAGGGTGGATGGACGCGGTGGTGACGCGAGTCGAAAGGGTCATAGAATTAAATACGGATGCGGGCGGTATTGATGAGAAATAAATGCTGTGTCACACAATAGAAGAGAATACACACCAAAATAGGGAATGAGCACTAACCTGGCGTTGCCGACTTGCTTTCCGTTTGGCGAGCTCTGCATCAGCATCCAGGCAATGGCGGCGGGGGGACTATCACTATCACAAAGATGCGGGGGTGCGTACGCGATGCAACCTTTCGAACGACTGTTCGTCAAAGTCAAGGTAGGGGTCGCGGCGCCGTGGTTTGCAGTTGTCACACCGTTGGCTTAGCGTTATCGGCTAAACCTGGTGCGCCCACCCCTAGATGGCGCATACCTCAACTTGTATGACACAGCGACGATAAAACGGCGTAACCACGCGGGTATCCCGCACATGACTTAATTTTTTCCTATCGTATATTTGTGATTTTGTAAAGTAACTCAATTAACTTCACTTTTTGTACAAACTCGGTCAGTTATAAAACATCATCAATTTTTCTCAAGTTATTTATCGCAGGATTTTAAAATATAAAACAAATTATTCCGTAGGGCATTTCTGGTATCATTGCATTTTACAACCGACGTTACATTTTATTGTCCAGTCTAGTAACGCTATAGAAAAGTGTTGCCGTTGGTTAACTTTGTTAAAATATATTCATTACCCTAGCAACATTACTGTAAAGTAATTGTATGGATAGGCATATTATGGCCAACGAGAACATTATCCAAGGAAAAATTATATAAGACAGACAGCCGAACACATAAACGAAACATTTTATTATTATATCTTTGTTTTGTGCTGTGTTAAGTTATTGCTTTAGTTTTAGGGAGTTCATAACATGAAAAAGGAAAAAAAAATACTTATTCAAACATGTGGGTGTCGTAGCCTAGAGCTCATTGAGCAGAGTACATAAGTAAAATAGCTCAAAATTAAACTAGTTAGAAATCAAGGTGATAATTGAGATGCGTTCCTCTCGTTTGAAGCGCTCGTATCGAAGTTTACTTAGCTGTTCTCAATCGATCAGCAAAGTTAAGCAACGTCGCCCGCAGTATGAGTTGAATGGGTGACCGCTAGTGACATTACTACTGAGCGTTTCCGTGCTTCGGAAGCCGTTAAGCCGTCGGTCCCGGTTGTCGTCTAAGGATGGCAGTCGTTATAGCATGGTGGTAGGGCATTTTGCGAATGCCCACCTGGCTAGCTACCCTCTAGTAGAAAATCTGTCGCCAAGCACCTAACGGTGTGTTCCAGCAGCTGTCCTTGAGAGCCAGTACTTCTAGGTTAGCCCGAACAACATCTTCGACTACATCACTTACCATCAGGTGAGATAGTGGTCAAGGGCTAACCTATCAGGCATAAAAAAAACTAATGCCTTCGACCATATCATCACTTCAAAATAAAAGAAAAAAAATAATTACAGGCACAAGAGACTTTTAACATCAGGTACTCGTACTTATTCCGTCACAAAAAAAAATTTAAAAAAATACATGCATCTCAAAATTTTTGTTAGGACTAACAGAAGTCAACTCTAAGAGGGTGTTGGCATTTTTCCAATAATCCTGTTTATATGTGTACTCTATTTCAACATGGGGTTGAAATAGAGTATGTAGTGATAATGCTACAATTTACACATAATTTTAAGATGTTCTCAAGTGTGGAAACAAGCGAGCTTCTTTAAAGATTAGACAAATTAGTAAAAGATACGTAAGTGTCGGTTTGTACGTTGAGTTAACTGGATATTGGACAGATCAGACTCATTGTCAAATTACAATGAATTAAATATTTTTTTTCTATAAATATTTTTCCACCATGATGGACTCGATTTACTGCCTGCACTGTCGCCATGTTTTCGTCTATATGACCTACCTTGTCATACACGCTTGCGTTGTTTTCCTTTGCTCTATTTCATTTTGAGTCTGCGAAATTTCCCAGCAGAACTATTAAATTGCTTGGTTTTTTGTTTGTTTGCTAAAGCAAGCGTTGCCGAAATTCAGGATGAATTTGTTCGTGTTTGTAAAGTATTTTATCGATATTGTAACGTCGTTCAAATCCTGCTGCCATTCCACTAGCTGCAATCATTTTTTTGTATTTTCATAAAACCGAAGCACGGGACACGAGTTTGCTTTGATTAAATGTTTAAAAAAATGCATTTTGTTTGCAGTTTCATATGTACACTTCAAGGGATGGAATAATATCTATTTCTAAAAAACAAAACTGTTATAACACATGTCCTGTTATAAAAATGACAGGTGGGTTCATTTTATTTATCTAATAATAGATAAAATGAAATGATTATATGATTATATTTATAGTTCTAATGATAGATAAAATGAACTAATCTGTTATTACTTGAAGAAAACCCATAGTCATTACTTGAAAAAATAATGTGTAGATTCCGCCAGGATCTCCGACTTTAGTACATACTACAACGGCTCGGCGTGAGGTTAAACACAGTCGGCACAGCAAACAGGAAACCTAGTAAAACGGCTTTAAATTAATTAACTCATGACTAAGCGTCATATAGGATAGGACAAAAGAAAAAGACAAGCTGCTGATTATCCTGTTTCGTATGCTTAGAGCGGTAATTTTAATAACTAATTTTGATAAGATATTATTTTAAACTGGTAATCTGTGCTTTATAATCTAGAAGAATGGCGTTTAAATTATTACTTAATTATTTTTGTTTTAATGAAAATAAAACAAAACAAAAGTTTTGAATACTTAGTATTATTGTACCTTATTTAATAGAATTATACAATGGGCGATACATTATCATTATCATCATCATCAACCGGAACGTCCCCTGTTGAACAAGGTCTACCTCATTGAAGGGGTTTGCCATAATCCCCACGCTTGGCAGGAGTCTTGGGGATCTCAGTACGTCGTACACCTTCCGGTATTTTTCCCTTAGTCGCCTCTTAAAGCACCCACGGGAAGAGATGGAGGGGCGACATTCTTACTCGGCACCCATAGGCGATACAGAAATGGATATAATTTAAGCAATCTTACGCATTTTTTCGTATTTTACGTAAAAGTAGTGTAGTCTCTCGTGACGATTCTATACGAAATTCACTCAGCTTAAAATCCTTTGAAATTCTCTAAATTAGGGTAGTTCTTATTCACGATTAAATCCAAATTGGTACAATGCTTCCGAATGATATGATAGTTCTTATTCTATTCTTATTAAAATTCAATTACAATAACTTGCAAATGTGTTGACTTTGTGTTCAATTGTGGTATGTTTTACACAAATATAGTCTATCTTGTAACTCGGTGCTTTCTAAACTGAAAAAAAAAGCTTATTAATATTTACTTAATAATTTCAATTCCATAATCCTATATGTAGGACGGCCATTTTAAATGTTAGACGAACGTGGATTCTATTGTGAACTGATTAAGAACTACTAAAGTGTAAAGACTATTAACTTAGACAATTTGAGTAGAATCGACACATATGTTCAAAAGCCTGGTTATATTTTCATATGATGTATGCTACCACACCTGTTACCGTCCAGGCCTACTCCTGCAGGAAACTAGGTGCAGTGGAATAAAAACCTCTTGTGTACCGAGCAAGCAGCAAGAATGAAATAACTTTTCCGCGATGACACGGAGCCAGGAACTAACTAAATTAGATTAAATTATAACTTACAAAATGATGACTGCGGTCTTCCAATTTCGCACCCTAACAACTACATGACAAGCTAACTGGCCATATGCTAAGCTAGTAGATTTACGTGTAGGCTGACGTTGCGAATTTCCTTTCAAGGGTCACTGTGCACGACAATGTTTATAGCCCCAAGTTTACACCTCACAAAATCATTGTTTTCGCACAAACAAGCTATTCCAAACCAATATTCTTCCAAACATGAAAATAATTACCTCGACACAAATATGACAAAAGCTTAGCACAAAAAAGCATAACTTAAACTAAAAATTCCAGCGAATTTCTATTCGCTGGCACTACCATGAAATTCAATGCAAATTTGTAAATTACAAAGGAATGACAGCGCGATGCGTTCTGGTTCAAGCGCTAGACGCGCAAAATGGTTCAGAACAACAGCACTATCATTTACAGTGGCAAATTTTGAAATTTCACCGTCCTGGTGAACCAAGACGCACTGCAGTGTTGACTCTTTGCTACGACTTGATAATAATTTCTTCATTTTAACAATTATGAACCAATGGTAAATGCTTAATTTTACAAATAACAATGTATGTCTAAGCTCTACTTTTGGCTCTTAAATAACAATAATAATAATAATCTTCAGTTCCTTTTTTTATTGCTGACAGATAAGCCATGGAAACCGTTTGTCCGATCCTACTTAGCCAAAGAATGACCACGACCTTCAGTAATGAAGAAACGACCGTAGAGAGAGAGAAGTAAGCCTTTGGCCACAATCTCACCTGATGGTAAGTGATGATGTGGTCGAAAGAGTTAACAGGCTTAACCTAGAATTACTGGCTTTCAAGGACATCTGCCGGAACACACCGTTAGGTGCTTGGCTACAGATGTTCTACTTGAGGGTGTTTGCTAGCCAGGCGGGCATTCGCAAAATGACCTTCCACCATTGTGTTGGTGAAGGTTGTAAGCTCAAGCCCACGGCGGGAGTCCATAGCTAATGCCACTGAGCCCTCACTTCTTCAAATTCATCTAATTAAAAATGTTTAGATACATGTGTTACTTAATTGGTACATAAAAGGCAACTTTGAAATGATAGTGTTTCCGTAAAAGGCTAGGTGTTCCCCGCGAGCATATTTTGTAGAACCCAGAATATTTTCACCCCAAAAATAAAACTTCATTGTTTTAACTTTATACCCCAAGAAAGGAAACTCGAGACGTTTCAATTTAGGCCCAAATCCTTCGTATTAAAAGGGAATCCTCTATTTGGACTAAATTACCTCGTGGAAACACCAAAATATGATACTCAACTGTTATTGGAGTTATTTGAAAGGAAATTTGATATTTGTCTCGGGTAGATTTGGTAAAACAGAATAATATAGCTTTGTTTTTGATATTATACGATTCATAAGAGTATTTATTAAATAGTAGAATAGTAGGCTCTGCAAACTGCATTACTACTTTCTGCAATGTTTTTGATGTAATTTTTTTAACATTGTTTTTAACGTCCATCCCTATTTCCATTGAAAAACCATATCACCTAATTTTTATGTGAATATGAAGGAACAACCACGAGGCCCACATGATGATAAGTGGACTAATGTCTGCCTATTGCACTTCGCCCGTGCACCCTGTGACATAGAGTTTTTAAATCTCATGTGGCTGTAATTTTACTGGCTCATAAGAGCTGCCGCCGGAACACAATTGTAGGTGCTGTGATTGACACTGACAGATTTTCTACTTGAGGGTAACTAGCGAGGCGAGTATTCGCATTCGCAAAACCATTCCACCATGCTGTGAAGCTCAAGCTCAGCTGGGGGTGGACCTACGGTAAGGCAAAACATAGCTATTACCGATCGGCCATCATTGTTTCAAAACCTATCATAAAATTTTGTTAGTAACAATTTCAGATTGAAATAGTCATTTTGAAAACACGTCAGCAACTGAGCCCCACTGTAATGGAAGCTCGAAATTGAAGGCAAAAATTTTCGACCTACCGTCCCGTCCAGGAACCAAATTTAACATTAAAATTACATCACCTTAGCTTACAACAGACAAGCTGACGGATGGTTCTTTGCACATTTAATATGCCCAAAACCATAGACCTAGGATTTTTTCGCTACGCTCACTAAGCCTATGCCCAAAACAAGCCATTAGTAATAATAATAATTTTACAATTCCTGTTCCAGCGTACCTATAAAATGGAAGTTATTGAACCAAAACTATTTTGACATTGAATTGGTTACATTCTACCCTTTCTCGAAGCAACCAATATCAAGGTACAGAACCGCCCAGGTGATAAATAAAGTATAACATCCATAACATGCCTCTTTCCCGTGGGAGTAGGCAAAGACCACAGATTTCCACTTGTTACGATCCTTACTTACCTACCTATGTCCGTCCACCACACCCAGTCTAAGATGGAAGTTTTTCGGAAGACGCTCCAGCCCATCATCTGATTTTTTCACCTTTGTCGCTTCTTTCACGGTAAGGTATGGGGAGTGTAATTTTAAGAACCCATGGGGATTAATTAATGCTAAGTAAATTCTATGTTGTAGTACAGAGTTTCTTTAATTATTTTTTGAATTACAAAAATCATCTAGATATGGACTTGCGCAGTATAAAATTGTGGCAGGAGTCAATAGATTCTGGACGACATCTTCGTACCTTTGTATTTCATTATTATTAATTACATTGTTACTCATACCAATATAGCTTTTGTTCGCTATTTATATAGGTTTCTGGTTTACGGTTATTTCAATATCGTTAATAATGAGTTCCTGAAGTTATGATATAATTGACGGATAACTCCAACCCCCCCCCCCCCCCCCCCCTCCCCCCCTGAATGTAATGACGTAGCGAAAATTGTTCACTATTTTATTTGGACAAGCCAACATAAAAGTTACTACTAACAGATCGTTCACCCTTAAAAACCGCAAGAACAGATTAAATAAGCCACGCGTATACTGGAAGTCTACTGTCAAGAACAATGCCGGCGGATACCATCGGGGTTTATAAAGATTAATTTCAGACGACACTTGATTGCTCAATCAGAGGAAATTAAATTGAGGATTATTGTGAGTTCAGAGTTATGTCTTTATTTTGCTTATTCGTTTCGTTGCTACTCAAAATATGTAACCTTCAATGCTTTTCATTTGAGAACCTCTTAACAAGACTTACATTAGGTTTGTTGCGAACTGACGAACCTATTATCATTTGTTACCAAATGATAATACCGACACCTAATAACTATGTAGTTTTAGAGTACTTATTTTGTACCAATATATGCCGTCTTTTGTTAAAACCCGAGAGGGTTTAATACCCAAACGGAGTCTCAAATGTTACTTCGCTGTCTATCGTAAAAGTAGTGAAGTAAATGTCAGGTACAGGAGATACTTATATAACTGTTTTTTTTTACTCATTTATTATGTCTCGTATGTTCGGGTATGTGAAGAAAAGTATAACCTTGCTTGGCAAATACAACATATTATTTTCTTTCTAGCTTAAAAAAGCTATAACAGGAAAGTTAGGTAGCGATATATCTATTATTAGTATACCTATTATTCAATAATAGGTATGTATGAAGAGATAACTCTCATGATGATTTTCCACGACACGACGCTATCAGAACGAGCTAATTTTCATCCTGAAAAGCGGTGTTTGATGTGACTTTTCTTTGATATCGAAAGCATCGACTGATATGAAAGTAAACCACGTTTCTTAATCGAATATCCTGAGCCGAGCCGATGTGTAATCAAAAAGCAATCGTCGGAGGAGACATTTTACCTGCTCACCCCCGCCCTCGGGAAAATCTTTCCGCTTTATTATATGAGCGTTTTAGACATAATGTAGCTATCGATTAGTGATAAACATAAATGGGTTTTGTATCTTCGTATATCTATGGATAAACATATGAAAGGAAGGAAGAAAATACATATACCTAATTATAATTGACAAGAGTAATTTTAATCAAAGAGTCCATTAGCTTGTTTTATTCAAACATGTGATGTTTATTAAATTTATGAAAAGATAACAATATTATCCCAGCTCCAAATTTATCTGACATAAGTCTTTCAGATGAAGCAAATAAGTAAACAATTATTTTAAAAGTAGATATCCATACTTTCTATCGTCTTCAAAGGTACCGGATAAACTCTGTTATTTTTTTTTTAAGAATAGTATTGATTTGCCTTTGGCGTTTGGTATGTTTTAGGTATGTGTTATTAATTACTTCTGGACTGATTTTCAAATTTATGTCCTCTTTTATTTTATAAATTACATCAACTTAAAACATTTCGTATTTTTACTATGGTAACTTTTCGTTGTGATCATATTTTGCATATATAATACACGATAGTAAAACTGTGGTCACAATTAGTCATTAATAGAATAGGATAATGTTACCGAGCCGTAAACTATATGCTAAGTAATTGTCTACATTTTTATTATGCCCTATAATAAAAATGTAGAAGCCAGAGCACTATCAGTCAGGTTGGACTCACAGGGGTAAAATTATGTATAAGGTACCAACCACTGTTTATACCTTTTGGTGTTGAACTGAAAATAGATAACGTCTAAAAATTAATAAACAAACAAAAATATAAATTTTAGTATTCTCCTTCGTGTCGACGACTTACATTTAGATAGATAACTGCGAGTACTGGGCTGTAGCCACCCCAAAGGTAGAGGCCTCGTACAGGTCACCCAAAGTGCAAGCATTGGGACACTGAGAGCAGGACAGCAAGTGACGCAAGTCCTGCGTAGCGCTATAACTACATTGGGTTCCTACGTCAGAGTAACCCCATTTGGCCATATTAAACCGGCAGCGGCCCACTTGAGTCCAAAGTCGGTTTAGCGACTTCCAAGTGGGTCGTGCCAGATCTTTGCCCGGAGGAGTATAAAGTTTAAGTTTTTTTTTCTCATATTCCCATTTATGTCTATAGAACTTTCGGCAGGATTATCACTTACTAAAGGGTTTTTGCGCTCGAACTAAAAATAAAATTTGTCACCTACTTACCTACTCAGGGTAGAAGGGAGCATAAAAGAAAGAAGAGAGAGTACAGTATAAAGTATAATCAACAGAAAGGGGTCGTGGATCTCAGACAGGTTTATCAATTTGGCAAGCTTCCTTGTTAAGGACTTATCTCCGGTCCGCTAGTAATTGAGTCGATGCTCAGCAGCAGGTCTGCCGTGCAGGGCTCGGCTCCACACCGCCACGCCGGTAGAATTGTCCCAGCTAGATGCTGTGACGTTTGGCCGCGGTCGGTGCTGGAGGTCAGAGGACGGCCGGAGTTCAGTAGTAGTGTGCTGCTAGTAGGTCAGCCTCGTACTCGAAGTCGTGTACAGGAACTTCCCTCGTACTTGAACCCCAGATTTTGGGGCTTGTCGTGTGGATTAGAATTTGTAGATTTAGTTAAACTGAGTCTTTAGTAGTAGTTGCACAGAGGATGGCTGGGGTCAAAGTGATCGCAATTCCTCGTTGAGGAAAGACATCAAGTTGGGCGGATGTCGGGGGCGAATTTCATTACCATATATGGTAACGAAAAAAACCTCCAAGACCGTTGGCGTCGCAAAGCCAATCACTGCACTTGATTTTGAATTTTTATTTTGATAAACTTCCGTCTATTCGAAACTAACAACCACCATCATGGTATTTTCTGACAGACTCGATTGACATTTGTTTTAACTGTCAATAGTCGAATTGAATGGAGTAAAGGGAGAAGAAGACGGGTGTTGCTATGCAGACTTAACATTGTGATTGTTATGCGCGACCTCTATTGGTGAGTCGCTGAACTACCTCAGCGCGCGGTAGTTAAGGTTAACCTAGGTGCTTTCTAAATTCAGATGGAATTTAGATAGACGTTTGGTCGTTTGCCTACAGATGGCGCGCTGATTTAAATTAGTATTTAGTGAAATTTTTAATTATTAAGTTAACCGATATTTTTAGATCGGTTACAAATTAAAAAACCTATTGAAATTATATTGCCACAATTTTTATTTTATTTTAAAGGATATTCACTGAAATTATGTATGGAATATAATTTCAGCCAAATGGCCGCCTCGTCTCCGCTGTATCCTGGTGGACCAATTTTTGATGACATTTTCGCTTAAATGGGGCTCAATTTCACGAAGACCGGTGTTATGTTGGCCTTCAGGGTGGCAATTGACTGTGGTTTATCTGCATAGACTAGAAACTTCACGTAACCCCACAGAAAGTAGTCGAGCGGTGTTAAGTCGCACGATATATGTGACCAGTTGATGTCGGCACCACGCGAGATGACGAAGCTTTCGAATTTCTCATCCAATAAATTTAATGTTTCCCGTGCTGTATACGGCAAGTGGCGCCGTCCTGTTGGAAGCACATGTTTGTATATATACCAGCTAAGCTTAAAATAAAAATTTCTTCATTAAACGACGGGTTGTGGACTCTACAGGACGGCCATGAACGCAATAAATTGGACGCAATGAACGGAACCTTAGGCGAATAAAGTTATCATCCTATCAGCATTAGAAAAAACAAGTATATAACGGTTTGTATACCATCTAGGTGTGAGACGAAGTTACTTAACATTGCATGGATTCACCGTGCGGGTGCGGGGTCCATAGCGTTGCAGAGCAAGAGGCTCAAGTCAAGGTGCCTGGGACTTGCAACCCAGTGAGTAAGATTAAGGGGCCCCTTTATGATGCATCAATGCTCCCTTTCACCGCTCGAGCCTCCTCCCCTGCCCAAACCAAATTTGGTAAGATCCTACTAATGCCGCCTTGGATACACGTTCTTGGATGGAAGTTACAGTTGTTCTTGACAGGCCAAGGTCTTTTAGTAGGTTGTATAGGTATTTTGCTGTATACCCCTTGCTCCGACTTCTACAGCATATAAATTGACCACATAACCGTTTTTGATTAATTCATTTGTTAGGTCATAAACAAATCATAACGTTACATGTATTATGGGAGCTTTAGCTTTAAATTCCTGTTGTACGTACCTAACTACTAAGGTACTGAGACATTTTCTTGTTGATAAGTTATATAAAGACAAAACCAACATGATAATAAAGGCCCATAAAGGACTATGCAAAGCAGCGACCATAACACCTTATCAAGTTCATCGATTGCATATCCTTAAATTTTATCACGAATGAACTTACTTACCGTTTACGAATTTAAAAATATATATATCAGAGGGACATCTGTACTCTTTCGTCCAATCCGTAATAAAAGTAGATAGGGATCGTAAATTTTGGGGTGCGTACGAAAGTCTCGACTTTGAGTCGAAGCCACAGAAAAAATCATTATTAAGCTAATAAAAAAAAACTTTTTTTTTGGTTTCTGAAAAGTTCTTTACGTTTATGATACACCGTTTATCATATACCTGAAACCGGCATGCCGGTTATTTGAAGCATACTCTTCCCATAAGTAAGATAAAATATAGAATTTGAAATAATGATGAACCAGTGGCAATGTCTTAAATTGAATGAATAGGAGATCGAATAGTTTTGCAGTATTTCACTGCATCACACTATGGTAGAACATTTTAATATTACTACATTACTACTAAGCGCTTCCGTGCTTCAGAGGGCACGTTAAGCAGTCTGTCCCGGTTGTTGTCATATAGTATGGCAGTCGTTGTAACATGATGGTAGGGCATTTTTCAAATGCCCGCCTGGCTAGCTACGACCTTCAAGTAGAAAATCTGTCCCCAAGCAGCTAACGGTGTGTTCCGGCAGCTGTCCATGAGAGCCAGTAATTCTAGGTTAGCCTGAACAACATCTTCGACCACATCATCACTTACTATTAGGCAAAAGGTCAAAGGCTAACCTATCAGGCATAAAAAAGAGGATGTCTTGGAACATTCTAAATTTTATAAAGTCATATTTTGTAAGACCAGCTACAGAAGCTTGGTATAGATTTGAAGCGCTCGTAGCAAAGTTTACTTAGCTGTTCTCAACCGATCAGCAAAGTTAAGCAACGTCGCGCGTGGTCATGAGTTGGATGGGTGACCGCTAGTGACATTACTACTGAGCGCTTCCGCGCTTCGGAGGGCACGTTAAGCCGTCGGTCCCGGTTGTTGTCTTAGGATTGCAATCGTTATAGCATGGTAGTAGGGCATTTTGCGAATGCCCGCCTGGCTAGCTACCATCCTCAAGTAGAAAATCTGTCGCCAAGCACCTAACGGTGTGTTCCGGAAGCTGTCCTTGAGAGCCAGTACATCTAGGTTAGCCTGAACAACATCTTCGACCACATCATCACTTACCATCAGGTGAGATAGTGGTCAAATGCTAACCTATAAGGCCAAAAAAAAAATAAATGGCGTAACATCTCTCGGGTGTTAAGTCATAACGCAAGTTCCGCAAGGATCAATTTTAGGTAAGACCTTTTATGTTTCTAGCGTATTTTCGGTTTACCTGACTAGGTTTAAGATCTCTGCGATGTTGCTTTACTACAAACCACCTGATGGTAAAATTATGGTTCGTCAATCGGTCATACATAAAAAAATATACGCGCGTCAAACTAAACATTTACTTCCATACTTTTATTTTAAAATGCAAGTTTGTAACTCAAAAACAAAGGGAGTAAGGTGAATTGAGCAATACAATCATCTGATTTCCTTCTGGTGTAACTGTGTCACAGGGCTCAAGAAACCTTCGCAATCAAATTGTGATCAGTACTCCGCGAGAAGAATTTTTATGAGGGCCCCACAAAGCCTGTCCAGATAAATGGAAGGACCCAAAAGAGTTATTTGTATTGATTGAATTAGAGATACCATATTTTATTGGCGTTTTTATGGCTCATATTTACGAGAAATGGGTACACCTGTGTACACATCTGTAGCAAATTTTTGCAGCATCGTAAGGGCGTAGCGTAGTTTTAAATTCCTAGAATGCGACGGCCATAATTTGTCCCAGATTAAAAATTTCCGAAATAGTTTCTCATTTTTCAAATTGGTTCCAAAAAGACAAGTTTCTTGTATAGCAACCCCCTTTTATTTTTAACTTTTTGTCATTATTATTATTTGTAAGACAATCCACGCACCTACTGTCTGCAGCATAATTTACTCTCATATGTGTCTGACGGACGGACGTATCAAGAGACGCAATATAGCATAGTAGTGTAGGCTTAGTAATAGCATAGAGAAATAATGTCCTATTCATGTATCTATGGAAATAGCCTGTTTTCAAGTTTGGAATCCTAGCCTTGATGACCTGATGACTTTGATGAATGTGACACTACGAATAAATAAAGTCGTAGATGTGACATTAAAGATATAAAACAGGCGTATTAGATTTTGCAAAAAAAATATAGTTAAATAATTTACATTGTAATGATATTTATATATATGAAATTCTAATTAGGTATATCAGTATAAATGATTAATAAAAAAATAATAATTATAATATATATACGTAATACAGTTATAAAAATGTATACCTAGGCCTTAGATTATTGATGGGTCTCCGCTCGCGCTCCGACTAGATACCGCGCTACCTGAAAACAATAGATCCGTAAATGCGGCAACTCGAAGGCAATTAAATAAGATTTTAATTAGTTGAAGGCCTCATTTTTAACAGTTATTTTATTATTTACATCTCTTAACTAATATTTAAATAATATGATTAAAAATAATTATAATTATATGTAGGTTTTAGCGTACATTGTTTGAAAGATAAAGGTTAATGAAATGCGAAACTGGCTCGGGTACGCCGACTTCGGCGTAGTATTAGTTGCCGCATTTTACAAAGACACCGGCGGTATCTAGTCGGAGCGCGCGCGGAGACCCATCAATAATCTAAGACCTAGGCGTCTCGTTCGCACTTTACTTAAGAACAAAGATTTCTGCATGCTGCAATAATGCAATATATATTTTAATATGTGTTGTTAGCAGA
Source organism: Plagodis pulveraria (assembly GCA_963890685.1). Classification (NCBI taxonomy): domain Eukaryota; kingdom Metazoa; phylum Arthropoda; class Insecta; order Lepidoptera; family Geometridae; genus Plagodis; species Plagodis pulveraria. The sequence continues at coordinate 10,458,161 of OY982965.1, forward strand.
AACATATTTTTATATGTTCTTGTGTTGTCCTTAATGCTGTTAAAGAAGACATATTGTACCAACCAAACATGAGTGGAGCATAGGTAAGAACAAAATAGTTGATGTTAAACTGGCTGCTGGCCAAAAAACCTTAGCTAAAACTTTTACAGTAGGTAATTTCGTATGTGTTTATTGTTTTTTTATGTTTAGAGAAAAAAACAATAAACGACGACCAAGTTTAGACGACCAAACGAACTACGAAAACGATATGAAACGCTATATATTGTAATTTTAATATAAACTGATTTCAATAAATCCTAATTGTTGTCTGAACTGTTGACACTTTTAACTCGTATTCATCGGATTAATTTAAGATACGCTGCAAAGTCACGGTATTGCATACTACGACTCATTTCACAACCAAAGCCCATCCTAAATCCAAGGGGACTGTCGTTTTAAAATTATATTCACAGCATAAGTTCCAGCAAAGTTGCTCGGATCTGCGAATGGCTAAGTTCGATGAAACTTTACTCTCAGAAGTTCGCGCACCGATGAAACCGCATCGGGTTGAAATATCCCTACTTACATGTTTAATTTTATTAGGAGTGTTTGTTTGTTTAACAAAACATTTACGTTATTTAAACTTTAATTTAAAAGGTTTGGTGGTTTGGGATGCATATGCTTAATATTTCATTGGATACCTCATCTTTCAAATGGGAACACAGCTCATTCATTCTGATGAAAAATCTGTCTGATTTCATAGTATGAACGAATGTGTGAGTCATTAGGTTAGTTTGAAAAAAAAAAAAAAAAAAAGAATAATAACAAAAAAAAAAAAAACTTTCACATCGTTCCCAGAAACAAATAAAAAAGTAGTGATAAAAATATGTTCATTTATTCCCACAAAATCACAAAAAACGTATTTTTACAAAGGTTGAATAATTCACACTAAACATAAGTCGCTTCGGCGTATGGTAGGTAAATATTAACGAAAGTATAGAGTTTACTTAGGCGATGAGGCGTATCCTGCAAACTCTGAGGGCCGACTGAGATGGCATGGGAGGGCAGGAACGGAACGGCCAGCTTACTGACGCGATAAACAAATGGGTTACTTATATACATTTTTCAAAATCGATAACGTCGATTTGACGAAGGTTATCTGTCCAGTTGAATCACTACTATTGATACAACTGTTACTGAAAAAACTTGAGGTGCTGTTCGAGATTTTTTACTAATATAATATTAACAAGGCCATAACTACCTGTATATACCAGTTCGAGCTTTTATCGACGGTATACAATATACGGCAGTCGAAAATGAGACGTGTGTCGTATACACATAGCTTGCAAAAAAACAACAGCAACTGTTAATTAACCTAAATGAACCTGCATTTGAACTAATTTCTATTTGAGTATCTGCCTCAGTATAACTTGTGATAAATCGTGGGTAGCGTCTGCGGAAGTGAATCACAATTCAAAGACAAAAATAGGATAGATGCATATTTTTTAACACTTGACAGAAAAAAAACGTAAAAATTATTCAATTTACATAAGAAACTGTACATAAATTCTTCGCCACGTCAGCACAAACATATTCGTATATAACTGAAATACTGCTTGACGAAAGTTGATAATGTTTAAATATTGAAGGTTTGGTCTATCCAACATAAAAATCATGACAATCAGACGATCCAGTAAAAAGCAGATCATATACAAAATATACAAACACATGTAAACTTGAGAAAACTCCTCAAGAAATCAATTATTTGTTAAATATTCTCGACTTTATATACATAACTACAAAACACAACACATATTTTGAGCATAGCGCAAGGAAAGCCGTGTTCTGAAAAAGTTGACCGAGCATAACAGCAGGCAAACACGAGTCCGTAAATAAATATTAAATGATTATAATTCGCAATTCATCCGGATTTGGAACGAAACATGTTGTTTGCGAAAAGGAAAGTTTTAATGCTGCTGGTGTTGTGTGTTTTGATTTACTCGTTACGTAGGCGAAATTTTAATCCCTAACGAGCAGCTGATTTAAGTTAAACATTAAATATTCTACCAAGAGTTTGATACCAAATAATATATAAAACGTATATACGAGCATACACATTTTAACAGTGTCATAATATTATATTGTAAATTCATAAGGAGTCATATTATAAAAACTTACGCTCTTATTTATATTTTATGTTCGAAAACACGGGTGTTTGAGAGTTAACAACTTCCTATGAGTCGATATGACTACCTATCGACAATGTTTCGGCTTCTACCGGAAGCCTTCCTCAGGATCTTGAGTGTGGTACGTCCGCCACGGTCGCGTCACGTTTCAGGTACAAGCCGAAACATTTTCAATAGTCATATCGACTCATAGTAAGTTGTTCACGCTCAAACACCCGTGTTTTCAAACTTAAAATTCAGCAGGAGTTGTTAACGACCATTACAACACTAGGTAAGGCTGGATTATCCAACTTGGATATCATGTACGGTTCTTCCACTCTATTGTATTATTTATCGTTGTAGTATCCATACCTTCTTTGGCCTTCCTCTATATTCAAATTCAATAGTTTTGCTGTTAATTAAGTTTTTATTCCTCTTATTAATATGCCCAATACTATGCTACTCTATAACTTTAGAAATTACAACGAAAGGAAAAAAAAATACAAGCGCGATTCGAACCCGCGACCATCCGACCATGTAGCTGGGACATGCTCTAGTCTATCGTAGTGAGAGAGTTATAGTTTTTTTTATATTCATTTTAGAAAACAGTTGATACGATAAATGATTTGATAAACTTTGAATCAAAGAATAGATAGTAGGTAGATATGTTATATTTTGAAGTATATCATCAACATCATGTATCTTATTTTATCCAAATCTTTATCACGTATATGCAAATTCGCAAGTAGGTACGTAGTATTGTAGCAGAGAAAACATTGAGGAAAGTACTTGTTGGTGCATGTTACTTTTTTCTTTACGCTAGCATTTGGCCACTAAAGACACAATGTCAATATTATAATTATTAGTTTGAGGATGAATCATAGAAGGACGTTCTCTTAGTAGGCCATATTTACTGCACTGCATCAGCCGGATCGTCCAATGTTTAAAACAGCCTTCTTTTTATGGGGAAGGGGAAGATTTAAGTCCCCACGCTTGGCAAGCGGGTTGGGGTTCACAGAGTAAGATGGTAGATCTTCAGAAGGCGCCCACCTTCTGATATATTCACTTCGTCACCCCTTGACTCACACAGGTAGATATGGGACCCCTACCATTTTTAAACCGCTACCCTAGTGGTGATGACCTGCTACTAACTTAGTTATATAAATGTTTTTATTGATCACAATCACAGCTGACAGAAAGTGATGATGTGGCCGAAGGTAGTTAACAGGCCTAGAATCGAAACTGGCTCTCAAGAACCATTGCTGGACAATATCTTTAGGTGCTACGCGACAGATTTTCTACTTGAAGGTGGATGCTTGTATCTGAAAAAGCCTTACCGCCATACAGTAGTGAAACCCGCAGTACGACTCCAAACTATAGAAAAGTTTGTGATCCTTCACGTTGAAACCGGCTGAACCTATTTGAATGTAACTTAGAATAAAAATAACTAATTAAAAGATTCAGGCGTTACTTTGCTTAAATCAATAACTCACAAAGTATAGAAATTATTACGGATGGAAAAAGATAACTTCCAGCGGGACTTGAACCCGCAACCCCCAGAATACCGTCCTGGTGCACTACCAATTGTGTTGCGGGTTCAAGTCCCGCTGGAAGTTATCTTTTTCCATCCGTAATAATTTCTATGTTTTCGCTTAGCATGCGTCAATGCTCCTATAAAAATAATACTACTCACAAAGTATTTTAAGAAAACATTAAAAAGCTATTTCATTCTTCCAGTGCACGATAACTATCACTAGATCTTAGCATCCGACCTTATATACTCTCTGTCTGACACTATGATAATTGAAAGAGTTGACATAATTAAAGACTTAGGCGTACTTGTTAACTCCAAAATCAATTTAGGGCTCACGTTCAAGAAATATGTTAGCAACCTTATATGGTGGTATGCTTTATAATGCGAACATCTTACTCCTTTAAAATATAATTGTAATATGCAATAGCATCATTTTTCACTGCTGTTAGGAGCAAACTGGAATATAACGCAATAATCTGGGACTCCCATAATACAAAATCACTCTTATGGTCAATAAATATTATACACAAATTTGGGGGCTATATACATATACTAGCAATACATGTTCCTATATCTTTCGTTTCGGGAATGGTCGGTCTGCAGTCTGCACACTTTAGAGTTAAGGTGAATTGTAAGGGGAAAAGTGTTTTTAGGCACGTTTTTTGGCGAAAATATAGCGTATCTTGAAGTTTGCTATCCGGGTTTCATATTCATTTTGTTGGGTCAAGGATAAAATTAGCACCCGCAACTATTTGAAGTACATACCGAGATTATAGACAATTTTTTGGAGGTGAATCAGTTTTGTTTGATACCTAACTTGGGTCAGTTATTCTTTGAGTACGTACGAATATTTTCGTGGTTCATTTCTTCGAACTACAATTGAAAATAAGGATTATATGAGTAAAAGCTATTTGCGCCTACTAAAACGTAAATACTCGTTGGTCGTTGGCCAAGTTCGTTTGCTCGCAAATATGATGAGGGTATAATTTTAAGCCCTAGGCCGCTACTACAATTTGACGAAGTATCGAACTTTGGGTCCGAAATTAAGGTATCCACAAAACACGTATCGGCTTACTTTTGTTTAACTTCGTTCGTAGCATAGATTTGCAAGCATTTGCCTGTGTAGATTCTGAATATTTTTTTTTCATCGGATGTGTATGGTTTGTACATTTTCCTAATGTGAAATTATAATTTATTCGTTTGTTTATAAAGTCAGTCGAGTTCTAAATATGCAGAAAGAACACAAATACTAATGAGGGAATAGATACCTATCGAGAACAAAGATTAACGTGAATTCTAAATATCTAACCTGTATTTTCTAGACCAGTAGCGACACCTCTCGCTGGGCTCCATAACGAATCCTAGTTATGGAGATTCTCAGACTCTTACCATGGGAAAATGTTCTTTAATGTCTCGTTATTTAGACTTAAAACTGATTGAGGCACAATAGCGTTGGCAGAGTAGTACCTATGGGAGATTCCATAGCGGGCAAGATTTATGTTGAACGTTGCGGTCCGACCATAGACTATATCAAACAAAGAACTTCGTACCGAAAATTCAATTTTCGTTGTCTAAAATAAATGGTAAATTGTTGTTGATCCACATAATTACAATTTGACGGCTGGACATGGTCAGTTTATAATCTTACGAAAATTTAAACGTTAGATTGTAAATTTTAGTGTCCATTCACAATCTATGGACAGTTTATAATCTAACTAGATTTATTATAAACTAATGGTTAGTACAATAAAACGGTGACAGATACACCATTTATCAGAATGTTTTTATTTTCTGGAGAGGCATAACAAAAATGGGGGTTGCTTATTTGAAGAAGATTTCCTAATTCACGCGCTGCTTTCTATGAATAACCATGCAACGTGTTACTAACTTTACTAACTTGAGTAATAAAAATATGTTATTTTTGATAACACTAGAACGGTTTAATATATTGTAACGGGACTCTTGTATATACATCCATGTTCCGACTCCATATAACGTTTCTTCTACCACCAAGCGCATCACCAGACGAAGATTAAAGCAGATGTAGGTATGCTTCAAATGAGGGGTAAAATTTACAATGTGTATAAAATAATCATGTGTAGAAAATATCCTATGAAAAAGCATATTCAAACGAAACTTCGAATTTCGTTGTTGGTATTAGGTACCTATACTCTAAGATGTTTTTACCCGTAGATGAGTTGTGAGCTCCCCAGATTTACTAAACGTATGCAAGGTAATTGCCATAGTCGCTACCAGTCTTGCGCTTCCGAGTGTTCGGTAAATACGTTGCCGCTAAACGAGTGTTTTTGAAAAATGTTTTGGACCTGTATGCCTTCCTGTGTAGACACTGCACTAATTATACAGGCACCGTGAGAGATAAGAAAAATGTTTCATTTCACGCGTAAGTATTGCTATTATTATTGAAAAAGAAAATATCGTCATTTTGTTTTATCTTAGGCGACTGTTGTCAGAATTAAATGGATGAACGAGATATGTGGATCGTTTCGTTTTGTGTGAGAGTGAAAGAGACGGAACTATTCGGAACGTCTCGTGGCGTTGCGGTGGTAACACAAACTGCTTATTTATCTGTTTCTAACAGATATGCCGCATAATACCTATTTGAATATTCTTTTCTTGTCAATACAAACTGCATATACAAGTGCATAGGTATGTTGATAGGTGAATTCTAGTTCGTTTTTAGAGCAGTGGTGTTTGGATATAACTATTCTATGTATTTCAACTCTCTGGGTATACTTCAAGGTTTGTCAAACGCCGAAGTAGTTAGTGGTTAACGACGAACAAAATGTCAATATACGAATTTCGGATCCGAAAGTGTTTCCTGGTAAGAAAAGGTGCGATCCGTCAAACGAAACTTCGAACTTCGATTTTGGGAGTAGACCTCCTGAGCCTAACCTGCGCTGCGATCCACGCGGCGACGACGGCGACGTTGCATGGCCGCATCACGAATGCCACGCGCGATACTACAGTAGGAGTTAAATTTGAAAACTTTTATCAGTAAAAGTGTGACATATGTGATAATACAATGATAACAAGTAAACATAAAAAAATATTGGCTTATGATTCAGACATGATAATATCTAATAGCTGTGATCGACACGCATGCTTGCATGAACGAATAACGATTATCAGATAAAACAACACAGTTTAGAATGACCTTGTGATACAATAAAATTTACAATGAAAGTTGTATGTACTTGGTGTGTTGGAGTGCAGGTTCTGTTTCGAATAGAATATTCTAAATGTATAACCCGGTTTAATAAAAAAACATGTCGAAACAAGAAGGTCTGAACAACAGCTTCGTGTCTAGCCCATGAGATGCGGCTCATGGGCTGGGCACGAAGGTGATTGGCCGTTGGGTATGAGAAGATAATGCAAGATATGTACTGTTGTTAATATTTAGTGCATAAAAATAATAAAGAATATTAGCCAGTAGTTTGCCATTAGGAAAGATAGATAGAAAACTATTTGCACACAATAAGCAGCTGTTAGCTATGCATTGAAACAATCACGTATAACAATCGAATCAATAGACGATCTCTTCATGAAATCACTTTCTAAATTGAGAACCAATATAGGTGATTCTTGTTTTGTTTGATATATAAAGGCAGATAAGATAAAATGTATGAAGTAAACATAAATATATGTTTGAGAAATAAGTTTATTTCTCCCTCTCTTTTATGTAGTCTGTGTCCACGTCCTAGCGTGAAGAAGGAAACGGTTCCAGAAATAGATAAAGTAATATAGACTTTTGACTGATTAAAGAAAATCGTATGATATGAAATATAGATAATATTCCCTCCTCAAAGGCCGGCAACGCATCTTCGAGACCTCTGGTGTTGCGCTTGTTCATGGGCGACGGTGATCAGTTACGCCCAGGTGAGCCGCCCGCTCGTTTACCCTCCGAGTTAGGCAGTGTTTAGACAAACACTTTGTGGTTAGAAAATTAAAATTTGTTTGTGCGCTATTAAACTTTTAGATACTGTCTAGCTAAAGAGGAGTTGAAAACATGTCTTATATTATTTGTGTGGTTAGATGGTTATTGTTTTAAGTTTTGAGCCTTGTAGTGAAAGGCGATGCCTACTCCGAGCCAAGAGCGCCTCCCCTGCAACTCTGGACCGCGCCGCGCTCTCTATGAATAGAGTTTTGAATATTTACATGGAGCAAAGTAATAAAAATATGTAATCATAAATCACAGGCAAAAGAGACTTTTATCATCGGGTGGTCCTCGTGCTTATACCGTAAAAACACATAAGAAAAAAAAAACTGAAGAACTGAAAAAAATCATTCATCTCTAAATGACCATAAAAATATAATATATAATTCAATAAAAATTATGATTGGCAGAAAACAACCCTAAGAGGTTGTTGAGGCATTTTTCCAATAACCCTGCATAGTAGGTTAGTAACACATTCTTCGAAAAAGACTTGCCTCTTGTTTCAGCGTGCCATTTTATATAAAAAAAAGTCCTAGTCTTAGGGGTTAAAGTATTAAACTGCCAATTTGTACTGAAATACACTCGAGAGCAATGAATCCGGGTCACTTAAAGAATGTTAAAAATCTCGGAAACTAAAAATGATAGGTTAATGCAATAAATTGTATTTAATAGACAATGTAATACTCCTTAAATGAAAGTAAAAAAAATATGAGTCACCATACATTTTATTAACACAAAATTACATAAAGAAAAAAACTGCTGATCTCTCCTTAAAACAAAAATAGGAAACATGAAATTTTTGAACTTTATTACGATTTTCTTGAATTTTAATACTTCGTATTGCCTCCTCGTGCTTCCATTACTGCGTTTACGCGGTTTGGCATGCTGTACACCAAGTTCCTTATACGATTTTGGGGAATATTCTCCCATTCCTCTGTGAGAGCAATTTTGAGCTCACGAAGCGTGATTGGGGGAGGGTTTCGTTGTTTTACGCATCTGCCTAGCTCGTCCCAAGCATGCTCGATCGGGTTGATATCCGGGCTGCGCGCTGGCCACTCCATACGAGTAATGTTCATCTCTTGAAGGTAGTCATTCACAATCCTACCTGTATGAGGTCGGGCATTGTCATGCATAAATATAGCATCCTCACCTAAATTGACCATAAATGGACCAACGTGATCATTGAGGATTTCTTCCACATATCTTACGCTAGTTAAAGAGCCGTTTTCTATGATCACCAGCTCTGTGCGACTTTCAGAAGAAATTCCGGCCCACACAAGTACAGACCCACCACCGTAGGCTACTTTTTCTTCGATGCATGCTTGCTTGAATCTTTCCCCTGGTCTTCGATACACTCTGTGTCTTCCATCGTGCTTGTAGAGCATAAATTTTGATTCGTCGGAGAACATAACTTTTGACCAATCTTCAATACTCCAATTTACGTGGCTCTGGGCATATCTTAGTCTCGAAATACGATGCCCACGCTCCAGTTTAGGGCCGTTTGCAGGTCTAAGGGGTTTTAAGTTAGATTCAGCAAGCCGACGTCTTACTGTCCATGCACTTGGGTTACTTCCTCCGAGGCGTCGAAACTGATTGGTGAGTTCAGTTCCTGTGAGAAAGCGATTTCGAAGCATGGTGTTCACCAAGTATCGGTCTTCTCGTGCTGTGGTACACCTGGTTCTGCCCGTTCCTGGTCTGCGTAGGTTAGAACCAGTTTCTTCGTAACGTCGGAGAACTCTTTGTACTGTTGACAGCGACACACCGACAGTCCTGGCTGTATCGCGCTGACTCCGGCCGGTTTCCAGCATTGTAAGTATTCTGGTGCATTCTTCAGGCGTAAGCGACATAATTTCAGCTTGAATAATGAATATAGAGCACTATCAACATGGTTTATGTACCCACATAAATGACAGATTACAAACAAAAGCAAAACCAAATGCTGTAATTTCGTAGTTCCATCTTCGAAAGTGGCCCTTTTTCAAATTTGATTTTTTTATGATATAACTTTACAATAACTAAGAAGTTTTAATACCTTCATTTAAGGAGTATTACATTGTCTATTAAATACAATTTATTGCATTAACCTAGCATTTTTAGTTTCCGAGATTTTTAGGATTCTTTAAGTGACCCGGATTCATTGCTCTCGAGTGTATTTAAACCAGTTTTTTTTTATTTAACATATTTATTTTATCAAAATAATTACCATTATTATCTCTAAATTGCTGCCATCTCATAGAAAGGTAATTTATGCCTTTTCGATAGAACTTGGTGATCTGGATTCGACAAACTGTGTGAAAACATGTGTGTACTGCCTCCTGGGAAGAAAACTTTATATCAGGTAGAAAATTAACAAAATTACGAAATAAATGGTAGTCCGTTGGAGCAAAGTCTGGCGAATACGGAGGGTGACAAATGGTTTCTAATTACAGTTCCTGTAGATTTAAAACGGTTTCTCGTGCTGTATGAGGTCTCGCGTTATCATGGAGCAATAATGGTGAAGATTGATTCATGAGTCGGGGCTGTTTCACTGCTAGTTTTGCTATCATTGTTTAGAGTTAAGCACGCGTTTCTTTCTGTAGACCAGTCAAATCATGAGGCACCTATTTTTTATTGAGCTGACGCAATTTAGGATGTACGGTAATGAGTCAATTTTGTTGGTATGGTAACGTTAAACCATGGCGCTAATTTCTGGGTAGTTTGGCTCGGATCGGCTTCCACCATCTGTTTCAATTCAATCTCTTCAATAATAGCTGTTCTGCGTCCTGGTTTGGCTCTTCATATGGTAAGCCTAACTATGAATATAAGTTACATGACATATAGACAAAAGGTGAAATAATATTAGTAAATCAAACAGGTACTAAAACGATTATGGAGGATTCTCTCGCCCGCTTCCGTTGGTTTACCAGACTCCTGACACGTGATCCCTGGGTGGTGCTGAATGGGCAAAACAATCTGGCGGTGGTAGGTTTTGGCCTTGGCACCACCAATCAGATAAAGCCTAGCCATCTTCCGACATGTTATCTGGTGATACCATATCGAAGAGCGGCTAATTAATTAAAGCGAAACAGCTAAATTTAGACAGCATGTTTGTTAGTATCCTGGTGGCTAGTTCATCGGAATCCAAGGCACGGTTCTCCGCAGACAGTAGGGGGCAAATAGTGTGGACAAAAGAAAGTCTGCTTCGCCATTTTGCAAAATATTGCGGAAATGAGCCATCGTGCTGGTTGGCGACTGGAATAGAGGACCCGATGGATACGCTCGGGCATCCCCGTGGTCTCTTAATTAGCTATACTTTGATGCACTATCGTGTTTGTGGGTTTCTAAGTCAGTAAGTAACGCCTCGTTTCACTGCCACTTTTCTCTACCTAACCCCACTCCACACTACATGAATGGAACAAGTATTAAGAAAACAAAGGAATAACGTCCTTTCATCAAAAGTGAACTCTAACATCCAAGCCAGCATTCCAATCTTATTCCAGTCCATCACAACCTCGAGACTGCAAAACCGCACCTCTTGTTTCTTACGTGGACGCAGATCAGAAGTCCCGATGACGTCATATTTGACATACCCTGGTTACCTCATAGAGCATAACTTAAAACCTTGTGTGGCCTCGTGCCGTAATCTTGAAGGCTCCAGATTCCCGTTTTTCTGGATATTATTGGAAACCGGTGTAGAGAAAATGCTTTACGCTTCTGTATATCAATCGCACAACTGTAACCAGGATTTTATTGATCTTATGGACTATTTAAGTGTGACTGCGGATATAACACAACAACGGTAGCATTCTGTCCAACTTGTGTTACTAAGGGACTTTAATGGTCACAATCTAGTGTCTCTTCCCTTCAGATTTATTATTCTTGTCACTGCCTCCGCATAATTTCAACTACTCTTTAAGCTGATTCGGGTGCAAATTTGATGATTTATAAATGCACGTAAGGTGTAAATTAAAAATATTATTAACAATATCATCTTTTTAACTAACAAATACTGAAAACGCCGATTAATAATGTAGTTCTGAAGTTGTGATGAAAAACAACATCTTTTTTCGTTTCACGGGCTGTTGCTATGGTTAACCTTAAACGAGCGAGGCTTGATTCATACTTTGTCAGTTTTATATTCAACACTAGAAATTAAATGTAACCGAGGCCTAATATGAGGCCACATTTTTTTTATTTTTTTTTTCGGATCAATGATGTTATTACCCTATGGCATTAGTTGCTATGTAGGTACTGCCATGCAAGGGTCCATAATTCAAATCCAGCCAAGGACTTAAGCTTCAGCTTTGGTAAGGCGTTTTTAAATACTCATATGTTAGATACCACACTCAATTTTTTTTTTCGTGATAAATGCACGCGTTATCCCAACGGCGTGCGTTTACCGTCAGTTGTTTCTCGTGGCAGATTTCTCGACGAATGCTCACATGATAGCTAATAAAGACTTGCATTAAAATCTAAAATAAATAATCTTATAACAATTATAAATTTGATAACGGAACAGAGGCGGATGCGCCGTGGCCTTGAAGCGCTCACTAGCCAAAAATCCGCGTCACTCCTCCGCCAGCATTCCCCCTGCGCGCCCGCTACTGCATGCCTTCCCGATAAAATTAATATATGTAACGATTGTACTTGCATTCATTCACAGTTGTTGAGACGAATTACTTAGCATTCCATGGATTCACCGTGCGGGTGCCGGGTCCATATCGTTGCAGAGGAAGAGGCCCAAGTCGAGGTGCCTGGGACTTGCAACCCAGTGAGTAAGGTTAAGGGGCCCCTTTATGATGCATCAATGCTCTCTTTCACCGCTCGAGCCTCCTCCCCTGCCCAACCAAATTTGGTAAGATCCTACTAATGCCGCCTTGGATACACGTTCTAGGATGGAAGTTACGGTTGACAAACCAATATGTGCGGTGTACATACCTGATAGTCAAAAGGAAGACGTCTATCGTTCATACCTTAAATACCTACAAAGTATATACGAATCTAACACTGATACCACTTTTTTATCATTGGAGATTTTTCTTTACCTACATTAAGACTGGAGGAAAGTCTTGAATTTTCATACGAAAAGAGAAAACGTTTCTACCGCCTAAACAATCACCGATTTTGATGATTTTTGATGAGTTGATAATTTTTCACCACTATTCCTAAAATACACTGCTGACACCATTTGTTTTCCTGCCCACTATATATTCAACCTATGCCTTCAAGAAAGTGTTTGCCTTCGTGTTTTGAAAATTGCCCGCATAGCCGTATATATAGTAGCAAAAGATGCAGAAAACTATCGCCCAATCTCAATATTGCCCGCCTTCTCGAAGCTTTTTGAGGCGCTTATACACAATTATATTTATTCTAGCTTACTTAACATTAATATTTCCCAGCAACACGGAATTGTTCGGTGTCGATCTACCGTTACAGACTTATAAGTTTATACTACTTATTGTAGGTACAACGCCAGAAGCATGGAACAGAGGCGTGGTGGTACTGTTCTTTAACTTCGAAACACTTTGCTGAGAACCTATCACGCTTCTGAGTCATGTTTATAAGCTGTTTTCAAGAGTCATCACGAACCGCCCCAGTCACAGGTTTGATGAATTCCAGCCTCCCAAACAAGCCGGATCCCGGAAAGGTAGCATAGACCACATCCATACGCTGCGGCAAGTTATACAGAAGACTGAAGAGTATAACTTTCCACTATACTTAGCGTTTGTTGACTATGAGAAAACCTTCGATTAAATCGAAACTAGCCCGGTGCTTGAGTCTCTCCAACGATGCCGTATTGACCATCGATATATCCAATTTTCAAAAAGCGTTTGATAATGTGGGAGATCACAGGATTTTACTAGATAAAATAGCATATAACGGTACTCGAGGTAATTTATGGTGCTGGCTCAAATCATATATCACTAACTGTGACCAAAAAGTGGTGATCAATGGCTTTGAATCAGACGTGCTTCCAATTAGTTCTGGGATCCCCCAAGGGTCAATATTAGGCCCGTAACGTTTTATCATATAAAAAAATGTTTAAAGTTTGTAAATTTTAATTTATTATATGCCGATGACCTGAAAATATATCATTCTATAAATACTTATCAAGACCACTTAAAATTCCAGAAGGATCTTGACAGATTATCAGCGTATTGTGTTAAAAATAACTTAACGTTAAGTATTAGGTATGATTGTACATCTATTTTTTTAATATAAAGGCTAAAATAAAATATTTTATAATTATATATGTTATGTGACTCTAACCTTGATAAAGTTCAAGTTTTATGTCTTAAACTTTAAACATAAGGATTTAAAAATAACATTACATAGTAAATAAACACTTGATGTATATATATTCAAAATATAATTGAATATGTTTACATCAATAAAATGTTTTATTTTGTCGTAAGGTTCTCTAGTAACTTCAAAAACGTTAATTCGTGTTATTTTTAAATCCTTATGTTTTTCTTTCTTATATAATAATGATATTTAAAGAATTCAAAAGAAATTCTTACGCTTAATGTAGTAACCGACTTTTAATTTTTCCAAAATTAATATATGTTTATAGTTATAAGGTTAAATAACTTTTGTACCAATGTCTAACTCATAACAAATGTTTACTTAATTTGTGGTCTACGATGTCGGTCTCATAATTAGTATAATAAATAAGAATACGTTCACATTAAGAAAATATTGTGACACCGATTATTGGTGTCACAATATTTTGGTTGGTCCACTTATCATAATTTTCATAAAGCTGCCACTAGATGGCGATGTACCAACGGATCCTAAAACGCGCTATAGTAACGTTTTCATTTAAGGACTTAGTACCTAGAAGTCACAAACGAACTTTGGATAATTTTTGAATTACATTTGAAATAAAAAGTTGCCAGCAATCGTACTCTTTTTTTAGCTTTTGCAGGAAGAAAGTTGAAGAGAATGGAGAACAATCGAATTGTTCTATATTATGAAAACGGGCTATTACATCGGTACCCTACATTGCGCCTGGTCCAACACGCACTTGACCATTTATAAGTATAATCCTATTACTGATATTAAATTTGTCCAGAAACTCCTCTTGTTGACCTAATTACACATCCATCCTTATCGCGAATATGAGTAGGTACCAACTAAATAAGCACACTCTTACGTGGCTACCAATAAAGATCATTTGCAGTCGTGAGTACTCATAGTGTGCTTATTTAGCACATTTGTACACCTTGATCATCACTGTGACCATTCTACCATCCAGAAGTGATTATATCAACTGATGAATAATAATTATAAGCATAATATGTAAATAAATACTATAAAATTAATATGGTTAGTCTGCATATTTGATTGAAGTTGTAAGTATTGGAGAGTACTTATATTATTTGTCATTTTCCTTTTGTGTTTTGAATCAAAAACATCCTGTTTATACGTAATATTTCGTACTAGGTGTAAAGGCAGTGACTAAACTAATCGTAGCTTTTTCCATTATATAATTATATAGTGTACAAAAACATTATATATTATAGAATAATCTATTTGGTGCTTTATTGTGATTGTGTTTGAGACTATATGGTACGTTATAAACGTGTAAGAGAATTTAAATAAAGGACCTGAAAGTGACATAGTAAGTATTTATTTAAACCCATTTTAACAGAAGAACAGACCATCATCAAGTATTAAACAAACAACTTCAGTCATAACTTAATCTACTTCATAAAAATAATATTTAAAGATACAAATAAAAAAAAATATATAGTGATAAGTTAAAGATAAGTTTACTAAAGTCAAACATGATAAGATTTATATGCAAAAAAAATATTTTAATCTATCTTAAGTAGTAATCAAAACCGGACAACACACTAACCAAATTAATGTAATATCGTTCCATACGTTACGGGAACCCGCGCTAAAAGCAAACCAGATAGGTAATAGATTAGTTTAAATAATCAATAAGTACAGATAACTTTATCATAGCAGATATGCGAACAATGAATATCAGTGTTACCTTATCACTCGGACAGTAAACGTATCGCAAATTTAGCCGTGAAATATGATGCAAGAAAATAAGAAGGTTAATAACGTAGTTGATTTAAAAAAGAAACACTTTTTCAAACTACACGAAAAAATTCAAAATAAATATGAAGTAATGCAACAAAAACTAGCAAAGTCTAAGTCCGTCGATGCCTTATCAAATTTAAGTGAAGATTTTGACTACAAAGCACCACAACATGGAAGCACACTTGACCTCAGAGAATCGGATGAGAGTGATAAACAATCTTTAACACAATCTATTATAATTGAAGAAACAACTACGGGGAATGCAAGCGTTCGTGATTTAAGAAAAGAAGCAAGGATTTCTGATTTAACGGAGGATTATGCTATTATTGAGAGAGATGAAATAGAGAATGAAGACAATTTTTTCGGCAATGAATTTTCACGGATTAGTTTTGAATCGTAAGTTACTTATACTTATCATTTAAATATACTAATATTTTTATATCTGTTCGATTGAAATTGTTTTTTCGAGCCGTTTGCATATCGGTATGAGGTTACAATTTTAATTTTTGCAGGCGTCCTTGAAAGTGCAAATACTGTTATTGGCAATCAAGACTCCTAGTGAAATCGTTCTTTTTTCCATCATAGTACAGCACAGAACCTCTGGCTGCTGTATCAGCCGGATTACCCACTGTTGAACACAGCCTCCCCCACTTTGGGGGGATTTGCCATAATCCCCATGCTTGGCAGGCGTCTTGGGAATCGCAGGGTGAGATATCAGTTCCTCAGGAAGCGCTGCTGCTGACCTTTTGGTGTGTTACCCTTACCCCCCTCTTACGACATCCGCGGGTAGAGATGGGGGGGTGACATTCTAGCCCGGCACCCCACGGGCCATGATCGTCTAGTGGTTAGGACCCTATGTTGTTCTGGCTGCACTTGCGGGTAAAGTTACAAATTGGTTGTATCTATTTACAATAGCTCATTAAAAAATAAATATTATGGATTTTCAAAACCATAATATTACTGATAATTAAAAGTGGGCCTGTTACTGGGAGTGTTTATGTGCGATATGAGAATTTCCCTGTTATCAGTGACGTAAGAACAACTAAAGTACTTAAGCATGTGTCAAGTGGCGTCTGTACGTCACCTTTGAGTCACGCTGTCCTGATTTCGATTTTGAGGTGGAATAGTTGCGTTGCCCTGAAGACTCAGTAGTTATGCCTTTTTTATATTCGGTAGCAATGTGCTGTATATGAATGTGATCTGTAGGGGCCGCCTATTGATGGATGAGATGTAAAACATAAGTAGCTGGTATTAAATATATCCGTGTAACCCCTTCAAAATCATTTTTGGTATGCTGGCCGCCCACATTTTTTTAACATAACCACTCACAGTTCTCTTCATTGAGAGACGTTTACAAATTTTGTGCAATAAAACTTGCACAAAATTTGTAAACTTTGTTGTTAAGTTTGTGTAAGTTGTTGCTTTGTTACAAATCAATCAACGCACGTTCAATATATAATCAATATTTACTCTGAGCTCTATATGTTTACTCTGAAAAAGTAATCTAAGCTATCATTCTTCATTATCTGCGACCAGTCAAGTTCGATAGATGGTAACAGGCAATATTTTTAAAGAGTTCCAAATACATTTTGTAAACATTTTGTTGTACCTATTTATTGTAGTTCGGCTTCGGCTTATGTTTAACTTACCACCAGATATAGTAACATAGTAAATGTGTGTGTGAAATAGTAAATGATCACCAAAATTAAACCCGCATTTTAATGCAAACTTATAACTAAAGTTTTAACATCTCCCTTAAATAGGATACTATTTAAGCAAAATGACTCCAAATAAGTAATTGTTAACCGAAAATTAGTAAATGATCACCAATACTAAAATTGTTATATTTCTTCTGGCGCTGTTTTGTGGTCAAGAGTAACCTAACGCTCCTCCACGCTTCGCTCGTCGTCGCACCTTTGAAGCAGTGAGGGCTCAGTGGCATTAGCTATGGACTGCCGCGCAGCAGGTCCATGGTTCGAATCCCGCCGCGGGCTTGAGCTTCACCGCATGGTGGAAGGGCATTTTGCGAATGCCCGCCTGGCTAGCGACCACCCTCAAGTAGAAAATCTGTCGCCAAGCACCTAACGGTGTGTTCCGGCAGCAGTCCTTGAGAGCCAGTGAAATTACAGGCACATGAGACTTAACAACTATATATCTCTCAAGGTGACGGGCGCAGTGCAATTCGTGACTTGTGACGATATGCATCTGTTATAGGCAGAGTTAGCTTAACATCAGGTGGGCCTCGAGCTTGTTCCGTCACAAAAACATAAAAAAAACCTGAATATGTGATCATTTACTACATTTGGTATTCGATTACAATTTTTCTACCGACTTCAAAAAAGGAGGAGGTACTCAATTCGTCTGAATGTTTTTTTTTGGTAAAAGAACTAACAGTACGACCGAGAGCATCATATCAACTTAATTTTTCAATAAATTGAAATATATTGTAAAACTATATAATATAAGTCGTTTAAAAATCTTATGAAAAATAAGTAATGACTTGTTATTTTTTATATCTTGGAAATATAACAAACCATGCTTATTTTGAATTAGTTACTGCAGCAAGCAGATTACAACTTGTAATTTTTTTCGAAATCGTATAGCCAGCGCATACCACGCTACCTGCTAATAGCCGCTAGAAGATTTTTCTTATATATATAATAGGTTCGCGTTTGACCACACCCTGTCTGATGTTAAGCATTGATGTGATTAAGCACGCTTACCTAGAAGAAACCTATGTACTCGATTTGAAGACACCCATATTGTATCCATCGGGAAAAACTGACATTATAGACAAGGATCGATAAGGTTGTAAGTTGTACGGTATATGACTTAGGCCCAGTTTTTCAATCGTTGAGTAGCGATTAGTCTTCGATATAAAACAGCCCGACTAAATTCAAAATGAACATCAATTGTCATATTCACGGCCACATGTTGTTGCTGTTGACCAATATTAGTTGGTCTACAATATACTTCCTTATTTTGTTATAGTTACTGTCTCTTGGTGATAAAACCCGCGCTATTAAAATATTTGTATCAATATTCGCTATACTTGTAGACTTAATGGCGTCGGTGCTGACAGCGACGAATCAGAATCTATCACTGCATCTACACCACCGGTAAAAATATCTATCCGGGACAGAATCAGCTCTCGATTGTCAGCTGCCAGAGAAAAACGAAAGGAAGCACAAAAAGAAAAGGAAAATCTGAGAGAAAAGAAGAAAGACGCCCGTGAAAAAGTCGAAAAGGTACTTTGTGTTTTTATTTAGAGCCAGTTTCATAAGTCCGAATCCCTTAAGCTCTTTTTAAATGTTTACATAAGTGATTTCCTCTTGGAATATTTTCCTTGTTCCTGCAAAAATGTTGTTAACTGATGAAACTTAAGTAAACCTATCTTAAGTAAAATTCACCAATTCCAGGAAACGATTTTAACGTTCCCTAAATTAAATTAAAGGGATAAATGCTGCCTCTTTGGTTGAGTGGCGTAATGCGTTGCTCTGCCATCAGGTACAGGGCTTGGATACGAGTCAGGCTGTTATTGGGTTTTTATGACAAATAAAGATCCATTAATAATAATAATAATAAGAATAATAATAAGAATAATAAAGTGTTATTGAAAGTCTGTGCCCGGTACATATTTTTTTAAAAGGATTGTGACGGAACACTTACGAGGTAAACGCGGTAATCTATGAGTATAACAGATTCATTACAAGTGGCAAACTGTACTACGTCGATCATGCTGAGACCTACAGTTGTTAAGTCTCATGTGCCGGTGATTTCATAATTACTATCAAATAACTGCTGCCGGAATACACTGTTAAGTGATTGGCGACAGATTTTCTAATTGGAATCTATTAGCTAGCCAGGCGGGCATTCGCAAAATGTTCTTCCACCATGTGAAGCTAAAGCCAGCGGTGGGGATCGAACCATGGAATTACAGCGCTGCAGTCCATAGCTATTACCGCTTGGCTATCATTGCTCCACGACATGGCAATATATTTACCCCCAGTTATATGGAATCAAACTTATCTGATGAAAAGTGGATGTTTAGGCACTTTTGCCTATCTCTTTTGGGGATATGAGGACGCGATAGTAAAGTATATATTTGTATGTGTTGATATATATATATATATTGTATGTATTGTTTTTTTTGACACTGAGGATATAGAATACACACCTAAACGGAATGTTGCTAAAGAGGCCTAGCCGCCATATTATTATAATTAATAATATTTATCGTACAATGAAATTGGCTTAATTTTTTAAATTTCAGTTTATTTTGAGTAATACAACAAAACAGGAGGTGTGGAGAATTCAGAAACGAACTAAAGTGGCAACGGTGACCATCGCACTTATTGAAGCAACTGGATTGGAAGCTGACATTTCCGAAGACAAGCCACGCTTCTTGTTTTGTCGTTTTCGGTAACTTTGCAACTCTTTATTTTTATATATACAAATATTACTCCATTTTTA
Organism: Plagodis pulveraria; assembly: GCA_963890685.1. Taxonomy (NCBI): domain Eukaryota; kingdom Metazoa; phylum Arthropoda; class Insecta; order Lepidoptera; family Geometridae; genus Plagodis; species Plagodis pulveraria. The sequence continues at coordinate 10,478,304 of OY982965.1, forward strand.
GTTTCACTATCAAATTTTATTAAATAAAACAAAGATGTTTATCTTGTATTATAACAATTAGTTAACTGTATGATAAGAAAATTTTGCAATGAAATACTTTAATAAATATGTGATGTAGACTTGTAACTCAACCGCATCCAATACATTTAATAACTAATTAAGCAATTAATTTCTCATTAATTTCTTTAATTTCTTTAATTTCTTTCATTAATTTCTCACTATTTTTTTGAAGATACTTGTTAATAGTAGATATCTAATAATATCGCAGCAGTACGAAATATTCAAGCAGTTTTTAGCATAAGTTTTTAAAGCCTATCATATAAGTTTTGGTGGCAGTCGGAATTGACCCTTCTGTAATTATAATTACTTTGAATAGACATTATTCTGACTGGTTTTTTTTTGTAAGTCTAAAAGATTCAGATTGCATCCTATTGAGAAAATATATCTCTTTGTTTTTCTTGCAAAACATGACGTTTTGAATAAATGCTGTTTCAGATTGGGCGGGGAAAAATATAAATCTAAATTGGCGAAAAGCAAGGCGACGTCTGTGAAATGGCAAGAATTATTTAATTTGAACCTATATGACGAACATATGTTAGAAATGACGCTTTGGGATAAGGATTCTTTCATCGGCAGGTATATTTGCAAAATTTTTACTCGCATATTTATACGAACGTAGTAAGAAATGTTTGGACGCATGCTTATTTTTCCTCTTTGTACGATGGTATTCATTAAAAGGTAGCAAAGGGTACTTTTACGTGATACGATTACACTAACAAAGGTAGGCAATAAAATAACTAAATACCCTATAATATGTACATATTTTTCGCATAATAGGCTAGGCTGACCTTTGACCACTATTTCACCTGATGTTGCGGTGAATGATGTTGTTCAGGTAAACCTTGAATTACTGGTCCTCAAGGAAAGCTGCCGCAACACACCGTTTGGTGCTTGGCAACAGATTTTAACTTAGATTGGTGGCCAGGCTTGTGTGGCAATGCCATGCCATCATTGTAGGTATAAAGACTGCCATTCTAAGACATCAACCATGACCGACGCGTTGGATAAAGTAAGGTACCTTTCAACTTTTATCTTAATTAATAAGTAGTTATAATGCGACCAAAGATCCAGCAGCTATTGATAGAGCAAGCTAAGCATAAACTTGCCCCGTGGGATGCCGGGATAGAATTGCACACCTCCATATCTGCCTGTGGGAGGCAACAAGGCGTTTCATAAATGTTGGTTCGGAATTGACTCGTCCTAGCATATCCTCAGCGACTAGAGTTTTTTGAGATAATTCATGTCTTTTGGGACTAGCCCAGTGACAACATGTTTCATACCCAAGTGATTATTTAAAATAGTACGAATAGTCTTGTGAGACACAGAGTGAGTAGAAGTATAGAATTGTCTCTTAATAATTAACTTTCCCCGCTACATGGGAATCAAAATTTCTTTACAAAACAATTAAAAAATTATTGGATAATAACCGAAATACCCATAAATTGTGAATTTGTAATCCTATGCTCTTGTAGATTTTCCCAGACCGAAAGCGCAGTTCGTTATTTTATAGTATGTTTTAAATTACAGGAGCATATTAGATTTATCAGAACTAGAGAAAGAGAAGACCCATAAGTTAAAGATCAACTTGGAGTGTGACGTAGGAAAAGCTGAAGCCTTCATTTTGCTGACTGTCACCGGTACACCTCATGGCAATAGTCTCGTTGATCTCGACGATTACCAAGAGACTGAACAGCAACTTGCTAATTTGAAGAAGAAATACGTGAGTTGATCTATTCAGGTATTTTATACTATATATATTGTTACTCATATTACAAAGATAAAGTTGTTTGTCAGATTATTTGCTCATCTTTCAGCCAGTGATGAAGCAGTTGATTGACGTGATCTTAGCACAGAGATAGCTAACAGACGTGAGAATAAAATAGGTAATTTAAAACCCGAAAATCGACTGCTCTTGTAATTCCGCGGGTCATTTGCTTGTTAACTCTACAAAAATAAATATAACGTACAAAATACTAGCTGCCTCACGTGGACACAAGTATCCATTTTGTGTCATGAAATGTAAATATTTGAATCGTTTATCTGCAATTCCTTTAATTATTAAAAACACTAAACAATTTTTCATATCGTTGACATCACAGGTAGCTTGTTTGGCTATGTGTACAAAGCACTGGGAAGATCCAGATTTATACATTCACTTGAATATTTATATTTTGGTTTTGATCATGAATATGTGTTGTCAGACTTTGGATATTTTCGGTGCGTTTATGTGGGTCCTTACTTCCGAAGACTCTTGTTGAAGACTGATGACTACCAAAGCTTTCATTTTTATCATTATCTCCCCTTATTTGTTTCACCCAATCTGCCTATAAATATTATTTACAAATTCTTTGACACTTCTGACTCTCTTTTTGCGATATACTTTATATATATACTTTTTTATTTTTAGGCCTGGTACCACGTCCAAAACGACACAGGCGACGTTGGCTGGCTATCTGTCATTGTTTACGGAGCAAAAGGTTTAGGGTGCAATGAAAGCTGCTGTATACTAGAACTTGAAAATGAAAGACTACAAACTCAAACAGAGTCCAAAACCAGCGATCCTAATTGGATGAAGATATTTACATTGTGAGTATGTATACTTAAACTTAAAAGGTATGGTAAAATACTCCTAGACACCTTGTAATATAATGATAGCAATATTCCTTTTGGAGACTTGTGAAATGTGTCAATGTCAATATTACTTTTCTGCCGTCCTTTAACTAAAAGGTCGCTAAGCCACAAAACCAAGAGTTTGAGATATGAGATATGAGCAAAAAACGGTGGTAAAATTTAAAATTGATGCTTTTTTATAGGTGTTGGTCGCAGAAACATTGTTGAAATATCCAAAGAAAGCTTATTTTATATTCTATCAAATATAGCAATATATATCTGCAATAATTAGTTCTAAATAGAAAAAAAACTATTTTGGCCTTCTAGCCATGTAATAATTGCTTATTTCACCATTTATATATTACACTAAAAAGCCACTAAGTATACCCTAGTGACCTTTTAGACTAAGAATTGTATATAAATATATGCACAATTTTTTTTATGTTAAGAAGTTATATGCAAAATCTACACTAAAAAGACGCTAAGTTATTTAACGACTTTTTTGTTAAATATTAACGAATTCCAAAGATATCAAACCCAAGCTAGAATGTCGTTATAGTTCTTTAACTATTGTGTAGTCTAGTTTTGTAGTTTATCTTATTTTTTGTGTTTATATAACAGCATATTTTCTTTAAATTACTACACTAAATGGCAGTTAAGTGTGAAACCTTGAAATTAACGTCTATTTAGTTAAGTATATTAAAATGGCCATTTCAAGTGATGCATAAGAAAAAACGTTAACTATCAAAATAAAATAAACGTAATGTTTTCATTATTCGTAAATTTTAATTAAATGACAGAATTTTGACACATAAATGCTTAGAATCAATTTTCCTACGAAACAAAACAACTTAATTACTCTAAATGACATTTAAATCTTTAAAACATAGTATTTGAAAAGTAAAGATTACACACACATATTTAGAATGACAATTGCAAACACCACAAAGAAAATTAAATGCTTATTATTAGATTATACATCCAGGTACGTAAAATTAATGATTATTTAAAATAACATTTTATATTAATGATTATTTAAAATAATATTTTATAATTAATAACTTAAAGTCTTGCTTTTATAAAGATCCGAATCACTCCTAGAACATTACAAGTAAAAATATGTGAATAAATGTCAATAAAAATACTTTCACAAGGAACAAATGAACGGAAGTGATGGTAGGGGAAAACCTAGGCGAACGTTTCGAAGTCAGATTGAATACGTTCTGAAAAAAGGCCAGGTCAGGGTTACCCTAAACCGACGCTTATGTATGAAAGGATTGAATGAGTGACATGAGTGTATATGGAGCGAAAGAGATATGTAAGGATCGTAGTAAATGAAAATATGTAGTATCTGCCTACCCCTACGGGAAAGAGGCGTGATGTTATGTATATATGTATTTAAAAACACTTTTGTAAGTATGAACTCTTTGTACCTACACGTTAATTTCTATAATAAGTAATACTTTTATATTAGTCTATGAAGGCACATTAAATCAGTATTTAAGTTATTTAGTTGTGCATCTTTTTATTTCAAGGATCATGTTCATAACTTGTAGGTAAATTTCTCTATAATAATAGTTTATGTGGGTATATTATTGAGGCTAGTATGTGTATGATACCATCTTTTCTTTGTTTTTGTTGATATCTTTCGGGAAGGTACGAAAGGTGATTGACAAGGATCTTGGATTTTTTAAAGTATCTACCATACATGAACTGTAATGATGTAAATTCGTCTTAAAAATATTTTTTGTATTGAAGACCAAAGTTATTATGTTTCAAAGTTACCTGAACCATGTTCTTAGATAACCTCTGGGGTTTGATTTTTATATGTGCCTGTCGGAGGTGTAATTAGATGAGTTAATAAAATCTTGTCGTGTAAGTGATTCAACTGTCACTTTTCCATTATTTATGGAAGCTATTGCATCTATAAAATCTATAAAGTCGTAGAGCTTACCCTTCTTTTTCATTGCCAGTTCAACTTGATGATGCATTTGGTCAGCGCTCATAATAGTACGCCCAGGTTCGAAAAAATAGTACAACATTGTTGCTGTCGTTGTTATGTCAGTGTTCACCAAGTGAACTAGCAACGAAAACATTAACCAACTTTTATTTTGGGCACTGCAATTGTCAAGCCAACTGTTCAAATTTTGAACATCACGTTATTCGCACTCATGAAGTCTTCCTATTTTCTTCCTGAGATGCCATCAAGCCAAATAACAGTCACCGGTCCAATTTTAGAGGTTATTTTTCTAACAGGCGCAAAAGTTTAGTTAAAAGCGACAAGTCTCTGACAGAAAATATCCAATTTCAGTGTATTCATTCTCGGTAATATTATATAACTTTAGTAATTAAACAAATTCAAACGGTTTAAATCATATACATAAAATCGTGGTCACGGAGTGATCACACTGCAAAGTGTTTGAAACGTTGGGACAAAAATAATGATAAATATACGCGATTTAAACCATTTATATGTGTAATAGTCGCGAAAACCTAGGACAACTTTATATAACTTTTTCCAAATCTGAGGTGAAAATTATTTGATTATCATTTTGTTGCAAAGTTTTACGTGAATCATAGTTGTCTTGCTTCTATATAATTACCATGATTAACAAACTCAACATCTGCCTACTCTTTCCGGGATATATAAGTGTGATGATATGACGATATGTTTTAATTAAATAAAGAAATACTACGACACTGATTCAAGTTATAGAAATTATCATATTCACCGCGAAACATATTGTTGAACTACGGTTTTACCCGTGTGGTGATGAAAAACAGTGATGATGGTGATAATTAAAAGTAATGTGTTAGTTCAGCTAATAAGTTATCTCCATACCAAATTTCATCCAATCCTCTCCAGCCGTTTAGGCGAAACAAACATCCATACCTACACACAATCTTTCGCGTTTATAATATTAGTAAGGATTGATTGATACACAAAAAGCTCGCTACAGATGACTTAATTTCCGAGAAACGAGGCAGCGGTAAGATATCTTCCCGCTCCTCGCTTGTTTTGTTTACGCGGTAAGTAAAAATCAATGAAATGTCTGTTCCACACGTTAATATAGCAAATAGGTACACCTACTTTGCACTTAGAGTCATTAATTGCAATAGAACTCGGTTGATTATAGTAACACCACTATTATTTTCATACCAATAGACATAAACAGTGTCAAGATAACAAAGCTAGCAATAATAACATAACTTAGTAAGAAATATTCGCCGCCATTGAAACCATTTGGCGGGAATCACCTGCCCAGTGCCGTATGTCCACCCAATATGACGACCTAGGCGACACTCAACTAGAGTGCGTGCGGGGCAGGTCGAAACGCGAGAGCAAATTGCGACTTTTTAGCTAAGTATTGTCGCTTAACGTCATTTTTGCTCAGGATGTGTACGCAAAATATTGTGAATCGAATAATTTGAAGGCGCTATGATTTTTGAGTAAAGTAAATCATTAGGTTTTAAAACAGCCGTCCTACGCTATAAAGTCGTTAACAGAGTTTAACGTTCATAAAGTGTAGTTTTTTTGTGAAACTACTTTATAGTGTAGGATTACCAACATTATTTAGCTATGAAATCAAAAACTTAAGGATAGCATGATTATCTTAACGACTATATAGCCTAGTAAAGTTAAATTACGTCTTTTTTGTTATGTGAGGAATGTAACAATTTTACTATGATGATGTCGTTAAGGGCTGTATGTGATCGTGTAGCTAAATATTGCAGGTTAACGTCAATTTAGCTTTGTAAAATATGTTTTTATCCACATTTAACGGCCTTCTTACTAGACCTATCTCCTAATTCTAAAAGGTTATAAAAATTATTCCAAAACAGATCGATAGAGATTTTTTTTCTGTATAGGATGACATTTAAAGCTCAAAATCAACCCCCTGTGGCTTAACGACCTTTTAGTCAACGGACGGCAGTTTTACACTTTACCTTTAATTTGCTGGGAACGCTGCCAAATCGTAGTGGGCTAGAGCATTTGGACTATCTGTGAGTCTGCAATGACTTATAGGTTGTATACATGCTTTTATTATAGTAACTGTGGCGTTGTATATAGTTCGTAGTATTTTGTTAAAAAATACTACGAACGAAAATATATTGCAGGTTAAAAAAAAGCAACTGACCATATAAGTTTAAAAAGTTCGATTAACCTAATTGGGATTTAGAGACTAAGATACTGAAAATTTTAACTTCCGCTTTAGAATTCACTAACGGGGATTTAAAACTAAACTCCTACATCTTTCTAATGTTGAACAACTATTTCATCACTATGCAAGTGTACACAGTACAAACATGGCTACGCCTAAGTTAAGATAAGAAGCAACAACATGTATCACCAGATGATGTAATTTACAGCTAAGTTACATTTCTGAACTGTTAATATTTTCTTTTTTGTGCCTGATAGGTTATCCTTTGACCACTATCTCACCTGATGGTAAGTGATGATGTAATCGAAGATTTTGTTCAGGCTAACCTAGAATTACTGGCTCTCAAGGACAGCTGCCGGAACACACCGTTAGGTGCTTGGCGACAGATTTTCTACTTGAGTGTGGTAGCTAGCCAGGCGGGCATTCGCAAAATGCCCTACCACCATGCTATAACGACTGCCACCCTAAGACAACAACCGGAACCGAAGGTTTAACGTGCCCTCCGAAGCACGGAAACGCTCAGTAGTAATGTCACTAGCGGTCACCCATCCAACTCATGACAGCGCGCGACGTTGCTTAACTTTGCTGATCGGTAGAGAACAGCTAAGTAAACTTCGCTACGAACGCGAGAAGTTTGATATAGTAATTAGGTTTGGTGGACTCTCAATATTTTAAGCTTTACTAGTGTATTTTATAAGTTTATATCCAATTTTAAAAGTACACACTTTATACTGAGCTATCATTATCAAGTTATAATGCTCAATGATGTTCAGTGCTTAGCAAAGACACAAGTAACATTCTGATCTGATCGTGCTACAGAGCTCATGACGTTCTTCATATTGTATTAGGTATGGTTTGCATTGGTATTTAAAATTTTAACTGACTTCCAAAAATAAGGAGAAAGTTTCTTAAGCTGATGCGTTTGTATTTCTAATAGTAGGTAATGATAACGCATTACTTTTCACTGGATCATCTAATCCCACAATGGAAGTCTTTTTGTTAGGTAGAACAAATCTCATAATTCGCGCCATATCATTTTTAATATTTTAATTTTGGAAATAACGCATGCTCTTCGGATTAGATTAAAAAATCAAATTTACGAGAAGAAAAATTATAGTCATGTGCGGGGTTCGAAACCGCATCATCCACCCCTATAGCCGGGGTATGACTGACTGAGCTAACATGACATACGATTCATAACTCTAATTTTTCCTCTCGTTCTATGGGGATGGAGCGACACCTATAGTTCAAATGACGTTGTACTACAAACAAGACTAATTTCGAAATTAGCTTTAAATTTGTTAATGATAACGCAATACCCTATTATTTTAATATTTTTATTTTTACAATAAGGCATGCTCTGCGGATGACATTACAAAATTACAAATTTACGAGAGGAAAAATTATAGTCATGTGCGGGATTCGAACCCACGTCATCCACCCCTATAGCCGAGGTATGCTCTAACTGACCGAGCTAACATGACATATGACTCATAACTGTATTTTTTTCTCTCGTTCTTTAACCATCGTATGCTGATGGAGGGACACCGTTCAACTTATCCGTATCGATAACTACCATATATTTTTGATTTCAGATTGAAATTCACCTAAGTAATTTTAATATTATAGAGATTATAATATATATTCTTGTAATGGTATTAATTTCAGTCGAGTCAACGACATAACTTCAATATTACAAGTTATTATTCACGACGATAAAAGATCGGAAGACATAGGCAAAATATCTATACCACTCTTAGATATTAAGAATGGTGTAAAGAAATGGCACGCCATCAAAGATATAACGCAACGAGACCGGGCAAAAGGGAATAATCCAAGGATTCTTTTGGAAATGCGAGTTACTTGGAATATTGTAAGTACAATTAAAATATACACTATCGTTAATTATGCCTATCTCATTGATTAGTCGAAGCTATAAACACTTATAATACTAAGTGACAAATCCCGTAGCGTTACCTTTAGTGAAATTTGAGACTGCTGTGATTGAAACGACGAATTGGAGACTAACCTAAAATAAGTTTGATTTCAATTTGAAATCTTACTGCTCAAGGTTGAGGAATACTTGTGCCTTTTTGTAATATCTACAGTAGAAGCACTGGACACTGGATAGGTAATTATCTAAAAAGATTAAAGTTTTCTACTCTTTTGAATCTGATCTGAGCCTATATGTTATTGAAGGTTTGGCGCAAATTAATGGCTTTCTTAGGTCTATGCTGTGTAATCGTCCATACCAGTTTTTAATTTTCCTTCATGTGGCTCTAATGTTGAGCGATTATAGAGTGGTATCAAAAGTAGTGATAATTTAGGCAAACAAACCATGTGCAAGACGGGCAAAGAAGACCGTGCGCATTGCAGAAAAGACGTAGGAAGGAATTGCCATGACCTTAATATTTGGCCCGATTAAGAAGGCGATGTCTAGTAGACAATTTTTTTGCGGACGATGTTGAGCTTGTGTGTCATACCAAAACTAAAACGCAAACTAATACCTACCTCCTCCTTTGAAAGCTACACTTTTTTTTATGGGATAGGAGGGCAAAGCAACACTGAACGCACTAAACTACATTGCCATTAAATAGACTAGTTTTAGTTACTACCATAGACCTAGGATTTTTTCGCTCTAAGCCTATGGTTACTACTGAAGTCTGAAATTACATTAACATTCATAGGCTTTCCGTGAAACTTACATATTGACTAGGCACCACAGTCTTATCAAGTGGCATTAAACATGATTACGAGTACACTTCCTGCTCATGACATATTATTAATTATAGCGTAATTTTGCAGGTAAAACTAATGCTAATATTTGACTCTATCTCGTTTCAGCTGCGAGCATCTATGCGTGTTATAAACCCGAAAGAAGTCAAATACCTAAAGGTGAAAGACAAACTGCATAGGCACATATTTGCGCGTAATTTGTCCCGGGCCAGGGCTGTGATCAACTGGATAATAAATGCCTTTCGAATAGTTAAGTACGTTAATGCATTTTTGCTCCTTATTTATGGAGCTGGTTAGACTTTGACTACTATCTCACATGTTGGTGAGGGATGATGTGATAGAAAAAATATCAGGCAAGACCCAGAACTGGAACTGCCTCTATAGGACATTGCAGCTGCCGCAACAAAGCTTGGTCTTTACTATTTACTTTTGCTCTGATGGCACAGCTTGCCTAGTTTATATTTATAGCTAATAGGCTAGCCCTTGACCACTATCTCATCACATAGTAAGTGATATTGTGCTCGAAGATGTTGTTCTGGCTAACCTAGAGTTACTGGCTCACAAGCACCATAAGGTGGATTCTGGCAGCTTTCTTTGAGATCCAGTGATTTAAAGTTAGCTCGAACATCATTTCCGTGATGCCGCACTTACCATCACGTGACATAGTGTTCAAAGGCCTATCAGTTGTAAAAAAGGAAATATTGCTTGTATTCGATGTGGAGTGTAAGTTAGATTTTATACTTACCTGTACTATGTATATGCAATCCTTTGTATGCCTTGTTTATGTATGAATTTGAGGTTACCCTCTATTATTATAAAATTACATATTTCAGGACTCTCTTCGAATGGGAATCCAGGAAATTGAATCTAATTGCACTCACGTTATGGTTACTCTTCTGCTGGTTTTTTAAAACGTGGATGATACCACTTCTCTTTCTGGTACCATTTATTTGGTACAGGCCAAAGAAGTACGTCTTTATTAACTGTAAGTATAAGAATAGCATAATTATGGACATGAACACATCTTCTTCACATTTTGTATTAAACGTTGAATTCAAACATAATATCCATTTAATACCATTTCTTAATGACGGAATATTTACTGTATCAAGCGCCATGCATTAGTAAACGTGAATAATGATGATTAAGAATGCTAAAAATGAAGCAGTGATGGCTCAGTGGCATTGGCTATGGACTGCCGCGCAGCAGGTCCATGGTTCGAATCCCGCCACGGGCTTGAGCTTCACCGCATGGTGGAAGGGCGACCACCCTGAAATAAAAAATCTGTCGCCAAGCACCTAACGGTGTGTTCCGGCAGCTGCCCTTGAGAGCCAGTGAAATTACAGGCACATGAGACTTGACAACTATGTCTCAAGGTGACGGGCGCAGTGCAATTCGTGACTTGTAACGAAATGCATCTGTTATAGGCAGAGGTTACTCCGCTTAAGATCAGGTGGGCCTCGTGCTTGTTCCGTCACAATAACATAAAAAAACGGAAGTCTCCTTTGCTAATTATAACTAATAGTGTATGTGAACATGACAGTTTAAAACCTTATAACTATTTCATTCTACATTTAATATTACCCAAAAAAAACTACCTCATGATCGAAGAATATGGAATTAAAAATTTACGGTGTGTTATTTTAGAATACTGAATTTCTATAAGAGTATGAAAGAGTGGAAACTCTTGCATCGTTTGTTTGGCAAACGAAGCTTTATAGTCTATAAAATAAAGATGGCCGTACTGTATCTCCTGTAAAAATAATTATAACATTTTTATTTAAAACTGTACTGGCTTTTTTGGTAAGCTGAATTTCTCTAAAAAGTATCAGTTAATTGATTTCTATTTTTACTAGTCTTTTAGACAAGCTGTCAAAATAGTACCATCATTGGTTCTAAAATTGGATGGTAGGATGGAAGGCTTTTGTTGCCCGATTTGTAAATTGGTGTTACGGTGGTTTTCTTTATTGAAGTTGGTAATACTCCAGAAGTAAAACTCAAGTTGCATATAAGTGTTATAAGTTCTGCTGGAGACTTTGAGCAGGTTTTGATAACAGCAGTAGATATTTTATCATTACCTGGGGCACTATTATTATTTAAATTAGATATTACAAGTCCTGAAACATCTTTGGCATTTGATAATAAAAAATATAGTGACCCAGTAATAATTTAATTTTCTAGGAGGCATGAGATTGCTTAAGCGAAATTTAAGCTAGTTTTGTACTCTCATCTTTTGTTTATTATTAGGAAGTGCAATTCCCAAGGAAGCAAAGTAATTGTTCTCTTTATTCAATGAGTCATTCAAATCATTTATGATATTCAGTAACGGCCTAAGTGAGACACGACACACGACAGTGTTTTTTATAGATTTCCTTACAAAGGTTCACGTGGTTCTATGTGTTTGTTTTTAAGATTGAATGACTAATAGAGGATGTTATATTAATTTTTTTAATAAATTAATACATCATATTAGAGCTACTTTAGTATCTTTGCATTTTGTTCCTTTTTTGATTGCAAAATACATTGACAAATGCAAAAAACAAAATGCAAAGACAAACCGCTAGTATTCTATGGTGTGAAATGTACTGTATCAGCAGCCGGATCATCCACTATTGAACACAGCCTCCTTTTAATGGGGGGGGGGTTTGCCATAATCTCTACGCTTGGCACGCGGCTTGGGGCTCTCGTTGTAAGATGTCAGTTTTTCAGAATGCGCTGGTTCCATATTTATGGTATTGTTTTTTTGAAAGATGTTTGTATTAGATTTATTATGGAATTAGTAGCTTTGTCTCATTATTATCATCGTTTCATGATTGTTGAGCTAAGAACTCTCTAACCTCGTCAAAGTTTGTACAGTACTGTGTTAATATAGAATGATTTAAATGGATGGTAATAAGGGTGAGTTGTCAGTTAGAATTTTAAACATCACTGTCTCCCATTTGTTACCATAAAATATATGGTATAGATAAGTACCAAGACAAAGCGGAAAGTTAATATAATACATTGTAAAAGACCATGTACTTTTGAAATAAGAAATGATGATTCTGAAAATTAGCCCATTTCCTTAAATTGTCTTTGGTCCGTGGGGTGCCAGGCTAGAGTTACACCATCCTATATTTTCGTGTGTGAGCGTCGTAAGAGGCTACAAAGGGGAAAATACTAGAAGGTAGGTGTATGCTAGCAGTGCCTTCTAAAGAACTATGTCATACCCCCTTCAACAGCCCACATAATTTAATAATTTTAGTCTATCTTTTTACTCCCTTCTAGTGTCATGTTGATAATTTTTGGTTATATTTCACAAGTTTCTCATTAAAATAAATAAGCAAATCATTTTTTTAAATTACAGGGAAGAAATACGTTCATGAGGAATTAGCAGTAGAAATTTACGAAGATCCAAAAAAAGAAAAGGTAAGGAATAGGTTTGCCATTTGGTAGTTTCGGTAAGGTTTCTCAAGCAGAACCCAATCTGCAGTATTCCTAAAGGGTCAATGAATAGGTTCTTTTTGTAACACATGGGTGATATTTTACAAAATTTCACTGCTGTATGGTTGAAGTAAGGTCTTAAATCTTGTTAGAAAAATGTATGTGTGTGTCTTGAACTGATCGGCGTTGGTCTCTTAGTTTAATAGAGATAAAATTAAATGTTTTTCAAATTTAAAGTAAATTTATATTCTACAGTATCACAGGCAAAATACAGCAATAAATTGTTATTTTTAGGAAGAGAAAACTTCCCTAAGGCAGAAGTTAAACAGTGTGACAGATATGGTTCAAGCAGTTCAAAACTTAATTGGCCAATTGGCGAGTTTCGGAGAAAGTGTTAAAAAGTAAGTTCTCTCGTGTTAATAACCAAAATGTAAGCGTTGATAGTTATTTATCTCATCCCTTTTAATTGACACTAGCGGCCTTATTGTCTAATTCGAAATGTAATTAAAATTATCTTTGTCCGGTGTAAGCGGAATAAAATAGCATTTTAGGCTCTAATGCATAAAAACCTGTTTTAAGCATTGAGCTTTAATATCTCAGTGTTTTTAAGCACAAGCACATAAGTGTTATTGTTTAAATATTCAAAGAGGTTCAGTTTATTATGATTCAAGCAAGAAGTTTGGCTGAGTCTTAAAAATATCAATAGATCCCCTTATCTATTGCATTAGTAAAGACCTAGGTAGGTACATATTATTTCCGAAACAATTACACTCAATATAGAACATTGTTCAAATATCAGTATGATTTTTATTTAAAGATCTCTATGACTAACAATATCAGTAATTAATTTCCTCGCAATCGAAGGGAAAATATAATTGTATAACTCGTGGTAAAACCTCGACTTAATATTATTGTACGCTCCCCAGCCAATCCAGGGAGCGGTTTCCTGAGGGTTTGCCACAGGAATGCAATTCTAACAAAATATACTAAAATAACTTCGATAGCTCAGTGCGAAGGATAGAAAATTGCATAAGCCAACTCACCATGCTCAGCTCAGCTCCGGTCCATGCTATGGCACAGCGCTGTGCAATCCCTGGATATAATCACCGTTAGAAATGTGAGCACTTCACTGGGCGAGAGATTGTTTTCGTTGGGTATGATGCGAGTAGGAGTTATTTATTTGGGGTTTGAGAGTAGTTATACACATGCGATGGAGTTACGTGCACTTCGGATGAAAGGTCCGGTTGAGACTGGCAGGCGAACCAGTGAGAGGCGATATGACACAAAACTACCCTCTATTGAGCTATCGTATCAAAAATAATCTAAAACGTAATATTACCTTCGAAAGATGTCGATACCAGCTTTTCCTAAGTATTAATTGCGAGGCTTCAACATTCCGCCCACCAAAATACGATGTATTTTTATAAAAGTAGTAAGGACTACAGTATGAAACGATACTGTATGCAAACAGATAAGCGCGATGATATGTGATTAAGCTATAAATACTACTACTAAACTGTTATAAACAATAGGCAAACTGTATTGCAGATTCTTACTAAACGCAAACCTAAAAAACTATGATTACGTAAGGCTACTTCTTACTAGACGCTATAACTTAACTATGAGATGAAATATTCTATAAGGAGCCACCGCGAAAGGTGAACTTAAAACGAGACTACAAATTAATCATAAATAGGCAAAGGACAGAGCTTTACCAGAGGTCTTTGTAACTGACCTGTTTGTGCCTTGACGGTTGCGACGCGACAAATACCGTCTTTCGCTCGATGCAATTGAATGATACGGCCAAGAGACCAATTAAGTGGTTTAATTTGTTCGTCTTTTATTAACACCTAAGTTCCTAACTTCGGTTCTTCTGAGTCAGTCAACCATTTAGAACGTTGATTTAACGTATGCAAATACTCCATATGCCATCGCTTCCAGAAGTCCTGATGGAGTCGTTGTACTAACTGCCAACGGCCCAAACAAGAAAGTTTTAAGTTCAAAGTATTTTCTTCTGGAACCGATGTCAAAGGTTCGAGAGTGAGGAAATGTCCGGGGGTTAATACCGACATATCATTGGGATCAGATCCCATCTCACATAAAGGACGAGAGTTTAGTATGGCCTCAATTTGTGTTGCTACGGTCAAGAATTCTTCGTATGTTAGAATTTGATTGCCGATCACGCGAGCTAAATGGACCTTAAACGATTTTATGTTGCTTTCCCAAATGCCTCCAAAATGAGAAGCTGCAGCAGGATTAAATGAAAATTCAATTGCTTCATTAGATGCAGCTTGTTGCATAAGGGGTAACAAAGTATTAGAGGCACCGACAAAATTTGTACCTTGATCGCAGTGAATACGTTGGCATCGGCCACGTCGAGCAACAAATCTTCTCAGGGCGGCGATAAATGCTTCACTGGTCAGACCAATAATGAGCTCAATGTGGACACATTTAGTAGCAAAGCAAATGAACAAGCATACGTAGGTTTTGAATGTCCTTGATCCACGAAAGCGAATGATATGGGTAGGGAAGGGGCCAGCCATATCAATTCCAACTACTGAAAACGGCTTGACCTGCGAAACTCGATATTTAGGAAGATCTGCCATGCGTGGCATAACGGGCTTCGGGTTAGTCCGATAACAGCGTATGCATTTTGACAAGCGACTACGGATAGCTCGCCGAGATGCCAGTATCCAAAAGTTTTGAGCGAGCAAGAAACTAAGCGTACGTAGCCCCGGGTGCATGTTATCATTATGACATTGGTCAATAATGAGTGCAGTGAGGCGATGATTACGAGGTAGCAACAAAGGATGCTTGCAATCATAATCTAGGGTTGCCTGAGACAGGCGACCGCCCACCCTGCAATGACCAGCTTCATCAAGAAATGGATGCAGTTTTTGTAAATATTTAGGCAAAGACAAGCCCCTTTTTAAATTCTCAATTTCTTGCGAAAAGGATGCATTTTGCGCCTTTTTAACAAGGTTTAATAATGATTGCTTCAATTCAGATGCCACGAGATGACCAGATCTACGATTAGATCTGTTGCGACAATTGTTTATAAAACGTAGTATATATCCCACAATACGCTGAATTTTATTTAAATTAGAATATTTGTCCAAGAAATCATCGAATTTGTCAGCAGCGACAAAAAGCGATGTACGTGAGCTTCGTTGCTCCTCCGTTGTGTCAACGGGTTCTGAGGAACTAGTCACTGGCCATTGACTGGGGTCTAATATTAACCACGGAGGCCCATGCCACCACAATGGGTGATTAATGAGTTCCGAGACCGTCAACCCACGAGATGCACAGTCCGCAGGGTTCCACGAAGTGCCAATATGAAACCAATGTTGAGGTGGAACCTTGTCTTGAATGTGACTTACTCGATTGCTTACGTAAGTCTTCCAACGAGATGATGGGGATTTTAGCCAAGCCAAAGTTATCGTGGAATCTGACCAACAAAATATGTCATTAAAGTTTAGCTTGCCAGCAAAAACTTCTTTGACATGTGCGACAAGATCTGCCAAAAGCACTGCAGCGCACAACTCAAGACGTGGAATTGATATTTTCTTTAGAGGAGCAACCTTTGATCGCGCCATGATGAGGTGAGTAGTGACACGATTATCACTGTGCTCACATCGAAAGTATATTGTGGCTGCGAGACCAAGCTCAGAAGCATCTGAATAGCCATGAATGTCAATTTTATGGGAATTCAGTCCCGGGACGAACCGAGGAACAACGAGAGATGCCAAGGAACTGAACTCTGAGCGATAATGAGACCAAGTGTTTGCAATGTGATCGGGTGCAGCATCATCCCAATCCAAACCAATATTCCAGAGTTTCTGAACAATGCATTTGAACGCCAGGGTAAGAGGCGTCAAGAAACCAATGGATCAAAGATACGAGCAAGTTCTGACAAGACGTTTCGCTTAGTACACTGTTCATGAAGGGGCGTGACTGTAAAGGTAAAACCATCCCTAGTAGGATCCCATTCTAAACCAAGAACCTTGAGGGAATGACAAGATTCAGAGTCAAACGATAGTGCTTGATTGTGACGATGTTCGATTGGAATGCCTTCGAGTAGAGAATCACAATTTGAAGCCCATTTCCTAAGTTCAAAGCATCCTTTGCTAAGGATATCCTTGACCTGGTTCATTAACTCATGAGCTGAATCTAATGAGTCCGATCCGGTGACAACATCATCAACATATACATCATTTGAAAGGATCTCGACGGCACGAGGACAATCATGACCTTCGTCTCGTGCCACCTGCAGGATTGTTCGAAGAGCAAGAAAACTCGAGGATGACATTCCATATGTGACAGTATTAAGACGATATTCTTGAATTGGTTCTTCAGGCGAAAACCTAAACAAGATGCGTTGATAGTCACGGTCTTCTTCAGCGATCAAAATTTGTCGATACATCTGTCTAATGTCAGCAGTGAATACGACCAAATGTATACGAAAACGAAGTAAAATCGAAACAATATCCGATTGCAAACGGGGACCAACAAGTAGCTGCTCGTTCAGCGCGGCTCCATCAGCTGGCCGAGCGGTGGCATCAAAAACCACACGCAGAGGACTCGTGGTGCTACTCGGCTTCAGCACACAATGGTGCGGAATATAGTATGCATGGCCTGATCTTGATTGATCGACTACAGTCATATGCCGAGACGAGATATAGTCCTTCATGAAATTATTATAATTTTCACGAAGGAGCGAATTACGTGCAAGACGTTTTTCCAAAGCGAATAAACGACGAAGAGCCATAGAGCGAGAGTCACCAAAAACAGGTTCCGGAGACTTGAAAGGTAATCGCACAACATACCTTCCATCGAATGTCCTGGTGTGAGTCGTATCAAATATGCGCTCACACAGGATTTCCTCTTCAGTGAGGGGCGAAGGTTTTGGAAGTTCATCGATTCCCCAAAATTTTCGAACTTGCAAATCTAAACTGTCCAACGAACAGAACAGTGACAATGTTTTCATGTCAGATTGTGCACACGATATTTTTCCCATCACTATCCAACCGAGTTTGGTATTGAACGCCACGGGACCGTTAGGTCCATAGTCACGACGTTCACCGAGGAAAATTTGACTAAAGATATCAACCCCCACTAGTGCATCGATATGCGCAGGCACGTTGAAATCCGAATCAGCCAAATTCAAAGTTTTAAGTTGTGACCACAGATTGATGTCAATCTTGTCTGTAGGCATTTGGCCACAAATTTTAGGTATGACAAGGGCCTTGACTTCAATGTCAGGAGAACCATCTCTACACCGTATGCGATATGTAGTAGAATCTGTTGCAATTGATGACGATTGACCAATGCCTTCAACGGTTGTAGTTGTTTTCTGCAATGAAAGACCAAGTTGGTGTGCACATTTCTTTGTTAGAAAATTTGATTGACTACCACTGTCAATCACGACACGAATTTTACGATAAATACCGAAGTTGTCCATGACTTCGACCAAAGCTGTAGCCAATAGAGATATGTGTGTGACTGGCCCCATACCAGCCACCAAAGTAACAGTCGGTTGACTGTTTTGAGGTTGCGATGATTGCGATAATTGAGGTGATTGAGACTGCAATGGTGTTGGCAATGCAGTATCAGAAACGATAAGATTTGTCGAACTGACAAGTGAATTTTCGAAATGTAAGGTTGTGTGATGAGGTTTGGAGCATTTCAAACAACGATTGTTTGATTTGCAAGTTTTAAATGCGTGACCTTGCCGAAGGCAATTTATACAACAACGATTTTCTTTAATGATATTGTATCGTTCTTGTGGCGTATGACTACGATATTTAGGACAATTCCATAGAGTGTGATTCGATTTGCAAAGAATACAAGATTCACTAGACGTTGACTGTGAATTGACCACAAGAGACTTAGTAGATGCTTGATAACGCGGGTTATAAGCGCTAGGACGAGGATGCGCAGTCGGCGCAGTGCGCGAGGTAGCCGCCGTGGCAGCGCGCGGTGCTCGCGTGGGTTCAGGCTCCGCCAGCTCCAGTGCCTGACCGGCTTTGTTGAGATATTCCAGAAGGGAATCAAACGTGGGAATGTCTTTATTTTTGTTTTCTAATTCAAATCTACGACGCGTGTCTATATCAATTTTGTTTATCAACAAATAAAATAACGGAAAATCCCAATCATTAACGGGCAATTTCAAATTTTTTAAAACAGCAATGTTTTCCTTGAATGTGTCAACGAGACGCCGCAATTCACTTGAGGAATTTGACCTTAATGTTACGTTCTGCAAGTCTTCCCAATATCTAAATGCTAACTTCCGTTTGCATTGATAGCGATCAATAAGAGCAGCGTAAGCATCTAAATAATTATTTTCTGAGAGCGGGAAACCTTTTATTAGTTGCAGGGGCTCACCGGAAAGAAGCGAAATCAATATTGAAAACCTTTCGATATTAGACAACCTTCTGTTTTGATGCACCATTGTGTTAAACATATCATAGAACGCAGTCCATGCTGTTATGTTACCATTAAACTTAAGAAGGTCGAGGCGAGGTAGTTTTACCGATGAGTCAGTTTTGGTTAATTCCGGTTCAGGCCCGGTCGTTCCACAGGCAGATGTAAGTGTTGAGTGAATTTCTACGATTTGAAAATACTTATTGTCAACCTCCTGACGAATACTATCCTCTTCATCCATTGAAGAAGGTTCCAAAATTTCCGAACAAATTTTCAAATGCTGTGCTTCGAAACTAGCACAATGATTTTCTAGCCGACTCACTGTGTTTCGCCTAGAACAAGCTAGCTGGACAAAAATATTTTATAATGAGTTTCGATTGCTTTTGCCTTAGACAATGATAATTTGTTAATTTCATAATTTCCAGGTAGGTACAGATTAAATTATAAGTCTAAAAATGAAAAACCAAATACTTTATAAAAAAATGTATT
Source organism: Plagodis pulveraria (assembly GCA_963890685.1). Classification (NCBI taxonomy): domain Eukaryota; kingdom Metazoa; phylum Arthropoda; class Insecta; order Lepidoptera; family Geometridae; genus Plagodis; species Plagodis pulveraria. The sequence continues at coordinate 10,498,208 of OY982965.1, forward strand.
GTATTTCTTACAAAGGCACAAAAAAAAGCAAAAATACAGCAGAAATAAGTACATTAAAATAGAAAGAAACAATCAATAATATATTACAACATAATTATACAATAAAAAGTAAAAAAATACATTATTATTTATAACTTAAATATTATAAAAAAAGGTAAACTCAAGATTTTACAAAAATGCTACATCATACTCGTAATTATCCTAAATATCCTCATCTGATGATTCGTCACTCTCACATTCAGTCGAGTCTGGTAACAAGTAATCACCTTCATCAGTCGGACTCGGAAGAACGTTACTTGTAACCCGATGTGATTGTATTGAAGGCGGAACAATCAAATTTAAAACTTCTTCAGGTAATTTGTCAATTTTCTTTTTGGGTACCTCTCTGAGAGAGTTGATTAGAGGATCAGACGTTATTAAAAGCATATTCAACAAATCTGTATTTGTGGCAATACGTGACAGTTTCCTGGTGTGGTGTTCACGGAATCTCCGGCAGTCTTTATTTCGAGCCTCTTGAGCTTCTTCTGAGAGCTGTCCGATTGGAAGAATGCAAGTTTTTATCACTTCTGTGCTATGTACAAGTATTTTGTGTACAGTAGCTGGCATGTAGTACCACGAATACAGATTTAGATAAAGTGTTCTGGTTTCAGAACACACTTTCTCAAATTCATTGTAATTAATATCGTACCCAGAAGATAAAGTTCTTAACAAAATGCAGAATTTTTGAATGAGGTTAACGTCTAAGCCTGTAATCTCTCCACTCAGTTCCGGGTTTGTAAAGAATCTGCGAGCTGTGTTCCCATCATTTGTGTTACCATAACCAGGTTTTGGTTTGTCTACAATAAGTCCCATTTGGGTTTTAAACTTTTGCTTTATGTCGTCTGAACGCTGTTTCACACTAGCTTTATCGTCATCACCTCTATCCTGCCACTTCTTAATATCCAAACGATAGCTAATGTGCAACAGACATTCAAAACAGCGAATCCAAGCATGTAATGTAGACAAACCAAACCCATAATGTTCTACATTACTTTCCAATCCACTTAAATCACCATTCATCATCTTAGGAGTCGCACCACAGATATAACACTTTTGTGCAGATCGTGTGTCAGTCATAGCATTGCATACTTTGCCGTCTGTCATTGTTAGCAAAAGAGTGTGCTTCACAGAAATTTGTGATTCACCAACACTACATGTTGTTGGAAGAAGTTGAGATACTTCTTCCAACACTCTGTTAGTTTCTGTAGTCGTAAATTCATTTGTTTCCTTTGAAAAAATAAATTTAATTGGCCTGCAATATAACGTGGAGGAAGGTCGTGGGTTTTGCCAAATAATATTTTGACCATCACACAATCTCAAAGGCACAAATGAAAATACAAACAGAAATTCATCAGTAGCCTCAGTGTTTTCAAACTTCTGCTTGTAGGTACTGTGACCAGAACTACCATCACATCCCCATTTGCTAACTAATGTGAATGACGATCTGGGCAGCACACTTTTAATGACTTCACTTTGTGCTTCAACTAGTCGTTCAGTTGTTTTATCCAAAATAGCTTGGAGTTTTATTTCCGCGCGCGATTCCGTTATAGATATATGGTCATCAGAAGGATAACAAAGTTTTTTTGACTTACATAGGCTATGGTATGATGGAAACAATTGATGTCCAGCCTTCATTGCCCACTTTCTCGTCTGTTTGTAAGAGTGAGAAGTGCACTTAGAATCTACGTAATAAGCTAGCGCTTCGTCACTATTTAACTGCCTAGCACTACAAAGAGATTCTTCAGATGCCTTTCCTTCTGTGCTGGAATGATCGCCACTTTTTCGGATTCGAGAGGCAACCGCTCTATGACCCGATAAACGATTTGCCACTTCCGCAGCTGTGGTCAATTCACTAGCACCCCGCAATTTCACCAAGTCTTCAACCCTGCGTTTTTTTGTTTTGAAACTGGCGTCTTCGAAGTCTTTTCGGGGTCTACCTTTAGGTTGATTATCTTCTGATGAGGAGGAAGCAGAAGGCCGATGCATACAAACGCTAAATTGTATGTCTGCTCCGTCCAGCCAACTTCTATTTTTGTTTAAAAAAACATCCATTGTTTTCGAAGCAGCCCACTTTTCAGCAAATTTTGACGATATGCTGGCAATTTTTGTTTGCATATCTCTTCTTGAATCGGAGGCCAAATCTCTCAGATTGTATTTGTTAAAAATAAACTCCATCAGGTGAGCATTTCTGGCTTCTTTGTCATATTTACGCCATTCTTCAAATAACTCCATTTTCGAAAAAGTGTACACATGATCTGAAAAAAAAAATAAAAAAAATGTTTAGCATTCGTTGCGGTCTCCATATTATATATCATTTAAAAGGTTAATGTTGTGGCTGTAACATACATAAAAATCAACTTGGATACACGTGGATACAAAAAGTTGCGATCCTTGAAAGTTTAGATATGAAGAAAAACTTGACATTCTTTTAACAGATTTTTCAATTGGATATTTAAAGCACATGTTGGCAAATAATATATTAAGTCGATATTAAGTAAGAAAGTACTTACCCTCAAAGGTAAAATCCATCACAGAAAATACTAAAATAATCACTACAAATTTTAAGAGATGTTATCATAAGTGCCGCAAAATTGCAACTAATTTAATTTCACAAATGCAATTAACTTATCACTTACCTTCAACCCCTTATAACTCACCACTATGGAATGTTTGCCCTAATTATTACCTGTTATCGAGACCTTGGGGGTTTTGTTAATGGCATGTGACCCTTAATTACCTGATTAGGTAAATGACTTTTGTCCACCTACGTTGTTCTAGGCAAAACACTGTGACTGTACCGTGACAAGAAAATAGGAAGACGGGAGGTATCATCCCTAGCTTCAAGCGCCGCTGATAAGCATTCATCGATTCGTCTTATAGCTATACTGCGCTTAAGATCCAAACTACGTCTACCAGCCGCTTTAGACATTGTAAACAAAACAATATTTATGTAGGTACCGTTATGTAAATATATCAAAATAAATTTATTTTACAACCAGTATTTGCAAAGAGCTATGAACTTAAAATACTTAATTATATCAATATGGGATGCAATATGAGTGGACTGTATTTAATATAAGAAATATGCAAATAATAACAACATAAGATGTGCAAGGCAAGCTGCTAAGTTAGCAGTTCTATAAATACCATAAAGCAATTTCAATGGTTACCTCGTTAACTGAATCGAAACAAATGTTTATTTTGTTAGGTTACCGAAATAGATTAGTAAGTTAAGTTAATCACATAACTAAACTCTTACAACAACAAGAGAAAAAAATTGTAATTTAATACTCAACCAATATGTAAATATATTATGTAAATATGTAGGTAAGTAATGTAAGAAAGATAACGAAAATTAATCTATCCTGCGTAAACAGATTACGAGTTAGTTCCTATTGCAAGAATGTGCCATTACTATACGACCAAATCAAACGTCATAAAATGGTGAGCTACGCACAAGGCAGTAATGGATCTCTTAACTCGGCCGTATCAACAATTACATTAGCCGACCGCATGAAATTAATGCGTTTTTTTATGTTCAATTATGGTTCAAATTTATCAATAAAACCCAAAAATATAATTAATTTGAGTCTCAACCTATCAAATCATGGTTAATTATTACTTAATATACGTGAAATATTGCAATATGATGCGTATGAAACAAGATTACAATTTCTATGACAATGGCGATTTTTATGATAACTCCTACAGCAAGCGATTCTATGTAGATATGTAGGTACATATAATTTTCTAATACGAGATTAGATATGCAAATAATGATAAGACAGCGAAGATCCTAAGCGATCTGCTGATTGATTATTTTACAACAAACAATTAGTTGCAAAACGAGTGCGGTTCGAATAGATATACCTACACGAAAACAATATCCGGGCAATTTACCTATTAAAATGACGCGACACGAATGCTTATGACAAATAACCGTAGAACATCAATTGTTTTACCTAATTATTTGGCATTACCAGTAGCTTTAAATTAAGTACATAACTACCTATTTAACAAAGTATAAGCGTAGAATGTAGTTTGAAAAATGCTAGTATCGACAACTTTACGAAAACGCGTGAATTTACGTCACTCCTGGTGATAAGACAGGGCCGCTGCTCCTTACCACAAGGAGGATTCGGATCGACGGACCAACAAGAATGTACGCTCCCCAGCCAATCCAGGGAGCGGTTTCCTCAGGGTTTGCCACAGGAATGCAATTCTAACAAATTATACTAAAATAACTTCGATAGCTCAGTGCGAAGGATAGAAAATTGCATAAGCCAACTCACCATGCTCAGCTCAGCTCCGGTCCATGCTATGGCACAGCGCTGTGCAATCCCTGGATATAATCACCGTTAGAAATGTGAGCACTTCACTGGGCGAGAGATTGTTTTCGTTGGGTATGATGCGAGTAGGAGTTATTTATTTGGGGTTTGAGAGTAGTTATACACATGCGATGGAGTTACGTGCACTTCGGATGAAAGGTCCGGTTGAGACTGGCAGGCGAACCAGTGAGAGGCGATATGACACATAACTACCCTCTATTGAGCTATCGTATCAAAAATAATCTAAAACGTAACTACCTTCGAAAGATGTCGATACCAGCTTTTCCTAAGTATTAATTGCGAGGCTTCAACAATTATACTAACGCTTGGGCTGAAATGACTTGTTTTATGCACTCGTTGTGTCAAAATCTACTATTATTTTGAAATTCGAAGTTATGGTATGGTTTATCTCCATTAGCATTCCATTTAGACAACAAGGTCCCAGGTTGGAAAATAATAAATCATTCACCCTTTCGCTCAGGTCTATATTGGCTCAAAATATTTACCCCTTACATTTTCGAATTTATAAAAATCAAAATTTTGTGATTATATATTATTTTTTACTATTTAGATATTTTTTGTATTTTTTTTTATCCTTTGCTGATCTTCTTATCACCTAAGGATGTCAGTCATGTGGATTTGGAACAACATGTCATGACAATGATTATAGGTACATTTATTGACTCCATAATATCACTCTTATGTTGTTTTTATTATGTTGATATTATATTTAAAATGACTAATGTTTTTTTTTTGTTTCAGTCTTTTTAACTTTACCGTGCCATTTATAAGCTGCTTGGCGATAATTATAATCTCTGTGATAGCTTTCGTCATGTTCTTGATACCTACCAAATATATTTTTATGATTTGGGGTGAGTTCTTTCATAATAATACGTAATTTTATTTCGTTGTTTTAGAACCATAAATATTAATATTCTCATAATCATTTGTATTAATTCAGATACTTATACTATTAGTATGTTTTACCATACTGATGTATATTTTATGCACTTTACTTAGTGAATAATACCACCAAGAAAAGTGCATCAAATCAGTTTGTTCAACATGTAATTATTAGTTAGATAATAATTGTAATTATGTTGAAGTAATAATGTAAATTTTACAGGTATTCACAAATTCACAAGAAAAATATTGCGTCCAAACAGAATTCCGAACAATGAAATTTTGGATCTGCTATCCAGAGTACCTGACGATGAAATTTTGGTAAGATATTTTTTGGTGGCTTACACAAAAACCAATAAGGGTTGTGTCTATCAATGTTGTATCCGCACACTTTTGTCAAATTGCTGAACGAATATTCACTACTAGTAAAGAATCAACCTTCATAACATAAAACCTGACTACAAAAAGTATTCAATTTTCATGAAAATTTGTAAGCTGCTAGGCTAACCTTTGATCACTAAATAATTTAATGATAAGTGATGATGGAGTAGATGTTAATCTGACTCACCTTGAGTTACTGGCTCTCAAGGACAGCTGCTTAAAACACACAATTAGGTGCTTCGTGACAGGTTTACTACTTGAGAAGTTTAAAGCAGTGATGGCTCAGTGGCATTGGCTATGGCCTCCCAGCAGGTCCATGGTTCGAATCCAGCTTGAGCTTCATCGCATGGTGGAAGGGCATTTTGCAAATTGCCGCCTGGCTAGCGACCACCCTTGGCTAGAAAACCTGTCGCCAAGCACGTAACGGTGTGTTCCGGCAGCAGTCCTTGAGAGCCAGTGAAATTACAGGCACATGAGACTTAACAACTATGTCTCAAAGTGACGGGCGCAGTGCAATTCGTGACTTGTGACGAAATGCATCTGGTATAGGCAGAGATTAGTCCGCTTAGCATCAGGGGACCTCTAGCTTTTTCCGTCCAATAACATAAAAAAAGTAGCTAGCCTGACGGGAATTCGCAAAATGCCCAAACACCATGCTATAAAGATTGCCATCATAAGACAAGAACCGGGACCTTACGAAGCAGGGAAGCGCTCAGTACTAAAAGACTAGCAGCCATCCAATGGATGACCGAAGCGGACATTGCTTAACCTAGCTAAGAAAGCTTCAATACAAGGGCTTAAAAAAGTTGTCCATAAGAGCTAGTAATTAATAGGTTTACAAGACAACAATGTCCTCTGAGTACGTTATGCCGAGACACGATAATCTGTGAGTAATCCATTAGCATATGCCGAGAGAGATGCATTATCTATACTTTGATTTATTACTGAACATCGTGTTGCACTGAATTATAAATTGAGACATGCATCACGTGTGTACTCGACATTCGACGCTACGTTGGTCGTATGTCTGTTTAAAGCCGACATTATGGTTCTTATAATATGTTTATATTCTAGAACGTTCGGAATAGAATCTCTAGTTCAGTAGAGGCTACATTTTTGAGTAATGTTTTGTATACTTACTTTTTTTTATGGCTGATAAGTTTCCTTTTTACCTCTATCTCATCTGTTGGTAAGTGATGATGTGTATATTTGGTAAGGTTGGCAAATATGCTTAAACTAGAATTAAGGTTGAACTGGCGGGTCGCTTCGCATCATACAAACGTAGTAGAGTGATTACTCCCTTATTTGAGATTTTAGGTCCAGAATTAAGCATAATATCGATTAATCTCGTCATTATCTATGCTTGTATAGTAACGAAATTTTAAAATGATATTTAAGTTGAAAGTTACGGGCCTCGAAAACTTTATATGAAAATATTTCGAGGCTCATAACTCTCAAGTGAATTATCTTGTTTTTTTTTTTTTTTTTTTTTTTTTTTTTTTTTTTTTTTATGCTCGATAGGTTAGCCTTTGACCACTATCTCACCTGATGGTAAGTGATGATGTGGTCGAAGATGTTGTTCAGGCTAACCTAGAAGTACTGGCTCTCAAGGACAGCTGCCGGAACACACCGTTAGGTGCTTGGCGACAGATTTTCTACCTGAGGGTGGTAGCTAGCCAGGCGGGCATTCGCAAAATGCCCTACCACCATGCTATAACGACTGCCATCCTAAGACAACAACCGGGACCGACGGCTTAACGTGCCCTCCGAAGCACGGAAACGCTCAGTAGTAATGTCACTAGCGGTCACCCATCCAACTCATGACCGCGCGCGACGTTGCTTAACTTTGCTGATCAGTTGAGAACAGCTAAGTAAACTTCGCTACGAGCGCTTGTTAAAAAAATGTTACGTTACAAACCTAGATAATGACGAGATCAATCGGTATTATGCTTTGTTTTGGACCTAAATCCTCAAATAAGGGAGTGATCACCCTACGACGTTTGTATAGAGAACTACCGGCCAGTGCACCCTTAATGGCTCCCAAGGACAACTTTGGTGCTTTGTGACAGATTTTCTACTTGTGGGTGGTAGCTAGCCAGGCTATCATTCGATAATATTTGAAAAAAAATGCACTGTCATTATGCAAAACCACTTTTCATTTCAACATAAGACACTATGTTAATCATCGATCATATATTTTATACCATAGATTTTGCGCCAAACATCTTAAAGTGGCCATAAAAATAAGAGCACTTTGACTCGTATTTGAAATAAGTTGTCCTATTGATATTTTATCTGTTATAAATTAGGTACTAAGTAGGTACGAAAGCTTTAATCTTTTTACGGTGTAAAGTCGACAGGGCTGTAATGGGTATTCTAGAATGTACGTTTGGATCTTGATCTAACTTATTGTGATAGATTTTAGTCGTTTGTAAGCGTTTTGTGTTCTGAAACGCCATAGTTTACAATATTTTAGCAAGACTAACTAATACCTCTAATAAATTCGTATATTTCAGCTCAATATTCAAGAATTGCCGCTTGAAGACGTACCCGAAGAAGATGTGATAATTTGATCTGATATTATATATACGTTAGCGCTAAATCAAAGATGTATAAGCAAATGCTAAACAACTCTTATAATATAATCATATATAATATAAGAGTAAGAATAAGTAAATTGCCCACATAAGTTATAGTAATTTTTAGTAAATAATACGGGATAACTCACGTGAATAAGTCAGATAGCTCCGACTATAGTTTCAACCACATCCGGTGGTCTTTTTCAAGGAGAGCTCGGGACGCCCGCTTGACGTCTCGCTGAGACTTATTCACGTGAGTTATCCCGTATTATTTACTAAAATGAGTGAAAACCACGTTAGTTTTTATAACAAAGTTATAGTGATACTGAGAATCCAAAGCGAATATATATCAATCGAAATCTGTTACCACTTTCAACTCGTCGTATTATTTCTGACATACGGCTGCTCATGAATATTGCACAATCCAAAATTGATTGTTGATTGAATGTTCTGATTTATTGGGCAAATTAAGTTTATATGTTCCACCTAGACACGCTAGACCCAGAAGGTTGCTTCACGTACCACCCGCACGTACTAACTATCGCAGACACTCATTCTTATTAAGATCACTAACCGCCTTTAATGAGTTTATCGAGCACAAACGCACCATCGACTTTTATTCTAGCAAATTGTCTCATGTTAACCTTGCTTATGTCACTTGTAATTCGTAAAATTTTCACATATTTAGAAATGAAGTGGCTGCGTACGATTAATTTTTTTTTACTACTTCTTTGTATAATATGTGTGTAATTTTTTTTTTATATCTGTGGAGGCTTGTTAATGGCTTTTCTTAACTAAGTTATTAAACCTTTTTGTATTGATAGCTGTAAGCTCCCCAAATAAATATAAAATAAAATATACTTGAGAAAGGAAAAAAAAAATTGTTTGTAAAGAAAACTATACAATATCTGTTAAATTTAATCGCTAGACTTTTATCTGTGAAGAATTATTGTAAGCATCTAAAGCGGGATTGACTACTGTTGAACCTAGCCTCCCCCTGGTTGGCACGCGTCTTGGGGATCGCACAGTAAGATAGCAGTTGCTCAGAAAGCGCTGCTACCTTCCGATATTTTACCCTTAGTCCATTTTACCAAGTATTTTACCAAGTCTATAATGAAATCCAATAATAGGGAATAGTTGGAGGATGACACCCCACGGGTTTGAAAGCATCACCAGGATTGTATGCTTCGGCTGGATGAAATCCACCGTTGAACAAAGAATGGCTAATAGACATTTTCATATACAAGGTAGAGTGACTCTCATGATTCCTTCGTCGGCACTCACTACCTATTTTCTCTACATACCTATACTGTGTCTTCCGCTTCATATTTGCTTCTAGAGAACCTTATCGATATGGACACACTGTCATTTCAACTACTATTAAGGATAATAATTATACTTTAAATGACGTATTATTTGATGCCAGTTTTTATGACTATATATTATTAGCAGTTAGTTGAATGTTTACTTACTTACGATATAAGTATACGCGTAGGAATAAAATTGTGATATAAATTCAGATTGTTTTATTTCGCATTTGCGTGGAACCTACTATGGCAAACGTATTAAGTACATGTCCACAGAGCATAATAACGTATGCAGTCTAAATTAGAAGAAATACGCACAACCGTAGTTACCTACACGGTATTATTTGACATTCTTTTTGCCGAATAAATTTCATATTTATTCATAATTATTTTAAGAATTTTTTTTTTTATTGCTCAAAGGTAAGCCTTTGACCACAATCTCACCTGGTGGTAAGCGATGATGTGGTTGAAGGTGTTAACAGGCTTAACCTAGAATTACTGGCTCTCAAGGGCAGCTGCTGGAACACACCGTTAGGTGCTTGGTGACATATTTTCTACTTAAGGGTGGTCACTAGCCAGGCGGGAGTTCGCAAAATGCCCTTCCACCATGCGTTCCAGCTCCGGGATTCGAACCATGGACCTGCTGCGCGGCAATCTAAAGCGAATGCCACTGAGCACTGCTTCTTATTTATAACAAATAAAAAAAAACATTAAATAGTTCCCCGAGAAGCTAAGAAGCCATCGGTATTCTCAATCTAGTGTATAGTGTATTCTTTGCCATATAGTAAGACATAGCGCTTACTTAATATTGTACCTAATTTCATACAAAAAACTTTAGGATTGTAGGATTGTAGAGTCTTTTAGATTGTATTGAAATTAGTAGCTCGTTGGTTCGAACAATACGAAAATTAGTGAAAGTATTTCGAATAAGATTTATATTAGCGCATGCTGCTATGCAATGGGCAATGTGAGACATACGACAAATTGCTATACCAGAAATGACGAGAGTCAAAGAAATATTACTATACACATGATGTTGGCGCCACAATGTTATGATGCCAACTTGGTAAGCGGGGGCGGTTATGGGAAATTGAGAAGGTCTTTCTCAATGGTCCAGGTTCCTAAGAATCTGGTGCGTGGAGTCAAGAAAGGAAATCATGAGACTCCGGCGGGTGTGGACTGTATTTGGGAAAAGCCTTTCGATAGGGCTGGTTCGCGGTGCGGTGACAGAATAGAGGGTAGACCGGTTGGCAGCTAAAGGAGAAAGTTACAGGGTTTTAGGAAAATAGGACATACACGCTTACCTTGTCTCCTTTCGCCTGCTTCTCCGTTGCTTGTCAGGATCTGGTATAGGCTTCTACAGCTTCCTGGATCCTTGTCTGGCCAAAAGTGCACGCCGGCAATGCGCTTGCCTGGGCGCGGAGCTTCCTTAGCGAACACTTCACGAAACACTCACGTTTGTGTTCACCTTATTACCTTATACTTATTTTCACTATTGCTGTCTATATAAACGTTCAATTGTAAAACTATTCAAGTAACAGTTTCTCTGCCGTACTTTCTGCGGTTAGTAGTTGCCTCGACGGGATTTAACAACGTACTGATGCAATGGATGCATCTCGTCATATATGAGAGGCAAATATGCAGTAGGCGTGCGTGGGAAAGGGATAATACATAGAAGTGAGGGTTGTACGGATATAACTGCCAACGCGATAAACCAAAGGACAGAGAACTGTGGTAGGATGATAATGCGCGCGAAATATGAATAATATTAAATGGTTTGGCGGCAACATACCCCCGACCTTAAAGGGTTACCTTTAAAAAATAAATAAAATTCATGAATTATTTGTAGTGTTACATTAAGTGCGTATACCTAACCTTATAAATAATATTAGGTCCTTACATATGAAATTGGCGTTTTGTATGGGAGGAACAAAAAGTCGAATATTTTTTAATATAATATATTTAATTAATCAAAGTATGAACCATTATTTTCTATGCACTTTTGCCATCTCATAGGTAGTTCATTGATCCCTTTACTAAAAAAACCAGTCGGACGGGAATCAATAAAATCTTTGAAGGCGATTTGGACTGCCCCATCGGAGTTGAATTTTTTCCCTTGCAAGAAGTTATCCAAATTTCGAAAAAAATGGTAATCTGTTGGAGCAAGGTCCGGGGAGTACGGAGGATGTCTTAGACTTTCCAATTGAAGCTCTTCTAATTTAGTAGCCGTCTGTAGCGCAGTGTGTGGTCTAGCGTTGTCGTGAAGCAGCAGTGGCGTGGAGCGATTGACCAGCCTAGGTTGTTTAGCCGCTAGCTTTTCCATCATGGTTTGCAATTCCTGACAATAGACATCAGCCGTAATAGTCTGGCCAGATTTGAAAAAACTGTAATGAACAATACCGGCACTAGTCCACCAAACGCTTACAAGTAACTTTTTTGGGGTTAATTTTCGCTTGGGGCAGAATTTGGCTGGCTGGCCAGGATCTAACCATTGCGCTGAGCGCTTCCGATTATCGTAAAGAACCCATTTTTCATCACAGGTAATGATTCGGTTTAAAATACCTTCATTATTGTGCCGGTTTAGTAATGTAACGCAGCAGTCGACGCGCGTTTGCCGGTTTGTTTCAGTCAATTCGTGAGGTACCCACCTTTCAAGCTTTTTAATCTTCCCAATTTGCTTCAAGTGAATTAAAACAGTTTTATCACTAACATTGCAGCCTGCAGCTAACTCGGACGTGGTTTGCGATGGATCCGCTTCCACAATAGCCTTCAACTCTTCATTATCAACTTGAGTCTCAGGCCGTCCACGGGGCTTGTTCTGCAGGTCGAAATTTCCAGAACGAAAACGTTGGAACCAAAAACGAACTGTGTTTTCTTTTGCAACACGACCGCCATACACATCATTCACCCTTCGAGTTGTTTCCGCAGCACTAGTGCCACGGCGGAACTCGTACTCGTAAATAATGCGATATTTAAGGTTTTCCATTTTGTAAAATGAGTTACGCAAACAGAAAAAAACAGAAGAAAAAAAAACAAATGAATGACGATCATCGAAGCACAAATACATGAGTCTATAGCTGTACAAATTTGAATTTGGAATTCCTTACCAAAGAGGAGAAATTCGTGATTAAAGTGGCCAGTACGAAAAACGCCAATTTCATATGTAAGGACCTAATATTATGTAGATCGTAAATCTACATATCTATACTACTGACTTGGCAATGGGCATAATCGAACAACAGGGCGCACGAATTTCCCTTTACTTGTCTTAACGGTTGCTACACGTGTTGTGCCATCCCTCGAAGGGTGAACTTCTACCACGACACCGAGAGGCCATGAAAGAGGCGGCACGTTGTCGACGATAATAACCACTACAGTTCCTAACTCGATTTGAGTAGACGGCGTAGTCCACTTACTACGGGACTGCAACTGATGCAAGTAATCGACTCTCCATCGTTTCCAGAACGATTGTACCATTTTATCTAGAAGCTTATGCCTCTCGCGTAGGTTAGACGACTCTAGTTGAGGTGCAGGTAGCGATAAAAGTGGCGCGGTATTCAGAAAGTGAGCCGGCGTAAGTGCTGACGGCTCAGCGGGATCTGCACTCAAAGCGGTGAGTGGACGAGAATTTATAAGGACCTCGACTTGACTGAGGACCGTTATGAGTTCTTCATACGAAAGAATTTGTTGGCCTACAACCTTGAAAAAATGGCACTTTACAATCTTTACCGTAGATTCCCAAGCCCCTGCCCAGTGTGGACTGAGTGGTGGTATCTGCTTGAAATCAATACGACTCTCGGTAAGTTCATGTTCAAGGTGTGGCTGAAAATTGTCTAGAAACTTATAAAGTTCGCGCAGATATGAGCGGCACCCAACGAAATTTGTGGCGTTGTCGGAGTAGAGACATTGAACTGGACCACGTCGCGAAAGAAAGCGCTTGAGCGCAGCGAGAAAACTTGCAGTACTCAGGTCCGTTGCTACCTCAATGTGCAATCCGCGCGTGGCCAAGCACGTGAATATGCAGAGCCATGCTTTGCGGCTTTTGACACCTCTACCGCGTACTGGCGTGTATTGTAGAGGGCCAGCGTAATCACATCCTGTATGGGAAAACGGCTTGTCCACCTGGTTCACACGATGTGCAGGCAAGTCTGCCATCATTGGGAAGGTTGGACGAGGCTTTGCCCTGAAGCAAGTATTGCACTTGTGTATGCGATGACGAATGATTCGCCGAGCGGCAAGGATCCAGTAGCGATGCCTAAGTAAAGACATAAGCTGCTCAGGACCAGCATGTAAGTACCTTTTATGATATGCATCTATTATTATATCGACCAAATGATCGTGTTTGGGTAAAACACACGGGTGTTTATGCGAATAACCAATAGCAGCATTTGAAAGACGTCCACCGGTGCGAATGAGCCCATTGTTATCCAAAAATGGTTTTAGTTTTTGTAGTGCGGGGGAACAGTTTTGACCATTTTTCAATTTATTAATGTCGTCACTAAAGTGAACTTGTTGTAGCGTTAAAACAACTTTAATTTCAGCGAAATCTATATCAGAACCATTAACAGGTCTGCGCGGTAGTAACTTCAAAAAACGGAAGACGTATACTACAATTCTTAACAACTTCGACCACGAAGATATACGATGTGCGAGCGCGTAAATTGGCGATTGAATTGCAGCTACTGTAGTGATATGGGCAAGCGGCTTTACATCTGGCACTTCGTTCATGTCATCGTGATTGAACTCTATGATTGGCCACTCAGAGACATCTTTCGAAGCCCATGGTGGTCCTGAGTACCATAGAGGATGGTCAACCAACATCGCAGGAGAAAGGCCTCGCGATAGGCAATCCGCAGGGTTGTCAACGCCTGCCGTGTGATGGAAACAAAGGGCAGGTATATTATCAACAATCTTGACAACACGATTCGCAACGAACGTTTGCCATCTATGTGGAGAAGAGTTGATCCAACACAGAACAACCTTCGAGTCTGTAAAGGCGTAGATATTTGAGATTTTGTAACGTGGTTCAAAATTTTCCAGCACCTTACGCATCAACTTTGACAACAGAACAGCGGCGCATAGTTCCAATCTTGCGATAGATAAAGTTTTAAGCAGCGCAACTTTAGATTTGGAACATACGAGCCCGACGTTCCTATTATCACCGTGCACGACCTGAAGGTAAATAACTCCACCGTAGGCGCGCTCACTTGCGTCCGAAAAACCCAACAGGTTAGCTATGCAACCCTGGACTACCCCTAAATGACGCGGTATGCGTATACAGTTCAGTGCAGGCAGCTCGCTGCAAAACTGTGACCACAATGTCACTATGCGTCGAGGCGGCGTATCGTCCCAGTCACATTTCAAAAGCCAAAGTTCCTGAATTAGGAGCTTGGCATGCAATATGACGGGAGCCACTAGACCTAAGTTATCCCATAAGCGTGCGACGACGGATAAAATAATCCGTTTGGTGCACCCTTGGTTCAGGTGTGGCAACCCTGAAATTAAAAACATCGTCGGACCTATCCCAATGCGTGCCCAATATTTTATGTGGAGTGGCACCCCTATCGATCTCAAGATCTGGGGATGCACGATGCGAGGCGGGAATAGCACGTAAAACACTGGGAGCATTACTGGTCCACTTGACGAGCTCGAATTGACCACACTTGAATAAGGCGATAAGTTGCGTACATGCGGCAACAGCAACGGCTTCATCGTTCTGTGATGAATCATCTGCCATTATACTGAAGCATACATCGTCCATGTACGTGCATCTTGATGCTATTGCGGCGGCTATGGGAAACCGGTGACCTTCGTCAGCAATCAGCTGATGAATGACGCGAATGGCGTGAAATACACTTGACTTCATTCCGAAACAAACCCTATTGAATTGGAAGACCAATATCGGGTCGTTTGGATGAAATCTGAAAAGAATTCGCTGATATTTGCGATCATTTTCGTGCATTCCAATTTGTAAAAACATTTGTCGACAGTCAGCAGAAATCGCAATTTTAAAAAGGCGAAAATTCAGAAGTATGTTATTTAAATCACCCTGTAGATTAGGGCCTGCGTGTAGTACTTCATTAAGAGACAGCCCTGTGCTGGTCTTGCTACTGGAGTCCAAAACCATGCGAATTTTTGTGGTCTTCTTATCTTCACGCTGGACGCAATGATGCGGAACGAAATAGGATGCGAAAGAAGCGATATTATCAATAGGGCCTATTTCAGTTATATAACCTTTATCAACGTATTCACGAATGATATCGTTGTAGGCGGCGCGCAGCGTATTTGACGAAGACAACTTCCGTTCCAAGCACAAAAATCGTCTATATGCGGTTGAATACGAATTTCCTAATTTAAATACATCGTCACTAAACGGCAAAGCCACAGTATATCTACCATTAGCATCACGCGTAGTAGTGGCGCGAAAATGGTTCTCACATTCAAGATCTTCTTGACTGTGGGCGGGTGGAGCGGATACTTCTTCGAGTTCCCAAAACCTTTTCAGTAGGTGATCCAATGAATGTTGCACCACTGCACAACAAGCGGAGTTATGTTTGGGTATCAACATGGGAGCAGAACCCATAATTATGTAACCCAGAACAGTTTCAATAGCGGGCATCGTTCCGTCCACACTGCTATGTACCGATCCCGGTATCAACAGGTGCGGAAAAATATCTGCACCGAGAAGCACGTGAACCTCGGTGGGCGTAGCAAAGGTGCTGTCGGCGAGCGGCAGCGATTGAATATGCGTAAACGCAGATGCATCTACGGGCAGCGAAGGCAGGTTATCAGTGATGCGGTCGACAACAAGTGCCGATACTTGAAAATGAACATTATCCGAAAATCGTGAATAAAATTTAAAGTATGTACATCCCCTTACAGACTTTTCAGAACCCCCAAAACCACGCACAGTCATCTGCGTATCTGTATTATAATTCAAACCCAAGCGCGTGCAACATTCGTAAGTTATAAAGCTGCTCGTTGAAGCCGAATCGAGTAAGCATTTAACCAAATGTGCCTTACCGGCTTTATCATAGATAACGATTTGAGCGGTCGATAATAATACAGTTACGGGTTGTGTACATTGCGCGGTGCGAGCATTGCTACACGCGGTGTCCGTAACTCGCGCGGCGATGGATGTATGCAGCGATGCTACGTTCGCATGACGTGTTGCCGTAGGCGATGGCGCTCGCGGCGGAGCGGTTGCGTTGGTTTCGGGCGCGGGCTCGATTCCCAATCCTAGTTGAACATCGCGTAGTTGCGATGTATTTTTGTTGTTTGCCTTATTGAAGTGCAACAAGGAATGGTGTTTTTGGTTGCAATTGCGACACTTAAAGGTTGAATTACATTTGCGGGTTTTATGTTTTAAACTAAGGCAATTAATGCATGCGTTATGTTCTTTAACACATTGAAATCGAGCGGAAGGTGTTAAATCGTTAAATTTAGGACACTTGAAGAAATGGTCATGTATGAAATTATCGCAAAGACATTTCCGGTGTGTAGCGGATACGGCTACGTGTGCCTGTGGGTTAGGTACATGACTCCGCGGTTTATTAAAATTTCGTGAAGCAGTACTTGACGTACTTGCACTAGTTTGCGTGTTGTGATAAATTTTAAATTGTCCTCGAATAAAATCTGACAGCTGATCAAATGTAGGTAAACTTTCAGTACGATAATGAGATTCAAATGCGCGGATTGTCTCTTCATCTAATTTTTTTTAATGCTATATGTAACAACATGTAATCTGTCAAATTATCAAGTTTTAAGTTTTTTAGCGCATTAGCGGCGGTAACAAACTGATCCATAAATGTTTGGAATTTAGCCGAAGACGCGGGCCCGCTCAGCTTGAGATTCAATATCTGATCTAAGTAGGTAGATGCAAGCATGCGGGTGTCTTGGTACCTATCAACGAGACATTTTAATATAGTATCGTAATTATCAGCACACGGTGTTATTCCCGAGAACACTGTTTGGGCCTTAGTTGAGAGCTTCCCTATCAAATAGTACAATCTCTCCGCGTTTGTCAACACTGTATTGTCATGTACCATGGACTTAAATCCAGCATAAAGTAAGGGCCAGTTTCTTACATCACTATCAAAAAACATCAGTTCAATTGCTGGCAATGACGGCATCCTAGATTTCATTCCTATTCGATCAATGGAACTTCTCTCATCGCGCTCAAAGTCTACCCGTGAAGGATTGGGTTCAACACGTTTCAATACACGTTTGATACGACAATATAAATCTTCAAACGCGTTTAGCGATTTAAAATTGGGCTGAAAAGATGGATCACTTTTAAGCTGTGCGCGATTATGCTCGTCGACAAGTTGTCTAAACTCAGAGCGAATATCTTCAATCGTTTCGACTGAACTTAGAAAATTCTCCTTGCATTCTTTACTAATATGTGCCTGTTTCGAGTTTTCATATACAATTTGAATAAACTCGAAAAGCGTATCGCGTTTAGTTTCTAAAACAATTACATCGTTGTTAGGTTTAGACTCAGACTCTGACTCGACTTTCTTTGGCGGCGCCATTATTAGCTAATAACTAATAACGTAAATTACTCGAATTCTTTGTAAAAGAAGAATAAATAAATATAACTGCAGTCACAGCAGATCGGCGTAGACGCGTCGAACAGATAAGAAAGCAATATATATACCTAACTACCGTAAGTTAGGAATAATAGCAAGCGCGCGGAGGTACGAGTATTATATCTACTTATCTTTGAAGGCGTTATTGAACAGAATGTATGGAGAAATATTTTTGGATATTTAATATAGTGAATTAATTAGAATACAATATATAGATTAGGTATACCTTGATAATTAGCTTATATATTGTGCGGCTTAAAATAAATAATGATAACTAAAGGTAACTCCTGTAAGGGGCGGTTGAAATGCGGTAAGAACGTGCCTAAGCAGTTATTTGAAACCTAGATTATTTGCGAGAGATATTAGATTTTATGCGGTAGATATCTAGACGAATCTAGATTGGAATTTGGAATGCGGGCTAACCCAGACGAATCTCGGGCTACTATAAGAATCGTTCGGCAGGGCGGATTAGAATATGAGAAATACGGCTCGGAGGCCAAATGTTGGCGCCACAATGTTATGATGCCAACTTGGTAAGCGGGGGCGGTTATGGGAAATTGAGAAGGTCTTTCTCAATGGTCCAGGTTCCTAAGAATCTGGTGCGTGGAGTCAAGAAAGGAAATTATGAGACTCCGGCGGGTGTGGACTGTATTTGGGAAAAGCCTTTCGATAGGGCTGGTTCGCGGTGCGGTGACAGAATAGAGGGTAGACCGGTTGGCAGCTAAAGGAGAAAGTTACAGGGTTTTAGGAAAATAGGACATACACGCTTACCTTGTCTCCTTTCGCCTGCTTCTCCGTTGCTTGTCAGGATCTGGTATAGGCTTCTACAGCTTCCTGGATCCTTGTCTGGCCAAAAGTGCACGCCGGCAATGCGCTTGCCTGGGCGCGGAGCTTCCTTAGCGAACACTTCACGAAACACTCACGTTTGTGTTCACCTTATTACCTTATACTTATTTTCACTATTGCTGTCTATATAAACGTTCAATTGTAAAACTATTCAAGTAACAGTTTCTCTGCCGTACTTTCTGCGGTTAGTAGTTGCCTCGACGGGATTTAACAACGTACTGATGCAATGGATGCATCTCGTCATATATGAGAGGCAAATATGCAGTAGGCGTGCGTGGGAAAGGGATAATACATAGAAGTGAGGGTTGTACGGATATAACTGCCAACGCGATAAACCAAAGGACAGAGAACTGTGGTAGGATGATAATGCGCGCGAAATATGAATAATATTAAATGGTTTGGCGGCAACACATGACTCATGAACGCGCTGAATTTCAAAATCATACATTGATTAAACTATAATACGTAATCTTAATCAGATATATTTTCAAAAGTTATTTTTATTATAACCGAGAAGTTTTTGTGCTACAGGCAAAGTATGTTCGTTTAATTAGTAATTACATTTGGGAATCTCACTATACTTGACATATTTTTGAAATTTTTAAATCTGTGCTAGCGGTCCAGCTGTCACTAGCTATTCACTGCTGGACCGCAAATACATAGTTTAATCCTCACTTTTTCACATCACACAATTGAACTTTACCGCATGATAAATGGTGATTTTGTGAAAACTGGCTTACATCCCTCATGTATAAAATCTGTCACCAAGCACCTAACAGTGTGTTCCGACAGCAGTTGAGAGCTAGTAAGTAATACTGCAATTACATAGAAATTATTTTGGATGGAAAAGATAACTTCCAGCGGAGCTTGAACTCGCAACCCCAGAATACTGCCCTGGGGCTTTTTTGCTGTAGAGCGGGTGCTGGCCGGTGTGTTTTCTTTTCGGTAGTTATATGTTTCCATCCAAAAGAATGACTTATCTTATCTCTCGTCATCTGAAAATATGAAAACAAGTACCTAATAAAATGTGGCCTAGTATACGAGTCAGACGCCCAATAAAGTGGTGAAAAAAAGAACCGTAGCCAAAGATCTCAAGGATGCGTTGCTAACCTTCGAGGAGGGAGTATGCTCTTTTCTTAAAGATCCTTCATCTGGCGAAAACATGTAGATTCCCGAATGGTCATCGCAGTCTACGTGCAGTCAGGTGTTAGAATGGTCCCGTCCTTAAATGAATCAGGTGACGAGAGCAGATATCCCCCTGACACTAATTCACAAACCCACAAGTACTACAGGTAGTAATGAATGGCATTCAGATTATCAGATTGTAGACCTACGTTTGTTACAAAAGTCCATCGTAAGCATGTTGGGAGCAGACTTAAAATCTTCTCGCTTCGTTTGGTCCGCGCCGCTGATAGAAATTAGAGCACTAGTTATTCCCCGTCCAGAACACGCCAGACAGCCTGTTTCAGGTACAGGTCTTGGGGGTGGACGCCTTGAGAGGAATTCCGTGGCACTTACACAGCTAGTACCCTCCTGGAAACTGTGCTATGATGGTATCTGCACCTTTCCGCGTTACAGATGTAGCTTAGTGTGATCGAACTTATGTAACAATTTTAGATGATTTAATGCGACTATTACTCAAGCGAGTGAATCTGCAGGCCGCAGGTCCCACCATATTAAATATGTACCCGCAAAAGTAGAACCCGTCCCGAAAGCGCAGTCAAGTGGTTTTAATCTTTTTTGGTCGGAAGCACTTTTAAGGCAGGATTTGTACTAAAAATGTTAGTTTGAGCGATTGTACATAAGTAAGTACATATCCGCCAAGAACCACCAGAAGTTTTTAATATGGCGGTATGCCTTTATTAAACAAATACTACAAACTATATACAACACTACAGCTACTACAATACTACAGCTACTACAGTAAAAGCATTTGGACTCATAGGGAGTCCAAATGCTCTAGCTCACTATCAGTTGGCAGCGTGCCCAGCATGCTGGCAGCATTGCCCCGTTGAATTGCAATGCTTATTCTTATTTAATATAGATGATTTTAGTAGATTTACCACCAGAATGATTTTTAATATGTTAATTATAAGTATATGTCTAATAGTTCTACATTTAAAATACCAAAAAAATGGGTTTACGCATACTTGGCATACAAAATGATTGTGAAGGAAGAAAGGAAAAGCCGTTGTGCTGCGAATACTGTTACACAGGTATACAAGTACTTGCGTCGTCGAGGGGGCGAATGGAAATAGCAGCTTTCTTTCACAGCTAATAAGTTAGCCTTTGACCACTGTCTCACCTGTTGGTAAGTGATGATATGACCAAGGATGTTGAAAAAGCTTTTAACCAAGAATCACTGGCACACAAGCACAGCTGCCGGAATATACTGCGAGGAACCTTGCAACAGATTGTCTACTGAGGGTGGTAGATAGCCAGGCAAAAATTTCGCAACATACCCTTCCACCATACGGTAAAGCTGAAACGTGCCGTAAGATCCAAACCATGGACCCCCTACACAGCAGTTAATAATTATTGCCACTGCGCCATCACTACTTCAAGGCTTACTTTGTTTTTTATACATTTATATAAAAGGAGGCAATTCAATGATAAAAGAAAGGAGATGCGGAATCAAGGTTGGTAAATACCAATACCGTTTTAAGATTCTAGCCTCCACTAATGATCATCCACTATGAGCGTGCAACAAGGAAGGAAAGTACAATAACTTATAAAATGATAACAGTGCCTTCACTGCCATCTGTTAGCGTTCAAATAAATACATTGACAAGTAATAAAAATTAAAAAACCCGACTGCAAATTATTTATCTTCGTTAAGCGTTTTATCGTTTCATTGAAATGAAAACTGCAAATTATATATAATGGAATCGTTTCTTAAAGCCCTTCATTTTCATACACCACTATATGGGTACGGATTAAAAAAAATCCTTCAATCTGGCGTCTAAAATCCGTCTGCTTCATTTTATTACTTTTTTACCTAGTGTCACCTGCGCTATCAAGCTGAATCTAATTATATATTATACATTTAAATCAGTTGAGCCGTTTAAAAGTTATGGTGGAATAAAGAAACTCACAAACATACATACATACATGAACCCTGAAAACACTCCTTTTTTTAAACAGTTGTGTGAAAATATCATCATAATAGATGTATTGTATACACTAGTGGCAGTCCGCGGTTAACCCGCGTTGACAATGATGAAAAGTGATGATGATGATGGTGAAAATGTATCCAATACTTTACAAATATAGGATACATTTTCATATATCCTGTGTATTACTATGAATTAGTAACAAACAAGGTTCTTTTAGTTTCGAGGGTATGGGTTCAGAATGGCGACCGGCCATAAAACATAATATGTCGAAACTGTAAACAATATGGTATTGTTTTTTCCTTTGTGTCATTATTATTAGCTAAATGGACACAAAGACATCCACATCAACCAAGCACCTAATGGTAAGTTCCGGAATCTGTCCTTGAGATCCAGTAATTCTAGATTAGCCTGAACAACATCTTCGAGCACACTATCAGTTACCATCATGTGAGATAGATGTCAAGAGAAAGCCAATTATAGGCTATTAAAAAAACATTGGAATATTGGCAAAAATCTATCTTCTACCTATAACATCAACAGACGAAGAAAATATTCTTTACTTACTCTATACTATTAATATTAAAAAATCACAAGCTGCAGCAGTAGTTAGTGCATTAAGTGATTAAGCTAATAAGCAGTTTAAGTAAATATCAATACACATGTCAGTATATCAGCCAAATTAGAGGCAGTTAATGTGATAAACGATATGTGATTCGATATATTAATGCACTTGTGGCTCATTGGGGCCAGTTTGCGGAAGCTGGGGGACTCATCTATCAACTGATAAGCCATTATGTTCTCATATAAACTGCATTTTCATAATACTGTAATACCTTCTGTCATCAAGTGGAATGAAATTTAACATAGGAACGATGCTCTATTAAGTATTTCACTTCAATAGTTGTGTTATACGTCCATTTCAACATTTCCATTTAACAAGCAACGGGGAGGGTGGATGTCCATATAATATGATTGGCAGGCGTCTTGGGGATGGTAGTGTAGATGGCACTTGAAGGTTTGGATGGTGGTAGAGAAGTTTGCGAATACCCTAGCTACTACCATCAAAAAGAAAATGTGTCGCTAAGCACCTAATGGTTAGTTCAGTCCTTGAGAGCCAGAATATATTCGACCATATCATCAATTACTATCTTGAGTGATTGTGGTCTAAAAGGTAGTACACTGCTCTCTGTGTTCCTTTTCAAGGATGTTATCCTCACTCGGCTAGCTAAAGATCGCTATCGAAGATCTTAACCGATCGAACTTTTTAAAAATAGATATTTTTCTTGTAAAAACTGACTAACCTTTATAAATATTGCACACTGTAATGCTTTAGAATGTAAAGGCAAAAATAAATAATAATCTTTGAATTTTCACATTTTCTAGGATCACTTGGCGTACGGGAAAATTATTCTTTGATCTTTGATTCAGAAGCTACTTTGCTGAAATCCATAGTTAATACTTACAAATGTAAAAAAATAATTTAGAAAACATCAATTAAATATTTAATAATAACATCTAATAATTACACTAGTAGCCCCGTGGGGTGCCGGGAAAAATACAGAAAGGCAGGCCTTATGAAGAACTGTCAGCTAACTGCGGTCCCCTATAGCTGTCTGCCAAGCATGGGGATTATAGCTAAACTTTTTTACATATTATGGCAACATAGGATGAGGAGGCTATGTTCAGCCGTGGACGATCTAACTGATCTAGTGTTTTAATAAAATATTAACATTAATTCCGAAAAAAGGAACTTAAATATTTGTTAATAATAATATGATCCGGCTTGAAATTTTTGCACAAAGGCTCTGGAGTAATACCTCTCTTGAATAGACACGCAGTTCTTTTCAATAAAACCTCGTATATACGAGAATAATACTCAGATTTTAACCTTGATAAACAATAAAAACACGAATCAAAGTTAACTTATTTACTTATGTATACTTTCTCTTACAATATATTCAATTAACTCAATAAAATTACACTGAGAATAAAATATTTTTAACATAATCACAGGTTATTTATGATGCAATATTTTGTACAATGTATTGTGCTGCATTAATTAATTACGTTCACTACCGGTTTCACAATCTCCTGACAAGAATTGACTGATGGAAAAATTTAATCTCACCTAATTTTATGCGTCAGAGTTGAACATTTCCAATAAGTGCAATAAATATTAACAAAACTACTGAGTTATCACAGTTGTTAAAGACGCCGAGGCAGCAGAAACAATTATATCCTAAAGTAGATTATTAAACCTCCCGTTTGGCTTTACGTCGTGTCTTTGGTTAAATTTTATACATGTCTAATTTCGATAACTGTCAGTTAAGTCTTACCTTGAGACAGTGAAACCAGAACTCATACAATTATGTCCCTACCAAGTCGATCAAACTCGTTGGCAAAGTATACCATATCCTTGTGGTCTAAAGCCGAGTTTTGGAAAACGATACGGAAGAAATTAGCGAGGTCGCCTTGCGGCTGATACGTGACCATCATGCTTCCTTCTTTGATCATACGCTCTTTTATTTTCGGTGCAACCTTGTTCAATCTATCTTTGAAATCTGGTTCGTTCTCGCATCCGCGCAAGCATTTTGGTATATACCAAAACATGATGTTTGTGCATTCCGGTTCGTCAATAACAAGACGGAAACCATCTCTATTTTGTATGAGATTAGTGAAGTATTTAGCGTTATCGAAAAGAGTGTCTATGTGTTTTTCAAATCCTTCGCTACCTTTAGCTTTCCACATGAACCAGAATTTGAGAACGTCCGCTCGGCGCCCGCATTGTATATGCTTGTCTCCTGTGTCATATGATGTGTCGTAAAATTTATCCTTTTGGAAGAGGTACGTAGCATTGGAGGAGTGTCCTTCGCTGAGGATGTTCTTGTGCCTAATTAGGAATGTAGAGCATTGTTGCGGTGCCGCCAACAGCTTGTGAGGGTTCCACGTCACGGAATCGGCCCTGGAAATATAGACACTCGTCAAAAAATGTTTTTGATGAAACACAATATAATAATAAAAACAGTATGCTTAAAGAGCTTATCGACCCGCTGTCATTTTGAAGTTTTTGCAGTTTCCACGCACGGTGAAAGTAAACGTCCTCTACTCATACTGTAGAGGACATTTATACAAACAAATCATGTTTCATAATACGTACCGTATAGTATCACATTTCCGACATATTTGGAGGTAAAGATCGCAATTTGAGAGCAATGAAAATCATTAAAAATGCTTTAATGACGCATGCATATGCATTATGCACATCGCAAAGAAATGCTGTTTATAAAAGTTGTAAACTATAAATTATAAAGGGGTTGAAACTACATTTGTATGGTAAGTGCTACGAAAATAAGATACTATATCGCAGAAAAACGCTATGAGTTTTGTACGTTAAAGCCTATAGCTATATTCTTCTATCTCATAACTGGTAAAAAAATTAATTGTACAGTTATTGTTGTAAAGTAATTAATAAAAGTAGTTAGTCCATGCAATAGTTGTAATGACTTTTAATAAATAGTTAAATAGTTGATTAAATTCGTCTAAGAACTATTATTTAAAAATTTAAATACAATGGAATGTGTAAACACACTTAGTTAATGCATTTTAATAATTTTCATTGCTATGATATGGCGAATCTGCAAATATATCAGAAACGTGACGCTGTAGGGTACCATTTATAATTAAATTTATTAATTGTTTGTGTGTTTTCTAAAAAAATAGCAGTGGGAACTTCAGTGGGAATTCAAAATGGCGGCAGAAAATTTTTCTAACCCTAAATATACTATATTTTTTAAAGATTTCTAGGTCCAAACATTACTGAGTTGAAGCATGAAGAAGACTGTAGCAAGCAAATTTCAGCGCGAACGAGACATAAAAACCAAGGTGTCGAAAGACAGTGACATTGCTACTATATTGAACAGTCGTACCATTTAATATCAAGCGGGCAACTCGTTCTTTACATCACTTTATAACGTAAAGAGATCATATTCGGAAGTTAAGTAGGAAATAAGAATAAAACTATAAAATTTATTTTTAAATCTCTGAATACAATATTCCTACAAAGCCCTCTTGTAACCATGAAAGACCTCGCAAATCACAATTATATTCGTTACAACCAATCCAATTACAATTACAGCTCCCCTCGCAAATCAAACTAATTGGTCTGGACCGAAAAGAGGGAAAATAACAAGTCACAAGTCAGATACTCACAGTTCGATGCCACTCAAGAGGTGCTTATGTTTCTTTGACATCAAAGCTCCGCCACCCCACGCCGCGTCAACATGCATCCAAAGATTATACTTCTTACATAAAGCGGATATAGGCACAAGGGGATCAAAAGCCCCGTAAACAGTAGTCCCAGCTGTAGCTGTCACCAAAAATGGCGATGCTCCGTCATCGAGAGCTTTATTTATCTTGTATTCTAGATCTTGTACGTCCATTTTGCCTAATTTATCGGATTTTACTAATATACAGTTGTCTGAGCCAATGCCCATGAATGTGGCCATCTTCTTGGTTGAGTAGTGCGCTAGCTCTGATGTGAAGAGAACAAGCTTGGGTACTGCGTATACGCCTTTGGTCTGGAAAAATGTGTGAATACATTAAAGAAATTCGAGGTCGATTTTCAAGAAAATTATTCCTAGTATTGACTCCCCTATCAAGTGTTTTTGTTTTATTTATAGATGCCTGTAGCATTTGACCGCTATCTCACATGGTGGTAAGTGATAATGTAGTCAAAGCTGTTTTTCAGCCTAACCTAGAATAGATATCTAGCTCTCAAAGAGCTGCTGGAACACACCGTTAAGTGTTTGACGACATATACTTAAGGGTGGTAGCTAGTCTGGTAGGTATTCGCAAAATGCTCTACCTACATGCTAGATCGATTATCATCTTAAGACCAAAACCGGCACCGACAGCTTAACGTTCCCCCGAAGCAAGGAAATGCTCAGTAGTAATGCCATTAGCGGTAAAGTATCAAAAAAGGCACCCATCTAGATAATGCAGCAATAATTAGCAGTTGATGGTAACGCCTTCGTGAGAGAATATAGTAATTATTTTATCAATAATAGCTTCTTTTTGAGTTGTAACTCTATGAACTTCTGCTCTCCTGGTACTTTGAGTTGAATAAATAAATCTTAAAATAGCTCACATGTATTTTGTTAATGTAGTTTTCCTAGGAAGAGATCTTAAGTATGAAACTCCCGTGAACTTCTGCTCTCTTGGTAGTTTGGGAATTAGAACATTATTATTTTTGGTCAAAGTTTCGTGAATCTCTTCTTTTTTCTGCTAACGTACTTAAGCAGTGACTATCATTGTTAATTCAGGGCCAAAAAAGGTTGTAGGATCAGATCGGAATGTAAAATAATGTCGGGATCAAACCCGAATTTCATTTCTTAAGTAAATGGTGTGGGTTCCGATTATGGTATCAGACCAGAATATATCGTTACTAAGTAGAAGAAGTAGGTAAGTTCTAATAAACCACACCGACTAAAACTTTATTAATAATGACAAAATATCTATCACGAATACATATCTATAGATATCTTGGTAATCTTGGGTTAATAGAATGTCAATCAATCTAATGAATACGCATAGCATTGCAGAATAGCATGCAAGCATTCTTAACATTCCATATTAACTTTGGCTCAATGTTAATTTGTATATACAATATGCCTGTCTAGGTCATGCATAAATACTCATGTATACCAAGTAAATGCCGATGGTCGACATAGTTACTTGATTTCAAGGACTAATGTTTAAACTAGTTAAGACTTCGATGTACATAAGCACTCAGCTAGGTTTCTTCTAAGACTGGTATGTTCAATGAAAACTCTTCAATAAACGTTAAATTTTATAAAGCTGAAGACAGCTTTATACCATAATATATGCTAACCTCGATAGTGGATCCATATTTGAGCCGTTTGGTGTAGAGACATTGGGTCCGTGGAGACCGAGATCTCATCATTTTACAAAACTTATCAGAGCTCTTGGTCGATGCGACGCGTGATCATATGCTACTATTATTACTTTTCTTCAATGTATATGCGGTTGAAACTGGTCGGTAAACGGATATGTTATAGAATATTTAAAAATAATATAACCGTCTTTCTAACACTGAAAAGTATGAAATAGCTTGTGGAAGGTAGGTACCATGCTGATTCAAAACACTGACCTCACATTATCATGGTCCGACTTTTACAAGTTTTATAACTAAGTGTGAAGTGGAAGAAGGTTACAGCTTTTGACAAAAAAAACTCTTATTTTATTGAGATTGAATGATCTTTTACGTGACAATGTCATGAAACTAAAATGACAATGTCTCTCGTAAATTTGTAATTTTGTAATGTAATCCGCCGAGCAGGCGTTATTACAAACATAACAATATTAAAAATAATTGACAATAACTTTCTCCTATTTTGAAATTTGGTTAACAAACTCCATTACTGATTTATTTCTAACAGTGAAGTGCGTTATCACAACTGTCTTTTTTGAACTACTATGAATTATCGACGCTTTAACCGCAAAAGTAATGGTGTTAATTGTGATCATCAATGATTACGGTTTAATTCTCGTCATTGCAATAATTATGCCATTCACTATTTAAATCCAATGGCAAATTAACGATTGTTGCTGCCAGCGATTATCAATAAAAAATGAGGGTCAACGTTTTCAATTAGCGCTACAATTGTAAGTGAATTATTTCGCTTGAAAACCTACTTGTACTGTTATTATAATATTAACTGTACTACATAACCTTAAAGTTTTATTACTGAAATTAAGTTATTGTTACAATGGCCATTCACTTTTAAGTGCATAATAGTACCTGCTATAGTTTATTTTGGCACAGAAACAGCTGTTCCTGAACATGGTTATATTATATTATGATATTGTTGTTAAGAATTTAAGCAATTCATCAACATATTCCTGATTTTAGGGTAACTAAAAGTTAACACTTAATGAGGAGTTGGGAACATTGTTTCAAAATTAGTAAGAGGTAATACTAAATACCGAATATCTTAATACGCACACATGTAAAAACATAACCAAAAAGGTAATAAAGTTCTCATGACCTGTATTTCCTTTTACGTTTTGCTTTTTTACATGTTGGCAGAAACCGTAACGAACAAAAACAACCTACTAATTTGGTAGTTTATGTTCCAGCTTCAAAGTGGCTTCTTCCGCATGAAAATTAAATTTATCTAGGTCCTTTTGGTAATTAGGTGCATATTAAATTGTAATCATAATAATATTTTATACAAATATTATGTTCTAATCCAAGACATAAGTAAAATATGTACCAAATTTCATAAAATTGTGTTAGTTGTTCCGGAGAAAGAGGTAACAAAGACACACACACAAGCTTAGTGCGTTTATACATATAAAAACGATACTTAGAAGTGTTATAAGAATAAAGATATTGGATTCTTGGAATGTGAACAATGATATTAAATCATTTTTTTTCTTACACTTCAAATTACCGCATTAGATGGATAACTAACTATTTATAAAGCCTACATGCACCTCCGAAAAGCATGAAATAAGCAATTTCGATACATATTGTTTCCCTTATTTTATATAAAAACAAAGTGCTGTGTTCAGTAGTTTTGTTTTAAATCACTCCACTAAATATTGTTACACACAGGCCCCTATTGGGGCCTTAGTATGGTAGTTGAGATGGAGTTAATTTGTCATAATTTTGACATATGCCTTTGAAAACGATGCCCTTTATAGAGATAATTTGACATAATGCCTTTGAAAACGATGCCCCTTATGGAGTTCGAATTTCAAAATGAAGATCGTTTCCACTACCATCGAATTAGACGAAAATGCTCCTATTTTGTTGTTTTTTTTTAATTTCTTTGGGACACCTCATAGTGTATATCATAATGTATAATTTTACAAATCGGTTTACACATAGTTCAGAGGTTATAAAAAAACAACGGAATTTTAACGGAAATTAAAATTTCCATCATATCAATCCGTTATTATTAATCCAACTTTTGTTTTGTTATAATATTATATGCATACACATCTTATCTCTATCAAGAGTTTTTTTTTATAATTAGTATCTGGGTCAAGGTCATCAAAAAATCTTTTTTTAATTATTTTAATTTCCTTGCGAATCCGGGGCGGGCCGTTAGTGTACTATAAAATTACCGTCAAATATACAATAATTAATATGTCTGTACTATATTACATACGATTTCCTGTTTCCGCTACTTTCAACATTAGTTGACTTCGAATATATCCTACGTAATGGTAGGATATATTCGAATGCGAAAGGCAATACTGCTGTTTGTGGTATGGAGCATTTGGACTACTTGGCCTTTGGCTTGCCTAAATACTTCCAGTGCAGTAGCTGTAGGTATAATTTTAAACTTCGCGAACAACCAGCTATAAAATAAATGTATAATATACAATGCAAGGTTTAAGCGTCGGCCTAAACCATTTAAGTACAATTTGCAACACGCAATTATTATCAGAAAATCGGGGTGAAGGCGAACCGACAATGTCTTCCTACAAAACCGGCAATTTTACTTAATAACTAGATTTACTAAGATAAACTAGGTACAGTTTTATATACCCTAGGTTCTGCGTAATATTATAATTGGAGCGTAGAATTAACAAGGCATGAAATTGTTAGCATTCATTATTACGTTGGTGAGTGGAGGATCCAGGTTCGATCTTCGGGACGGACAGCGATTGGGTTTTGAAGTAATTTTAGTAGTTTTACAAAATCACAAATACAATATAAAAGCCAATTTTAGTAGTAGTTCGGAGTGTGTATCTATGCCCGGTATAATGATATAGGCTCGCCCCCTATTATACGTGCTAAAACATATCTGACAAAACGTGGGCATAAACATTAATTCTTTTATGACGTTGATATTATGTACTAGTATTAATTACATCCCAAATTAAAACAATTTTTTTTATAAGTTATTAATTTCTATGTTTCGAAATGTATATATTGAAAAGTTTTTATGCACTAGTAAAGTATATACGTACTTAACATAGTTATATTTATGGTAGTACGGAGCCCTCTGTGCACGAGTTTACCTAGTACTTGACTGGCATTTACAATAAAACGTAAGTAAAGTTATTTACTACCCCGGCGTACAGTAATGGGCTTAACTACACCAACTTTTTTCTTCCTGTTGGAATGAAGAAGCATCGAAGAGGAAAAATCACAAAATTACCAGAAGCTTGAAGCATGAGTTGGATGGGTGACCGCTAGTGACATTACGACTGAGCGCCTCGGTGCTTTGGAGGGCAATTTAAGCCGTCGGTCCCGGTTGTTGTCTTAGGATAGCAGTCGTTACAGCATGGTGGTAGGGCATTTTGCGAATGCCCGCCTGGCTAGCTTCCACCCTCAAGTAGAAAATCTGTCGCACACCTAACCTAACGGTGCACGCACCTAATGCTGTGTTCCGGCAGCTGTCCTTGAGAGCCAGTCATTCTAGGTTAGCTAGAACAACATCTTCGACCATATCATCACTTACCATCAGGTCAGATAGTGGTCAAAGGCTAACCTATCAAGTGTAAAAAAAAAACTTTAAACAGCGTTCCTGCAAAAAATACCATTTTGCACTGCGGTTTTCATGGAAACCGCAGTGCAAAATGGTATTTTTTGCAACTTCTTATCAAGTGTAAAAAAAAAACTTTAAACAGCGTTCCTGCAAAAAATACCATTTTGCAATGCGGTTTCCATGAAAACTGGCAAGCATGGCATTCTCATATACCATTGAAGATGTTGACGAAGAATGCTATTTCTGAACTCTTCCTAGTAAAAGATACGTGGACTAGGATATAAGATTCCATCCATACGACGGTTAAGAACGAGATAACAAATTAGAGTTAAGAGTCATAACATGTTTGCTTAGTGGTCAACGCATACCCCGGCTAAAGGGGTAGATGGCGCCGCTTCGAATCCCGCACATGACTATAATTTTTCATCTCGTTGTAATTTTGTTTTGTAATATAAGATTCCTGCTAACTTTTATTATTATTATTATTATTATTATGCTAACTGTGGAGATACTGTAAAATCAACAGGTGAATTCTAAAGTACCGAAAGTATTTTTTTTTGTACGTTATAGTGACGGAACAAGCTTGAGGCCCATCTGATGTTAAGCGGACTAACCTCTGAATTACACTGCGCCCGTCACTTTGAGACATAGTTGTTAAGTCTCATGTGCCTGTAATTTCACTGGCTCTCAAGGACTGCTGCCGGAACACACCGTTAGGTGCTTGGCGTCAGGTTTTCTACGACGATGGCAGCAAGCCAGGCGGGCAATCGCAAAATGCCCTTGCACCATGCGGTGAAACTCAAACCGGCGGCGGTGGGGATCGAACCAGGGACCTGCGGCACGGCAGTCCATAGGTATTACAGCTCGGCCATCATTGCTTCAAAAGCATGTTTAGTAATTGTCAATTGAAACGTATTAATTAATTAAACGTATATCCGTAGACAGATTAGTCAAGTGGTTGGATAGTTGATTTCCCCAACTATGTAAACATGATCTAATAAGGTAAAGACCGTACTAAAGAATGATGCACATAAAATTCTAATGAAACATAAGAGGATAAATTAATACGTATATCCCCTTCCTTTAGTCCAAGATACGTTCCATTTTTTCTTAATGGTGACTAAATGTTGTAGCTATACAAACGACTTTTACAAAGTTTATCACTCTCTCGTTAATGTTTCATGATTCTTTTTAATCCTAGTGTTTCAATCAAAGTCAAACACTTCATTTGGAACGATCACAAGTAGTTTGTACTCGAGTAAGTAGCTGCTTTATCAAGCTAGTCGTGATCGTATTAAATGAAGTATGCGAATGAAACAGCAAATATTTTTTAACCCTTTTTAGTGAGTTCTTGCTCCTTACGGGACCTATTGTCATTATGTCAATGACTATATCATCAAGATAGGAAAACACTTTTCAGTCATTGGAGTGTAACTCAAAAACGGCTAGATTGATTTTGATGAAATTTAAATGGGACTACACGGGAAGCATCAGATTTCAAATAAAAATTAATCATCAAAATAGGTTCACCCCGTCAAAATTTTGAGGTAACAAACATTTAAAAAAATATATTTTCAATGAGTACCTCCTCCTTTTTTGAAGTCGGTCAAAAGTAAAGAAAAATACGAGGAACTAAGTATAAAATCTTTGTAAAAAGAACGCCGAGAACTGACACCTCGCTCGTTGTGTATTTTACCATTTGTAACTTTCACATTTTGTAATAATAAAAATACTGGTCTGGGGGCTTAAATATCGAGATTGTATCTTAAAACAAAACATGAATTAAATAAAGTTCAATCTCAATGTGCGCTACACGCGGCGGCTACGAACTTTAGTATGTCCGAAATACGTGAACAAAAAGAAAGTAGTACTATTCAAATACATACGGTGTCTAATTTAAAATTTTCACTGTGTATTTGTTACGCATGTAAATTGGTCGCATTTTATGGAAAGTTAGATGTAAAAATTCACTATCGTTGAGGAGGTCCAAAGAATTACTTTTAAAAAGCTGCATTTCAGATTGTTTTACCTATTAACAAGCTATGAATAAATCATATAGTATGGATTTGTTACCAAAACGTCTGTCCATAACTTTGTTTTTCTGAATTCAAATAACGATCATATTCGTTAATTAGATAAATAATTCTTAAAAGAACCCTAAAATCAGGATATCGCCCCTTATATAAACAATAGTTTAGAAATGTGAAAATGCTAGTAAATCCCTTTCATGTAATAGGTAAAAGTACACCTATAGTACCAATTATAATTAATCCACTTGTTTTTTTTTTAATATTGTTAACTTATTAATATATTTAAATACAAGTTACCAAATTTCGTGAACAGCAGATCGGATGTCTAAGGTAATTGTCGAGTAAACACACATACGAGTGGGTACGGCCCCTTGTTCCACTTAGGTTCTTCACCTGTGTGAAGCACGGGCGTACAAACACACAAAAATAGATTTTGACTGACTGATATTCAGATATACACATAACTGATCTTGTAAAGGTTACGTTTTTTCTTCGATTGTACGCAACCCTAAGTAACACCTAGGATTTATTGGCCTTACGAAGCAAGGTCCTCACTTCCTAGTATCATTAGACATGTGTCACGATTACTTTCGACGTATCGGCTCCTTATTTGGCAGAATTAGAATGAAAAGTAATGATAATCTGAGGGTTAAGTAGCTTTTTTAAAAATACGGTCTAGGAAACTCGGAATCAATTTATTCGGTTTAATGTGGAATATTAAACCGAATAAATTGATTCGGTAAGTCGGAAGTTAACGGTTAGTAAAACTTGTTTAAAAGTATCGTTACCCGTTTTAGTTTATATCAAGTTATGCAAAATTGCCGGATTTTAATTATTTAGGTACATACTTAAAGGTACAGTTCCTCCAAGCATACTTCCGCACGTAAGCCACGCGCGGAAGTATGCTACGAATCAGGAAATATCAAATAGTTTTATTTTAATTAGTTTTACATTTAGACAGTGTTTATTTTTTATTCTATTTAGTTGTTTGACTGTCGTTCGTTGTAGTAAATCTATCGTTTGGGGATATTTCAAATATAATATAATGATATTCTTCTGTAATCGTTTCTTAAATTTTATGGGACAAACAACAGTTAAATTGATTTGTTGATTAGCTATAGATTTTGGTAACTTTGAAAGCAAAGGAAGCAATATCAATATTCTCAGAAGCATTCCCGTTATTTCCGATACATACAAGTTTACATATAAGTTTAGCCACGTCAGATGAAATTCACGACACAAAATACTCGTTCCAAATCCAGAAAAAAACCCTTATAAATCGGTAAATCTATTATTATTTTGTGAAAATAATCACAACCGATCTTAAGCTACCAATACTAACAGAATTCATATTATAATACCTTTATATCCGGGTAGAAGTAGAATCTGGAACAGCTGATGGCGTATCCATTTGCAATAGATCCTCCGGGGCAGAAGATACCATCTCCTTCTCCATTCGGCCATCCAACTATTGCTCTCATTTCTCGTAGTACCTCCTCTTCCATAAGAGTAAAGACTGGAGCAACTTCGAAGGTGTAAACGCTAGGATTGAGAGCATCAGTCAGCCATTGGCCCACTAGCCCATATGGGTCCACTGATGAGAAGAGTTGGTTCACGAAGTACGGGTGTGCCGTGTTGACCGAATATCTAGCTACCTGTAGACATCATAATTGAGTTGATTATTATTCTATATTTTGTTTATGTCATTGTGGCGGAACAAGCTTGAGGTCCACCTGATGTTAAGCGGACAAACCTCTGCCTATAACAGATGCATTATAGTTTATTATTATAGTTTTTTTTAACAACTATGTCTCAAAGCGACGGGCGCAGTGCAATTCGTCACTTGTGATGAAATGCATCTGTTCTAGGCAGAGGTTAATCCGCTCAACATCAGGTGGTCGTCGAGCTTGTTCCGTCACAACAACATAAAAAAAATTGACATTATACGAGATATTTGATGTTGTTATAGTACTTTGCTATGGGGCTTCTCAACATAATTTTAGTAATAAAGACAAAACTAATTTGGTCTTGGTTTGGAAATAATATTATATTTATTATTAAATATATTTGCCTTACAATATAAAAGTATATTTAAAAAATTAAACCAAAATAACCTTAAAATTGTGAAATAAATTTAAATCGGTACCATGCTGGTTAAGACACTCTGAGCTCACATTTTCATGGTCAGACTTCCACAAATTATTTCTCACTATTCAATGTTGAAAATCAGTTCGCTTTTTTTTACTATTTTTGCAGACGGTCGATGTGTCCAATCCTATACACCAAGATAACATCATCGGCAAGAGTCTAAATTTATATATATATGAAATCATCCAGGTATAGGCATAGAAGAATATAAATACTTTTTTTTACTTCAAAGAGAAAGTTAATTAAGTTGAACTTAAAAACAACTCAATCGAAGTAGATTAAATTGAATTTTACCCTCTTCACGTACACTACAAACAAATAAAATCATCATCATTAGACGATCTTGTAAAAAAGTAACGCGTTTTCATATAAAATATTCGCATAAAAAAAAATATATTCGCGTCAACTTACACGGTCCTGTTCTTTTTTGGATATGGCCTTAATATTATTATTTGTGGGTACATATTAAATAATTGATGGAAAAGGCAAATTTGGTTTAATTTTCTACAAAGTGATAAAAATCAACTAAAAATAATTAAATTATATTCAAAAGGACGTACTGATACTACAATTTTTATTCATTTATGAAAAACTTACATCTGCCATAAGTCCTAAAAGTTGATCATGGGAAACAGGCCCTTCCCGAAGTTTCAAGTCCACCGCTTTCTTGATATCTTCAGGAGCTGCCCATTCCACAACCTTCGATGTCCTCTGCGACCTTCCAAAGACCACTCGATCGACCAACAAATCCACAGCTCTCCTCAAGAAGTCCTCGTGTTTCGATCTATCCGGAAGACTTTTGAAAAGGGTCTTATCCACCCCCATATCCTCGCCTCCCGGCATTATTAGATCAGAATCGGCAGGCATGTCTGTTATTCAATGTTAATCAAATAAAATATTTGAATTTATTGAATTAATTTTAGTTGGAGGCAACTGCGGGCGGCCGCGAGCTTAGGTCCGAGGTTTTGGCTTGCCTTTCGATGTACAGCGTTCTTAAATACTCTCGATGACTGTTCACTACATAAGGTTATGTTTTAGAGATAAAAGTACTTACTGTAGAGATAAAAAAAATTATCCTAAAAGGATATAACTGTATTTAAATACGAGTTATTTTTCATGCAAATGCATGGTGTACGCAAATTAATATTATCATGAAGATGAATAATGATCATATTAATTTTTTTAGACTATTGCGTCATAAGGTGTAATACTTTTTACCGTTTAAAAACAAACAAACAAATAGTTTCACAATATTGCGTAATGTTTTATGCTGTATATTATGTGGCAGCTTTTTAAAGCATAAATTATCTACAATAGATAAATGACTTGTACATTTTTTTATCAGATTTTAGATGATCAGATCAAAGAACGACTGAATTTCCTTGTTACGTCAGGCAGACAGCTGGCAATAAAATTGACGTCATAATTTTCCTTAAGTACATAGGTCCCTTAAAATAACATAAACAGGGTTATTGGTAAAATGGCAACAACCTCTTAGTGTTGACTTGTGCCAGTCCTAAGAAACATTTTAAGAGGATTTTTTTTTGTATTGAAAAAAAAATTTTTTTTTTTATTTTCTTTTGTTTTATTTTTATATGTTTTTGACTGATTAAGCACGAGGACCATCTGGTGTCAAAAGTATCTTGTGCCGGTAATGTATTATTTTAGTATGTCCTTGTATTGTCCAGTGAACCTTATCTATTTCTAACGTATTTTAAAAATATGCCTTACATGATCAAAGATTTCCGCGATATTGCTTTATTTGCAGATGATATCTCAGATTGTTAAAGTAAGCAGAAAAAATTGTGAACTAATTCAGGTAACTGAATTAGCAGGCAAATAATGTGATATCTATGATCTTTAAATGGTTTACGGCTAATAATCTTCTCCTAAATTACAAAAAGACTATACTTGAAAATATATAAATTTTAAAAGTTTTCTTTGTCAAATGTTACATAACTATCTTGTTTCAAACATTAAGCTTGGCCTAGATAAACTATAGATTGATAACGAGATGGTTTTTGGGGAATCAAAATAAATCAACTTTAGATTGGGATCCTCATATTATGCATGATGTATCCGGAAGACTTAGTTACATATATTAACGACGTAGCTACGGTTCAGGTTTATTTCACGTACTTCCACAGTATTACATCATACGGTGTTTTGGTGTGGGGAGCTGCTGCTGAGATAGAGGTAATCTTTATCTTACAAAAGCATGTAATTCGAGCCATATAGTAGGTATGTTAGCAAAAAATTGAGTAAATTTAGATTATACAGTGACAATCACGATAATAACTCTAGGAATAAAGATAAAATAGCGATACCAGGTTTTATATTAGTAGAGACTACTAAAAGGTATTTATAGAAAAATATGTTTGATTTGATAAAACAATCCCACAGATATTACAATATACAGGGTTATTGGTAAATGGCTAACAACCTCTTAGGGTTGACTTCTGCTAGTCCTTACAAACATTTTGACGTTATTTTTGTTTTAACAATAAAAAATGTTTTTTTGCCTACTCCAGGCCAAGAGCGCCACGGTAGCACTGGACCGCACCCTTTGAATAGAGTTTTGAATATTTACTTCGAGCAAAGTAATAAAAAATATGAAATAATACATTACAGGCACAAGAAACTTGTAATATCAAATATAAAAAAAAATTCATAAAAAAAACATGTCAAAATGTTTGTTAGGACTAGCAGAAGTGAACCCTAAGAGGTTGTTAGCCATTTATCAATAACCCTGAATATACTTAATATACATAAAGGAAAATTTAAGTACCAAGTAAAAATAATGGATTATGAAATCTTACTATATGGTTGGTATATATTTCCGCGACAAAAATCTTATGCAATAATAAATAGTATTGTATAACAGTTTTATATTCTACTTTGTAACACACACGTTAAAAGACGTTAAAAAAAATGCAAAAAGTTTCTTCCCCGTTCTTCCTGCAGTGGCACTATGATACTTTTTTTTCTGTTCCTGGCAGTAAAATATTGATCATTTCAATATTAAAACTTGTAATTGATCTTCAAAAGAGCGCCGTAGACGCTTACGTTGAATATATGATTTTAACTTTGATTTGAGTCAGTCCGAAGGAAAAATATTCGTAAACACCATTGAGAGTGTCGTTGGTATCGTACCTAACAATCAATGGTATGGATTTAGAATATACATTTGTATGTACACATATTGATAGAAAATGAAATGGAAAACGTTTTTTATACTCTTAATAGTTCTACTTGCGGCCACCAATTTGCTTAATGGGAAGCGACGGTGTGGCCGAGTTTGGAGCACGTAGACTTAGAAGATATCTATTCACTCTGGTCTTTAACGTTAATTATTAATAACATAAGATCGATGTACAATAATTCTTCACTTTAATTTATCACATGGAAAAGCTAATTATCAATCATAACCGTTGGTTGTGAAATTAGGTTAAATGTAGTATCATTGATAAATGGCATCCATAATAAGTGTAGATGCATGTTTGTCCTTATAGTTTTATCTTTACAATCAGAGACAGTATTTTCTCAAAGAAACCTACAAAATGCAATATTATTACCTACAAAATTCAGTCTTAATTATTAAGGCCATGTAATTAAAAATCTATAAAGAGGATATTCCTGTTTACCAAATACAATTCTGTACTCTGACCTGTTGCTAGTGCTATTCTTCCCTAATAGTAGGAATGGATCAGTAGGGATATGTGGAACTGCTGTATTTGACAGTAACAGTATTTCATATAAATAGGATTTAGTACAGTAATTTGGTGCTGAAATAATAGGTTACCTGGAAAGTTTAACCATTTGGCGTATTCTTTCCGAATGTTTACTTTATTAGAAAATGGCATTCTTAAAACATATTATTATATCCTTTCTTACTCAGTTTATAGTGAAAATTAAACTAGAGAAGATTTCTTATGTAAATCATAAATAATAATTGAGAAAAGTGTTTCTTTCTTTTCACCACTATCTTCTGATAAAAGTAATGAATCATCATCATAGGTGCCAATGCAATTCGTCCATATAACGGAGAGCTATCCCCGCGCGTTGTAGGGTAAAAATTGCACGCCCCTATATCTTCTTGTGAGAGGTGCAAGAGGCGACGAAAGGAAAAACCCTTTTGAAGAACTGCCATCTTACACTGTAATCCCCAAGACGCCTGAAAGGCTTGGGATAATGGCAAACCCACTCCACCCTACTGGAGAAGGTATCAGAAAATCTGTAGGCAAGCATCTAATGCTTTGTTCCTTGAAAGCTAATTCTACGAGTAGGTTTAGCCCGTTAAAAGTTTCTACAACTTCATTATTTGACAACGATATTT
Source organism: Plagodis pulveraria (assembly GCA_963890685.1). Lineage (NCBI taxonomy): Eukaryota > Metazoa > Arthropoda > Insecta > Lepidoptera > Geometridae > Plagodis > Plagodis pulveraria. Next base: position 10,538,339 of record OY982965.1, read on the forward strand.
TTTTTTTATAATCAAGGACGAGAGAGATAATTCGTTCGAATGTTGGTAAGTATCAGTAACACTATCACCGTTGCTTCGTTACACTGCACTACGATCTTTAGTCTGAGACTCCTTTTTATATCTCGTATCAAAAAATCCATTTGCTACAATACCCTTCAAGCCTTAACAAGGTACTCTTTGCGAACTACTGTTTGGAGGACAGAATATATGATACTGCCGTGGAGCAAGACGGACTCCTACTTGAAGGGGCCTGAGTGTTGTTCTCTACTTGCTTTATTATCAGTACTATTTCCCTCATTAGGGTTCCATACTAAACTTCTACTCTACTGAGTTAATATGAATATACGATACGAATATTACAAAGCAGTCCTTGTCCGTCTGCCCGACTGATCTTTAAAGGGCTGTATCGTTAAAACCGAAATACTTAGCCGAGTTGGATGAAATGCATACAGAATATATGTAAAATATGGTGGAATACTAATAATAACAAATATTAACTACCAAATAATAACTGTATTGTACTGTATCAGCCGGATTGTCCACTGCTGAACTCAGCCTCCCCCATCAAGGGAGGCTTTGCCATCATCAGTTCCTCCGAAGGCGCTGTGCCAACCTTCCGGTATTTTACCTTTAGTCGCCTCTTACGACACCCATACGGTAGCAATGGGGGGCTGACGATTTAGCCCGGCACCTCATGGGTCACAATAAAATTAATAAAAACGTGCCAAGCGCATGTCGGACACCCGCAAAATTATTGATCTGTATGAAAAAAAGAAGCCATTTTTGCTATAAGCATTCTGCGTAGATAGGCTTCGGAGCCCTGAGTGTGTAAGTAAACTCGGAACTATTATTATGTAAACAGACTTCAAACGAGTAAGCGGCTCACCTGATGGCAAGTGATCACCGTCGCCCACGAACAACCGCCAGATGTATTTTTATACATAATAATATAGACTTAGGTTTAATTTTTAAGGTCTAAGTACACCTGCATAAACGGGTTTGTTTTATACGTTACAAATCCACGATAATTTCACTGACATTTCCTTTTTTTATTTGCCTTGACTGTTACTTTTTGTGTCACTAATTAACGAGTTAATGGAGGTCGCCGGCATAATATCGACCTTTGTTACTTGACTAATCAACTGAGAAATGCATACAAAAAGTTAAAATTATGATAAATTACGATAGCTGAATGAGACAAGAACAAGGCCCTTACTATCTAACTATAGCTAAGTTTATTAACGTTCCCTTCCAATACAATATTATGTACCAAATATAAATAACACAAAATTTTAATGTATGTTATATTCTATCCACAAAGTACCTACTTACATATCATAAAGAGCGATTTATACAGTCTCGTTCGGAAGATACGAATATCGAAAGAATATAAAAAAGTTTCATCATGTAAACAAACGCACGTGGAAGGAAGACAATCGCCTCACCAATCTTGCCACGCGCCATTGAACTCACTCTTGCTTTCAAGGGCGCGTTCCGGCGTGCTTTTACCGACTTAGTACCGACCCTATTGCTTAATTAATTTTGGCATCTGATTTAATATTTAGTTATTTTTTTTTAAACTAAAAAAAATTATAGAAAAGGCACACCCCATCATGGAGGTGAAAGAAATAAATAACGCATTGGAAATATTCATAATACACTTATTTTGCATAAGAACTTTGACGGTACCTACCTAGTACCGATCCTATTGCTTAATTAATCTTTTGGCATCCGAGATAACTAAACAGTGTCTTCTTGTTATCCCAGAATCAATGAACAAACAAAAATACGTCTACTCTTCTTCTTCAAATTTAAATCGCGAGTCCATGTGAAGACCAAGCAGCTGTTGTAAAGAAAGTACCTACATATTTTTTTAAAACTGAAACTCCTGTACTTTTTTGAGTTGATAGGAATGGGAATATCTAGCGGATTTTAGGTCAAAAGTAGCCCAAACATGATATAGCCAGATGATATAGCATACATTTCAGTTTTATTTAAAACTGAAATATATGCTATATTATTTGGCACTATGACATGTATGAAATAGAAGAATTGAGGTTTTCATTAGTCAACTCATTTTATCTCTCATGTTGTAAACGACATCAAAACCTTTCCCATAATACTCACAAACTACGTGAAGGCATTTTGTACTGCTTCTAGAAAAGGAAATTTATTAGCCTGGAAAGTGACCATATCAGGGGAATGGTCGGTGGTTCAACGTTCGGAAAGTATGGAGGATGACGGATGATATTTAACTGCAATTCTTGTTCTTTTAAAATGGTTTCACGAACAGTGTGAGGAAGTAATAAAGATGAAGACCGATTGACGATTCGGGGCTGTTTCCTGCGAGTTCTGCCATCATTGTTCGCAGTTCTGCACAGTAGACATTTGCTGTTATTACTTGAACGATAATGCTGTGTGACATCCGATAAACCATCACTTTTCTGTGGGTAGGCTTCGCTTTAAGGTTGTTTGACATTGTAGTAGCGTTTCACCTGCGGTCTGTTTTTGCGTTGTTCGCTTGCGGTAATCGTACAGAATCTATTTTACAATATGTTACAATTCAGTCCAAAATCCCTCATTTTCTGTACCAGTTCAACAAGTAAGGCAAGCTTCAACGCGCGCTTGCTTTCTGCAAATCAGTGTAATCATGAGGCACCTTTTTATCAAGTTTTTCAATGTTAACGATTTGCTGCAATAGAGACAATATTGGGCTATGTATACGTCAAACTATGCCACTTATCTTTGTTTGACATGGATCACCTTCCACCATCACCATCAATTCATCGTTATTAACCTAAGTGGTTGGTTTATCTCGTGGTTCATTTTTCAGGTTGAAGATTCCGTACGAAAGCGGTTAAACCAAGAACGCACGGTACGTTCGTTACCTGTGTTCTCTTACAGCATTGACATTATGAGCAGTTTCTACGACGTCTATCCCACATCGGAAGTCATATTCGAATATAACTGACTTTCACAGTATCCATCTTCACGTTAAAACCTGAACGTAAAACAGTTTAAACAAAAATTTCAAAGGGAATGTCTTTTATAAATTTAGAATGTTATAATTTTATTTTCGAATGATTAAAGTTTCACTCTTATATCAGACAATATCCAGATTTAATTTTTAATTACAACTAGAGAGAAATTTCATGTTATAAACCCCTATAACTTAGAAGTTTATATTAAACAAAGTTGAGGTGTAAAACATGCCCATTCGAATGATTAAACTTTCACTCCTATACCTGACAATATCCAGTTTTAATTTTTAATTACAACTTCAGAGCAATTTAATGTTATAATTCCCTATAACTTAGAAGTTGGTATTAAACAAAAGTTGAGGTATAAAACATGCCCATTCGCATGATTAAAGTTTCACTCTTACATCTGACAATATCCAGTTTTAATTTTTAATTACAACATGAGAGCAATTTCATATTATAAACCCCTATAACTTAGAAGTTGATATTAAACAAAAGTTGAGGTATAAAACATGCCCATTCGAATGATTAAAGTTTCACTCTTATATCTGACAATATCCAGTTTTAATTTTTAATTACAACATAAATTAATTGAACGTGCTGCGGGAGCCGATCTGGCCAGACTCCGGGCTGTGTCTCAGCCTGAATCGGGAGCATGGTTGCACGCGCTGCCCTCCCCTCACCTGGGCACTTTCCTGGACGACAACTCATTGCGTGTGGCGGTGGCTCTTCGCCTGGGCTGCAGGGTGTGTGAACCTCATATATGCACCTGCGGTTCCATGGTGGAGGCCGATGGCCATCACGCACTGAGCTGTCGTCGTTGCACGGGAAGGTTTCCACGTCACCATGCTCTCAATGATATAGTCCGGAGAGCCTTTGTATCGGCTGATGTCCCATGCATGCTTGAGCCACCCGGCCTCAGCAGGTCCGATGGCAAGAGACTGGATGGTATGACTTTGGTGCCGTGGATGAATGGCAAGTGCCTCTTGTGGGACGCCACGTGCGTCAACACTGTCGCTCCCAGTCACCTTGGTCGTACTGTCCGCTCTCCAGCAGCTGCTGCCGAAGACGCGGCTATTAAAAAACATCACAAGTATGCAGCCTTAGAGGCGCAATACTTGTTTGTACCATTTGCAGTGGAGACGATGGGCAGCTGGGGCGCAGATGCAAAAAGTTTGGTGGATCAATTAGGGCGCAGACTAAGGGAAAAATCGGATGACTCCCGCTCCGGCTCGTACCTGGTGCAAAGGCTGGCCATCGCAGTCCAACGAGGCAATGCAGCCAGCGTCATGGGCACCTTTGCGCCAGGTACAGTGAAGGGCGGCTTATTTGAAAATATTTAATTTAATTAGATTATATTTAATTATTTGACAAATTTAAGATGAATGTTTATTTGTGTTAATGTTTAATTGTATGTTTTGTTTCCATTTAATACATAATATAAGTGGGTTTTTCTGGAGTGAAATCAATCGTAGTCATACATGGACAATGTTAATGAACATTTTGAAATATGTTATTTACATTAATAAATATGCTTAGCATTTGATGTTTTATTACAACTTCAGAGCAATTTCATGTTATAAACCCCTATAACTTAGAAGTTGGTTTTAAACAAAACTTGAGGTATAAAACATGCCCATTTGATTGATTAAAGTTTCACTCTTATATATGACAATATCCAGTTTTAATTTTTAATTACCACTTCAGAGCAATTTCATGTTATAAACCCCTATAATTTAGAAGTTGGTATTAAACAAAAGTTGAGGTATAAAACATGCCCATTCGATTAATTAACCTGTCATGTGACAAAACCGCAAGAGCAATGAATCCTTCCAGTATACTTTAGCCGTATGTTTTCATCATTCACGACAAGCAAAACCGTCTACTTTTGTTATTAGTAAACACCTATTCAGAAATAACCCAACACGTCAGAATTAGCATGATGAAATGAAGTCATTTCATTACTTTTCAAAAACTGGTATCAGCTCGACTTATTTTATCAGTGACTTTTTATCCGAATTAAACTAGTTATTACTCGTATCTGTATCTTTGCGTAAGACTTCCTACTTGAGGATATATCGCCTTGTTATCTACTATTAGATAACAAGGCGAGCCATCACGAGGGAAGTCGGCATGCTATTCTCCATACAAATGTGTTGGTTACCCTATTTTCTTCCTGGTTAATGGATTAAGAGCAATCGTTTTATACATAAAATCTTAGTTGGCTATAGACACGCCCAACCCTGTAATTTTTTTCTGCAACTAATTAATGCTTATGTAAATACCCTGAAAATCACTAAAATGCCCTGTTTTCATCGAAATGGTCAGCAGACCACTAAAAAATGTGAAAAGCTTTTTTTATAAAAAAAAGAAAATAATAAGATCCTAGATATACTCCTCCTTAAAATTTGGGTAGGACCCATCCGATGCTCTAAAACCCATCTCACTGAATTTTTCTTGCAGCTCACAAACTATTCTTTAGAATTTCCATTGAATCCCATCAAAAGCAAGTAACAAAACTATAAATGGATGCGGTTGGAACAGTTTTTTTGAATGTTAAAGATATCATAACACACTTAGTGAGTATAATAGTATAGTACAATAACATACTTAGTGAGATTTATTTTCGCTTGTGTTCGGCTGAATGAACTAATGTGATTTTTTTCTTGTTTGTTCAGTTCAGAAATCACAGATTATATGCCGCCAAACAGAAATAAAACCCATGTTGCGTTGAAAATATATTTTTTCTCATTATTATTATAGATAAGCGCTCGTAGCGAAGTTTGCTAAGCCGTTCTGAATCGATCAGCAAAGTTAAGCAACGTCTGCATGACTTGGATGGGTGACCGCTAGTGACATTACTACTGAGCGCTTCCGTGCTTCGGAGGGCACGTTAAGCTGTCGGTCCCGGATGTTGTCTTAGGATGGCAATCGTTACAGTATGGTGGTAGGGCGTTTTGCGAATGCCCGCCTGGCTAGCTACCACCCTCAAGTAGAAAGAAAATCTGTCGCCAAGTACCTAACTGTGTGTTCCGGCAGCAGTTCTTGAGAGCCAGTGAAATTACAGGCACATGAGACTTAACAACTATGTCTCGAGGTGACGGGCGCAGTGCAATTCGTCACTTGTGTTGAAATGTATCTGTTCTAGGCAGAGGTTAGTCCGCTTAACATCAGGTGGGCCTCGAGCTTGTTCCGTCACAATAACATAAAAAAATAATAATAAGGTACACTTTTTGGCAAAAACGCACGTATGTGCTTAGCCTGGTTAGCCTGAACAACTTCTTCGACCACATCATCACTTACCATCAGGTGAGATAGTGGGGAAAGGCTAACCTATCAAGCAATAAAAAAAAACGTATTCCCAGATATTGTACTTACATTTTTGAATGATCGTTTCTTTGAGACTATGAATTACCTATATTCATAAGAAAGTTCATACAATCCAATGACAATCAGGAAATTTCAAAGTGGAAACTACTAACTTCTGCTGACGACAAAATTCTGGGGAAGTCTAAAAGAACTTTAATCTTTGCCTTTGTGCTTTAAGGAAAATTCTAGATGCATAAACCCGTCGTCGCAGCAAAGGTATTCCCCATAATTGAGCTGGATTGAGCTCTTGGTATAATGATTCATTAAAAACGAAGCTTGTCAACACAGGTATCTATACTATGTATAAGTAGTTATTTAAAAGTAAATGCATTAAATTGCATAACCGTTTCCAACTTCAGAATATTCAGGGTTATTATAAAATGCTAACAACCTCTTAGGATTGACTTCAGCTAGTCCTAAAAAACATTTTGAGATATTTATATTAGTTTACAAAAAAAAACAAATCCTAATATCTTTTTTATATTCTTTTTTGTATTTTAATGCATCCTCCGAGCTGTAAGAGCGTCCGCCGCGGCAACATTGGATCGTGCCGTGGTCCCTTTGAATAGAGTTTTGAATATTTACATCGAGCAAAAAATAAAATATATGAAATAATACATTACCGGTACAAGATACTTTTGACATCATGTAGTCCTCGTGCTTATACAGCCAAAAACATATAGAAAAACACAGAAGTTCTTTTTTTATTAAAACCTAAATAAAATTCTCAAAATGTTTCTTAGGACTAGCAGAAGTCAACCCTGAGAGGTTGTTAGCATTTTGCCAAAAGAACTGTTTAATCTCTCCTTTACGCTATTAACGTATATATCTTAATTATTGACGTATCTTTATATAAACATATATAACATTCCGTGCTTCGGAGGGCACGTTAAGCCGCGTCGGTCCCGGTTGTTGTCTTAGGATGGCAGTCGTTACAGCATGGTGGTAGGGCATTTTGCGAATAGCCGCCTGGCTAGCTACCACCCTCAAGTAGGAAATCTGTCGCCAAAACCCTAACGGTGTGTTCCGGCAGCTGTCCTTGAGGGCCAGTACTTCTAGGTTAGCCTGAACAACATCTTCGACCACATCATCACTTACCGTCAGGTGAGATAGTGATCAAAGGAACATATCAGGCATTAAAAAAAAAGCAAAATCTTTTCGTTTTTCGCGTTTTAAGTTACTAGTTTAGAGTTAACGTAAAGCTTTCTATCGTTTTTCACGCAAACTGATCACAATTTCACCATCGGTATTTGTCACCGTCTTAACAAGGATTCTGGAAGATTCATCAATCAGAATTGTAATGCATGGCCCATGTACGGTCCATAGTTTATGGACCGTCATGCTTACGTCACAAATCTTATTAGATGTGCAGGTGGATATAATGTCAACGCCGAACTATGTGCCGTTATCAACAATTCATAATAATATAATTTAGAAAAGGCTTAATTCTAGCATTGCTAGATAACTATCACAAAATATACCAATGATCTTGGGTACCAACAAACTACTTAGTACTTGTACCTACCATCCTACCTACCAATAATATTTTGTTCGGTGGCTACAGATATAGGTAGAAAATTTAAATTTACTGGGAGTTTCACCGGCAAAAACATGTACCACCTTTATTTCTTCAACAAAATTGTTATTGATAAAATGCACCCCTTTATTTTCCCTCAGGAGTCGACGAAATTTTTTCTTTTCTCTGTTTATCCGCATGGTGGAAGGGCTTGGCAAGGTGGAAGGGAATTTTGCGAATGTCCGCCTGGCTAGCCACCACCCTCAAGTAGAAAATCTGTCTCCAAGCACCTTACGGTGTATTCCGGCAGCTGTCCTTGAGAGCCAGTAATTCTAGGTTAAGCATGTTAACACCTTCGACCACATCATCACTTACCATCAGTGAGATTGTGGTCAAAGGATTACCTATCAAAAAAAAAAATAGTAGATGGTGGGCAGCAGCGCCTTCTGAAGCACTAACATCATACTCTGCGATTTCGCAAGACGCCTGCCTGCCCAATGACCCAATGGGGGCCATTATGAGGGTCTACTTGTAATGTCCAACGGGACATTATGGCTGTGGATTTGATTACTTTATCTAAATGCTACTAATTATTATTATTAATTGTATCTACAACAGATTTCGAAATAAAAAAATATTGCAATAATTAAGCACCAAATATCTTTTACTAATAAATTAGAATTAAAATTTGAGTAAGTCAATTTTAGGTGCAGTTAGTAAGTAATAAACGCTCATCTGTGTTGAAAATTGAAATGGAAAATATAGGTATATAGAAAAAAGTTTTCCGTTCATTCGGTTTCTGTTATCTGCAGATAACAACATGTTATATTTTAGACTTTGTACCTGTGCTTATATTATGGTCGTACCCACGCATAAGTTATTTATTCGTAGGGTCTTACCTAGTTTGACGCAAGTATTTATGTCTGTTATAATTTTATGATAGAACTAAAACAACAAATGTTAAAAAAATATATATATGCGCTTGCGCTTTGGTTTTACCTATTTCAAAAAAAGGAGGTATTCAAGATGAATTTGTGTGTATAATATAATTATTATAATAATAATAACTAACCTCATAACTCATAACTCTTTTCAGGGTGTACCTACTGATTTTGATGTTTTTTTTATATACGAAAGCTGGTGCTTGTCATCTGTATGTCATGATCTGACGTATTTCAGATATTCCTAATTAACGTAGGTGTATTTTTTATTTATTTGAAGTCGGTTGTTTTATGTTAATCTTCTTAAATTTTGTTCATATTATTATTTGTTGGGAAATGCGCCATACGAACACATACTCAGTGAAAAAGTCAACTAAATACAGTGTTGCCAGACATGCGATAATTATCCTAGATCCAAGATATATTTGAGTATCATGCGATAAAAAATAATAAGTACGTATCGCACGATAGTTTATCAAACGTCTACGATATTTTTCTCAAATACCTACACGATATTTTTGTAATGAATTTAGATCTCTGTAACGAAACGCAACTTTTTGTAAAAAAAACTATAATCTATGGCATTCCAGACTCCAGTCAAATGTGGAATGTGATATGATTTTTTTCCAAAATACTTAAATTTAACTATAGTAAAGCCGACACCGTCTTAGAACAACTACTGTTAATGGCATAGTTTTGGCTCATCAGGCTGTTGAAGGCTATGACAGTAGTAGCGCAAAAACCTGCTGAATTGATTTTATACCAAACCGAACATGATTTAGTGTATGAACAGCTCAAGAATTTACGGACCTGAGAAAACCAGAGCCCATCAAAGCCTTCATGCCTCATCCGCAGAAATTCAATCATTGAGTTCTAATTCTGAGGAAGAAATTACTTTTAGAGTAACATTATAATAAGAAACATATTCAAGAAAAAAATATTATTTATTTTTAATTTGTAGAAGAACAGAAAGAACCTGCTTGTATAGTTTCCAGAAAATTACTTGTAGATGGGCGCACAACGTTAAAATTGCCTAATATGATAATTGATACCTATGTAATAATTCTACCTAGATTTAGGATCTACTTAAAAACATTATCTGTAAAAGTGTTACACCCTACAGTTTAGCCGTATAATCTATTGTCTTTTTGGACTAGGTTGCGAAACGTATAAAGTAAATTTGGACTTGCGATTAAAACACGATAATTTTGCATTAAATCTCGGATAATTTTTAACTCATGGATCTGGCAACACTGACTAAATACCAATTCTATTTCAAAGGATACCTTCAGCTTGCTAATGTCTGACGGTCTGACGAACAGCCGATGCTTAGTTAAAGCACAGTATGACAATATATTCCGTACAGTAGTGTAAAAGCTACAGTAGTCGGCATAAAGACGGTAGAACAAATGTTCAGACTAGCTCTGGACATAAAAAAGTTGACAGGAGCTGACTGCCAACGTTTAGTAATGGAGCGAAACTGAAAAAAGTATTTTAGTGAAACTCCTTTGATGGGTGACACCACACGAAAGAGTATTTCTCTATGAGTGACACCGCCACCGGCGTAGGTACTTACGCTGTCATGCGAATTTGTGAACGGGTTATCACAAAATGAAAAATAAAATAATTGTGATTAATATAATGTAGGCAATCATTTATTTACAAGTACACTTACGTGAAAAAGCACGTCTGTGGCGGGAAATTCAAAAAACAAATCAGTCATAAATTTCACGACTTTGTCATAATAATACATATAAAAGTTATTCAGCATGATACAACTATCCCGCCCGTATAACCATTCCAAACATAAAAATTATTTTACTTCCAAAAAATATTACTATATAGTTACATATCTAAGTATCAAAAATGTTCATTGTTTAGTGAACAGAACATTTTTCAAATCTCGGGTGTCATATATTTTTTGCCCCTTTAGCGGGGTATGGTCTTGCACGTCTTGTGCATTTGCCAGTGTCTGGGTGTCATATTATAGCTAAGTACAAAAAGTTACACGAGCCACAATATCACAAAAAAGAATTAAATTTTGAATACTCCACTTATGAATTCAGCGTTCACCATATAAACTACTAGGTAATATACATTTACAATAACTGCACTGGCAGATATTTGCGTGATAGGTACTGTATTTTTGCTTTTTTCAGTTCAGTTCCATAAATATATAGATATAAATAAATGAAACTATGTTATACAGGTATTGATAATACCATCGACCACATCACTTATCATCAGGTGAGATAACGATTAATCGTAATCTACCTAGGGGTTTTTCATTACTGATAATGCTGACTTTAAAGTCAGCATCATCAATCATAATCTTACCTGATGATTATATTACATAAATCTATAGATATAAATAAATGAAACTATGATTACACAGATACTGTTAATACCGTCGACCACATCACTTATCATCAGGTGACATTACGATTTATCGTAATCTACTATGGGTTTTTAATTGCTGATAATGCTGACTTTAAAGTCAGATTATCGGCAATTAAAAACACCTAGGTTAGGTCACAGCGACCTGATTTTTCATCTTTTCATCAATTCTGTCATCTTGCCTAGTGCCTACTACCTATAAATAATATCGATTATTATTTATAGGTAGTTATAGTAATTTAATTACCTTCATTACTATGAACATAGGAACGTTCGATCCCCACCGCCGGCTTGAGCCTCACCGCATGGTGGAAGGGCATTTTGCGATTGCCCGCCTGGCTAGCTACCACCCTCAAGTAGAAAGTCTGTCGCCAAGCACCGAAAGGTGTATTCCGGCAGTAGTGCTTGAGAGCCAGTGAAATTACAGGCACAATGAGACTTAACAACTATGTCTCAATGAGACGGGTGCAGTGCAATTCGTGACTTGTGATGAATTGCAACTGTTATAGGCAGAGGTTAGTCCACTTAACATCAGGTGGGCGTCGAGTTTGTCCAGACACACTAACATTAAAAAAAAAATTGATGAATTAGTATAAAGTGGATAATTTTACCAGAGACAATATTAGTTATCTGCAGGTGGGGAATCTTACGTATTATAAAATGAAAGAAAGAACTTACCTCAGGGTATATCGATGAAATCATAAGTCCTTTATAAATTTAGGACGCATTCCATTTGACGCCAATTCCGTTATTTTCGTTAATTTTGACCACATTCTGCGTCTATGGTTGTGATTACTGTGATCGTTTGGAACTGTTCTCAACAGTTCATAGCGTTTATGGTGAAAATAATGCCAAGACCCAAGTGGAACAACTTTTTGGGAGTGTGATCGTTCTTATCGTTTTTGACGAATTTAACTCCGTATAGTACGCACCCTTAGAGGTAAATCCGCGCACAGAACACGTATGTTCCATTATAATTATTCTATTCAAGAATTCTCATAAAAGTCGTTTCGCGTCTGCCCTTAACTTAAAGTTCGAGTAGGCAAACTCAAGGTGTTTTCTACCGCGGACTCCACCGCCCGACGTTACTCTAGGCAAGTACATTCGATTCATAATAATGGATTGTAAGACTGTGGTAATAGAGTCCCATTTTTAATTACTGAAACATAAAAAGAAAATAAGGACCAATCTAAAATATATGCACAAATAATTGGAACATGTCGGACTGAGGATCGGCAAAACTAATTCTTAATATCCTTTTTTTTTTTTTTTTTTTTTTTTTTTGACCCGGGAAAATCCTTTATGGATACCACCCGGCTCCGGGGGGAGCAGAGTGGTTATGTGGGAGTCCTCGCCTGAGGGGCCTTACTACCCCCACGGGGGGGTAGTAAGTGAGGTTACCCACTAAAAACCCGGGATGAGCAGTCTGCCGCCTAGACGGGGCGAGATGGGGTAGCGTTAGCATTCACCATCTCGCCCCGGGCGGCGGTTGGCCCGTCACCGGTGACGGGCCCCGGCCAATGGAGGGATGACCCAGCTCATTAGGGCCATCCCCCAGACGTGTGGGATCGTGCAAGCCAGTGGAGAATCCCCCGACTCTCCACCGATGATCCGCAAAGCACTAGGTAAGAGCGAGAAGGCGCCCGAATCGCCTTCTCCTTCCCCCAGTTCGTCTACGCCGGAGCGGGTCTGCGAGGACGTCGTCCTCCCTCGCCCGCTCCGCGGCCTCTTTCTGCGCCATCACCTCTTCGCAGAAAGAGACCACCGCCTGCCACGATCCGTCGCTGCCGAGCATAGCGTTAATCACGCTCGGCAGCGACAGATCTGCGCCTATGACCGCTGTGAGGGCATGCCGCATGGGACTCCACGCGGCGCACTCCTCCAGCGTGTGGAGCGCCGTGTCTTCTGGCGCTCCACACTCGTGACAGGCGGGGGTCGCCTCACGTCTTGCGATGTGATGCAGGTACTTTCCGACACATCCATGCCCGGAAAGCACCTGCACCAATCGGAAGGTGAGCGACCCGAATCGCCGCCCTACCCACCACCGAAGGACCGGGCGAATGGCATCCACCGTCCTCTGTCCAGGGACCGGTGGAGCCAGGTCCTCCGTCCACCGCCGCAACAGGGCGGCCCGCGCCTGCCGTCGCATGCGCGTGACCTCCTCCCACGCTGGAGGCTCCCCGCGGGATCTCCTCGCCGCCACGAAGTGGTACACTTCGGCGAGGATCTCTGCTTGGAGCTCCCAGGGGGGATCACCGGCCAACACGCATCCCGCCGTCCAGGACACCGTCCGGTACCCGCGTATCGCCCTCGTCGCGATGACCCGCTGCGGACGACGCAGCAGGGCCTTATTGGCGCGACCGAGGGCGTCCACCCAGACAGGTGCCCCGTACAAGGCCATACTCCGGATCACTCTGGAGTACAGGCGACGACATGTGGCGCTCGGGCCGCCCACGTTGGGCAGCAGCCTCCCAAGGGCGGCTGCGGCACCTATGACTCTTGGGGCCAGTTGAGAGAAGTGGGCCCCAAAAGTCCACCGCCCGTCCAGGATGAGACCCAGGTACCTCATCTGGGTCCCAACCCGGACCAGGACCCCGTCCAGGTCTATCCTCGTTCCTGGAGGGGGTCCCCCCCGAGGCCCATGGAACATCAGGGCCTCGGTCTTGGAGAGGGCGACCTCCAGTCCCAGGGCACGTATGCGGCCGACCACGAGTGTTGTTGCCACCGTGGCCCGCCGCACCGTCTCCCCGAGGTCCCTCCCCTTGACTACGACTAGGGTGTCATCCGCGTAGCACGCAACCCGCATACTTGCGGGAAACGTGCCGCGGAGCACCCAGTCGTAGCCAATGTTCCACAGGAGCGGTCCCAACACCGACCCCTGTGGAACCCCGCAGGACACGCGACGTCGCCTTAGACCGTCGCGTCCCTCCACCAGGACCTCGCGGTCCTGGAGGTAGTCGGCCAACAGCCTACGCAGATACAGGGGCACTCCGTGATAGCGGAGCGCCTCCCGTATCGTTCCGTGCGGTAGGCTGTTGAAGGCGTTGGCAATGTCCAGCGAGACAGCCAACGCCTTTTCCCCCCCGCCGACCGCGTCCTGCGTCCACCCCTTGATCCAGAGCAGGGCGTCTATCGTCGACCGCCCTGCTCTGAATCCGAACTGGGCCTCTGAAAGGCCAGGCCCAGTTCCCCCCAGGTGCCGGATGACACGGAAAGCTACAATTCTCTCCAGCAGCTTCGCCGTGTCATCCAGCAGCACGATTGGCCTGTATGCGGCGGGCGAGTCTGCGTCTCGCCCTTCCTTCCGCAACAGGCACAATCGCCCGTCCTTCCAGAGCTTCGGGAACTGACCCGACGTGAGGCACGCGTCGAACAGTTCCCGAAGCTGACCGCCCATCTCCCTAAGGGCGATCCTGAGGACCCGCCCGGGAATCCCATCTGGTCCCGGGGCAGTCTTCTTGCCTCTCAGGCGAGAGACTGCTACCTCCATCTCCACCTCTGAAATAGGCGGAATGGAGGCCGGGTCCTCCTCCTCCTGGAAGGACGGGGTGGCCATCGGTGGAGGGGTGTAGTGGGGGTCGCTGTCGGGGAATAGACCCCCCAGCACCCTCTCCAGGAGCTCTGGCTCCAGGGACTCCGTGATAGGGGGCGCTCTGCCCCGGAACTTATTCCGGGCAGACTTATACGGGCGCCCCCATGGGTCCCTGTCGAGGCCCTCCAACTGCTCGCTCCAGCCTTGGGCCTTAGCCCGGCCGATGGCCAACTTCAGCTCCTGTTTGGCTATCTTTACGTTACCGTACAGGAGCTGCTCGGCCGCCAGCTGCTCAGGCGGCAGCTGGTCGTCCCTCCGGCCGTGGCGGCGCCTCCTGCAGTGGTAATAGAGGCGCCGCGTCTCCGAGCATCGCGCTCGGAGATCCTCAATCTCCGAGCACCACCAGTAAACCTGGTGGCGCTCGGGGTGGGGTCGGGACCGCGGCATGGCGGCGTCACAGACGGCCGTCACCGCCTCCCGGAACCGGCTCGCCGCGACGGCCACCTCCGGGTGCGTGGGGGCGGCAAGCCACGACTGGACGATAGCCGCCTCTTCAGCCAGCTCGGCATCGAGGCGACCAATCGCCCAGCGCGGGAAGAAGGCCCTCTCCACGCGCCGAGTCCCTCCTTGGTGGGAGGTGGCGATCTCGAACCGGATGTAGTTGTGGTCCGAGAGAGTCGCCACATCCCCCACCACTCTCCAGGCCTGGACACGTGCTGCGACTTCCGGGGTGGCGAACGAAACGTCCACCACGGACCCCCCGTTGTGTCGCACGCACGTGTGGACCGACCCTCTGTTGAGCAGGGTCAGCCCTGCGGCAACCGCCCTCTCCCTGACAGTCTCCCCGCGAGTGTCAGTGGAGGGGTTGCCCCAGGCCTGGGCCTTGGCGTTCAGGTCCCCCATGAGGAGGACCTGACGTGGCGCCTGTCTTCTCACCGCCGCGGCCACGAGGTCCAGATAGACCTCCAGCTCCGCGACGGTTCTATTGGGGGAGAAGTATGCGCCAACTACCGCATACCTCTCCCACTTGGCCACCACGTACCCCGAACCCCTCTCTGACACAGAAAGGGGGGGGCCGCCACCGGCACGTCCAATTATGGCTACGGAGCCGTCCAGATCCCCAGCCCAGTAGGGATGGGACTGGGGAATGTAATACGGCTCCGCAGCAACCGCCAAATCGATCCGCCACTGCGCCAGGGACTGCATTAGCAAATCCTGAGCCCTGACGCAGTGGTTTAAATTCGTCTGGAGGAGGTTGTGTTGTCCGACTTGATCCATATCAATCGGACGTTACAACCTCCATGCTCGCCGCGTGGCGAACAACCTCAGGAGCGGCTCTGGCTGCCGATCGGGGGATGGCCCCCCGGCCATCCCCCGATCGGCAGCCAGATCGATCAAAACAAAACAAAAACTGTGTCCCCCCAAAGACGAAGGGACAGGCCGCCAGGACCCCTCCTGGCGGCCTGTCCCTTCGTCTTTGGGGGGACACAGTTTTGTCCCCCCATCCTGTGCTCGGCTGATCGCCCCGACTCTGCGCATATCGCGCAGTGCGGGGCCCTCCTCTGGCAGCTCGCCGCCTTGTGGCCTGCGCCTCCACAACGGAAGCACAGGTCCCCCCTGTCTGCCGACGAGGGACACTGGGGACGCGTATGCCCGAGTCCCATGCACCTAAAGCAGCGCATGGGAAGCGCCGCCAGTGCCACCACTCGCACCGAGCTCCATCCCACTAAGATCCTGCCCTGTGCCAGTACCACTTTAGCTACCGGAATCGGACACGATACAAGGGAGGATCCGGTCCCGCCGTAGCTGCGACGTATCTCCCCGGCTTTGACGTGGAGTACGTCACAGCCGCCCACCTTGACGACCGCCGCCGCCACTTTCTCCTTTGTGGCGGCGTCGTCCAGGCCCGTCACGTGCAATTGCACGGACTTTACGGGCCTCGCGACGTTGGCCACCTCGAACAGGACACCACGGAGCTTCTCCGCGAGCCTGTCCGCTTTGTCGCTGCTTTGGGAGCCAGGAATTTCAAGCATCCTGGCTCCGGTGGCCGTCTGGCGGAAATTGATCCGGTCGATCCCCAATCCTTGGAGATCGACCTTCTCCTGCGCCGTCTGAATGATGGCGCTGTATGTAACGCCCTTTTCCGCGGCTTCGGGCTGCAGCGTCAGCACAACAGCCGCGGATTTGGAAGTTTTCAGCGCCTTCGCCTTCTTGGGTCCGGCGGCAGGGGTAGCCTTTTTCGCTTTCGGCTTCACGGCGGAGGGGGGGGCACGAGCTGCTGGGACAGGAGCGGGAGTGGGCGTTGCCGAGGAGGACGCTTTGCCCTTCCCCTTGCCTTTCCCCTTTCCAACTACCGTTGCCCAGGTTTCCGCCTTGGCAACAGCAGTTTGAAGCGTTCTTGGGGGGGCGATGGGAGCCGCAGTCGAGGAGGGGGCGATGGGAGCCGAAGTCGAGGGCGTAGCAGCAGCTTGCGAGACCCGGCCAACCCGCTTTCGAGGGGTCGGTTTCGGGGGTGGGGGGGCAACCGCTGCTGCAGCCTTCTTGGCGTCCGCTCGGAGAGGCGGGCGAAGGACTGGCGCTGGCAGGAGGCGATCCTCGATACCAGCGAGTCGGGCATTGAGCATTTGCCCGAACGTGGTGGTCAAGGACCGCGTCATCTCCTCCACTATATCTGCCCCCACTACAACAGCAGGGGGGGCCGGCGTCTCGGCGGCAGCGGCTGCTGCAGCAGCAGACGTAGCGGCAGCCGCCTCGGTCTTGGCCTCGGTGAAGCCGCGACGTAGCGCCTTCACCTCTGCCTTGGAGGCCTCCATCTCGAGGCGCAGGCGACTATTCTCGGCTCTTAGCCGCCGCGTCTCTTCCGCCTCACTCCTGCTTGCCAGGGCGTCGACAACCTCCCTCAGGGTCGACGCGGACCTCTTCAGGCGAGCAACGAACTCGCCTTTTAGGTTGCCAGATTTCTTGGCAACGTCTAGAATGCAGGCGAGCATACCTCCTGCGTGAGCCCTCAGCTCTTGGGCGTTTAGTGTGCTGATGTCACCAAACCCGGCAAGGACATCAGAATCGCTTCCGGTGTCGAGCAGACTTCCGGCGGCCACAGCGGCCGACCCCTTTTTGTATTTCCTGCTCTGCAGGACCTCCGCCAGTTGCTCCACCAGTGGCTTTGGCGGTGGCTTCAAAAACTCCTCTCGCGTGGGGCCAGTTTTGGTGCCCTTCGCTCTACCTCTCCGCGCCATATTGACCTTAGCGGCCGCGGTCCCCTCGGTCTCAGATTCCGACTCCAAATATCCGGGTGCGTAGAACGAGGAGTAAGGCCGCTTCCTCCGGCTGTCACCCTCGTCACAAGACTCCTCACACATGGACTCCACGTCCGACCTCCTTTCGTCCCCCATGGACACCTCCGACAGATCCCGCGAAGGACCCGGTGGAGTTTGGCCCTGAGAAGGGCCGTTGTTTCGGCTCTCAATAATAATGCCGCTCGAGCGATCCTCAGGCATAACTTTGGTGAATTTTCCTTTCGCGTCTCTATTTGCTTTCGTCATTTTCACAGATTTCGACATTTAGTATAATAATAGGGAATAATTATAGTTGTGATCATAAGCAAAGAATTTTTGGGAATGGACAGGCTTCAATCTTTCTACTCAAGCCTCCGGAAGTTTAGAGTTCAGAAGACTGACAATACCTTGGAGGTATTTTCCCGAAGTCTAAGGATACACTTATCATCGGGGTTTTGGAACTAGTCCAGCCAGTTTGTCCCCGCCTCCAATAACGTGAGTTATCGGAACAGGGGTCACTACCAAATAAAAGACAGCGGTTATTTTCGATTATGTAACAATATGTTTGACGGTAGTAGGCGCTGGTGTTTGCCAGTTAGAGGGGTCCCTATTTTAACACACACACCGCCAAACTGTTTTTCATCTACTCATAAACATGACAAATTATCTGTAGCCTTGCCTTAAAACTACAATTTATACACCGTAAGTCTATTTTGTCATCTGTCTTACAGAGGTACTAAGCACCTTAGCACGTATAATACAGATGACAAACAGTTAAATACGGCCCCGGTCTGTACCGAGCATTTTACAATTTTGTTACTAATAAGGGGTTAAATAGCCCTGTGAACTAAATAATATACACATATAATACCAATATATACAGAGACGATATATACATATACATACACATATAGATAACAATACACGCGGCGCCTGACGGTGTTCTGTTGCGTTTATTTCGGAAGAAAATAAACCAATAACAGGCAGCACCACGGGTAGGTAACCGTCAGACTTGCCTTGGGGATCATCACGACCTGCGCTCTCCCCCAAGACCGTTGCCTCCTTACCCATCCGGGATGAGTAAGGAAGGCCTGAGTTTATCCAAAACAAGCAGCGCGAGGCATGCAAGCTAGGCAAAGCAACTATTAATGAATAAACCCAGACCCGCCCAATTCTTAATATCCTGTTCTTAGACTTCACTAGTACATCCAATTTTCCCCATGGGCTCACTTCAGCAGGATCGGAAGACTTGGCAACTGTCATGTTGTCCATATATATCACAATATGAAATTTGGAGCATGAACGGGATAGTATGATAGGAGCATGGTTGTTTTTTGGCTTTACTTTTTTATTTTTTATAGCTTTTGACCACTATCTCACCTGATGGTAAACGATGGTGTGGTCGAAGATGTTGTTACGAACCTAGAATGGCTCTCAATGCTAGGCACGCATTCGCAATATGCCGTACCACCTTGTATCGTGGGCTGAATTCCATATGTACTACTTTATTTACTCGTTTCTGAAAGCAGCACCTCTGCACAAGTGACAGAAAATTTGAAGAGACTAGCGTGTTATGGGCATGATAAGAGGGAAACGAAATACTTGCAACGAGAAGAGTGCATAGTCGACATTTGTGGGCTTATGTAGTGGTAGAGGAATGCCAAAAAAGGCAAGGAAGAACTGTTTGAGAAAGGATATGTGTGAGAAAGGTTTGAGTAAAAAAAGTAAGATGGCGGGCATCAGAACAGATTGAAAATAAAATACATGTGCCGAAACTAAGCGTGAGATAAAGATAGAAAAAAAGAAGGTAAGTAGGTAAATACTGTAGTAAATACGTAAACTTGTACCTTCAAACTCAGATTCAAAATGGCAAAATCGTAGTCACTTCGTAAAATGCGAATAATTCGAAAAGTAGCTATTCTATTTACGTGAAATAAAAATTATTATAAAGAAAAAACTATGTTTTATTTGATTATTTAGCAATATAAGTATATTCTTCTAAAATACTATATATTTTTCA
The DNA here is from genome assembly GCA_963890685.1 of Plagodis pulveraria. Taxonomy (NCBI): domain Eukaryota; kingdom Metazoa; phylum Arthropoda; class Insecta; order Lepidoptera; family Geometridae; genus Plagodis; species Plagodis pulveraria. Next base: position 10,558,370 of record OY982965.1, read on the forward strand.
GGTGCTAACTTATCTTTGTGAAAACGTTCTCCATGACGAAAAGATAAGGTCACTGCTCAGGTGCATTGGCTCTAACTGTATGGATTGAGTTCTCTATACAGGAACACTAAAATACTCTTCGCTTCCTTGTATACTTTTAGTCTGTGCATTCTTTCGATATTGAGTAATAGGTTATAGAAGCACAGCCTCGACAATCACGAATATAATATGACCATTTTGGAAAAAATATAACATTTTTATTTTTGCATTCTATTTTTTGTGTTTGTTATTTATAGCATGATAATATATCCATCTCTCTTTGTCTCATACATTCTACAGATGAAAAATATGAAACATCGCTAATATCATGCAAAAACTAAGAACTGAAACGCGCGGATACATGTGTCCTGTTACCGTTGAATCAGGTTTTCACAATCGTTTCATAAATTTATCGTAAGTGTTAACTGGCAAAAAACTAAACTATATAACCTACGCAAAGAGTACTTACTAAGTATATAATGACAGTGGAACATGCTTGCGTAGCAGATACCTATTAGTTCGAAGAGTTCCAGACTCTATTTATCGGGAAATAGCCACCGCGCGGAGGAAGTTCTATAATCCAGCCGTAGGCATTATGAAGCTGGATTTAAAACACTTCGTGCGTATTTTCGGAATATCGACGATGTATGGCTGCCGCATTCCTGTGCGACTTGTTGTCCGATGAAAGAAAGACAATGGTGGAATTAGGTAGCGTAGATCTATCGCACATTCTCCAAATTGAAACCTGTAAAATACTGATAAGCTGGCAACTTTGTGTCTATGTTTGAGGCTTTGGAGTCAAGCCACTAATGCATCGATACCAATGAGCTTCTTTATTCGATTATCTATAGAGTCCAAGGCTTCGAGCTTGTATTCAGCCGAACCATTCCAGAGGTGGCTGCAGTATTTCATACAAAACCGGACTTGATTACAGGTTAAGCAGCTGCTCTGATGTGAAATACCACTACACTTTCCAAAGCATACCCAGCTAATTTAGGCCTAGACTTAATGCAATATTGTTTTTAAAGTCGGGTTGGTCGGTTATCAGAACAAGCACATTTTGGAAGGCAGGAGTGAGATTTAAACTCTGCTTAGCACTAAATAGACACGTCTGAGTCTTTAAAGCATTGAATTCGACCAAATTGGCATCACCCCATTCGGAGACTGACTTTACAGCTAAATTCATTCGCATACGACCATCACCTCTACGAGAACGGATTCGTTCAGTGCAGGCCAGTAGTACGTTGGATATATACTGTATCAGGGAGATTGTCCACTGCTGAACACGCCATTTCGTTGGATATATACTTCTCTACAATAAAATTGTGCTATCATCTGCATACCCAATGATACCAGGTTCGTGCACATGATTTATGTGCAGCAAGAAAAGAGTAGGAGAGAGTACCGTACCCTGGAGGTACCCCTGCATTTATTGCCAATTGATCGGACGAACACCCATCAAGGACAACTCGTAACTGTATTTCCTTCAAGAATTCGGAAATCAAAGAGTACAAGCCTATCGGTAAGCGATAAGATGGAAGCTTCGAGTAAGTAGTAGCTTGTGTTAGACCATAGTGCCAAACTCTCTCGAAAACCTTTGAAATATCAAGAGATACGGCGAACGCTTCTTCTTACTTATCAATAAACTCGCTTTAGATATGAGTGACATACGCAAGATGGTCCCTAGTAGAACTGTTTTGGCTGAACCCGTGCTGTCGATCACTGAGGATATCGTTTGCTTCCATGTATGCCTGGAGCCTATTGTTCAATACACGTTCCATAGTTTTACATTGAATTGAAGTGGATTGATATAGGACTGTAGATATAGGATCTGCACGATTGCCCTTCTTGGGCACAGACTGCAAATGTGCAGTCTGTCAGCTTACCAGTGGGTAAGCTTCCATGATTTCGGCACTTTATCAGTCTGTAGAGAGAGGCTGAAGAAACATGTCAACACAGGAGTCACCTCATGTGCATATGATTTAAGGCTATGACGGGAATTCCATCGGGACCACTGGCCTTGTTTACGTTTAGATTGCGTCCTACGCACTAAGGTCTGACGAATGCATATTTCCGGCCTTGATGCCTCGCATTTAGGTAGACATGGAGGTATTTGTCCCACTGTATCTAAACGTGAAGACTCCAAAAAAATGTTTTCAGATTATACCCATTCTCAGGTATACAGGCTCTACATTTGATCTAAACATTACTTCTATCTCCCACGACTCCTGGGAAAATAAACACTCAATATCTATCTCAATTTTACGTGACAGACGACATTTTAATTTTTTCACATTTTACCCATACTCTCACTTTTACTTTGCCTTACTTTAACCTTTCAAGACTCCTATATGTGTGGTGTGGACCACGGGTAATTATAATTTAACCGGAAGCTACATAGATTGACCACGGGAAAAAAATATCCCTTGTACAGCATAATAACTATGTAGATGGGCCACGGGCAAAGACTGAATAAAATCATGATGCACCTTTATTCAGTAGAATAAAAAAACTGGAAATAAAACAAACCATACGTAAACACTATCGTGTATGTTTCAATGTACTTACTTAAATGTATATATTTAAAGTCACATTTACCCGTTCCAATTGGAGTAGCCTACTTACGTTCAGTTCCCAAGTTCTCTAAATAATAGAGTATTCTGCTCTAGACAATATACTACGCTGGACAACAGAACTTCTACGGATAAACAAAAGGAATTTCTGAAGTTGGGAAATTATTTCATAGCGAGCTCTGTACGCAAAATTGTAGTAGATACAAATCTGCGACACATATTATTCATTTTAGTGAACGCTCCATTCTGTTCACGGCTTTGCCTGTCTGAAATAAAGCTATGTCACGCTCATTTGGGAAATATTTATTTAATCGCGTTATATTATTTGTTGTTTCACCCTCATGTTTCTTCTTTTTTATTTACCGATAGGCTAGCTTTTAACCATAAACAAAAAAATAATATATAAATATAATATACACACGCTAACTAGCTTAACCTAGAAATACTGGTAATGGAGCTTGCTTAGGCGATGTTATCCGATCAGCTAGGTTAAGCAACGTCCGCTGCGTTAATTTTTTACATGCGTGACTGCCAGTGGCGTTTAATTACTGAGTTTTTTCATGTTTCGTCTGGCAGTAAGGCTGGGGATGGCAGTCGTTATAACATGATGGCAAGGCATTTTACGAGTGCCAGCCTGGCTAGCTACCACCCTCAAGTAGAATATCATCAAGCTCCTAACGGTAACTGTCCTTCAGAGCTGGTGCTGGTTTTAGGTTAGCTAGAACAACATCTTCGACCGCATTATCACTTACCATCAAGTTAAAGGCTAAAAAAATCCTAGATATTGAACTGGCGTCAAGGATATTAACTAGAACATGTGATACTTGGCGACAGGTTTTAAATTTAAGAGTAAGAACATTTAAGAGTAAGAGGCGCGGGCATTCGCAGATAGCCTTACGAGCATACCTACAACTCTTATTTAGGGTACCTATTGCCGAAAGCTAACAAATAAAATTGGAACACCAACTTTAAAACTTTTTGCTGATTGTCACCGAAGATGCCAACTGGGAAGTTTCTTTAGAATACCCATCCATCAGTGTAGTGGCATTGCCATAACTGGTGGAATTTCACCTTGACCACCTCCTAAGTTTCGAGGCTATAACGGTACCTGTATCGCAAAAGTTACCTTACTACTAGAACATAACAATAGCAATGTAAACATTGATAGCAGCTAATGAAATAAATAGTTCGTTGAATTACTGTGGGGCGAATTGATTGTTCCAATCATGTAATTCAATGTCAATTGAAAAAAATTGCGACTGTTTGTTTTTTAAATATTGCGCGGACATGATCATTTAACAGAAAATTACTTAGAGCACATTGGTATTGTACGGTAAGAACCTAGATTAACGAGTATGTAGCAGAACCATAATTGAGGCCGTGAGTAAAGTGAAGGCCTATCTATGCTGACACAATTGATTTGCATTGTGTCACTAAACGATAGGCTAATGTGGCGCTCACCGCCTCAATTGGTAAAAGAAAAATAAGAAATATTATGGCTGTAAAGTTCGAAAAAAGTAACAGGTATATGCGGGGCTTGTCCAGACAAATTACTCAAAAGTAACGACTCAAAACAATTTGAAACCATACAAATTTTGTTCTATATAGTAATAAAACTGAAAATACAGTTTTATTACTTTTAAACCGTTTGAGATGTTAAGACCATGGAAGTAATAAGTATTGTACGTATAACGTAGTACTTATTACTTCCATGGTTAAGACACATGGGAACAGAAGCAATAGCCAATAGCAAAGACCGCTTGGGGCGTATACCACTTGACGCCAATTTCGTTATTTTCGAAAATTTTGATCACATTTTGTGTCTATGGTTCATATTAAATGTGGATCCATAGACGCAAAATGAGGTCACAATTATCGAAAATAACGAAATTTGCGTCAAGTGGAGTACGGCCTTGGTGACAAAGTAGGGTTATTGTGCTGTATAACGTCCATTTAATGGAGGTGCTAGCTTTAACACTTAAAAAAGTATATTAACTGGGATCGCAGCTGGCTGGAACGGGCCCATCCGCATGATTACAAGTACAGTTCGGTCAATGCAAACTATATATCACAGAGCATCGGATGGTTTCGATGTAAACATAGAATAATAATTCTTTATATAAAAAAACTGTCTGTATTGATAACAAGTAAATAATTACTTACCTCTATTAAATAAGATGCAATAGTAATACTAATAATAAGCATTAATTTGATTATAAATAAATAAAAAATACGGAATTACCTACGAAAAGACCAGTCTGTCGGTTGCCTGTTAAAACAGCCTCCCCAGAATAAATATATAGGCGAAAATTATTGTCCGGCAATGTGCAGTGCATATAAGTAGCACTGTTCTTTTTGGACATTCATTATCAATTATGTTGTCTTAGGTTTTCGCGATTATTACACATTAGTAATTAAACAACTTTTAACGGCTTAAATCGTGTAGGTGTATGTATCATGATCCGACGACGACGTTTCAAACAATTCGCAGTGATCGTGGTTATCCCGTGACCACGAAAAGTTGTTTAATTACTATTCACTATCAATGCTGATGTATGGCAATGTGTTTTACACAGATACTATTAATACCGTCGACCACATCACTTATCATCAGGTGACATTACGATTTATCGTAATCTACTATGGGTTTTTAATTGCTGATAATGCTGACTTTAAAGTCAGATTATCGGCAATTAAAAACACCTAGGTTAGGTCACAGCGACCTGATTTTTCATCTTTTCATCAATTCTGTCATCTTGCCTAGTGCCTACTACCTATAAATAATATCGATTATTATTTATAGGTAGTTATAGTAATTTAATTACCTTCATTACTATGAACATAGGAACGTTCGATCCCCACCGCCGGCTTGAGCCTCACCGCATGGTGGAAGGGCATTTTGCGATTGCCCGCCTGGCTAGCTACCACCCTCAAGTAGAAAGTCTGTCGCCAAGCACCGAAAGGTGTATTCCGGCAGTAGTGCTTGAGAGCCAGTGAAATTACAGGCACAATGAGACTTAACAACTATGTCTCAATGAGACGGGTGCAGTGCAATTCGTGACTTGTGATGAATTGCAACTGTTATAGGCAGAGGTTAGTCCACTTAACATCAGGTGGGCGTCGAGTTTGTCCAGTCACACTAACATTAAAAAAAAAATTGATGAATTAGTATAAAGTGGATAATTTTACCAGAGACAATATTAGTTATCTGCAGGTGGGGAATCTTACGTATTATAAAATGAAAGAAAAAACTTACCTCAGGGTATATCGATGAAATCATAAGTCCTTTATAAATTTAGGACGCATTCCATTTGACGCCAATTCCGTTATTTTCGTTAATTTTGACCACATTCTGCGTCTATGGTTGTGATTACTGTGATCGTTTGGAACTGTTCTCAACAGTTCATAGCGTTTATGGTGAAAATAATGCCAAGACCCAAGTGGAACAACTTTTTGGGAGTGTGATCGTTCTTATCGTTTTTGACGAATTTAACTCCGTATAGTACGCACCCTTAGAGGTAAATCCGCGCACAGAACACGTATGTTCCATTATAATTATTCTATTCAAGAATTCTCATTAAAGTCGTTTCGCGTCTGCCCTTAACTTAAAGTTCGAGTAGGCAAACTCAAGGTGTTTTCTACCGCGGACTCCACCGCCCGACGTTACTCTAGGCAAGTACATTCGATTCATAATTATGGATTGTAAGACTGTGGTAATAGAGTCCCATTTTTAATTACTGAACCATAAAAAGAAAATAAGGACCAATCTAAAATATATGCACAAATAATTGGAACATGTCGGACTGAGGATCGGCAAAACTAATTCTTAATATCCTGTTCTAAGACTTCACTAGTACATCCAATTTTCCCCATGGGCTCACTTCAGCAGGATCGGAAGACTTGGCAACTGTCATGTTGTCCATATATATCACAATATGAAATTTGGAGCATGAACGGGATAGTATGATAGGAGCATGGTTGTTTTTTGGCTTTACTTTTTTATTTTTTATAGCTTTTGACCACTATCTCACCTGATGGTAAACGATGGTGTGGTCGAAGATGTTGTTACGAACCTAGAATGGCTCTCAATGCTAGGCACGCATTCGCAATATGCCGTACCACCTTGTATCGTGGGCTGAATTCCATATGTACTACTTTATTTACTCGTTTCTGAAAGCAGCACCTCTGCACAAGTGACAGAAAATTTGAAGAGACTAGCGTGTTATGGGCATGATAAGAGGGAAACGAAATACTTGCAACGAGAAGAGTGCATAGTCAACATTTGTGGGCTTATGTAGTGGTAGAGGAATGCCAAAAAAGGCAAGGAAGAACTGTTTGAGAAAGGATATGTGTGAGAAAGGTTTGAGTAAAAAAAGTAAGATGGCGGGCATCAGAACAGATTGAAAATAAAATACATGTGCCGAAACTAAGCGTGAGATAAAGATAGAAAAAAAGAAGGTAAGTAGGTAAATACTGTAGTAAATACGTAAACTTGTTTAAAAAATCAGAATCAAGTGCTGCATTTGACCAAACAAATTAATCAGCAATTGACATAGTTGCCAAGATACTTGAGTTCTGACTACATTGTAAGCCCCTCATTCACAATCGTTTCATAAATTTATCGTAAGTGTTAACTGGCAAAAAATTAAACTATATAACCTACGCAAAGAGTACTTACTAAGTATATAATGACAGTGGAACATGCTTGCGTAGCAGATACCTATTAGTTCGAAGAGTCCCAGACTCTATTTATCGGGAAATAGCCACCGCGCGGAGGAAGTTCTATAATCCAGCCGTAGGCATTATGAAGCTGGATTTAAAACACTTCGTGCGTATTTTCGGAATATCGACGATGTATGGCTGCCGCATTCCTGTGCGACTTGTTGTCCGATGAAAGAAAGACAATGGTGGAATTAGGTAGCGTAGATCTATCGCACATTCTCCAAATTGAAACCTGTAAAATACTGATAAGCTGGCAACTTTGTGTCTATGTTTGAGGCTTTGGAGTCAAGCCACTAATGCATCGATACCAATGAGCTTCTTTATTCGATTATCTATAGAGTCCAAGGCTTCGAGCTTGTATTCAGCCGAACCATTCCAGAGGTGGCTGCAGTATTTCATACAAAACCGGACTTGATTACAGGTTAAGCAGCTGCTCTGATGTGAAATACCACTACACTTTCCAAAGCATACCCAGCTAATTTAGGCCTAGACTTAATGCAATATTGTTTTTAAAGTCGGGTTGGTCGGTTATCAGAACAAGCACATTTTGGAAGGCAGGAGTGAGATTTAAACTCTGCTTAGCACTAAATAGACACGTCTGAGTCTTTAAAGCATTGAATTCGACCAAATTGGCATCACCCCATTCGGAGACTGACTTTACAGCTAAATTCATTCGCATACGACCATCACCTCTACGAGAACGGATTCGTTCAGTGCAGGCCAGTAGTACGTTGGATATATACTGTATCAGGGAGATTGTCCACTGCTGAACACGCCATTTCGTTGGATATATACTTCTCTACAATAAAATTGTGCTATCATCTGCATACCCAATGATACCAGGTTCGTGCACATGATTTATGTGCAGCAAGAAAAGAGTAGGAGAGAGTACCGTACCCTGGAGGTACCCCTGCATTTATTGCCAATTGATCGGACGAACACCCATCAAGGACAACTCGTAACTGTATTTCCTTCAAGAATTCGGAAATCAAAGAGTACAAGCCTATCGGTAAGCGATAAGATGGAAGCTTCGAGTAAGTAGTAGCTTGTGTTAGACTGTAGTGCCAAACTCTCTCGAAAACCTTTGAAATATCAAGAGATACGGCGAACGCTTCTTCTTACTTATCAATAAACTCGCTTTAGATATGAGTGACATACGCAAGATGGTCCCTAGTAGAACTGTTTTGGCTGAACCCGTGCTGTCGATCACTGAGGATATCGTTTGCTTCCATGTATGCCTGGAGCCTATTGTTCAATACACGTTCCATAGTTTTACATTGAATTGAAGTGGATTGATATAGGTCTGTAGATATAGGATCTGCACGATTGCCCTTCTTGGGCACAGACTGCAAATGTGCAGTCTGTCAGCTTACCAGTGGGTAAGCTTCCATGATTTCGGCACTTTATCAGTCTGTAGAGAGAGGCTGAAGAAACATGTCAACACAGGAGTCACCTCATGTGCATATGATTTAAGGCTATGACGGGAATTCCATCGGGACCACTGGCCTTGTTTACGTTTAGATTGCGTCCTACGCACTAAGGTCTGACGAATGCATATTTCCGGCCTTGATGCCTCGCATTTAGGTAGACATGGAGGTATTTGTCCCACTGTATCTAAACGTGAAGACTCCAAAAAAATGTTTTCAGATTATACCCATTCTCAGGTATACAGGCTCTACATTTGATCTAAACATTACTTCTATCTCCCACGACTCCTGGGAAAATAAACACTCAATATCTATCTCAATTTTACGTGACAGACGACATTTTAATTTTTTCACATTTTACCCATACTCTCACTTTTACTTTGCCTTACTTTAACCTTTCAAGACTCCTATATGTGTGGTGTGGACCACGGGTAATTATAATTTAACCGGTAGCTACATAGATTGACCACGGGAAAAAAATATCCCTTGTACAGGCATAATAACTATGTAGATGGGCCACGGGCAAAGACTGAATAAAATCATGATGCACCTTTATTCAGTAGAATAAAAAAACTGGAAATAAAACAAACCATACGTAAACACTATCGTGTATGTTTCAATGTACTTACTTAAATGTATATATTTAAAGTCACATTTACCCGTTCCAATTGGAGTAGCCTACTTACGTTCAGTTCCCAAGCTCTCTAAATAATAGAGTATTCTGCTCTAGACAATATACTACGCTGGACAACAGAACTTCTACGGATAAACAAAAGGAATTTCTGAAGTTGGGAAATTATTTCATAGCGAGCTCTGTACGCAAAATTGTAGTAGATACAAATATGCGACACATATTATTCATTTTAGTGAACGCTCCATTCTGTTCACGGCTTTGCCTGTCTGAAATAAAGCTATGTCACGCTCATTTGGGAAATATTTATTTAATCGCGTTATATTATTTGTTGTTTCACCCTCATGTTTCTTCTTTTTTATTTACCGATAGGCTAGCTTTTAACCATAAACAAAAAAATAATATATAAATATAATATACACACGCTAACTAGCTTAACCTAGAAATACTGGTAATGGAGCTTGCTTAGGCGATGTTATCCGATCAGCTAGGTTAAGCAACGTCCGCTGCGTTAATTTTTTACATGCGTGACTGCCAGTGGCGTTTAATTACTGAGTTTTTTCATGTTTCGTCTGGCAGTAAGGCTGGGGATGGCAGTCGTTATAACATGATGGCAAGGCATTTTACGAGTGCCAGCCTGGCTAGCTACCACCCTCAAGTAGAATATCATCAAGCTCCTAACGGTAACTGTCCTTCAGAGCTGGTGCTGGTTTTAGGTTAGCTAGAACAACATCTTCGACCGCATTATCACTTACCATCAAGTTAAAGGCTAAAAAAATCCTAGATATTGAACTGGCGTCAAGGATATTAACTAGAACATGTGATACTTGGCGACAGGTTTTAAATTTAAGAGTAAGAACATTTAAGAGTAAGAGGCGCGGGCATTCGCAGATAGCCTTACGAGCATACCTACAACTCTTATTTAGGGTACCTATTGCCGAAAGCTAACAAATAAAATTGGAACACCAACTTTAAAACTTTTTGCTGATTGTCACCGAAGATGCCAACTGGGAAGTTTCTTTAGAATACCCATCCATCAGTGTAGTGGCATTGCCATAACTGGTGGAATTTCACCTTGACCACCTCCTAAGTTTCGAGGCTATAACGGTACCTGTATCGCAAAAGTTACCTTACTACTAGAACATAACAATAGCAATGTAAACATTGATAGCAGCTAATGAAATAAATAGTTCGTTGAATTACTGTGGGGCGAATTGATTGTTCCAATCATGTAATTCAATGTCAATTGAAAAAAATTGCGACTGTTTGTTTTTTAAATATTGCGCGGACATGATCATTTAACAGAAAATTACTTAGAGCACATTGGTATTGTACGGTAAGAACCTAGATTACCGAGTATGTAGCAGAACCATAATTGAGGCCGTGAGTAAAGTGAAGGCCTATCTATGCTGACACAATTGATTTGCATTGTGTCACTAAACGATAGGCTAATGTGGCGCTCACCGCCTCAATTGGTAAAAGAAAAATAGGAAACATTATGGCTGTAAAGTTCGAAAAAAGTAACAGGTATATGCGGGGCTTGTCCAGACAAATTACTCAAAAGTAACGACTCAAAACAATTTGAAACCATACAAATTTTGTTCTATATAGTAATAAAACTGAAAATACAGTTTTATTACTTTTAAACCGTTTGAGATGTTAAGACCATGGAAGTAATAAGTATTGTACGTATAACGTAGTACTTATTACTTCCATGGTTAAGACACATGGGAACAGAAGCAATAGCCAATAGCAAAGACCGCTTGGGGCGTATACCACTTGACGCCAATTTCGTTATTTTCGAAAATTTTGATCACATTTTGTGTCTATGGTTCATATTAAATGTGGATCCATAGACGCAAAATGAGGTCACAATTATCGAAAATAACGAAATTTGCGTCAAGTGGAGTACGGCCTTGGTGACAAAGTAGGGTTATTGTGCCGTATAACGTCCATTTAATGGAGGTGCTAGCTTTAACACTTAAAAAAATATATTAACTGGGATCGCAGCTGGCTGGAACGGGCCCATCCGCATGATTACAAGTACAGTTCGGTCAATGCAAACTATATATCACAGAGCATCGGATGGTTTCGATGTAAACATAGAATAATAATTCTTTATATAAAAAAACTGTCTGTATTGATAACAAGTAAATAATTACTTACCTCTATTAAATAAGATGCAATAGTAATACTAATAATAAGCATTAATTTGATTATAAATAAATAAAAAATACGGAATTACCTACGAAAAGACCAGTCTGTCGGTTGCCTGTTAAAACAGCCTCCCCAGAATAAATATATAGGCGAAAATTATTGTCCGGCAATGTGCAGTGCATAATGAAATGAAATTTGAAATGAAATGAAATTTATTTATTGCAAGAAACATGGTTATAACAAGATGGTCTTAATAAGGTTAACAGGTCGACATGTTTCACCATTAACTGGCATACAATATTTTGTCAAGGAGCACAAATAATATTATGCTACCTCACTTTATTACAATACAATATATAATTACAATATTTCATCATCATAATTAAATTAATACAGTGATAATTACATTTATTTTCATAGCGGTCAAATAAAAAAAAGAACATTGAAAAAATTAAAAAAATTAAAAGAACATTAAGAAATTTTCATTTTACATGTCAGTAGTAATAAAAATTATATTCAACCTTACATAAATAAATTGTTATGTAAGTATGTCAATTTTATTATCATAATCATAATTTTCAATTTTGACAGTTGAAAAACTCAGTAACATTATAAAAACACTTTTCGACTAACCATTTGTGCAGCCTGACTTTAAAGTATTTTAGAGGGAGCTCCCTGAAAGTTCTTGGAATTTTATTAAAAACCTTAATGGCCATTACATTGCAGTTTCGTCCCATTAGAGCTGTTTTACAACAAATTGCTCTTAATCTGCTTGGGTCTCTACTCTGAGTTTCAGTATAGGCACATATGTCAAACTGTTCAAATTTTTTTGGATGCTCCTTAACAAATATTCCTATTTGCATGATATATAGTCCGGTCAAGGTCAAAACGTTTAGTTTTTTGAACAGTGGCCTACACGAATCAAGGGGGCCCACGCCACATACAGCCCTTATGCATTTTTTTTGCACTAAAAAAACTTTTGTTATTTCTGTGGAATTTCCCCACAGCAAAAGGCCATACCTTAAAACAGAAGCTACATAGCCATGATATGCCGTAAGTGCAGCGCTTATATTAACTGTGCGACGTAGCTTTTTTAATGCAAATACAAACTGATTTAGTTTAGCACAAACATGTTCTACGTGGGACTTCCAATTACAGTGTTGGTCCACAATGATACCTAGAAACTTATACTTCTCCGTAGTTTCTACATGTTGTGCTCCAATTTTAGCATTAACGGTGTCTTCGGTTGAATTATAATTATGAAAATGAACGCATTTGGTTTTTGTAATGTTCGCTTGTAAATTATTGAAATTTAACCAGTTCATGACTTTATCACCAGCAGAAGAAATTAGACATTCGTGATTATGTAATGTCTGTTTGGTTTTGTCAGTTACTACAACCGAGACATCATCTGCGAACAGAATACATTTTTGTTCCATAGCTGACGGCAAGTCATTGATATATATCAGAAATAGTAAGGGCCCCAAAATACTACCTTGTGGCACGCCACAGGTATTCACTTGAAAATTAGATCTATAGGATATTGAAGAATGGTTTTTATTTAGGGATGTTACTTCTACACATTGTTTTCGATCAGACAGATAACTTTGGAGCCAATCCAAAGCAGAACCTCTAACGCCATAATTTTCACATTTGTAAAGAAGAATTTTATGATTGACAAAATCGAATGCTTTGCTCATATCGAAAAATATTACTGATACAGGAATACGTTTATCAATTTGTTGTACTACTTGACTGATAAGATTGTAAGCAGCTAATGTTGTTGATTTTCCTTTTTGAAATCCATTTTGTTCTTCATTAATAATACAAAATTTTTCAAAGAAATCGTTGATACGACGGTGCATAGCCTTTTCAAAAATTTTTGAAAATATGGATACTAATGTTATAGGGCGATAATTATTTAAGCTTTGTTTATCGTCTTTTTTATGGAGTGGGCGTATAATAGATTTCTTAAGCCTGTCTGGAAACAAACCCTTGACAAAAGATAGGTTAACAAGATGTTGAATAATGGGACATATCATCAACATGCTATCTTTTATAATGCGTGTACATATTCCATCAAAACCTACAGCTCGTGTGTTATTAAGTGACATGATAATTTTCTTTATTTCATCTAGACTACAGGGTTTTAAAAACAAGCTGTGGTTTGAGATTGGTATTTTGTATTCTACCTGATCTTGTTTCTTTTCATTGCTATAACTGTTTGTGATGTTTATATAGTATTTATTAAATGCTTCTGCAATTTTTTTCGGATCATGTAGAACCACGTTGTCTACCGCAACACAATCTATTCCTGGATATGGTGCTAGAGAGTCAGTTTTATTTTTTATAATTTGCCATGTTGCTCTACACTTATTCTTAGCATTTTTTATATGAGTCAGATTATTTTTTCGTTGTGAAGTTTCTACACATTTTCTTAATAGTGAGCTATATTTTTGTAATTCTATCTTTTTTCCGGGTGAGTTATTTTTATAGTACTGATGACGCAAGTTTCTTTTATGTTTGCTAGATTTTCGTAAACCTGTAGTGATCCACGACGGAGGTGCGTTATGTCTATTTATTTTACGTTTTTCTATGGGGAAGCAAAGATTGTAAAATAAAGAAAAAGTATCATGGAAACTGTTAAAGGCTGCATTTAGGTCATCTGTGTTTAATTCCTCAGACCATTTTAGGGAGAACAGACATTCTTTAAACTTTCTTATATTTTCTTTATTGTATTTTCTAGAGAATATATACCAGTGATTAAACTTTTCTGGTTTTTTAAACACAGGAATTGTTAATGTCTGGCCGGTGTTATGGTCCGAAAGGTACAATTTATGAATTTCTCCTTTGGCTTCTTTAATGTTGCTTATAAAATGATCAATACAAGAATTTTGTCGTGTAGGCACAGTCATGTGAAAATTTAAATTATTATTTAAAACTATGTCACGTAGGCGATTAGACACATTAGTAATTTTTAGAATATTTATATTTAAGTCACCTGTAATTACAATATTTTTTTTAGGATATTTTATTGAAATTTTATGCAAAATTGTCTCAAAATTGTCGAAAAATATATTATAATAAATGGATTTTCGTGTCGGTATCCGATAAATACATAAAATTATTAGATTAAACTCAGGTATAGTAATTCCACAACATTCAAAATACTTTTCAACTGAATTGTTTTTACATAAGGGCAATTCTTTCCATTCTATACTATTCCGTAAGAGGATACATACACCTCCTCTTTTTTTAGATTTCCGTGAATAAAATGATACCAACTGGAAACCTTTAAGAAGTATATTACTCTCAGTTCCAGCTTTCACAAAAGTTTCTGATAAACATATCATGTCAATATAAATGTTTTTGGCTTCGAGACAATCTAAACATAATTCTAAAGAGTTAAGCTTACCAAGTAGCCCAGCTATATTTTGATGAAATATTATAAACGTATCACTGCTATTGGGGACGAAAAAACAAGCTATCATTTTGAGTATTGCTGTGTTTATCATTTACACGTGTACGCTTAGATGTACAGAAATAATCTAACAAAGTTTTTTTTGGTTGGGATTTTATCTGAGTACAAGTAGCAACATTCGTTTTAGGCATGGGTCTTAGAATATAACGGGTTAACTTAGTTTGTACTAATTTTTTTGACCTTGATGGCTCATATATCTTTTTCACAATGGCTTCGCTTTTTAGATGCTTTTTAATTTTGTCTACATTCAAAAAATTTTTGTTGTAATACTGACAATCAATAATAAAACAAATTTTTTTACAAATTTCTAACAAATAGTAAAAGTTTGACATATTATTTTTATCAACACTTACAAAGTCACAGTTGGGTACATATTTACAAAGTATTTTAATAGTGCTATTCAACTTTTCTTCATTTAGATATTTATTATTTTTTACATTCAACACTATAATTTTAATATTTTCCAAGCGCTTAAATGCTCCTGAGAGCTCATACAATAATTTTCTAGGGTTTTTATCATTCTCACCTATACATAAAATAAGCTGATCTTGATCATTATTTAGTTTCAGATTATGACAGTCTTTCAGAATTTCTTCTGCCGCACAGTAGATCGAAACTCGTCTTTCATAGACATAGAATCTTGAATTATTAAAGGTCAATTTTTTTGCTTGGGACGAGTTCTGTTAATCATTGTTATACTATAAAATGGGATGTGCGACAATTGTGAGCACAAATAGGCAAGATATAATTTTTTTTTGAAAAATTTGTATGGGACTAACATATAAAATGTCAATATCTCCGTAATCACAAGTTTGGCCGTTATATCCTTGCACACGTATATAGTACTAATTATTTATGATTTTTTGATATACTTTGTTTTGCGGCACCACTTGCGATTTTTTTTTTAAAAATCGTCAAAGTTATTAATTTTTTTTTATATTGATGACTGTTTGTAATGCTAAAATATGCGATTATTAGTTCTAGTTTAGGGTATTTTATAAATCTTAACAGAAAACTTTCTAAGAAATCACAAGACTGTTAACCAAAACATTTTCACGTCTCAATACAACTTGCACGGTAATAATAAATTATATATTTTTGAATCTAATCTAGTCACCAGTAATGGTGACTAATAACTAACTTAATGACCTCCGTTACTTCTAATGGTTAAGTAGTCATTTGTTAATGACCTCCGTTACTTCTAATGGTTAAGTAGTCATTTGTTTATGACCTCCGTTACTTCTTATGGTTAAGTACTCATTTGTTAATGACCTCCGTTACTTCCGTTAATACTAATTAATATTGTACCTAATTAAGTAAATGAATATAACATCTAAAGTGACAAATGCTGCTTAATTTCAAAATTAGTTGTGATAATGATACCCTCATTACCAAAACTAATTATAAATTAAGAAAAAATAGTACCCTCATAATTAGTCAATACCTATAAATAGTCAAAAATCAAATTATGTAGCTTCAGTTCATTTTGAGTACTTCTACTGCTAACAACTAATAGTATCTACCTACCCGCTTACCCCGTGATTGTGAATAATGGAAAGTGTAATTTCAAACTTGGACTTGTTTGTTATTCTGAGTAGTCAGAATACTAAATTCGATCACGAAATATTATTTAACACGCTTGTTAATCGACTAGATTCTAGCCTTTCCGATGAAGACCGTGTTACCCTCAAGGAATTTTGTCGGAAATTCACACGGGCTGTTCAGAAGAGATGGATAAGATCCCACCGCAAACCTGATATTTTTAGACGTGATTATTCCAATTGGCTTGAGGCAAATATTGACTGGCCAAGCTGCGTACAAACAAATTTGCTCATACAAGAATCGGTAAATGAAAGTACTTATGCTGAACCCTTACCATCAACGTCAACGATGATATCGGCTTCAACAATGACAAAAAGGTCGCGAAAGCCCTTTGAAGATTTAAGCAACAAGCAGAAGAAGAGGAGATCAAATGAACATAAAGATGAAGAACCTGTTGAATTAGCATATTCAGCTGCAGCACTTTTAAAACAAGATGGTCGTGAGGATATTGCATACGTTATTGAATACATGTTAAAAAATCCAGATGCAACAGCAAGAATTAAGGAAATGATCAAAAAACCAGTCCCTAAAGTATTATTTTCACCAGAGAAAGCACTGGGTTTGTTGCTTTCATTAAAATTATCAAAATGGCAATACATCACTTTGAGGGAAACAACAACTCGAGAAGGTTCGAAAGATATATATCCGTCGTATTATAAACTTCAAAAGGCTAAGCTTCAGTGTTACCCTCCGGAGACATTTGTGACCATAACGGATAGCTCAGCTTCGATTGCACTCCAAGCATTACTAGATTTAACAGTGACCAGGATTATTGAAAGTCTTCCTAGTACTAGTGAAATACAAGGCAAGCAATTGATTTTAATATCGAAGTGGGGATTTGACGGTGCATCCAACCAAAGTAGATATAAGCAGAAAATAGACAGTGAGCAAGATGATTCCAGCATATTTATGACCTCTTTGGTTCCTCTAAAGTTAACAACAGGAGAAGGTGATACTATTTGGATAAATCCAAAACCCTGCTCTTCTACATATTGCCGCCCAGTGCAGTTCAGTTTTTTGAAGGAGAGCAAAGAAGTTGTCATGAATGAAAAAACTAGAATGGATAATGAAATCCAGGCTTTGATTTCCACAAAATACCAAGCAAATGAGATTAGTCATCAATTGTTATTAACAATGATCGATGGCAAAATTTGTACATATCTCTCGGAAGCTAAATCAAATGCGGCCTGCTACCTGTGTTTGGCTAAGCCAACCGAAATGAATCAGTTAGATAATGTAACGTCAAAGACCGTTTCTACTGGTTCCTATGAATTTGGATTGTCACCACTACATGCCCGTATTAATGTAATGGAATGTCTTTTACACATAGCTTATCGCCTCGATTTTAAGAAGTGGTCTGCGAGGGAGGAATCTCACAAGATACTGTTACAGACCAGAAAAAAGCTTATCCAAGATCGATTCAGAGATGATCTTAATCTCTTGATCGACATCGTTAAACAAGGGTCAGGCACAACTAACGATGGTAATACTGCGAGAAGGTTTTTCGAGTTTCCTGAGAAAACTGCAGCAATAACAGGACTGGATGAAAACCTTATCTACAGGTTTGCCGTGATTCTGCAGGCAATCACTTCTGGTGAGATAATTGATGTGCCTAAGTTTAAAGAGTATACCAAATTAACTGCCGAAAGATATGTAGAACTTTATAATTGGTATTACATGTCCTCAACTGTCCACAAATTATTAATCCACGGAGGTGATATAATAGCCGAAAATGCTATTGTGCCAATTGGGAGTCTATCAGAAGAAGCTTCAGAGGCCCGCAATAAAGACTTCAGAAGATTCAGGGAACATCATTCAAGGAAGAAGAGTAGACAAACATCTAACGAAGACATCCTCAACATGCTTCTTCTCTCATCTGATCCTCTGATTTCTTCAATAAGACCAAAACTGGATGCCCATAAGAAGCAGGTATACTTTAGAGAAGCTTTAGATCTACTCAAACTTCAGGAACCTCCGATAGAGTTCTTGGATGTAATGGGAACTGTAGAGTCAGATTCTGAAGTGGATTCTGATGGTGGTGAAGTATTAGAATAATTTAACTTTTAATATTATAAGTAGTTACTTAATTATTGTAATTTTATTTTCACTTGTATTTGACTTATTTATTTATTTATTTTACTTATATTAATTGTACTTACCTAAATCATTTTATTTGATTCCAATTTAATATTTATTGTGTGTAATAATTTCAATTTATTTTAAATTTCAGTTGATTTCATCTTTTGTTAGATTTAAGTATTTAATTTAATTTATTTTGAAGAATTTTATGATTTCTGATATTTATATTTGATATTCATGATTTTATTATGTTTTTTACATTAATAAAAAAATCAATTCTTTCTAAACTTCTTTTTTAATTTTATAACCCAACTTATCTAAGTATCTAATACTAGATAGTTTAAATCTCATATAAGATAAAAGTTTTTATCTTAATTTAATGATAGTTTTATACTATGGATCTGCATAGTATAAAACTGATAAATTACGTATATTTGAAGCATTAAATATAGCCTATAAAAAAGAATGATAATTCTGCACTAATTATTAAATTACGGAGCTCTTAAACTTAATACATATTCTTTTGAGTGTATCCTTTCGCTAATTGCTTTATTAGGTATTTAGTCTATCTGATCACCTAACGGAGGTCATTAACAAATGAGTACTTTTACAGTACTCATTTGTTATTGATTACCATACCATTACAGGTGACTAGATTAGATTCAAAAATATATACTTAATTTATTATTACCGTGCAAGTTGTATTGAGACGTGAAAATGTTTTGGTTAACAGTCTTGTGATTTCTTAGAAAGTTTTCTGTTAAGATTTATAAAATACCCTAAACTAGAACTAATAATCGCATATTTTAGCATTACAAACAGTCATCAATATAAAAAAAAATTAATAACTTTGACGATTTTTAAAAAAAAAATCGCAAGTGGTGCCGCAAAACAAAGTATATCAAAAAATCATAAATAATTAGTACTATATACGTGTGCAAGGATATAACGGCCAAACTTGTGATTACGGAGATATTGACATTTTATATGTTAGTCCCATACAAATTTTTCAAAAAAAAATTATATCTTGCCTATTTGTGCTCACAATTGTCGCACATCCCATTTTATAGTATAACAATGATTAACAGAACTCGTCCCAAGCAAAAAAATTGACCTTTAATAATTCAAGATTCTATGTCTATGAAAGACGAGTTTCGATCTACTGTGTGCCGTCGCGAACGGTTTTGTCAATGCAAAAATATCATAATCTTCATAATCTTTACAAAAATCACGTCTAAATTGAGTCAACATAGATGCTAATCCCGTACATTGCTGGGTTCCGTAGATTAGTAATTTTGGCTTAGTCGCCAATTTGTTAGGAGTTTTGTTACTGGTGGCTCCATCTAACAATGGCTGTGTGGCATTTTGTGGAACTTGCGACACTGTAAGAGTAGTTAAGGTTTTGGGTGTGGAGCTCCGAGGTGCAACTTCACTTTTGTGATTTTGTGTTTTTAATGCCGTTTTCGATATATCCTCGGTTAAATGTTCCAAGTTGACTGCACTAGAACTTAAAATTTGCCGTGAAAAACTTCGAGTCTTTTTTCCTTTTTTAACGTTACGTAGTGGTGCTGTACATATTTTTGTTAGATGATTTATTTTCACTTCATTTTCCTTATTTTCTTGTTGTAATAATGTTATTTTAAGTTTTAACTCATCGATCTCATGATGTGCCCTTGATAATTGACATTTAAGATTATTATTTTCAATCTGAAAGTCTTCTAACGCATATAAGTCATTTGACGATAAATCAGGTAAACTCCTTGCTCTTAGCTCCGATTCAGTGGATATAAATGAATAATTCACCGATTCATCCGACATTCTTCTCTGAATTAGTTTCCTCGTAGTGACATTATTTATTTCCAGTGTCATTTTTGTAATAATATATTAGTGCACAAAGTGCAATTGTTAAACGCCAGCTATTAGGTAAACGCAAAAAGACAATTTCACAATAATGTTTTCACTGGGATTTGAACTCGTGTTCTTAACGCACCTTCACACTTAAGTTCAGCGATTACTCAGCTGCGCCACGGTTCCGGTAATAACTACAGCGAAATGTTCGATCGCATCATATGTATTGAGGGTAGGTATAATAATATTTCAAGGTAGAATAAAAAGGTACAAGATCTTAGAATTCAAAAGTCACATTACGTTTGTTTACTTGCCAGATATATTTAACGGTCAGTTAACCTGAATAATTTGAAACTGTACCTTATTTATTAGATGATATGTATTGAAATTTACACAGTTTGTAGGTTTTGGATTGAGGAACGTCACTAATGAATTTGTTTAGTGATATTATTTTAGTAAAGCACTCGAGTCACATTAACAAAATTGCACTGATTTATTGCACTTAAGCAGAACACACTGTCCGGATAACACTCTCACTCATGAATTAAACGGTAATAAGTAATTTCACATTGTATTTAATGTCTTAAGTTCATTTTACTATTTTTATTTAATAAATTAACGCAGACCCGACGCAACTACTGCAAGCGCCCTCTTGCGACCTCTCTCTCTCTCTATAAGTAGCACTGTTCTTTTTGGACATTCATTATCAATTATGTTGTCTTAGGTTTTCGCGATTATTACACATTAGTAATTAAACAACTTTTAACGGCTTAAATCGTGTAGGTGTATGTATCATGATCCGACGACGACGTTTCAAACAATTCGCAGTGATCGTGGTTATCCCGTGACCACGAAAAGTTGTTTAATTACTATTCACTATCAATGCTGATGTATGGCAATGTGTTTTGTCTGCATGTTTGGATTTTTGTGAGGGATGAATGATTGAAATTTTACTATTGTACGTAGGTATTCTAATTAGTCAAATTGTTTTGTTAAGAATTGTTATTATTTATTTTTTAATTATGTTTTTTCATAATGAAAGTATGTACTTACCCTATTTAAATATAATTGTATATTTACTGTATCAATATTAGTTATGTGTGTGTTATCTGGCATTATTTAATCCAATGTGTAGGTTTGTCAATAATTATTATAATATTTGTAAACCGTTTTATTTATCTTTATCTATACTTAAAATAAAACTGTAACAGGTCCAATTCTGTACATAGCAGATATTTTGAAAATAATGTTTAAGAGCACTCTGTAGCTGATACTGATGCAAAAACTGCTTTTTTCTGTCTGTCTGTATCATGGCCGCGAATCACGCCAAAACTATTGAATTAATTTCAATGAAACTTAGCATGATTAGAGTTTATACTACGAACGAAGTAGGCCATTGTATACTTTTTATCCCAAAATTCAGCACGGTTCCTTTGGAAGAAGGGATAAAAGACAAAATGTACACCTAGTTATAATTTATTAACGCGTAGTCTGATATTAATAATTCTTTTTTTTGTTGCAATAGTGGTAGGTACTTTAAAGATTGTCCCGTAAATATCCAAATAACTTGAACCCCGGTATGTTCAGGAACCTTTTACGTACGGCTCATCTTAAATTGGCGTTTGCACTTTATCGTATAGGCATAATAGATAGGTACTACTGAACTTGCATACTTATACAGGGTTATCAAGAACAGGAATATGAACATTTTTAACCACGAGTGTAACCTTAAGATCATGACAAATATCAGCTGTAGTACACTAAGGAGTCCATTTCATATATCTGTGATCTGTAGTCCATTTAAAAAGCAAAAGCGCAGGTAAAGTTTGAAACAACTGTGTTTTGGCTTAGCTTCCTGATATCTCTTTATTGCCATTTTGTAGCAATCTTAGTACAAACTTAATATTATATATGTTTTTTTATTACTCATATAGTATTGTTTATTAATGGGTATCTATGAAAATACCATTGTATTATTGGAGAATTATGAGATTTATCAACTAAATATCAGCTAGAGACCATTGACTTAACTGAGAGGCAACGAGGCACAGGGCTCAAGAGAGCAAGGCTTGCATTGCTAAGATAAAACTCTAAAATCTGGATCAATCACCGCAATCAGTTCTTTAAACTATCTATCTTTATCAACATTTTGGAAACTGCGAAATGGAAGTGCACAGTCTAATATATCTTCGTTCTACTTCCAAACAAAGCCTCGGCGAAAAAAAGCCGCTTTACAATCGAAATTCCAAAGAAACGCACAAATTACTTTGCTTCAACATTTATTGTGCGAACTGCGAAGGAACGCTCTGAGTTTCCTACTGTCTTCTGGAAAATACAACCTGGGAGTATTCAGAGTAAAAAGGTCCTTTCTGAGCTATGCTTTACTAATAGTGCTTCACCGCAGACCACAGCGTTGCTTCATATGAGATAAACAGTGGTCAAATGTGAATAATTAGTCTGCAGATACGGCAATCGCGAACGAAGTCGCAGATACAGCTAGTAAATAAACAAATCAGATATATTTGACTCAAATATATTTGATAGTGTAATACGTACATTTGTTTTCTTTTATTTTGATCATATCTTACCGTGAGAGTTGATCAAATAGTTGTCAAAGTTAATAAAATCACTTCAAACTCTACCCCTCGTATGTACATATCTGTCGGCGATCTACGACCCATCCGTCCGAAATGTCCACGTTTTTTTTTCCCGCGACGCCCCGTAACGTTTTTTTGTAGTACTAAGTAGTTTTCCATTACCTAAACATGTCCCCTAACATCCCCATACCCTAATATATTACCTATACCATACAAAAATAACATTTTCATCCATTTAGTTTGAGTGGATCAAACAACGAATAAAAATATATTTTTCCAGATTTTGAGGTATTTTGTTTTTTAATCGAGTTTATTTGTGGCAGTCTCCAATCAACATATAAACTTCTTGGTACCAATGCAATCCTCATCATATTCGCTTTACGGGAAAATAAATGAAAATAGACCTTTTCATGGAAAATTTTACAGGAAAAGGGGTTTGAACAGACGACGAAAATGGCGGGAAACAGCATTTTTTATATATTTTTTTTAATTTTATTTTTCCGAAACTATTCTACCTACATCTTTGTTTTTTTTTAATGTGAGTATTTATTATGGTTCTTTACCCATGAATTATACCAGATTGTAAGGATAAATATTTTATAAGTAGTAACGAGATTAAAACAACGCGATTTTTTTTTAAGAATTTTGGCGGGAAAACTGTACATAAGCGCATTTTATTTTTTTTCTCAAAAACTATACCACATACGAATTTGGTTTTTCTTTTGATATGATTATTTACATGTAATCTATACACCTGAATTATTTCAGATGTTTAGGTTTATAGGTTTAAAAGTAGTTACGAGATTATTTATTATGTAAGTTTCGATCGGTTAGTGTTTGCGCGGCAAAATGCATCGAGTGAAAGTTATTTTTTTTCATTTCATGATTTGAGTAACTTCTCGTTACCATAGAGTAATGCGGTTTTTTTTGTTGTATAGCCAATGATAGTAGCTTACTAACAACGTTTGAATAATAACGATTGGATAAATACAAGCTTCACACTAAACCTTTTTTTTAGACCACCGGAATTCCGGCCGGAACAAAAACGGGGGTCAAATAAAAAAATATATTAAAAAAAAAGTTACGAATCCTTATCCTTTTAATTTCTTTTAACATCGTTATTGACTTGTTGCCTATACAAATGCAAAATTACAGCTTTCTAGGTTAATTACTTTAGAAGTAGTGACGAGATTATTTTTAAATGACATAAATATAAACAATATTTTGGCGCCAAAATGTAATTTGAGCTGGTTTCAGATTTCATATCAATTTTAAACATACTTTCTGTTATATCAGAATATTATGGATTTTTTCTCGTATAGCCAAGGATCCATCCTCACTAATACCGTTTGAATTATGAAAATCGAACTTACCCAGATTTTATGGTGAATATGTAAACACGACTATGACCGCTCACCGGCAGGCCGGTTGGGACAGATAAGGTAAATCCGGCAGGCCGGAGGATACGGGCTTAAGGTTTTAAACTAAAACGGTTTAAATGTCGTATGTTTATAATTATTCCTACGTTATTGCACGCCACTGCCACAATCGTTTGAAACTTCGGGATAAAAATAATGATAAATATGCGCTATTTAAACCATTTTAAGTTGTTAAATTACTATCAATAGAAAGAGTGTACTGCCATTCTTGTTTCCGTGCTTTAATGTTGATTCTGTCTTTGTTTTATTAGTGGATGCTTCATTTGAGTGAGAGAAATGGCATGTCATGTTGGCAACGTCCCTCTGCCTGTGTGACTCGTGTCAACAAATGCCAGACTAATATGATCTAAACAATGCGATGAGTTTGTATTTATGTAAATAATCTTATATAATACTAGCAGCCCGCCCGGCTTCGCACGGGTG
This sequence comes from Plagodis pulveraria, assembly GCA_963890685.1. Classification (NCBI taxonomy): domain Eukaryota; kingdom Metazoa; phylum Arthropoda; class Insecta; order Lepidoptera; family Geometridae; genus Plagodis; species Plagodis pulveraria. Next base: position 10,583,367 of record OY982965.1, read on the forward strand.
TTGAAAAATATATAAATAAAATATATACACTCACATAAACCCCTCTATTTGAGTCAGGTTACTAAGAAAATAAAATAATGTTTGAATATAATTATTGAACTTTTATGTATATATTTTTCTTGTTCTTATGTTTTTTGTATCGCGCAAAATCATTACTTAACCTCTTTTTGCGCAGTTGGATGAAAACTATTTTATGTCCTTCCCCGACGTGTCTCAAACTATTTCCATACCAAATTTCATCCTAATCGGTCCTCTCGCGCAAAATCATTAACCTCTTTTTGCGTAGTTTGATAAAAACTATCCTATGTCCTCCCCCGTATTTCAAACCATTTCCATACCAAATTTCATCCTAATCGGTCCAGTAGATCGGTTATCACGCAAAACCATTAACCTCTTTTTGCACAGTTGGATAAAAATTATCTTATATCCTTCCCCGTATCTCAAACTATTTCCATACCAAATTTCATCCTAATCGGTCCAGAAGTTTCAGAGCCTATTCAATACAAACAAACAAACAAGCAATAAAATCCTTCCTCTTTATTATTTTAGTTAGTGAACATAACCCTGTTTTATGTTCATCATCATCAGCCAGAAGACGTCCACTGTTGAACAAAGGCCTCCCCCATAGAACGCCACAAAGAACGGCTATTAGCCACTTGTAACCACTGGCTACCCGCGACTTTCACGATGTCGTCAGTCCACCTGGTTGGGGCCCTACCAACTCCACGTCTTCCGGTGTAGCCACTCGAGAATCTTTCTTCCCCATCGGTCATCAGTTCTTCGAGCAATGTGGCCCGCCCATTGCCACTTCAACTTACAAATTCTGAGAGCTATGTCGGTGACTTTGGTTCTTTGGCGAATATCCACGTTCCAGATTTTAACACGCATAGAAACTCCGAGTATAGCTCTCTCCATAGCTCGTTGAGCGACCATAAGCTTGTCCATTAGGGCCACAGTTAAGGACCACGTTTCAGTGCCATATGTCATCACTGGCAACACACACTGGTTGAAGACTTTGGTCTTCAGGCTCTGCGGGATCTGCGACGAGAAGATGTCGCGTAACTTCCCGAACGCTGCCTATCCGAGTTGGATTCTTCAGGCGACCTCTTTGTCGAAGTTGGCCCCTCCTAACTGGACGGTCTGTCCCAGGTAAATGTAATGGTCAACAACTTCGAGGGTATCATTCCCAACAACTACTGGTACGGGTGCAACATCGACATTAGACATAATTTTCGTCTTGTCCATGTTCATTTTCAGACCCACCTGCTGGGCAACTCTACTGAGGTCGCTGAGCATTGTACTGAGTTCTTCAAGCGATTCTGCCAATATGACTACATCATCGGCGAAACGAGTGATGCATTCGCCATAAATGTTGATGCCGCATTCTTTCCAGTTCAAGAGCTTAAAAACGTCCTCCAATGCATTCGTGAACAGTTTCGGAGAAATAACATCTCCCTGTCTCACGCCTCGTTGCAGTTGGATTGGTTCCGTGCTCTTGTCCTGTAATTGAATCGACATGGTGGCGTTCCTAACAAACACTTCAGCGCTTCGATGTACCAATAGTCGATTTGGCATCGCTGAAGAGACTGCAGTACGGTCCAGGTTTCGATTGAATCGACTAGTTCTCATAACTTTCTCATAGTCCACAAACGCTAAACATAATGGCCGATTATACTCCTTAGTCTTCAGTATAATCTGGCGGAGCGTATGGATGTGGTCTATGGTGCTAAAGCCTTTTCGGAACCCGGCTTGTTCGGGAGGCTGGAAGTCATCAAACCTACGAGCAAGACGATTCGAAATGACTCTCGAGAACAGCTTATGAACATGGCTCAGAAGTGAAATGGGCCTGTAGTTCTTCAACAAGGTCTTGTCGCCTTTTTTGAAGAACAGTACCACTACACTTCTGCTCCACGCTTCTGGGGGGCAATTCTCAAAATTGGGAAAAATTTATTGATTCTCGATATTTATCCCGTGTCACGTATAGACTATTAATATCCCAATAATATCGACTTTTCACAAAAATGCTATTCTCGCGAGTGGTAGATATAAAAATATGTCCACAGATGAACTTGTGTTCATGTGTATAGAAGGTATAGTGATAATACCGATATCGCAATGTTGCGTGTCGATCGCTAGGGCTTGATATTTATCGATAGTGATATTGCGAGAATAACACAAAACTACACGACTCGATATTCGCCATGTTTTCTCGATATTTATCTACTATGATATTCATATTACTGCACGAGAATCGCCGTCCAGGCGTTTTACCTTCAAGAATGACGGAATTAAATAACTTCTGAAGGACTAGGAGTACCGGTTTTACACCCGCTCTCAGAAGTTCTGTCGTAATTCCGTCATCACCTGGCGCCTTGTTGTCCTTAAGCTGTTTGAGAGACATTATGTTAATGCAGAATGACAAAATATGGAGTAAATTGTTAACGAACCAGAGTCATTATTTCATACCTAAGTTAGAGTAAACAGAAATTTAAAACACACACACACGCAAATATACCAACACACACGAAAACCAAACACACAACCTTAAACTATTAGGTACCATTAAAAAGTATTGTGAATTTATTGAAGCAATTAAGCACACACCTAACGTTACTTATATTTACTAGATGTAGAAGAGCGGAGGCATTTTATGCTTAAAAGAAGACTCGTACTTTTTTTTTGATTTCCCAATATTATGAAAACATTTACTTATGTTACAATGCTTTTCAAAATCTTAGGTAAACAACGAGATATTGTTTACTTGTTAATAATACTAAGCAATAAAATATAGCATGATATCAGAGGAAAAGTCAAATATCATTTATCATACTATACTGAAGTAGGAATATTTTCCTAATATTTTGACTGTTTTGAAACTTATGTGACAATAAACTCAATAAGAAGTTACTATAACAGTTATATAGCGAGCCCAAAGCGTCATATCCGTGCGAGGCCAAAGACCAAGTGTATGGTGAAGGAAGAAACTTGTAGCATGATATCAGAAACTGAAAGACTGTGGTTCATGGCTGAGGTTTAAGACTAATTAAAGGTTAAGCTATTATTTTTTTTAATTTTAATTAATAAACAAAATGGACACTATGAAACAATAAATTCAAACGCCCATATCTCGAAAACTATAGAAGACAGGGGGGTTTGTTCTACCAGAAAGAGTTGTGGGTGTTAAAGTACGAGTCCAAAACATGAAAATGTCATTTGTCAAGTGAAACAATAAACTCAATAAGAAGTTACTATAACAGTTATATAGCGAGCCCAAAGCGTCATATCCGTGCGAGGCCAAAGACCAAGTGTATGGTGAAGGAAGAAACTTGTAGCATGATATCAGAAACTGAAAGACTGTGGTTCATGGCTGAGGTTTAAGACTAATTAAAGGTTAAGCTATTTTTTTTTTAATTTTAATTAATAAACAAAATGGACACTATGAAACAGAATATAGAAGACAGGGGGGTTTGTTCTACCAGAATGAGTTGTGGGGGTTAAAGTACGAGTCCAAAACATGAAAATGTCATTTGCCAAGTGAAACTGGATGGCATATTTAGGAATAGATAAGATATAGAGGTTAAAGGCGATTCCATACAACGAACATTATAGAAACTTTACTATATTCGGAATAAGTTGGATTAAAACAATTTGAATCGCCATGATAAAAACTCAGTCTAGTTAGTACGCGATTAATAAGCTTTTATTCATCATAGCATATGTTTTCAAAGAATAATCGATGCGCGTGGGATCGAATAAACGCATGTAATGATCGCAGAGATAGCTCTAGGTATTTTTTTATTAATATTCTAAATATGAACTGGACTTCAAAGATCCCTTCCTTAACACATGGTAACATGCTTCTGTCACCGAGCACGTAATGAGGTGTTACCATGGGGTGTTACGGACGGTATTATATGAGAGTGGTAGCTTTATTAAGTGAGAGTGGTAGGTAGGCAGGCGATCATTCAAAATACGGATATAGCCTCAAGATTTTAGTTATGGTTGTAGGGCATTTTGCGAATGCCCGCCTGGCTAGCTACCACCCTCAAGTAGAAAATCTGTCGCTAAGCACCTAACGGTGTGTTCCAGCAGCTGTCCTTGAGAGCCAGTAATTCTAGGTTAGTCTGAACAACATCTCCGACCACATCATCATACCATCAGATGAGATAGTGGTCAAAGGCAAGCCTATCGAGCATTAAAAAAAATGGTACATACTACGTACGTTATACTACGACATCCAACACTGCTTAGGATCAAGTTAACCTGTATGGTATAAGTAGAGGCTGATATTTCTGGAGACAATGTAAATTAATAATAATTTATTTAAATAATGAATACTAATTATTTTTAAATTAATAGTCATTTACCTTGTCTTCAAAAACATCATCATGTAGGCTAAGTTGATAGGTTCCAAAATAAATAGGTACAATCAAATTGTTCACGAAGTATACAACAAAAATTCTTCAAAAAAAGTTAAAACCTTGTAAAAGTTTTACAAAAAATATAGCGGTCTTCCACCTCGGTCCACTTTACAGGTCTTTAGACCACAGTTTGGAATCCCTTGTACTCGTCAAAACTTTACTCAAACCAATATGTGTGGTGGTTGTGGTTGTTTCGGAGGCTGTGGCCCCTGCTGCGGTCCTTTTTTTTTTAATTTATTGTGGCGGAACATGCCCGAGGCCCACCTGATGTTAAGTGGACTAACCTCTGCCTATAACAGACGCATTTCGTCAACGACGAATTGCACTGTGCCCGTCACACTGAGACGTCCAGTTGTTAGGTCTCATTAGCCTGTATTTTTTCTGGCTCTCAAGGACTGCTGCCGGAACACACCGTTAGGTGCTTGGCGACAGATTTTCTACTTGAGGGTGGTCGCTAGCCAGGCGGGCATTCGCAAAATGCCCTTCCACCATGCGGTGAAGCTCAAGCTCTGGGCGAGATTCGAACCATGGACCTGCTGCGTGGCAGTCCATAGCCAATGCCACTGAGCCATCACTGCTTGCTGCAGTCCCTGCTGCAGTCCTCCTCCTCCAGCTCCTCCTCTATGCTGCCCCCCTTGCAACCCCTGCTGTAGCAGTGGCCCCAGCTGCTGTTGCCCCAACATAACGATCTACTCTTGCTGCACGAAGATATGCTAAGTCTGAAGCGGGCAAGATTTATCAGTGTCAAGTTCAATTATTTGTATCCGTGCCGTCATGTGCTGAAATAAATAGTATTTCATAAGTGTAAGTGTGTAAAGAGATACTTCCTAGCTAGCTATCCCATTCATGCATCAAAGTGAAGGCACTCTCAATATGAAAACCTGTTTTATCTGTGGGCTGTTATAATATGTCTACAGATTATTAATATTGCGGGTAAATAGCTCATACCAATTTCTTGCTATTATCTTTGATGTATTGATGGCATGGCCGGGGGAGCGCTGTGAAACGTATTTTATTTTATTATTTTGGTCACAACGACAAGCAATTTTATAAAATCTGTTCACACTTATAAGTGTGCATTCCAATTATGGCAGACGGCCAATTCAGTGATTACGAAGAAGATTTAACTAATAAGGTTAAGACCGTCAGGGTAAGTCTCTTTCTCCTTAGATTTCACGTTTTGAAAATTAAAAAAACTTCGTGAAATCATCGCTGGACTGGTCCAGAGTTATTGGAACCCTAATAAAACGGCGGAAGTCTATATAAAGCTGAGTCATCTTAAAAACTTACACCATGTGTTTCAATGAGTATAGCTGAAATGTTGTGATGGAGCTGTAAAAATATCCACTATTCATGAATATATCAGCAATATGAGACATATTCATTGACATATTTTGACTAATAATTTACCCACCAACAAATATCACATAATTCTCTGTAAGTTTTATTGTTAATTAATGCCAGGCTTAGCTAGCAAAATCTAATATAATAATTAAACAAATTTAATAATTTTTTAAGCTGTGCTTATTCATCATGAAAATTTTCTTGAGGTTTAACAAGTTTTCTCTATTCCCATTAGCACAAAGCCCTAAGTGTGGCTGGATGGGTTTTCAACCTGCTTAAAGTTCTGGTGACATAGGTATGAGAGCTACTTATTAGATGACTTGAATGTAAAGAAGATTCTCACCATTCCTCTGTGTGGGTTTCTATTAATTATTCTGTGGTATGTGTAAGAAATTTTACACATGTTGTATCCGCTGCATTGGGAGCTAGACTAGGCACGCTAGGCACCAAGCTTTCAAATGTTGTACTTTGGTTAGTACAGTAGTAATTTGATGATAGAGTATTGAATGTTAAAAGTATTGTGTATGGTCAAAATATGATAAATACATAAGATCATGATTTAATTATTTTTTTAATATACTAATATAGACTAATAAGTCAGTAATAAAAATATCATATTTTTTATCAACCCTGTATGCCATTAATATGCATATTGTACATACAATGTAATTCCTTAGTAGATTATATGAGATAGTTTTTATTCAATAGTCACTTTTTGTCCATTGTGAACATTTATGCTTCACCCTTTGTGTTGTTTTTAAATCAATAAATTGATTTATATAATCAGTAACAGCAACATATAAATCTTTGGGCAAAATTGTTGTCACACCAGATATTTTTTTCCTAATGTTTTTTGTTTTTATGCCTGATAGGTTAGCCTTTGACCACTATCTCACCTGATGGTAAGTGATGATGTGGTCGAAAATGTTGTTCAGGCTAACCTAGAAGAATTGGCTCTCAAGGACAGCTGCTGGAACACACCATTAGGTGCTTGGCGACAGATTTTCTACTTGAGGGTGGTAGCTAGCCAGGCAGGCATTCGCAAAATGCTCTACCACCATGCAAAGATGTTAAGCTAATGGGCTCCTTATGTGATATCTACCACATATATGTTTAGTCTTTTCATACTTTATTGCGCAACTTGTGCGAGCAAAACTGTGGTCAAGCATGCACATGTTATAGGAGTAATAGTTTTCCTTATCTTTGTACCTTTATTAACATAGCTTCTGAATCTCTCTTTCTTGTTTTTCCTTATCTTTAATAAAACTATTTCTCTTTTTATTCCACCATTTCATTTCTTATTCTGGCTTTAAACTCACAAGTTATACAAGCTTTATTTGTAGAGTGGTAATAACAAAAAAACAGTAACATATTAGATACTTCAATTGTTTCCCATTTTACTTAAGTACTGCTATTCATATTTCATAATTTTATTTTTGTTTTCAGTTTGCAGAAGTACCACAAATAAAAAATCTAAGTAGTGGAGAAGATGATGATGGAATGGATTCGGAAGAATATTTCTATGATTCCGATGATCCACAAAACTCTAATAGAAGAGATCATGCCAATGCACAAGCTCCTTCCAGCAAATTAAATACATATCAACCAACAGAAAAACTATTCAAAAAATATGTACATAAAATTAATGTCGACAAATATGAACCTATGTCAAACAGCACACAGAAATTTCTTGACCAGAATGATAGGAAAGCCGATAATGAAAGAGTACGAATCAAAGATAAACATGATAGGGCAACAGCTGAGCAGGTAATGGACCCTCGCACCAAAATGATCATTTTCAAGCTACTTAATCGAGGCATCATCAACGAAATTAATGGTTGCATATCCACAGGTAAAGAAGCTAATGTATACCATGCAACATCTAAAGATGGACGAGATTATGCTGTTAAAATATTCAAAACTTCAATCCTTGTGTTTAAAGACAGAGATAAGTATGTATCTGGCGAGTATAGATTCAGAAATGGGTATTGTAAATCCAATCCTCGTAAAATGGTCCGCACATGGGCTGAGAAGGAAATGAGAAATCTTGTACGCATGTACAATGCTAAACTGAATGTACCCGAACCTATTATACTGCGCAGTCATGTATTAGTGATGTCTTTCATGGGAGACCAAGGTTGGCCGTCTCCAAAACTTAAAGATGTTGAGATATCACAGTCAACAGCTAGAACGTTGTACCGAGAGTGTGTAGTACTGATGTGGAAAATGTTTAACATCTGTAAACTAGTTCACGCAGATTTATCAGAATTCAATTTGCTCTATCATGAAGGAAATGTGGTTGTAATTGATGTATCCCAATCTGTAGAGCATGATCATCCACATGCATTTGAATTTCTGAGGAAAGATTGCACAAATATATCAGATTTCTTTAGAAAAAGAGGTGTGGCGACATTGACTGTAAAAGAACTGTTCGACTTTATCACGGACACAACTATAAATGAGAACAATTTGGAGGAATGTTTGGAGAAACTTTCAGAGAAAGTAGCGTCGAGGGATTTTGAAGAAATGACAGCACAAGAACAGATTGAAGAGGAAGCATTCAAAAATATCTACATTCCAAAGAGACTTACTGAGGTATATTTGTTTTTATTTAATTTTATCTTATTAAGCATCTTTGAAAAATTTTCTAAAAAAGAAGTTAATAATTGCATATCTTGTGCTAATCCCACCTCAAGAGTCAGTATAAGGATGGGATGATGGTAGACTATCCATGAACTATCATCGTCACTTGTTAGAATTGTGGTTGAAGAGGCAGGCTAAACCTAGAATAGAAATTGGTCCTTGAGTTCATGATGAAGAATTTTTGGTGAGAAGAACTCTCATTGTTATTGGCATTCCAATTGTCTAAACATAGGTAGCTTGAAATATTTGTTACAATGTACAGAGTAATCTGTTAAATATTTGTTTATTTCAAAACACCAATATAGAAAGTATATTGATGTACTAAAAACATAAAACAAACAATTCTGAATTAAGAAAGAAATAATAATCTAATTCCATTAAGCTAAGCAGTCAGTCCCAGTTATTGTATTATGATGGCAGCCATAATAGCAAAGTTGTAGGGCATTTTACAAGTGCTTGCCTGAATTGCTACCCTCAAGTAGGTAATCTGCCGCCAAGAACCTAACATTGTGTTCCGGCAGCTGTCCTTGAGAACCAGTAATTCTATGTTAACCTGAACATCTTTGACCACATCATCTCTTGTCATCAGGTGAGATAGTGGTCAAAGGCTAGCCTTCTCGATAAGAATGTGGAGAGGGTGAACAGCCTTGTTCTACACTTGATGTGCAGATACAAGCTGACATGGTCCTCATTTGGTCTTTGGTTTCCCTTAGTTGCTTTCTATGACCAACCATTGGCAAAATATGGAAGTTATTAGATTTTGAAGCAAACACCTATAATCATTGTAAGGACCACAACCAATCATTTATATGAAAAAACATTCTATCTCAGGTTATAAACTATGAACGAGATATAACTAAAGCAAAGACAGGTCACACAGAAGACCTGGCTTATAAGAAGATTGCAGGCTTCAATGAAGACCTTACAGGCACTGCTGACAAACCTGATATATTGCAAGAAGATAACACATCTCCGAGTGCGACAGGAGACAGCTCTGATGATGAAACCGAAGATGGAGAGAGTATGTGTTATTCAATAAATCCTTTTATCTTATTAATTTAACCTGTCTTCCTTTGATAACAACCAACGATGGCACAGTGAAATTGAGTGTTTTATACATCTAATCAACACTAGGTGAATAACTTAGATAAACACATTACCTATATGTATACTTATTAAAATAACATTAGAAAATATCCCAATATCACACATAGGGCCTTGCACTACGCAATGAAACTAACGGTTACTCAAGTCACAACTCAACATACTCCAGTGTCTGTAGAATAAACAGTTCTATTATTAAGCTATGCCATTACCTAACAACAGTTGAAATAGTGATCAAATTTCAAAATTTTGAAGCAGTGATAGCTCAGTGGCATTGGCTATGGACTGCCGCGCAGCAGGTCCATGGTTCGAATCCCGCCCAGAGCTTGAACTTCACCACATGGTGGAAGGGCATTTTGCGAATGCCCGCCTGGCTAGCTACCACCCTCAAGTAGAAAATCTGTCGCCAAGCACCTAACGGTGTGTTCCGGCAGCAGTCCTTGAGAGCCAGTGAAATAACAGGCAAAATGAGACTTAACAGGTATGTCTCAATGTGATGGTCGTAGTGCAGTTCGTCACTTGTGATGAAATGCATGTGTTATAGGCAGAGGATACCGCTTAACATCAGCTGGGCCTCGCGCTTGTTCCATCACAATCACATAAAAAAAAATGTATATAATAGTGATGGGTTTGTCCAAAGTTATGTTAAAGATATTTCTAGGCCCATACTGCATAGACAAACTATACTTTCTTTCTGTTATTAAAGCTTTTCCCATGTCATTCCTCATATCATTATCATAGAGAGAAAAAATACTTAGAAGTTTTCACTGTTAGTGTGCCGGGTTATAGTGTGTTGCAGAGGAAGAGGCCTAAGTCACAGGCGCCTGGGACTTGCAAGGGTTAAGAGGCCCCTTTACATTGTCATTGTATTGAAAAATACATAATATTTATGTACTCATTGTTGTCATTCTAGCCCTTCGGTAATACTATACAGCTGGTGCCATTCAAATAAAATCAAACAAAACAGTTAATACATCTTAATCATTATTTAATGACCATGTATCTTGAAAAATATTGCTTTACCTGATATGAGCTTGCAATTATCAATTTCAGAAACCAAATTTAAACCGAGTGCCCGACCTCGCGACGAATCTCCCAACAGCAAAAAGGCGCGGAAGAAGGCAATCAAAGAAGAAAAAGCGGAGAAAAGAAAAACGAAAACCCCCAAACACGTTAAAAAGAGGAGAGACAAAGGCACTGGGAAGAAATAAGTATATTTTACGTCAGTAAGTTAAGTCTAAGTTCAATTTTTACTATGTGCTGCCGGCGTCATAGTGATATCTCCCTTCTCCTTTCGTGAGTGCCGTGAGAATTAGATTGAAGATATATTTATTTCTATAGTCTGGTTTTTAATTCGAGATCAAAAATGTAAACAAAGAAATGTCAATATATGTCATTGTCAAACTGATAGGTAAGGGTGCTCAATAGTTTTTCTTCAAAAATATTCTCACAAGTGTGGCTATTAAAAACAAAAAAATCTTACACTAATGTTTTCAGGCTTGAATATATGCGTAAATATGTACGCGCATAAAAAAGTGTTTTATTGTTTCATAATAATGCTATAAATTATAGCATTAAATATATTTTTTACATTAAATGCTCCATCCGTTCCCAAAATTAGAAAAATTACCAAGTACTTGTAATTTTTTTGCACGGTTATCACCTTTGTTTACATTTTTGATCTCGAATTAAAAACCAGAGTATAGGAGTACAAAATCACCAACTTCCCTTCCCACTTTAAGAGATGGGGGTGGGTGCATACCCTGCCCCATCAACCAATGGAGAGTATTTAATAGAGAAATTACTATCAGTGTGAAAGAAGGTCTTAATTGATGCTTGTTTCAATTCAACAATCAAAAACATTATTCAACTTACATGCTTTTGCAACATTACCATTGTTGTGGCCTTATGTAAATATAGATTGTTTTACGACCATAGATGGTTGAAGTTTTCAAAGAGTGTTAGACAACCAAATCTGAAAAAAGCTTTTGCTTGTTTTATTACATGATTTTGTATTATGTAGACATTTATCAATTTATTTTCTTTTCTGAATATAAAAATACAGGTTGTTTATTTTGTTGTCACTTGATTCTTACTAGGTTTAAATTAATTACATAATCGTATATCCAATTTACACATTATTCCCGATGCTTACTTTGCAAATTTGGTCAATCACATCCTTTCGTAAATTCATCCTGTAAGCATATATTTATATATATATTATATGTTATATTATAGATAAAAATAAAACACGTTACTCATTACGCCCAAGTTTATATTTTATTACAAAAGTACAAAACCGAAATTATTGTATTCAAATCTTACAGAGAAATACGTATTCGATTATAGTTTACAAAATTAATCAGACGAGAAACATACCGCACAATATTTTATACTTAAACATTTAAATTAAAGCTTATATGATACATTAAAGGCACGCTCGAACTAACGCTTCCAGCAACTTTTAAAGCACGCTCAAAATATACGCCCAACAAACTTAAGAAAAATAGTAAAAAGTACTGCTCGCCGCCTTGAACTCCACTGCGGACGCAGCTGAACGCGTTGGTTTGTGCTGTACCTTTATATCGAAAGTATTTGAATACCATCTTATTGGTTAAGAAGTGATGTGGCCGTATATCTAGGCTAGGTCTACAATAGGAACGGACAAGTACAGTTGCCGTAACACACCGTTAAGTCATAGAGAAAGTACTTTTCTCTATGGTTAAGTACTTGGCGATAAGTTTGAGTCGCGCTCACAGAAACTTCGCTAAACTACTCAGATCTGTACTCAAATTGAATTTAATCCTGAGCATTATATATAACCTGTGAATAAGGGTGTAAATATGTATAAATTGACGTACAAATAAATGGAGTTTGGTGATGAGGGGAATTATTGAAATAAGTGGTCGTAAGTTGTAATTTAAAGTTATATTTGTAATATATACATTGTTTTTGAAAACGACAAAATCGTATTTTATTATAGAATAGCGGCCCGCCCCTGCTTCGCACGACGGGTATTTAACAAAAAGTAATTTTTTTTTAAGATTCTGTAGGTACATCAGGGAAAGTGTAGGATTCTAATGGTGAAAGATTTTTTCAAAACTGTCCAGATTTTTTTTAAGTTTATTCTTTACATACAACAATACAAATCTTTCCTGTTTATAATATGTGTAGATAAGACTAGCATTTGACCAGTTTTCCTGTAAGTGATGCAGTGGTAGAAGGTGGTATGCAGGCTTACCCTAGAACGGTAACTTGCTTCTTTTCACTGTAATATTTTTTTGCCTGCTGAACTCATAACGAAATACAATATTTTTCGATCTACATACATATACATAAAGTTCGCGCAACATAGATCAATAAATGAATTCGATATTTTTTCTTATATTAGTCGTTCATTATATCCCACGCGGCCATTTGCGTGCAGCAGCTAGTCTAAACAAAACTACATTTATTATTAGCCAAATGAAATAGCAATAGTTTTAAACAAATTGCGCTAAATACAAAATAAAATGGCGACACTACTTATCTACAAATCTATGGACATCGCGGGTCATCACTCAAAAATGTCAGAACTTAAAGAGCTTGAAAACAATAAAAGGATGTTAATAACGTGTCAGTTTTCGTTACATCGTCTTCCGATAAGATATTTGACCGCAATGGTATTATGCGTTTTCAAAAATGTAAAGAAATACTTGAAAAAATATATATTATATATATATTTATATTAAGTAACTATTATTATTACTTATATTCGTATATTAAGTAACTGTTGTTTTACTTTTTAAAATCAAACTAATCATATTCAGCTCTGCATCGTTCAGAAAATCATCAAAAATAATGATAAAAAAGTACGCGTTGAATTGAGTACCTTTTTTGGAAGTCGGTCAAAAACTCATCGTACGCAGAGAACTCTATAAAATAATTTCTTCTGAAAGTATTTTTCGAGCCGAGAAAAAATTATATTTCGCAATATCCTTTTACGGTTTCTTATAAAACCAACCGGTCTTACCCCGGTGCACCTTATATCTGTAAAGCCGCGTTTAAGTACGACACACTACGATTAGAGTCCGAGTAGGTATCCTTATGCACTCGGCCCAAGAGTACAGTTCGACCAACTTATCTGTTCAGGCGGCAGAAAAAAGAACTACAAAATTCCCTCAAATTGTGACAGTTTGTAGTTTATTTCCTTGACCAATAGCGCCCTCGAGAACTGCACAGTTAAGTTGGTGGTACTATACTCTTATCGTGTCCACGCGGCTTAAATAAGTTGGCATCGTCAGGACCACTATGTCCTAGTTATGAATGAAATTATATTGTTATCATTATCGCCGATGCCAATGGGTTAACATTTAAACAATAGTAGGTACTATGTTGCCATACTTAACGTGAATTATACTTTTATCGAAAATATTTGTGCTAAGGCTACTGGACCTTGACCTACTCCTATATAAAACTATTCACAAGAAACTATACAATTCTACAAGTCGTAACAATTCAGTAATATTGTGATGTAAGTACCTACTTAAAAAATATGACATTTAACGATGCCTGTGATTCTGATACCTTATATATAGTTATCGACTCGATACATGATTTTATGCAACAATTATAAGAATTTTGGTACCATTACAACATAGATAACGAACATAACATATAAAAGTATATAGTCTTTAATTAAACTTATTATAATATAATTAAGAGTTAAAATTATGTAGTCAGCCTAAGTATTTTTACAGGGCAAGAACCATACAAGATATTTGTGACATGTGTTCTTGTTTTGACAACGTTCAAAGAAACAACATATTTTAAGCATATTTTTATCGAACAACTGCTTTTAGATGTTTAATATCCACCATATTTACTATGACTCCTACAAACTTAAGAAATTAAGCTTTGGGAGGAAAATCAAACAAACATAATCGATATAAACTCCGATAACAGTTACTGACTTTACCAAAAAATTGATTTATTTCGTATAATAACTGTTAAATGAATGATGTCTACCTCCATTCCATATACCATGAAGATCTAATCGTTTGAAAGTCTGTAATTTCCAAACCATCCGATCTTAATTTTTTCTGAGATCTTCAACGATAAGGATAAAAGTCGCTAGGGTCAATGAAAAAATTGGTCAGAATATAGGGCACATTCTAAAGGAGCCTTTAATAATAAATATCTATACCTGATGACTCAATCTTTCGAGTGTCTAAAGAACAGTGAAGCCCTATATCAACATGAATACAACACCCTGCATAAACAATAAAACGCTACTCTTTAAATAATTTATCACATGTCATCTAAACTTCTTTGTACTACCTCAATAAATATCACATTTTTATAAATATTTTTTAAATAACAATCACGTCGCGAACCTCAACTTCAAACCAATGAAACTGGCTGATCTGAAAACCACCATCAGTCCAATCATAGTAATTATCTCGTACCAGACAGAACTGGTTTCGATGTCAAGGTATTTTATAAGTACGTCGGGCTTTGCGAAGTGGCAGTAGACATCTTTGCAGTCCAGAGGGCTTCGGTTAAAGCCGAAGATTGTGAGGACCATGGCGACGATGCCGCAGCGGATGAACGATGTCTTCATAATGATGTTCATTAGGAGAGGGATTTGGTGTGCAAAGTCGAAGCCGTAGATTCCGAGGCCCAGGAACGGTGCTATGGCGGCCGGACCGATTGCGCAGCCATTCTGGGAAGATTGTTTTTATTACTGTTAGTATAGACATGAAAGCCTGTCTCACCTATTGGTATAATGTGGTTGAGGATCTTAGAAGGATGCCCTAAAATAGGGTAAATTCTATGAAGTTTACCTGTACACTTTTTACTTCAATTCCTAGTTTTTTTTAATTGACAGTTAAGCCTTTGACCACAATCTCACCTGATGGTAAGTGATGATTGCGGTCGAAGGTGTTAACAGGCTTAACGTAGAATTACTGGCTTTCAAGGACAGCTGCCGGAACACACCGTAAGGTGCTTGGCGACAGATTTTCTACTTGAGGGTGGTCGCTAGGCGCCTGGGCATTCGCGAAATGCCTTTCCACCATGCGGTGAAGCTTAAGCCCGTGGCTGGATTCGAACCACGTACCTGCTGCGCGGCAGTCAATAGCCAATGCCACTGAGCCATCAGTGCTTCACCAAAGGTAGGTACTGTAATTGGAACGTGAGCACGACTGGGCGTATACCATCTTTTGCGCTAGTATACGCTGTTTGATATTATAGGTGAGCAAACAAACGATGAACGAAATAAACTCACTGATAAAATAAACGATCAATTCAAAATTACTCATTCCTTCAGTCGAGAGCAGAAGTACATTTCCCATAATACAAAACATCGTGAAGCTACAGTACGCTATTAGTCAGGCACGCCTGCCATAAAGAACATTATTTTGAATGCAGTGTTCAAATTTCGGACTGCAGCAGGGGCAGGTTTGAGACTGTTCTGCAAACATTCAAACCTACACTAATCTTAGAGCTAATAAGCCATTTCTATAGCCAACGAGCGATACTATCATCCCTTCAATTAGGTAGGCCATACGCCCGGAACTTTCGGACATGCCCGGAAAATTTACAAGGAGCCAATTTTCCGGA
The DNA here is from genome assembly GCA_963890685.1 of Plagodis pulveraria. Taxonomy (NCBI): domain Eukaryota; kingdom Metazoa; phylum Arthropoda; class Insecta; order Lepidoptera; family Geometridae; genus Plagodis; species Plagodis pulveraria. The sequence goes on from OY982965.1 coordinate 10,599,482, forward strand.
ATGCGGCGGGAATTCTAAGGTGTCCGAAATTTTCTCACAAATGCAGGAAGATAAAATTATAAATTAAAAATGTGTTTTAATGTAGTTAATCTAAAGGTAGTTGAGCTTTGAACTATTGTAAGCTATCACAATTATTAAACGTTACAGCCAAATAGATAATTCTGCTTTAGCGCAAACCCTGGGTAAGTGTTTTCACTAGCGTTGTCGCAGTCGGAAAATATAACTTTTATTAGGTTTGGTGTCGCTTCACTGTATGATGAGCAAGCGTGTCTGCAGCAGCTGATTGTATGTGTTCCATGTTTGAAAATTATGATTAATAAACATCAGTGGTTTATCAGTCAGTATCCCGTCTGTAGCCGTCAGTTGCCCGTGGGGTGCTGGGCTAGTCCTCTCCATCTCAACCCATGGGTGTCTAAGAGGCGACTAAGGGTAACACACCAGAAGGTGGGAGGGTAATGGCATGGTAACCCTACCCACAATTTAACACTGCCAACGTCGACACGCTAAAAGAAGCGCCGCATAAAGAACTATGGTGCAGAAAAGTGTTCAAAATCAATAGCGCAAGCAAGTTGAAGACTGGGATCTTAATTATTGATGAGGTATAAAATACTCACCCGTACACTAAACATGGATCCAATCGCCAGCCCCATTCCCTCAGCCGCAAGCGATACAACATTCCCCACAATACAGAACACTGTGAACCTGATCACGGTAAAGGGCACGCCCGCCATAAAGAACACTATGGCGCAGAACACAGTGTTCAAAGTCAATTGCACGGGCAGCTTGGAGACTGTCAAAGCGGCGTAGTACGGCGTCAGACTGTACCAGCGGTTGAAGTGCTCTTTCTTAACTAATTTCACTTCCTGCGGATCTGAAAACAATAATTGCCACTAGTAAAAAAACAATGTACAAAATAAATATTTTGAGTAATAATGTCATGCTTCGTGAGGTGCCGAGCTAGAAATGCAAGAAAAATACCAGAAGGTCGGCTGCAGCTCCTTCTGAAGAACTGCCATCCTAAACTGCGATCCCCACCCTCAAGTAAAAAATCTGTTGCCAAGCACCTCACGGTGTGTTCCGGTAGCTGTCCTTGAGAGCCAGAAATTCTAGGTTAGCCTGGACAAACATCTTCGACCACATCAGCACTTACCATCAGGTGAGATAGTGGTCAAAGACTAGCCTATAATCAATAAAAAAACACAGTTTCGTCATATATAAACACCAAATTGTTAAACTCGTTGAAATTTCTGTGGTTTACCTACCAGTTTTTCGATGTACAATACCTATTTTTTTTTTTTCTCTAAATGTGAAAAGAATAATTCCTATACAAAACTATTTTTCTCAATAATTTTAAATAGACACGTTTTACGGAAAACTGAGAATACAGAAACATACATGTTAGACTCAAACATGCATGGAAAATTTCAACGAGTTCGAACGTTATGTTAAATATGGCGAAACTACGATTGTATGGAAAGCACTATTAAGACACAAGCCTAAGCATACAAACACTTACAAACTAGCACAGGTACCATGATCTGCGTGTAAGCGAAGAATATGACCAGCCCGACGCACAGTTTCAAATGATTGAACATCTGAGTCCCGTCGTTGGCCATGTTGAAGAAACAGATCCCTATTAAAACCCCACACATTATGTGGTGGATTAACTGGATCCAAAGACCTGAAAATAAAAAACGTTAGGTTATTAATAATAACAAATATTTTAAAAGTATTTTAAGAAAACATTTAATTAACTATTTAATAAAACACTTCAAAAATCTTTATAAAAATGATATATATCTAGTGACAATTCCACCTAATTTCCTGTTAAGCCGACGTGACGTCACAAACGCCACGCAGCCAAACCGGAAGAGTATTGGACGCGTTTCGCTTCTAAACGAAGGATCCTCAGGAGTCTTGACTCTACGAGCGCACGATCGAGTCTCGATCGTGCGCTCGTAGAGTCGGAATTGTCACTAGATATATATCATTTTTATAATGATTTTTTTAAGTGTTTTATTAAATAGTTAATTAAAGGTTTTCTTAAAATATTTTTTTAATATTTGTTATTATTAAAAATGTATTTCCGCAAAGTAACGCCTGAATCTATTAATTACGTTAGGTTATAGTTACATATCTACTTCCTTAGATTTAATTTGGTAGCTCGACCGGTAATAAAAACAATGTAGGTAGGTGTATGTACTGACTTCAAGCACTGAATATAATATAACTGGGTGCCCTGCCTTTCCATCCAAAACACATCAATGTAAAGGCTTTGCCTGACGGCTTAAGTACCTAGGTACTTTAAGGATTCACATACAACGGAAAAATCCTCGCGAAGGTTCGAGCACTCTATTGATAACAATGAATAAAGAATTGTATTGTATTGTCTTTAAGTATAAAGTTCAATGCAGGCATCAAAGCTTAAGGTTGAACTGGCCGGTAACTTTTCCATACAAACGCCGTAGGATGATCACTCCCTTATTTGAGGTTTTAGGTCCAGAACTAAGCATGATATCGATTTATCTCTTCATTATCTAGGCTTGTCTTGGCACCGATTTGTAAAAAAAATCTTCACATGATAGTTATAAGCCTCGAAACATCCCTGTAATATCACGAATTTTAGCGCATGTTTAGTCGTAAATAAACTACTTATAGAGCATGAAATCCCTAAATTTATTTACATAGAAGCATAGCTCAGTTCATGATCATTTTAGATAACATTTTGGAAAACAAATACATCCAGTAGTATAATCATAAACATCCTAGAGCCAAAGGTCGGCACACATAGTTTTGCGCGCTAGTTTTTCGTTCAAAATATTGGGCATCTCATGTCAATACTTCCATTCCGCGGTGAGGGAAGCGGGCGGGCGGGTCTCATGCGCAGCACACTAATATATAATTAACAAAACGCACACTACCAAAAGTCACGTGCACCGCTCCGCGATCTTGAACATAATATTATATTGTAGGAATGCCCTGTTGCTTTTTGGTGTGCAAGTATGTATACACTACCAATATGTAGTGCCTATGCCTACTTACGTACTTATATATATATTAGGTCCTTACATATGAAATTGGCGTTTTTCGTACTGGCCACTTTAATCACGAATTTCTCCTCTTTGGTAAGGAATTCCAAATTCAAATTTGTACAGCTATAGACTCATGTATTTGTGCTTCGATGATCGTCATTCATTTGTTTTTTTTCTTCTGTTTTTTTCTGTTTGCGTCACTCATTTTACAAAATGGAAAACCTTAAATATCGCATTATTTACGAGTACGAGTTCCGCCGTGGCACTAGTGCTGCGGAAACAACTCGAAGGGTGAATGATGTGTATGGCGGTCGTGTTGCAAAAGAAAACACAGTTCGTTTTTGGTTCCAACGTTTTCGTTCTGGAAATTTCGACCTGCAGAACAAGCCCCGTGGACGGCCTGAGACTCAAGTTGATAATGAAGAGTTGAAGGCTATTGTGGAAGCGGATCCATCGCAAACCACGTCCGAGTTAGCTGCAGGCTGCGATGTTAGTGATAAAACTGTTTTAATTCACTTGAAGCAAATTGGGAAGATTAAAAAGCTTGAAAGGTGGGTACCTCACGAATTGACTGAAACAAACCGGCAAACGCGCGTCGACTGCTGCGTTACATTACTAAACCGGCACAATAATGAAGGTATTTCAAACCGAATCATTACCTGTGATGAAAAATGGGTTCTTTACGATAATCGGAAGCGCTCAGCGCAATGGTTAGATCCTGGCCAGCCAGCCAAATCCTGCCCCAAGCGAAAATTAACCCCAAAAAAGTTACTTGTAAGCGTTTGGTGGACTAGTGCCGGTATTGTTCATTACAGTTTTTTCAAATCTGGCCAGACTATTACGGCTGATGTCTATTGTCAGGAATTGCAAACCATGATGGAAAAGCTAGCGGCTAAACAACCTAGGCTGGTCAATCGCTCCACGCCACTGCTGCTTCACGACAACGCTAGACCACACACTGCGCTACAGACGGCTACTAAATTAGAAGAGCTTCAATTGGAAAGTCTAAGACATCCTCCGTACTCCCCGGACCTTGCTCCAACAGATTACCATTTTTTTCGAAATTTGGATAACTTCTTGCAAGGGAAAAAATTCAACTCCGATGGGGCAGTCCAAATCGCCTTCAAAGATTTTATTGATTCCCGTCCGACTGGTTTTTTTAGTAAAGGGATCAATGAACTACCTATGAGATGGCAAAAGTGCATAGAAAATAATGGTTCATACTTTGATTAATTAAATATATTATATTAAAAAATATTCGACTTTTTGTTCCTCCCATACAAAACGCCAATTTCATAATATGTAAGGACCTAATATATATATATATTTACATATGTTGGGAGTTGGGGACCGGATTTTCTTTCGCATTTGATTAGTTTGTTCGTGATAGTAAGTGTCGGACGCCATAATCCATATAGATAGGTAGGTACTTGGGTAATATAAATACGTAACTATGTCTAGGTATATATATATATATATTTACATATGTTGGGAGTTGGGGACCGGATTTTCTTTCGCATTTGATTAGTTTGTTCGTGATAGTAAGTGTCGGACGCCATAATCCATATAGATAGGTAGGTACTTGGGTAATATAAATACGTAACTATGTCTAGGTACTCACCTACTCTCACCTAAGTTAGTACCTTGTAGGTATTAGTCAATACGCAGGTCATGATAGCTATGGTGAGTACCTTTTTTTTTTTTTTTATGGATTGTGACGGAACAAGCCCGAGTCCCACCTGATGTTAAGTGGACTAACCTCTGCCTATAACAGACGCATTTCGTCAGCGACGAATTATCTAAGGTCGCTAGCCAGGCGGGCATTCACAAAATGCCCTTCCACCATGCGGTGAAGCTCAAGCTCTGGGCGGGATTCGAACCATGGACCTAATCATTTTAGCAACACTTAGACAATATAAAAAGCTGCATTTGGTTAGATATGGTATGGACGTAGGTAGTCCTCATTATTTTTAGAATATAGTCTAAGCAGTAATATATCTTCGAGAAAGTACCTACCTAACACAACGTAGTAAAGGGTTAGAATTAGAAGCTCAATGGAAGATACCTACCTATCTACGATATAATTATCATTTATCATATAGGCCTGCCTAGGCACAGGCACGCAACTGTCAGCGATGTCAAATCGACATTCGCGGGCGCGCATTACATTGCATACCTATCTACATAGCTATAAGATCACAACAAATAATAAAGTTAGTACTATGTATCTACCTACGTAAATTAGTAGAATAAGTATGTATATTTGTAGTAGGTACTTATACCTAAGGTAGTACGAAAGTTTATATGGTAAACTTAGCGATGATTGTAGGCACTTACCTAATCAAAAATAACCTATGATTAGTTATTGATTTTTATTGGAAATAATTTAAATCAGTTAAGGGTAGGTAGAGAATTTTTATTCCAAATGTGTTCTACCAGGATTGGTAGATCCATGATGCCATCGTACATTACCGCTTAGAGACAGATTTTGAAATCGGTACGACACACTCTCATCTCAAAGCTCGCTAGCCGGGCGAGCATTCGCAAAACAACCTTCCACCATGCGGTGAAGTTCATGCCCGCGGCGGGATTCGACCCATAGACCTGTTGCGCGGCAGTCCATTGCTAAGAGCCATCACTGCTTCCCGTTAAGTGTTTAGTGACAGAATTTCTACTTGAGGGTGGTAGCTAGCCAAGCGAGCATTCGCAAAATGCCTTTCTACCAAGCGGTGAATTTCAAGCCCGCGGCGGGATTCGAACCATAGACCTGCTGCGTGGCAGTCCAAACCTAATGCCACTGAGCCATCACTGCTTCCCGTTAGGTGCTTTCTGACAGATTTTCTACTTGAGGGTGGTAGCTATCCAGGCGAGCATTCGCAAAATGCTCTTCACCAACGCGGGGAAGCTCAATATCGCGGCTGGATTCGAACCATGGACCTGCTGCGCGGCAGTCACTAGCTAATGCCACTGGCCCATCACTGCTTCCCGTTAGGCGCTTACTGACAGATTTTCTGCTTGAGGATTGTGGCTAGCCAGGCGAACATTCGCAAAATGCCCTATGCCCTTCCACCAAGCGGTGAAGCTCGAGCCCGCAGCGGGATTCGAACCATAAACATGCTGCGAGGCAGTCCATAGCTAATGCCACTGAGTTCACGTTAGTTGCATGGTGACAGATTTTCTACTTGGGTAGCTATCCCGGCGAGCATTCGCAAAATGCTCTTTTCTTATGCCTGATAGGTTAGCCTTTGACCACTATCTCACCTGATGGTAAGTGATGATGTGGTCGAAGATGTTGTTCAGGCTAACCTAGAAGTACTGGCTCTCAAGGACAGCTGCCGGAACACACCGTTAGGTGCTTGGTGACAGATTTTCTACTTGAGGGTGGTAGCTATACAGGCGGGCATTCGCAAAATGCCCTACCACCATGCTATAACGACTGCCATCCTAAGACCACAACCGGGACCAACGGCTTAACGTGCCCTCCGAAGCACGGAAGCGCTCAGTAGTATTGTCCTAGCGGTCACCCATCCAACTCATGCCCGCGCGCGACGGTGCTGATCGGTTGAGAACAGCTAAGTAAACTTCGCTACGAACTCTCCACCACGCGGTGAAGCTCAATATCGCGGCGGGATTCAAACTATGGACCTGCTGCGCAGCAGTCCATAACCAATGCCACTGAGCCATCACTGCTTCCCTTTAGGTGCTTGGCGACCGATTTTTTACTTGAGGGTAGTAGCTATCCAGGCGGGCATACGTAAAATGCTCTTCTACCACGCGGTGAAGATTAAGCCCGCGACGGGATTCGAACCATGGACCTGCTGCGCGGAAGTCCATAACCTATGCCACTGAGCCGTCACTGCTTTACAAAATATGTTGTAGTAAAAGCAGTAACTTGCTAATTATGTAATAAATAATTATTGTAGGTAAATATTTACTACATCAATATGAAAAGAACAAACTAATACATTTACTATGTACCTACAAATCATTGTACCTACTTACTAAATATTTACCTACTATAGGTGAAATAACATCAGTATGTTATTATAAAACGAACGAAAATTATAACAACAGGTACCTACTGTCCGAACCAAGATGTATTCCTCTGTGAATATATAATATTATTTTATAAGAAATACCTACACACGTCGTGACGTAGCTTGAGACACTATCTCCGTCCGTCGCGCGTCGTCAAACATCGTAATTCGTTCGGCATGGTTCGGCTTTAATTGATATATCGCAAACAAGTGTGCGTAATTAGTGTAGATGCAATACGGGTGTGTGATGCGCGATCACTATCTTCGTACTACTCATCACGGAGTCTTACCCTTTCCCACAAAGGTATAGGTGAAATAGCATGCTTTGTGGCCTCGCCCGCTGATAAGTTCGAGCCGTCGGCAAGTGCATCCTTAAGTATCCTCGTGTTAGCCTCGAACATTATGTTGATCCTCCAAGGTGCACTGTTATTTAATGCGTACTTTTGCTCTCGTTGTGAATAGGCGGGCAAGAAGATGCTCGAGCGTGCGCGAGGATTTTTCCGTCTGGTGTGGATGTGGATGTGGATGACACTAACAATGAAACTTTGTACCATCGAGGACCGTATGGTTTAATAGTAGATCAATCGTTTCTAAAATAGATTATATGAGATCTTTGACTTTGTAAGTCAAAGATCTCATATAATCTATTTTAGATGACAGCTGTCAAAGTTAAAAGTTCTTTATGTCTGAAACTATTGATCCTAGAATAACAATTTCATTACAATTAGATCTCGGTAACATCTATCACTTTGGAATAAAACTATTGGGAATCAATAGTTTCCGAGATAAAGTACATTTAAATTGGATAGCTGATATCCGAGAAAAATATCGTCAAGAGATCTATCAAATTTTTAAATTTCTAGTATTTTTCATCTGGTATCAATATTTTTTGCGATTAATCCCTTTTTAGTTTTATTTCTCAGTAAATTGAAGGCAGGACGAATTATTCAACGCCCGTCAAAATGACGGATTGGTAAGTCGGTCGAAGATGGTATACAGGCTTAGAATGGGTACGGGCTCTAAAGGGCTGCTGCCGGAATACACCATTAGATGCTAGGCAAAAGATTTTCTCCTCAGGCAGACTGGCATTCGCAAAAGGCCCTTGAAGGATACAAATGTATTCAAACTCTTATGGTTCTCTTAGTTCATAATTGTGGATCCTAGAATTTTAGTATGTTTCATCATTACTTTTAAATTGTTGATTATATTAACATTTTGGAGGAATTTCATAAATACTAGAATATATGAATACCTAACTAGATGGATAGTCTCGTTCCCAAAATTGTAACTTCAAAGCTACGTGCCTATTCAATTGAGCACATCATAAAGGCACTTGCTTGAATTTTACGACCCTGTTACATAGGTATCTACTTATGATACTACTTTTTTTTTTTTTTTTAATTTATTTTTGTATGGGCTTTGTCGCTAAGCGACCACATCGCCCAGTGAAGCTAAAATACAAACTTACCAACTAATTATTGTAAAGCTAACTCTGCTAATCTATACATTTGAACTGCACGGTCTGACATGGATGATACTACTTGAGTCTTACCTTGTCTATTTCTCGATATTTGCTTTATCATTCTGAACAGTAATATCGTGAATTGTTCACAAAATGTTGTAGGATATCGACACGAATCCGCCGAAACTTGTACTTTCATCCACGCCAGTGAGGAATTCATTTGTGAGACTTGACTTGAAAGCGAGCTTAGTGATACACTAGATTCCTTATACTGTGGTACTTTATATGTGCATTTCTCGTTTGAAAGCATGATTTCCGTCTCAATGTCGTTGTCTTCTACTTGGTAGCAGATTTTAAGCTGCATGTTGTTTACTGGTTCGTTTGCTACTGTGTCCAATTTGGCGGATTTGTAGAGCTTTCCGTTTAGGATTTCGTTTGATAGGATAGTGATGTTTTCCGGGTCTTCCGTTAGTTCTATAACTGGAAACAAAGTTTTCATGTTAATATACACTTACTTATTATATATTCTTATAGGTATCGTAGTGAGTGAGTAGCTCAAATTCATCTTTTCTTTCATGTTGTTTGACAGGGAAGGAGCGGCATCTCCAGCCAAAGTGAATTTAACTACAAACATAAACAATAGAAACGAAAGGATGATTTTGGGCGATGCCTCCCTCAATTGGCAGATCATGTCCTAGCTTTAGGGGCAGATAGTCGCGGGTTCGAATCCCGCTCGTGATTCAAAGTTGTCCTTTCGTTGTTATTTTGTAAGCTTCGCTTAGCAGGCCTTAATGCAAAAATTACAATGTAAGAATGTATGTAAGTAGATTAGTTTGCATCGTTTATACATTATTAGTTAGGTTGTTTTTCAACAACTGGAACTGGAACTTCCACCTTTGAACAAGATCTCCACTCTTTGGGAGATTCGTCATAATCCCCACGTTTATCAGGCGTTTTGGGGATCGGATTTTTTCAGAAGCCGCTGCTTCTCATCTTCTGGTATTTTTCCCTTAGTCGCATCTCAAGACGCCCACGGGAAGAAATGGGGAGTGACTAACCTGGCATACCCATAGGCTTCTAGGTTAGCCTGAACAACATCTTCGACCACATCATCACTTACCATCAGGTGAGATAGTGGTCAAAGGCATAAAAAAAAACCCACGGGATTAAAGAGTATAAGATAGAAACCTATGGGAACTACTCTAACCAGTAAAAGTTAATTACTCTTCACACAAAATTTGTTTTGACCTCTTAGCATCATGAAGCAGAGATGGCTCACTGGCGAATGCCCGCCTGGCTAGCGACCACCCTCGGGTTCGCACCTATCGCTGTCTTCCGGCAGCTGTCCTTGAGAGCCAGTAGGTAATTCTAGGTTTAGCCTATTAACACCTTCGACCACATTATCACTTACCATCAGGTTAGATTGTGGTCAAAAGGCTTACCTAACAGAAATAAAAAAAAACTGAGGATGATAACGCCCATTTCTATAGTTATAATTTTTAACGATTGTTATGGGTAACGCAAAACTTAGACTTAAAGAGTCTTAAACTAACATCCTACTGAACCAAAACTTAACTAAAATCTTAGATGATAAAAGAGTAGATAATACGCTCATAAATCTACAGAAAGTAGGTATCTATATACAGTAGGTACTGTGTATACTCTCTGTAGAATTAACAGGTATTTATGGTTTTTTGGCATGTACTTAATTTAACAAAAATTTTAGTTGGGGATATGGGGAAGAATCAGTTTATTCATAAAACACGTGTTTCTAACGTTAAATCGATTGAATTCATAAAAAAAATGCTAACCAAAAAATGGAACCAACTTCAACACTCAAATGTGTGAAATAACTCGTTGAAGGCGGTACCATAATGGTTCAAAAGTACCTATTATCACAATATTTTTTATATAAACATGTTTTTTCACCCTTTATAGTGACCCTTACTACAGGGATCGATTGTCATTCACTGTCAATGACTATAGCATCAAGGTAGAAAATAATTTTCAGTTATTGGAGTGTAACTCAAAAACGGCTTAACCGATTTTGATGAAATTTAAATGGGACCACACGGCAAGCATCAACTTTCAAATAAAAAGAACCACCAAAATTGGTTCTCCCAGGCAAATGTTATGATATATGAGGTAACAAACATAAATATGCATAATCGTACATACTACTCACAAAATCGTTTTATTTCGGAGGAATAGTGATAAAACCAAATGGCGTCAAAGTCGCCAAAGTTTTGTCCCCATGCGTTATTAAATAACTATCGTCATAAATCCTAATATTTGTTATATTTAAATTGACTTGGTTTTGAAACATAAGTCGTAGTGATAACCGCTATTTCCGGTTATTTGTTAAACCTCTATGATCAAGTTAGACCGGAAAAATAAAACTAGATCAGTGTGCGTCAGATCAGGCCCCCTTGTAGGTAATCTGTGATCAGATATTCAGATTCCGATATTAGCAATCATTTCTGGTTTGACTGGTTTAATTTTTTGGGGTCTGTAATAAAATTAAACCCTTCTTATTCTTATTCTATTTGGGGGCGATATGTCCTACACGTATGTCCCGCGTGAGGTGTTTTGTGCATTTCCCAAGACTCCATTATTTCCCTACTGCTCTTGTAATTTGCATCAAATGTAGCTTTTGTTGTTGTTCAAGGTGTTTTCCCTACAAACGCTTACTGTCCAGCCAAATGACCAGATATTTAACCTCCTTACTTAGAATGTCAATTTTGTTCCAAACAGTGTAAGAAGGTTAAAATTTACTAACTTTTTTTTTTCGGGTAAACATGACTATTTCTGTTTTCTGTGGGTTCACAGATAGGCTGTGGCGTTGGCACCATTCCTCGACTATGCGAAAAGCCTTCTGCATTTTTTCGCATAGGGTCGCCTCAAACAGCCCAGAGACCATAATAACTAGGTAACATCTGCGTATCCTACAGTGACCAAGCAATTCTTGTTCAGGACTACCCATAGCAGAGGTAACAAAACTCCTCCTTGTGGGCAGCCTCTCATAACACGACAACGGGTTGTCCCATAGGTTTCGATTCTCACTGCTCTCTTAAAGCACGTTGGTCACAAAAGTATTCACTCATCAACACTCCTATTTCTTATTGAAACTGGAAATGGAACCCTTATTTTTAGTTTCGACGTACCCGCCTGTCTATCCGTCTGCAGGTCGCGCTCATTTTGTTTAAAGACTTTTAAATCCATATAGTAAAGTTAAATAATGTTTTGTTTAGAGAGTACAAGGATGTTGTTTGCCGCTGTCGGCTGAACAACTCCACCGGTCTTTGGGGTGAGAGAAGGCCTTCTTATAACTCAGGAGTACAATTGAATTTGGTACACTAAGTTACAACTGTAACTGATACCGGGAAAATATTGTAGTTAAAAACATATTTGAGTTAGCTCAATCAACCCAATTCTCTACTTACCTATTTAGAACTCTTTTTAATGTCCCGTTTTGTTTCTTAAATATTATAGTCGTATGTGGCCATTTTTTATTTCATATCTTGCGTGTTTTTTGTGTGCGTCTGGATTTTTTATTTTATATTATAGCATTTCCAGAAATCTTAGATTGTAAACTAACGGAGTGACATTCTTTTGGTCTTCTGCTGTTAAACATTTAAATATTACCTTACATTACTTTGTTTCATTAGCCTGTATTAGTAGAAATTGGCTAGGTATATCGAGCTCTCTCAGCAATACGTGTGAATTGGAACAAAAGGGTGTATTCGTTGTCATTTTACTTTTTCATCTCACACACAAAACATAATAAAAAATAGATACTAAATCCGATTTCCTCTCGTTAATATTATAAGTTATTGATTTCTTCCCAACACAGTCCTACGTCCCAGAATATACAATATTTAAAACTCTTAATAGCTATAACTACCATAGATACTTCATAGTCCTCCGCCATAGCCGATCCGATCGTTGGCGAAAAGTAATTCGGCATAATTAGACTAAAAACAAGCAGTGACGTATTTAAAAAATAATTAAAATTAATTCTTTTCAACCGTCAAAAGCAAAACTATGAAGCAACCTTTAAAATACAGAAAAAGGTCAAAGATAACACTTAAAATATTAAAACACATACATATATACACCTCTTTTTTTCTCACTTATACACACCACACTCAATCACTTACACTCCAAACATACCTAGTCATCAGGTATATAATTCATCACTACCCAATAACGAAAAACTATTTTTCATATGTATCGATTGTTTGTTCAAGCTGTTTCTGTTTTATTTTATATTGGTAAGCTACACAGCACAGCTCTTTTTTTTATTGTTTAAACCTATATAGGTATATCGGCTAACATCTGCCCGAGTAGATTATGCTGAAAAACAGCGCAGCTTTTCTTTTTTTCCTGTGAAAAGGGACTCAAGGTGCACAAACTGAGCATAACCCTGTTGCCCATAATTAAATTATATAGTTTTTTTAAGGATTATTTAGTGTAAATTTGGTGAAGGCAATAAATTGATTTTTTATTTATTTATAAGGTTGGACACCTCAAAACTTCTAGGGAACGATTTCCTGATTTTGGTCAAGTTGTAGGTGAACTCTTTTTCAGAAGAGATTTTAAAGGAAATTATGTGGATTCAGAAAAAAGTATTATGTACGGACGTCTTGGCAGCAAATCCGCAGAAAGAGATTTTCATAACTGCTTGATTATTTGGTAAAAAAAATCTAAAGAGCTGGTGCTTTTTTTGGAACTCCTCAACGATACTGAATATTCACGTCTAACTATCGCCATAATTTGAGCAATGTTGAAAATTTTAAAATAGGATGATTGCATCCTCGAGAAAAGTATTATTTTCTCTAATTTCAGCGCATTTCAGACAACAAAAGTCGTAGACACCACGTGCAGCGCGCATTGAGATTGAACTTTATTTATTTCCGAATTTGTTTTGTTTTCGTTACATACAAGCTCCTAATTTAACTTCATCGCCCGCTTAATTGTTCGAAGCCAGTTTAGAGCTGGATATTTTTTTGCAACACAATAAACAATATTTAGGTAGGTATACTTATGTAGGTACTCAGGTAACAATAATAAACTTAACGATAGAAGCAATTCAAATTGATTTGATATGAATTTGACATTGATTTAATTTTTTTACTTAATTACCATTTGTTATTTTGTTTTTAATTTAATTTGATTGTAGTTATTATAGGTTTTTTGTTACGATTATCAATTTGACTTACACTATTGCATTAGAAAATTCCTGTAAAGATAGTTGTAATTGTATTTTGAATAAATAAACAAATTCATCTTCAAAGTGCAAAAACCGTTTTTACGAAACCAAAAATTCATGTAAAATTTAGTTTTTGTAAATACTACCTAGGTACCTCAATTATGAATTCATGTTTAAATTTACCGAAAGCTAAGTAGTTATGAGGAAGCAAAGAAAGAAAGAAATTTGACATGCTGTTAAATGTGGATATGTTTCACACAAATTTAGTCATGTACCAAACTTCGTGCTCTGTTTAGAGAGCACATCAGCTTAGAAGCTGATGTAAAAAGCCCTCAATAGAATAGAATAATCGATTTTTAGTATTGTCATTCAAGTGTTACATATATGTGGATTTTAGAGTGAATAGAATAAGAACCACCATAGATTAGAGAATTTTACTTTAAAGAATTCTTATAGGTATCGATTAGAATCGACACCTATACCTACTTACCTATAGGGGTTCGTAGAACCGTAAAAACTTGATATATTATTCATTGAAATAGGTAAGTTCTTATATATTGCAATATACCTTAATATATAGGTATGTTCAAGCAAGTTTGTAGCAAAAACTCGATTTTTGCACGTATCGATCAATCATTGTTTCCGGATTTTGGCAAGGTCAAAGATGCCTCTGAGGAGTGAGGTTGGAGATGCAAATATCTAATGAATATTATCTTCAGGTCAACTTTGTGAACTCCTTACAGGAAATTAGTTAAATAAGTAGAATATATAAATAAATACCTACTAACTGGTTTTTGGTACTTATGACACCATCAATCGCTCAATACTTTAATTAAGAATGCGAAAGTGTGTATAGGTATAAGTACCTATGTAATAATGTGTTTGTCTTCTCTATTCGCGTTGCCGCAGCGACTGAATTTATTTGGATAAAATTTGGTATTTTTTTTTTACTCAAGATTGGTTATCCTTTTATTAAGTAACATACCGTAGGTACGCCCTACGACAATGCGGTAGAAAGATGTTAAGACAGACATAATTTGAAAGGGAACTAGCTCTAAAGGACAGTTGCAGAAACACACGATTAGGTAGATAAGTACTTGGTGACAGACCTTTACGGGGCTAGCCATTCATTAAACAAAATTCCACCACCATGGTACACACACAGGTACATTATTATGACAGACTTAATGGATCTCAAACACCTTACGAAATCGAATGCGACCAACGATTTCGTTGAAAACTGTAAAGTACAAAATGACAATACAAGCTAATCAAAAACATGAAATTATTAATTGACTACGCGAAAATGGAAAAAATGTGGACGATTCCAAAATATAATTGTTATACTTATATTAAAAACATGGTCCATAGTTTGCCCTGCATCGCCGGGTTGAGCTTCGCCGTATGTTGGAAGGGCATTTTGCGAATGCTCGCCTGGCTAGCTACTACTCTCAAGTAGAAAATCTGCCGCGAAGCACCTAATAGTGTGTTCCGGCAGCAGTCATTGAGAACAACTAAAAATGCAGGCACGTGAGACTTAGCAGTTGTGTATCTCAGGGTGACGGACGCAGTGCAATTCGCCACTAGTGAAATGCATCTTATAGGAAGACTGCTTAAAATCATGTGAGCCTCGTGCTTGAAGCGTCATACGAGTATTCCCGTAAAAAATAAGTTGCCGTTTATTTACCGAAATTAAGAGCCAGTAGTTGCCCAACACTATTTTTTTTTATTTTTATGCCTGAGCCTTTGACCACTATCTCACCTGATGGTAAGTGATGATGTGGTCGAAGATGTTGTTCAGGATAACCTAGAATTACTGGCTCTCAAGGACAGCTGCCGGAACACACCGGTACGTGCTTGGCGACAGATTTTCTACTTGGTGGTGGTAGCTAGCCAGGCGGGCATTCGCAAAATGCCCTACCACCACGCTATAACGACTGCCATCCTAAGACAACCGGGACCGACGGCTTAACGTGCCCTCCGAAGCACGGAAACGCTCAGTAGTAATGTCACTAACGGTCACCCATCCAGCTCATGACCGCGGGCGACGTTGCTTAACTTTGCTGATCGGTTGAGAACAGCTAAGTAAACTTCGCTACGAGCGCTTCAAAACTACTAACAAAGTAGCAGACCGTATTATTAAGAGATGATAATTTTTTTGCTGTATTGAGTCATAGCATCAGTATGTTAGCAATTTTGCCTATTCGCATCGGTCGCAGATGTTGTAGACGCTGCCATGTGAATGCCTGGGTTTCTGCTGTGGATTTCAACTATTGCAACATCAACCATATGTTCGAACCTAACCCCGAGCATTTTCATCTTTTTGCGCTTATGTGAAAAAGCACTACAGTGGTTTTAAATTCAATAAAGACGGTGAATGGGTGCTGTAATCTTTTTTCTATAACCAGGATTGAGCCTTTTATGCTAAAGAGAATTGATTACTTCTAATACGTTAGTTCCTTCTCCAGTATCAGCAGTAAGTATACGAATTATTGTTATCTTAGGCTTTTAGTCGACCAACACTGATAAACCCCTAGGTGAATAATAGTAGCAAATAAACTTAAATTACTTACTATAATCCGCAGGATTATGATGTCTGGGACACGGAAACCCAACGCTTTGCAGAAATGGCACCATTGCGGAAGTCTCCCCTTGGTATATGCATCTTCCGTCTGCTATCACGTACACCTGGAATTAATCATATAAAACTACTTCAGTAACTAATATGTAAGTTTTGTGAGAAGTAGGTACCGGCAAAATAAGTATACATGTTTAATTTATCTTTTCGTAAAAGGAAACTTAAGTAAATTTATGCGTCATACAAATGTGCATGCCACAAGTCACGTTATAATAGGGCGATACTGAGCATTAATCACATTATGTAGGCTACAAATAACTACCTAGTTAGATTACACTGTCATATCTTGTACAACATACAGACATAGTCGGTTTTAGATAAACCACAATGACGTTATGTTAGTCCTTACGTTTTAAATATCACTACACTACAAATATAATCTGTTTTAAAAAGTTTTTCAATCAAAATCATATCTTTACATAAGTTGATTATATTTTTTAGTTGGAATAAAGAAACTCCCAGATATATACATGGATCTTCAAAACATTACACTTTTGGGCGGTCGTGTAATAGCAGACAAACTTCGCCACATCCAGTTTCCAAGCCATGGTAACCAATATTTTTTCCATACACCAAAGTCCTCAATGTAGGTACCTGTATACATAAAGTACAGAACATATTCGTGGTTCCTTTATGGTATCTCTCTATAAACTTGGTATGGAAATAAAACTGTTTTTTTTGTTATATGAAGTGATGAGACAGACAACCCATCTAATGGTAAGCGGTCACGCCTGTTCATTATAAATGCAATGTAATGCACCATCCTCTTTATACTCTGCACAGCGCACGGCGCTCCGAGACGATATTTTTTTAAATTATTTTATTTATGCCTTATAGGTTAGCCTTTGACCACTATCTCACCTGATGGTAAGTGATGATGTGGTCGGAGATGTTGTTCAGGCTAACCTAGAAGTACTGGCTCTCAAGGACAGCTGTCGGAACACACCGTAAGGTGCTTGGCGACAGATTTTCTACTTGAGGGTGGTAGCTAGCCAGGCGGGCATTCGCAAAATGCCCTACCACCATGCTATAACGACTGCCATCCGAAGACGACAACCGGGACCGACGGCTTAACGTGCCCTCCGAAGCACGGAAACGCTCAGTAGTAATGTCACTAGCGGACACCCATCCAACTCATGACCGCGCGCGACGTTGCTTGACTTTGCTGATCGGTTGAGAACACTTAAGTAAACTTCGCTACGAGCGCTTCAAATTATGTATAAGGTATTATGTATCTTCTTCTTTTAATTTGTATTTTTTGGTTTTATATTTTTGGACAATAGTATTAGTGAAAAAGAAAGTGACTGTTTAATTTACTGTCACCCTGATCCATGGACATATTAACTTCTATATAGACATTATTAGGAAGAAAAACTAAACAGTGTAACAAATAAAGTATACCTAAAGTGCACAATTTCAGGCACAGACTTGAACTCTCTACAGTTTTCCATACTAAGAAAAAGTCTAAATCTATTGAGTATTGTTTCTAGTCTTTATATGCTGCGAGTTTTCACCGAGGAAATTAACGATTTCCCCAATAAGTACTTATTACTAGCGCCCCCAGGGGAAACTTTAAGAACTAACTAACTTAGAGACGAATCCGAAGGAGTTTGATATGTGATAACGTAAAAATAACATTCAACTAGGTGCCTATTCACTAGACTACATATGAATTACATATGTTATGACTACATATGTTGCAATAAACTATTGAGTATAGCGCCGTCGCGTCGCTTAGTCACAACTAACCTTCTACGATCATTTTTACTGTAGTAGAATTCTGATAGTGAAATTACAATGAATTGATAAATAATTCAACAAAATGGTGGACTTCATCCAATGACACCATTATTCTGAATTCATTTGCTTAATCATTTGATTTGTATTCTCTTTGTATTTTCCAAATAAGGTAAACCATACACTCGTCCACAATTCAATTAAAACTGTTATTCTGTAAACAGTTTTAATTGAATTGTGCTAATTCTGTAAACAGAATAACAGTTTTAATTGAATTGTGGACGAGCAAAAATCCATTGGGTAAAAGCAAGACTATAAAGTAGGTAGGTACCTACTTAAATATCTGGGTCTTTTATCTGCTCAACCCCGGAAATATAAAGGGAAGAGTAGATGCAACGCAGCACCTGTGTCCGTATTATCCCGTATATAAATAAAGTACTTATGTACCTACCTATTGAAACACTATAACCTATATCACAGATAATATTAGAAAATTGTCTGCAATGTGAAGTAATGTGACCGGCTTCGAAAGACATTCTCCACCCTTAAGTAGAAAATCTGTCGCCAAGCACCTAATCTGGTCCGGCAGCAGCTCTTGATAGTCAGTAAAATAACAAACAAGCACATTTTTTGTATGCATGTATGCCCCCCCTCCCCAACGTGGGACTCAACTGCATGGCTCAGGGTGACGGGCGCAATGCAATGCAATTCGTCACTTGTGACGAAATAGACCCGAGACACATAATTTGACCTTCGAAAAAGAGAAGCTTAATAAATGTGACCCATGCACACGTTTCATACGCAGGACGAAACAGTCTTTAAAAATGTCTGACAGAGGGCGTAGGCAGTCCTACGACGAGACCTCGTTTTGAATGCGTGTGAACCGAACGAAACAAAAATGCGCCATATTTAAATAACCTGATCGATTTTTTAAAAACATTGATAATAAAGTAAACTTTTCATACATGGAAATTTCTTTCAGTTTCTTCACACCTTTGCTAGGTTTGCTTTGCCTATTGATTAGGAATAAAACTCGTATTAATATGTATGGACCCAAAACTTGTAAAAGCGATGTTTAAGAGCTGTATTAATAATGTTTTTTTAATAAGAGAAATATATGGGATCGTGTTATCGGATCAGACATCGTATAATGTGTATATTTAATTCATATTTATAAGGCGAACATTCTTTATAAAAAAAAACATGTTTAAAATTAGCCTTTTGAGACTCACTTCACCAAACACACTTACTAATTAAACTTAGATCTAGTCTGATATTAAGTTCTTTATCGGGAGTATAAGCTCGGCATGGTTGCAAACCTTGGGTAAACACGTTCTACTAACTTACTCATAAGCAAACGAATACTTTCCGCCTTAGAGAGCCTCCCGGGCGTAAATACCCACATGCCATCTCCCGCTCTAGCGAAATGAAATTTAACTAGGTACTGCCCGCAATTTGAGTTAATACGCTAATAGCTTTTCGAGCAAGAGTAGGTAATAAAAACATTTTCATGCATGAAATTAAATGCTCATCAAGTCATAAGCTTAAACAAAGCAATCAAATCTTTTTGCTAGCATTAATGATGTTGAAAAAAAGTCACGTCCTAACATCAGGTGTAGGTAGTTATCTACACTACCCGTGTAGAGTTTTTTTGTACTTAATCGAAATTTGGAGACTACAGCGAACTAGTTATGACGGAGGAATTTTAATGGACCATATAAATCCGGCTAAATGCTATTCGGGCTCGTGAACTGAGGGTTCCATACCATATACCAATAAAAATACAAGGTTATTAGAAAAATGCTAACAACTTATGTTTGTCTAATCAACCCTTTAGGTTTTGTGTAAAATCTTAGAACTAAAGTTATTTGTTGTGTTAAACGGAGGCAGCCTACGAGATATTGTTAGAGTTTTTCCAATAACCCTGTATTTCTAATTTACCAAAAACTTCTTCTTAGTCGGCATCTTTATTGTTAAAGGTCGTGTCTAGTACACATTATAGTGTTGATCGCTCGATGTGCTTCTCATCCACTTCTCTTTCCTCTCTTCCACGTGCTTCTGTCTTCGGCGATCTTAACAGCTTTTGGAATTGACTGGGCAGAGAACATCCTAATTAGTTCTAACCAAGCAACGGGTAGGTAGGTGAACGACCGCGTGGTCTTTTCTTGTCGACCTTAACAACTACCATCAGCTTCTCCAGGTTGTCCGGGTTGAGAGCGACGTGCCCGAAATATTTTGATATTCGATGGTAGCAGACAGTGGTGACCATGTAGTTATTCCGAGCTCCTTGAGAATGGACACGTTGGTTTGGCGTGCATACGTACATTTCGAAAGCGATTTTAATTCTTTATATTTCAATCTTTCTATCTGCGTTATCGTCCAGGATTCAGCGCCATAGATGAAAATTGAGAAAACTAACGTTCGCACCAGTCTGACTTTAGTTTTGCGGGATATGTTTCGGTATTTGCATATCCTAGTAAGTTAAATCATCATCGATATATATTTGAACCTAGTCTTCTACTGTATCATCCCCCGCTGCCACTGTCGTTGTTATAAAGAGAGGCCTTAGTCCAGGTAAATAAACTGATCAACAAATTCTAGGCTCCTGAGATCATTGGAGCGAATTAGCGTACCAGGTCTGTCTTTTACTAGCACGTTGGTCTTGACCTTACTTATGTTGAGGTCAACTAAATTAATAATATCTGAATGACAATAAATATTTTAAAATTATATTAAGAATATATTACATTAATATTTTAATAAAACACTTACAAAATATAAAAAATATTTATTTAGTGACAATTCCGCCTAATTTTCCTGCTAAGCGACGTGACGTCACAAACGCCACGCAGCCAAATCGGAAGAATGTTCGACGCCTATCGCTTCTATACGAAGCATGCTCAGGAGTTCTTGAATCATTGTGCGCTCGCAGTTGTTTTATTAAAGTATTATTTTAATGTTTTCTGAAAATATTTTTTCAATACCTATCTGTTATCATTAATTATGGATTTCCGCAAAGTTCTTTCTCTATGCTACGACTTAGATGCAAAAACCTTATAGATAGGGATTACGCGAACTTTTTCAATTCCGTAGAGTCATCTTTAGAAGACAATAACATCAAACACTTTTGGCGATATGTTCAAAGCAAAAAACGCACTGATTCCATTCCCCCTAACGATGAAATATGGTGATTTAATTTCATCGAATCAGAGAGAAATTTGTGAACTGTTCTCTTATTATTTTTGCTGTGTTTGAACGCACTGATACTTCTATTTGTGATAAAGCAATATCAATGAGTCATACGACAAATGTATTGAGCACAGTCGCGATAACACGTGGAGGCATTCTTCGCAAAATTGCTAAGCTTGATATTAACAAGGGAACCAGTCCAGACGAAATACCTTTTTTTTATGTTATTGTGACGGAACAAGCTCGAGGCCCACCTGATGTTAATCGGATTAACCTCTGCCTATAACAGATACATTTCGTCACAAGTAACGAATTGCACTGTGCCCGTAACCTTGAGACATAGATGTTAAGTCTCATGTGCCTGTAATTTCACTGGCTCTCAAGGACTGCTGCCGGAACACACTGTTAGGTGCTTGGCGACAGATTTTATACTTGAGGGTGGTTGCTAGCCAGGCGAGCATTCGCAAAAAGCCCTTCCACTATGCGATGAAGCTCAAGCCCGCGGCGGGATTCGAACCATGGACCTGCTGCGCGGCAGTCCATAGCCAATGCCACTGAGCCATCACTGCTTCAACTACCTCCTCTAGTTATCAAAAAATGTGGGAAAGTACTATGTACACTTCTTCTTAAGATATTTAACTCATCACTACAAAGAGGTACTTTCCCTTCTGCTTGGAAAACAGCTCACATTGTTCCTATTTTTAAGTCAGGAGATCGATCCCGCTGTGAAAACTATCGCTCATTAGTAAATTATCTTGTCTTGTGAAACTCTTTAAATCCATAATATATGATCTTCTTTTCCATCACATTAATTATTTACCCTTTTATCTCCTAAGCAGCACGGTTTACCCGTAATCGATCCGCGACTGGAATTTAAAAAATTACCTGTATAAACCATCGACATAATATATATACATAATATATAGGTCAATGGTGTAAACCATCATCGCAATATTGATGTCTTTAATTATAAGTTACCTAAATTTAAAAAGGATGTCTTTGAAATTCTTCATAAACTTGATAGTTAGTATAGTTACAGTGCAACTAGGTAAATTAATTTGTAACCTAAATATCTTCATCTAATTTACCTAACATTTCAGTTATTTAATACTGCGGCTGTTTTATTTTGTTCATGTTGTGTACACATGTTTTGGAATACGACTTAGATTGATAATTGTAACTCTGTTATTCAGTAATGTATTGATTTTATTCTGTTTTGTGTGACAGAAATAAATAAATAAATAAAGTATCTTAAATAAAATAAAGAATCTATTCATTATCTTAATTATCTCTCCTTAAACACTCTGTTTTACTATAGGAAGAAGCTCAGACTTTTCTAGCTCGGACTATGCAAAAAGGTACCAAACACTTAGCGGTAGACTAACTCTCGCACTTGGCCTGTTTTTATTATACTTTACAATCTGTACCATAATTGCTCCAAGTCCACGCTTGTAGGTATGTACCTAGATAGTGGATAGGTATATATTAAAGTTTTTATGTCATAGGAAAAACAAAATATAATAAAAAGGTTTTTTGTATTATTAAGGCTATTTCTCAACATCAAATCATCTTGTACTTTACCTGCATTGCGACCAAAAAAGGGCATTATATGTAGTTAAGAACTAAGCTAAAAATAAAATAAAAATATACAACCGCTAAATCCACCACATAACCATAAACACATAACCAGTAAAAATTTCATCTGGCTCGCTGATTGGTATATCTGTTGAACCGTAATTAAAAAAAATGCTACAACCTTTAAAGGTTTTCCACTTTTACAGACGACTGGACGAACGTGTAAGCTTAGAAGGAATCCGAAAACGGATAAGGAACCCTAGAAAGTTCAAGTTGACTTTGAACAACTTGTGAACCTCTTCCTACTTAGGAAGTCACTAAGTAATAAATAATGTGAATTATGTACAACCAGCCCACAACCACAACTATTCCTGCGCTGGATCTTATGCGAATAAAGTAAATAATGCTATATTTTTTGATTGATCTATCAGAGTTCTTAATTTCGAATGTTGTATTCATTTATTTAGGAACATTATTAGTTTCCGACATTAAGCCTTTACAAATTTTACATCATCATGAAGAAAATACTAGTCTTGAATCAATATTCCAAGATATAGGTCTTTTAAGTTTGACAGCTGTCATCCGGAACGAAGAAAAGATTTGTCACTGCTGTCAAAAAATAACTAAACAAGAATGTAATTATGTAATATAGCTATTTTTAGTTAATAGCTGTCATCCAAAATGAAGATCTTATGAGATCTTTCATGTAGTGAAATGAAGAGCCTAGTAACAGTAGTCTTCGAGATAAAGCACTTTTTATATTTGACATTTGATTGTATTTTGTCATTTGACTTGAAGATCTCAATTAGAGTTACCACTTTTGCAAAAAACTAATAGCCAGTTTTTAGCCTTTGATGTTTGACAGCTGTCATTAAAAATGAAGGTTTCGATTAAGGCTATTAGTTTAGTTATGTAACTACGTATATTAGGACCAAAGTTATACACAGGCATGCCGAAGCCTATCTAGATTGGACTTGTGATAGTATTAAAATATTTTTTGAAAAAGCCCTGGTCTATTTAAAAAATCAGCTAGAAGGCATAGAAAATAGTGACAGCTTTAAGCTGTAAAACAAACTGTTTCTCTAATCCCATGACGAGATTCTGACAGTCATACTAACCAATGAATCGGCTTCTTCTTTATATTCTTTCTGCCCTTGTCCCACGCTGGCACGTCGGCACTACATGTTCCTACACCTATTTCATTTCACTTTGTTGAGTAAATGATGTGGACTACTTGACGTGTACCTAATTTATGACTTTTGATATTTTAAATGTCACAGTAAATTAATGATGCGCATTTTGGTCTCGTTTGCACACGACGCGACGTCTTAGTGTAGCTGTAAATTATAATGAGTAAAAATATGATCTTCTGATCTGATATATGTACTTTTTTATTAAGATTGTGACGGAATAAGAACTAGGCCCGCACCCGGTGATAAGCGGAAACCTCTGCCTTTATTTAACAGATGCGTTTCGTCACAAGTGCGAACTGCACTGCGGCCGTCACCCTTAAAAATGATTTTGTTTCACTGACACCCCATACCCTTCAAACCGGAACACAGTAATGCAAACGTTACTGCAGGACGGAAATATATATGGTGGCAGTACGTCTCTGGACAAACTAGCTTACAAATAGTTCAACTGCTACTAAAATATACTTATTCCTAATTTTGTCTTTCTAACGAACTTTTATCTTTACATTTGCATGTGTGCCGCTTGCATCCGTCTCCTTTGTTTACCTACGTTGAGATTCTAGACAGATCCGATCGATTGATTAATAGAATTGAACATAATATTTACATGAACATAATATAAGTACATCAACATATAATTATTAGGAAAAAAAATATGAATTGCAATTACCCATGTTCTATTGTCATATATTTTAATTACAATTTGCAAATTAGTTGTCCATTTGCATGTCGAATGACAAAGGAGATCATTATCTTACAGTAAAAAAACAATCTGCTTAAAAGGTACGTATCTGTAATTAGTTTATGTTGATTGACGAATGTACAGTAGTCAGTAAATCCGATTACCTGGTTTGTTAGCAATGAAGCAAATGATGAATGAAGTGACCGTAGCGGATCTTACGAGTACCAAGACATAAGCAACGTCCTCTGCTGCCACTACTCGATGGACTGTTTTCTAACAACCTCTTGGGGTTGACTTTTTCTTGTTCAAACAAACATTTCGAGATGATGAATATTTTGGTTTGAAAAAAAAAATTTATATTACTTTTTTCTTTTGTGTTTTATTGTATGTTATTGACTGAAAAAGCACGAGGACCACCTGATGTCAAAAGTCTCTTGTGCCTGTTATGTATTATTTCATATTTTTAATTACTTTGCTCGATATATATGTTCAAAGGGACCACGGTGTGATCCAGTGTTGCCGCGGCCGGCGCTCTTAGCTCGAAGTAGGCATAAAACACAAAAACAAATATATATTTTTTATATGATTTTTTTTTTACCTTACACCTAGAAGCCTCTAAGTCATTGGATTCTTGTGCCAATGTAGCAGAAGCTCTGTTAAAACATAATTTTCCCAAAAACATTTTACAAGTTTAAACATAAAGAGTACCGAAGACTTGTGGGGTATGTCAGTAAAAGTGGTAGAGTCTATAATTTACATTATTGCACCATATTTAGAACAATATTCAATATTTGGGTCGATAGAGGAAACTTCCCCGACTTAATGAAACAAAGTAAAATCACTCCAATTTTAAAGTCGGGTCTACATCTGACCCTTGCAATTATAGACCTATTTCCATCGTATCTGTTCTGAGTAAAGTATTCGAAAAAATTATGCTCAAACAACTTCTATCCCATTTTATTCAGCATAATTTATTGAATGCGAATCAGTTTGGTTTCACAAAGAGCGAATCCACAACTGATGCAGGTGTTCAAATAATGTCGCATATATACTGGAAGCCTGGGAGAGTTCACATGATGCTATTGGCGTATTTTGTGATCTTTCCAAGGCATTCGACTGTGTAGAGCACTGCACTCTGATTCGTAAACTTTCCCACTATTGTATTCGTGGAAAAGCTCTGAATCTTATAGAATCATATCTGTCAGACAGGCTACAGAAGATTGGAATAAATGACAATACTTCTTCCGGGTCATTCGTGAAAATGGGAGTGCCACAGGGATCAATTTTGGGACCTTTTCTGTTTCTAACATATATTAATGATCTGCCTTGCATGGTCAAAGATTTCTGCGATATTGTTTTATACGCAGATGATACCTCTCTGACTTTTAAAGTAGATAGGAAAGACAGTGAACTGACTCATGTTAATATTATTTATGATTTGTAAATGGTTCGCCGCTAATAATCTTCTCCTAAATTCAAAATAGACGAAATATTTAAAGTTTTCTTTACCAAATGTTCCTTATGTTGAACCAAACATAAAGCTTGGCCCAGATAAACTCCCTATTGACGAAGCGACAGTCTTCCTGGGAATCAAAATGGATTCCACTTTACAGTGGGATCCACATTATACATGATCTCTCCGGAAGACTTAGTTCTGCTGCATATGCAGTTCTTAGGATAAGACAGTTAATAAACGTAGCTACTGCTCGCCTAGTTTATTTCGCGTACTTCCACAGTATTATGTCGTATGGTGTATTGTTGTGGGAAACTGCTGCTGAGATAGAGACAATCTTTATCATACAAAAGCGTGCAATTCGAGCCATATATAAAATGGGTCCTAGGGAATCTGTGAGGGATCTTTTTAAAGAAATTGATATTTTAACTTTACCAAGTCTGTATATATTTAAAAATATAATGTGTGTTCGTAAAAATTTGAGTAAATTTAAATAAAACAGTGTCAATCACGATAACAATACTAGGAATAAATATAAAACAGCGGTGCCAGGTTTAAGATTAGCAAAGACAAATAAAAGGTCCTTCTTAGGTAATTGTGTACGGTTTCATAATAAAGTTCCCAAACATATTACAACGCTCACATAAGGGAAATTCAAGTTGCACGTGAAAAACATATTGACTAAAAAATCCTACTACACAGTTTCTGATTACTTAAACGACAAAAATACCTGGACAATTCCGCCTCTGCCAAGCTATTGCCTGTCACCTACATAATTTAAACACATATTGTAATAACTCTATTATATAGTAAGTATGTAGCACATTGTTAAAAGATGTTTAAAAGAATGGCCCCGAGTTTCTTGCCCGTTCTTCTCACAGTGGCTCTATATAATTTATTTGCTGAACGTGGCAGTATAATGTAGAATATTTCAACAATAAAATTTGTAATTGACCTTCATAAGAGCGTCGTAGACGCCTAAATTGAATAAATGATTTTGACTTTGACAAGACGGAACCTTGCTAAAGACTCTGGTAAATGATTGCGTGGTTTGATCTACATTTTTCTTCATCTGACCGAAGAAATGTTTGCAGGTATCTTTTTCTCGAGAACCACTCCTAATCTTGATTAATTAAGTATCGAGTTCTGAAAATCAAGTTCGTATCTTATTTACCTGGTCAAACATCTCCAGAAGCGAAGCTGGAGGTTGGTGTATCGTGCACACGACCGTTCTGCCTTGTCTCGCTAGCTGTTTGAGCAGCCTCACGCACTGGGTAGTCGTCACGTTGTCCAGACCGCTTGTTGGTTCATCGAGGAAGAACACTGGAGGGTTGTTCACCATTTCCAAGGCTATGGATAACCTGCGAAAAAAGATTTGTGAGATTTGTAATGGTTTTATTTTTGTTAGCTAAGTCTTCTGATCATGAGCTAGGTAAGTGAGATATGAAATGAAATTATACCGTGTTTGTAAGAAACACGCTAATTCTATATTAGTCAGGTGAAATTTAAAAAGTAGCTCAGCGTGCTTCACTATTACTGGCATACAAAATACAAATATAAAAGAAAAGCAAAAAATAAATATACCTACCCATAAAAATTCATGAATATTCTTTTGATATGGAAATGAATTTATACAATTAAAATTACATTACAAGATATACCAAAAATTAAAATCAGATAAGAAAAAAAAAACAGATTCGACAAAATTAATATATATCTACTATTAAATTGCTTACATAATTAGTTTTTAACAATGTCAATGTATTTTTACAACAAAAAATTCTTTCCTGTCATAAAACAGTGATTCGTTAGCCATTGATGTAATTTAGTCACAGAATAAAAAGGAACAGAAAGATCACTCCGCTAAGACGTTTAAATAAATAAGCAACTCTGCAACGACGCAATAAAGAGCAATTTAGATCGCACACCGCTAAGTACCTAACATTTATATTCACCAACAAGGCGCCTCTCTTTCTATCGCGTAGTTCATATCTCTTCTGACGCGGTAAGTGGGTTAGGGTTGTGATCGTGTGCTCACATGCTATTACAGCTGTACGTACCTACATATAGTACCAATAAATATTAAAGCAATTCAATACATTTCAAATATAAGTACCTCATATTAGCAGAAAACTATTTTAAAATGTACCTATGTACTCGAATATGTAAAAGGCATAATATTTGTTCGATCTATTTAGGTACAAGCTTATTTAATCTGGATTGACTTTTTATTTATTCATAGCTGATAGGCCAACCTTTGAACACTATGTCACCTGATGGTAAGTAATGATGTGGTGGAAGATATTGTTCAGACTAAGGCTGAGATTCAGAGACAAATCTAAGCGTGAACTAATGCTTTAATCTGTCAAAATGTAGCGCTTAGCCTCATAATTATATTCAGAGACATTTGATACAGCGCTTAAACTTAGCGTGTGCTATGCTAAGCCAAGTAGTGGAAATCGACTACTTTAGCCTGTCTCAAAGCAGAAGTGGCGCCGCCAAGTGAGCAAAATTGAAGATTTTATTGACATTGAATTGAAATTTTCAGTTCAAAAATATTCCCGCTTTATATCTTCGTTAAGACGTCTTGTCAACTTGTAGTTATGTAGACATAACACGTATTTTGTTTCACACACTCAAATCACATTTTATATATTGTTGTTCTCGTTGTTTTCGTTTTATGTCAGGATGCACAGATAAACAAGAACCGGTAAACGTTCCATAAGTGAAAAATGTGCCATAGATAATAGAGTGTGATCTAAGCTAAGAGCGAGGTCAGTAGGACTAGGACTATATCTCTGAATATGAAATTTGCAGATTGGCTTAGCGGACGCTTGGCTAAGACTGGTCTTTCCCCGTCTTACACAAATGTCTCTGAATTTCAGCCTGAGAGATGACGTGCGTTCCGGGCGGCGCGCTTCAACCCACTGTAGAGTAAACGCGACTTGTCGCAGCCGCCGATGTACTTGTAGCTTTGTACCTAAAGTGCGGAGTGAACCAGGCCTGATTTAGTTTTAAAATAATTTAGAGTGAGCTCTCTTATTCTCTTTGTTATTTTGTTGTATACCCGAATAATCGTAATTCGACAATACTAGCAACGAAGCGCCGTGAGAAGGCGAAATGAGACGTGAAAAGGCGAATGTAGAACATGTTTTTTTTAGAAAGAGTACAGACAGAGTAGGTACAAAGAGTAAAGAGTAATCTACAGATTTGAATAAATTATAAACTTATTTAGAGATGTAACGAATTCTGTGCCTGATCTGAAAACACGATAGATTTCTCCCGGTAGAAAAAAAACATGGATACAGTTCTAAAATTTCGCCTAATCAAGTTTGTGTCTATATAGGTAGTAAATCATATCAAGACAAATATAATTTTTAATTCTTATAGCAACCATGTGAAATATCTACAGTACCTGTAAATATTGTCCCTTTCTTAGAAGAAAATTTTTGTACGAATGTATTTTAAAAAATCGCTCACCTATATCAATATTGCTTGGTTCTGTTTCACTTACTCGCATTCGAAACGAACTCACCCTCCTACGCCTACAGTCTGACATTTATCAAAGATGACTTCGTTAGGTGTAAAAAAAAATTATGTATTGTAGACAGGTATGCATCTTCGCTATAAATTATTGGCGTTGTATTTTGGAATCAGCTGAACAACGCTGAGCTGAGGACGACTAGTTCTTAACCTATCAACTACTTTATACAATGTTCTGTATACGAGTCCTTGGTAATACGCGGTTGCTACTTGAATGCGTGACTACACTACTATTACGGCTATAACGGCCACTGTTAAACAAAACCCTCTCCCAATAGGGGAGAATGTTAGTAGAAAAATCGCATTGTAAGATAGCATATCTTCAGAAGGCGCTGCTGTCCAAATAGAGAGGAGGGGTGCAATTCTATCGCAGCATCCCACGGGGATGGGTGACTTATTTTGGCATTTACTACAGAGTGTACCTACATTTTTATCCCTAGGATGACAGATGCTAAGCAATGTCAGACTAGGCCTACGTACGAGTTCTTGAGAGCGATTTGCTACATCTTATTCAGATCATCCACTTATGATAAGATTAGTTTTTTTTTATTTATAGGTTATAGAAAAGCTTTATAAATTTGCTGTGGAATCCTGTTTGATAAACTACCTAAAAAGTGAAAACCCACCTAGACCTACTTCTAGGTTAGCCTGAACAACATCTTCGACCACATCATCACTTACCATCAGGTGAAATAGTGGTCAAAGGCTAACCTACCAGGCATAAAAAAAAAGACCATAGACGCGCCGCAAGATTTTTGAAGCGCTCGTAGCGAAGTTTACTTAGCTGTTCTCAACCAATCAGCAAAGTTAAGCAACGTCGCGCGCGGTCAGGAGTTGGATGGGTGACCGCTAGTGACATTACTACTGAGCGTTTCCGTGCTTCGGAGTCGGTCCCGGTTGTTGTCTTAGGATGGCAGTCGTTATAGCATGGTGGTAGGGCATTTTGCGAATGCCCGCCTGGCTAGCTACCACCCTCAAGTAGAAAAGCTGTCGCCAAGGACCTAACGGTGCGTTCCGGCAGCTGTCCTTGAGAGCCAGTACTTCTAGGTTAGCCTGAACAACATCTTCGACCACATGATCACTTACGATCAAGTGAGATAGTGGTCAAAGGATAACCTATAGGCATAAAAAAAAAGATTGCACGCGCCGAAGTCAACGAATTCATTCAGAAATGGCTGTCTCTGTATGTGCGCCGAATAACCCGAATTTATGAATGAATTCGATGACTGCGGCGCGGCGTGTGCGGCTCTTTCAGCGCGTCTAGATTGGAAAACACCGACAGAACGCCTTCTCATAGTTAAGTGAAGATAAAAATACTTTTTTTAAAGCTGACCACCACACGTGTTGGTAAATAATGATGTGGTCGAGGATGGT
Organism: Plagodis pulveraria; assembly: GCA_963890685.1. Taxonomy (NCBI): domain Eukaryota; kingdom Metazoa; phylum Arthropoda; class Insecta; order Lepidoptera; family Geometridae; genus Plagodis; species Plagodis pulveraria. The sequence goes on from OY982965.1 coordinate 10,630,609, forward strand.
GAACAGACTTAACCGAGAATCACAGATTTAGCTTTGCTAGAATAAACCGCAAAGATATTAAAATAATAAAAGGATATTTAAATTAAGATTTGTAATTATATCATATACTCGTATAGGTAGGTATGTTATTTATGTGTCCTTCACAAAGTCACATAATAGTAATTAAAAATAATTATTACCTATACTGTAATATGTTAACAATGTCGTAAACATTTAGTACCAACATAATTGATGAAAAAAAAACCATAAACTCGTTGCACGTTTGACCTTTTAAAGCTGAGACAATCTAGGTTTGTTAGCATGGACGGAATTAGTATTTCTATCACCTAGAATGATTAATCTTTCTTGTTTTGTACACAAATGTATTAAGTTATGGTGTACAAAATGATACCCGTGGGGTGCCGGGCTAGAATGTCACCCCCTATCTCTACCTGACAGTGTCTCTTAAGGCGACTAAGGGAAACAAACCCAAAGGCAGCAGAGCTTTTTGAGGAATTGATATCTCACACTGCTACCCCAAAGACGCCTGCCAACCCAAGCGTGGGGATTATGACAACATGGGAGGCTGTGTTCAGCAGTGGACAACCCGGCTTATACAGTAGGTACAGTACAAAATGAAAATACCCCTAACTTGAGTAAGGACTACAATAACTTACAGCAAGTGACTTAAAAAACGAAATTGATTTAATGATGTCCGATGACATACTTATTAGAGTTCCACAACGCGTATCAACGTGTATTTATATCGCTGTTTCGAGTGGTGACACATTTCTAGGTCTGTACAATGTTCATGCAATATTATTTTTATTAACCGACTTCAAAAAAGTAAAAAAAAGTCAAAATCACTTATTAAATTTAGGCGTCTACGACGCTCTTATGAAGGTCAATTACAAATTTTAGTATTAAAATATTCTACATTGTACTGCCACGTTCAGCAAATAAATTGTATAGAACCACTGCGAGAAGAACGGGCAAGAAACTCGGGGTCATTCTTTTAAACGTCTTAACAATGTGTTACATACTTACTATATAATAAAGTTATTACAATATTTGTTTAAGTTATGTAGGTGACAGGCGATAGCTTGGCAGAGGCGGAATTGTCCAGGCATTGTCGTTTAAGTACCTAATCAGAAACTTTGTAGTAGGATTTTTTAATCAATATGTTTTTCACATAAAAAGGAGGAGGTTTATTAGGTACCTCAGAACTTAACACTGTGTAAGCCGATTTTTTTATTTGAATGCTGATGCTTTACATGTATCTCCATTTAAATTTCATCAAAATCGGTCAAGCCGTTGTTGAGTTACATTCCAATAACTGAAAAGTGTTTTTCTATCTTGATGATATAGCCATTAACAGCGAATGACAATCGATCCCAAAAGTCTACCCAAAAAAGGATTAAAAAAACTACCTCAAAATGGAATAATACATAAAAATAAAATTATCATCGCAAAATGTTTGTTACGGCTAGCAGAAGTCAACCCTAAGAGGTTGTTAGCATTTTACCAATAACCCTGTATACAGGGTTATATGATTTTTTTATTTCCGTATTTTTTTTTGTGTTTGTGTATGTTGTGTTTGTGTATGTGTTTTTTTTGTGTTTGTGTATGTGTATTTGACGGAATAAGCACGAATGCCACATGATGTTAAAAGTCTCTTGTGCCTGTAATTTAATAGTTCATATTTTGTATTACATAGCTCGTTGTATATATTCAAAACTATATTCAAAGGGAGCGTGGCGCGGTCCGCCGCGGCGGCATACATAAATGAACCCTAAACACTCCATTTTTTGGCAGTCGTGTAAAAAGCGATTGATTATTGAAAGTGAGTAGATTCCATGAACATATTTCTATTTTGCTCGAAGAATTATAATCCCAACTCCATGCACTATATGCAGCCAACATGTTGGGCACATTGCCAACTGTAAGTGGAGTGAAGTACACCTTTGTTAAGCAAAACAAACGTGATCTCGATCCTTTGTATTATACAACACAATCTTATCATAACTTCCGGTCTGGACAAACGAAGGCCTATATAACCGTGCTGCAATCAAAAGGCAACTATACCGACCGCGATAGCAGTGGTAGGGATAAGATAAACCTTACCATCAAATGAAACATCTAATAAAAAAGAGATGACACGCTAAAATCTAGTTTGCTGTCAAAAGACGGATAAGACATGTCGAGTTACTCATGAAATAAGAGATGAAGAGTAATGAGAATGTGCCTTAAGTATTCAGTTTAAAAGTTCAGCAAGACCATAGCACTTTATTACACCGACATAAGGACATTGTTTGTATTTTTATCATAACTTCCGGTCTGGACAAAGGAAGGTTTATATAGCCAAGCTGAAATAAAAGCGACTAAACTGCGGCCCGATGGCAGAGGTAAGGAGAAGAACATTTTAAAACAGCACTTCAGTTATTGTTTACCTATACCAAGGTTTTATCATCTATGATAAAACCTTTAGCGCCTATTTTTTGCCAGGTTAGGTACGGACATTTCCGTACCTAAAATATATTTTTCTAAATAGAAAATAATAATCCTCTGAAAAGAAATTCACCTTAAAAGTAAACTAAACTCTGAAAATCACCCTCATACCTTGGAATGTGATCTGGCTCTCTTGGACAATATCTACATGAGGGTATTGGGTAGCTAGGCCAGCATCCTCAAAATGCCTTTCCAGTCTGTAAAACTTTATTTTAACTAAATCTTTAGGTTTACCTCTTCTTCTGTCCACCAGACAGCTCATCGGTTCTCGTATTCTGATGCTCTAGTAGCCCCAGCTCCTGAAGGATTTCTTCTGAAGGTGCTTTCATGCCTTTTGGAAGCTTCAAGCTGGCTGCTACGTCCATTGCTTCTCGTACGGTAAGCAACGGCTGGAGCAGGTCTTCTTGGGTGATGTAACAAGATGATCTTTGGAATTGGTGCTCGTCCCGCAGCTGTCCATTAACTAAAAGCTCACCGGTTACTCCTGCAGACCTGTGAAATTTCACGGACTTTAGGATTTGGTAGGTGAAAGAAAGGTATCTCGACTTGTGACATATCACGTCTTTATATCCTTCAAGGGGTAGGCGGAGGTGTCTAAGCATCCACTTTTCGCTATGTTTTAAATATATTCCATAACAATTGACGAAATGTATATGTGATATATTGATTTATGAAGATATTTGAAGCTTAATGAAAAAGTGACATTTTAAACATAGCGTTATTTTAGCTTTTACTTAATACTTTACTTAATTGGGCTTAATTGTTTTTTTTGTTCCTGTTGAAAATCTTGCGTCACGACAACAACAGCCATAATCCGAAATCATAAACAAAATTCCTAGATGTCGATGTAGCCACTTTAGACCCGAAAACGTTTAAATTACGAGCTACTGCAATGCGGGACATTAAATGAGCAAAGCTCGACTCTCACTTGGTTAGTTGTTGTACATGTATATAATATATCTTCTGCCCAATCTGTTAGTAAGTGGTGATGTGGTCGATTAGATTTGTGTAGTGGAAGATAAAACCTAGTGATTATACTCTTTGATTATACTCTTTGGTGGAAGAGAAAACCTAGTGATTATACTAATTGGTGGAAGATAAAACCTAGTGATTACTCTTTGGTGGATGATAAAACCTAGTAAATGTACTCTTTCGTGGAAGATGAGATGATGACAAAGATAATTCGAACTAAATGGCTTAACCTACAAAGGCAAATGGTTCCAGAATCCTTTTGAGCATTCGCAACCATCGTGGTGCGTTTATTTTATAGTAGAAGAAGCATTGCAGTAGCAAATAACCGATTTGGTTCCTGATTATTTTCCGGATATTAGTCTTCTAATTTAACTCTTACGACAGGTCAAAAAATAGTGCACTTGTATTGTGTCAAAGCCTCCCGTGAAATAAATCATATTAATAAAATATATTGTTAACTGAATAAAGATTATTCAATGAATATAAGTATTGATATTTATGATTTGCTTTGTTGTTAAGATCTAAAACAATATCTACAAAATATATTTTCAGATCTTAACTAGAGTAATAAATATAGGAACGTTAGTATTTTTTATTGAATAGTTCTATCCGGTTTTAACTGCGGCTAGTTTTGACCAACTTGAAAAAAGGAGAAGGTACTCAATTGCCAATTTTAATTTTGTTACCTAATATCACAATATTGTGCGCATGGTAATGCGCACAATATTGTGATATTAGGTACTTTTGAACTATCATGGTAACGACTTCAACAAGTTTGACTTTTTATTTCACACTTTTGAGTGGTGAAGTCTGTTCCATTTTAAAGTTAAAATAAATATTCACCCTTTTCACATTTCTCAATCCGGATATACCATACCCAAACAAGTGATTTTAGGGGTATGCGTTTTGCCTGCAACTACTTTCCACGGTAACCGCGAGTTCCTAAGTCTAGGGCAATGGACTGCAGCGCAGATGGTCAATGATAAGAATCCTGCCGCGGGCATGAGCTTCAGGCGCATCGTGGTAAGATATTTTGCACGTTATGTAAGCACGTTTGGGTTGCTACCATGCACCCTTAAGTTCAAAATCTGTCACCAAGCACCTCATTGTGTGTTCAGGCTGCAGTCCTTGAGAGCCAGTTCCTATTCTAGGTTAGGTTTGTTTGCAGTTGAGAAACTGTATCATCTTGCGAACTAAACTCTTCTCAGCGGTGAGGAGTGGTCAAAGGCTAAGCTATCAGCTAAAACAAACGTGAAAGCGTGTTAAAGACTCTGCATAAAGCACTAATTTAAGCTTCTAGATTTCTCTTAGTCAAATTTTATGGAACCCACACCATAAGTAATGAGAGCCAAGGGCACTGCAACACCTCACGGCGTAAAATTAGTCTGTCATGGGCATATAATAACAGTGGAAATATTACCTGTATCCAGATATAACGTTGAGAAGGGAACTTTTGCCAGCGCCAGAAGGTCCCATGATGGCTACCAGCTGGCCTGACAGAAATTTCCCATCGACGCCTTTGACAACCACCTTTCGCTGAACTGTAACAAAGAAAATCAAGTATTATTTAGGTAGCAGCATCCACTCTAGAATTATGTAGTGTAATTTTTGGATCCGTTTTCGGAGATATCATTCGAGAAAGTTCCTAACATTACTAATTTGATAGGTTTTGCCAGCATAATTTGTATGCTCTCTCGGTTGGAGTAAACGGTGATTATCTTAAGGATTCGACCCACTTTATTAACTTCCTTTGAGTATACCACCCATGCGGTTTCGTTAGTTAGTAGTTACGATTGCTAACACAAAAACATTAACATCAATTGTTAAAATTCATGGTCTTCATTTTATTTCTAACACTATGTTATTTAGCAAAAATAATCCTTGTGATGATATCTTTCTATCGGTATGATAAAACTACATGATGATTTTGTTTCTCGTGTAACGGCTTTGATTCCCGGTTCAACCATGTAATTATTTAAATATCTATGAATGCAGTTTCAATTGTTTTTTTAATTTAAATACTATCTTCTTTCAGTAAAATGTTCCATCTACAATATTCAAGGTATTTTCATTCCATGTGGCATCGCCGCGGGACGCCCTGTATATGCTATTAGTCAGTCAACTTCTAAAAATGCATTGTGCAGCAACACTACACTAATATGACCGCGTTAGTAGTAGAGAAGCTGCTCATTTGGCGCTTTATATTTATGGACTTTATGCAAGACAAACAAACATATTCGCTCGGACTGACAACGCTCTGCGTTCTCTCTCCATGTCTAAATCATACGGTCGTGAGTAACCCAGTATTATTTAAAATTATGTACTCGTTCTAATTGAACGCCATTCAGCGTGACAGGTGGAATACACGAAGGGCACTTGGTACCTGCCCTGAAAAAAGCATGATTGTCTGAAAATGGCCCAGTCAGGGATTATCAACCTATTTTATTTCCCTCTGAAACCTGGGCCCCAATTCTCTTAGCTATTGACCAAACGCCACACTACTGCGATCGAACTGCTGTTAATGTCAAATTCGGTAGTCTGCAATTTTTTTCGGAATTCTTGGCTAAATATTCGCACCTTCAGCTATATAGGTACCTCGTTGAATCCTAATAAGCGTTCGAAAAAGAATATTTTAGCATGCTATTATATAAATCATTACATACGTATTTATAATGTACTCTTAGTTCACACTATGCTGTCATTATCATTTCTTATGTAAATAATGGCTAGTTAACGAGACAGCTTGAAATTTATGGGTGAATAATTTACATTTCAATAAAACGTTTGTTATTAGTCCTTTACTGCCGTGTTATATGTTGATATTATTCGTTCGTCATAAGCGTCAAATACAGTTTTAATGAGCATATTGTAAAAAAATTATTTGATTAATATTATAATTTTGTGTTAGCGTCACTACCATTAAATTAAATATATAAGTTTTAGGTAGGCCGGAGCCGTTATACATGACATACCTGTAATTATAAAATGAAAATGAGTCGAAGTAAATTAAATACAATCTCTTTTTCCGTGTTATAGGTATGTTTGTTACACGTTCGTTAATTTTTTTTAAAGGTCATTGTCATCATCTACCGGTGACATCCACTGTGAATGCCTCAGAGAATGGCTATTAACCGCTTGTAAACATTGGCTACCCAGTCGGTCCACCTAGTGGTGTGGCGACCTACCAACTCTTCGTCTTCCGGTGTACCTAATGTGGAAACAACTCGAAAACCTTTCTTTCCCAACATTTGGTTATCGGTTTATCAAACAATGGAGCCCATCCATTGCCATTTCATCTTGCAAATTTTTAAAGCTATGTCGGTGACTTTAGTTCGTCGGCGAATATCCTCGCTCCCAATTTTATCGCGCAAAGAAACTCCGAGCATAGGTCTGTCCATAGCTCGTAGAGCAAGTCTTTGTGCCATAAGTCATCACTGGCAACACACATTGGTTGAAGACTTTGGTCTTCAGGCTCTGCTGGATGTTCGACGAGACGATGTCGCGTAACTAGGATCGGCAGCGTTTGTGAACGCTGCCGATCCTAGTTGGATTCTTCGGACGACCTCTTCGTCTTTGTAATAGGGGGCGATCATATTGCCACCCAACGGGCTCAATTCGAAATTCCGGACTACTACTCTAAATTTTTATGGTAGAAAAAATATTTAGGAGTCATTTTTAAAAGAAATTACCAAGTGTCATCGAAATCCTTTTATAGGGATTTCGGTGGTGAGTGACAATATACATATACACACTTTCACTTTTATGCTATTATACAGGTATGTAGACGCATTTCTCTAACCTGTCTCTTAAATTGATACTTTCATATTGTTATCAGTTGAGACTTATGAGGATTTGTTCACTATGTACCTAGGTAGGTAGACAAGTGTTCTAGTTTTAAAGTCGATAATGTTCTCTGATTTTATTAAATCGGATTTTGATGGAACAAGGACGAGGCCCACGATTTCCTAAACGCACTTCGCCATACGGTGAAGCTTAAACCGTGGGTCGGGATCGAACCATGAACCAGCGGCATGGCAGCCCAAGGCTATTACCGCTCGGCTATCATTGCTTCAAAAATCATTGAATACTCGTAAAATGAATAAGAAGATATTAATAAGAACACGTAATGAGTGCATCGCTTTGTTTCTTTAGATACTTCTATACCTTTAAGTAGGTAAGTACTTACTGGAATGTGATCGAAGTTTCAGTGTCAAGTCGATATATGTGTTGCAAATTCTTTATTAAAACACTACTTGGAATTTTAAAAAGATCCGTAATAAGCACTTAGATCCAAAAAAACATGTTTTTCACGAAATGAACCACTGAGCAAGATGTGAACGACAGTGTCGTGATGTTTTATTATGGCTTCTTTTACCGCTATACGGCCTCTTTGAAGCCAGTGTGCAACCGTACATTGAGGCTTTCTTTTACTTATTACCTTTTCACTTGGCTTTATGGTACAGCAAAAAAAAACGATTTAAGTAATGGTACGTATATTATACTGGCTTTCTTCTGAGGCTCCGCAAGTCGCTTTGTTCAGTTATGTATTAACTATCTACCGAGCAGCATTTTTTGTAGGTCATGCGAATTAAATAATATTTAGGTAATTAGTTCATTGTGGCGTTCTATGAGGGGCGCATTTGTTTAAAAGGACATTTGGACGTCTTTCGGCTGATGATGAGTAAATTACTCAGTAACATTTAAAAATATTTCTTACCTTACTACAGAAACCTTGAGATCACTGTTATAAGATCATTCAACATCACAACTGTTAGAAGTCACATTGAACGCGCCATTTCAAAAAAGTTTGAAACTACAACTTTCTGAGGCTGTTTCATTTTGAAATTCAATCAGCTAGCTAGGTCATGGTATTATTAATGTATAGTTAAGGATTCAGTGGGGTATAGGTAGACAGGTCATTAGGAGTCACTATGCTCTTATATGTAGAGAATGATTTAAAAATGTTGAATCTGTTGAGGCTGTGAGCCTATCTACACATAATTATTATTCTTATATGTAGAGACTGACTTAAAAATGTTAAACTTTTGAAGCTGTGAACCTAGATAGGTTGTTGTATGTAGAGACTGACATAAAAATTTGATCCTTTTGAGGCTGTGAACATATCTACCATTAATTATAATTCTTATATGTAGAGACTGACTTAAAAATGTTAAACCTTTTGAGGCTGTGAACCTATCTACCTGATTATGATTCTTGTATTTAGAGACTGACTATAAAAAGTTGATCCTTTTGAGGCTGTGAAGATATCTATCTACCAATAATTTTGATTCCTATATGTAGAGACTTAAAAAGTAGATCCTTTTGAGGCTGTGAACCTATCTATCAATAATTATGATTATTCCTACAAGATCAGATAACAGTTAATAATAAAAAGGTGAGACAATTAAGAAGTATCACTATGCGGATGGTAAGTCCAAGGTTTAATGTGATTGCAAAACTAAGAGAAACCTCTAATTTATAGTGTATGTATATAATTTGTAAGCCATATGCCTACCATGTTTCTTCTGATACGTAGTAAAGTACAACTAGTTTTTCTCAATCGAGCAAATTACACATCGAAAGCGTGAATATGCATATCACGTAAATTGCATGATGTATCAATGGCTTGACATTGACTAATAAAAATTGTCCAAGAAGTTTGCTTTAATTTCCATATATAATGATGTGTGGTTGAGGAGACCCATGACTGCATCCGCGCCGAGATGGTGCGATCCATATAGAAGAAGTTTCATAAAAGTGATCATTAAATACGACATGTAAAAAGAACAAAAGCCTAACATAAACATTTCAATGCAATAAATATTAATATTATACGAGTACAGTACATAATGCATAAAAAAACACTTGTTTAATAATCTACAAATACACACGAACGTAAAAAACTCAGAGAATATACACGTAAATATTTTATTAATAAAAATATAAAAATATTATTACGATGCAATACATAGTTCTGTTTATTTCTCTAAGCCTTATGTCGGGGTGAAGTTAAGTACACCATCCGTAAATTCCTCATTAACATCGTTGTTAAATCAAATGCATAGAACACACAATAATACTACGCCAATAGTATGAGTTACCTTACATCACACAATATTGGATGCGAGGTAACGTAACGTAACGCACACCATTATTTCAGGATGGTGTATGGTAATATAAGGTACTTCAATGGAAAGTTGGGCACCGAAAATTTGAATGAGAATGAGGTCGTAAGGATACCCGGTAGCGGAACGAGAAGGGCTAGTGGACTTTATTATGAACTGAGGGGCTTTATTTATTTATTCATACATACATACACCATTACAGTTTACACCAAAGCGATGCAATAATAATATTATAAATGTTTATATACAACAAAATACACAATTTATTTTTATAACATAATAAATTACTATAATGAACTATTTTCCAATATTTTTTGTGACACTTCTGTGAATTTCATCATCATCCAAATTTCTAAAAGACATCCTACAAATTTCAATAATGTGCTTACGAAATGTTAAATCTGGTACCATCTCAACACCCAGATCTCTCACACACATTCACATTCTTCACTCGCACCATCGTCACCGAATTGACTTTATACTGGTGATGTAGCGGAACGAAGGTGCGGCTGTAACTCATCACATTATACTTGGCAACGTTGAAATACAACTTGTTCGCCTCGCTCCACTGCACCACCCTGTCGATGTCACGTTGAAGCAGTTCACAATCTGATGTATTTGCTACCGAATTATTAATTTATGTAATAGACTTCGGACTGTTGAAGAAGCGTCCATCTAAAAATCTAAAATGAGACCGAACCGCCAAGAGGAGACATTTTGATGATGTTGCTCTGATCAACGCGGTAAAAGCTGCAGCGATCACAGCATTATCAGAGAATATCAACATCAAGCTTGAGAAAAGCACAATCAAGGCTGCATATTTATTGACTTAGCAATAATTTTACCATATAGCAAAACCAAATGAAGAAACTGAAGACCAACAACGGCAGAATCATTTATTTAAAACCAGAGATTCTGAGAGAACTATACACAGTTATTAGGTTATTAGTTACACCTGGACATGAAAACTCGTCGCCAGTAAAGCTCGTAATGAAGCAACCATACGGTCACAAAACTATATTGTGAATATTCGGGATATCACTCTATACAAGCTCGAATTGGCTCTGTAACAGCTAGAGGATAACAAGCCGCAGGTGGTTTTCGGATTTATTTACTATAGAACTTCTGAAAGCAAGAAAACCAGTGATGACAGTACTACCACACATCACCTACTACGATCACTAGATAGAAGGCTTCAACCGGTGAATTATCAGAATCACCTTTTCATGATCAGAAGGGATGGGACGAATAATTCGCCCACCTGATGGTAAGTGGTCAAGCCTGTCCTGTAGCGTCGTCCGGTTGTTGAGGATGATACGAATTTTTTGTTTAGTTTGGGTGTTATAGAGCACATCTGAATGATAATGTCACTGATACGTTTTCTTCCACACCAATTTCAAAAATAATGACACCAATTTTAGTTTATTTCAGAATTATAACTTTAGTTAAGCTTGCAAGATATTTATATTTATTAATATATTAATAATACGAAAAAGCAACATTCGTGTTCACAGCACTACATGTTTATGATCAGATGAGGTTTATATTTATTGAACGACTATGGATGTGGGGTTTGTATTAATAAAATTGATAATATATTATATTGCTTGCATACAAACGTCCAATTTTATAAAATGCCATATTCATTTTTTAGTTCGGGAAGTCATAAAAAAATGTTGGATATTCAGCGTTGTTTACAAATGGATGAAAATTAATTTAAATGCATTGTAATATGTTTGCATTGTCAGTACTAAGCATCGAGTACTTTGTACTCCGATACTGAAACTAATTTATACTCGTATATTATCTGCCTACATGAGTTGCACCTACCTACTTATATGGCATGCGGTATTTGAGAGCCCCTTCTTATCTACTATACATTCTCACTGTAAATAATGTACAGCCTTGCAGGTTAAATCCGTTTCAATTACAGTACAACTGCATAGTGCTTACATGGTTGTAGCGCATATAGCGGATGCCCGCCAATCTAGTTACCACTAACACCCTGAGGTAGACAATATGTCCCTAAGCACCTAACGATATGTTCCGGCAGTTCTACACCTTAGACCGCATCAGCACTTAATATCAGGTGGAACAGCGATTAAAGGCTCCGCAATCAAAAAAAGATTGTCCTGTGTCAAGTCTTAGGCTGAGATTCAGAGACATTTGTGTAAGATGGTTAAAGACCAGTCTTAGCAAACCGTCGGCTAAGCCAATCTTTAAATTTGATATTCAGAGATATAGTCTGAGTCCTACTTACCTCGCTCTTAGCTTAGATCACACTCTATTATCTATGGCACATTTTTCACTTATGGAACATTTACCGGTTCTTGTTTATCTGTGTATCGTGATGTAAAAAGAAAACGACAAGAACAACAGTATATAAAATGTGATTGGAGTGAGTGAAACAAAATACGTGCTATGTATACCTGATTACAAAGACGTTATGTCGTAGATATAAAGCGGGAATATTTATGAACTTAAAAAAGTGTGAAGTTGGAAGAATACATCATAAAAAAATAGTACAAGAAAAGTGCCTGTTTCAATTTACGAAAAATAGTTCCTGAAGAACTTATTGCACCATACGCCTCAGTGTCTCACTTAGCGGCGCCACTCCTGCTTGGGACATGCTAAAGTAGTCGATTTCCAATACTTGGCTTAGCATAGCGCGAGCTAAGTTTAAGCTCTGTAGCAGACGTCTCTAAATACATTTATGAGGCTAAGCACTACATTTTGACAGATGAAAGCATTAGTTCAGGCTTAGACTTGTCTCTGAATCTTAGCCTTAGACCGACGTTACCCACACGTTCAATGTTAAAAAATTGCTAATACCAGGGATCTGCTTTTAGGCCTAATTTATTCTTATTTATTGGGGTTTTACTTGCGACATTAACATTATTGTATTGATGCATTAAGAGTGACTAAAAAATGCATAAAATAATACATTAATGGCGATTAGCAAAATAAGAGATGAGCGCGAATGGAGGATCAGTGGTATACCTGAAAATTGCGAGAGATCAACATATTCGAACTAAAAGGAGACGAGCTGGAAAAACCCCAAGTCTAGAGTGCCCAAATATGATTGGATGAGATCGAACCTATGGTTGAAACTGACAGACTTTATACCACGTAAGTTATCCCGTATTATTGACCCAAATGCGTAAAAATTACGTTACTTTTTACTATAAAACTAACTCAACAGAGCAGAAATTTTACTTCATTAGATTTTCTAAGATTCCTTTTAACTGAGTCATCGTGCGTCAATCCCTGGTGCGTCAGGATACTAAGGTCACGTCATGATCGTAATATCAATCATAAGGAAATCACGCACCGCCTTCCTTTGTCTCCATTATCTCGTTTATTAATGCAAATCAGGTAAACGCAAAAGCACACAATCATATAAAATTTAAGCGTTTTATTTGAATTACGATCTGCAATGTCTCTTATTTTATATGAGTACAGTTGTGACAAAAATGTGAGTAAAGAAAAGTTATTGTTGTTCCGGGATTGTTTGCAAGGAGCTGATTGTGTTGCAGAAGTTGCAGAGTTTCCTGTGTTCGAACCTTTTAACATAAGTTATGTTTAGTGAATAGGTTTACCGGTAGTAGCTATAGCACAGCAAGTGCCAAGCGATCAATATTCATTTTAATTATGTATGAGAAGCAGTTCGGTACAAGGACGTTATTCAAAACAATAATTGTATCAAAAATCCCATACTTGTTCTACCTCTAAATTGCACTAATGCTTGTGAACGTTAAACATATTGATGAATGAAATTCATTGCATACTAAATAATAAGTTGCCTACTTCCCGGAGGAGTACAAAGAGACCAAGAATTTGTTGCCACATAAAATCTGGAATAGGGTGAAAGGATGATCCACAAAGATTTACAAATTAACGTCAGTGACCGAAAATATATTGATGCTGCATGAAAGACATTATGCGCATATTGGGATTGACATCTCCCTGTCTCATTCCTCATTACATTTGCATCGGTTTCGTGCTCTTGTCCTATTAGTTTTATCAACATGGTGGCCTTTTTGTACAAACCCTTCAGCGCTTCCATATATATATATATACATATATGTAGATTTCTCATCGCTGCAGACTGCAGTACCGCCCAGGTTTGATTGAATTGAAGGCTTGTTCAAAAATACCATACATAATGACTAAATAAAGGTACCTACTCTTTAGTCTTCTTTATTATCTGGCGGAGCGTAAGGATGTGGTCTATGGTTTAAAGCCTAATCAAAAACCGGCTTTTTCGGGAGCCTGGGAGTCATCAAACCTACGAGCCAGACGAGGTTCGTAATGACTCTTGACAGCTTGGAATGGTGGTTCGTCAGCGGGATGGTCCTGTAGTCCATCAATAAGGTCTTACTTGGGACCACTACAATTCAGCTCCACGCTTCTAGTATTTTACCTTTTCATGGAAAATTACCTTTACTATACTTAATTAACACAGGATACTTTCATCATCATCATCATAACTTTTTATAATACTCAGGTGAAGCCACAGACCACAGCTATTTATTTTATAAGACTCAAGGATCAGAAACAATACCAAAAGAAATCGTAATTTTGCTGCAAAAATAATGTAGTTTTCCTATAATTACTGAGTCACGATTCACGATTCACCTGCAGCAAACTTGGAGGTTCCATCACGATAAATCTAGCGTGCAATATAGCTGTCATGCAAAGTGCAATGTCAGTTAATTTTATATACCTCAAGGATTTCGAAGTTGCCTATAGAGCGGAAGAGGTGGTAATATGACATGTTAACTTATAAATACTCATTTTCTACTACCATACAGTAATTAATCAAGTTTTATTCAGTAGAGAATAGATGATTATGTATATAAATAGCTTACTAAGTATAAACATAAGTAAATTGTAAATTTTAAATATCTCCACTTTTATTTTTCATTATCAACTACATAGTTTGGACTTGGGTGATTTACCTTTATCACTAATGTTTGATGTCCGAGCAGGCGAATATTAAATTTTTATAGCTTTACTCACATGTCATAAATTAATACCTATACCTACTTAAGTATTTATGAAATATAGGTATATATATATATATATATAAGTTAAAATACTTATTTCCATGACATGTCTCGTATGTAGGTATATCTCAAAAGAATACATGTCGTTTTAAATTAGGTACGACTGCGTTATTTATTATTTTTAATCTTAGACAAAAGGACTCTTTCAAAAGTTTTTAGTCTCATATAAATGTTTTCAGAGAAGTTTGATGTGCGTTCAACTATTTTTATATAAAAGACAATATTTTTATTTGTTTTTATCGGTCTATTTTGTATGAGATTTTCTGCTGTTTATATATTGTCTGTACTTTAATAAACACATTCTTCCCATTATGAGGGGGGGGGTTTGCCATGATCCAACGCTTGGCAGGCGTCTTGGGGATCGCAGTGGGAGATATCCGTTCCTCAAAAAGCGCTGCTGCCCACCTTCTGGTGTGTTACCCTTAGTCGCCTCTTACGACACCCACAGGTATAGATGAGGAGGTGACATTCTAGCACTAAACCCCACGGGCATTATATTATCTATTGACTTAATTTTGTTTTGGTGAAATACCTTCAACTAAAATCTCAACCCTAGTGACACTTCTTTTGTAAAAATTAATAATGCTTACATTTATCAAATCAAATCAAATCGATCGATCTAATCAAAATCCATCTGATTTATAATAAGGAAAAGAATAAAACATAAAAGCGAATAACATTATAAGGTTAGGTTATAATATATACCTACATATTACCTATACTATATTTTATAGGCCTCCGCTAGGCCACCGCGTCTTAAATTGGGATGAAAATTATCTTGAATCCTTACCTCTACACGGGGTTATCGAATCGTATCAAATCACGTGTTTTGTACCAAAATTATTTCCATTATAAAAAGTTTTGTTTTCGTTTCAATAATCAAGTTCTCTAGTGTCACCTTGCCGAATGATTAAAATAATTATTTTGGATACAGTTTTTTTTGTTTAATTGCTTTATTGCTTTTATTAATAATTATTTACATAGAAACATGAATAAATTAGGTAACTATAGATAAGCCGCTTAAATGAGTCCTCGCCCACGGTATACAGTTACAGAGGGGTTCGGGAAGTGGTAGATATACGTGAGATTACATTCTCAAAATTGTTGAAGAAGTGGTCCTAGTCCTAGTGGTAGTGCCATGCTGTAGCTCTATGGTTACAGCTGCATGGGCCGGCACGACCGGGGAAGTACCACTCTCCCACATGATAACGACGTGAAGTAGTGGCTTTGTCTTTGCCCCCCCCTCCCCCCCTGGAATATGGCAGCACAGTTTCACGAAACATTACTCCAGGCCAGCCGCGAAAGCGCTGGAGAATTCCTCTCCGGGCATCCCCCTTCAAAACCTGAACCTGAAGGTGGATGCTCGGGCTGCCCTGCGTGTTCTGGAGGGGGCAAAACCGTGCACATCCTATTTCTGCTGCTCGAGGCAAACGAAGCAGGAGGCTAAAGTCACCCCACACTATGCTAGCTGCATATTTTTGCAACATTCGGGGTCTCCGTTCTAACCTGAACGATGTCCACTACCACCTGGAGACTGCTAAGCCGGCCTTGCTCTTTTTGACCGAAACACAGATATGCTCTCCAACAGACACCTCATTCCTCACAAAAAAATGCAAAAAGGAGCACACTCCTTTTTGTTGCGGGCGGGGGTGTATCATAACGTCAGAGAGGATATCTGTGCTCGTCGTCTCAGCAGCCTTGAAGGACGGGGCCTATCTGACATTTGGTTGCGCGTAGACTGCGATGACCATCCGCGAATCTACGCGTGCCTTTATAGGTCCCACAGCAACGGTAATGCCGAAATATATCGATTCATGGAGCACCTGCAGATGGCGACAGATTGTGTGCTTGAGCAGAACCCCACCGCAGAGAAAGTCACCCCACACTATGCTAGCTGCATATTTTTGCAACATTCGGGGTCTCCGTTCTAACCTGAACGATGTCCACTACCACCTGGAGACTGCTAAGCCGGCCTTGCTCTTTTTGACCGAAACACAGATATGCTCTCCAACAGACACCTCATTCCTCACATAAAAATGCAAAAAGGAGCACTCCTTTTTGTCGCGGGCGGGGGTGTATCATTACGTCAGAGAGGATATCTGTGCTCGTCGTCTCAGCAGCCTTGAAGGACGGGGCCTATCTGACATTTGGTTGCGCGTAGACTGCGATGACCATCCGCGAATCTACGCGTTCCTTTATAGGTCCCACAGCAACGGTAATGCCGAAATATATCGTTTCATGGAGCATCTGCAGATGGCTACAGATTGTGTGCTTGAGCAGAACCCCACCGCAGAGATCATGATACTTGGCGATTTCAACGCCCACCATGCCGAATGGCTTGGTTCGCGCACCACCGATCATGCGGGAAAATCGGTTCACAACTTCGCTTTAGCGTATGATCTAACACAACTGGTCCCCTCGCCTACGCGTATCCCAGATGTGGATGACCATACACCTTCCCTGTTGGACCTTCTGCTGACCTCTCAACCGGACAACTACTCAGTATCCGTTAACGCTCCTCTCGAATCGTTGGACCATTGCCTGATCCGGAGATCAGTGCCGGTTACTCGCCCAACTTGACCCCGTTTTGTAGGTTGTCGTCGCGTGTGACACTAAAGGTCTGCAGATTGGGACGGGATGCGGTCCTTTTTTTGTATCCTACCCATGGGGGCAAGTTAGCTTCTTGCCGGATGATCCAGATGTCACTGCCAACCTTGTTGCTGATGTAGTGCTTCAATGTATGGAATTATTTATTCCATATTCTGCAGTTCCTATCGGTGGCAAGTCCCAGCCCTGGTTTGGTCGCTCTTGTTAAATGGCCTCTGGCCAAAAACGAGAGTGTTACCAAGCTTGGGCTGATTTAAAGATTTAAATACCAGCGATCTCAAAAATATAACTTTGCCTCCAGCTCCTTCAAAAGAGTAATCGCAAGAGCAAAGTCAGAGCATATCGGCAGAATTGGCGAGAGATTAGCCCGCCTTCCTTCGGGAATACGTGCGTTCTGGTATCTTGGAATGGGGAATTTTTTTCAGTCAACTTTACCGTCCCTGCACAAAGAGAATGACACACTGGCCCACACCGCAAAGGAGAAGGCTAATCTTCTGGGCTCTCTCTTTGCGTCTAACTCAACTTTTTTTGCCCTGTGGCAACACTATGTTGTACATGTCATAATGTTTTCTCTGTATTTTAATAATTGTTTTATATAGAAAATAAGGCTAATTTGTAGTGTTTTTGCATAATTAACGTTAGTTTTAAAGTAGCTTTATAGTGTGAATAATTTAGTTCGCGACATATTCATTAAACAGTGAATAAATATCATAGTACGTCATCCTACAGCAGCGGTTGAGATTTCAAACATCTTGGATTTTTACTGGGGAGTATAATGTCTAATATCTAACTTTAAGTACACATTTAACACATTTCCGTTATCACTCACTTGGTGCTACGTTAATAATCGCACATTGGCTGTGTACTGACTATCTTGCTAGACTAAATAGTGGAGGCAAAGTTGATGTTTTTTTCTTTTGCCTCAGACATTCAACACTATTTGACTCCTAATCCTGGTTTGCAACTCAGTCTCAAAGTTGTGAATTTGTAGAAGTATCCGTAGGCACGGGTATTCAGAACGGTCATGCTCACATAAAGGTGTTGTCTAGTGGTGGTGTTGTGTGTCGGGTCGCCATCCTCCCTCAAAAATGGTTGAAGAAGGCGATGGCTGGCACATGCATTAACTCGTGAACGGGTGCTGCTAGAGGACACCGGTCTGCTCTGGATGCTAGTGCTGATGACTTTACACTTCAATATTTTATAGTAGTCAAGCCCACAAAAATTATCTATTAAAGAAGAAACATAATAAGGTATACCTATTACCATCAATCATTTGTTGCTTTTGTTAGCAGATAAAAAGCTTCATACTTTTTTCTCTCCAATCTGTTTCTGACCATCATCTATTAAACTAATTTCTCTGTATTTCTAACAAATTTTCAGTTTCTTTTTCCCTTTTTATCTGTTGCATATACAAATGTAAACAAATAATATTTTGTTGTGTATTAATAACTGTATTCTGACTTGATTTGTTGATTTTGTTTATAGTATATAATTTATATAGGAAATAATTGTAACTTTGAGTTTGAATTGTAAAGAATACATACATACCTAGAATACTTCTTGAAACAGAAACTTAGCTACTTTTATTTGTTTTACAGTAATTGTTCGGAGTTGTTGGTACTTCACTATGCCTGTAACTACAAGGAAAACCTTGGCAAGAGAACTGGAAGAGAAACTCAGAGTTGCTCTGCAGGACCTGCAAAAGCACAAAGACCTCTCTGATCAGCTTCTACAAGAAAGAGAAGACAGTGAGGTTGAGGTGAACAAAATTGTGTCAAAAAACACTGAACTCAAGAGTGAACTTGCCAGTCTGTACACGGATTACTCAGAAGTGCTCCAACGAAATGAACAGCTACAGAACATTGTACTGTCATTTAAAGAATGTAGTGAGACGCATGAACAGGCCTTGAGCCGTATATCAGAACTTGAATTTGAATTAAGTAAGGCTCAACATGAAATCATGTTGTTAAATTCGACAAAGTTCAATGAACAGGCCGCTGACACCTTAAATTTATATAATGAGCTGGTCGGTAGTGGCATGGAATCAGCAAGCTCCCTGCAGCCTATTGTAACTATTGACTTGACTGATGAGAACACTACATGCAGTCAATTTCCAGTCTTTCAGAGCCATAAGAAAATTAAAAAGTATTTTAAGCTTAAAAAAGTGATGTGGAAGTGCAAAAAACAACTTAAAAACAGGAACTATTTCAAGAGAAATGTGAATTTGGTGAAAGATAAGTTACTATTACAGGAAAATCTTCAAAATTGTTTAGATGAATTAGAAATTACTAAGCAACTGTATGATGATGATACTCTGAGTCTTCGCTCCGAGCTGCTAGAAAAAGAGAAATTATTGCAAAATATTTTCTCTAGCTACTTATCAGCTCAAAACCATCTTAGTGATCACTACAAGGAAGCTATAAGTTTAATGGATCTTGTGACCACCAATGTGGAGAGTGTGAGAAATATTGAGTGTGCATGCTCAAGGTCTCATAGTCAGCCGCAAGCAACCAGAGAGCCCCATTCAATACCAACAATAGCTCAGCCATTAAACAAAACATGCACTGAAGCAGTCCGGGGGGAGAGTCAGGGTATCACCACTAACCAGGATATGGTAACTAAAGTTTTGGTTTTTTCAGACGCAATAGGCAAAAATTTTGGCTCATTACTTGGTAATTCATTAAACTGCTCTGTTAGAAATTACTGCATGCCTGGTGCTTCTTATGCACAGATTGAGGAGAAAATTATGGCTTCTGAAATTGATAAAAATACCATAGTTATTGTGTACTTAGGCCAAAGTTTGGGTATTGACAGGAAACAGTTAATAGCAAGTATAACTTCATTGTTAAATCTTGATGCGTATCAAATCATGTTATGTGCATTTCCCTATTCAGATGCACTGACTCAAAGCCAGAATGAGCATATTCACTCATTAAATACAATTTTATATAATATGACATGTCGTCATGGAGACAAACTTTTATTTTTTGACTGTAATAAATTTATTACTCACTTTATGTTGACTCAGGATAGGATGTACCTACCTAAGAAATATAAAAATTTAATTGCTACTTTGGTAGCTTATAATATTGAGTCGGTTATAGGAAATATAACTAAGTCTAGTTTTGACGCTACAGATTTTAGTACATGTACTAATGTTCAGTCAAACAGTTTAAACTTTTAAGAGAGACAACAGGGAAGTGTTCTGACATAGCACTATACTACCAAAATATAAATCGCTTCCCTGGCAAAATACTTGAAATTGAAATATTCTTAGATAAATATCCATTTGACATATTATGTTTCACTGAAACTTGGCTTAGAGCAGATAAAATGTTATTTAATGTTAAGAATTTTAGTGTGGGTAGTGCGTTTAACAGATCATCTGCAGAAGGAGGAGGGTGTATTATACTTGTAAAAAATAATTTAAAATTTAAAGAACGCCGTGACTTGGTCAGATGTTCTGTCGAACGTGTCTGTGAGGTTGCTTGTGTGGAGGTGGACAGGCATCTCGTGTTGTGCGTATATCGACCACCAACAGATGAAGGTCGTGCTCAAAATTTTACAGAATTTTTATCCACTTTGGAAAATATACTACAGAAAATTTCAAAATGCAAAAAACCCATATTTGTATGTGGTGATTTTAATATAGATATTTTATTGAATACTAAAAATAAGACTGATCTTATTTCATTGTTTAAGTCATTTAATTTGAAATTTCTATTCTGTGAGCCCACTAGGATATCAGACACTTCAGCTACCTGTATAGACAATATATACTCAAACTGTAAGACTAAAGAAAAGTCAATAATGAAGGGTATTAGATCTGATCATGAGGGCCTAGCGATAAAATTTGATGGAATCAGAAAAACAGAGAGGTATGAAATTGAACATAGACCATTAACAACTAGTAGGCTGGAAATACTCAGTACCAACATAGAAGCTAAGCTTGGCATTACAAATTTTTCTCATAGTGACCCAAATGACATTTATAATAGCTTATTTTCTTTAGTAAACACTGAGTTTCAAAAAGTATGTCCAAAAATAAAAAAACAAATAGATGGAAAGTTGAAGTTCGGTGATTGGGCAACAACAGGTATTCGAAAAAGTAGAGATTATTTGTTTGATCTGTATCGTAGGAAAAATTTAACATCTTGCAAACAGTTTCATGATTATGTTAGGAAGTATTCAAAAATGTTCAAATCTGTTTGCTTGTGTGCTAAATCTCTTTTTATTAGAAACAAAATTAGCAAGTCTAAAAATAAAATAAAAACCATTTGGAAGACTATAAATAGTGAAACTGGTAAAAATAAACCTAGAGATTCAACATATGTCTTAACTATTGATAAAAATCAAATCTCTGATTCAATACAAGTGGCGAATATATTTGAAAATTTTTTTTCTACTTTGCCCCTAGAAGCCACTAAGTCATTGGATTCTTGTCCCAATGTAGCAGAAACTATGTTAAAAATAATTTTCCAAGCAAATCACCGGACTTTTCTTTCAGACACACCACAAGATTTGAAATTATAAAAACATTTCAAAGTTTAAACATAAAGAGTACTGAAGACTTGTGGGGTATGTCAGTAAAAGTGGTAGAGTCTATAATTTACATTATTGCACCATATTTAGAAACAATATTCAATCTTTGTGTCGATAGTGGAAACTTCCCCGATTTAATGAAACAAAGTAAAATCACTCCAATTTTAAAGTCGGGGTCTACATCTGACCCTTGCAATTATAGACCTATTTCCATCTTACCTGTTCTGAGTAAAGTATTCGAAAAAATTATGCTCAAACAACTACTATCCCATTTTAACAAGCATAATTTATTAAATGAGAATCAGTTTGGTTTCACCAAGAGCAAATCCACAACAGATGCAGGTGTTCAATTGATGTCGCATATACTGGAAGCCTGGGAGAGTTCACATGATGCTATTGGCGTATTTTGTGATCTTTCCAAGGCATTCGACTGTGTAGAGCACTGCACTCTGATTCGTAAACTTTCCCACTATGGTATTCGTGGGAAAGCTCTGAATCTTATAGAGTCATATCTGTCAGACAGGCTACAGAGGGTTGGAATAAATGGCAATACTTCTTCCGGGTCATTGGTAAAAATGGGAGTACCACAGGGATCAATTTTGGGACCTTTTCTGTTTCTAACATATATTAATGATCTGCCTTGCATGGTCAAAGATTTCTGCGATATTGTTTTATTCGCAGATGATACCTCTCTGATTTTTAAAGTAGATAGGAAAGACAGTGAACTGACGCATGTAAATAATGTATTATCTAAGATTTGTAAATGGTTTGCCGCTAATAATCTTCTCCTAAATTCAAAAAAGACGAAATGTTTAAAGTTTTCTTTACCAAATGTTCCTTATGTTGAACCAAACATAAAGCTTGGCCCAGATAAACTCCCTATTGACAAAGCGACAGTCTTCCTGGGAATCAAAATGGATTCCACTTTACAATGGGATCCACATATACATGATCTCTCCGGAAGACTTAGTTCTGCTGCATATGCAGTTCTTAGGATAAGACAGTTAACAGACGTAGCTACTGCTCGGCTAGTTTATTTCGCGTACTTCCACAGTATTATGTCGTATGGCGTATTGCTGTGGGGAACTGCTGCTGAGATAGAGACAATCTTTATCATACAAAAGCGTGCAATTCGAGCCATATATAAAATGGGTCCTAGGGAATCTGTGAGGGATCTTTTTAAAGAAATTGATATTTTAACTTTACCAAGTCTGTATATATTTGAAAATATTATGTATGTTCGTAAAAATTTGAGTAAATTTAAATTAAACAGTGACAATCACGATTACAATACTAGGAATAAAGATAAAATAGTGGTGCCAGGTTTTAGATTAGCAAAGACAAATAAAAGGTCCTTCTTAGGTAATTGTGTGCGGTTTTATAATAAAGTTCCCAAACATATTACAACGCTCACAGAAGGGAAATTCAAGTTGCATGTGAAAAACATATTGATTAAAAAATCCTACTACACAGTTTCTGATTACATAAACGACAAAAATGCCTGGACAATTCCGCCTCCGCCAAGCTATTGCCTGTCACCTACATAATTTAAACAAATATTGTAATAACTCTATTATATAGTATGTATGTAACACATTGTTAAAAGATGTTTAAAAGAATGGCCCCGAGTTTCTTGCCCGTTCTTCTCGCAGTGGCTCTATACAATTTATTTGCTGAACGTGGCAGTACAATGTAGAATATTTCAATACTAAAATTTGTAATTGACCTTCATAAGAGCGTCGTAGACGCCTAAATTGAATAAATGATTTTGACTTTGACTTTGACTTTGACTTTGGATAACCAAGGGAACTCACCACCATAACTCACAACATACCAATGTGTGGTACCTCGATGCCGGATATAATTTTCCGGCAAAATGCAGTACGTAAAGCACTGTTCTCCTTGGACATTCATAAGTCAAGTGGGCCTGATGGCATTTCAGTTGTGCTCCAGAGTTGACACCGGTTCTAACGCGTCTTTTCCGGGTCAGGTACACATCAGGCGTTGTCCCAAAAACATGGAAGGCGGCTTTGGTGCACCCGATCCCTATTTAGATGATTCCCTAGCTCAATTTCCCGACAAAGCATGATGTTTCATCAATTTCATGTCGATATCTGGAAGTCCACCTTGCGATTTTAACCGCATTTCCTACCTCGCACTGCCACAATTTGGAACCAGCTGCCTGGTCAAGTATTTCCGAACAGATACGACTTAGGAGCCTTTAAGTACAACGTAAGTTGAACTATATGTGTCGCCCCATCTCCATACGATGGTTAAGAATAAGAGGACAAATTCGAGTTATGAGTCATAATAATGTCTATTAGCTTAGCGGTCAGAGCATACCCTGGCTATAGGGGTGGATGGCGCGGGTTCGAATCCCGCACATGAACATTTTTTTTCCTCTCATAATTTTGTAATTTAATTCACAGCTTTTGTTTTTGGTATATAGTTAAATCATACCAAAAAGTGAATTTGTGCTCTTAGGTAAAACATTGGCTTGCTTACGATGAGTAATGTATTGAAATGAAAAAAAAGGACTGAGTTACGTTGCGAAGAAAATAGCAGGCTTTTAGCCGTAAAGTGTTTCATGAGTTTTTCAAGGTAAGTTGGACATTGAGACTAATCTGTAATTTTGAATAGTTTGCAGAATATGTTGAAATACATCTTGAGATAATATCTGTATTACTTTTTATCCGTAAGGTAATTTAACAACAACTAAAACGAGTTTAAACAAAACCGTAGCAGAAGTTACTGGACTATCGGAAAAGACTGTATCTAGAAATATTAAACAGGGAAAGTATTGACAGACAACGAAATATTTAAGTCACTGAAAAAATCAAATTGGTTCGTAGAAAAATATTGGAATTAGATGATTTCACAAATGGATTGGTTAAAAGAAATATCACCCATATTACACAATTTATGAAAAATACATGCTGTAATGAAAATAGTCTTCATCTCACAAGCTCGGAAAGGTGTTGTTTATCATTCCAAATCTGCGAATAGTGCTAAAAAAGGAAAAGATGGAAAAGTGCTCTTTATCCGCTAGCGTGACAAAGGTTTTTAAAACTCGAACCAAAAAAATATTTAATTGCATTATAACCGACTTTAAATATTTTACTTTTAAGTTTTAAATTATATGAACACTTATGTACTATAATATTTAAGCTATTTTCTTGCACCTAGAGCATTTTCCTCGCTGTAGTGAGGTGAAAAATTGTATGTTTCGCTCGACTGCAAAGTTATTTTGCGTCTCGTACCTACCTTTGAAACCTTCTATACGCTCAGAGTTATATATTTGAACCACTCGCTTCGCTCATAGTTCAATATTAGAATCTTTCGCTTCCTCAGGTTTCAATACAAGTAGGTATATGCGCCAAACAACAACAAGTAGGTATATATATATATAAATGTTATGCTAGGTCAGGATTTCTACTGACTTCTGATTAACTTGATAGCATAAACATTGATAGCAATATCATCTCAATCTATAAATTTCACATTGATATCCGGTAGGAAGCAGTTATCGACGTGAAGTTTCAATTCAACTAGTAACTGTTTCATGATTCATATTTGTCAAGTGTCAAATTTACATTTATTTGCTTTTATGAATGCATAATCGTTTGTATAAAGCCTTGGTTTATACAAACGATTATGCAATCTTGGCAGGGTGAGTAGATCTTATTCATCACCTAGGAATCAAAAATGTGTTGATTCCAGTGTAAGGGTGACAAATCAACATCGAGCTATGCTGCGCTGTACTGCGCTGTGCTATGTTTGGTCAACTCGCTCGTCTTATATTTTAATGAGGATACAAACAAACCATGCTGTGCTGCGCTGTGTGAGGCTACGCTCTGTTTAAAAACGCAGCAGTCTCGAGCGAGGCGCGCTACCCGCCGTGCTGAGCCGCGCTGTGCCGAACTGTGCTAGGTTTTTCAAACATGGAGCACGCTGCGTGCCTCCATCGCCCTCGGACGTCTCTCTCACTCTCGTACAGTCATCTCTCGCTCTCAGCTCGATGTTGATTAGGGGTGCGTTTCATTTGAGTGAGATTCGCTAAAAACGCTAAAAACGATCACACTCCCAAAAAGTTTTCCACATGGGTCTTGGCGTTATTTTCGCCTTAAACGCTACATCTAATGTCAAAAGTGACAGAAGTTGCAAGTTTTAGTGGCATTCTTAGCGTTCTTATCCAAAAATGGAACGGGGATGACAGTTACAAACGATCACGTGATCACAACCACAGACGCAGAATGAGATCAAAATTATCGAAATTTACGTTCTTAGCGGTTAATGGAACAGGCCCTAGCTAAGCAAAGCGCAGCACAGCTTGATGTTGATTGTTAACAAAACGTAGCTTAAGAAACACAGCACAGCACAGCGCAGTACAGCGCAGCATAGCTCGATGTTGATTTGTCACCCTTAATCGGGTGGCTGTGTGTCAAAAGAATGAAGTGGTGAACCGCTTTATAAGTTTTTAACCATTGTATACCTACGTGCTTTTGGAATATCTATACTGATACATGAAGAGAGTAGATATGTAACTTGTAACAAGAAAACGTACAAATTCATCTTGGATTTAATATAATATTAGTATAAGGGCCTGTTTCAGAATGTTCGAGTAAGCTCCGGTTATACTACCCAGAACATAAAATAACTGAACGATAAAAATGACAGACATGTAGCGCGTTTCCAACTTTAACCGATGGATAGGCTAAATCGATGACTGTGAAACACGAAAAAATGATAGTGTTTTATTTATTAAATATGTTCTGGGTAGTATAACCGGAACTTACTCGAACATTCTGAAACAGGCCCTACGAATAATTAACTGAATATTTATAGGGGTCAGTTTATTATGTTATTTATTGCTATTCATTTTATCATACATCGATCAATTGAATATAATATTTACTTAATCGAGATTATGCACTTCATGCAGTCTAATCCTAAATAAATGGGAATGATAAAGCAACTTGTCAATCCTAAGTAGTTTTCAAGACAAGATCGATTCAATATTTCATTCGATTCAATGGAAATATCAAATCAGGGTTATGAATATTATTATCTAATGGTGCCTTCACTATGTATAGAGGTTAATGCCAACAGGAAAATTCAGTCTATGAAATAATAATTTTGGAGATAAATGATGGTAAGTCCTTCCTCATTTCAAACCTGTTTTTATATCTTATTACTCGTACTCGTAGTTCGGTCGAACATGATGTAAGTTAAAAAAAAAAAATCAGCAAGGTTGGACTCGCACACCAGGGTTCTATACCATCACTGAATCAATTTTGTCATACAGTTCGAATGTCATAAGACGAAGTGATCCTTGAAAAATGTTTTAGACTGAGGGCTTAGGACGGAGAGATAGAGGATACTCGTTTCGCATAAACCGTAAACAAATCATCCATTCCCGATACTTTTTGGCTGATAAATACCTAGTTTTCACAATCTCGTTGAATTGCAATTTGTAGTACCTACTTAGTTTTTCAATCTCTTTGATTTGCAATTTGTAGTACCTACTTAGTTTTTCAATCTTGTTGATTTGCAATTTGTTGTATCTACCAGTTTTTCAATCTCGTTGATTTGCGATTTATAATACTTTCCAGTTTTTCTATCGCGTTGATTTTGAACTTGTAGTACACCCACAGTCTTTTAGGATTCTGCACACAAAGGGCGAACGGAGCCTTATCAATGAGACTCCACTACTGTCTGTCTAACCGCCGAGTATGTTACGACTCTCTAGCTCGTAAGCGAAATGGAATTTGGATGTTCCGTGCAGAACTTTGAACCAAAGATGAATTGGATAATACTAATCAAAAAAGTAGAAAAAAAACTTTTTACACCGTAAGCATACGGTAGCTCTGATTGAGTAGAGTACAATCATAATATGTAGGTTTACTTTCTAGAAATATATTAGTTCCGTAAATTTTGTCTAGCTCAAAAACTAACTAGGTACCTAGTTTAGGAATCTGAAATTCAACTGCAATCCTAAGACAACAACCAGGACCGACACGCGACGGCTTAACGTGCCCTCCGAAGCACGGAAGCGCTTAGTATATGATGTACCATCGCGCACTCGACCAGTTTTAGGACTAAATTAAACATGTTTTATATTAGGAAAAGTTAGGGTGGGTTGTTTATATTAAGGAGGTAAATGGTACAAGTGTTATCAGAGTATAATCTTAAGTGAGAATTTAATAACAAAGAAATTATATTGCCCTAGAGATATCACCGATAACCTTGACCATCTGCATCTATGTTTTTGTATCTCAGAACAATGCAGTGCGCAGTGTACAAATGTAAACATTTATTCTGATAAGATAAATAGGTCAGTAGCAGTGTCTCGTCATCTTTCTACCCATATCTCACACATTGGGGTCGGCATGATATGGCATATATACAGGGTTATTGGAAAAATGCTAACAACCTCTAAGGGTTGACTTCTGCTAGTCCTAACAAACATTTTGAGGCGATTTTTTTTGTTTGATTACGTGTGTGAAAATTAAATAAAAATGCAATGCCTACTCCGTGCCAAGAGCGCCCGTCGCGGCAACGCGCTGCGTCGCGCTCCCTTTGTATAGAGTTTTGAATATTTACATCTAACAAAGTAATAAAACGTTTGAAATAATAAATTACAGGCACAAGAGGCTTTTAACATTAGGTTATCCTCGTGCTTATTCTGTCAAATACACATAAACAGCACAACGGCAGGAAGATATAATGTTTTTTTTAAACTGAAGTGTCTAGAAAGTTTAGTCCACTCCAAAATGTGATAGCGTGATCGAAAGTGTTCAAGAAAATCTGTTTCGGCGTTTGAAATCCATCAGCTCGTTTTATAGGTGATGAAGGAATTAGAGCAACTTCTACAAGTCTGATCTATTCACAATTTATTGTCCTGTCACTTCAATAATATTGCAAGGACATGTTAACCTTGACCTGATGTTCCTGATGATCTATTGGAAAGGTATCAATGAGAAGATTATAGAAAAAATAATTGTCTATGATTAGTCAAATTGACAGGTCAGTAAATTTCAGGTTTATTTACAAAAAATAATTAATTTTATTTTCAGATAGTAGATAGGCATTATCTGCTCATCAACCGCATTCTTCCTCTTGGAATTTTGCGAGGTATTGTTTGTAGGGCTCCTGTGAGCCTCTGTAGTTTCATTAGCTTATTAATTTCTAATCGGTTATTTTTTGTTTCCATGGCAACGGTGCCTGCGACACCTGCGCACTACGGACTTCGACGACGTTGTTGACGCGAGACTTCATCCGGGTCGAGACGTCACCCTAGAGATTCTAAGATAAGCTTTGATTTATTTTGTAAACAATGCTTTGTACCCAAACAATGAATGCAGTAGTTGGGACCTCTGTATCGCAAGACAGCCAGATGTTGTGTCCGCAGTGCCCCCAGGCTCGATATTTTAAAGGTCAAAAAGGCCTCAAAATTCACCAAAAAAGGTGTCATAAAGGTTTGGAAATTCCCCTTTCGGCGCCAATAAATAATCAAACAGTAAGTGGTAGCAGTGTTGCGAGCCCTGCTACCCCTGCCAAACCGTTTTGGGAGGTTTTAAGCTCGTACAAAAATAATATTCCTGTTATAAAACGCATACCTCGGGGTGCGAGAATTTCTGTTGCCCAATCGTTATCTTCTTCGATTAAAAAAGTTTTGGCTACTAATACTAGGCAAGCCTGGGAGCATCTTCTAGCATTCCCGTACCACGTATTTCACGTAAATTTTGATCCTTCTAACAAAAAATCCCTTACAATTAGAGTAAAGGAAAACTGCGTGAAATACAAGGCACGGGAAGAGCAATCTTTTGGCTCAACTTTAATAATTCCGCCACTGCGGCGGAATACAAAAACAAATAATGTCGATTCAGCTACTATTAAAATAGTAGAAAATAAAATTAATGATGGTGACATCAAAAACGCGGCACGCATCTTGTTTTCGAGTGTAACAATCGCCCCTTTCACATCTGACACGTTGAATTCCCTAATAGAAAAGCATCCGCCTGCAACTGCAGGTCCTTACCTTCCCGACTCTCCTGAACAAAATAATGACATTGTTGAGGTGACCCCACAGGATGTTTCTGCAGCCGTGGCATCTTTTCGAAGTGGCTCAGCCGGTGGTCTAGATGGCCTGACGCCTCAGCACTTAAAAGATATTTTATCTTTTAGTTCTGGTGAGGTAGGCGAGACACTTCTAAAGGATGTCACGGCTTTGGTTAATTTGATGTTGTCGGGTCAGGTCAACAATGAAATTACCGAAATTCTGTACGGTGCGAATTTATGTGCCCTTAATAAAAAAGATGGTGGTATTAGGCCTATAGCAGTAGGCACCACTTATCGTCGCCTCACAGCCAAATGTGGTTGTAGGAAAAAGGTTGCTTTTTTAAGTAATCTTTTTCAACCACTACAACTCGGTTTTGGTTCTCAGGGTGGTTGTGAGGCTGCTGTACATTCACTACGCACATTTCTTGATCAAAATTGTGGAGATGTGCTTTTGAAGGTGGATGTTAAAAATGCATTCAACTCATTAGATAGAGGCACCCTTTTGACCGAAGTGAAAGATAAAATTCCGGAATTATACCCTTTTCTTTGGCAATGCTACGGGAAACCATCAAAATTAACATACCAAAACAACGTTATATTATCTTCCGTAGGATGTCAACAGGGTGATCCTCTGGGACCAGCCATCTTTAGCCTTGCCATCCACTCAATAATTCAACGTCTCCAATCAAAACTTAACGTTTGGTATTTGGATGACGGAACCTTAGGTGGCGATGCGAACACGGTATTGAATGACTTGCGAGTACTTATAGACGATTTTCATCTTATTGGCCTTGAACTAAATTTTTCCAAATGTGAACTTTTTGTTTGTGATACTTGTCCGGATAAAATTTCGATTATTGAAAAATTCAACTTACTTGCGCCTAATATAAAATTAGTAGAAAAAAGTTCGCTCCGTCTTTTGGGTTCACCGATTTTTGACGAATCTTTGTCACCATTTGTCGAAGAACAAATTCAATAGTTTAGAAATGCTTCTAGCAGATTATTCAAAATTAACGCCCATATGGCTTTTACTATTATTAGATTTTGCCTTTTCGTTCCTAAATTTACATACATTTTGAGATGTTGTCAGCTGTGGAAACACAGTGAGCTTCTTTTAAGCTTAGACAATTTATTAAAAGATACGTTAATTTCGGTTTTGAATGTTGAGATGGATGATAGGGCTTGGGTGCAAGCTTCCCTCCCTGTGAGGTTGGGGGGCATAGGGATACGCAAAATTTCTAGTGTGGCATTACCAGCTTTTTTGTCTTCTGTACACAGTACACACAAATTAGTAGAAAAAATTCTTGCACAATCTTTAGGCTCTTTTGATGTAGCATATCTGGCTGAGGCCAAAACCACATGGGGACTGGCTTGTCCAAATACTGAGTTCCCAAAAATGTTGTCATCTCAGAAACAGTGGGATCGGCCCCTATGCGAGCTAGCACGGAAAGATCTTTTAAATACGTGCCCTAGTATCGCAGATCGTGCTCGTATTCTCGCTGTTTCTGTGTGGGAATTAGGTCTTTGGTTACAAGCCATTCCTTCTTACAAAACTGGTAGCCTTATAGATCCTTCCGCTTTTCGTCTCGCTATTAGCTTACGCTTGGGTGCAAGGTGTTGTGTTGCACATCACTGCCAGTGTGGTACTGCAGTTGACCAACTCGGTCACCATGGCCTCTCCTGCTCTCGAAGTGCTGGTCGAATTTCCCGCCACGCCAGCCTTAACGATATCATTCGCCGGGCTTTTACCAGCGCCAATGTTCCAGCTGTTCTCGAACCGAACGGTCTGATGCGTGACGATGGTAAAAGACCTGACGGCATGACTCTGGTTCCATGGAAGTTAGGACGGCCCTTAGTGTGGGACGCTACTTGCGTAGACACTTTAGCGCCGTCACACCTTTCTGAAACCCACGTGAGGGCTGGCGCCGCGGCTACTTCGGCAGAGCAACTCAAGCGGCGCAAATATGCTAACCTCGGTATGGGTTACATATTTGAGCCGTTTGGTGTAGAGACGTTGGGGCCGTGGGGACCGGGAGCTCATCGTATTTTCCAAAATCTATCAGAGCGCTTGGTCGATGCGACGCGTGATCAAAATGCTGGCACCTATTTGGCTCAAAGAATAAGCATTGCAATTCAACGGGGCAATGCTGCCAGCATGCTGGGCACGCTGCCAACTGATAGTGGGCTAGAGCATTTGGACTCCCTATGAGTCCAAATGCTTTTACTGTAGTAGCTGTAGTATTGTAGTAGCTGTACTGTTGTATGTAGTTTGTAGTATTTGTTTAGAAAAAATTGAATCGGTAGATGTCAGGGGTTTGTAAAATTTTAACATAATGTTATCTTGACTATACCACTACAGACTATAAAACCACATAGTATAAAACAAAGTCGCTTCCCGCTGTCTGTCCCTATGTATGTTAAGATCTTTAAAACTACCCAACGAATTTTGATGCAGTTTTCTTTCATAGATAAAGAGATTCAAGGGAAAGGTTTATATGTATACCTAAAACATTCATAATATTGCAGATAAAATATATTTTAGAGATCTCTAATGTGATGTCGTAAATAAACACATTTTTTGCGCTTACATTGTAAATGTTGGCTGAACCCTATAGATAGATAGATCAAAGTAATGTACTCAATATTATACACCTTAAAAAGGTCCACAAAAAATTTCTCAATGGTATGCCTATGTCTATCTCTTAGGGATAACCCACAATAACTATTTTTTATCCCTTACGTTTTACGAGAAATAATGGCTTATTTACGAATCGATTTTAAAAGCAATTCAGCATTAATCCTTATCCAATTAAGTACCTTAAATACATTGTGCACTTAATATAGATCGATTCGGCCTTTTACAGCTTGTAACTTGAATCAATATTTTCGGAGATCTGTAATAGATTATTTAGTATCAGTATTGCACCCGTGCGAAACCGGGGCGGGTCGCTAGTATATAATTTATTATATATAATATTATAAAGAGGATAAATGGCGAAGGTAGAACCATATACTGATCCAAATGACATTTTCACTATATTGGAGTTAATGCAAGGAAAAAAATATTCAATTGATGCCACATTGATCCAAGTACAAAAAGCGCCTTATATTGCTAGAGGAGCTAAATTTTTCACTTTAGCATTATACTTACTTTCAAAATATATACTGATCCAATTTTTATTTTTTATCTGCAGAAACGAACATTTTGACTACTTTTAATCAAAATATTTCATTATAGTTATGTTTTTTATTTTGTCTGATATATTAGCCATCATTTCGATAAAGATTAAAGCATAATAAATCACGTAATTTTTTAAAACAAGTTCAAACGCGTTTTCTTCTTTTTCTCAATATAATGAAAACGATACTTGGATCAGTATGGTTCTACCGTCGCCAAATGTGTATTTTTGTATGTAACATATAAACTTTGAGATTTTATATTATTTCACCCTTAGAACCCTACATAAACATAGGCCATGGAATATTTACTTAGATTTTTTTTTAATTTTGTTTAAGACTTACGCGCCAGTTTGGGTCACTAGTTATCTTGTAAGAGGCAACGTGATAGATCTACATCAAGGATTCAATTTTCAATCTCCCTAGGATGGAAAATTTAATTTACCTCCTGAATTTCGATTTAAATACGACCTACTTTCGAAACATGAGTAAATATTATTACTGCTTTGAAATACCACGATGGACACTCGATTCGCGGATATGTCAAGAATAGCGATATTGTTTACTATGATCTTAAAATCTGTTTACTTACCTATAAATATATAAATTCTGTCATCGTATTTGTACAAAGACGTGTTTGTTGAACTGATTGGACATTTATTTAAATCAAATGTGTTATGATTCGGTGTCCATGATTAACATATAAAGTAACGATGTCATATCGGATGGAAATGTTTTCCGTTCAATACCTGTCCGAAATTTATTAGTCAACTTTGTACCAGTTTTTATTTGCAGAATATTAGTTTTTACGTTAGGTTTGGCTCCTTGTTAATTTCGTAAAGTAGTCATAGTAATAAAATGCATGACCGAAAAAAAAACTCAAACGGCGGCGTTCAATTACTTATACGGTATGAAATTTCCATGTACATATTCTGATGTTCATACCACGCAGTAGAACGAATGATGATAAGAATGATTTCGTAGCTAGACTAAAATATGACGTTAGTAGGTTAGTATGAAAACATATGGTGCTTACCATTTGAAGTTAGATTCGCTAAAAACGCTAAAAACAATCACACTCCCAAAAAGTTGTTCCACATGGGTCTTGGCGTTATTTTCGCCATAAACGCTACATCTAATGTCAAAAGTGACAGAAGTGGCAAATTTTAGTGGCATTCTTAGCGTTCTTATCCTAAATGGAACAGGGGAGAACAGTTACAAACGATCACAGTGATCACAACCATAGACGTAGAATGTGATCAAAATTATCGAAAATAACGTTCTTAGCGTCAAATGGAATATACCCATACTAACCTACTAACGTCATATTTTAATTACCAAGACTCTGTGCATTTATCATGCATATTCCTAAGCCTAATGTTGCTCTTGTTTTACCAGCTTTCCGTAAAAAATAAGCACTTTTAAATATGTTCGGAATATTACTTTCGTAGGGGAATTCTTATCTTCACATTTAGGGATAATATAAATGGTTAATCTAAACACTGGTAAAGCGTAGATATTAGACTCAGGAATATGCATACATAGTCACAGAGTTAGAACACTTGGTAGATATTCAAAATATAACGAATCACGTTTGTATGGAAAGCGCTACGAAGATTAGCCTTAATATAATTATAATTAATATACATAGCGCTACAGAAGAAAATATATAGGTACAAGTACTACCTGTACTGTAGGGTGTTTTTGAGTTAATTATTTTTAAGACACTGCTCTACGTAAGAATGAGTTACGAATTATGATTCATTTTTAGTACACATTGCGCGTACAAGAACAATATAACAGAACAATAGCCCATAAGTTTATACACATATATTTACAACACTATCCCACGCGTAGCGTAGCATTGACATGATTGTTTGACTATTTACTTTCATTATCCGCAGAACACTCGTAAAATTTTATCAAACATGAAAGCGATCAGTCAATGACAGAATGTGGTATAAACAAAAAATATCTTCGGCTAAAATATATATTTTCACTAGAGGGCGCTCTTATCAAAATCTAAATTTCTACTGATATAAAATATTGCATTTGGCTAGCGAACGTGGCGCCATTTATCGCGAACTAAAAACGCACGCAGAAATGGGAATCTAACATCTCTCTTTCTAATTCTGTTCACGGAGCGTTTTCCATACAAACGTCATTTCGTCATATTTTAAATACTAAGGGCCTGTTTCAGAATGTTCGAGTAAGTTCCGGTTATACTACCCAAAACATATTTAACAAATAAAACACTATCTTTGCGTTTCACAGTCATCGATTTAGCCCATCCATCGGTTAAAGCTTGAAACGCGCTGCATGTTCACTGTCATTTTTATCATTCAGTTATTTTATGTTCTGGATAGTATGACAGGAACTTACTCGAACATTCTGAAACTGGCCCTTAGAGTTCAAGCTCGTTGAAACTTTGCATGTATATCCTTGAGCCTAATATCTATGCTTCTGGTTTGCCAGATGTCCGTAAAATTTTGTATTTTCAAATATAATTCATAAATCGTATTTTATGAGAATTGTTATTTTATCATTTAGGGATATAATAAACAAGAAATCGAAAAACCGGCAAACCAGAAGCATATATATAAGACTCAGCAATATGCACACAACAATTCATCGAGTTGGAATACTTACTTAGTATTTAAAATATGACAAAACTACGATTATATGGAAAGCGCTCCGTAACCTCTACTCCTAATAAATTTCTTAGCAACTAAGTACTTATTATCATTGTTGAGTAGAGTATACATACGAATTGATCCCATTGAAATTTCATAAAAATCAGTTCCACATTTTTTTTTTTTGTCGATTTATTATATATTTATTTGCATACCTAGACGACTTAATCGTAGGTACTCGTCGATGGTGAACAGCATTATATGTGACTGAATGATCTTCTAAGCATTATGCAATGCATCATTAAACATAAAGAGAAGTGCACCAACTTCCAACACTGAAATGTAGGTATACTAGATAACTTGTGGAAGTTAATATATATAAGTAATTCCTGGAAATAACTACGACCTAATTTTAATTTTATGTACTTAGTACGCGAATGTACGCGTACTACATGGTATGTATGAATGTACGCGCATCACTAACATTAAGTTGATTAACAACTCTGTTGTCTCTCTGCGTGTCCAGCATAGGGGTATGCTGAATACTAGACCTGCGGAACCATCCGGTTTACGTGTGCTGAACCTACCCTGATTGCCAGTTAAATTAGATTATGAAGCGCTCGTAGCGAAGTTTACTTAGCTGTTCTCAACCGGTCAGCAAAGTTAAACAACGTCGCGCGCGGTCATGAGTTGGATGGGTGACCGCTAGTGACATTGCTACTTAGCGTTTCCGTGCTTCGGAGGGCACGTTAAGCCGTCGGTCCCGGTTGTTGTCTTAGGATGGCAGTCGTTATAGCATGGTGGTAAGGCATTTTACGAATGCCCGCCTGGCTAGCTACCACCCTCAAGTAGAAAATCTGTCGCCAAGCACTTAACGGTGTGTTCCGGCAGCTGTCCTTGAGAGCCAGTACTTCTAGGTTAGCCTGAACAACATCTTCGACCACATCATCACTTATCATCAGGTGAGATAGTGGTCAAAGGCAAACCTATTAACCATATAAAAAAAAAATAGTCATTACTCCAACTTTTGTTGTTCACTGAAAATTGTGTTACTGGCATTAAATATTCCATTATATTACGAATGCTACTGAAATACCGCAAAATATAAAGTCCCTACAAACTGTAAACAACTTCTATAAATACACTTACCGTTAGATAAATCACTAACCCACAAACATTACTCACTGACTCAACCACAACACAATGGTAGATAGTAGGTAAGTAACCAAAATTTTTATGTCACTCAGATCTATTACGTACACGTCAAATTCAATTGTAAAACCATTATTATAAGATTCATAGTCTATTGTGCAGTATGTGTGTCACCATGCGACATCTTATGATGGACATAAAATTGTACGACTGAGAGAAATACACGAAAGCGTGCTAACTGTGCATCGTATGTATGTACAAAACGGTAAGCGATCAGACTTTCTGTTAGGAAGAATCGTGTTATCTATTATCTATAGCAATAGATTATAAAGATTAGTATATCTACAAGCAATAGTAAAGATAATATTTTGTTTTGTCAATATTATTTAACAGAATTTGGAAATCTTAGGTTTCCTATTAAAGTATAGCTATAATATGTACCTACTTAATATCATGTCAAAGTCTGGAAGACCACAACCGTGCGATTCCATAGCATTTTTTGCCCCGCACTGCCATATGAAGTATTTTAGAAATAAGCCTTCAACAGGAGAGTATATTCCCTCTTCAAAGGCCGGAAACGCATCTTCGTGACCTCTGGTATTTATTGTGGATGTCCGTGGGTGACGGTAACCAGAGATTGTTGAACCAGGTAACCGCCTGAGCGTTTGCCCTTATTCACATAAATACAAATATTTTGACATGTATGTTTCGTTTCAGGAACATTTTTTTACTAGTTTCGACGTTTCGATCAAGTTGCATTGATCGTGGCCACGAGATTTCATAGAAACGATGGCTTTTTTATTTATTTATAGGCCAGACTTTGCCTGTAGACTATCTAACCTGATGAGGTGATCGAAGATGTTGTTCAGACAAATGTTGCTGCGACGTATTTAACGATCATGGCCTAATAGCAGTCAGTATAGATTACTATGGTTTTATGGTTCAAATTCTTTCGAGGGTTGAGCTTAATGGTGGGTTTTCGATGCTCGCCTGGCTAGCTACCACATACTTACCCAGATCCCCTTCTTGGCTTTGCCTGTTTAACGTTCTTTATCAGATTATCTTACCATCAGACAAGATAGAGTATCAGCAAGTTAAAAAAAATTGCTAAATCATGTTAATGCATCAAAAATCAAGCAGATTATAAAATTAAAGCTGGATCCAAATAGGTAGAGGTATAATATACAAATAATACTTACATTTTGCTATTCGAGTCTGTACGGAGTATGTCAAATTACGAAACTCCAAATCCATTTTGGCAAGACTGAAACAAAAAAAGATTCCATAAATAAAAGGTCAAAAACGACACACATACTTTGATATCTGTCAAAATTTTCTGAAACGCCTCATTGTAATTAGTTTAGAAATCTCGAGAAGTTGTAGTATCTAGTTACATACATAACGGGAGACTTAACAACTATGTCTCAAAGTGAAGGGCGCAATGCAATTCGTGACTTGTGATGAAATGCATCTGTTATAGGCAGAGGTTAGTCCACTTAACATCAGGTGGGCCTTGAGCTTGACCCGTCACAATAACATAAAAAAATGGTAGTAGTTGCAATTCACTCAAAAGTAGGAAAGGCTGCGCCTTTGTGCGCAAACAGGTATATACCAACTTTCAGATTGTTTTTTTTGACACAGAGATATTTAAAAAAAATCTTAGATTATCAAGTCAAAGCCCATTTAAAGTTTGAACGATTCTCCACTAAAAATAATTTTGGCTAATTAACAAATTAATAAACTATTTAGGTACACAATAATATCCATACTCATAACCATATAGGGTCCTCGCAACTCCCCGCAATGTCTTTGTTCCAATCCGCAAATAAACGAATTAAAATATATTTTTTTCGAATTGCTTATTAACTACTTTGCTATTTTCCCTAATTGCGAGGAGATAGGATCAACGGTTTATAAATTTCATAAAAAAATAAAATGAAGTCTAGATAATAATAAGCAAAAATTATATCACAATACTACAATGTATCACCGACTGAAGATTTCTACGACGATTAATAACATCGTATGATGCAAACCGTTCGAAATAAAGAATACCTCGAACTTTAAAAAAAAGGGATACCTCAACGAAGCAGCCCCAAAGCAGCTCTTGTTTCTCCTATATATTATATATCAATGATGACTCAAATACGTCCATGCTATATTTTTATCGTATTTTAACTGTTCATAAAGTACTTCATCTGACTATGGGCCCCGAAACACGATTAAATAAATTTGGCTCCATAGAAAAAAAACTCGATAGAAGTAAACTTTCCTAAAAAGCATAAATTTTGGCGTTCCTGACTATGGAATTAATCAATTCATTCTGTTTCTACCGACCAATTACAAAAAGAAAATTAACAAACATTCACATGCTCTGTGAAGTTAGTTTTTTGAAAAAACTTTTAACTTTTGCCACTTGTGACGAAATACATCTGTTAGAGGTTACCGCTTAGCACCAGGTACTTGCTCCATCACAAAACCATAATACAAAGTAAAAAGCCTTAATCAAAACTAAATAGCTTCATCTTTCATAAAAAAGGGATTACACGTACTGTTTACTCTTTAATAATCAAATCAACAATAATCCAGACGATGGTAGCCTAAGAACTTCTGAAGAACAAAGTACTAATAAGCCATATAGGTTTTTTGCATTAAAAAAAACAAGTTATAATGCTCATTAATCAGACTTGTATAAAAAACACTGACAGGTTAAAAAAATGCATTCAATAAACTTATTCCGCTCGTTCCACTACGATCCCCTATTTCAGTCCCCCAGGGGACTGTACAACACTCACTATTCCACTACAGTACCCTATTCAGGGGACTCAACTAGTACTAAAAAAAGCAATTCCACTTCGATCCCCTGTGCTTTCTTCTATGCTCAGGATTCAACTAGTGCTAGAAAATGCAATTCCATCACAGTAAAATGGCGAGCCTAATCTCACTCCGAAATATCCTCTAAATAGGTCTTATTTCTGACATCTGTCAAAGTGACAGTTTATGTCAGCTAGACAGGTGTGATTTGTGACAGGTGTCAAAGTGACAGTTGATTTATGTACTCAAATACTTTTTGTTTTCGTAACATCTGTCAAACTTTTATAGATCTCATAGAGATCTTCATTTCAGATGACAGGTGTCAAATTAAAATAGTGTTTATCTCGGAAACTGTTGATCCTACACTACTACTTTCTTCACAGATATGATAGATCTCATAGAGATCTTCATTTCAGATCACAGCTGTCAAATTAAAATAGTGTTTATCTCGGAAACGATTGATCCTAGACTACTAGTTTCTTCACAGAAATGATAGATCTTATAGAGATCTTCATTTCAGATGACAGCTGTCAAATCAAAAATAATATCTGGACTTAACGTTTTTGAATATTACTCTCGAACCAATGAGAAAATTATGAATAGATACATTATTAATTTGGCGAAATTAGAACCATACTGACAAATACAATGAAAAAAATGCCACATTGATCCAAGTACAAAAAGCGCCTTATATTGCTAGAGGACCTAAATTTTTCACTTTAGCATTATACTTGCTTTCAAGAATATATCCTGGTATACTGATCTAATATATATTTTTATCTGTTTTTTTTCTGCATAAACCAACATTTTGTCTACTTTTAATCAAAATACCGTATTATAGTATTATTTTTTATTTTGTCAGACTTATCAGCCATAATTTCGATAATGATTAAAGCATAATAAATCACGTATTTTTTTAAAATAAGTTTTAACGCGTTTCCTTCTTTTTCTTAATATAATGAAAACGATACTTGGATCAGTATGGTTCTACCGTCGCCATTCATGTATTGAGAGTTTCGGCGATGGGTTACCTATCAACAATAGAAAATAAATGTTTATTATAAAATTGTGGTCAACAAGAATCTATTTTTGTGAATATTTTTGCTGTTTAAACTTTTGGAGATAAAGCTGTTATAAGTTTGACAGCTGTCATCTGAAATGAAGATATCCATGAGATCTATCATATCTGTGAAAAAACTAGTAGTCTACGAACAATAGTTTCCGATATAAATCCTATTTTAATTTGACAGCTGTCATCTGAAATGAAGATCTCTATGAGATCTATCATTTCTGTGAAGAAACTGGTACTCTAGAATCAATAGTTTCCGAGATAAACACTATTTTAATTTGACAGCTGTCATCTGATATGAAGATCTCTATGAGATCTATCATTTCTGTGAAGAAACTGGTACTCTAGAATCAATAGTTTCCGAGATAA
Organism: Plagodis pulveraria; assembly: GCA_963890685.1. Lineage (NCBI taxonomy): Eukaryota > Metazoa > Arthropoda > Insecta > Lepidoptera > Geometridae > Plagodis > Plagodis pulveraria. The sequence continues at coordinate 10,671,686 of OY982965.1, forward strand.
ACACTATTTTAATTTGACAGCTGTCATCTGAAATTAAGATATCCATGAAATCTATCATATCTGTGAAAAAACTAGGAGTCTACGAACAATAGTTTCCGAGATAAACCCTATCTTAAATTGACAGCTGTCATCTGAAATGAAGATCTCTACGAGATCTATAAAAGTATGACAGGAGTCACGAAAACGAAAAGTAATTGCGTACATAAAATACGACATCAACTGTCACTTTGACACCTGTCACATTTTAAACCTATTTCTTAGCCATTTTTAGAAAAAAAAATACCCTAAATACGAATCCAAAATCTAGTTTTATGACATCTGGTCTCACTTTGACATCTTTGTCGAGATATTGCTGTACTGGTAAGCACTGTTCCTATGGGGGACTGTAGTGGAATAGTGAGTGCTTTAGAGTCCCCTGGGGGACTGTAGTGGAATAGTGAGTGTTGTACAGTCCCCTGGGGGACTGAAATAGGGGATCGTAGTGGAACGAGCGACTTATTCAAGGTTTTTTTGTTTTGCATCATCAGCTGAAGATCACAAACACTCTCAACCAAAATATTGTTCCTAAAAATACATTTTGCCTTAAGACTGACTTTTTACAACAAAAAGCATTAAATAATTATTTGTTGTATTTGGTTACATGGGCATCTACATTAATATAATACTAGCTTTATAGGGCAAAACCATTAACCTCTTTTTCGCAGTAGGGTAAAAACTATCCCTATATGTCCTTGCCCGGGTCTCAAAATATTTCCATACCAAATTCATCAATTAAAAGCCAAGAGCGCCTGCCCCGGCGACACTGGACCGCGCTGCGCTCCCTTTTTAGAGTTTTGAATATTTACATCGAGCAACTTGCTCGAGCAAACAAAGTAATAAAAATATGAAATAGTAAATTACAGGCACAAGAGCCTTTTAACATCAGGTGGTCCTCGTACTTATTCCATCAAATACACATAAAAAACACCAAAAAAAACATCTCAAAATGTGTGTTAGGACTAGCAGAAGTCAACCCTAAGAGGTTGTTAGCATTTTACCAATAACCCTGTATAATTTATATAATAATACCGTGCGATAATTTCTAGATTCTCAATCTCTTAACAGGGTCCGTTAAATGGCTGGTTACCCTAGACGAGTCTCATTTGCGATACTTTTTATATACCTTCCGGAATAATTAATAAGTCATGTCTAAGTTTAGTTTTTTTATTAAGGCCACACAATCTCTATGTTGTGCCAAATTATTTCCGCTTTATGCAGGTAGGGCATTTTGCGAATGCCCGCCAGGCTAGCTAAGCACCTAACGGTGTTTTCCGGCAGCCGTTCTTGAAAGCCAGTAATTCAAGATTGAGCCTGTTAACACCTTCGACCACATCATCAGTTATCATCGGGTGAGATTGTTATCATAGGCTTACCTATCAGCAATAAAAAAAAAGACCTACTTTTTACTAAAACGGATTTTCTCACACGGATTTTCTCACACACGACGCGGACTATGTGTTGATTAAGTATTACATAATATATTTTTTTCTTTAAGGTAAGATTTAAATGGGCTTAGTTGAAATATTGTCGTATAGTATATGAGGCAGTCGGAAAGCTCTTGGCCACTGTCAATTGACAGCGTGAGCTTACTGCTTTAGGGATTTTTGAATTCACACATTCTTACGAACCTTCAAAAATATAGATGCGAAAAGAATGGCCAGTGCCCACAGTTTGTTCGTTTCATCCATTCTGTTTTACGCACATGGTCACGTTCAAGAGTTAGTAGTTGTTGTATGTCGATCTAAGTCTCTCGACGCATAAACAGAACAAATTGTATTCTGTGATCGTGCTGTAGTTCCATAGTTTCTACTGTGGTTAAATTTAATTGGTTGTCTTGTCTGAGGACCCTTAAAATACCCCTAAAAAATCCTGCCCCTAAATTTCCCCTTTTGACACTTCTTCTCCCTAAGTTTAGGGGGAAAACCCCCAAGTTGTCACCACTGGTTAACCAGGAAATCGCCTTCTTAAGCAAAAAGTTTACACTACAAAAATAGGCCTCTAAAAAGTAGGCGCCTATAATAATAATTAGTATATATATATATATATATAAGATAAACTCTATGAAAAATCTTATATTCTATTTTAAAAGAAGTGCGTACTAATGTCCGGACGTACTTTTTTATTAAAGTCTCATTACTAAAAATAAATTTATGAAAACTGGTTATTATAACACGTTCTTAAATATTCATTTATTGTTATTACATTTGGTTAGTATATAATTTCTTGAGACGATTATTGTATTTTTTTGCAGTTCTGTCTACGCCCACATTGTCTATTTATTATGAGAATAGTTAAACATACTTAGATATAATTATACCTCGTTAGCATAACAGCTATTAAAACGAGAACATTGATTTTTATGGGGTTCTTGTATGAACATTCATGAGCTTTTTGTATTTAAATAGATTAGGTAGGTTTATAGTAACAAAAAGTACACACGTGATTAACGTGACAGTGGAATTAAAGTATTTAGCTCTTAAGGCCCACTTGCGCCAACGGAGAAACTTCGAGTTTAAAGTCGAATTAAGTGTAAATTGTCGTACAAAAACCAAGTTAACCCGACTTAACGTTGACGCAATAAGCACTAGGTGTCTTAATTAAAATACCTATGTACCAAAACTTTGCCAGAAAATACACTGAGAAACTCGACAAGTTCATAGTTACGTTTATATAATCTGTGTCTGGTGGTAGTCTATGGTATTTTGTTATAAGTAGGTAATCACTGTTTACTGCATAGCCGCATAACTTTATATTCGGAGAACTGAGTCAACGAACACAAGGCTAATAATAAGAAAGGTTTGGCCCAGAACGCTTTCTTTAGTGGTTTAGTAACAGCTCTCTTCGGTTAAATACATTTTAAATTTTCTTAGAAAACTGAACAGTCCAACCCTGCACGTTCTTGTTGTTTAATACCGATAAAATCATAGAGAAATAAAATACTATTTTTCTGTGGATAAAACCATCCGCTACTCTTCCCGGAGGTTGCTCATTCGAGACATTCTTTCCCGTAGCACAGTCTTATCATTGTTTTAAACCAACTGGAGAATTTAACCCCGACCGTATTTCAATTTTATTCATTTAATTACCTTCCAACTGAACCATTTTTATCATAACATGATACCAAATTGGTATGTTCAAAAGATCAGGTCAAAAGAAACAGTTGAATAAAGGAAGGTCGGAACTATAAGACGGAGGGAAAAGCCACCTCCGTATTTCTGCGTCGCCAATTTGTCTACTTGAAATGTTTTTGCATATTAGATTTAATGCTGCTCTACGAAATATACCATTGAATTTTTTTCAGTACTTGACATAAATGGTAAGCTATGATAATCGTGAAGAGGATACAATTATGTGTTTAGTAATACGTAATGCAATATTTTTTGCAATAATACTTACTCGCATAATATAACTGACTATTTACTAGAGTAACTATTTTTTTATGGAATTCTGATGGAACACTTACGAGGCCCACCTGATGTTAAACGGTAACCACTGCCCATATTAATAATAAAATTGTTTGTATATTATTTAGTATTATATAAACGCCTAGAACATAATTTCTTGACACTGTGAAATGCTCCTTGCCACACGTACAGTCGCCTGCAATAAGAAGTATACACATTGTAGAAGTGTATACTTCTTATTGCAGGCGACTGTACGTAAGTACCTACCTAAATAAATTATCGACAACATGTTAATGGGCCCTGATATTTTAAATGGCTAAAATATTTTAGGGGATATCACAGTAGTCTAACATTTCCAAATAAATAGAAAGTAAGATCACAGATGTAAGATATCGTTTCTGTTTACACCTACAATGGACACTATAATATCAATGTCTAATCAAAGAATTAACTATAAAAACCGCTTGAATATTTCATCTGATAGAATTAGACGATGCATGAATAGAATATATTTAAAATAATTATTATGGTATTTAATTGGGAGATATTGCTTTGAAGGCAAGATAATGAACGTTATTATTAGGTAAGTAACAGCTATTACGATTATTGCTGTCCAAAATTACAGATGGGTGAACGATAAAAAAATTATACAAGTTAAATGCGTAGGCCGATAAAACATTTTTTTTTAAAGAATCGCTATGGAATGTTATGTTTATAGATCTATTTAATCTGTGAATGAACGACAAGAACGTGTGTGTCAAAACTGCCGTAAGTAGATGGATATATATGTATTATGTTTGGTTATTATAAAAATAAATTATATTCTAGATTTACAGATTAATATGCAAATGTATAAAAAATATAATAGTAGAAATAGTAAGACAACAAAACTGGTACAAACATTTTATGATCTTCAAATTAGTGTTTATCATTCTCATGTAAGTGCTAGAAAATATTTCCTGTCAAAAAACAAAATATATCACTCTTGCTACTTTCAACAGTATTTATCGAAATATTTCGCACGTCGATAACATAAACTTTTGCAAAGTAAAAGTAGGTTTTAATAAACTTTCTTCATGTCAATGTCATCGGTGACCCATATGTCAACATCATAAGAAAGTTTTTAAGTCTCAGAGCACACCATCTTCTGCTAAGACTTTTTCTGATCAGTTCACCTAGTGAACTAAAGTGACTTACAATTTGCCATAGCGCATTTTTGTTTGTATATTCAAAATTTAAAATTTCATGTATTTTAATATCTGGCAATTCCAAACCTGCACACAATATAAGCTTAATTACTACATACTGTTTATAATTGTAACTGCTAATTTTCTGTCACAATTGTGAAATTTAATTGGCTCGAAATTAACGCTTGCTCGAATTTATTCGATACTGGTTGAAATCATATTTAGTACTGTAGAAGGCTAGCGACATCTTTACAAGAGTTAAGTGTTTGATAAAGCACTTCTTTCGCTCAGATGAAGTCTAGTAATCTTGTTGATGATCGCACGGTTAAAAATAATATAATGAGACCACTAAATTCGCGTAAACAGCAGTTTCAAATGGCGAACGGTTAAGGCTCCCGATGGGTTTGGCTGGGGATGCTGGTTCGAATACTGCTGAAGACGAAAATTTTGCACTCTATTTTTACACGACTGCCCAAAAAAAGGAGTATTATGTTTTCAGGGTTCATGTATGTATGTTTGTAAGTTGCTTTATTCCAGCATAACTATGATATATCATTACATTCGTCATAATAACACAAGTGATACTGGGTTCATAAAAAGGTAAAAAAAAATTGGCGGTTATTAGACGCCATATTATAAAAAAAAAAAAAAACCAAACCCATTGAGTAAAATAAATAATTTGCAGTCGGGTTTTTTAATGTTCAATTAATTTATATTGTTTTTTTTAAGTCACAGTTTAGTTTTAATTATTTAGAACAACAATAAAATGTTATTACCCATTAATTAAATAATAAAAAAAATGTGTTTATCATAGCCTACAGATAAAGTTAAAATAGAAAATGAACTTTATATATGGACTTATTTGCAAAGAAAAGGTCATAATGCATTCCCTGGTTCTCGGCCTCAGTTGGAAATTTGTGAATCGATTCCTTCTTATTATGTAAGTATGAATGCAACAGTTCCCGTTACAGTTCAACGAACCGCTGCACCCGGTCATTGTCAGGGCCTGATTCATGCAGTTGCAAACTACTTTCTGACTTGTAGCTTTTATGAGTCAAGATTGCCTTGAGTATACCTATTCTATAATGTGTTCAAAAAGAGAGTGGACTTGACCAAAAGGAGAATAATTCATTTAAATGTCAATCCGCCCCTTCCATCTGAAAAATGTCAAACTCAGCTATCATGAGCTGTCATAATTATGAACGAGTTGTTTTGTTGCTTGCGTGGTAATTACTGTCATATTTGTTTGAAAAAATAATAATCCTGGGAAAACTGTACACAGTACAAAATATTAGGTCCTTACATATGAAATTGGCGTTTTGTATGGGAGGAACAAAAAGTCGAATATTTTTTAATATAATATATTTAATTAATCAAAGTATGAACCATTATTTTCTATGCACTTTTGCCATCTCATAGGTAGTTCATTGATCCCTTTACTAAAAAAACCAGTCGGACGGGAATCAATAAAATCTTTGAAGGCGATTTGGACTGCCCCATCGGAGTTGAATTTTTTCCCTTGCAAGAAGTTATCCAAATTTCGAAAAAAATGGTAATCTGTTGGAGCAAGGTCCGGGGAGTACGGAGGATGTCTTAGACTTTCCAATTGAAGCTCTTCTAATTTAGTAGCCGTCTGTAGCGCAGTGTGTGGTCTAGCGTTGTCGTGAAGCAGCAGTGGCGTGGAGCGATTGACCAGCCTAGGTTGTTTAGCCGCTAGCTTTTCCATCATGGTTTGCAATTCCTGACAATAGACATCAGCCGTAATAGTCTGGCCAGATTTGAAAAAACTGTAATGAACAATACCGGCACTAGTCCACCAAACGCTTACAAGTAACTTTTTTGGGGTTAATTTTCGCTTGGGGCAGGATTTGGCTGGCTGGCCAGGATCTAACCATTGCGCTGAGCGCTTCCGATTATCGTAAAGAACCCATTTTTCATCACAGGTAATGATTCGGTTTAAAATACCTTCATTATTGTGCCGGTTTAGTAATGTAACGCAGCAGTCGACGCGCGTTTGCCGGTTTGTTTCAGTCAATTCGTGAGGTACCCACCTTTCAAGCTTTTTAATCTTCCCAATTTGCTTCAAGTGAATTAAAACAGTTTTATCACTAACATCGCAGCCTGCAGCTAACTCGGACGTGGTTTGCGATGGATCCGCTTCCACAATAGCCTTCAACTCTTCATTATCAACTTGAGTCTCAGGCCGTCCACGGGGCTTGTTCTGCAGGTCGAAATTTCCAGAACGAAAACGTTGGAACCAAAAACGAACTGTGTTTTCTTTTGCAACACGACCGCCATACACATCATTCACCCTTCGAGTTGTTTCCGCAGCACTAGTGCCACGGCAGAACTCGTACTCGTAAATAATGCGATATTTAAGGTTTTCCATTTTGTAAAATGAGTGACGCAAACAGAAAAAAACAGAAGAAAAAAAACAAATGAATGACGATCATCGAAGCACAAATACATGAGTCTATAGCTGTACAAATTTGAATTTGGAATTCCTTACCAAAGAGGAGAAATTCGTGATTAAAGTGGCCAGTACGAAAAACGCCAATTTCATATGTAAGGACCTAATATTTTAATATTATTCAGTTCTGTATTAGTATTGTCATCTGTGATTTTGTCAACGTGAGAAAGTAGAGACATACTTTTTTGAAACGCTTGTAGTGAAGTTTGCTTAGCCGTTCTTAACCGATTAGCTAAGTTTAGCAACGTCCGCAGCAGTCATGACTTGGATGGGTGACCGCCGTAGGTCCCGCTTGTTGTCTTAGGATTGCAGTCACTACAGCATGGTGGTAAGGCATTTGGCAATTTTTGTATGCCCGCCATGCAAGCTACCACCCTCAAGTAGAAAATCTGTTACCAAGCACCTAACAACCTAACGGTGTGTTCTGGCAGTTGTCCTTGAGAGCCAGTAATTCTAGGTTAACCTGAACAACATCTTCGACCACATCATCATTTACCATCAGGTGAGATAGTGGTCTAAGGATACCTTATCAGCAATAAAAAAAAAAACGATTTGCACAAGACAACAGAGCCAATGCTCTGCAGCTAGAAAATCGCTGCAGAGCATTGGCTAAAAGAATGCGCCCATGTTATAAATTTTGAAAAAATACTGGGAACAGAATCGCATATTGAAGATATGCAGGAATTTTATTATATATATATGTCATACTGTACTGTAACAGCCGACTCGTCCACTGCTGAACAGAGCCTCCCCTATTAAGGGGGTATTTGCCATAATCCCCTCGCTTGGCAGGCGGCTTGGGGATCGCAGTGTAAGATGGCAGTTCTTTAGAAGGCGCTGCTGCCCACCTTCCAGTATTTTTCCCTTAGTCGCCTCTTACGACACCCACGGGATGATATGGGGAGGTGCAATTCTAACCCGGCACACCACGGGGGTAATGACATATGTTATTATATGTCATAAATAATGATAAATCTAGTTTCGATGAAGATACGTATCATTGAAATGATGCTGAACTTTCAGACATAGACTATTTAGAGTAAAATTTGCTATGTGTTTAATATAATTAGAATACACGTGTATAATTTTTGATACAATTTGAATGTAATTATAATAAAGTAAAACATAATTTTTTTTGCTGTACCTATATAATATGAGTACCCATTATTGGAACTATAGTCAGTAGTTGTCGGGTCTTGACAATCATCTAACAAAATTTATAAAAAGATCAAAATGGATCAAGCGCGCTATTGTGTTGCTCGTAATAAATAAAAATAAAATAAGTACTTAATTAAAAAAAAATGGCACAGTTGCACCCTCAAATCCATGGCTTTTTCTGAACCGACTATATCATCTTTTATTTTTTATAATAAAAGATTATATTAACATAACATTGAAGCAGTGATGGCTCAGTGACGTTGGCTATGGACTGCAGTGCCGCAGGTCCATGGTTCGAATACCGCCACGGGCTTGAGCTTCACCGCTTGGTGGAAGGGCATTTTGCGAATGCCCGCCTGGCTATCGACCACCCTCAAGCAGAAAATCTATCGCCAAGCACCTAACGGTGTGATCCGGTAGCGGTCCTTGAGAGCCAGTGAAATTACAGGCACATGAGACTTAACAACTATGCCTCAATGTTACGGGCGCAGTGCAATTCGTGACTTGCGACGAAATGCATCTGTTATAGGCAGAGGTTAGTCCGCTTAACATCAGGTGGATCTCGTGCTTGATCCGTCACAATAATATAAAATAAAAAATAACGTAACTTACTTTTCACATTTATAAAATAAATTGAATGTTTTTCTACAAAGCTGAGTTCATTGCACGCTTGTATTTACAAATACTACTAAGTTTTTTTGGCGTAATACAACAGATTATACATATTGAAGATAGTTTTTCTTTATGTTATTGTGACAAGCCCGAAGCCCCCTGATGTTAAGTGGAATAACCTCTGCCTATAACAGATGTATTTCGTCATCGAATTGCATTGCGCCCGTCACACTGAGACGTACAGTTCTTAAGCCTCATGTGCCTGTAATAGTTTTTGTTCGGCTCTCAAGGACTGCTGCCGGAACACACCGTTATGTGCTTGGCGACAGATTTTCTACCTGATATGGTGGTAGCTAGCCATGGGGGCATTTTCAAAACTCCGTTCCACCATGCCGTTCAATCAAGCTCAAGCCCGCAGCGGGATTCGAACCATGGACCTTCTGCACGGCAGTCTATAGCCAATGCCACTGAGCCATCACTGATTCAACAACTTATTGTGTAAGAACTTTCGCCAATGAAGTTCTTGCTTTACTTTCACAAAGGGTCTTTACGCGCAATAATTATTGGATATCATTTCATTTCATGGTGACGATTTAAATTACAATTTTATATGTTAATTTGATATTGTTTATTTATTTATAGCTAACAGGGAAGCCTTTGTCCACTATCTTACCTGATGATAAGCAAGTGATTATGTGGTCGAAGATGTTGTTCAGGCTGACCTAGAATTACTGGCTTTCAAGGACAGTTGCCGGCACACAATATTTCGTAGAGTTGTATTTATAAAAAAACCCGACAATAATTTTGAGTGATTTTAAAATATCTGCACAATTCAAACATTTCGCATGGTAATAAGATAAGGGACCATAAGGGACCACCATTTTGTAAATGCATACCCGATTAGCAACACCCACAAGTATAGTATAAGTAGTTTTTTTTTAAACGTATATACAGCGATTGTATGCACATGTAAATACATCCAATTAATAAATCTAACTCAGTTTCTGAACCCGGTTAATTATTGAAGCTAAGGTACACTTAGTTATTCATCAAGTGATTAGACACCAAATATAGCGAATTCTTGTGCGAATTTCTCAATGGTCCGAGCGGAAATTGCGCAAGATTGTCGGAACTGGAATTTTCCGTATTAGATCGGATCTTGCCCAACTTACATTTTGGGTCACCGCGCTATCAAAACATTAAGGGCCTGGTTCAGAATGTTCGACTAAGGTCCGGTTATACTACACGGAAAAAAAAGATTGCGTCAAATCAAGAATATATCTATTGGTCAAGACATTCCGTGTTTCATATATGGGGAAAACAATATATTCTTGTGATTAGTAAATATTTGTCTTGTTAATAATTTTTCGTGCAAGTATTTATATACTTTAACTAACATTATTATTTTCTTATTAGAAAAAAGTAGTTATGTCTCTGTCTAAGTAAATCATTGTTCTAATTTAGAGTATCTGAAATTCTCAAATTTAAAACAATCCTTACTTGAATAAATGAACTCATACGTTCACTCATTCATTAGATTCTAATAAGAAAAAAATATATTTTACTATTAAGTACATAAATAGTTCAGTTAAGATATTATTCTTACTTCTAGTAAAATATATTCTTCTGAGTATATATTTTAATTAGACCAACAAAAGAGTTTTCTTCGTACAAGAAAATTACTTTTAGGTAAACAAAAAATCTTCTTATCTGAATATTGTTACTTATTTAAGTTAAGAAACCATAATTCTGGCTTCAACACGTACATGTTTTCATACGGAGATCAGTTTATATAGAACGAATAATTAATGTTTTACCCGAAAAAGTTGTATTGATTGGTTCAAAAGAATTTGTATTTTGCACGAAGATCGAATTGTCTACGGATAGAATATCAGATTTCTTGACTCGAGAATGGAATTTCACTGGAAGAAACCTCAGTTCTTGTTCAAAATAATTACATGTTTTACATTTAAATTTTAGTCGTCTTGATAAAATAATAGTGCGTTTTATTGTAAGAAGTCTCATTACTTGGTTCAAGTCATTACATATTTCATGCGGAAATCAGATAATTTATTGATAAGACTATCCATTTTCTAGCTTCAACAATAGTGTATTTTAGTAGAAGGAGTCTTAGTTCTTGGTTCAACTCTCTAAATGTTTCATATGGAGATCAGATTATATAGTGTGAAAAATATAAATTATCTTGGTTCAATAATAGAGCGTTTTACTGGAAGGAGTCTCAGTTCTTAGTTCAACTCATAAAAGTGTTTCATATGAAGATCAAATAGTATTTTGTGAATAATATCAATTATCTTGGTTCAATGATACTGCATTTTACTATAAGAAGTCTCAGTTCTAGGTTCAACTCATGAATTGTTTCATACGGAGCTCAGATTTGTTGCATCTGAACTCCATATATATTGTACAACATATTAATTATTTTAGTTCAATTGGGTGATTCGCCAAAATCATGACTTTTTGATGTCCGAATGGACGAAAATTATATTATTGATGTTTATAGTTAATATTTATTTTTATTCAAATAATGTATCCTTATATACACCTGTTTTTGCTAATCAAACATTAATATCTATATAAAATATATAAAAAAATAATAACGAAATGTTAAAATCCTAATTTCCTTGTCATGTCCGTTTTGTATTTAATTTTATATTATCACCCATATTGCATAAAGTTGTATTCGTAACATATATATAAATTTTATCATAATGTATAATAAGCCCCACTTCATCAAAAAAAAGTGTTTAGTGTATTAAAAAAGATATGGTTTAAAAGTTACATTCAGTTTCATCCGTGTCCGCGAGTAAAATATAATTTCCTTGGTCAGTTATTTCAACAGTTGTAATATCGAAACACAAACGTTTGAAACGAATTGAGTTACACCGTTTCTCTCGACCATTTTGCCGCGAGAAACCCATCGGAGAAAGATGTGCACACCGTTCTTTAGTTTCGCACCATTCACATAAGTACACCCCTCCTTGGCTTTTGGTTTATAGATTTTTCAATTTCCATGGTCGTTATTTGTCAACAGTTTGATGGACTTCTAACTAATAGTTTCAATTAACGGTAATGTTTGTGGCACAGGTAGTCTCAATTTGACACATGAATATTATAAGTTAATGGTTTTAGGTGTACGATTTTTTTATGACTTAAATCTAATTTCCTTGGTTCTAATTTCCATGTTTTCCCTGGCTCATGATTTGACATGGAAATTATGGTTTACCAAGGAAATTATTAAAATTACGCTTTATTTTATTGTCTTACCAGTGGTGAAGAGAATTATGTTTATACTATTAGATTTAATTTCTTTTTTAAGTCTTACATAAATAAATTATATTAATTTTATATATTTCTTTGAATAAAGATAGATATAACGTGTTTCACAACATTTAACTAATATATTTAAGGACATTACTATATTTCAAGATAATCAAAAAATTTAATTCGTAAATTTTCGTCTTACTTAGAAAACTCAACATGGGGAAAACAAAAAAAAACACAAAAGCAGAAAAATTCGAAAAAAAGATTAGAAAAATGAAGAGTGATCTGCTACACTGGCTTGTAAATATAAGTACAACACTTTTAAAATTGCAATAACTTTTTAAATACACAAGATATACTTTTGAAACAAAAAGGTCTCGACAAAAGTTTAATATTGTACATAAAAACTTCATAGTCGGTAACCATCTTTTAAGAAACGGCTGAAAAACCTTTCAAATCAAAAATAATTATTTTCGAAAAACGATTTTACTCTTCGTTTCTATTTTTGTTTTAAAAATTAAATCTTGATTGATGTGTCTATTTAATATTGTTAGGTTTGCAATAACGCCTGCTATGCGGATTTCATTAGAAAATCACAAATATACGATAGGATTTTGTTTTTTTTTAATCCCGCACTTAAATTTTTCCTATCGTATATTTGTGATTTTGATGTGTCTTGTTACAAAAGCTAAGTTAGACAATCAGCACATAAACTTATTTATCATGCCTCTTCCACCTGAAGAATGTGCTAGGACTACTTAACTATACTGCAAGAATGGTGGGTGTGACGTTACGAACAGTCCAGAAGGTGAAGCGAAGGTACGAAGAGACTGGAAACCATTTGGTAATGGCAGACCCAGATGTACTAGTGCCCGAGAAGACCGTTATATTGTTTCCACTGTGTTGTGAAATCACCAACTAAATGCAGTTGAAGTCCAGCATCTTCAGACCCGAAGGGACTACATTAGTAACAGTTCAGTGAGAAGAAGATTGGCTGAAGCAAACCTGAAACCCCGAAGACCAGCGAGTGGTCCCAAATTTGAGAGGGAGCATCGAGTAGCAAGACTGCGATACACCCATGAAAACATACAGTGGGATCAACAAGAATGTTCAAGAATTTTGTTTACAGATGATTCTCACTTTACACTTCTGATAAAAGGCCAAGTGTCTACAGGTAACCTGATGAGTGATACCTTCAAGCCTGCTTCTCAGAAAGAGTCCAGTACGGTGGAGGCTGTGTACATGTATGGGCTGGCATATCTTCAGAAGGTCGCACAGAGTTAGTGACCATAGAAAATTGCACTCTGACTGGGGAAAGATACGCCTAGGAGATTCTCAATGAATATGCAGTGCCTTATTTAGTAAATATGGGTGATCGATCGTTGCTGATGCATGTAAGGCCACACATGGCTCGGGTCGTGCAAGAGTATATTCAGGAGGTTGGAATCAGCGTGATGGCTTGGCCATCAAGAAGTCTTGATCTCAACCCGATTGAATACGCCTGGGATGAGCTAGGGAAGCTAGTCAAAAGCTGCAGACCACCACCTACCACCCTCAAGGCACTAAAACAGGCCCTGATTGAAGAATAGGAGAATATTTCCCAACATCGGCTCCTAAACCTCGTGTTCAGTATGCCAAATCGACTTGAAGCTGTAAGCAGACCCCGAGGAGGCAATATCAGTTATAAATAACATGTAAAATGTATATTATAATTTGCGCTTCATTATTATTTTAATTATAATAATAATCTTTATCTCCAAAACATCAGCTAATATTTACAATTATCAGTTCGTAGGTATGAATATGACAATTTATAAAATGTTTCAAACATGATAGTTTATCAGTTATGTGTAGTTTTTATATATATAAATAAAAACTTAATTACGTAAATATTTTGTTTCATACTTAACATTTCTTTAAGGAAAATAAATAGTGTAATTAATATAACATAATACTAATTTCCGTGGCAACCTATAATTTCCTTGCAATAGTTTTCTAATTTCCTTGGGACCTTACTAATTTCCTTGACTGTTTAAAACTTCATGACCTTATAACTTTTTTTCAGGAATGTTTTGTGATTCCCCTTTTACAGAAATGAATACTGCTTTTATTCATTTACATAATCAACAACCTAACTGATAAGTATTTGGAAAAAAAAATCATGCCAAGGAAATTAGGCAAAAAATATTTTTTTTGGCGAATTACCCAATTATAGTGTTTTGATTGGAAGAAGTCTCAGTTAATAAATATATTATAAATTACAGCAAACTGTGAAATTGTTAATGAAGCACGCAGATTTCAAGAAGATATCGTTGTTCTTCAAAGTATTATTAATACCGTACTACCTAGATAACAACTTCTTTATTTGAAACTGAAACTTCATTGAAATACAAACAAAACTAACAATTACGTAAGATTTTCCTTAGTATGCAATAAGATATACCTACACAAAAACCTTTTATGAATAAAAAAAACTCGAATAAACTATGCTTCGAATTTCATCATTGAAATACTGAATAAGAACAAGATAATTGATATTTTCTACTATATACAATACGATATTCATATAAAACTTTTAGTTAGTCAACAAGAACAAAAACTCACTTACAGAAAATAGCCAGCCTGGTGCACTGCCCAGATTTTCCAATCTGATCTCCGCCTTTCAAGTCTGCAAATAACGCAGGTTAATAGTTAAGTGTAGTTCTAAAAGGGATCAACTAAAAAACATCTATCATCGTAAAAATAAATAAAATAGAATACATATTTTCAGTTGAAAATTATTTATTTATAAAATAAATTAAGAAGCATACAATTTTATATTATCATTATCAAAAATATTATACGTAATTGTAACAGTTATGTACTGCGCCCCGCGGTTACACCCCGCGTGGTGACGGATGATGATGAAAAGTATCCTGTGTTAATCCAGTGCTTCATCTACCTCCATACCAAATTATATCAAAGTTGGTTCTACCATTTGAGCGTGAAGAAGTAATAAACATACAAACACACTTACAAACTTTCACCTTTATCTACCACCAAATAATATGATTTTTTTCTCATTATAATCAGCAGCACATTTTATGTTACGTTATAATATAAAGTATAGTTGAACACTTTGCTTGTTGAGTCGAGCCTTTTCTTCACCTCCTCCAGTTCAGTTTGGATATCTCCAGGATCCTAAAAAAAAGAGCTACAGTGAAAATATTGCACAATCCATAAACTTTTTATAGATGATAGGCATATTTTGACCACAATCACATATTGTTGAGTAAGTGGTAAAATATAGCAAACAGGTTAAACCTAAATAAAATTAAAACTGTCTTTCAAAGTCAGCTTCCAGAAGGCCCAGTTAGATGATTATCACACATAAATCATCTAAACTGCAAGTTAGCGCTTAATCAGCGGTTAATCATTATTATAATCTATACAGAATCATAAAATATGATTAGGCACACTTAAAAGTTTTGTATACTAACTACTATATTACTATAAAATACTGACTGTGTATATATATGTTATATTATAGTATGTAATAGATAATTTGATGAGATATCCTAACATCATAAGAAAAATATATAATAAAATATTTTTTTAAATTGTTTAAATATGTGTTTAATAATTGATGAAATTACCTGAAAAACAATAACAAAGTTCACAATCTGCTCCAACGTGGAAAAAAATCTACTCTTGTTTAGTCTTCCTCTTTGGGGTATTGAGTAGCGTAACACTTGTGTTTCATTGGTTAATTTTTGATCTGGAATGGAAAAAAACACATGTATATTCTTGAATATAGGTTTATCTAACAAAAAAATCTATGTGTATATAGTGTAGAGAGGATATGTATATATATATAGATAGAAATTCATTCTGAATAACTAACGAGGAACAGACACATATACAAACATACATTCGCATTTATAATAATTATAATATTTAAGGAGTATTTACCAACATCAGCCTGCTGTTGATATCTATCATAAAGAGTTATCTTTAATTCTAGATATGAGTAGGTATGTAATACAATAATAATTATGTATTACGAACCTACCGATCGTTAACTTGGCTGTACCAACTTAGTGTAACCACACAGCACGTTCCAGGCAAATAAAATCTAGCAGCCTCTATGATGGATATTTTTGACCTTCTACAGTTATTTATATAGTAAGGAACAAACTTACCTAAATGTACACTAGTTGGTTGCTATCTCAAGCACAACTTGAACAAATATTCACTTTATAACACTATATTAAACAGAATTTACGAAAATGCCATCGGCCATGCCACGGCGCGTGTACCTTTTGCTCGCAACGGAAATTGTGTTGTGTGTAGCCAACATCGCCCTTATAAAGTCCCGAAACATATTCGTATCGTGATTATTACCAAATGAGCACATTCGAATAACTTTTCATTTAGGTTGACGATTTGTGTTAAATACAGCCAGTATTTGTAAGAAATAGATGATTACCTATGGCTGTATTATTAGAGAGTCTGTACATATTTGAAATTATTATGAAAGATCGTAAAAAAAAAAACAGTGACAATCACGATTACAACACAAGAAGTAAAGATAAAATCGCGGTACCAGGTTTTAGTTAGCAAAGACAAAAGTAACAAGGTTAATTGTGTGCGGTTTTATAATAACATTCCCTAACATATTACAACGCTCACAGAAGGAAAGTTCAAGTTGCACGTGGAAAATAATTTTGATTAAGAAATCCTATTCCAGTTTGTGATTACATAAACGACAAAAATGCTTGAACAATTCCTCTCCTCCACTCCTCTGCCAAGCTATCACCAGTCACCTACGTAATTAAAAGAAATATTGAAATTATTTTATTATACAGTATGTAAAATATTGTTAAAAGACATTTAAATTAATGGTCCCGAGTTTCTTGCCCGTTGTTCTTGCAGTGGCTCTGTAATTTTTTTTTGCTGATAGTGGCAGTACATTGTAGAATATTTCAATATTAAAATTTGTAAATGACCTTCATAAGAGCGTCGTAGATGCCTAAATTGAATCAATAATTGTGACTTTAACTTTGATTAAATATCATAACTTAACGAAATTTCTGATTCATCACAAGTTTAGTTTTTGTGATAGACCTCGTGAGTATTGTATAGGCACCCAAACTTAACAAATAGGTCCTCTAGGCCCTGGCCTTTGCCACTTATGGCGGTGAGTATGAACAGTCACGTGAGGGGTCCATGGGTTCCTGCAGCGGGTTTAAGATTCAGTGCATGGTGATAGGGCATTTTACTAATGTTCACCTGGCTAGCTTTCAAACCACTTTGAATTAGGAAATGAGAAACCGAGACCTTAAGGTAATAATCGGACAGTTTTAAAACATTTTTTACTTCAGATACGAATCAATATATTGTGGCACTAGCGGGATTCAAACCCTGCCGCTTTGCCGTTGTACTATGAGTATATTAGACTCCCAGCTATTATCTGACTATTAGCTGAGTAACCTTATATTTTTCAAATTATAATTTACATATTACATAATTGAAACAAGCTTATTCAGCATGCAATATTGCTTATAACGAATAGTATTCTTAGGTTCAGTAGTTTCCCCACATCAAGGGAGAACTAGACAAAACTAAAATATTGCAACACTAAATAAAATCTGAAACAGAGAAAGCCATCTCAAACTAAAAACTGAGTACTTGGTCTGAAAATACACATTTTTAATGGAGAAATAGTTATTCTTGACTGGAAATTTGTCTTTTTACTTTAAAATTCATGGTTTTGATTGAAGAGCCAGTGAAGAAAACTGTTTTGTTTTAATTATGTTTGTTTTTTTTATTCCTGATATGGTATGGTTGGGTGCCGGGCTAAAATGTCACCCCCCATCTCTACCCGTGGATGTCGTAAAAGGCGACAAAGGGTAACACACCAGAAGGTGGGCAGCAGCGCCTTCTGAGGAATATATACCTTAAACTGCAATCCCCAAGCCGCCTGCCCAGCGTGGGAATTATGGCAAACCCTCTTAATGGGGGAAGCTCTGTTCAGTGGACAATCCGGCTGATACAGTATGATGTGTATCATTTACTAGTATGTAGATATATATTTGTTTGACTTCTACATTTAATGGTATAAAACTCTATTGTATTATTATTTATATTAATGTTTGTTAGGACTAGCAAATGTCAACCCTAAGAGGTTGTTAGCATTTTACCAATAATCCTGTATATTTGTAGACCAAAACATGTTAAGCCAAGATTGCTTTTCTTTATTGAAGATGAGTAACTAATGTTACAATCTATCACATTGCATTGAAAACTTTAATATTCTTCATGTAAGATACCTAAGTCTCTCTCTACAGTAGAGATATATTTTCTTGGTTCAACGTGGGATATAGTTTGATCTCTTAACCTAAGAATGTCGTATCAAATATCAATCAAGAACATGGTACACTTAAGTTCAGTATTCGTTTTCTGAAGTGAAGATGAATATCATTCTCTGCAATTGAAATTTATTTTCTTGGTTAAATAAAGAGTACAGTTTGCTGTGATGCTAATGCCTCTTAACCTAAGAACAACGTATCAGTAATCAATCAAGGATGATTTTTCTTAACTGAAAATGATTTACGTTAGCAATTGAGAATTATTCATTATTGACTTGAAAACTTTGAAATTCTTCATTTAATATATATCACCCTTTGCAATCGAGATTAAGTTTTTTAGTTATAAAATAAAATTGTTTTGCCTTAACACTAATGTCTCTTTACCTAATAATACCGTAACAAATATTAATCAAGAATAAAAGTTTAAGATCAAGATTTGTTTTCTTTACTGAAGATAAATTACTATAACAATTAAGAATATATGATTATTGGCTTGAAAACTTTAAAATTCTTTTTGATAGATAAGTTTCTGTCTATAATGGACATGTATTTTCTTGGTTCAATAAAAGATATTGTTTTCCTGTTAATCGAATATTCTTAACTAAAGAATACAATATCAAATAAATATTAAGAATAATCAAACTCAGATCAAGATTTGATTTCTTCACTAAAGATGAATAAATACAACAACTAACAATTAATTACTTTTGCTTTGACAACTTTAAAATTCTCTATCTAATATAACTCACTTCTGCAGTTGAGATATTTGTCTTGGTTATATCAAGTATATAGTTTTGTTGTAAATCCAATGTATCGTAGCAGGACAATACAAATTTATAGATTAATAAAACAATATATATCTCAGATTTAGAAAACTGACATTTTTAAGAGGAGAATAATTTTCTTGCTCGGACATATGTATATCCTTGTCATTTACTTCTCTCAATTATTTTAAATGAACAAAAGAAATATCTTGAATTAAGACCATTGTTGTTGAAAGAATGGAAATATTTTCTTAATCCAATAAAACGTTTATTATTCTTGTATAAAATTTCAGATTTCTTACGCTAACTCCGTACGTTATTAGAATGAGAATTCATAAAATATTTCATTCAAAAAGATACTATTTTCTATAGTTAAGTCAAAAAATATCTCTGACCAAAAGTTATACTCTTGATGTAAAAATATATGGTGAGAATAATATTATTTATCTTAGAGAAAATGACCTTACTTCACTCAAGAAAATATTTTTATTTTAAGTAAATATATACTTGAGATTAAACAACACTCCCGAGAATAATATTATTCTTGGATTGACACTTTGTCAGGACCCATTTTTTTCCGTGTACCTAGAACATATTTAAAAAATAAAACACTATCTTCACAGTCATCGATTTAGCCGATCCATCGCATCGGTTAAAGCTTGAAACGCGCATGTTAACTGTCATTTTTATCATTCAGTTATTTTATGTTCTGGGTAGATTAACCGGAACTTACTCGAACATTCTGAAACAGGCCCAAGCTAATGCTGGTTTAAAATTATTTAACGAATTTAAAATAAATTGTAATCCTATTTCAAATATAATTTTCATTAACCTGGAATCAAAATGATGTTTACAAATCATGCTGTACTGGTATACATATTGTAACCTCATATACTTGTGTAACCCGCAAATCATTTTAGACGATTTTATTATAAGGTAACCCAGTGCACTATGTGCTCATGCAAACTTTTTTGGAATCTTAATTTCTTAAGATAAATCTTTGAAAACCGGGTTTTAATGTGCGGAAAACCCGATTACTGCCAGGTTTGCAAATCGTTTCGTGTGATTTTATTTTATTTATAAGGGTCATCAGGATCATCTGGGCTTGGGTGCATGCCTTGTGACATATACATTTCATAAACTTACTTGTGTTAATGTTGTCTTAGGTTTTCGCGATTACGGTCAGTCGCCCCGTGACCACGATCACTGCAAAGTGTTTGAAACGTCGGGACAAAAATAATGATAAATATGCGATTTAAACCGTTTGAAGTTGTTTAATTATACTTGTGTTATGTTTGTTGAAAAAGTAATAAGGTTATGATATTATGCGTAAATTATACCGTATCGGTCATATCAACCACTGAAGTATTTGTTTGTACAAAAAAATATTTCTTAGTATTTTTATGATAAAAATATTTCATAATCAAAGAACATATGGAATAAATAAATAATAATATAAACATAACATATAACATAACTTAAATTTATACGATAAAGTCTGTAGGTATAAGTAGGTAAGGCACCGATTATACGATACGTTGCAACTTAAAATAAAGTCGAGATTTTCGCAGTGGATATGATACAAACTCTATTAGGAGGTAAAATGTTTAGTGTTTTTGTGTTTCTTAGAAGGTCAGTTTGTTTTTCCAGCGGTATGCTTTTATTAACAAAACACTACAAACTATATACAACACTACAGCTACTACAACGAGCACTTAGGCAACCTAAACGACATTGTAGGTACACCAGAGGTTTCAGGTAAACAAATCTTTATCAGTCATTTCAAATGCTGAAAGAAAGTTAACATTTGTATTTTTTTAATATTGTTTGTTAGATTATTTTGTGTGAAATAAATTTTGAATAAATACCTGTCATGTGAGGCTATCATTTGACCACTACATCCGTTGGTATGGTAAGTTTGCAAAATGTCCTACCACATGCTCAAGCCCACCGTAGGATTCCAACCATAGACCTTGTTTTCATACTCACTACAACTGGGCTAACATTGTTTCTATTTTTGACACTTTTCGAAGCATTGAGGACTCAGTGGCATTGGCCATGGACTTCCGTGCAGCAGTTCCATGGTTCGAATCTCGCCGCGGGCTTGAGCGTCACCGCATGGTGGAAGGGCATTTTGCGATTGCCCGCGTGGCTAGCGACCACCCTCAAGTAGAAAATATGTCGCCAAGCACCTAGCGGTGTGTTCCGGAAGCAGTCCTTGCGAGCAAGAAAAATTACAGGCACGTAACGACTGTATATGACTCAGTGTGAAGGGCGCAGTGCAATTCGTCACATGACGAAATTCATCTGTTCTAGGCAGAGGTTAATCCGCTTAACATCAGGTGGGCCTCGTGCATATTCCGTCACTGTTAATTACTGTTAATTATTCTGTACTACCGATGCTGTGCTAACCATGCAGAACTCTCTAGAAACCACGCTTTCACAACTAAGTTTGTTGACTGTGCCTTGACCACCGTTGACGTTAGGCAAGCTAGAAACTCGCAGTTGGTTTGAAAAACAAACACTCTTGGCCTACGATTTCAATCACTGATCTTTATCGATCTGGATTGGAGCCAAACGACCGTTACTTTTTAAAATTTAGAGACATACTTTTTGCCGCGTTAGATTACGGCATATTTTTTTGCGTATTGCTCTATCTAGGCAAACTTTTTGTAAAATTATACTGAACGGACGTGGCATTAAACTTGTAGTTTCTGCATGTTTTATTTTCTAGTTTTTTTTTTTAATTATTTTAAATTTAGATAGTGATTTACTCGAAGATAAACTAAAACAAAAAACTGTTCATAACCTGAATTGTATTTTATAAAGTCCAGCTAACTGAGCTATCGTAGTGGGTGAGTCAAAGCTCAAATTTACCCTTCGTCCGTCCTCTTAAGACTGTTAAACGATAGGAGCGAAGGGATAAATTTGAGCACTACAATAGCTCACTTGGCAGAGCATGTGCCGGCTATAGGGACGGATGGTAACGGAATCAAATCCCACTCGTAGTTAAAAAAAATCCTAGCGTCGTAATTTTGTAAGCTAATTCGCTTAGCAAGCGTTAATACGTACATTACAATGATAGAACTCCTAATTTTTTAGTGTTTCATAACATAAGGGCAAAACGAAGCCCTATTAAAACCGCTCTGCTGTCTGTCTCTGGATCCATATCACGGGACTCACGGGTCTACTCAGGCTCAGCAACGAAACTACTTTATACAAACAACAAGCCTGAAATTTAGATATTTGTATAGAATATTGATCTAAAATGGAATGTTGTTTTTTTTTCTAGTTGAGGTATATTTGGAATTTCTGTTCATTATGTATCCTAAACAAAATAATAATAATCAAACCTGCTAGGTGTAAGGATTCTGAACTGAATAAAAAGATACCATACTTTTGTAAATTAAGGGTGAACTGGCCGGCCCGGTTTCCATACAAACGTCGTAGGGTGATCACTCCCTTATTTGAGGATTTAGGTCCAAAATAAATCATAATACCGATTGATTTTGTCATCTAGGCTTGTATGAAGCCGAAATTTTAATAAAATAATTAACTAAGAGATTAACTGAGAATTATGAGCCTCGGAACATTTTCATATAAAGTTTTCGAGTCTCATAACTTACAACTTAATTATCTTTTTAAAATTTTGGCATCATACAAGCCTAGATAATGACGATATCAATCGGTATTATGCTTAAGTCTGGACTTAAAATCTCAAATAAGGGAGTGATCACCCTACGACGTTTGTATGGATAAGTGACCGGCCAGTTCAACCTTAAGTAAAAAAAATTAATGCTCTTCGATAAAGTAAAAAGGGTAATGGTACGGAACCTTCGATGCGCAAGTCTAACTCGCTCTTGGCCAGTTTTTTTCATACTACCACACCGCTATGAAATTATAACAGGATGTTCAATCGAAGCATTGTATGCTTATATACTACTTATTTAAAATTACCTAAAGAGGTTTTACTATTCCATGGGATATTTTTATAAAAAATATTCTGCGAAAACCGCCTCCTTTTTTATAACCTTTTATATTTGGCTCCATGTTCTCATGGTCACTGTTCAAGCACTTCAATACCAATGTATTCTGGGGAAGGAAACTTCATTTCACTGTACTTCACCCAGCTTCCGGCGTTTATCTGCGTCCTACACATTATGCGTGTAAGTAGTTTTGGTAACCTTGTTTGTCACTTTATATTTCTAGAAGGAACAGTAACTGTAGTTATCTTACAAGGATATTTGACCGAAATTTACTGTACAGAAGGTATTTTTCATATCGATTAAAGATTAACGTAATTGACTGTGACGTTTATAGTACCACCAACTTAACTGTGCAGTTTTCGAGGGCGCTACTGGTCATGGAAATCAACTACAAACTGTCACAATTTGAAGGAAAGTTGTAGTTCTTTTTTCTGCCACCTGAACAGATAAGTTGGTGGGTGTATTTATATAGTTGAATTTGTTTCAATGAATGTCGTTTTTATCTTGTTTGTGAGTTTTTATTCTAAGAACATTTAGGAATTTGAAGCAGTGATGGCTCAGTGGCATTGGCTATGGACTGCCGCGCAGCAGGTCCATGGTTCATATCCCGCCGCGGGCTTGAGCTTCACGGCATGGTGGTAGGGCATTTTGCGAATGCCTCCTTGGCTAGCGACCACCGTCATGTCGAAAATCGGTCACCAGGTACCTAACGGTGTGTTTCGGCAGCGGTCCTTGAGAGCCAGTCATTCTAGGTTAAGCCTGTTAACACCTCCGACCACATCATCACTTACCATCAGGTGAGATTGTGGTCAAAGGGGTACCTATCAGAAATAAAAAAATGGATGTACTTTTTGGCGCTAGGTTTTTTACTTTAAGGTTTTACGTCTAATTCGTAGTCCAACTCAATACCACGAACTTAAAGAAGATATTACGTTATTAATTCCAACTAAGTATCTCTTAACAAACTTGTCAACAGTAAAGTAATGAGTAGGTAACAACATTAACAAAATATTGGCCAACTCTCTAACCAGTAGAAGAATACAGATTGCTAAAGAGCACTTTATCAGTTTACTATTGTCCAAGGTCGACGCTGCAATCTGCAATTCGAAGGTACCTGTTGCTCAGAATTTAGCAATATCACGTTTTGTAATTTTTACATGCTGTAAGAAATTCGATATGGTTTAATAATGATTGCAGGTGCCATAAAGTAATATTACAATGAGCGTACAAATTATTTTCCAGCTGAAGCAATTAAATTGAAGGATTGTTGTCCACTTATTAGTTACGTTGTTAGGTACAGTTGTATAAAAATATGTTGTATTTTTGTAAAAGTAACGTAGAGTTAAAACGATTTTTTTAACCATCTTCGAATAAATTAAAAATGCGCGACAGCTTTAGTAGAACTCTTTGTAGGAGTTCGTCCGGTGAAGTTTTTTTTTTATTGGGTAAGCCTTTGACCACATTCTCACTTGATGGTGGGTGACGATGTGGTCGAAGGTGTTAACAGGCTTAATCTAGAATTACTGGCTCTCATGGACAACTGCCGGAACACACCATTAACTGCTTGGCGACAGATTTTCTACTTGAGGGTGGTAGCTAGCCAGGCGGGCATTCGCAAAATGCTCTTCCACCATGCAAAGCTGTACTGGCAGCTTATTGAAAATATTTTCTTCACTTATAGGAGTGTATATTTCGTGAAACAGGTTATTTTTTTTTAATGAAACCTATTCTGTTACCTAGAAAGTAGAAATAACTTGTGGAAGTCGCATCATGACGAATCAGCATGTTACCGACTTCAAGAAGTTATTTCATACTTTTTAGTGTAGACGGTTCAGTTTTTTTTAATGTATATACTGTACTACACTGTATCAGCTGGATAATCCACTGCTGAACACAGCCTCCCCCAATACGGGGGGGTTTGCATATATGGATGGCCCACGCTTGGAGGGGCTTGGGTACCGCAGTGTGAGATATAAGTTCCTCATAAAGTGCTGCTGCCCACCTTCTGGTGTGCCCGTGGGGTGCCGGGCTAGAATGCCACCCCCTATCTCAACCCGTGGGTGTCGTAAGAAGCGACTAAGGGTATAAATATATATGTTTTTAGGTAAATACAAAATATGAAATGTTTTTAAAACCGGTTAGCGATAATGTACACAATTAAAATGTTAAATTATAATTAAAGAACATGAATAATGCATCAGATGATTACTCCAAGGTCTTAAAAAAAGATAATCTGCAAGTCTAGGCCGTTCAATAACTAGGTCGACGACTCGATGATAGCGTTTGACTTTTGAGCTGTTACGAGTATCATGCGATTTTAAGGTTTACAATATGTATGTATATTTGGTCAACAGTCGACATCTTCCGCCTGACTTTTAGATTAAGGAAATATATTGGATGCTAGGGTGCGGAGTTGATGAGTGCGGCAGCTCCACATATCCCTACTGATCTATCCCTACTGGTAGGAAAGAATGTTTTTTTTCCACCTGTTAGTCCTAGGGGGGATACTTTTCCACTTATATCCACTGTTATAATCAATCCAGAAATAAGTATCATCATATCGAAAATATATAAGTGTTTTGTTTATTATTGAAAAACCATAAAACCTCCTTTGGAGGTAAGTAGATAATAATATAAAGGATACAAATTATCTAATATACGCTTTTCTCTATTGATTAGCGTGAAGATATTTTTGATTATCTCAATTGTAATATTTTTCAACGGTTTTGTATTTTGGATACATGAGCACCTGTCATAACAGCAGTAGAGAACCATTTTAACAATTCACCAAGAAACGGCATTTTTTATTGCCTTGATGGAATTAGATGGTTTGGCTAACCAGCTCTAAACTTGTGACTCCATAGATAATCGAGCAAAGAAGCTCATTGGTGACGATGCGTTAGTGAAAACTCCAAAGCCTTGAACCACATGAATATGTATTTAAACATGAACTCGAACTTAGACGCAAAGTTGCTAGCTTATCGCTATTTTGCAGACTGCACTACGGAGAATGTGCGATCGATCTACGCAACGTATTTCCACCATCTCCTTTCTTTCATCGGACAACCAGACGCACAGGACTGCCGCATCCATACATGGTGGATATTAATTCGAAAAACGCACAAAGCGCTTAAAATCCAGCTTCCAGCCAGTTGGAGTATGGAACACCCTACCAGCGTCTCTTTTTTCCGATAGATGGACTGGGACTGGGAATTTCTAAAGCACAGAGTGAATAGGTGTCCGCTACGCAAGCATGTTCTACCTGTGACCGCGTCGTCATTGTCTGTCAGATTAAACTCCTGATGGTAAGAGATGTTCGAAGATGTAAGGCTAAATTTCGAATTAAAGGCTCCAAAGTTACGATGTCGGAACACACCGTTTGTTGCATGGCGAAAGATTTTCTACATAATGATGGTAACTTGCCAGATGAGCGTTCACCAAATGCCCTACCACCATGCATCTAACGGAAACGTATATGTTCATGGTATTGAATCTGTCACGACTTGTTTTGATGAATGAATTTTGAGAATTAATCGTTAGGCATTCAATGGAGCTATATAAGCAAAGCTGATGCTGTAACAGCGTGTTTGTTGAAGCTGCACTCCACAAAACCTGTGAAATGTGACTTCTGGAAGGGTTTGATTTCCTAACTTTACCTCACTTTGCAGATCAACTCCTCTTGAGGAGATTATTATTTCAATTCAGAAAAAAATATATGATATGGCAAGAAGTCCGTACTGAAGGTTTTTTATAACTGGTTGATTAATTGCTAAAAAAAACTGAAGAGCAGCTTAATTAAAATTAATTTATGAAACTCCGTGGCAACGAATTTTTAAATATAACTTAATATGTGATCCATTATATCCTTAAGGTGAAGTGGTCTTTGTAAAATGTCAGAGTGAGAGCTAAGGACAAAGAGACCTCGTTTCACATGCCAGTGAGTAAATCAGAACTACGTAATATTTAAATAGCGTGACCAGTAAATTCCTTTAAAAGTAATCTTTTAAAAAACGAAAAAAATCATTTTCGTTCTGTATTACATGGTTGCTATATATCATTAAGAAATAAAATTTGTATTGATACAATTTATTACTCGTATATATACACAAAACTTGATTAAGCGAAATTTAAGAGAAGTATTCATATATTTTTTGCTATCAAGAGAAATAAATGGAGTGTTTTGGGATCAAGCTTCGTATCAGCCAAATCCTCTAGAATGTTGTATTTTATTCATAGCTGTAAGACTCTCTTACTAAAAACATGTTAAAAATTTGCCTTTTGACGACTCACTTCACCTTAACTCCTTGTTGAAAATGTTTAAATCGGAAAACACTTCCTTGTGAAAAGTATTATTTTATATTTGCGAATTTCTTACAAATAAAAGGTCGTAGCCGTCAGTGCAGCGCGCATTGAGATTGAAATTTATTCAATTCACGCTTTGTTTTACTTCCCGTTACAATCTTCTGAATCCCGTATGCCCCTTTTTCGATAGGTTTCACAGAATGCAGGAGAGGCGTTCAATCTGACCTATATAAAAATAGGGAGCAAGTTCAAATGTATGTCCATATTATTAGACAGCTACCAGTTTCGGATCCACTCAATTAGTAGCCAGCACAGATCAAAAAACCCACACTACTTTTAACGTAAACACGTAGTCAATTTGGTCGTTTTCTCGTGGTCCTATTCCATTACGTAATAAACAAGATAGGGTCGATTTCTTCCTTTTGTGCATTTATGTAGATTATAGGTTATATGAAATACGAGTTTCATTCGAATAAAGATCAGAGGTGTGGAAATAAAATCGGACAAGTACGCGTCCGGCCTCGTTCTACCAGGGTTCCTGTTGTGTTGATTTGAACAGGGATTGTGTGAGTAGGAAAACCATTGAACTGTATGGATAACAACCTAAAAGTTACATTATGAACTGGTGTTTTCTGTGGATGCACCATAGATTTGAAGCGCTCGTAGCGAAAGTTTACTTAGCTGTTCTTAATCAATCAGCTAGTTAAGCATCGTCCGCCGCGGGTATGAGGATGGGTGACCGCTAGTGACGTTACTACTGAGGGCGTCCGTGCTTCGGAGGGCACGTTAAGCTGTCGGTTCCGGTTGTCGTCTTAGGACGGCAGTCGTTATAGCGTGGTGATAGGCTAGCTACCATCCTTAAGTAGAAAATCTGTCGTCAAGCACCTAACGGTGTGTTCCGGCAGCTGTCCTTGAGAGCCAGTAATTCTAGGTTAGCCTGAACAACATCTTCAACCTCATCATCACTTAGCATCAGGTGAGATAGTGGTCAAAGGCCTATATAGTATAAAAAAAATTACATGTTTTCAGTACATATATGTTCTACAAATAGAAGATACGAGTATGAAAAATAATATACCAAAACTGCAGATTCCTAACTAGTTTAGAAAACATATAATTTTTTTTGGAATAAAGCCCGTAACAAATGGTCTAAAACTGATATGACAATGTTGAAGTTCCTCTAATACTTTATTGACCGTATGAGCACGAAATGCGAGAGATGCGTCTACGTTTCAGCTTGGGCAAATATGATTTCGTATGTCTGTCCAGATTACGGATATCCGGTTGTTCTCCTCTGCAGGTCGCATTTTTTAACCGATTCTAAAGTGATTTTGTGAGCAGATTAAATAATTATATGACAAAATACAATCAAATTTTTTTTACTGCGGAAATGTGGTGGTTTTGCGTAAAAAAATATTATTTCATTCGGTAGGTCTTAAGCTCACAGATCTACTTGTATTTGTAAATTAAACTTAAAATGTACCTATATAATTATATAGTATTCTTATAATTTCACATGATTAGGTAAGGAATATATTTCCGGTTACCTTTTCATACATTGGACCCCACTGTAAAATATAAGTTAATCTCTTTCTATTTATGTTTCAAGCTCGGAAAGGTTGTATGTTTAGTATTCGAAATCTGCGTGCAAAAGCGCTTTATATTCGATAGCGTGGAATAGGTTTTAAAAATTCCTACCCTTATGGACCCTATAATGCAGTCCCAAAATACAATTTAACTTTCAATATAATGTGGCGATTGTAACAAGATATAACACTAATATATTATAATTTATAAGCAGTTTTTCTTGCGCGTCTTGCATTTTCCTTGCTAGTGAGGTCAACAATTGTATTTCAGGCGGCAGCAAAGTTATTTTGCGTTTCATATCTTTGAAACCTTCACTATCCTCAGGGTTCTATTAATGATAAAATCGCTTAGCTCGTGTTTGAATACTTGGATCCATCCAATTCTCATGTTTCAATAGAAGTACTTAGGTACTTACTCTTTTTTTATGTTATTGTGACGGAACAAGCTCGAGGCCCACCTGATGTTAAGCGACTAGCCTCTGCCCATAACAGCTGCATTTCATCACAAGTCACGAATTGCACTGCGTCCGTCACTTTGAGACATAGTTGTTATGTCTCATGTGCCTGTAATTTCACTGGCTCTCAAGGACCGCTGCCGGAACACACCATTAGGTGTTTAGCGACAGATTTTTTACCTGAGGGTAGTAGCTAGCCAGGTGGGAATCACAAAATGCCCTTCCACCATGTGGTGAAGCTCTAGTCGGCGGTGGGGATCTAACCAGGGAACTGCGGCACGGCAGTCCATAGCTATTACCGCTCGGCCTTCATTGCTTCAAAACACTCGCGCCTATAATAACTACTTTACAGCCTTCCAAAACAAGTATTGTAACTCATCCCGTTTACGAGCACGAAGTCCGTGACACAGGATCCTAAAGGACGGACACAGAGACAGACAGACAACTTTATTTTATATTGCTCCTATTTGCCCAAAAATCCCTAAAATGTATGACAAAACTTTTTTATAACCTTATATACGTATCTGCATACAAAATTTATTTAGTACATATTTTTTGTTAAGATACATATTGCAACCATCGACCTCAATTACATTACTGGAGTTAGGACGAACAACATATAAACAGGTCATTTTATCCAAAAAGTTGTTTATTATTCCTCGGTTTTTTTATAAACCAGTTTGCCTTTATTACAGCAATTATGCACAAATGATCTGAGTAGGTACCTGCTAGTAGGTGCAATATTTCTGACACAGAGGTTTTTATTTTTGTAACATAATTAAATCAACTTAACGTTACCAGAAAACTACAGCGGACCTTTCACGTTCATATTTATTTATTAATTCATAAGATCTAGGTACATTTTAGAAAAAATATAAGAATAATATGTTTCCCTTTCAAATGTTCCCACTGTAGCTTAAGGTGAACGCTCATGTCGTTGACGGAAACTTATATTTCGGGAAAATTTTATACCTAGTTATATTATAAACGAGTTCCGGCGAGTATTCTGTACATTTTCTCATAAAAGTTTTTAATGTTATTTTAATATCACGAAATCAAAAAACTTTTTAATTTTTAATTTCCCGCCGCTGATATGCCTTTCCATCTTACCTGTTACATCTACGAGTAAGTACATTATCACTCGCCAACAAGTGAACCAGTGGTCTAATGTTAGCTTATCCGTAATTAAATACATTATGCCCACTGCCCACAAATGTTATAGATGTTATCAATATCCAGGTTTATAGGTTTTGATTATATCATTATTTTAAAAGAATTTGAATTTATGAATATTTTAATACCGATATTATCTAAAAACTTGTATCTCTAATTCGTGAATTATTTATAGGGAAATTAATGATAAATAAAGAAAAAGGAAAACTTATAAACCTAGTTTATTCTGTCAGTTATTAAATAAGAAATTTTTAGATTATAGGAGAAAAACGCAAATTATGCGCAAATTCTAAGTCAAAACTTGAAGAAGCTGCAGTTATCCTTATTGCACTATTATGTTCGGGCGTTTAGCGGCGAGACAGCATCACTTTGTTAAAATACCTAATTTTCTTAATGGAGACACGATTATTTTTTCCAGATCTAGGTAAAATACCTTCACCCTGTGTTATGTAATGTCAGATGAGAAGCTACATTTAGTTTTAACTGCATTTCAGATTAATTTTTACACGACTGCCCAAAAAAAGGAGAGTTATGTTTTCAGGGTTTATTTATGTATGTATTTTGTGAGTTTCTTTATTCCACCATAACTTGTAAATTGCTAAATCGATATTGTATGAGATTTTGTTAGATTTGTCTTGATAATACAAGTGACACTAGGTACATAAATAAATACTGGGGTTTTAGACGCCATATTGTTTATTTTCGTCCTAACCCACTGGGTGGTATGTCAAAATGAAGGGCTTTAAAAAACGATTCTATAAATATAAGTAACTTGCAGTTTTAATTTCAATGGAACGATAAAATGTTTAACAAAAACAAATAATTTTCAGTCGGGTTTTTCACTCTTTTAAATAATATATACTTGTTACATCTTCTATTCGGAAATATAAACTGAATCTTTAGAAATAGTACAACATACATTTTTTGGTACATATATTATAGCATAGTTATAATATATGTACCATATACATAACACCTACTTTAGGTAGTGTACAAACTCGAATCTTATCACAACATGACGAGATTGAACGAGTTTGATGAGAATGAGTCATCTCACTTAGGTATCCATTCCCTTCTTTCATTCTAGAGTAATAAAAAACTGGTTTTCTCTTATTAGTTTTTCTGAACTTTTTAATAACCTTTGCTATATTGTCCCAAGGTCGAAAACGCAAAGGTCACGTGCATTAAGTTTTTATTAGGTATCTACTTTTAAATGTAACACTATAGTCGGCGTTCCCAGACCGATTCTCCGAGCTGTGTTATAGGTAACATACCTATACATACTTTGTAAATTTGCATAATCTGCATGTAAATTTTAGTACGACATTTCCTTTATTTGTGTTCTGATCTCATTTCTAGTTTTTCAAGTTATTTGTTTAACAATTTAATCTAAATTGCAGATAAGTGTCATAGCATCAGAACTTATAGCAGTATTAGATATGTAATTTGTCATGCAATATTAGTTCAGAACCGAATATCAAAATATAAGAAATTATATTCAATCGTTTCCTTAAAGTCTTATAGATAAGTTTTGTATATCATTCGAAATCTATCTGGAAAAGTGCAATTTATCTGCTAGTGTGGAACAGGTTTTTCAAATTCGTACCTCTATAAAAGTTCCAGAAAAATGAATTTACTTTAAATATTACCAATTTTAGTAATTTTACTATCATGTGTTATTAATTATTAGGTAACCTAATTTTACTCCATTGTTTAACCTTTTTTTTCACCTTGCATTTTCGTCGCTGGATTGCTTTTAATAAACTTGAGCGAAGGATTCAAAGGTACAAGGCATACATAACTTTGCTGCCCCACTCGTATTGGCAAGTAACCGCGTAAAATAAGAACTTTGCAGCCTTGCATTACAAATATCTATAGTCTATCTTTTACAAAAATATCTAATTTTCAGGTTTGTTACTCATTACTTTTACAAGCTAGAGACCCGTATGTCAAAGTTATAATGACAGGTGATACATAATAGAGCAGCTTTTTGCCATTTAGTTATAGAAAAACCCTAAGAATGGTTAATTGTCAACAGCAAAAAATACAACCCTTTGATAGGAGAAAAAGCGAGAAAGAAAGATACGATATGTAAAATTAAGTGAATACGTGGAATAATTCGGCACCGTTTTGTCACGTTAGTGCCCCAGTTTCCTGGCCTACCTTGCGGAGCTTTATTTATAGACACAAGAAAATCTTAAGGCACAAAAACAACTGATGTGTCATCGTCCTTTATAAGTAGGTAGGTACGTTTATAGAGTCAAGAGAAAAAATGCATGGCCGATAAATTGACAAAAACCCTGCCCACGTGCCACAGAAACCTCGCTCTATTACTTCTATTAAAAAGAGCCGTAGCAAAACAACCTGTCTTAGAAAAAAAATTGCTCAATTTATTACAACGTCGGGTGTAGCTGTATGTATTATTTGTTGTTTAGTTTGGGTTTATGATACATAAGGGTATACAGGAAGTCCAATTTCAAACAACATGCTAAAACTAAAATCATAAAGTCGGTACTAGATTTTAGCAAAGCTTGCAGTTTTTGGCGAGAAATAGACCTATAATAAGTTCATCTTTAAATAATAAATGCGTCTCTATTCAACGAGTTCTGAAGACAAGCTTTTAAAAATACCGTCATTTGAAAGCCTGCTTTGATATTCATCCTATTATTCTCACTGTTCATGCGTCAGAAGTTCAACTTATTTAAAATCAATTAGTGTGTTGAAATTGCAAAGATAAGCTAAAATATATCATCATATTAGGACGTTAGGCTTAGGTTGGGAAGTTAATGGTTATCGCCAAAATTGGCATTTCAACTGTTTTCCACACAATTCGCATCTAAAGATTTGGGTTAAAATGGTGAACTGCTTCTGTTGGCTTTTGAAAGTGGATAAATCTGATGAAGATTTGCAAAACATTGATAATAAACACATAAAAAGGCCAAAAGTGGTAAAAATAAAAAGTACATCCGCACAAATATGATCATCAAACAACCTGATTTGATTATGTTCCGGAAATCACGTATCATGGTCAAATAATATTAACACTTATCAACCAACCGAAATAATAAATTGTAACTAGGGTAGGGAGGAGGACTTAAGAAAGGTAAATTTTAAAGAAATAAGAAGAATAAGAAATGTACATGAATATTAAACAGTAGAAGGATACACGTATCCTTCCTGTGCTAATGTACGGTATTTACACGTGGGCACTAAGACAGATGACAAATAATAAGAAACCTGTCAGAGATCCATGTGTATCCCAAAAATTCCGAACATAACTAATATTTAAACAACAAAAACAGAAAATGTCACTTAAACAATAGTTCACACTCTTCGTGGACCCCATAAGTAGAGCCATAACCCATTAAGAACTGGTTCCCCAGAGAAAAAAAACGTGGGAGACCATAAAGGCGGGAAGACAATGTAAAGACTTCGGTAGGACCTATGGTCACTTATAGCACGAAGTAGATAATACTGGAAGTAGTTTGCAGAAGCCTTTTACCGTAAGGGCCAATAATGCATCACAATCACAAGCCATCGTCGTCCGACTTTGTTATGCTCAATAGTTACTTAGTTTACTTTAAGTACAAAAACGTATCTACTCTTATGGTAATTAGTTAGTAACTCATTATTGTAAGTAGAACCTTACATAAAACTTTTTTATTTCACTTATTCTATTGAAATCAATTTATGATAATTTGTAGTTAACGATGTTGATACATACGAGTATAGGTACTTGCTTTATTCCTAAAACTGCAGTTCTGTAATCCTTTGTTAGGTACTGTTTGTTGACTCTAAAATAAATAAATAGAAATAATGTTTGGGACTGGAAAATACGAAACGAACTTATGCTATTAATATATTTTTAGCACGCACACATGAGATATTATCAACTTTAATACTTACCTACTTATTATTATTTAATTGATTATTAATCGCATCCGCGTAAGGATTATAAAGTAGCTACCTACATTTAGTTTATTTTTAGTAATGGCCGACAGGGGCAAACACCTTTCTGTCCTTAAAATAAAATCGGCCAAGTGCGAGTTGGATTCGCACACCAAGGGTTCCGTACGAACACAAAATATACCAAAATACATTATTTTTTTCATAAAGATCGATCCCTAGCGACAATTCGACGTGCACTAGGTCGGATTAAAGTATGTTGTACATTAAATATTGAACTATGATCATAGCTATGTTATCTATATAGCTATGCTATATATCATATGTTAGTTTAGAGCAAAAATAAAGAACGTTAAACGATACAGTTGTTTTTCATGGGTCCCCTTTTATTTTAAACTTTTCATTATTATTTATAGGAAATCCGCTCTACTAACACAAAATCTGTACAACCCGGTATTACTAAATTTGTAAATGTAATTATTATTGATTCAAAGATACGTACGAACAGCCAAGGTTTAGGGTATAAAATATTATATGATATAATAGGGTCTTGTTTTCTAGCGCAGAACCCCAAAAAGGGCATTTTTAGTATGAAGCGACTCCTTTGACGGGTATTTAATTGTTGGCATAGCACAGATGTTAGTCTTATACTCATCATTGGAATATAAGCCCAAAGTATAAAGTCCCAAAGTAATTTTTCGTTTCTACGGTAACTAAAAGCTGAAATTACTCCCTTTTCTTATGTTGCTATTCTTACAACGTCATTTTATAAGTATTTTGCTAGTTTTAGTTTCCTCTGAAGTCGACTGGGAAACATAATAGTGGATGGTAGGTTACTTGATGCCATATAAACTGGATTGAAGTCTTGATAGGTAATTTTATATTTTGTATCCTAATAATCGGTCTGATAAGTCTCTGACCTAGGGTACGTCCGTAAAACCTTTATCTGTCATTGCTGTTTAGAAAAGTAACAATCAAGGTTAAAAAAATACCTTTATAGCTCTTAATTCTTTTTTCTTTAACATTTAATCTTTAAAAAAGGTATTATGGAAAAAGGAATATAAGCAGCTATCTTCTTTTTTGTCATAATAAAATTTCTGAATAATAAATTAATAATTGGTTAGTTACCTGAATGTTAAATAACAAAGGAGTTTTTTATAATAATTTTAAACCACATAATACATAAATTATTGTATGGCAATATAGGTAGGAATGATGATAAATATTTTTTTGTGTATAAGTATATTTAAGATACTTCTTAATTTTTTTTGGAATCATTTTTAGTAAGTCAACCCGTACTGATTGAATAATTTACATCTCTTGTTCCGAGTTAGGTACAACTTAGCTTCCGAAGAGTAAAGTGTTACTTCCGCAACTCTCAGCGCAAACGGACTTACCTAATTTTCTATGTTTAAATTATATAGTTGTTCCCATCTCGATGAGACATAAGTCACAAATTATGATACTCCTAACTCGGAGAAATTTATGAAAAAAATAATGATCGCATTATTTTCTACAGGGCCTCTAAGGTTGAGCAGAATTTAAAAATCGCCTGAACGTCACCATTATGTTGTAGAATAAATTGTAGATTAAATATTGATGAGTGCCGCAGGTTTCCATAATAACAGTAATTTATTTAAAACATGTTTTGTTTTAGTGAACCTGTCTAACAGGTACTGAAGAATATATCTGTACGATTATTCCAACGATGTCGTTTGGTGGTTCGCAATACATTTGCGAAAACGGAATCCGATTGACCTCTCAACGCATAGGTAGGTACAATTCTGCGTATTTCTTTTCTGTTATGAATTGAAGCGACATGTTTGCGACTGACAAGTCGCTAATGGTAAGCGTCACGCCTGTCATACAGTGTCACGCATTACAGTGTCACCTTTCTCGTTCTGCTTTTTACTGCACTGCGCTCGTCACCCAGTAACTTTACTTGCTACACTGACCTTCACGCATAAAAACACAAGTGCTTGCACAATATAATATAAGTACTACAGCTTCAAGCTTCGAGCTAGAATATCTGACACTGCGGAGGTACACCAACCAAGATGGACTCTTGCTAAGTCTTGGCTTATTTGTTGTACAATGCCGATACTGGTCTATAACAATTTATTGCGCGTCCATAGGGAGCTACCGGATTATTTTGGGACACTGGGACTTACAGCTCTGATTTCAGAATAAAAGAATAGGAGTAAAAAAAAAAGAATAAGAAGAGGCAACGCATGGCTTAATCGCATTTTCCTTGTTTTCCTTTTCTCCCGAATAACTATCGATAGGGATATGCAAAGATTTATCAGACGAACAGACAGTTCAGGCTAAGAAGAGAGTCCAATTTTTTAGTACGGTACCCTAAAAATGATCCATGAGCGGGATTAACTTAATAGAGATGTTAAAGGAAAAAAATGTGAAGATTATTGGGTTGCATCATCCTAAGCAAGTTAAAAGCTAATTTAAAGATTTAGTCTTGTTACAAACATAAAGACCCTACAAAAAATCTCAGCCGCCATTTGAGACCATAAAAAAGGCCATATTTGCTAATTACAGACAGATTTGGCATAAAAAAAACAACGCATGATAAGAAACATTTTGAATCCAACATATACAGGGTTATTGGTAAAAAGCTAACAACCTCTCAGGGTTGACTTCTGCTAGTCCTTACAAACATTTTGAGATGAGTTTTTTTTTCTTTTATGTTTTTTATATATTTTTGACTGAATAAGCACGAGAACATCCTGATGTCAAAAGTCTCTTGTGCCTGTAATGTATAATTTCATATTTTCTATTACTTTGCTTGATGTAAATATTCAAAACTTTATTATACGGGACCACGGCGCGGTCCGGTGTTGCCGCGGCGGGTACTCTAAGATCGGAGTAGGCATTAATTTTAATGAATAAACAAAAAAAAAAAAAAAAAAAGATTTTTTTTTAAAACAAAAGAAAATAATATATCAAAATGTTTCTTAGGACTAGCAGAAGTCAAACCTAAGAGGTTGTTAGAATTTTTCCAATAACCCTGTATATACCACCCGTGCATACTTTACTGTAATTTATATTACCATAAATCAAACTTATATAAACACACAGTCAGTCAATTATATGTCAAAATATAACTACCTAACAATTATGATAATTTTATAACCGTCAATACCGACATAATATTTCAATAAAACGTTTATTGGTTAACAAAAACACTAACTGTTTCTAAGTAATAAATCGATATCGACAAGATGTAATAATCGCCGCAGGATATAAATCATAGAGATTCATAAATTAAATTATATACAATTACTCAAGTGGTGTGCGGGCATTCGTTATTTTTTTATTGTCAAAAAGAACATGTGGATATACTGATGCTTGTAATATCTACAAAATTACTACAAAACTGACATACCAGAAGCTATTAGGCGCAAGGATATCCATGCAAAAAAAAATATTTAAATAATCACCGAGTTAAGGCTTTGGTTTTCAAAATATGGCGTAATTACTTTTGTATGGAAAACGCTTCGAAGCCGAAAGCAATTCTAGCATTATAATATTATTTTGGCAGTCCACCTTTTCAGGTGTGTCTGTTTTCATCTCACTTTTTCATCTTACACATAAGAAATAATTATACTGAATCCGTTTTCGTCTCGGAATATTACAAGAGTCCGATTTCATATCACCTCAGCCCTGCGTCCCAGAGTAAATAATACTTAGTGCTCCATACCCGCAACCCCCATAGCACACTTTATAGTATTTATCTCCCGATGATAACTTAGGTACAGCTGAAAAGTTATATCATAAGCAAGAAAGTTTGTTCTTAAAGAAAAAATACGTAAATCTCAATAATTTTTATTTCACAATACCTACCTAATAGAAGAAAATATAATCAACGTACCTAAGTGAATATACGATTTTGGTTGGAACAGTTTTCAAAACAACTTATACATACTAATATTTAAAAAGCAAGCCATTAAGGGCGTCTTGTACTGGCACAGTAGGCAAATTTAGCGTGCGAGAGTTGCAGGCTATGGACACTACGCGGCGCTGCGCTAAAGATGCACAGCGCTCGTCAGGTCGATGTCCCCAGCCGCACGCTATCAGCTTCATAGTGTAACTAAAACAGTTGATCTACTTTAGGTATCTGCTACTAAATCCAGTACTCAATTATTATATTCTTGTGACTATTCCCTTATAGTGCAACTAACACAGTTGATAACCTTTAACTATTACTATTAAAATACATACCGTTAAGTGCTTGGCGTCAGATTTTCTACTTGAGGTTTTTTTTTATCGAAGAAATTGTTCATAATCACGTTTTTGACTTTGTACGTTCCTGGAGAGTATGTTCAACTTTATATAAATGATTTTATATATTCTAAATTTTCAATTCTATTCGAGTTACAGATTTTAAAAAATGTCTTAAGTTGGTACAACCTCGCCTTAAGACAATGCAGACGCAGCTCAACTTCTGCCAGAGTGGCTAAACAAGTGGAAGATAGCTGTGAACGTCACAAAGACTGCTGCGATCTGAATTAGTCGAAAGAGGTCAGCAGAGCAGAAACTGACACTAATAAGCCCAAGAAATAGAGTGGCAACACTCTGTCAAATATTTAGGCGTCACCATAGATAGAGGACTGAGAATGGCCAAACAAGCGGACCATGAGTCTCGTGTGCCTGTAATTTTACTGGCTTTCAAGGACTGCTGCCGGAACACATTGTTACTCTCTGTTCTTGGCGACACATTTTCTACTTAAGGGTGGTAGCTAGCCAAGCAAGCATACGCAAAATGCCCACCCACCATGCGGTGAAGCTCAAGCCGACGGTGGAGCTCGAACCATGGACCTGTGGCACCGCAGTCTATAGCTATAACTGCTCGGCAATCATTGCTTCAAAATGCAGCAGCGGTAAAATTTTAGCCTTTTGGCCTTCAAACTAACACGAACGAAATATCTTGCTACCCTTACCTTCCGCTTGGCTCTAATATGTTGTCAGCGGCAAAAATAAAACAGTGGGAAGTACGAAAAAGGCCAAGCTTTATTAGGGTTCCGCATAGCCCGGTAAGGAAAAAAAATATTGGCTGGTTTCAGTATATTTTGATTTAATAGAGAATATGGTACATAACGCACGGTCATTTCAGATTTATTTCTAATTTAGTAATTTATATAGGCCACGTAATAAAAATGGTTTGGTAATTTTCAACGCAGTGTTTTTAAGGTAATTATAAAATAATTATTAAACATATATTTGTAATCTACCCCAAGACGATGATTAACTAAAATAATTTGGTTTTCCGATAATGTATCGTTCCGTGTATGGAAATTTAATTTCTAATCCAATATTTGTTTTGGTACAGCACAAACATATTCAAAATTATATGTTTGAAAACACGGGTGTTTGAGCGTGAAACAACTTACTGTGAGTCGATATGACGATCGACAATGTTTCGGCTTCTACCGGAAGCCTTCCTCAGGATATTGAGTGTGGTACGTCGCCGCGACCACACTCAATATCCTGAGGAAGGCTTCCGGTAGAAGCCGAACATATAATATAAATATGAGCGTAAGTTTTTATCATATTCAAAATTTTAGTACTCATTCAGTTTAGTAGCTATAGATTCGTGACATACGGAGGGACAGACAGACAACAGCGGAGTCTATTAATAGAGCTCCGATATGCCCATTGGGAACGGAACCCTAAAACGTCTTATTTGTCACAAGCGCCAAGTTCACTACATCTTTTAATAGCCTGCATAAATGCATATCTACTCTTAACTAGGCAGAATGGTGCAATGTTGCCAAGATTCGTCGCGTCACTAGCGTCACGGAGAGTTCATCGACTCGAGAGACTTGTGTTGTGTTGCGTTCGGCTCGGTCAAGGCAGCGGCAATTTGATTTTACCTTGCACTTCATAACATCCGTACCAATGCAGGTTTAGCATTCGCATAGATTATAAAGCTAATGTTGCGGGATTAGAATCAGGTTTTTCTTGACTATTGGCAATCGGTTAGATAATTTTCTCGTCAATCATTTTCTAACAGTCAATTCCAACTTTTCAGTAGGAATACAACTAATACCTACCTACCTTTATTAAAATAGTACCTTCCTTCGAATAATGGGTCATGGTAATATTGTTACTAAAGTAGAAGTACCTACTTCGTGAGAAACGACGGTACTATTTCAATAAAGGTAGGTAGGTATTAGTTGTATTCCTCCTGAAAAGTTGGAATTGACTGTTTCACAGTCTCCAAAATTAACCAGTCGTTATACAACTGTGTTATGAAGAAAGCCATCTTTGAAAAACGACACTTAAGAAGTTCGGAACATCACCTTATTAAGTATATTTTTTGTAGTTTCCCAGAAGGGTTATAAGTGGATATTAACGATGTGTTTTTATTACTGATTGATAAGCTTTTGATCACAGTCTTATCTGATGGTTTAGGACGACTGGCTCAAAAGGAC
The DNA here is from genome assembly GCA_963890685.1 of Plagodis pulveraria. NCBI lineage: Eukaryota > Metazoa > Arthropoda > Insecta > Lepidoptera > Geometridae > Plagodis > Plagodis pulveraria. The sequence continues at coordinate 10,712,809 of OY982965.1, forward strand.
ACATCATCGGGTGCTTGAAGACAGATTTTCACCTTGAGGGTAGTAGCCAGACAGGCATACGCAAAATGCCCTACCATCATGTGGTGAAGCTCAAGCCTGCGGCGGGATTCAAACCGTGGACCATTTGCGTGGCAGTCCATAGCCATTGCCACTGGGCTATCATTGCTTCAAATACAACGAAAACAGACTTATGCTTACTCGCACTTACAACAACATGAACAATAAATATTTTGGTATGCTAAAAATACTCAAAAAGCGCTTTCACTTCTGTACAGCTAGTAGACCAACACAGACTTACGCCACGCGCCGTTCCTGTTGTTTTAAGGTAATTTAAATGGAACACACAACCAGCTTCTCTATTTCCAGATATACTACTCGTACATTTAGGAGATTTCAAGTGCACTGTGAATCATTGCTTCCCAATAGGTGAGACTGTCAAATGCGTCAGATGCTTCATCATCTATTACAATTAGCTACCACCCTCAAGTAGATAATTGCCCCTGAGAGCCAGTAATTCTAGGTTAGCCTGAACATCATCTTCGACTACATCATCACTTAATATCAGGTGAGGTAGTGGTCAAAGGCTAGCCTATCAGCAACATAAATCATCTACTACAAAAACGTATAATTCGCATTAGTGTAAAAAATCTTTATGGACTTAAGATAATTAATAGATTCAGGCGTTAGTTTGCGGAAATCCATATTTAATAATAACAAATATTTTAAGAGAACATTAAATTCATATTTTAATAAAACGCTTAAAAAATATATCTACTGACAATTCCGCCTAATTTTCCTGCTAAGTCGACGTGACGTCACATGCCATGCAGCCAAACCGGAAAAAATTTCGACTTCGTTTCGTTTCTACACGAAGCATCCTCAGGAGGTCTTGACTCTATTAAAGATAGACCCACGAGCGCACGATCTCTCCCGATCATGCTCTCGTAGAGTCTATGTCTAACATATTTGTCATTATTAATTATGGACTTACTGTTTAATGTGTAAATATGGGCCTAAGTTTTCGTAGGCGATTTCATACATTCTAAGTGTAGTGAAAAAAAAAATTTTGTCATCATGACATTGCATTCCTATATAATGTCTATTGGTTAAGTACATAATACATGATAGTGGTTACGATTGTTCAAGTAGCGATAAGATTAACAGGTACCTATGTCCAAAGAAAATCCTTCTTTATGCAACTATATTTTTACCCATTATAGTTTATATCAGGAAATAACCTTTGACTTGAATTAATGACGTAATAAAATCAATACAAAAGATGCTTCTTAATTCTATTAAACTTCATGATATTTACTCATTCATGTCTCTGTAGAAGTAAGTGATATCCAATTGTATATAATTTATGATATATAACGTAATAAATTTAATATAATAAAGTAAAATATAACGTAATACGTACATCCTGAAACCCTGACAGACATTTAAAAAAGTTAGATACTTACCTTATTTTGAACACAATATAGGTGTTCAAGATAACTTCACTTAATTTGACACCATTTTGTTCAGTTTATGTATGTCCGCATAAGTCCTTGACCGTCAATGTAATTTGCAAACAATAACGCTTTACGCATACATTAATATTATTAATACTGCAACCATTTCACTGTTTTGATAGCAAACAAACTTTGTTTCTTACTCGTATTGGCAATAACAAAAATCTACTTGAACAAAGTTGATAATAGGACCGATTTTGGAGTAGGTATACTTTATCCAACCAAAACAGAAACATCAAAAAGCGATAGTCGTGATGCTGATGAAAATGAGAAACAAGTGAAGCGCTCGTAGCGAAGTTTGCTTAGCCGTTCTTAATCGATCAGCTACAGCTACAGCATGGTGGTATAGGGCATTTTACGAATCAATGACTAGCTACAACCCCCAAGTAGAAATTCAGTCGCCAAGCACCTAACGGTGTGTTCCGGCAGCTGTCATTGACAGCCAGTAATTTTAGGCTAGCCTGAACAACATCTTCGACCACATCATCACTTACCATCAGGTTAGATAGTGGTCAAAGGCTAGACAATGAGGTAAAAAAAAAGTCGATATGAGAACTTGTAAAAATAAAACATTAACTGTTTTCATAGTAACACACACACAGCGAATGTTTCGTTTTTAGGTGTATTTTGTATATTTAATATTTAAACAACTGAACCAGTATATATTCTTAAATAGGGAACGAAGAAGACCTCAGCCCAGAAAAAGACTACTGAAGTCTAGAATACTTTTCTCAAAGGAGCAGGATGTAACCAAATCATATACGGATTCAATCTCGAGTGTGTCACACTTTTTTTTTTACTGAACCGTTTCGCACTTGATTTCTATCTCACCTGATGTTAAGTGAAGATGCGATTGATGATGGAGCGCGCTTACCCAGAAAGTATCTATTCACTCGCGTTTTGAAGACCCCCATATTGTACTTAAGCGGAAACACAGACTCAGGACACAGATATTTGTCACATGATTTTTTGCATGGTGGAAGGGCATTTTGCGATTGCCCGCCTGGCTAGCGACCACCCTCAAGTAGAAAATCTGTCGCCAAGCACCTAACGGTGTGTTCCGGCAGCAGTCCTTGAGAGCCAGTAAAATTACAGAAACATGAGACCTAACAACTGTACATCTCAGTGTGACGGGCGCAGTGCAATTCGCATTGACGAAATGCATCTGTTATAGGCAGAGGTTAGTCCACTCAACATCAGGTGGGCCTCGGGCTTGTTCCGTCACAATAATATATAAAAAAAAAATGATCTTATTAATCCGGAGGACAAACAAACATAAATAAACTAGTCTAGACAAACTCAGCGAAGTGATCATAACCCTTTAACCTAGTCCTAGAAAACTACAAAACTACTGGCAATGGATAAGCAATACTAGTTCCTCGTACAATCGTTATCAACCAGCGGAGCCTTGACCCATATTATTGTCTATGATAATTTAATATACCGTTTAAAAACAATCGTATTTATGAACAAAGTCCGAATCCCATGAGTCATTTCGCGCAGATAACAAACACAAAACGGGACAGGAAGATCGCAGTGTTATTTTTTGTTTTATTTGTAAATTTATTTAATTACACTAGACATTGATCGTTAAAATTGAATGTGATAGCTCAATAGAGGATAAGGAGAAACCTGTTCGAAGAACATCGGTGTTGTTTCGCAACACCGATGTTCTGCGACGAGCCAATGTCTGCGGCATAGAAGCTTATCTGATGCGGCGTCAGCTGCGCTGGTGCGGGCACCTGGCTAGGATGTCCAACGAGAGGAAAGCGAAGCGCATCTTCTTTTCTGAGCTAGAACTTGGTAAGCGGAAAAGCGGGGGCCAGTTCCTACGTTTTAAAGATGTTCAGAAAAGACACATGAAGAGATGCAGTATTGAGTCCTCTCGTTGGGAGTTCCTTGCCGAGAAACGGCCAGAATGGAGAAGACATGTACAGGAGAAAGTATATAATTTTGAAGGGGATAGAAAGTGTGACCTGGACCTTAAGCGAGATCAACTTAAAACAAGACCTCCTTCTAACATTTTTTTTTTATGCCTGATAGGTAGCCTTTGACCACTATCTCACCTGATGGTAAGTGATGATGTGGTCGAAGATGTAGTTCAGGCTAATCTAGAAGTACTGGCTCTCAAGGACAGCTGCCGGAACACACCGTTAGGTGCTTGGCGACAGATTTTCTACTTGAGGGTGGTAGCTAGCCAGGCGGGCATTCGCAAAATGCCCTACCACTATGCTATAACGACTGCCATCCTTAGACAACAACCGGGACCGACGGCTTAACGTGCCCTCCGAAGCACGCTCAGTAGTAATGTCACTAGCGGTCACCCATCCAACTCATGACCGCGCGCGACGTTGCTTAACTTTGCTGATCGGTTGAGAACAGCTAAGTAAACTTCGCTACGAGCGCTTCAATTATATTATGATTTTTTGTTTTGAAAAAAAAAAAAAGAATAATATTGATTTTTTAATTTTCTTTTGTGTTCTTTATATGTTTTTGACTGAATACGAGCACGAGGACAACCTGAAGTCAAAAGTCTCTTGTGCCTATAATGTATTAATTCATATTTTTTATTACTTTGCTCGATGTAAATATTCAAAACTCTATTCAAAAGGACCACGGCGCGGTCCAGTTTTGACTGAGCACTTCCGTGCTTCGGAGGGCACGTTAAGCCGTCGGTCCCGGTTGTTGTCTTAGGATGGCAGTCGTTATAGCATGGTGGTAGGGCATTTTGCGAATGCCCGCCTGGCTAGCTACCAAGTAGAAAATCTGTCGCCAAGCACCTAACGGTGTGTTCCGGCAGCTGTCCTTGAGAGCCAGTACTTCTAGATTAGCCTGTACAACATCTTCGACCACATCATCACTTACCATCAGGTGAGATAGTGGTCAAAGGCATACCTATCAGGCATAAAAAAAAAAAAAGTAAAATATTTCTTAGGACTAGCAGAAGTCAACTCTAAGAGTTAGCATTTTACTAATAACCCTGTATAATAACTTGCAAGGCGTCTCTCTTTCTATCGCATAGACACGCATAACTCTGATCTCTTCTGACGCGGCACACACCGTAGAACAATCCCGTACGTCCCCGGACAGATACGCTTTACCTGTAGCTTTGTAAGTGCGAATGAGCCAGCCCTGACGAGACCGGAAACATGAGAGACAAGATAATATGCAGGGTAAATGTAATGGTAGTTATACGTAGGACCTTAGATATTGCATTCCATCTGATTGTTACAGTCCCACCAACTTATCTGTTCAGGCGGCAGAAAAAAGAACTACAACATTCCTTCAAATTGTGACAGTTTGTAGTTGATTTCCTTGACCAGCAGCGCCCTCGCGAACTGCACAGTTAAGTTGGTGGTACTATATTTAGGTTAACAAAGACGATGATCAAAACATGAATGTTAATACGGATATGTAACTAACAAACAAAAGAACACGTAAATCACAGACGCACAAAAACTTACTGAAACTAGTGGATCTATAAAGTCAAATAATATTAATAAATCTATGCTTTAGGTTATAACCGGAATTAGACATATGCTTTAATTAACATACCCCAGATTAGTAACACATACCAGAAAAACAACAATCAACTTTTTAAAATTAATCAACCAAATACTAAGATTTAGCGTCAGATATCAATTCCTTTTCTGTTAAGTTCTCGCTGATGATAAATCTAAATATAATTTTAATCGACTTTGAAATGGTAGACCTTTGTCGCACAAGGATAGTACCAATCAAAGTTTCCTTATCTGAATGGACAGTGGACACGCAATATGCAGATTGTAATTTAAAATTTAGATTTTTGGCTTGTTTTCTATTAATACGTTTATATTATTATATTTTTTTATGCCTCACAGGTCACCACTATCTCACCTGATGGTAAGTGATAATGTGGTCGAAGATGTTGTTCAGGCTAACCTGAAAATACTGCCTCTCAAGGACAGCTGCCGGAACACACCGTTCAGTGCTTGGTGACAGATTTTCTACTTGAGGGTGGTAGCTAGCCAGGCGGTCATTCGCATAATGCCCCACCACCAAAAAAAAATAAGGCTGCGGTCAAAGGCTAACCTATCGAAATAGATAGGAGACATAAAAAAAGTTTCCCTCTTCGTCGCTAATGCTGCCCATGACGGGCACGATGTATGGTAACCTTCTTTAAAACTTTTGTATGAGCCGCTATTGGCAGGTGCCGCCCGTTTGTGAGTATTATTTCATAGTCCAATGTATCACAAACTGTTTGTAGCTATAGCCTAAAATGTACTCATACTTTTTACCATAGTATTACACCATGAGGTATCCCACGTAGGTAAATAAGGGTTTTTTATACATACAATGAATTCTTTACTAATTCAGTACCGCCCGTCTTTGTAAAGTAACCGGCTACAGTGTTAAGGCATGATTAATAGGAAGTAGTACTAAGCTACAACCCCGCCAAATTTTATAATTGAGGATTAGCAGTTCGTCAGTTAATTAACAATATGACCTTAACTTCGCTCAATCAATTAAAATAAAATCGGTGAAGCCTAAAACAGACTCGCACACCCAGAGTTCTGTAAAAGGGCTCAGTATATAATTAATTATTGTATGTATTTAAAAGAAATCGTAATTTTTTTTTCATTCACTTCAGATCCTTAACAAGAGATTGTATTACCGTTTTTGTGATAGAATATGCAACCCTTTACAGCTAGCAACTAGTTATAGGGTCCCGATTTCTTTAAAGGAACCCCAAAGTGGTAAAAACTGAGGTCTTTGACGGCCCCATATTTCTAGTTGTGTTTGAAGGTGAATGGTTAATTTGTCACAAATTAAATTTCGCACTGATTTATGCCAACGGTCAGAGTACCAACGTTTAGTGCTTACAAAATGAAAACGACTGGAAAAATATAAACTATGTTTTTTTTGGGATAAGAGGGCAAACGAGCAGGCGGCTCACCTGGTGGTAAGTGATCACCGTCGCCCACGAACATCCGCAACACCAGAGTTATCGAGGATGCGTTGCCGGCCTTTGAGGAGGGTATATTCTCTCTTGAAGGCCCCTAAGTCGTATCCGTTCGGAAATACTGCACCTGGCAGCCGGTTCCATATTGTGGCAGTGCGACGTAGAAAATGCAAAGTTGTGGACTGACAGACGTCGACATGAAATTGATGGAACATCATGCTTTGTCGGTACGTCCTATGGCGAAATTGTACTAGCGGCTCTGCCCCCGTAAATGTCGGTTATCACGCAAAACCATTATTCTCTTTCTCGAAGTTGGATAGCTAAAAACTATAATAAACTATTCTATGTCTTTCCCCGAGTCTCAAACTATTTCCGTACCAAATTTCAAGGTCCATATTTTTTTAAGTTTATTCGTTACATACAAAAATACAAATCTTTCCTCGTTATAATGACACGAATTACTCAGCATTCCATGGATTCACCGTGCGGGTGCCGGGTCCATAGCACTGCAGAGGAAGAGGCTAGAGGGGCCTGCGACTCGCAACCCAGAAGTAGGGTTAAGGGGCCCCTTTATAATATATCAATGTTCCCCTTCACCGCTCGAGCCTCCTCCCCTACCTAACCAAATTTGGTAAGATCCTACTACTGCCGCCTTAGATACACGTTCTAGGATGGAAGTTACGGTTGTTCTTTGTAGGCCAAGGTCTAGGTTATATAGGGATTTTGCTGGTATACCCCTTGCTCCAACTTCTACAACATATAAACTAACCACATACAGACCCACCAACTTATCTGTTCAGGCGGCAGAAAAAAGAACTACAACATACCTTCAAATTGTGACAGTTTGTAGTTGATTTCCATGACTAGTAGCGCCCTCGAAAACTGCACAGTTAAGTTGGTGGTACTATAACCGTTTTTGGTTAATTCATTTATTAGTATAGACGAGTGAGATACGAATACGCGACCATCCGTCCCTATAGCTGGGACAAGCTCTTTCAACTGATTTATTTAGTGAATCATTGCTCAAATTTATCTCTTTGCTTCCATCGTTTAACCGTCAAGGGGCCATAGAGGAAAAATGTAAACCACTATAGGTAAACCGTTTATCTTAGTCCTCGCCTGCGCGGTACAGAGGCGCGGGGGTATGACGACAAATTGACTGAGTACCGCGCAGGCGAGGACTAAGGTAAATGGTTTACCTCTAGCGGGTTTTTTTCTTTTCATTGTAAATTTAGCTTCTGCAGTTAATGCAAAAAATACAATGATAGAATTAAGTTTAGTGTCTTCGTAGCGCTTTCCATACAAACTTAGTTTTATCAATTTTAAATACCAAGTGTTCAAACTCACTGAAATTTAGCATGCATATTTTCAGGCTTAATATCTATCCGTTGGTATGTCAGTTCTTAGTTTTATTATTTATTGTGAAGTATGAAAACACCCGTGGGGTGCCGGGTTAGAATGTCGCCTCCTTCCCGTGGTGTCGTATAAGGCGACTAAGGGAAAATGCGCCAAATTAGCAGCATGCCACTTCTCACGTGGATGTGAGCAGGGTGTTGTGTGCATTAGATTCACAAGAGGGCTGTATACCATCCTAATGCCCTGCCTATTCATACAATATGTTCTAATATCCCTGTCTTATAATTATTTTGTTAGCGTTAACATTATTATTCGTAATATGTAATTGTGTTTCGTCCAGTGTGCTAGAGAAAACATTTAGTATCACCCTGAAACCGTGCCCGGCTTGCCCCCTATTACATGGGCCCAAAACCCAATTGACGAAAAGTGGGTGTTTACACGCCTCTGCCTACACTTTCGGGAAATACAGGTGCGATTATATGTATGTAAATATGAAAATAAGAATTGCCATACAAAACTAACAAATTACAGTTACAGAGTGTCAATATACATAGCCTCGATGATATGCACCCAAAATTTCACTGACTTTGTACACTCTTTACATAAATTATTACGAAACCACGTTTGTATGAAGCTCTGTATGAAGACCCGTCACATTCAAATTACAGGTGTGTAAAGCTTTCCTTTTCTCATCAGACAGGCAGAAAAATTACTAGTAGCCCCGTATTTCTCCATCAGAAATGAAACCATTTAACCTTAAGGTCATTGTGATAGCAATTTAAGACCAACTGTAAAATTTTGTTTAGTTCTCTTTTGATTACCAGACCTCCATCTGGTTGAAATTAGATTCAGCTGATTGCCAGTTACGTCATAGCAATGTGTACTATGTCACAGTAAACTAGGTAATATACAGTGCATGTTGATTCAATAATATTCTATTAACGTTTCCATTGAAATGTAGCGCAGCTTGACTAGCAGAAGTAAACATTGTCAATTGTTTAGTCCCGCGCGTCTTTATTTACACTGATGTTAGCTGAGTCTCTAAAACTAGACTCAATCATCAGAAACGAGATATGTGTCATCTTTTGTTTTGAAAACCAATTATTACGGATTTGTTGCAAGCACTGTCTTGAATGTTATTCAAATTCAAATTCATATATTTCGGACAACAATAAATCCACTTTGTTAGCAGCAATATATAAAACTACATATTAAAGTTAGTATACTCGTACACACAAAATTAAAATTAAATAAAAATATTATTACTAACCTACTACTAAATTTACACATACTTAAATAGGACATCTCATGCGAACGCTTATTATGGACAGATTGGTTGTCTGACCAACGTTCTCACAAAATGTTTTATAAAGGGAGAACATGGATTGTCCACCACCGTCCTCAGGATGCTGTTGTTACTATCCCGCACTCGCCTCATTAATGATGCTACCTTCTTTCTCATAATTGCTTGAAAGCCATCAGTCTGAGTCTGAACAAACATTTCTGAGGCGCTACAAAAACGGGGTAGTCCCAACATCATCCTAAAGACGTTGTTGTACAGAACCCGTAGAGCATCCAGCGACTTTTTCGTATAGTTGACCCATAGACCATAATCGTTATCCATAATCTGTCAGACATCCTAGTCATAAGTATTGGTACTTAAGGTTAGAGTCTTTGTAGTTCTTTCCATACAAACTAAGTGTCGTCATATTTTGTATAACATATGTTCAGATTCGTTGAATTTTTGCATGCATGTCCTTGAACCTCATATTTATGCTTCTGATTTGATAATTTTTCATTTTATTATTTATCTCACAATTTGAAAATTAGAAATCCCATATAAAACGATTTTTACGAATAATTTTGAGAATACAGAATTGTATGGAAAATTTTCAAATCTGAAAACATATTTTCAGGAAAACAGTGAACGATTCGGCTGATACAGTACTATGATAATTGAGTTGGCGTTAGTATGCCTATATGACTTTAGTATTACGTTGACTAAGTAGTCAACGTCATTCTTGACAGGGACAGGTCGGCAGGGTTGAAAAAATACGGGTCTTGTACCACGATTTCGATGAAATAACTAGTTACCAGACAAAGACCGTCTTTGTCTGGTAACTATAAATGTTTAAGCTACCCACAACTACTTCAGTAGGTTGGTCAGATAGTAAACATTGGGAATAAAATAAATGTATGCAATTGCCACTTTTCTAATCCTGCTCTAATCAAAAATCCAATGGCCAATTTCACAAATTAGGGTATAACTATACGAATATAAATTTAATCGCTGTAATCAACAACAAATGTTTGTTACCATGAAGGCCTACGATGTTGCAGTTTCTTTTTCATTTGCTATGGTATTGGCAGTAGCAAAGGTAAAGATCCCATTCGAAATTACAAAATTATGCCTCCACCGTGCATGGCGGTATAGCTATTTTCTCTCTTTTAATACATTCCTATCGTTCTTTAACCATCGTATTGGGATGGAGCGACATCTATAGTACAGCTTGCGTTATACAATGTCATATTGTACAACGCAAGTATGGTCACTTTGCTACAACTGATAATAGGTACATACTATTTCTATGTCCACGTTGCTGTCACATCACAAGTCATAAAATACCAATAACCAAATTTAAAAAGTGCTTCTAGGTGTGACGTTCTATGATAGCAAAGGCCTACCACATTTTAATGGTTTATAGTATAAAGTTATCCGCGTATGAAATTAGGTATTAATTGAACTTAGCTAGACGCTATGCACGTTGTATATAGGTAAAATAGGTTACATTATTGGTACTTACCTTCTGAAAAGTGTTCGCCGAGATTATTTTGAAACTATTCCTATTGAACACATCTCCATCAGACCCAGAAGATTGTAGATATTGTTTATTGCAATAAGTAATTATTATAATTAACCCGTTCTATGCACCAAAGTAATGGGAGGTCTGTGAATGGGAGCAATAAAATGGTTATCGTGCCTACCTATGTAACGGCAATCGCAATTTTTGTTATTATTATCTTTTAAGTACTTCCTGCCCATCGAATGGCGGGATAGCATTTCAGCCCCTCGCCCCTTAATAATGCAAACTTTCAAATCAAGTATGAGTTGTGTCAATCTCATAAAACATTAATTATCAGTGTATTTTTTTAAGAATTATGAAGAAAAAAGTTCAAATTCCATACGAATTACGTATGGAATTTGAACTTTTTAGAGGATTCTTAAAAATTACAACCTCATCTCTAGAAGATCCCAGTACCACAACATGGCGAAACGGACGCGAAAGGACATAAAAGTAATATATATTTTTCACGATTGTTAAAATTCGGAGAGGAAAAAAAACAACATGGACAGTATTTTACGCAGTAGGAAAAAAAATACCAACGCTGATCAATTTGTTTAATATTTTTTTAATATCAACGAAAAGAAAGAATCTGAGATTAGCGAAAAAGTTACTATCTTGACTCTTTGCCTGTAGTTATTCAGTCGTATAAAACCCCATATCTATTATACGACTGCCCTATAATTCATGTAAAGTTTTCGACAAAAGTAAGTAAGTAAGTACTTACATATTTTTCTAATCATATTAGGTAAGTTTCTATACCTTACTATAATTATTTTTATACGACTGGACCAATTTTGATCATAGAAGTATCGTGAGAATCACGCAAGGTAGGAACAAAGATAAAACATAACACTAAAAACAATGCTCATGGGCTGAGTGATTGATAGAAGGCCCACCGAGTGTGATAAAACTATGCAAAACGACGTTGTATATTAGTTTTTTTTCATTCTTTACTATTTCTTGTAGGCTAATACTCATACGGGCTTTAAGACTGGAGGGAAGTCTCGAATTTTCATACAAAAAGAGAAGACGTTTTTAACACTTCTATTCCCGTTCCTCTTACTGTGTACTGTGTCAGCCGGATCGTCCACTGCTGAACACAGCCTCCCCTATTATGGGGGTATTTGCCATAATCCCCACGCTTAGCAGGCGGCTTGGAGATGTTCCCGTTCCTCTTAACTACGTTGAATGCTAATCAAAATTAATTATTTTAATGAAACGGCATGGTATAGTAGTTCAAAGCTACAAGTATTTGGAGCTTATGCTAAAAATTCGAAAAAATTGCCAAGACTATTACAGTGGTTAAAAAGTTTTATGTACTATAATAGTTACAGGGCGCGTTTATCGTTTAAAAAATATAAGAAGTTGGTATCTACTTAAATTAGAAGATATATAGAAAAAAATATTTTAAAAACAACACTATCAAAACTCTTTTATCCAGTTACTGCAGTGCTGCTTGAAACAATTTTTCTATTTGGCGTCAGATTCTAGTTAACTTATTTATTTCCTTTGTTTTAATTTGATAAAAGTAATGAGTTAATTACAAATATAATTGATTTGGAAATATTCTCTCAATTATTGATTGAAAGAAGATGTAATAATAGTGAAAAAAGCATTGAATTATAGGTCAATGAAAAAAAGCAACTTAAAATTGTTCGTAACAAGTCAGATTTGCAATATAGGTTTGTTGCAAATCTGATTTGATACGAGACCGGTTTTAGGCATACCGGATTTTCGAGCAGATCGTTGTCCTCGTTATATTATTATTATATACCACATACAAAGAAAAACAAGAACCGACTAAAGTACGTGTTACTAGGGATAACTTAACAAAATTAAATACTATTCGTCAGATCTCACTCAAATTTATATGGGACCACATGACAAGCACTAGCTTTTGAATATAAAAAACACATCAACATTTTCATGTTATATTGGAGAACCTCCTCCTAGTTTTGTAGTCGGTTAGTAAAATGCTAAATAATAGTGTAGGTATGAGGAACCTTCTTACATTTTCAGGTGAACGCACTTTTTACTTCCGTTGACAATAATAACTTTGTAATATATGAGTCAATTTGAATTTTTAGTTCTATCACGTGGCACTTAGTAACATTAGTAGCCTAACAGCCTAAACCTAACAGGACTCAAGACGTTGCTGCACTTCTTGATAATTATACTTTTTCTAAACTAAGATTTGATATTTCCTTATTTTTTTATGATTTTGTAATATATGAGCACATTAAAAAGCTATGAAAATCTTTGTAGCTTCGGTCACCTCTAAAAATAATAAAACATCACAAAATTCAAGTTATGAATTTTCTGCAACTGATTCATCATCCAAATACGTAAAGTTCTGACTAGGTTTGATTAAATCAAGTATGAATTCTTTTTGGTTTAGGAGACATTTTCCTGTTTGAATTTATCATAGGGAAAAAGAATATGTAAGGGAATTCCACAGTGTCTAACACAAAGTAATAATGTTAGCTCCATTAATCTAAATTTTATTCATACTTAGGTAAGTAGTCACATTGCATAAAATCTTACTATCCTGCATAGTGGGCACATCCAGCATTATTTTACGCCTGCAACGTTATTTATCCGCGAATCCACATTATGTTTGCTATTTTGCATTATGTTTGATGTTTGCTTATCCATAATGTGGATCCACATTATGGATAAGCAAACATCAAAAAATATTTTAAGTCGAGGTTTGAAGATGACGGTGAAAACGCTGCAGATGATGTAAATTTTTTTTCATACATTCGTGAGGGATTATTTGCAAGGCATCTGAAAACGACGAGGTCTTTTTAATATATCCCTAAGACGTCCCTTTAAAACGTTAAAACATACATCTTTTTAAGACGTGTAAAGAACTAAAATTACTTATATTTGCGTTAAAGCCTGTCAAGAAACAAGCTTAAAATCAAACAAATTTAAAATTGAAAGCTCAGTGTTTATTGAAAATATTAAGAGTAAATATTATTTTCTGGTATGCCTTGGTGCGAACATAGTACGAGAAGTTTCTATGCTACTAGGTCTCAGCATGGAAGTCGGTCTTGTAAGTTAGAGCCCAGTCGCATTGGCTATAGACTGCCGCGCTGTATAGGTTAATGTTTGGTTAATGGTTTGGATCCCGCTGCGGGCTTGAGATTCACGGCATGGTGGAAGGGCATTTCGCGATTGCCCGCCTGGCTAGCTACCACCCTCAAGTAGGAAATCTGTCGCCAAGCACCTAACGGTGTGTTCCGGCCGCAGTCCTTGAGAGCCAGTGAAATTACAGGCACACGAGACTTACCAACTGCGTCTCAAAGTGACGGGCGCAGTGCAATTCATGACCTGTGATGAAATGCATCTGTTATAGCAGAGGTTAGTCCACTTAACATCAGGTGGGCCTCGAGCGTGTTCCGTCACAATACCATAAAAAACATACTGTCCCATTTAAAATAAATTTGTTGATGTTTCATTCTGTACGAACTATAAGTACGTACTCGTTACCTACTTACAAAATAAGAAATACCACTAACAAGCATTCAAACTAGGTGAAGCAATATTCGCATTAGAGCAAATATAGCTCTTACAAAAGAAGCAACACAAATATTGAAATTTTGTCTTCACTTTTTTACTAAGCACGTGTACTTACCTACTAATGAAAGTGTAAATCGTGTGGACACATTGGTAGCGTAACTCCACAGTTTTTAACTGACTTCAAAAATGAGGTTCTCAATTCGAATGTATTTTTTATTTTATTACAGAACTTTCAACTTTGAGAACCGATTCTGATCATTCTTTTTCATTTGGAAGCTGGTGCTTCCCGTGTGGTCCCATTAAATTTCAGCGAAATTAGTCAAGCCTTTTTAGTTACACTCCAATAACTGAAAAGTCTTTTTTACTTGATGGTATAGTCATTGACAGTGAATGACAATTGATCCCATAAGTAGCAAGGGTCACAAAAAAGGTGAAATAAAATGTTTTACCACAAAATGGAACCGACTTCAACACTCCAATGTGTGAAATAACTTGTCGAAGTCGGTACCATGCCCACAATAAGGTACTTTTGAACTATAATGGTAGGTACCGACTTCATTAAGTTATTTCACACTATTGAGTGTTGAAGTCAGTTGTATTTTTTTTCAAATTGTTATACTCTGGTAATTGGTAACTCTTATTATCAATTAAATTGATAAACGGAATGCGACTCATCCTTGGAGGGAAATTACGATACATGAAATTACGTGATATTAAAAAAAAATACGAATATTCTTTACGGTTATATGGAGAGCATTTTGTGCTGCACAGTCGATGCAAAAATATTAACCGAGATATTTAACAGCCAGGAAATTAAGTTATCATTTCCGAATACCCATAAAAAATGTTTTTTTTTTAAAACTATCGTGATGGAACAAACACGCCGACCCGGTATGAAGCGGTCACCTCTGCATATAACAGATGCAGTTCACCCTGAGACATAAATGTGCCTGTATTTTCACTGGCACTTATACCCTTCAAACCGAAACACAGCAACGTGCACATAACTTACTTGGCGGTAGAATTAAGTATGGTGGCCGTACTTCCCCGGAAGAACAAAGAGTTCTACTGCTACTAAAAATAAGATGGTAGATTTATGGAAAAAAAACTCACTCGCAGTCCGGAGTCCGATGATTCGTCACAAGGTAAGCCCCTACTTCAAGCAATGCCTATAACAGATGCATTTCGTCAACGACGAATTGCACTCCGCTCGTCACCTCGAGACACAGTTCTTAAGTCTCATGTGCCTGTAATTTATTACTGTGTAACCGTCTATATGATTTAAAAAACACGTTTATGTATGTCTAAACAAATGTTATAGTAGTTGTAAGGAAGCAACTAATGCACCAATATACTGATTTATATATAAAAAATAACCATAAAGAGAGATGGGAACTCTACACATATACACAACTCTACACTCTACAATCATTACCCACATATTTCCTACTACTGTTCAACCGGCTATATGATTTAAGAAACACGTGTGTGTTTGTCTAAACAAATTTTATAGTAGTTATAACAATGAGTTGCTTGAAAGTTGTGATTTTTATTGCATTGATTTAAAAAAAAATATTGTTGTTATTTATTTTATCTTATCATTACAGATGACACGGTATCATAAATAATATAGACGTTTTGAACAGTAATAGAAAGTTTGTTTGTAGTCATTGTAAACCCAACTTTGTTTATATATTTATTTAAATATAAATTAGACTATTCGGTGTAGCACCAAATAACCCATTGCTCGCTAATTCAAGTCAACCAAAACTACAGTAGGAGAAGTAGGTTTAAAATAATCATTGCAACACTAATGTGGCAATGTGTTAATAGGTCAATGTATCTTTATTTAAACAAAATTGTATAGTATTTTATTGGAGTAACTAACCGATGTTTTTGCATCTCTTTGGTTCCGACCGGCAAAGAGCTGTCAAAGAGTCACCAAAGAAGATAATTTGTGTATACATTATTTTAATGATGATAAATTATCTCTCGACCACAATCACACCTGTCTGTAGATAAATGGTAATGTGTTAAAAGGTTGAAACCGTTAGAGTTACACGTGATCGAATGATTTCTATACTGGCAATAAAAAATCAGCAGCACGTAGATAACAACATGGAATGGAACTACTCTCTTCGATATTAAAGAAAATATGCAAAATGTACGTACTAAAATACTTACTAATAGTAGTGAAAATGTAAATACAGTTTGCGTTCACCAAGCGTGAACGAGTCCTTGAGGAAGGACTTGGTATCCCTACTTTGGAAACCCATGTCTGGGAATTTCTCGACGCCGACGTTAATTATCACTATAATAATTAGTCGCCCTACGTAAGGTCTCGCTCGACTCGTGTATAGCATACAAGTGCAAAAATAGTCAACAGATGCTTTGCATATTAATAAAGACTACTCTGAAAGCAGGGTTTTCCGAAATCATTTGTTGCCGATATAATAGAATATAATTTATTTGCTGAAAAAAGGTGTCAATATTACACACAGAATAATAAATTTCTCTTATTCTACCTTTACAGGCGTGCAAATGTTTGAATCTTTAAAACAAAATCATACTAATTATTAACATAAGTCTCAAAATAATTCGAATATTACAAAATCATAGTTTTTTATTTCTCTAAAATGGTATGTAATGTTGCTATAACATCTCTAAAAAGTATCCAGAAAGTGAACTCTACCGGAGACTTATTCACAACTGTCCAGTATGAAGCTAGATTTTAAATTTGGAATCTCCTACTGTCCAGTAAGTAAGTATGTAATTTACTTACTGGACAGTAGGTCATCCTCTTTAGATCTGCTTAGAAAAAAAAACATAGTACCAGACACAGATTAGAGATTAGCCATTATAACATGGTAACAGAAAGGAGACACCAAATACATATCTATATCTCTTCTTGGTATGACATTTTATGAGATAGATATATTTTTGGAGCCATAAACAGCCATTTTATAGTCTGTGACACTTAACACAACGCAGAAAAAGTATGCACGTTGCGTTTTGTATTTGATAATGTTGTTGAAGTATATTATTAATAAGAATATAAAAAAATATAGAACTGAGTTAGGCACTGCTTAAACCAAGGTTGAGGGCTGTTTAAATATAAACACGTGCCTAAGGCATGTCTAAGCCTAAGTGCGTGCTAGGCTCCGTTTTGTGGTACAATATTTTTGAAACATCTGTTCATACGGCTTGCTTAAATATTTTGTGGTAAGACGGTTAGTGTGGGATTTTATGTTTGTAATTTCAGTTTATAAATCATGTTGGATTAAAACTTTCCATTCCAAAATTAACATGGAGTTTCAAAAACAATAATATGCATTTTTTTACTAAAACATTCATGTATACTTAATATAAAAATTGAACAATGTTCAAAACTAAACGCAAACTTTTTAGTAAAAAAACAACGACTGGCGGGATTATATTTATGAGTAATAATAAGATAGTAATAAGTATGAAAATCAGATAAAACAAGATTACTAATAAGTATGAATATGGTAAATGATTTACTGCCAGCTAAGAAGAGTCCGTTAATCAAGATGTACAACAAACAAATATAAATGCCGGAAATCTATCAGTAATTGCCCTAATTAATTAATATGAATGTAACCTTCACTATTAATTAAACGAATTTGATGTTAAACTTCCTTTCATTTTTGAGACAAGCAATCCTCAACAAGCCTCAACAAGTAAGAAAGTCATCCTGGCCTCGTATATAACCTGGCCTCACCTACACTTCGGTCCGGTTATCTCATACTTGGCCAGGATTTGCATGGTGGAAGGGCATTTTACGAATGCATGAAAATCTGTCGCCAATCACCTTACAGTGTGTTCCAGCAGTAGTCCTTGAGAGCCAGAAAAATTACAGGCACATGAGAACTAACAACTGTACGACTCAGTGTGACGGGCACAGTGCAATTGTCTTTGACGAAATGCATCTGTTATAGGCAGAGGTTAGTCCACTTAACATCAAGTGGGCCTCGGGCTTGTTCCGTCACAAGAACATAAAAAAAGGAAGCGTTACGTACTGGATTCTGTAGTAATGTACTATTTATACAAATGTCAATTATTATTTATTGCATGCAAGTCAAAATACCGGTAAATCATTAAAAATTAATCGTTAGATCTATAATCAAGCATATCTCTTTTAATTCATATATTCGTCAACACTGCAAAAATATCGCTCAAGAAGCTTGCCTTTAAGTATTCCTTAAATTGTTTTAATTGTATTATACTTGGTACCTACATACTGATAGGTTTAAAATTAATACTTGTAATGATTTTATTGAGAGGGATTTTGTATGAACCTTGTGCCATTTGTGATAAACGTTGATATTATTGTCGCCATTGTTCCCTCTCCTTGTGTCCCTGATCCATTGTTCAATTAGCTTTTGCCCTTTATTGAAATCAATATTATTGCGAATTTACAATGTATTTTTTGTGAAGAAATGTTTTAATTAATATTATATGTTAATATTATAATATTAATATGTTCATATCCGGTTCAATAACCGGATTAAACTAAGTAAAGTAAAAACAATTTTTGAACTAAATGTTTTAGGGGAATATGTACTTTTTTAGCGCTCGTAGCGAAGATTACTGAGCTGTTCTCAACCGATCAGCAAAGTTAAGCAAAGTCGCCCGCGGTCATGAGTTGGATGTGTGACCGCTAGTGACATTACTACTGAGCGTTTCCGTGCTTCGGAGGGCACGTTAAGCCGTCGGCCCCGGTTGTCGTCTTAGGATGGCAGTAGTTATAGCATGGTGGTAGGGTATTTTGCGAATGCCCGCCTGGCTAGCTACCACCCTCAAGTAGAAAATCTGTCGCCAAGGACCTAACGGTCTGTTCCGGCAGCTTTTCTT
Organism: Plagodis pulveraria; assembly: GCA_963890685.1. Lineage (NCBI taxonomy): Eukaryota > Metazoa > Arthropoda > Insecta > Lepidoptera > Geometridae > Plagodis > Plagodis pulveraria. The sequence continues at coordinate 10,731,867 of OY982965.1, forward strand.
GAGAGCCAGTTCTTCTAGGTTAGCCTGAACAACATCTTCGACCACATCATCACTTACCATCAGGTGAGATAATGGCCAAAGGCTAACCTATCAGGCATAAAAAAATACAATGAAGGTCTAAGTATTATTAAAAGTTGTTTTCATGAGAGCCGGGTTGAAGCAGTCTACGCTTCTTTCTCGTAAAAAGGTGGTTGGGATGGCACCCGTACTGTATGGTGGTAGTACCATAGTATACTGTGTTCTAACCCAGTGTACAATCACTGGGCTGGTCTAGAGCTTTCTTTAAAAACTACTCGAGTTCCGTCATATTTGTTATAAGCAATTCGTCAAGCTCGGTGAAGTTTTGCATATTGTACCTTGAGACTAATATTTAGAAACAGCAAAATTATTCGGGAAATTTACTTTTATATGAAAATTCTTATATTAACATACTTAACATTACTACACAGTTCTTAACATTATTACAGTTGTTAAGTTTTAGTCCTTCAACTTAGTTATTTTTTTACTGACTTGCTATATGTGAAGTTTTTTAATCGGTGCTCCGACAACTGTTTTATCTGTCTGTTATAATATATAGCTAGCCGTTAATTTCGCTGAAATTATCCCAAATGTTAAATAAAAAAAATAGCTTTGACTCGGGAATATCCCGGCAAGAAAATATTTTTTACTCTCCTTTTATTAGTATAAATTAAAATTTCTTACGATGTTAATCCGGCCATGTTGCACAAAATCACTAAATAAACACAGTAAAATTCAATATTTCGTCAGTATCAAACACCAGTGCACGTGGTATCACATATATTACGTTTCTAATTAGGTAATTTTCCTATAAATATTTTGTAATTACAATCACAATGATTATTGTATACACAGATAAAAATTTAGGTATTGGTATATCAGGATGTAGTTACGCACTAGCACTATGTAAGGTGTTAGGAAATTCTTTTTTATCATCTTTTACCCTTATCTCACTCGTGTGACACACGTGTTACAAGGTGTTAATAATGCATATTATAATAAATAACACAAATTACAGGAGGAAACTCAAGTCAAGCAGGAAGTACGAAAATTAACAGTAGAGTTCACGGAGCGCTTTTCATACAAACGTAGCATTCGTCATATTTTAAATACTTATGTCGCCACTTGTGCTAGAAAGCCTAGGTTCAATTGAAGGACATATTCATATGGCGACAAGAATTTAACAAGTATCAAAGGTTAACCAGGAAACAAGAACAACAACACGTTATCATTATGAGAACTATTCAAAATTCGTGCCATATTATGCCACTGCAAGCTTGGCACTTCTTGCTTGCTTCTTTTAGATTACATTTCATGTAATCGTACTTAAAGTTCTTAAACATTCATCTTGTTTCCTAATTTCCCTATTGACTTTAACAATAGGTTACAGAACACTCACCGGGATCCGAAAACCTCGTTTCGCTTCATTTCCATGTTCACCGACACCAATTAAATTTATTTTCAATTTAAAATAAGCTTCAGCAAATAAAATGAAAATCAACTTCAAAAAACATCACCCATAGATAACCCATAGACTACTCAAGCTTTGCAAGTTTCGCGGTAGTTCGCGACAACTTAGGGCCTGTTTCAGAATGTTCGAATAAGTTCCAGTTATACTAACCAGAACATATTTAATAAATAAACCCTATTTTTGCGTTTCACAGTCATCGATTTAGCCTATCCATCGGTTAAAGCTTGAACTTGAAACTTGTGTTGTTGGCTGTAATTTTTATCATTCAGTTATTTTATATGTTGGCTAGCAACCCGAAACTTTATTAAGACATTCTGAAACAGACCCTAAGTGTTCAAACTCAGTGAAACTTCGGGTAAACGCATGTATATCCTTAAAATATCTATGCTTCTGGTTGGCCAGATTTCCGTAAAATAATATATATATATATATATATATATTTATATAATATAATATATATAATATAACGAAAAATGGGAAACCATAAGCAAAGATATTAGGCTCAGCAATATGCGTGCAAAATTTCATCGAATTTGAAAACTTGATATTTAAAATATGACAAAACTACGTTTGTATGGATAGCACTTAGTGCACTCTTAAATAGATTTTGTATGGTGGTAGGGAATTTTTCGAATGCCCGCCTGTCTAGTTACACCCTCAAGTAGAAAAATCTGTCGGCATGCACCTAACGGGGTTGCACTAAAATGTGTTCCAGCAGCTGTCCTTGAGAGCCAGTCTACCTAATTCGTGGCTAGCTTGAATAGCTTCGTCGACCACACCATAACTTACCATCAGGTGAGATACTGGTCCAAGGCTTTATGTCAATTATAAATAAAAAATAAAATGCTTTTCTACTAGCTTAGTTTAGTGTACCTACCTGATCATGAAACTCGCGAGATTAGGAGCATATTGCAAGAGCATAGAATGTCAACCCCCATCTCTACCCATGGGTGTTATAAGAGGCGACTATAAGAGTAACACACTAAAAGGTAGGCGGCAGCATTTACTGAGGAACTCATATCTTACACTGCGATCCCCAAGCCAACTGCGTGGGGACATACAGTACAGTACAGTGTAGATATTGTTGATGACTGGCTTGAGAGGCCGCCTCCTGTAAAGACGAAAACTAAACCTTTTTTATTTTTATATATGAATTTCAAGCACCTAGCGCTTGCTAAGTGAAGCCTTTTGTAGAATATGTATATTACTTTATATATTATAATGAAAAGAAAATGCCGACCCGAGAGGATAAGGGTAAGAAGATGATGATGCTGAATGCTGTATCGAGGCTTGTAAGTTGTGTGCGGACTTTTTATTTACACTCGGCGCGGCGGCGGCGCCGTGGAAGGAAAATATTGTAAAGAAATCTGCATAACATGTGCAAGAAACAAACAAAAAACAAATATTCGTTATTTCTTAGAAGAGTTTATGTAATGAATCATCTCAATGCTCCTTATTTAAGAAGGAAGTTTCTGCCAGGGTTTCATTCAATATGTTCTTGTGTCAGTCTTTTATGTTGTTAGATTAAACACAATATATCTTCGTAATATGTTCTTGTGTTTCGTCCAGTGTGTTAGAGAAAACATTTTGTATTACTCTGATACTGTGCCCGGTGAATGGCAATAGGGTCGCCCCCTATTACATGGGACCAAAACCCGTGCCAAACGTGGGTGTTTACAAACCTCTGTCTACCCCTTCGGAGGATACAGGCGTGATTATATGTATGTACATGTTCCGATAGTGAGAATGCTGATGGCAGAGCCATCTCACTATAACGATTAAAACATTGCAATGATCGACAGTCATCCCTTGAACATGCTTGAAGCAAAGATGAAAGATTCATCGCATGGTGGAAGGGCATTTTGCGATTGCCCGCCTGGCTAGCTACCACCCTCAAGTAGAAAATCTGTCACCAAGCACCTAACGGTGTGTTCCGGCAGCAGTCCTTAAGAGCCAGTGAAATTACAGGCACATGACACTTAACAACTATGTCTCAAAGTAACGGGCGCAGTGCAATTCGTGACTTGTGATGAAATGCATCTGTTATAGACAGAGGTTAGTCCGCTTAACATCAGGTGGGCCTCGAGCTTGTTCCGTTACAATTAGATAAAAACACATCGCAAAATGTAATTTGTGTAAAAAAAAAAAATATCTCTCTTGGAAACAATATTACATGTATACAATCGTCAAATAAACTATATGGGTGTAGTAGCACGATAATTTGTGAGTGTATATGTTTGTTACTTCTTCACACTGAAACGATTTGGATGAAACTTGATATATATATAGTTTACGTCCTGAATTAACACATGGGGTTCGTTTCATCACAATCTACGCGTGTGAAACTTAGAGGCGCAGGTAATTATAGAATGTATTCTAAAGAAATTAACAATAGCGAGCCTAACTCACCTCAATCGAGAAATAACTATTATTGGTAATTAAAATTATACATTTTTATTTATTTATATACACAAACTTCGAGTTTCAATAAATGACCGTAGCATACAAGAAATATTTATATTTTGTATTGCTGTAAAACCTTAAGTGAGCAAGTTCAACATAGCCGGTTTTATTTTTAAACAGATTTGCTAGCCCTTGTTAATTACCTGTTCGTTAGTGATGATCAGATCGTAAGTGGTGATAAAGAAGTTGAACATCTTAAACCTGAGATAGGCTGGGTGGGATAACTAGCTTTCAAGGACAGCTGCTGGAACAAACTGTTATACTCGTAGGTACTTGGATTTCTCCATAACTCAACAGATGTTTTAGTTGAGGGTGGAGCTCGTAAAGATATAGCATCTTAGAGCAACATTATCTCCCGACGGCTTCGTTTTGATTTAAGGACCTATAGCATAGCTCATCGTTATAGGGTATTTTTACCGACTTCGAAAAAAGGAGGAGGTATACTCAACTCGCTTTTTTTATGTTTGTTACCTCAGAACTTTCGACTGGGTGAACCGATTCGATGACTCTTTTTATTTGAAAGCTGATGCTTGCCACGTGGTCCCATTTAAATATCATCAAAATCGGTCGAGCCGTTTTTGAGTTACACTCCAATAACTGAAAAATATTTTCCTATCTTGAAGATATAGTCATTGACAGTGAATGACAATCGATCCCATAAGTAGCAAGGGTCACTAAAAAGAGTGAAAATTTATTTTTACCAAAAGATAGCACTCAAATGTGTCAATTACAGTTACCCAATAAAACAACAACATAAATAAATAAATATAAAAACTTTACAACACTGACACCAATGATCTCGAACTGAAGGAAGAAAATCTTTTTTATAAACTGGTACAGTCAACAAAAATATATTGTGTGGTGCGGAACCGTCAGTGCCAGAGCACGACTCACACCTGGCCCAATTTTTGTATACGATGTTTTGTAAATCTTTAAGCCTGACATGTACGAATTTGTAGCAGACAGGTAGATAATTCTGCTATTCGGAATCTCATTATCTATCTTAAAAAATGAAACAGAGTGGTTGCGTGTTAAAACAATAATTTAAAATCTATAAAATTCTATCTCTGAAGGTTTGTAATTGTCTTTATAAACAATATTATTAGAATACATTATTTTCCTTTGTTTTGTTCTTTAATATATTATTATCGTGTATTTTATTGTAGGTTTATATTAATCAATGTGCTTGGGATGACTTTTTATATCAAGTAATTATATTGATTATATAACATAGCTTATATTTTATGAGCCTTTAAGTACCCCAACGTGTTCGATAATTATCTTTTTTTTTTAAATTAAATTTCTTCTTTTTAAAATGAATTCACTATAATAAAAAAAAATATATTCACTTGTTAGCTTTCATCATGCAGGCAGCAGCCATAAAACAATATATAGGCCATAAATAATTGTCAGTAGGAGAAGACAGTATGGTCATCGTAAATTATTTATTTGTACATGAGAAAACAAATTGGTGAAATAACTGTACATACAAAATAGTGCATACCATTTTTAATACTTCATCAATTATTTCTTATCAAATAGGGTCAATAACGTTATAAATAATAATATGATATCTTGCACTATATACTTCAACTTGGTTCTTATTAATAAGTTATTCAGAGCAACTTCTACAGATAATATACATCATATATAATGTACATCATATAATATATATCTGAACACGAATACATGCCATCTAAAAAATAGGCCAAGTACGAATCGGACTCGCGCACCGAGAGTTCCGTACAAACCTGTATCACAGAATAAAAAGGACCTGTAGTAGATATAAAAATTACAGTATTTTTATTTCTAAACGAAATCGATAACTTTTTAAATTAAAAAAAGATATTTTAGTTATATCATGTAACTAAAAATGTATGCATTTCAATTTTTATTTTATCTATGACGTTGCTTCGTACCAAATTACAAGATTCTGAGTTCACGGGAAGTAGTTACCCTGGTTTTGATTCCCATTCGAGTGTCGAAAATGTGCGGCATAAACGGCTGTATCTTGATTGCGTTGGCTTACAAGTTTGATTTTTTCACAGATCCAAGGGACAGTAGACATAAGTATAGGTACGATATGAATTTCAGCTTGATACCTCCACGAAACGAAGTTTGCTTAGCCGCTCTGAACCGATCAGTAAAGTTAAGCAACGTCCGCCGCGGTCATGAGTTGGATGGGTGACCGCTAGAGACATTACTACTGAGCGCTTCCGTGCTTCGGAGGGCACCTTAAACCGTCGGTCCCGGTTGTTGTCTTAGGATGGCAGTCGTTATAGCATGGTGGTAGGGTATATTGCGAATGTCCGGCTGGCTAGCTACCACCCTCAAAGAACCCCTACCCCTAGAAAATCTGTCGCCAAGTACCTAACGGCGTGTTTCGGCAGCTGTCCTTGAGAGCCAGTAATTCTAGGTTAGCCTAAACAACATCTTCGAGCACATCATCACTTACCATCAGGTGAGATAGTATGGTCAAAGGCAACTATCAAGCATAAAAAAATATATCATCAGCGTTCACCAGTTAAGAAAATATAAGACAAAGCGCAGACATGCTGGCGCTAGCGTCGCTACCACCATCTCAATTGTCAAGAAAGTCCAAGTGATAGTAACTACTTTCCATCAAAGCCGGTACAGTTGCTTTCCAATGACTTTCCGCTTTCTACGCGGCTCGTTATAAGTTCAGTGATAAAATCTAGTTAATAGTTTCATACACTACGATTTAATGAAAATATTAAAAATAAAATAACTGGGAAATAAATAATAGGTGATACAAATAATGATAAATGAGCAAATACCACCTACTGTGAATGATCGTGGATACAAAAAGAATAGATATTAAACTACCTAGCATTAATAGTTATTTAAAATATAATCAGTTATTACTTTGCAATTTCGATCAATAACCGGCTAAAATTGGGCTAAAATGATAATGGTAAAATATATGAGGTAAGCCATAGTTCATTTAAAATAAAGTACTTGAAACTACAGTGTACAGAAGAACAAAAGAATTTTCAATATACCTATGTGAAAATAACATAAAATAGCGAGGGTAAAAATTTCGTTAATGTATTACCTATCTACGTAACTATTTATTAGCTTTGTTGCATATAATTACTATTACACAAAACATCCGATAACTATGTCAGCTGATGGAAGGTTGCTGTTTTTTGAAGCGCTCGTAGCGAAGTTTGCTAGCTGTTCTTAACCGATCAGCAAAGTGAAGCAACGTCCGCCGCGGTCATGAGTTGGATGGGTGACATTACTACTGAGCGCTTCCGTGCTTCGGAGGGCACGTTAACCCGTCGGTCTCGGTTGTTGTCTTAGGATGGCAGTCGTTATAGCATGGTGGTAGGGCGTTTTACGATAGCCCCCCTGGCTAGCTACCACCCTCAAGTAGAAAATCCGGTGTGTTCCGGTAGCTGTCCTTGAGAGCCAGTAATTCTAGGTTAGCCTGAACAACATCTCCGACCACATCATCACTTACCATCAGGTGAGGTAGTGGTCAAAGGATAACCTATCCAGCACAAAAAAAGACGGAGCAGGAACATGCTTGTCAAGGAGGTACCTCTTCCCTTTAGATATGTAGACTCATAGGTTAATATTACCACGAAAAATGCCCATTCCATTCCTTTGCTGTTCCCATAATTATTGTGCATGCAAAACACTGTGACGGTGATGCTCGATAAGAAATATGAACGGATGTCGGGTTTCCGCACGAGTTGTTGTCCGACAATGAAAAAAAAATCTCCGAAAAGAGATTAGGGAATAAGAGCGCTTAATTCCATCGAATGTTTAGCAAAATTAATCTTGTAGAACACTGTTAGCCTGGCAAATTCACGACAATGCTGAAGAGTCTAAAGCAACGTTTCCAACAAGTCTATGTGTTTCTAAAAATAAGTGTTCTTGTTCAGAATTGAGGCGACATAATGTCGATTTTTTTGCACAAAATCACATTATAGAACTTGTTTTTTTATAAACTAGTATTTTTATTGGTCCATATCACGTCACAGAGCCACGGTTTGCTTATCATATTCATATATTTTTACTGACATTGACTATTGAGGCAAGAAATTGATGTCAACAAGCTATAATGATAAGCCAATAAATGCTGTGATTATTCCATATGGCGCACAAAATACTACATAATCGTATAAATATGAATTTCTCTTTTTTTTATCCTACTTAATGTATAAAAATTTGATTTTTTTATCCTGCTTAATGTATAAAAATAATATTTAAATCATGACGTTGACATATTACATCCATAGAGGAATCCCCATTCCTCCATGGTAACATCACTAGGTCCAGTATTTATATGTCAAAACGCCAGGACGTTTATAAATAATAGTACTGCTAGATACTGGTAATTACTGGTGATATGAATATTTGTACATTATAAATTACCTATTTAATAATATTTAAAATTCTAATAGCGTTATTATTTGAAATTCAAATTAACTAATTCAAATTGATTTTTCTATTTGTTACCTTTATGCTATTTATATACACAACTACGTGGTTCGGTTATTCCCTAAAGTAGTATTTATTAGCATTATGGTATCAACACTACTGATTAAAACCTATGTAGTGAATGACCTCATAAAGGGAAGTTGAATACAAACAAATGAATTCGTACGCATGCGCACTACAGGCCGCTGCGGACTTATTTTGCGGTCTGAAGATATACGCACGTCATACATTTAATTTATGAGTAAAATAACTAATTACTAGTACAAACTTCATCACTTTGTTTTATTTTAAAAATAGCTAGTGCACAGAAGTAATTTAAATTAATTCTTACCTTTCACGTCACGATCTAATTTTACGACAAACAGGAACAAAGTTGCACAAAGACACTAAAAGCGATGAGAGATATTTTTGCTGCACAAATACCACTTGAAATCGGAACGCAATTATATAAAAAGCACGTGGAACAATGACATTCGATTATTGAATTTTCATTGATGCGCTTTCGCGTTCGATTCGAAAGGCAATTTAAGCGAGAAACGCGTACCGCTCAGCGCTCGTTGGCGCGCAACTGTGAACTGGCCGGTAGCATAGTAAATCGTTCGATGTGGGGCTGACTGGGAACGAATGCCAACACCCCGACCCGCACTGGCACTGTGTCAGCTGTCATCGCGTTCCACACAACGCAAAATAATTGAATACTCCTTTGTAATTCTTCTTTTTTGGTGCGTATTTTTTACTGCATTCCCCAAACACGCACTGCAGGCAGACTGAGCATAGGCTTCTGTTGCCTGCAAAGCATTATTCAGCATGGAAAAAGGGTTTATTAGGTTAACTGTTATTTTTTATTACTGTTACATATTGTTTTTATTATAGGGTAAGGTAGTAAGTTATCACTATGAAGTAATAATATGGAAATTTAAAACAGTATTTTTTTTTAACAAGATGGTAGAGTTCGAGAATGTAGAAACGTTTAATGGGATAAGATTTTATTAGGTACAAAACGTTCTAGGCACCGGAACATAAATAATACACAGATATTTATTTATTTATTATTACACCGTTAATTCTGGTCAGAATTATGTTTTTATTCATAAATCATGATCGTTTTATAACTTTATGATAGGTTTATCAAAGAGTTTTTCTTTCCGCAGTACTAATGACGTTTAATAATCCTTTCATACATTTTTGAAGAGATTATGAATAAGAGGGTAAAGGCATTAAGAAAACACTAATACCTTCTTAATCCTGGTGACCTTAAAAAATATATACATAAATCAGTCATATAATAATATTGTCTTAGGAATTCGCTTAAAAAATTCTTAATAACTCAAATGACAAATATAACCGATTAGTCACCCTGTGACCACGATCACTGCAATGTTTGAAACTTTGGGATAAAACACGATATACATAATATAATATACGCGATTTGAAAAAAGTATTTTTTTTCTAATTTTCGCACATTACGGACAAACAAAAGGTCGTAGCTGCCATGTACAGCGCGCATTGACATTGAACTTTATTTATTTCAGGTTTTGTTCTATTTTTCGTTACAAGCTCCTAAATCGCTTATTTGATCTGACTCGCCGCGTTACATTTTTTAGAGAGAACTTTGATGTTGGCTGTCCTTGTCGGCCATCCAACTCGACCGGACTTTTAGCTGCCTTCGAATAGGTCTTAATACGCGATACGATTAAGCCGTTTCTTCTGTTTAACACGTAAGGCTTGGACACTTTCAACCACCAAGCGAAACTACGAAGCGACTAAACTGTAACGCTTTAATATGACTACAACTTTAGTTTCATGTATACCGAACCCACAGATCGTCACACTGTGCCTGGTTTTTTCTGATCCATTAAAAGGTGTACCGAACCGTATTTTTTTGTTACATCTATTGTTATTGTATGTTTTGTATTACTTTAAAGTTATGTTACTACGGGACAATTCGTATGCAGTTCGATGTTATAGATGAATAAATATTTTTTTTACTGATAGGCTAGCCTTTGACTTCACCTGATGGTAAGTGATGATTATATGTCACGGGACTCACGGGTCTCTACTCTATCTCTACGAAACTACTGTAAGCAAACCTGAAACTTAAAATTTAGATATTTGTGTAGTACATATTAATCTATAATCGAATGTTGAATCAGGAATTTAAGAATAGTATTTTGTTTTACATAGCTGATAGGCTAGCCATTTAACCACAACTGCACCTTATGGTAAGTGATGATGTGGTTGAAGATGAGCTGTTATTCAGACTCTCAACACGCAACTCTCGCCATCGACGGGGAGTCCAACCCCACACATTGAAACCAGAAGTGTTTCGTACTGTGCGGGCTCAAAGGAGCTTCCTTCCGCGGACGCTCAGATTGTGGAATGAGCTCCCCGCCGTGGTTTTCCCGATGGAGTACAGCATGGGGTTCTTCAAAAAGGGCGTGAAGAGATTTCTTCAGGGTCGGCAACGCGCGAGTACTTAAGGGCCAGACGGGCATTCGCAAAATGCCATACCACCATGCTATATCGACTGCCATCTTAAAGCAACAAGCGGGACCAACGCTTGCCCTCCGAAGCACAGAAGCACTCAGTAGTAATGTCACTAGTGGTCACCCATCCAAGTCATGACCGCGGCGGACATTGCTTAACTCGCTACGAGCGCTTCAAAAAGTAAAGTAAATCTAAAATTAGGCACGTTACAGGCATCATCGTTATGATTACCTCGTGAATGATAACTGGACTTGGCAGCAATATATCCAAAATTGTAAGTAAAAAAGTTCATAAATCAAAGATGTTTGTTTGTTTACCGCTCATAAACTTGAAATATTTGGTGTTTATCGAATAGGTAGGTATATAAAATAAAAAGAGCACTTTGTGTTTGTTCTGTTATTGTCTGTTTTATTTATATACATTTGTCATCATTATGTTCTTGATTTGAGTATTTTTCGATCGCGTCTCGAAGAATCTAGATTGAAGATGAAGTTTCGTGCAGAATTGCAACGCATCGAAAAAAAAACTGGTTTGGCTACGTTGTACCTAACGTTAACGTCTCATTAGCTCAACATGTCATTTAGACGGAAGTTTTCTCTTTCTTAGCAGTAATTTTTTTAAAAACGTTTATGTATATTAATTTGATGTTTCCTAAAAATATGTTTTTAAATATTAACAACTAGCGTTCACCCGCGGCTTTGTTCGTTTGTTTTCGCTTTGTTCGTTTTTATTAAAGAAAACCCGGTATATTACTTTTCTCGATGGAGAAAACATATATAGTTTAAGTCAGTGTTAAAAGACAATGACACACTTCAACCCAAAAAGTTTACTTTTTATTTACAAAATGACATTAAGAATGTGAAACAGTTTTATTAAATGTAAGTTTTGCACTACGAATAAGAATGAATTATTCGTAGGTTTTGCATAATAAATGCATTCAACAAATAAAGTCTTGCATAATATATGCAAATTATGTTGTTATTTAAGATCTGCATGTAAATATTTGATTGGATTTGACAAATCATTAATTTTAAATGTGTTAACAATGTTGCTATCATACTGGTACTGTAGTTTATTGGTATAAAGAGTTACCTCAATCATTCTGCAGCCTTTTGACTATCTCTTTGTAAAAAAAACATGTCTATCTGTTGATCCGTTGTAGTGTGAAAGATTTCGCATTTATATTGGGTGTAGAGATTATTAATTTTGGATTATTAATCTCTAATTCCCTTAGTGGGACGCTACATGCGTAGACACTTTAGCGCTGTCACATCTTTCTGAAACCAACGTGAGAGCTGGCGCTGCGGCTACTTCGGCGGAGCAAGCGGCGCAAGTATGCTAACTTCGGTATGGGTTACATATTTGAGCCGTTTGGTGTAGAGACGTTGGGTCCGTGGGGACCGGGAGCTCATCGTATTTTCCAAAACTTATCAGAGCGCTTGGTCGATGCGACGCGTGATCAAAATGGTACCTATTTGGCTCAAAGAATAAGCATTGCAATTCAACGGGGCAATGCTGCCAGCATGCTGGGCACGCTGCCAACTGGCATTTGGACTGCCTATGAGTCCAAATGCTTTTATTGTAGTAGCTGTAGTGTTGTATATAGTTCGTAGTATTTTGTTAATAAAGGCATACCGCCAGAAAAAAAATATTGGCTCCGCAAAGTAATGAATCATATTTTTCTTGAATACTGACTTAACGTCAAATTATTCATTATAAGATACACAATTCATTTATATTTTAATGTAGGTAGAACCGCTTATTGTAGGTATACACTAATTCATTTTCTTTATTGACACATAGTAAATATTCATTGGCTTTATGAATAAATGATTATGATTACTGTATAATCTCTATAGAAAACATTAATGTCTATGTTATCTACGGAAAAGATCGAACTATAAATCATAAATATTATGTAGAATGGCAGTTAGTACTTTTATGTCGAGGTAGTTTTATTTAGAACCGCATGTCGCGTTTCAATTAATATTATTTCGTCTTTTTTTGGTATATCTTTATGCTGTAGATATTTAAATGCCTTAATCATTACAGGGTTAGTTTGTTTAAGTTTAGTTTTGTTGTGGATAATTTCTTAGATATTTTTTTTATATAATACCAATACTGAAATTATAAGATTTATTTAAGAAATTATTAGGCATTCCCAAAAAATATTATGTTTTTAGTCAAATATTCTATGTATGTAAAACATAATAAAAAAGAAAAATGTTGCGTATGTCAGTCCGGATGACCGGATTTCCAGTTGTTCTCCTCAACACGTCGCATTTCTCAACCCATTCTCGTGAAATTTTCTGAGCAAGTTCTATAATTATATAGGATGTTCTTTTCGATACACGTTTCAGATGTTTTTTCAAAAGAACGGTGATATTGATAGATAGATAGATAGATAATTCTTTATTGTTACACCACTTAATATACAAAAATAACATAAAAGTAAAAGAAAGCTTACAATAAAGTGTTACAATGGGCGGCCTTATCACTAATAGTGATCTCTTCCAGGCAACCTTAGGATGGAGAGGAAATACAGGAATAACAAGACGGGGTGTAATATAAAGATAAAGGTACAATCAAATCAAGACAATAATACATTACTAAATCAAATTAATAATAAATTATAAACAAGAAAAGAAAAATAACTACTAATACATAAAAATACACTAATACATATTGAAATATATATAAACATATAATTAATACATTGATATACTTACATAATATATATATATATACACTAAAATACAATATATATTTATATATATATGTATATATATATATGTATATATATATATATACATTAATTCTTTGGTGTATTATATTCAAAACCCAAGTTCACACTGGTTAAACTAATCGGCGAGATAGAAACTTTTTACTTGGCTTTTGAAGGTCGACAAGGATTGTGCACGCCTGATAGTGACTGGTAATAAGTTCCATAAGCGAACAGCTTTCACTGAAAATGAGTGATCATAAAATACTGTGCCATGTTGAGGCATACTGAGGGCAAGATTTTCTGATGACCTAAGATTGAGAACGTTGGTATTGTGAAGGAAATTGAAACGTTCCTTAAGATAGCGCGGGGTCAAAGGATTGAACAAAATATTGTAAAGGAGAGAGAGTATGTGAGCATTCCGGCGAAGACGTATAGGAAGCCACTTGAGCTTTGATCGATATTGAGATATGTGATCATACTTGCGCAAACCAAATATAAATCTTATGCAGAAGTTTTGAAGACGCTCAAGCTTATCTAGCTGTTCCTCGGTGAGATCTGGATAGCAGACATCAGCGTAATCTAGAATTGGGAGTATTGTGTTTGAAAACGCAAAAAAAAATATTTCAGCCGCGACGTCTAGCCCAAAGGACGAGCGAAGTGTCTACGTTTCATCTCCGGCAAAAATACTTTCGTATTCGTCCGGATTTCTGGCTGTTCTCCTCAACAAGTCGACTCGAAGTCTTCAGCACATAGATCTACTAAAAGTATCGTTTAGACAGCTTTATTTACGTAATGATATTACATACATTAATCAAGCTGTAGTGCAGTGTCGTAGTCTTGTGTGACATTGTACTGCGCTCGTTACTCCGAGACATTAGGTGTTGCCTCGATGGCCCATTAGTTTCACTTGATACACCCAATCATTATTTTTTTACGCCTAAACATAGTAGTATCTGCACACTACTACTTAGAGGCTGAATATCACACCTGTGGTACCCAAACGGCCTCCTGCCTAAAGAGGCCTAAAGAGGAAACAAATACCATTTAAATCTATTTATATTCCAAGCTTATATATTCCAAGTTCGATAATGCATGGTGGCCCACTTTAAAACATCAGTTAGCGGAAAAGAGGTGTCCATCAAACCTCTACGAGATGGTATGCTCATACCTCAGTGACCGAAAGATCAAGGTCAACTATGCCAGAGCAGCACACGAAAAGGAAACCACCAAAGGTTGTGTCCAAGGGTCTATTGGAGGTCCGACCTTTTGGAACATAATCCTAGACTCGTTGCTGCAGAAACTGGATAGCGAGCAAGTGTAATGTCAAGCATTCGCTGACGATGTCGTTCTCGTATTTACAGGCCAATCAAATACCTTAGAGCAGAAAGTCAACACGACACTGGACATGATAACGGAATGGGGTCTACTTAACAAACTCAACTTCGCAGCTCATAAGACCAACGTGATGCTCTTGACAAGAAAGTTGAAGTACGATACCCCGAACCTCTTCATGTCTGGTGTTAGACTTAACCTCGTAGAGGAGATTAAATTGCTCGGCCTTGTGATCGATCGAAAGCTCACCTTCAAAGCACACATCTCCGCGCAATGTAAAAAAGCAGCGGACATATACAAGCAGTTGGCGTGTGCAGCGAAGGTGACTTGGGGTCTAAACGGCGAGATTACGAGAACGATATATGTCGCAGTGGTGGAACCCATCATAACTTATGCCGCAAACGTGTGGGCACAGGCAGTGGACCTGGAAATGAATAGATCCCAGCTATTTGCCCTACAAAGAGGCTTTGCCCAAAAGATATGCAAGTCCTACCGTACTGTTTCTCTCACCTCAGCACTCGCTCTCTCAGGTCTGCTTCCAATAGATCTGAGAATCCTAGAAACAGCGAGCCTGTACCGAGCGAAGAAGAACCTCTCACTTGACTACCTCCCTCCAGAAAAGGAGCTCGAACAAAGCATACGCTTTATGGACCAACCCCATCCGTCCACAAGAACATCCGTAGAGTACGAGCTTCTCGAAACCGACACCAGCCATATCGCCGGACCCCACGTTTACACAGATGGCAGCAAAATTGAGGGGAGAGTAGGTGCTGCCCTTACCTGGTGGGAGGAAAGAAAAGAGATCAGCTCTTCTAAGTTCAGGCTCCATCCTGACTGCACAGTCTTCCAATCGGAACTATATGCTCTTTACAGGGCAACTCAACAGGTGAAAATGAGCAAAGATCCACTAGTCAACGTGCTTAGTGATTCAAGATCTTCACTAGATCTGCTCAAAAGTCCCAAAACGAGTCACCCCCTGGCAAAGAGCATAAAAGAGAACATTGGTAAGATTAAAGCTGAAGGTAGAGATATTCGCATGTTTTGGTTGAAGGCTCATGTGGGAACCGCTGGTAACGAGAGAGCTGACGAGCTTGCAAAATCAGCGGCACGCACAGATACCTCCCAAGACTATGACAAAATCCCCTGTCTTATGTCCGACGAAAAATCCGCGAGGAATCTATCCAGAAATGGCAAGATCGGTACGAGACCTCAAGCACTGGTGCAGTCACGAAAAAGCTTCTACCGGATGTCACCAAGGCATACCAACTGACGCGGACTGTGAAACTGTCACCTCTTGTAGTGCAAATGATGACAGGACACGGGGGAATATCCGAGTATCTCCACAGGTTCAAGCTGAAAGACAGCCCAGGATGCGAGTGCGATCCAAACATCCCCGAGACGGTATGGCATATAATGTTAGAATGTCCCCGCTTTTCCGCTGCCAGACTGGATCTCGAAATCTTGCTCAACAAGAAACTACTAGAATCCGATCTGCCCACCATCTTAGCAGATTCATATAGCAGAACACATTTCTTGTCTTTTGTTGAGAGGTCCTTCAAAACAGCGGTTAAAAGCAACTCAAACCTACCCCCCCGTTCAAATACCCCGCTTACCCTTCCTGTCCAAATCATATCCCACACATCCACGTCACAAAAAAAAATACAGAAATATCCCAACTGCTGACATGTGGAGAACAAGGAGAGCCTGGGATTCGCATCCGAGGCGTTGCTCTCTATATGGAAGGCAGTAAAGAGAGACTCGGAATAAGCTTCTGCCATGCTGGAGCCAAGAGCCGCGTCCGATTATCACACGGGTTAGCTTGCCTGCTGAATGGGAGCAGCTTCAAAACAACCATGAAGCGTAAAACGTACAACGCGATGCCAGTGAAGATTGTCATGGGAAATCCATGTCGTTTAGTACAACTGAAAACAAGACAGTCGTACTAATCGAGTGGACGGACAAGACGCCCTTTGTTCAAGCATGTGTGTTGCTCTCAAGTATTGCAGAAAATGCCGAGAGAGCCCGAGTGATAAGCGTAGACGCAATGGTAATAGAACACTCAAAGGGAGAAGTTGCTGACCAACTTGGTTGCATTAAAGCCTCAGAACACCATGAGGTAGTTGTGTATGAAGACAGAGGAGAAAATCTTAGTTACCTCAAAAACCCCATACACAACAATGCAACTGATTGTTGGGGACATCCGATTCCGAGCTCAGTTACCAAAAGTGGTTCAGAAAGACTCCAAGAAAGAACAGAGGCAGAAAAAAGCCAAGAGTGTAGCCCAAAAAAGAGCAGTGGCCGAGTCGCCGCATTCCTGACAGCTTTCGGCACAGCAGTAGGAAGTTTATTCCGACACCCATCCCAACCCCAAAACCCAATGCCCACGAAACCACCACCCCGTGGCAAAGCAGCATCTTCAAAAGCTATCCGGACGAGAGCCGACATGGGACAGGTCAGTCCGCCCCGATATATCCCCGCACAGGAACCAACGAGCCATGCAGCTAATGCCTTCCTAGAGTTTCTAGCCATTACAAGGGCGACCAGAGAGATCAACCATAGAAACTGCGAAAACATGCAGTCCTTCAGGCTAGAAAATGAAAACCTTTTAAAGGTGAGACTCGAAGAGGCAGAAGCCGCCATATACAACAACGACACAGCCCAGGTCGTCAAGGGGAAAATGTCAGGTAAGTATATGGCGGCATACAATGCATTAGGCGGATTTGTGTCCCTGGACGAGGGAGAAACGGAGCGACTAGGTAGGCCTAAATACGCGACACCACAAAATGACCCAATAGTAGTAACGGCCCAGTGCACTAAAATAATGTTAGATGACCGTATCCTCGAAATGGCGAAATCTATTTTGGAGGGAGCGGACATTGAAGCATTCTGGAAACACTGGGAAGTACCGAAAATACAATGGGCAAATGGAGTTCCAGGATGTGGTAAAACAACTTGGGTGGTAAGGCAAATCGATGTGGTCAAGGACATCATTATCACAACAACTACAGAAGCAGCAAAAGACCTGAGGGAGAAGCTTGCGCAACGAATCGGAGACTTAGTGAAAACCAAGGTGCGCACGATGGCTTCTGTCCTCGTAAATGGTTTTAAAAGGACTGAGAGCTACAGCCGCCTCACAGTGGATGAAGCTCTCATGAACCATTTTGGAGCCATAGTCATGGCTTCCAGGCTGGCTGGAGTTGGTGAACTTGTCCTCATCGGAGATGTCAATCAGCTGCCTTACATCGATAGAGATAATCTCTTCGTATTAAGGTACAACCGCCCTAACCTGGTCACAAACATCACCCAGGAGTTGTTATGCACGCATCGGAACCCAATGGATGTCGCGTACGCACTGAGGGAAATATACTCTGGTATATATTCCTCAGCTCCCCGTATTAAGTCCCTGAAGCTTGAAAGGTACACGGGTGCGAAAATTCTCAAATCTCTCCCCAACACCTTATTCCTGGTTCACACCCAGGAAGAAAAGAATACCCTGACAAGCCAGGGCTACGGAGAGGGAAGGGGATCACGCACCCTTACCATCCACGAAGCTCAGGGACTGACATACGAGTCGGTCATCGCCATCAAGACCAAGAGCAGCATGAAGCTGCACGAGAGCGTCCCGCACGCAGTCGTTGCAGTTTCACGGCATACTGGAACCTTCACATACTACGCAGATGACGAAGAAGACGCCATAGGACGGTTCGTCAGGAAGGCGATGGTTGCGACATCAAAAACAATCCATAATTACAACCTCAAAATGGCGATCAAAGATCGAAACAGCGTGGTAATGGAGACCCTGTTACAATGTGACGTGGGGGAATGACAAAAAGTAGAGTAATCCCAAATTGTAATCGTTGGCACGGGTATCCAGAGCGGTCAAGCTCACATAAAGGTGTTGTCTAGCGGCGGTGTTGTGTGTCGGGTCGCCATCTTCCCTCAAAAATGGTTGAGGAAGGCGATGGCTGGCACATGCGTCAACTCGTGAACGGATGCTGCTAGAGGACACTGGTCTGCTCTGGATGCAAGTGGTAATGATATTTATCGGAAAAAAAAACTGTTCTTTTAAAACTGTTCTCTTTTAGAATGTTGCATGTTTCCTATATATTGTAAGTATCTAGTTTGTAAATAAAATATGGTCATAATTAAAAAAAAGGCACGGACCCTGGAGTCTGTGGAGTGTAGATTTATATAAAAAAAAAAAAGTTGTCAGCAAGATTGTAGGCATAACAAACAGAAATTGTAACAATTATGACCGAGCGGTAATAGCTGGACTGCCATGCCGCAGGACCCTGTTTCGATCCCCACCGCCGGCTTGAGCTTCACCGCATGTTGGGAGGCATTTTGCGAATGCTCAAGTAAATCTGTCGCCAAACACCTAACAGTGTGTGCCGGCAGCAGTCCTAGGGAGCCAGTAAAATTACAGGCACATGAGACTTAACAACTGTATGTCGCAGTGTGACGGGCGCAGTACAATTCGTCACATGACGAAAATGCATCTGTTATAGGGAGGTTAATCCGCCTAACATCAGGTGGGCCTCATGCTTGTTCCTTAACAATCACAAAAAAAAAACATACACACATTTTTACTCACTCACATCACTACTGCAAACTAAAGTCTTCACAATTCCATAAATGTTTGATGCTGTTACAATGGTATTTGTATATAATTGTCAAAGGGTGTTTGATTTAAAATATTTGTACAATAGAGTATCCAACAGAATTTACTTCCATTCTTCTCTTCTTTAGGTGCCTCTCCATTACTGGAGGTTGGCCGTCAGCTCAGCGAACTTATTCTTATGCTGTGCCAAGCGAAATCGGTCTTCCACGCTGGAAATACTGGTCCATTCTCGAATGTTTTTTTTTTTTTATGCCTGATAGGTTAGCCTTTGACCACTATCTCACCTGATGGTAAGTGATGATGTGGTCGAAGATGTTGTTCAGGCTAACCTAGAAGTACTGGCTCTCAACGACAGCTGCCGGAACACACCGTTAGGTGCTTGGCGACAGATTTTCCAGTTGAGGGTGGTAGCTAGCCAGGCGGGCATTCGCAAAATGCCCTACCACCATGCTATAACGACTGCCATCCTAAGACAACAACCGGGACCGACGGCTTAACGTGCCCTCCGAAGCACGGAAACGCTCAGTAGTAATGTCACTAGCGGTCACCCATCCAACTCATGACCGCGCGCGACGTTGCTTAACTTTGCTGATCGGTTGAGAACAGCTAAGTAAACTTCGCTACGAGCGCTTCATATTTCGTTCGTTTCGCAACCAAGTCTTTTTCCTGCGTCCCACGCGTCGCTTTTCCTTCAATTTTACATCCATTAAAGATAAGGAAATAATGCCTTTTATCGCATATAACTGCGCTGTTCCATTATACACACAAAGAAACAATAAACTCTGGCCAGATTTCTTTGAACCCGTATGAGCGATTGTGGTAATAACTACTATTTAAACAAAGGGCAAAACAATAACAATGCATTGATAATTCTTCTGACATTGTAATTTTTAGGATAGCAAAGTAGAATACGGACATAATTTTTTTTAACATATTGTTTTGGCTGTATACTTCTAAAGTTTCTCTTTTTTATGTTATTGTGATGGAACAAGCGCAAGGCCCACCTGATGTTAAGCGGTATCCTCTGCCTATAACAGATGCATTTCATCACAAGTGACGAACTGCACTGCGCCCTTCACCTTGAGACAGTTGTTAAGTCTCATTTTGCCAGTTATTTCACTGGCTCTCAAGGACTGCTGCCGGAACACACCGTTAGGTGCTTGGCGACAGATTTTCTACTTGAGGGTGGTCGCTAGCCAGGCGGACATTCGCAAAATGCCCTTCCACCATACTCTCTATACTTTTAAAATTTATCAGGTAATTATTGATATACTTAGGCCCAACTTCACCAATTTTGTGCAAAGAAATGGTAGCCGAGTGGTTATAGCTATGATTGTGGTGCCGCAGGTCCATGGTTCGATCCCCACCGCCAGATTGAGATTCACCGTATGGAGTAAGGACATTTTGCGATTGTTCGCTAGCTACCACCCTCAAGTAGAAGGTTTGTTACCAGGCACCTAACAGTGTATTGCAGCAGCAGTCCTTGAGATCCATTTAAATGACAGGCACACGAGACTTGACAACTGTATGTCTGAGGGTGACGGGCGCAGTGCAGTTCAATTCGTCAGAGTAACGAAATGCATCTGTTATAGGCAGAGGATACGGGTCAACATCAGGTGGCCTCGTGCTTGCTCTGTCACAATAACATTAAGAAAAACAAAATAACATAATAATGGAATGTGATGTGAGTGTGTCACGAAAAAAGGCGGAATGCATTTCCTGCGTCTATTCAAAACTAAAATACTTTTTTTTATTTGGCTCGCGGTTGTTTTACTTTCCACTCGCGGCCTTCTTTAAGCCGAGTATACATAGGTGCAGCCTATAACTTGTCCATACAATGTTTGTGATTATCTATTTGGTGATTGAAACTTTTACTTAAAATATCCACTTTCTAAATACAAATTAAAACACTTTCAAATACACTATTTGTCCCTCTGGGATTTAAAATCTATTTTTAGTCCCTGTTTACTTGGAATAAACTATCTCTTTACAAATAAATGTGATAAAAAAAATTTTCTGAATATATCATAAAAATATTTTAAAAAACGGGACCAACTTCTACCACTGAAAAGTTTGAAATAAATTATTGAATTTGGTATCTTGCTGATTCAAACATTGACCTCACATTATATGGTTTGACTTCAAGTTATTTCATTATTTTCAGTGTTGATACAGTTCCGTTTTTTTATAATATTTTTTCTCATTCGTTTTAGTGAGTCATTATATATTAAATACGATCATTCACTCGTCTAAAATCTGTTAACCATCGACTAGAGTTACAATTACCATTATCCAGGTAAGCAAATACGTTTTTCAGTTAATTCACTTATAACTGTGAAAGTACTGGACCGATTTCGATGAAATTTAATTAGGACCAATTTGGATGTATACTCTACCCAAGAAAAAAACCATCAAATAATGGGCACATTAATTGCGTAGCAAACATACAAAAAAGTACACACAGTTGAATATAGTTTTTTTTTGGTAGTCTTTAAATAAACAGTTAATCTTGTATTAACGGATCGCAATCGCAGGTTGCGATATTGCGAGCAACACTCTGTCATAGATTTAGAGACGAAAGAAAGGTAATTTTATCTGGGTAATTTATAACTAGGAGGAGGCTCTCGATTCGATTGTGTATTTTTTTTTGTATGTTGACCTGAATAGTCTTCTGATGATTATTTTTGTTTGATAGGTCATACTTCAGAGATGGTCCATTGTCGAAATCGGTCTGTAAAAAATAACTATTTCATCCAATAAAACCTACTTGCGTTTTGTTCTTTTCATTTGTGGGAGGCTTTTTTATAGTACCAAAGTAGGTATTTATCAAGTGATTTAACTGAATAACGAGATGATTATATATACATATCTACAGATATTCTATAGAACCATCGGAATGAAAGTCAATGTACAAGGTACTGCTAACCTTCCTTGAACTGACAATACGAAGGAAATGTGAAACAAAATGACTGGTTGTACAATAGTGAGCTAACTATACCTGAATAAAATGTCATGACAATGCAGCTTTTTTTTTGACCTCAAACTACCTTTTTTGTTGTCCCTAGATCGGGCAATTGTGTCGTTACCCGTCTAATGAATGAGTAATGAGTCGTTATTTAGTAATGACGGTAACGGTATTGAATAGAAAGGTGACCTTTAGCACAGCCTAAATATCTATACAGTCTTAAAACGTCTAGAGTCTAGACAGGGCAATCGTGCGGGATATGAGGGATGAGACGTGGGGACTCATTCCGAACTTCATACACCACGCAACGCCGTATTTAGTTTGTTGTCAGGGACACACCTTCCAGGGTTTCCACACCACATTCAACCATTTTTACATGGTTCATGCACTGATGAAAATACAAATAATTCAGAGGCAGGCGAATTTTGAATAAAATTATATTTAAAATTACTTTTATTATTTACTTATTATTATTGTTTATTGCGTTTATTTTAATTTTATGGTGGTGTTCTTAAACGCTTTAGATACAAATACAAATATTTTATTGGCCTTATAACTGAGATTGTTACATTGGGCAAGTCATGTTTACATTAATCAATTAATTTTAAATTATATCATTAAATTACAAATAATATAAATACAACCAAATTTATGAAAATTATCGAACTATTGCATATAATAATTACGTTAGACTTAAGTACATATAGATACCTTTACCAACATTCAAATATTACATATACATTTTTTTTTTTTATATTGTTATGATTGCAATAACGCCTGCTAAGCGGATTACATTACAAAATTACAAAAATACGATAGGAAAAATTTTTTTTTTTAGTTGTATAACGTAAGTGGTACTATAGATGTCGCTCCATCCCAATACGATGGTTAATGAACTATAGGAAAAATTCGAGTTATGACGTCATGTCATGTTAGCTCAATTGGTTAGAGCATGCCCCGGCTAAAGGGGCGGATGGATGCGGGTTCGAATCCCACACATGACTTAAAAAATTTTCCTATCGAATATTTGTAATTTTGTAATTACATATACATATTACAATACAAATGAATTTATATATAAGTTTGAATATACATATACAATATACTCAATCCATTTACATAACATTGTTTTGAATTATTCCTGTCAATAATGTTTAAAACCATACTAAAATAATGAATAAAATAAAATAAAAAATATATATAAGATAAAATTGATTCAAAATAAACACCTCACCGGGTGATGGGAGATAGTTATGACAGCTATGTATGAAGTTTAGTAACAATACTGCATATTAACAGCCCCATGTCTTCAGTAGGTTATCGATACAAATATTATGAAAATGTATTACCGTGTCATTGTTTTGTAGAACATTCGCGTTTCAGTCCAAGGCCGATGTATACTGGGACATATAAAGAACGATTTTAAGACGTAGGTATTTAAGCTAAACGTAGAGACGTTGAGTCCGTGCATGGGGACCGGGAGCTCATAGTATTTTCCAAAATTTATAAGAGCGCTTGGTCGATGCGACGCGTGATCAAAATGCTGGCACCTATTTGGCTCAAAGAATAAGCATTGCAATTCAACGGGGCAATGCTGCCAGCATGCTGGGCACGCTGCCAACTGGTAGTGGGCTAGAGCATTTGGAATGCCTATGAGTCTGCAATGGCTTATAGGTATCTAAATGCTTTTATTGTAGTAGCTGTAGTGTTGCATATAGTTCATAGTATTTTGTTAATAAATGAAAAATATAAAATAATGGTAGCTGACCCTTAGCGAATACGAAATTCAAACCAACTATTGTTGAAATAAGGATAATCAAAGCACGCACCCTTACGTGGTAATAACGTTAATATTTTCATCAGTAGAACTATGTGATTAAAAAAGTTATAAAGACAGTATTATTATTTTAAATTTTACTATCTTTTGGTGTACGAATCGATTATAATTTTGTTGTTACCACGATATTGCGGGCTATATGGACAAAATAGATGCTAGAAAAAAACTTTTCAATGTAATGTAGCAAATGTAATTAAATTCAGATCAATTACATTTAATCACGAATAATTATTATTATACATACATATTATTTTTAGATGTTGATGGAATACGTCCTTTTTTAGTATGTTTTGTTGATGATTTGGCAACTATGAGCCCCGATCCAAAGTCGCATCAGACCTGTCTTAAAAATTATTTCATATAATGAATTAAACAAAAGGAGCTTCAGGTATATTCCTGAAAAAACCCTACATGAGTATATAAGGATCTTCAGGTAGGTTTTTTACCTATCCTTTTTTGGAAAGCGGTTATAAATTAGGAATTTTGATACTTAAATCGTCAGATCCATGCCTACATTTCCATCCTAACGATACTTTGTCTGAAGCTCCAAAAATACTTGAGTTACAAATTTGTTCATGTGTAATTTCGTTAAGGCATGGAACAAAATTCGTATCTCCTCCTGCACGACTTTGCTGATTTTCTTCAAAAATCATGTCAATTGATAGATATACTTAATATCTTTAAGGCCATTTTCTTCGTAGCTCTTTCCATACAAACTTAGTTTCTTCATATTTTAAATAACTATCATGTGTTCAAACTTGGTGAAATTTTGAATGCATGTCCTTAACCTTTAAATCTATGCTTCTGGTCTACCAGTTTTTCGCTTTTTAAATTATCTTATTGTGAAAATAAGAAGTTCCACACAAAAACGATTTTTCAAATAATTTTTAATACACTATTTTACGGACAACTGACAAACCAGGAGCGTAGATTTTAGGTTTACGGACACGCATGCAAATTTCAACGAGTTTTTTGAACCGTTGGTAGTTATCTAAAATATTAGGAAACTACTTTGTATGGAATGCGCTATGAAGACAGAGCCATAATCTGTAGGTTCTAGGTACATACAATTTTAACAATAAGTTGGCATCGGACTGGACCACTATGGCCAATTTATGAATGAAATTCTATTGTTATAATTATCGCCGATGCCAATGAAATGCATGAAATTATAACTTTTCACAGAAAATATGACCCTAAAAATCACAAAAAATTACTTACCGCCATATTCCTCTGAACATGGCGGTAAGTCATTTTTGTGATTCTCTCAACATGGCGGTAAAACGGGTAATTTTTATGATTTTAAGGGTAATATTTTCTTTGATAAATAATAATTTCATGCATTTCTTTTATTTAATAATCTCTGAACACCTGAAATATGAAACGTTTTTAAAATAAATAAAACCCGCATACAAATTTTTGGTTTATTTGAAATCGGCAAGTGTAAATTAGAACCTCATCAATTAGTCGAAGCCAATTAAATATACGTATTGGCAGGGATAACCCCAGAGAGTTGAAATACAAAAAATCTTAGGATAACCAGAGTTAAAATAAGAAAAAAAATCTTAGGATAATTCCAATACTACTCGTCAAATATTACTCCTCAGATCTCACTGAAATTTAAATGGGACCTTAAGACAAGTACCAGCTTTCGAATATAAAAAATATCATCAAAATCAGTACAGCCTGTAAAAAGTTATAAGGAAGTTAACACAAACAAAAAATAACAGTAGAATTGAATTTTTTAAAGTTCCCTCTTAAAAGGGCAAACCGTTAATGTGCTTTTATAGTAGCGCTATCATAAGATGAGAAAACATCTAAATTGGTGCTACTACTTTTGTTGAACCCATCAGTTGAACCATCGACACGGAAGAATATATAAGTACTTACCTAAATTACTTATCTGATTGCAGATGGCGAAAAGAGGCTAATGTTGATGAACATTACCCTATTTAATATGTAGGTACATGCTAACATTGATTCTGTGAAATTACATTCCTGCCTGCTTTCATGATAGTTTTTACTTACACTGATATGAGTACCTATGTAAGTAAGCTTATTACTTTACATTGGTACGGCAATGATCCCAGCAGTACTCACTGACTTGATTAAGTGTTAAGAATTTCTATAGACTTGGAAACGAAGTGCTCTGATAGAGCCCTAGCCTATGTGAGATGTTAGTCAAGACCAACCAAATGTTGGTAAGGTCTCGACTACATCATAGTCGAGGATGGAAACAGGCTTAGCCTTAAAGGTACAGAAAGACTCTCAAGGTCTGCTGCCGGGACACACTGATAGATGCTTGTCGTCAGATTTTCTACTTAAGGAGACTCCTGGCTAGCTAAGCCAGGAGAGCATTTGCAAAATGTCCTTCCTCCATGCGGTGAAGCTCAAGCTGGCGGTGGAGATTGAACCATGGACCTGCAGCACTGCAGTCCATAGCTATTACCGCTCGGCTACCACTGCTACAAAATCTATCTATATTAATTCTAAATATGATTACAAGCACATCTTTTATTTATTATTGCAACACAACATTTTTGTTCCTGACGGGAATCAAAGTCGCGTCCTCTGATGGCGCGCTGGATGCCTATTTTTCTCGGCCACCGGAACATTATAATGTTCCGGTGGCCGAGATATATATTACTATAGTCTGGTTTTTAATTCGAGATCAAAAATATAAACAAAGAAATGTCAATATATGTCATTGTCAAACTGATAGGATATAACTATTGAACACCCTGAGTGTTCAATAGTTTTTCTTCAAAAATATTCTCACAAGTGTGGCTATTAAAAACAAAAAAATCATACACTAATTTTTTCATGCTTGAATATATGCGTAAATATGTACGCGCATATAAAAGTGTTTTATTGTTTCATAATAATGCAATAAATTATAGCATTAAATATATTTTTTACATTAAATGCTCCATCCGTTCCCAAAATTAGAAAAATTACCAAGTAATTTTTTTGCACGGTTAACACCTTTGTTTACATTTTTGATCTCGAATTAAAAACCAGAGTATAATATATATATATATTCCGGTGGCCGAGTATACTCTTTCGTTCCGAAAGTATCTAACTTACAATATGCCGCAGAGTACATTTCAAGGGATAAGTATATAAAGACTGTTCCTAATCCTTCTGTTACTAGGAGATGTGCACGAAATGAGTAGCACGCCACTATTCGTCAACGTGCTTGTTGCTTCACATCAGCCGTACAACAGGGCCATTTACCATTATAATGCTCTCATCAACCGAAAGTTCGCCCAGGAGAGTTGTGTCAGGGAGGCGGCATTGTATAACTATGTTCTGGCTGGTGTCATACTTTGATTTGTTTTGTTAAAGTAATATTAACATACCGTGCACTATACGTGGGAGTTATCCCACGTAAGAAATAAAACACTATAGGTATACGTTCAGTGTTTTGAAAATATTAACTGGTGGTACTGTATATTCCCAACGAAACGGCCTGTATATTCCCAACTAAAACGTGCACCCGTTCGTTGGGCTGGGGTAGAATGCGACCAACTCATCGAATTATGCGGGCACACCTGGGGCTCGTGGGGACAAATTATAGATTGCTATACATACAAGGGTCGAAAGGAATCCATTCCCATACGAGGTATTTAGACTATCGAGTCCGAGCTGGGATTGATGACTTTCACCCGTGTTAAACATTTCATATCTAATATAAGGAAAATAAAAAATATTAGTTTTTCCAAAACATTTTAATAGTAATAACATGAATTACCTATTTATTTAAGAAGTTAGAACAGTTTATGAAATTTGTTAAATTTTGTTTGGAGTATTTACTGGCGGCTATAGTCTGAGTCCGAGACTTTTAGTCTAAAATTATTATCTTAAAATTAAATATCTTAGGTTTTTATATACTTTAGTCCTTTCCGCCCTTGTGTGCATAACCACACACTCTCTCACACGAACCACATTGAGTACGTAATGTTTGTCTATTTCGTAATTATATTGAAAATAATGTTCTCCCAGATTTTCTGAGTATAGGTATGCTAAGTCATTTTTTAACTACCGAAGTAAAAACAGAAGTATTTACAAGTTTCCCAAGGAGTTCGGTGTTCTTGGTTTTTCTTTTTCTTTCTTTTTCTACTTCTTATATTTAAATATTATAAATTAAACCGGCAAAAAACACTCACGTTGAGGATCGAATACGTCGACCCGGGTTTCGAGCATATCAGATATATCTTATATGTTCAAGGAAATAGTAGATTCAAGAAAGTCGTTGGAAGATCATCAGCTTTTCTCTAGTAGGTACTTATATGAAGGGATGTGAGCAATTTCTACAAGTCAGCTCTGTAGTATTTGAATTTGTTCATACATGTCCCTCTTGTTCCAATTTCCTATTATTTGGGACTTGGTATATTGTGACTTGATCATAAAATAATATTGCTAGAACATGGTGACATTGACCTGATGCTGCAGGGTCACCTAGACTCAGGACCGCATCAATCACTTTACCTCTCCCCAACTTACAGAATAGTACTGATGGTATAATAACAAAATAGTATAATGTTGTTATAAGGTATGTGATACAAATAAGGCCTACGACATAATAAGGCCTCTAATTTGTAAGAATCAACACTTGCTTGAGATAATTATTTAGACGTATAAAGTATATAAATCTATTTGAAATAAGGCAGGCCTTATTTGTATCATATACCTTAGTTGCACTGCGATTCCTGTTACGCGTTTAGGTGCGCGTTTACCGTAAGACCACAGATTACGTTTCTTGAGATCTTATCCAAAGCAGAAAACGGTTTATACTACGGGCCTTATTGTTGCCATGTACAGCAGACCCACCAACTTATCTGTTCAGGTGGCAGAAAAAAGAACTACAACATTCCTTCAAATTGTGACAGTTTGTAGTTGATTTCCTGGATCAGCAGCGCCCTCGCCAACTGCACAGTTAAGTTGGTGGTACTATAATGTAACCTATACTGTAGCCTAAGAACCGAAGTAAATTTCATATTTTTTATTAATAGTCACACAACTATTTGAAGGAGGTGGAAGTTGGTTAACGTTACCCTTTTATAGCTACCAAGTATCGAGTTTTGCGCTGATTAGATTTCACATAAAGAGAAGAAAAAAAAAATAACTACCACAACCGCCACAACCAATACCATTTCACATGAAAGTAGACCGAGTTTTTTTTTAGTTTCTAGGGTACATCTTTTTTTTAAACATTTAATTGATGTTTTCAATCAAAGTTTGTTTTTCCGTTGGTACATTGGATAAATTACTATTATTATTACAATGGCTAGCTAAAGTCTAAACTAGTTAACTACTCTATTTTCGTACTGAATAATTAATTTTTCATTCGTATTTCGTCTGTATAATTAAAGTCCTTCACCTTGTCGTAATTGTTGTTTGACAACTTTATATTGTTTGTGTTATTCAAGTTTTCATAAACTATGTATAGCTCTGAGGCTCCACTTTATGAGAATATCGTTGCATAATTTGAATACTTAATAGCATACCTAATAATAAGACAGCATGTAGGGTACCGGGCTAGAATGTGTCGAGTGTCGACCCCATCTCTTCCCGTGGGTGTCTTAAGAGGCGACTCAGAATAAAATACTGGTCGATGCCCACCTTTATCAGCAGCGCCTTCTGGGGAACTGCTAGCTAAAACTGCGATTCCCAAGAAGCCTACCAAGCGTGCAATGGTCTTGGCATAATAAACCCCGTTTAATGGCTATGTTCAGCAGTGTTTAGCCCACCTGATGCAGTTATATACTTAAGGGTGAACTGGCCGGCCCGTTCTCCATACAAACGCCGTTGGGTGATCATTCCCTTATTTAAGGGTTTAGGTTCAAAATAAAGCATAATATCGATTGATCTCGTCATCATCTAGGCTTGTATGATGCCAAAATTTTATAAAGATAATTAGGTTGTAAGTTATGACCCTCGAAAACTTTATATGAAAATGTTTCGAGGCTCATAATTCTCAGATTAATTATTTTATTCAAATTTCGGCATCATACAAGCCTAGAT
The DNA here is from genome assembly GCA_963890685.1 of Plagodis pulveraria. Taxonomy (NCBI): domain Eukaryota; kingdom Metazoa; phylum Arthropoda; class Insecta; order Lepidoptera; family Geometridae; genus Plagodis; species Plagodis pulveraria. The sequence continues at coordinate 10,762,286 of OY982965.1, forward strand.
AATGACGAGATCAATCGGTATTATGCTTTATTTTGGACCTTAATCCTCAAATAAGGGAGTGATCACCCAACGGCGTTTGTATGGAGAACGGGCCGGCCAGTTCACCCTTAAAGAAGAATTCTTAACTTAAAATTTGGTACCACGAAGCTTTAGAAGAAACAACTAAATCTAAGACAGCATAGAGTGGATAAATGCTTAACAATATGTATAGGAGGCGTATGAAAGGATCGTGAATGTGGGAGAAATGGGAACGTTAAAGATAAACATTGTGATATAAATAGAATATAATGATAAGGATTGAATGAACATGATGCTGGCAAGTAATGATATCGTCGCATGTGTTCTTGATATAAATATTATCGATGAAACAGCTTTCACACTAACGTTACTTCGACCAAATAAGACATAGAAGTAATAAAGCGTCGTATTATTGAGTTGTCAGTAAATAGTGTACGTAGTAAGAAATTTCGAACAAACAAATTTCCATTTCACGTTGGGAACCCGTTAGGCTAAACCTAAGCAGTGGAAACTGACTCACAAGGAAAAAATCGAGACGTCATAAGGAATAAAGTTCTATTTTTATAGGCAGACAGACGGATATGGCGAAACTAAGAATGAAATGAGTTCCTAGACGAAAAATGGTCAGGTAAATTTTACGGTTTCCGCATAAAAACATAATGTGGACTCTACCGTCATTTCGGTGCTCTTTGCTGAGATGCTGATCAAACTGGCCGCTCTGTTTATCCAAATATTTAATGTTTTCTGTAAACGATGTACTCTAATTGTAAGCATATACGTACTCTATTCGCACACAATTCCTACCTAGATTACTTATGCCATTTCGGAAGTCATAATGGTCTGTCAACATGAGAAAAAACGTTTAAATTAACTACTTCATTGCTACTCACAAACATTATGCAGATACTTACACCTTCTTAACCACAGTAAAGACGTTTCATAAATTGACGTTTATGTGAGTAGTTAACCATAAAAACGTTCCTTGTAATGTCAACAAGTTTAAATATGGAGCCTTTACCAACATTTTGTGTACTACTAGTAGGTATATAAACATAATAATTATGCCTAACATAATAAGTCTTTTTATATCTGTTAGGCTAGCCTTTGTCGATAGTCGAATATGTTGTTCAAACTAACCTAGAACTACCTACTGGCCTCAAATACAGCTGCCGGAATACACCGTTAGGTGCTTGGCGACAGATTTTCTACTTGAGGTTGGTAGCTAGCCAGGTAGCCACATAAAATGCCCTACCACAGTGCTATAATAACGACTGGCATCCTAAGACAACAACCGGGACCGACTGCTTAATGCGTCCTCCGAAGCACGGAAGCTCTCATTGACACTAACGGTCACCCATTCAAGTCATGACCGCGGCGCACGTACTTAACTTTGTTGATCGGCTAAGCACGGCTAATCAAACTACACTACGATCGCTTCAAACTACTTCTTAAAAGAAGACAATTCGACCACAACAGACGTTTATCGAAAAATTGTTTCGATGACTTTTGAATTCTTCTTTATGATATTATTAAAGTCGTTCGTTTACTTTTCCGTGCAATTATCGAAAGGTGAAATGTTAATACGGAAAAGGGTACAAGGTAAAAGATAGCCTTGCCATCTCTGGAAGGCGTGCGGAATGTCCGATGATAAAACGAGTTTTATTTTTTTCTCATTGTGATATATTATAACATTGGAAAGGTTTTCCTTTTAAAATTAACATCCTGGTTTCTCCGTGTTTTTTTAATGCACACTTGAAGTTATAAGGCAAAATATACGACAGAATAACAAAAGATACTTAAGAAGGTTATTTTTTTTATGTTATTGTGACGGAACTCGAGGCCCTCCTGATGTTAAGCGGACTAACCTCTGGGCCTATAACAGATGCATTTCATCACAAGTCACGAATTGTAATGCGCGCGTCACTTTGAGATACTGAGTTGCTAAGTCTCATGTGTCTGTAATTTCACTGGCTCTCAAGGACAGCTGCCGGAACACACCGTTAGATGCTTGGTGACAGATTTTCTACTTGAGGGTGGTCGCTAGCCAGGCGGACATTCGCAAAATGCCCTCCCACGTTGCGGTGAAGCTCAAGCTCGTGGCGGGATTTTTAGGTGTATAGAGTCCCAAATGGCCTTGAGCATCTGGGCTCAATCGAGATTATTTTACCCACACATCGCCGCTCCTAATAAATGTACGTTCCGCGCTCGCTACACCAATATAACGGTCAAAGAATATGCAGGTGCGCGATGCGCCGGTAGCTTTGCACTATATATGCCTACCGTACGTTTCTAGTTCAGTTGCAAGATGGATGTTTCTAGGGAGGTATGTACATTTTGAATTTTTATACAGATCTAAGCATGTGCCTACTTACTATTATATCACAGGAATTAATTTTTCGCTATTTAATATAGGGGTAAAATTAAAATGTATGTAGAAGTAACAAACATTTACAATAATTTTACGTAATTACCTACTTAGAATGTTTAAATAGTCTAATTCAATTCAATTCATTTTATTTCAGACATAGTCCATAGTTTTACATTAAATAAAGCGTATAGTAATAATGTCAATAGCAATAATAATTACAGAAGTCAATAAAACATAATAATAAGTAGTTCTAAAACGTTCACATAATATTAGTTACCTTTTTACAAGAATATGGAGCCGAGCTGCATGGGTGATGATTGGGCAGTCAAATCTACCTGCAATAACACGCATAAGACTATTGGTGCTGCCCCGGACACGGCTAGGCATTGAGGCCGATGAGTTGGATGGGTGACCGCTTGTGACATTACTACTGAGCGTTTCCGTGCTTCGGAGGGCACGTTAAGTCATCGGTCCCAGTTGTTGTCTTAGGATGGCAGTCGTTACAGCATGGTGGTAGGGCATTTTGCGAATGCCCGCCTGGCTAGCTACCACCCTCAAGTAGAAAATCTGCCGCCAAGCACCTAACGGTGTGTTCCGGCAGCTGTCCTTGAGAGCCAGTACTTCTAGGTTAGCCTGAACAACATCTTCGACCACATCATCACTTACCATCAGGTGAGATAGTGGTCAAAGGATAACCTATCAGGCATAAAAAAAATCCGTCTACACGAGCATCAGCAAACATACCCGAAGCGCTTCGTCTCCATGGCAGCCCAACATCCTGAATGTGTTATTATATTGCACGCGCAGAGGGCTGATCGCCCTCCGCGTATAGCTGGTCCACAAACTACACGTGTAAAATGACTGGCAGAAGGCTCTAAACAGCGATACTTTGACCGCCACCGTACAACGTGCAAATCTGCGAGCCAACATATTGCCGCGGACGGCCAACGCCCGACGCTTCCTTTCCATATCCTGAGAATCTGTGAGGTCCTCCGTCACCCAGTGACCCAGGTACTTGAAACGCGACACTCTGGTCAAGGGGACACCATTCAGTACGAGTGGAGGCACAGTGTTTGTCTTAAAACCCCTTGACAGAAACACTAAGAGCTCGCTCTTTTTTCCATTGTAGCGGAGTCCATGCGCCGCAGCGTACTCCTCACAGATCCTGAGGAGTTTCCTAACGGTGCTAATCGAATAATAATGATCACAAAATATATTTTCTTGCAGCTCTAGGCAATCAAAATATGTGCAATCTATCTAAGAGTAAAATACCGGAAGTTGGGCAGCAGCGCCTTCTAAAGTACTGCTATCTTATAATGCGATCCCCAAGCTGCCTGCCTAGTGTGAGATTTATGGCATATACTCCTACAATAGGGGAGGTTGTGCGTGGACGATCCGGATGGTACAGTACAGATATAGAAAACAAAAGCGGCATATATGTGATATGCCGACTATGTGCATGAAGAAAAGCAAGCATATTTCGAGCATTCGTCATTTAAACAAGGAAGCCAAGCAGCTTTGAGATTATGGTATGGCGCATCAATGCTCAGGTTAACAATATAAATACCACAATAATTATGTTTGGCATATAACGAGGAAATGTCATCGGACAAAATGTTATCTTTCGACATTTGGGCATATCATATGTCAAATACTAAGTTACTTTTTTTTCTTTTCAAGCACTCGTAGCGTTTTTTAACTGTCGTTCTAGTCATTACTTGGATGTGTGACCGCTACTTACATTGTTACTTCGGTGCTATTTTTCATCGGTAACCTCTGTCTAACCTATGCATTTCGTCACAAGTGAACTGCACTGCGCACATCACCCTGAGATGTGTTAAATCATAAGTGCAGGCACTAAAAAGAAAATGTAAGTACCTAATAGCAAAATAGGTGGACATCTGCAAATAAATATTATTATTCGTAGGAGGACATCAACACCGTCTAGGGATATCTTGTATAAAGCGCAAAATATACACAAAAAATACTGGCCAGTTTTAACATATTTCGAAAAATACCTTTTTTTGTAGGCCGTTTTGGTTGAATCCGCGCGGACTTTAATAGAGTAAAGTACGATGGTTTAAATTTAAATACCATTTATATTATTTTTTTTTTTTTCATTTATTTATCAAAATAAACAGTTGTTTTACAAAAGATTTGTTAGCAATAGCATAGAAAAAAACCACTAAGGTTTGAAGAGACAATTTTACATTTGGTAACTTATAGTGTCAAATTAAAGTTTTAAAACAAGTTAGCAGTTAATTTCGAATTTATGCCACTGTATGCATTGTGCAGTAGGCATATTGCTTCAAGCTGAGACTATTCAATGGAATATGCTGAAGAAATTATTTGATTTTTGTTATAATCTGAACGATAAATGGGCTTTATAAAAATATATGTATGTTAAGAAAAATATACCTACTTCTATATCAGCCGGATTGTCTATTGCTGAACACAGCCTCCCCCATCATGGGGGGTTTGCCAGAATCCTCACGCTTGGCAGGCATCTTGGGGATCGCAGTGTGAGATATCATTTCCTCAGAAAGCGCTGTCCACCTTCTGGTGTGGTACACTGAGAAAAACGACTTAAAGGTTTAAATCGAATTTGACCTTTTACCGTTGAATTGTAAATATGTAAGATGAATTCACAACTCTTATGATGATTTTCACCAATCAATAAAAATGTACCATGTTTTATAATAAACGCAACCGTCAAAAACGCCTTCCGTAAAGTATTTTCAGAATTTGAACTTGTTATACGATAATAATTGCAGTATTGACCATAAAATATACCTTACTTCTACGGCGGCGGTTTATATACGGTGATTATCACTATAACGTACGACTTAATCAGCCTTATCGAAAGTCAATATTTAAGAAAGACCACAAAATACACCTTAAACGAAGATGAAAAGAAACATTCGCCTTCACTGACCTCGTTTAACGCCTTCTAGTTGGAAGGCGTTTTTGTACGTATTTACGTTTGGTCGGTTTTTCGCCTTATACCATATACATTGGCCGTCATTAGGGCGCTTTTGACTTTAGATTTTTCTCAGTGTACCCTTAGTCGCCTCTTACGACACCCACGGGTGGAGGTGGTGGGGTTACATTCTAGCTCGGCACTCCGCGGGCGTATGTAAGACTTACTTACATGTTTGTTATTTATAACAAATTTTGAGTAAATTGAGAGAATCCGAAATATCTCTAGACGGTGCTGATGTGTTAAGTGTCTAAATGTAAGTTGCAATAGTCCTTGAATTCGGAAACAATAATGACAGGAAGGGCTCATTAACACACTGTGTTTTATGTTCATTCAACGCGACGGACAATGGAGTACACACATCTAATTAGATGCATGCTTTCACAATCACTAAGAATTAACTACGTATATGTATAGGTAGGTACACAACTCATATGCTCGCAAAGCTGAGATACGTGTTATGATATAAGTCAACTAATTACTTAGATGGTGAAATCATTTGAACAGAGAAGAGTAAACTGATAGAAACATATATCTTGCGTAGAGACGCAGAGCAATGTCTAACCAACTTTGACTGTTCTATCATCATCTTCTATTATCCCACTCGTGTGGGGTCGGTAAAACATGTCTTCTCTAACAAAAAAAAGACAAATAAATACATTTTCAAAATATAGTTAAGCTAACTATACACAAGGACATTATAGTGAAAATATTTGGCTGGCCGCTTACCTGACGCCAAACCTCCTTGAATGTTTTCGTTGGTAATGTATCTCCTACCTCTACATTAATCAGGGCGATAAGATAGTAAAGAGCCCAGATGTGTGCCCAATGTGCAGTAACACTCATGGCACGGTGGCATGGTGTTCATTTAGCGCATCATTTCTCTCAGTCGCATTTGACGATCCAACAGAATATACAGTAGATAAGTCGGTAAATTCTTAATCCGGAAACTATTCCTGCGAGAGAAATCTAGATTAGGTAATAACATAAGTACCTAATAATAAAACATTATAAACACTTAACAACTAACTCCCTGCTTATTATTTCTTACCTATGCTATTTTCTTTTCAATATCGTTGAAGGTATATAATCAGTCTCTTCTTCTTTTTGGTCGTTAACTTCACTGATGAAGGTCATATGTAGTATCAGATTTTTCTAGGGTTTCACGCGTTATTTACTCTTTTTAGAGTTCCGTACTTCAAAAGGAAAAAACGGAACCCTTATAGGATCGCTTCGCTGTTCGTCTGTCTGTCAAGACCCTTTTTCTCAGGAACGCGTGGGGATTTGATTTATAAAGCTCAAATTCATACCAAATACTCAAGTCTACTGACCCTCAGAAATGTGAAAAAGTTAAACTTCTAAAACAACGCAATGAAAAGATACAGCCGTTTATGCCGCAATTTTCGACACTCGCAGGGGACTCAAAACCTACAGGGTACTTCCCGTGAACTCAGAATCTTGATATTTGGTACGAAGCCACGTCTTATAGCACAGATAAAAGAAAAATTGCGAAAAGCATATTTTTTACTTACATCATATAATAAAAATATTTTTAATAATTATTTCATTTACTTTAATAAATTAGAAATAATAATACCCCATAACTTTTACTTATACAGGGCGTCCCATGGCGATGCCACATGGAGGGAAATACCTTGTATATTGTAGATGGAACATTTTACTGAAAGAAGACATTATTTAAATTTCAAAAAACAATTTAAACTGCTTTCATAGATATTTAAATAATTACATGGTTGAAACGGGAATCGAATCCGTTATGCCGGGTACAGACCAAGCGAACGAGAGCGAGCGAAGGGTAACGAGCGAGTGCAAACGAATCAGTGTGGACGTTATGCCGTAAGCAAGCGAAGCCAAACGAGGGCCTTCGTTCGCCTTCGGCCGTGCTCCGGCGGCTGTCGGTACATCAAAGAGAAATGGAACGAACGTACGGCCGCGGTGTGGACGGACGAGCGAATGCTCATTCAGTTGCGGCCATCGCACGCAACGGACGTTTCGATCCAATGATATTTTTTTATCAATTTACGATTATGGAACTCTAGTTATTTCATGAACCGTACCTATTAGCTAGATTGTTTAATTTTTCACAGATGATGTATTTCTGTTGTCGCTATAAACAAATACTAAATATCGGCCATGTGCGAGTCTGACTAAGTTTGTCTGTCACCAGACTGTAGTTATCTCATGAACCGTATTAGCTAGAGTTGAATTTTTCACAGATGATGTATTTCTGGTGTCGCTATAAACAAATACAAAAAATCGGCCAAGTGCGAGTCTGACTAAGTTTGTCTGTCACCAGACTGTAGTTATCTCATGAACCGTATTAGCTAGAGTTGAATTTTTCACAGATGATGTGTTTCTGTAGTCGCTATAAACAAATAGTAAAAATAATTGCGAGTCGGACTAAGTTTGTCTGTCACCAGACTGTAGTTATCTCATGAACCGTATTAGCTAGAGTTGAATTTTTCACAGATGATGTATTTCTGGTTTCGCTATAAACAAATACAAAAAATCGGCCAAGTGCGAGTCTGACTAAGTTTGTCTGTCACCAGACTGTAGTTATCTCATGAACCGTATTAGCTAGAGTTGAATTTTTCACAGATGATGTATTTCTGTTGTCGCTATAAACAAATACTAAAAATCCGCCAAGTGCAAGTCTGACTAAGTTTATCTGTCACCAGACTGTAGTTATCTCATGAACCGTATTAGCTAGACAGTTTAATTTCTCACAGATCTCTCTTTTTGTAAGTCGTGCATTAGTTGGGTTCCATCATACAAAAACCTGCTTGTAATAACGAAGGCATCCACCAGCGCCACCGTTTTCATCTATTTTTTTATTTATTTATTTTGTATGTTATTGTGATGGAACAAGCGCGAGGCCCACCTGATGTTAAGCGGTATCCTCTGCCTATAACAGATGCATTTCATCACAAGTGACGAACTGCACTGCGCCCATCACCTTGAGACATACCTGTTAAGTTTCATTTTTCCTGTTATTTCACTGGCTCTCAAGGACTGCTGCCGGAACACACCGTTAGGTGCTTGGCGACAGATTTTCTACTTGAGGTTGGTCGCTAGCCAGGCGGGCATTCGCAAAATACCCTTCCACCATGCGGTGAAGCTCAAGCTCTGGGCGGGATTCGAACCATGGACCTGCTGCGCGGCAGTCCATAGCCAATGCCACTGAGCCATCACTGCTTCATAATCTAGATGGAGTACTTTAGTTTATCTCAATAAATGCAGCGCTAGCTACTGAAGACCGTTGTTGTTCATGATCACCAAAACACTACGTGAGTATCGCTTCGCCGTGGTTCGCCGATGGTCGATGAACTTCAATGCGTTCACTTAGTGTGGACACAACAGCGAAAGCGAGCGAGCGTGCGGTACTGATCGGCAAATCACACTCGTTAGCATTCGCTCGGTCTCGTTCGCTTGGTCTGTACCCGGCATTACACGAGAAAAAAAATCATTCTGTAGTTTTATCATACCGATTGAAAGATTTCATCATAAGGATTACTTTTTGGTAAATAACATAGTTTCAGAAATAAAAAGAAAACCGTGAATTTTAACACTTGATGTGAAATTTTGAATTATTTCTTTATAATCAGCCAGCTGCATTGCGATGGACTATAAATAATTTACGCGTCTTTCGGCTCAGGATACGGCTCGATTTGTTGCATACAACCAGGTACCTACTAATTATGTATCTCTTTATCTAAACTTAAATTATAATAGGGAAATGATTTTCAAGTGGGTACATTTATTAGTAATAGGTACTTCTGATAATGTCAGTTGTATGTCCTTAAGGCAATGTCAGCTTTTCATTTTTCTGAAGAAAATTTCACATCTAATGTAAAAGTTCATAGTCTTCTTTTTATTTCTGACACTATGTTATTTAGCAAAAAATAATCGTTGTGATGTTATCTTTCGATTAGTATGATAAAACTACGGGATGTTTTTTTTTTCTTGTGTATCGGGTTCCATTCCCGGTTCAACCATGTAATTATTTAAACATCTATGAATTCAGATTAAATTGTTTTTTTAATTAAAAAAAATGTCTTTCATTAAAATGTATCATCTACAATATTCAAGGTTCAAACTTTCCCTACATGTGGCAACGCCGTGCGACGGCCTGTATATATACCCACAGGTTTGTACGGAAAGTTCGGTGCGCGAGTCCTACTCGCGCTTAGTTTGTTTTTTTTCGGCCTACCATAAGCTTCTGGTAACGTAGGCCTGTGAGCATTTTATAACTGGGTATGTGCATCGTGTGGGCAATCCTTTTTTTTAAACTTTCGTGAACTAAACTCATGTTTTTAAATCTTAAACGGGTCTTTTCACGCACGAATAAACATCAAAATAATTATATTTTGACTAACCTCGACGTTTCGATCAAGTTGCATTGACCGTGGTCACGAGTAGACTGAAGAAGCGGGTGTCATCGTCTTGAGGAGCAGCGGTAGCGATTTAAATCTACCCCCGTTCGGTTTTCGTTTATGTCTTTATCAAAATATAATTATTTTGATGTTTATTCGTGCGTGAAAAGACCCGTTTAGGATTTAAAAACGTGTGGGCAATCGTCCTAAAAACCTCGTAAAGACCTCGTGTCTTTTCCCGTCGACATTTTCCATTAACACTAGCCCCTCCAAGTTATCTACAACACTTAGTGTAGAGCCTTACACGATCATTCTCTTGCCTAGATTTTTTCTTTCATCATGGAAAAGATTTACAATCTTCATTAAATCATCCAGTACATTGCAAATATTTTTTTCAGTTAATTGACCATAACTTAAAATATACTTAACCGATTTTGATGAAATTTAAATATGAATACCTAGGAAAGACATATACCATTTTAAATAAAAATATAAAAGTATCAGTCGAATCGGTCTAGGAGTCTTCGAGCTATCCGACGGATTGATAACCTCCTCAATTTTTTTATGTCGGTTATTAATTTAAAACAATTTTCATTCATACCTACATATACAAGCTAGTCCCCGGTTACAAATTACTTACTATATTTCATATCTGGTAGGTACCGGCGAGCATTTAAATGAAACATATAATTTTTTTTAAATTAATGTGAATTATATATGATCCGCAGATACTGCGACGACGCTCGACCCGTTTACGGAGATATTGTGGCAAACCCCCCATAAATCGGTGAGGCTGCGTTCAGCAGTGGAGAACCCGGCTGCTACAATAATACCTACATGATTTGGCAAATATAATTGCAAGAAGTTGAATTTAAAATTATAAGACTTAGTGTCTCGAAGCTCTTTTCAGGGAAACGTAGTTTAAATATTTTAAATAGCAAGTGTTCAAATAATGTCAACAAAAAATATTTTTGCTCACACTATTCTAATAAATAAATTTATTAATAAAAAATAATTTTAAAATATTTTATGAAAACATCAAATTAATATTTTAATAAAACACTTAAAACATACAAAAAATATATCTAGTGACAATTCCGCCTAATTTTCCTGTTAAGCCAACGTGACGTCACAAACGCCACGCCGCCAAACCGGAAGAATTTTCGACGCGTTTCGATTCTACACGAAGCATCCTCAGGAGGTCTTGACTCTACGAGCGCACGATCGAGAAAGAGAAGGATTTTTTTAAATAAATTTATACTAATAATTTAGAAATTTGAAAAAGTTTACATATTAATGCTCGAGACTGTACATGTGTACCTATCTGTGGTATCTACTATTTACCAACAATTATCACAGGCCCTGACCATTACCAGTTTCACAATGTTTGTGGTCAGTTGCTAAACGTGGGTACGATTAGAACACTGTAAATATTGTCACTTATACCGAGACCATCATTATCTAGCCAAAGCTAAACAATACTGAGCATACCATTGTCCATGTAATTCGTAGATAGGTCAAAATTGTATGTATCTTCTTACTAGAACACCTGTTATCGTTGGATATTCTTTTGCGAATCTTAATCGCAAACTCATAGTGGGTTTGTTGAAGTACCTAGGTCGGTAAGTACTTAGGGTCATGTGGGGAGCAGTGTAACAAACGTCATTTATATATTAAGAAAAAGAATAGTTATTTTTTTTTTTTTATTATTTTTAATCAACCTTAATCTTAATATTAGGCTTGTAATAATATCAAAATTATGCTTAGAAACTAGGTATTTACTTATTACGCTTTCGGAGAACACAAATTTGTTAATGTGTGCCCCAGGGTACTGTTTCAAAGCCATAAGTACAGTTTAACATGGTTACTATAACAGTAGACTAGACAAGAAACGATAACATACGAAAAAAATAAATTCCTTGACTTAAATTTTATTCCTTAACACATTTTCCATATTAAACGTAAACAAATTTAAAGTCCTCATAAATCCGTTTTACCAATTAACAATAAAAGTTCGTAAAAAATTTATTGATAAGCATTGCAATACACTGCACTTTATATTTAAACGCCAACTAATTGAAGATTAAAACGGACCATGTGTTTACTCACCAGAAATTATTAGTTTTCCCACAAGAATAAAATTTCACAAGCGACATTTTTCGTTCACCTAGCAAATTAACGTCCGATAACAGCTGTCTAAAGTTGATAGGTATAACAAATGAGTCGCTATAGACAAATTAGGAAAGGATACAATTAATCCTGATGTTAAACTGTGCCCCTGTTAAACTGTCCCCCACTTGACTCTACAGAAAATATGTACAAAACGATGTCAAGTTAGTGTTTTCTTGAACGTCAATTATTGTTTGCGGTCTTCGGGAAGGTTAAAGCTAAGATTGCTAGAGGCTTTTTTGTGAAGTACCTTCTTGTACCTACCACAATGACAAGTTCAAGAGGAGGCATACGTTGATTGGATGCCTTGTGCTGTGGTAGCTTTATTATTATAATAAAATATACAAAAATAAACTGTATATGAAGGTAGGTGTTTCTCCTACCTACTACTACAGTTTTTCCCACAGTTATTTTTCGAGTTAAATTTCTAGTTTCTTTCCGAGATAATGTTATAGATTTAAGGAGTTTCGAGAAGGTTAGTAAATATTTATTAAAAACAAACAGATTGGCTTATCTAATGTTAGCGAATATCACATCCACAATTTTTGGGGCACATTGGGCAGGCGTTGACCATGTATCTTCCGGCTATACCGACGCGCCATTAAACGCATTTCCATTTCCGCTACCGAAACCAACACCAGAGGCGCGAAAATTTTACACTACAATTAACTTGATTGTATCGCCTTAGGTCACGTTGCTGCATCTAGAATTGATCTAAGTGGAACAGATATATTTTGTACAAACAAAAACTTACGATATCGCGCTTAGATCAATGAACTTATGTTTGCAGCATTCCATACAAAAACCCCTCAATTTCATAAAATCTTAGACGACCGACTTATCAACTTGTCAACGACATAATTAAAGAATAATTTAATCGATTTCCAATACTGTAAGGTAGGAAATAACTTGTGGAAGTTGCTACCATGATGATTCAAAAGAGCAAGAGCAAGGTAATTGGTAATAAGTGTCGACAAAAGTAGCTCAGAAGCGAGGTGGAAAGTTGGTAAGACTATATTAAAAAAAAACAATCCGTAAGCCACCAAAGACCAACCAGAGCAGAATAGGTTCACGAAGCTTAGTTAATAGTTAGTACTGATTTTGTGTATGTGAAAATTAAACATGTGTTAGCTGCTTTATTCGTTAACTTAATATAATATAGCTATAAGCTAAACGTCTGTTCTCGCTGAACGCCAAGTCAAAAGTGAGCGGCATTGTTAGCATCAACGACTCATTCCGTGTGCGGATATAACGTGATTATGTTGTCATAGAGAAAGACTATCGGAAGCAAGTCGTTGACGCTAGTGGTAGTTTCTAACCAAATTCATACTTTTAAGTATATCGATGTCCCTAAGTGCCAGATAGATGGCGGTAGTGATGCTGTTTTTCTCTGGGACATTAATGATTGTTATAGGTGGCGACAACACATGAGTGGAACATATTCAGTTATTGATTCCACACCACCCCCCGCAGTATTGTTAATATATTAACATCCACCTTATATATTATATTCTACCTAATGAACAAAAATCATCAAGTACATAATTGGCGGATTTAATCGTGCAAAAACTAAGCATGTGGTCGCGTCAAGTAGAAAATCTGTCACCAAGCACCTGAGGGTATGTTTCGGCTAGCAGTCCTAGAGAGCCAATCTTTTGGCTAGCCTGAACATCATCTTGAAAATAGTTTCTTACCATCAGGGGAGATATAGGTCAAAGGCTAGCTTATCAGCAATAACAAAGCACGATATGACCGATTTCGACGCAAAGCTTTTACAGTTTAATAACAAAGTTACATAATGTATATATTTTACAATAAAAAACCGACTTCAGACATCACATACTACACTATTAGGGATACCTAACTCAAATACTACTCGTCAGATCTCACTCAAGAAATAGGAACACACGACAAGCACCATCTTTCTAATATAAAAAAAATCTAAATCGGTACACCTGTAAAGAGTTATGTGGTACTTAACACAAAAAAACAGTCTACACGAGAACCTCTTTTCAGAAAAAAAAATCGGAAAGTTATACGCAAAACTAAGATGAAGGTCCTCTTGGTATAGTACATATGGTTTAATATATGTAATAAAAATGGTTTTGGATAAAACAAAGTTGTAACTACGAAAACAGAGAGTATTTTGCGGATTTATTTCCCTTAATTAACATTTTGAAATCAAGATTTAAAAAAAAAGGACATAATATGTGATAATTAATGTAGTTTCATAATTATTTTTTTCAAGAATTTTCAGTTAAAGATTACGGAGAAATAAGGTTTTAAAAATACTCAATTTACTTAAACCGTCGCCTTAAGCGAAATTGTTTGGGATGGAAAAAGATAACTTCCAGCGAGATTTGAACCCGCAACCCAGTGCGGTATCGGAAGCTGGTTTTTTTTTTCGTTCCGTTTCAATGCAGGGCTATTGACTGTGGCCACGTAGTAGGTCCCTAAATAGCATGAAACTGACTACGTAGGCTGGTAGGTTGATCAAATATCAACCTACCAGCTTATAGCGTGATTGGAGATGCATCAGGCCGGCATTCTGTGCTTGCGGGCCCGAGTCCGAGTCGAAGTAATATTTTTCGATTCCAAATATTTTCTTTACTCTTTGTGCTATCCAACCCTGGATTCCAAACCCGGATAAAAGGAACTCAAATCTAAAGAGAGAGTAAAGAAATCTGAAATCTGAGAAAAGGATCTCAAATCAATAGAGTTGCATAGAGTTATGTGTATCCAATGTTTTTGTAAGTAACTTTAAAATATAAGTGTATAAAATAAAATAAGATGAACATTTATAACTTTATTATTTTGTATCTTTATTATCGTAAAACGCAGGTATTTAATAATATAACCAACACGGAAGCTTTTCTCTTCGATTTGCCCTTTTGTCAACAAATTCTTCGACCGAGGCACTTCCTGGAAAGTAATGCAATGGTACGTACCAATTTACTTAATTGTGAGCTTGTCTGAATGACTGTCTGATGGATGGGATTTGATAGGTATGTTTTAATTGGAATCGTAGGTAGATTGTGGTAGATAAATTGGTTGGTAATGCATCGAAATAGCACGATGCACGAAGTAGGTAGGTACATACCTAGTCCAGCCATAAGTTCTTTTACAAATGAAAATGCATTTTTTTTATGAAGTAATGCAATATTACTTAACCTTTTTTTTACCGCCTTAATGCCTTTATTAACAAAATACTACGAACTATATATATAACACTACAGCTACTACAATAAAAGCATTTAGATCCCTATGAGTCTGCAATGACTTCACTTGGTCCAAATGCTCAAGCCCACTACCAGTTGGCAGCGTGCCCAGCATGCTGGCAGCATAAATAAATAAGCATAATAATAAGCATACTAAATCTTATATGTACATACCTATACTTTATTGCTGAGACTATTCTATTCGCAATAGCCACTTTTGGCTTTGATACAGGCCTTTAATCTGTCTGGCCACGAATCTATAGATTTACGCAGTTTCCATGGCAAATTTCGCCACAGCTTGCTCCAGAGATTTTTAAAGAGACTCAATGTCGCCGTGTAGTTTAGTTTAAGCCATGTCCTCTAAAACTGACCATAATTTGTAGTCTGAAGGGTCTGGGTCAGATGAGTGCCAGTCTTCAGTTCTTATAAAGTCTGGAACGTTGGTTTCAAGCCTGGCTTGGGTAGTTAGGCCTCGTGACCAGGTGCGGAGTCCTGCTGGTATTGTCGAGTGGTTTCACAACACGATCCAAGACTGTATCTTAATACACTTTGGCTGAAGTTTTTACTTCTTTTTCAGAAAAATGTAGCTTGATGCAGGATGAGGACCACGTTTTACCTATCCGACCACTTGAGCAGCTTCTTTAGATCTGTGAGCGTACACGTTATCATTTTGCTTATTGTAGTGCTCTTTAATCGTAAATTTGTTTTGCATCGGTAAAGAGGATAGTTCTGTGCCCTTCACCTGCGTATCGCGACAGATGGCGTTTTCATCGATCCACTCTCTTTAATTGTAAAGATTGATTCAAGGCATGTCCTGTATATCGACGATAAGCTCCGAGCTTTAGGTTTTGTTTTACAATACGCGATAGAGTCCTAGCGGAAATATTTATTCGAATACTTAACTCAGAACAGGTTAATGAAGCAGAGGTGACACGTTGTGATTGATATTTAAAAACTATTATAAGTGTATACAATTAGGTGGGATACTAAATAAAATTATAAAGTAAATATACCAAACAACAATTTTTCTTTGTAATAATTTGTGAGTTTTCACTCACAAATTATCAATGCGTTGGAATATGTGAGTTTTCACTCACAAATTATTCTAACTTCTCAATAGATTTTAAATAGGTAGGTACTACTCATGTCCCGCTAGGCTACATTGTCATCGAATTCCCAAAGAAACGCACAAAATACTTTGCGTCAACATTTATTTTGCGAACTGCAAAGGAATTCACTGAGTTACCTACTACTGTCTTCAGGAAAAAACAAAGAGTTTGAAATCCAAAGTAAAAAGCTCTTTTCTGAGATATGCTTTACTAAAAGCGCTTCACCGCAGACCACAGCGTTGCTTAATATGAGATAAACAGTGGTCAAATGTGAATAATTAGTCTGCAGGTATGGCAATCGCTTACGAAGTCGAAGGTACAGCTAGTTCAAAATAAATACCTAGTAGTGTATATGAAATTCATCAATTTCAACCCGGTCTATAGCTCATATTCTAAAGTCTCCTCATACTATAAGAACTCCAAATACCTCGTTTATTTCCTTTAGACCCTTGTATACATCGATGTAATAAAAAAAAATACTATTTTTACAAATACTTCGTAGAAACATTGTAAATGTTATAAATTAGCGAATATAAATAGTCTGTGAAACACGTATTTACGTTCCTTACTATCCTTATTTGTTCCACTTTTCAAAGGAACGAAGATAATATGTAAAGTATGTTATTTATTAAATGGCATTAATACCTATTTGCATAAGGAAAAAGTAATACATCTAACGTTTGTAATCATAATAATACTTATTTTCGCATGGAATTTCACCGAGTTTACTTGGTATTTAAAATATGACGAAACTACGTTTGTATGGAAAGCGCTCCGTGAACTCTACCTACTCTTAAACATCAAAAATGAACATTTTCCTTCGCCACACGGCGACACTATTTAGTCACGTATAGCGCCGCGAAATTACAGGAGTTCCAACGCATTGATAGTACTAATGGTATTGCAAATGTCTATAGGCGACGGTAGCCGTTTACCATCAGGCGGGCCTGCTTGTTTGCCGCTCTAAACATAAAAAATATAGATGAACTCGTATATATAAATATGATTGCAAGCACTATTTCCAAGCTTGGTGAATATCTCATTTCAAAATGCTCACTACACATTTTTAAATGTGATATTCATGCACCAAGCTTGGAAATAGTGTAGTTAAAATATTATAGTATAAAAAAGTTAGCTGACAATTAAGTTGCCCCGTGGGGTGCCGGGCTAGAATGTCCCCCTCCCCCCCATTGCTATCTGTAGGTGTCGTAAGAGGCGACTAAAGGTGGTATACCGGAAGGTGGGCAACAGCGTCTTCTGAGGAACTGATATCTTACGATTCCCAAGACGCCTGCCAAGCATGGGAATTATGGCAAATCCCCCCTTAATGGGGGAGGCCGGGTTCAGCAGTGGACAATCCGGCTGAAACAGTATGTACCTACCTTATAGCTTACCTTAAAAACAAAGCCACGTGGCGTCACATCAAAAACCTTTCGTTTACATTTATAATAAAAACAGTATCGTAGACATCCCCACAGGTCATTTCAATAGATAAACGTGACCGATAAACTATGTTCGGGTTAGTTATATTTATAACAACATGTTTACACTGTTATGGAGTTCGAGCTCATTTAAATTTTGTCATTTGCGTTTGTACTCGTATCCCCGAAGTCCGTTTTCATCGAAGTTATTTCCTGTCAATCAAAGTTCCGCGAGAATCAATGTTTATTAACTGAAAATTAAA
This sequence comes from Plagodis pulveraria, assembly GCA_963890685.1. Classification (NCBI taxonomy): domain Eukaryota; kingdom Metazoa; phylum Arthropoda; class Insecta; order Lepidoptera; family Geometridae; genus Plagodis; species Plagodis pulveraria. The sequence goes on from OY982965.1 coordinate 10,780,226, forward strand.
CTGAGAACTTTCATATTGGAAAAATTGTTGACGTGCTTTGTAAATTAATGGTGTACTCTGTGAGGAGACACGTATAAAAGAGCTGTTGGGAACCTGGGAGCGTTAGATGAATAAGGATTTTTAAGCCAGAAAATTCCATTTGTACCGGTGAGTCTGCATTTAAAAAAATCTTACTTACATAAACGTTTAATAGGTACTTACTTAATTTGGTTTCATACTTTTATAATAGGTATCTTATATTGGTATTTGGGCGCACTAACATCTTAGTTACTTGGGGAGTTTTGTTCATTTTCCCTACCAGTTTCTATCCAAGCCATTCCAAGTCAAGTATCGGAGAGCATGTCGCTGGTGCTTCTCACCTATTTGAAGGTTGGAATTTGTTTGTTAGAGGTTTGAAATATTTGTCTGTTTTAGGAATATACTAAGGTGGGTTTATATTAATTTACCGTTCCTTAATTTTGCATCATTATTTCGATTTTCTCTAGCACATACTTAATAATTAATGACACGATAGATGAATGGGAAGTATGTGCTAGAGAAGACCTAAACCCTTCTTACTAAGTAGGTATTGCGTGTTCGTTTTAAATCAGATTAGTGTTATGTCAGATTTTCTTTTAGTCAGACTAGTTTTAAAACAGATTCGCGTTGCACAAAAGTACTACTAGATAGAACATTAAAGTACTAGATACTTCCTACCAACTTGTCGTGCAATTTCATATATTTTTTTTTGTTACCAAAAATAAATTGTGCTAAGTCCTATACATTTCCTTTTTTTGCTGATAGGTATGTCTTTGGCCAAAATCTCACATTATGGTAAGTGATGATGTGGTCTAAAGTGTTAACAGGCTTAACCTAGAATTACTGGCTCTCAAGGACAGCTGCCGGAACACACCGTTAGTTGCTTGGCGACAGATTTTCTACTTGAGGGTGGTCGCTAGCCAGGCGGGCAATCGCAAAATGCCCTTCCACCATGCAAACCTTTGTGGAAAATGGAATGTCACAATCTTATAATTGATAAATAAACCTATCGCTTCAAAATTGGTAGGTACTTATGTACCTGCTTGATAATTGGCAAACATCCTTAATACCGTCAATTACTTTTATAACGTTTCATAGGTATCAGGAGAACATGCAAAGTTGGCTTTTTTACCTATAAATTAATTTTATTACCAGAATCCAATGCTTATTGATGTGCTGCAATTTGCCTGTTATAGGTACCTACCTAATATCTCCAATGCACCCAGACTAATTATTAGATTAGGTATTTACAAAGCCAAATTTAAAATCATTTAATCAATTTAGGATGCTCTTATGAAGGTCAGTTGCAAATTTTAATATTGAAATATTCTACATTCTACTGCCACGATCAGCAAAAAAAAAATGTATAGAGCCATTGCGAGAAGTGCATTTTCTGTCCAAATGCTTCAATATTTCTTAACAGATATCCGACTTAACGAGAATCTGACCTAAAGAGAACAAACCCTTGATATTATTATGTAGATATATAATAAAGAAACATAATTTTCAAGACTATCCGTTTTCGGTGAAGTGTGCTCTATTTCCATATGAATAAGGAAAGGAACAGAATGAAAGCTATGAAAACTTTGCCTTCAGGTTTTTGGTTCAGGACTAGGGTTGCCAGAATAAGGGTTGTCAATTCCTAGACATTTCTGGAGTTACAAAGGGAGTTGTTACTTTGACCTCAAATTCAACTATTACTAATTATGAAACTTTGGATCAATATTAAAACAAAAACTAAACTTTGTGACTTTTTTAAAGTGTTTTATCCAAACTTTGAAATCACACATACGGCTAGTGGCTGGTATGCGCCATGCGTAGCATAGTATTGGTGTTCATAAGTATGTGAATAAACCTAAAAAACAGCAATTCCGGGACAGTAAGTGGAAATCTCTGGACACGGGACAAGAGACCCCATTACGGGACTGTCCAGGACTTCCCAGACGTCTGGCAACACTATTCAGGACCCGAACAGGCACCGCTGCGGCCACTGCATCCTCCACACGTCTTGTCAGTGAAGAAGTTACGCACACATATTATATGCCTGGAGTAGTGGAACTTTCATATTGTACTACTGTTATTTATTCATGTGCTATTAGTATTACCACTGCATATTTGACTACGGTATAGGGTGGATCGGCCGGTTTGCGACCAGTTAGTCGACTTGTTAGCTGTAAGTGACTGAACATTGTATTCCTATCAAAAAAAGGATTATTTTTTAAATTTAAAACTTAGTACTTATAGATGTATGTGTAAGAGAGTGTTACGTGTTATTATAGGGTGGTGTCACATGACAGTAGCTTAAGCTTTTATGTTTGAAAATTCACAATCTGCTCAGTTTCGTCACTTTTTTTTTTAAATGTTTTGTGACGAGACAAGCTCGAGGCCCACCTGATGTTAAGCGGACTAACCTCTACCTATAACAGATGCATTTCATCAAGTCACGAATTGCACTGCGCCCGACACATTGAGACAGCTGTTAAGTCTCATGTGTGCCTGTTATTTCACTGGCTCTCAAAGACTGCTGCCGGAACACCGTTAGGTGCTTGAGGGTGGTAGCTAGCCAGGCGGGCAATCGCAAAATACCCTTCCACCATGCGGTGAAGCTCAAGCCGGCGGTGAGGATCGAACAAGGGACCTGCGGCACGGCAGTCCATAACTATTACCGCTCGGCAATCATTGCTTCAAAAGATGTGCATGAGAGATTGTAACCAGTCTGTAACTTTTAGTTTCGATTTCTTTAATTGAAGTGGGTTAATATTTAGAATTTGATTCAATCTATTATTTAAGGAATTACTTATACAATAGTAATGACGGGTTGAGTCACATCGCACAACATTAGCAAATGTGGTGCGATGTGACTCCACCTTACAGACCCTGTTAGATCTACGCTTGGACTGAAAGAGTAGAGGGTCATAATTTAGTTCCAGATACTTTCACTATACAATGTTCAGTATGAATAACTGCCTGATGGTAAGGACCTTGCAAAGCGAGTATAGATCAGTTGTTGGAAATCTGCGAGGGTTTTTTGAAATAGCTTTGAGAACTGACCTATGTGCTCTTTCAAGGTTCAGTATGTGTGTTTTAAGCTAGGATTTGGCTAGGACTGATTAAGCTAATGCAAAGTAAACAATTTTGAGGCATTTTAAATCGGTAACATCCCTAAGTTAATTAAAGTAAGCAGTCGTGAAAAGGAGTGGTCGGTGAAAAAGCTGAATCACTCTATATGGTTCTAAAATTTAAAGATTTTTTTGCCACAAGCAAAATGATTCAAACGCATCCATTGCAACATCAATCATTATTATGAAACTTTTATGTATCCTTGAGTGTAGGTGTACAAACGTGTTTGTTTCCTGGTTAACTGGTTTATTTTTTATAATAAAACCAATGCATATCAAGGATTTGGACATTTATCCTGTTCGGATTAGGTATAATCACTTATATCTACATTATACATAGGTATTTACATATAATATAAATTAATTTTACGGTTGGCTAAACGCCCCTAACATAGTAGAAAGAGTGGGGAAGTAGGCTATCTCCGTCCCAATCCGCGATATAATTACATACCATACTTGCCAGTCCCAGGGTTGTTACTTATTTATAATATAATATGTACTCGTATATGCAAAATTTTAATTCAGTACCTAGAAATAGGCAAGGGCCGAGAAGTTGTATTTTTTACTTGTGTTGTCTGGGTTCAGGGTTAGTGATATCGGTTTTACCTAAACGATGATGAAACCTTTTACGATGAAAGAAAGAGCGACAGGCGATACCTATGTGGTTGCAGGGCCAGAGACGAGCGACGCGGGGCATACCTAACAAAAAAATAAGTGGGCATCACACTCATCATTAAGTAAAAATTATAAGGTATGCTAGAATAAGTGACTTACTTACTTTTCCTGTTCGGTAGGTAATCTGAACAGAGACAATTCTGGAATCTATGAATTATTTAGACAGCCAAACACACAGCAATAAGTTCTCCTGGGATTATCAAAGATTTCCATTTATTTAGCGGTGCCGAAAAGCCGTGACGCGCGAACATTGTTCGCTGTTAGCCCCGGCTGGCGCACTGAGAAACGGGTCGAGATTGTGTTTGAGTGTGCGTGCGGCGACGCATACTCGTAGATACTATGGCGCACCCAAACACCGGTGTGCGCGCGGTGCGTTTGTATGAAGATAACTTACTTCCCCACTCTTTCTGCTATGGCCCTAGACTTCATTACAGTTTTGGTAGGTAAATAAGGAAGTATATACCTAGGTAAAGACGACTAAATCAAGGTATTTCGTTACTTATTAGTGGATACGACTGAGTTTGAATCCTGACGTAAGACTAACAAGATACAAATTTGGTATTAAACAAAAACCACGAGATCTAAATTTAAACAACAAGTAGGTAGATTTTGTCTCAATTAAAGTTTTTGTCAATTCATTTTCGACTATCTTTATTAGGTACTATAATATAAAGAATGAAAGAATTGACGGTGAACGGTGATGTGATGACAAAAATAATTTTCAAACCATATCAAGTTTGGGCTTACTCAGATTCGATATAAATAGCTACTATAGATATTTGTTTTATAAAATACTAGCTGTACCTGCTGTTCGCGATTGCCATACCTGCAGACTAATTATTCACATTTGAGCACTGTTCAACTCATATTAAGCAACGCTGTGGTCTGTGGTGAAGCACTCTTAGTAAAGCATTGCTCAAAAAGGAGCTTATTTACTTTGGGTTTGAAAACTCTGGGGTTATATTTTCCAAAAGACAATAGTTAATTAACCCAGAGAGTTCCTTCGCGGTTATAACAATTTTGTGCGTTTCTTTGGAATTTCGATTTTAAAACGGCGTCATTTTGCCGAGGTCCTTCTTGTTTGGCGGTAGAACGAAGATGTATTATATTGTGCACTTCCATTGCGCAGTCTCCGAAATATAACCGGCAAAAGACAGATAGTTAAAAAAACTGATTGTGGTGAATGTTTCAGATTTTAGAGTTTTATCTTAGCAAGCTTGCAAAACTGAACTAGGGGTGCCGAGCTGCCCGTGGGGTGACAGACTGCCCGTGGGGTGACAGGCTGCCCGTGGGAGCTGCTTGTGAGGTTCCGAGGTGCCTGTGGGTTGCCGGGCTAGAAAGAATATCACCCCACCATATCTGGAGACATCGTGGGTGTCGTAAGAGGCCACTAAGGGTAGCACTACAGATGGTGGGCAGCAGCGCTTTCTGAGGAATTGATATCTCACACTGTTCGATCCCCAAGACGCCTGCCAAGCGTGGGGATTATGGCAAACCCCCCATAGTGGGGGAGGCTGTGTTCAGCAGTGGACAATCCGACTGATACAGTAAGGCAAACTTTGCCTTCTTGAGCCTCTTGCCTCGTTGGTTCTCAGTTAAGTCAACTGTCTGATATTTAGCGCATTAATCTCAAAATTCTCTAAGAATTCAATGGTATTTTCGTAGATGCCCATGTATAAAAAATATTGCTTGAGTAATAAAAACCATAAATAATATTAAGTACTAAGATTGCAACAAAATGTCAAATAAAGAGATATCAGGAAGCTAAACCGAATGAGAGTATAAACAAAAACCACAGTTGTTTCATACCTTAGCTGTGCCTTAATGGACTCTTAGTATAGAAAAGCTGTTTTTTTATGATTTTAAGGTTACCCTCGTGGTTAAGGTTGTTCATATTCCTGTTCCTGTATAAGTATGCAATTTCAGTAGTTAATGTGTCCGTATATTGTGGCGGTGTACCTATATTTACAGCTTTTGGAGTGGTCCGACTTTGACAATAGACCTATCTATTAATTCTATACGATAAAGTGCAAGCGCCAACTTAAGATGAGCCGTACGTTCAAAAGTCCTGTACATTCCGGGTTTCAAGTTATTTGAAACGAAATATTTCGGTTGTGATGTCTATAATTTCTGAACCACAAAACCGATGACTTAATAGTAGGTACATTATGCAATAAGTGCGCGAAGTTGTTTATTACAATCGAGACGGGTTTTAGGCCGTCCTAAATAGCGTAGAGATTGTAATAAACAATGCGCACGAGTTTCCTACGACATTTTTCAACACACTTGCGAGGAACGAATACGAAAATATCGATACGTAAATATTTTCTTGATCTTTTTGATAGCAATAATAATCTGATTAAGAAGGTTTATAATTAAATCTTCTAAAGTTCTACCTCGGTAGTTAAAAAACTCTTTGGTTTGTTTTTATATGAAAAATGAACGAAACAAACTACAATCCCCTTGGTGAGAAGTGTGGAAACGTTGTTATTTTTCTATTTAAAACACTAGTGCGGTAAAGTAAAAAAAGCACGAGTGCGTAATAGACTATATTATGACACTAAAATCGGTGCATTTAAAGGCCAGTGTGTTGAAAAAGACTTTTGAAGCAGTGATGGCTCAGTGGCGTTGGCTATGGACTGCGACGAAGCAGGTCAATGGTTCGAATCCCGCCGCGGGCCATTTTCCGACATTTGTCACATAATATGAGTTACAAACTTGCAAGTATGTGTGGTTGTTGCCACTTGCCACTGACCTCTTCAGTTGAACGGGTTCTGATGAAATTCGGTATAGGTACAAGTACTTCTACTGCTTAGGACATGGATACTGTTTATCATCAGCTGATGATAACTACTCGGCTAAGTAAATTCCCGAGGGCGCGCGAGGAATGCAATTCTCAAGCCGCCAACATAAGTCGGTGCGGTATAAATAAAATAACGTTTATATTTTACAAATTATTTTTGCTTAGCACGCGCTAGTGGTTTCAATCATATTTAGAAAAAAAACGTTTATTTCCAGAATATTGGATTTCTATTAAAATAAACTAGAGAGCACATACTTATCTATTAACTAAAAAATGGGTATTCACTATTCAGTAACCATTTGAGCACAAAATTTCCTGTCCCAGGCGGAAATCGAGTGGTTTAGGCACCCAGCGCAAAATTGGGTGACGCGTCCTCGATTTCCGCCCGGGAAATATTGTGCTCTCTAATGATTTGTAAATGTGATTTTAGCTTGTGCACGCGATTGTGCTTGTAACCCTATTTAGAAATGTACAATAGGTATACCTACGTAAGCTCTAGCTCAAACAATACGAATTCCTGTGTTGTGGGATGATGTACCTATCTGACATTTCAACAACGTCATCGCTTTTCATTACACAGACGTGTCCCAGACAACTAAGTTAATTATAAAGCCAGATTGTGCTGGAACATGAAAGGGAGGAAGGGGGGTGCAGGGGGATACCACTTTAACTGAAACTGTTATCAGTTGGTAGGTATTGGTTTTTGCAAAACCAAAGAAAGTGGCACAAAATTTGATGGAAAATGCGTTGTTCGCACGTCTTGTTAAATTCAATAATTGTTACCCCCGGCATCATTTATAAGTATATCTTTGGATATATAAAGTGGGAGGGATTAACGGGAGGGTTTTCTCACCGCTGCCAAATTTTGGCGTCTAGCTTCTTTCACATGATTTGTGAATCACAGTCCAGTGTGTTAGAGAAGAACATTTTGTATGACCCTGAAACTGTGTCCGGTGACTGGCAACAGGCTCGCCCCTATTACATGGGACTAAAACCCGATTGGCGAAACGTGGGTGTTTATACACCTCTGCCTACCCCTTCGGGGAATACAGGCGTGACTGTATGTATGTTTACGCCTTACAGATATGAATAAAATATACGAGTACCTATAAGTAATATTCTAGAGGATATGCCAAACATAATTTTTGATCCGAAAACACTAATCCATACATTTCTCTATTTTGCTACAAGCGCGAAAAACTGTATAAATAATGTCTAATTTCCCGCTACAGACTTGAGATTCCACCATATGGTTTTTGTAATTTCGATGATGATTATTTTCAGATAAAACAATGCAACGTCAATACGTGGTGTTGGCAATGATGTTGCTGTTCAACAAAGACGTCGTCTCTTCACATGTCCTGAGCACCACGAGTGACGTCCCGCTGTCCGCATGCATGAGGCTACTTGCTTTTGCTGTCAATGACCTGTGCGACATGTTTGGGGAATCTACAGGTATTTCCATTTCATAGCGGGGTTTGATTCGGAAATCCAATGTGCAGAATTTACTTATTGAAATGTTTTATATATGCCGTAGAGCAGCGGCTAGCTGGTTTTATGATACACAGAGTTGCTGTTAAAATGCTAACAACCCCTTAGGGTTGACTTCTGCTAGTCCTAACAAACATTTTAGTTTAAGTTTTTATGGTAGAGTAAAAGACAATGCCTACTCCGAGCCAAGTGCGCCCGCCGCGGCAACACTGGACCGCGCCGCGCTCCCTTTGAAGAGTTTTGAATATTTACATCGAGCAAAGTATCAAAAAGTACTACCATACATAAAAAAAATAGTTTGTTAGGACTTGCAAAAGTCAACCCTAAGAGGTGATTAGCATTTTTCCAATAACCCTGTATAATAAAATAACAAATGTCAAACTCGTTACCACATCTATTAAAACTCCACGTTCATGATACTGTTATTAATGTATTTAGTTTAATTTTTTTTTTAATAATAACTACGAATATGCAGAACGAAACATCGGTACCCTCAAGACGGTTGCTAACAGTGCCAACTTAGCGTAACAGGAGGAAATTTTACTCAGTTATCATTCAATTGGGGTAAAATTAACATTGAATGGTTATTGTAGTCCCTAGACGATGTTAAATTGAGGTTTGTTTGTAAAATTTCATTATGTATACTAGCAACGTAGTGGGATGTAATAAAAGAGATATAGGTAACTTTTAATTTTACGGAGGTAAAAGTAATTTGACCAGCAAAGTTAAGCAACGTCGCGCGCGGTCAGGAGTTGGATGGGTGACCGCTAGTGACATTACTACTGAGCGTTTCCGTGCTTCGGAGGGCACGTTAAGCCGTCGGTCCCAGTTGTCGTCTTAGGATGGCAGTCGTTATAGCATGGTGATGGGGCATTTTGCGAATGCCCGCCTGGCTAGCTACCACCCTCAAGTAGAAAGCCTGTCGCCAAGCACCTAACGGTGTGTTCCGGCAGCTGTCCTTGAGAGCCAGTACTTCTAGGTTAGCCTGAACAACATCTTCGACCACACCATCACTTACCATCAGGTGAGATAGTGGTCAAAGGCTAACCTATCAGGCATAAAAAAGGTCATATATAAATAAAGAAAAATAGTAAAGAAATATTTATCGCAATAAAATTAATGTGCGGAAAGTCAACAAACATCAACGAATATGACAAAAACACTTAAAGTTCAGCCAGATCACTACAATTACATTATATGTTCGTTTAAGATTTCAATTAACTAGTACCTCTTTGAAGCAGTGATGGCTCAGTGGCATTGACTACTGAGCCATCACTGCTGCCGCCCAGCAGGTCCACAGTTCAAATCCCGCCGCGGCGCGGGCTTGAGCTTCACCGCATGGTGGAAGGGAATTTTGTTTGAGAATGCCCGCCTTGCTAGCGACCGGGGCCCCGATTCTCTTAGCCATTGAACGGCGTTAACGCAACTTAATTGCATGAAAATTGTAGTTTTTAACAGTATCCGTAGTCTGCCCGCTATTTAGGTTCGATCGCAAGTCAGTGGCTTGCTATCTTGTTTTTGACATATTTAGTATATATGCTGTAAGCTATTTTGTTGCGATTGCGTTGCTATACAGTGGCATAAAATACTTTGGAGGATTTTAAATAGAAAAATACCTAAATGATTTGCATATATTTATTTTATGAATTGTTTACTAGAAAACCACTGTATTAATGTTTTGACTGATGCTTGATTTATAGAAGTTTTTATTATTATTTAAGTGGCAAAATTTGCAAGCCATAGCGCAGCCATACATACGATAGCGACACGATTGCTATACAACTGCGATTAGGAGCTAGAATTAGCAGACTACCGAATTTGACATTAACAGAAGTTCGATCGCAAAAGCATCGCAGTAGTGTGGCGTTTGGTCAATAGCTAAGAGAATTGGGGCCCGGGTGGTCGCGTCAAGTAGAAAAATCTGTCGCCAATCACCTAACGATGTGGTTCGGCGGATATAGTTCAGAGCCGCGGCCGGAAAGCTAGTAACAAGTAAATATAGAGTTGTACTTTGACTCACCCACCACGGGAGCTCTCAGAATAAAAGAGAATGTCCTAAGAGACGGATGCTCGCAAGGCAAACTTCCCGGTCGTGGTAAAATAAAAACTCCTAAAACCTATTTCACTTTTAAAACTGTATCTAATTCGGATAAGTCGAACCATCCCCAATAGCCCTTTAGTTAAGGTGACCGCTGCCTAAAACCGGGGATTCGAATGTAGTGCTTTAAAAATTCGACAATATGATTTTAGCTTAGCACGCGATATTGCTTATTTATAATCATATTTAGATATATAACTGTTCACTGTCCAGCTTGTTTTCAGCTACTTTGGTGTTGTGGGAATCCAGGCCCTTGGTAGTATAACGTGAAAAGAAAGAAAATAAAACCCATATAATATTATGTATGACTAGCTGCGCTCCGCGGTTACACCCGCGTGGTGATGGATGATGATGATAAAAAGTATCCTATGTATTAAACCAGCGCCTTATCTACCTCCATACCAAGTTTCATCAGAATTGGTCCAGCCGTTTGAGCGTGAAGAAGTATGAAAACATGAGGTGGATGGGTGACTGCCAGTGACATTACCTACTACTGAGCTCTTCCGTGCTTCCGCTCCGGGCACGTTAATCCGTCGGTCCCGGTTGTTGTCTTAGAATGGCAGTCGTTATAGCATAGTGGTAGGGCATTTTGCGATTGCCCGCCTGGCTAGCTACCACCCTCAATTAGAAAATCTGCCGCCAAGCACCTAACGGCGTGTTCCGGCAGCTGCCCTTGAGAGCTAGTAATTCTAGGTTAGCCTGAACAAAACCTTCGATCACATCATCACTTACCATCAGGTGAGATATTGGTCAAGGCTACCATGCAAAAAAATATCTATGCATCCATATATCCATACCTACAAACTTTCGCGTTTATAATGTTAGTAAGGATAATCAAATCACGGAAAATAAAACTGATCATAATATCCTGTGTTGATTTATATTTTAAAATGTTTCTCCTCAAAAATCTGTATTTTTATTGATTTATTTTTATTTTTATATATTTATTCAGTTGGAACGGTTACAAACACCACTTACACTAACGATAAAATATTATAAAAACATTAAATATTCAATAAAATGTCAAAGATTAAAATAAATGTCGATTTAAAATACAATGTCAAATGGTGATTCAAAATAGTAGTAATAACCATTTATAATAATACACACAATTTAAAATAATAGATACAATTTAAAATAATAAACAAGATTAAAAATAATAATAAAAAAATTAAATAAAACACATTTTAATAATTATACCATTCACAGAGCTTTAAGCATTCTGTGAGGATGTCCTTCCATGTGTCATTAAATATGTCACACTCTTGTTTGGCGTCTACCAGAGCGTTGAGCGCTTTAAGAGATCGCGGTATCGGGGATGCGGCGTAAGTATTGTCCTACAGTTTGGAACAGCAAAAAGTTTGTGTTTCCTCGCCGAAAGGTGGTTGTCAGGTACATAAAGGCGACACCAAACATCACTGAGATCCGGAGCATCTATTTTGCCATTAAGAACTTTGCACATTATGACGAGCTGGTCATAAGATCTACGGACTTCTAGCGAATTGTACCCTAGGCTACCTAGCAAAAATTTTGTATGGTACATGTAAGGGTAGTATCCATACATGCGCTTATATAGATATCTAAGAAAGGCCTTTTGAACTTTCTCCAACATAAGGGTATAGCTTGCCTCGCGGGGATGCCACACACAGGCACTAGCGCTCCAGCTTACTTCGAACCAAAGCGCTAAATATAAGCTTGATCACATCAATATTGTGGAAATTCCGAGAGTTCCGAAGCCCAAAACCCAACCGTTGATACGACTCTTTGGCAACTAACATATGTTCGTTAAAGGTGAGCTTTCGGTCAAATGTAACACCCAGATCTTTCATGTATGTTGCTCGCGCTATAACATTTTGGCCTAACTTGTATTGAAATTCGATTGGGAGGTGCATCTGACCGAAAGTGATCTGGTGACACTTTACAGGGTTGAAGTCCATTTCATTTTCTACACTCCATCGATAGACTACATCTATATCCCGCTGCAACGCGAGACAGTCCTCTACTGTTCTAATTTTTAGGTCGTCAGCATATAAGAGGCATTTTGAATGCTTGACTACGGCGGGAAGGTCGTTAATCATAAGAACAAATAGAAGAGGTCCCAAGATTGATCCTTGACTTACTCCGGAACGCGTGTGATAGGGTTGTGATTCATAGATACCTAGACGAACATATTGCTGGCGGTCGCGAAGGTAATCAGCGATGAATTGGAGAAGACCAGGATCTAAGCCCAAGGCGCTAAGCTTTGCCAGCAGTATGTCGTTGTTGACCCTATCAAACGCCTTCCGAAAGTCAAAATATAGAACATCTACTTGTGTCCTACGATCAAGGCTGGTAGAAATATAATATACAAGTGTTAAAAGGTTGGTGTTCACTGATCTTTTACGCCTAATCCCTTGCTGCTCGTTACACAAAAATGGTTCTACTTGTTTGTACAATTTCTTGTGCAATATGCGTTCGAAGACCTTAGCTACAGTGGGTAATACAGCAATTGGGCGATATTCTTGAACCAACGTTTTGTCGGACCCTTTGGGGATTGGGGTGACCCGTGAAAGCTTCCATTGGGGTGGATAGATTCCATTTTTGAGCACAAGATTAAATAAGTGACACAAGGGGTAAGTCAGGATTGTTTTTCCTTCCTTAAGGACCATGGAGGCATGCTATCAGGTCCAACGGAACTGCTGACTTGAGATTTTGAATCGCAGCAGCTACTTCCCAAGGTAATATTTCAGTTATATTTATACTGCTACTTGATAACGACATATCCCTGTTCGAGGTACTTTCTGCGTCTAATTCAGGTACTACTGTTAAAAACACGCTGGAAAAAAAGTCAGCAAAAGCTTCGGAAGCTTCTTTGCCACTCAAGCTGTACCCTTTATAAAGAACGGTAACTTCGAACCCACCCTTAGAGCGCAAGCTTGATATGTGACGCCAGAACTCTCGAGGATTTTTCTTAATGTTTTGCTCGATACGTATCACATACGAGTCATAAGCCTTCGAGATACGGGTTTATAAGTTGGAGAATAATTCGTAGGTTTCTCTAGAGATTGATTGCTTCTAGCTGCGATGAAGCTCTAGTTTCAATTTTATGTCGTCAATAATATCCTTCGTAAACCACACAGGGTAATTTACTATTCGTAGTATTATACTACGAATAATATTTATTCAGTATTATACATTATTTTTTTCTTTATTTCCAGAAGAAACATACGAAGCGCCATTCAGCAGCACCAGAGAATCGGAAACGAGAAGAATGGAAATCAGATTGCACATTGTGAAGCGTTGTTGTACGAAACCGTGCACATTAATAGAATTGATGTCTATATGTTAAGGGACTTTTTACTAACTACGTATATATATGTAAATTTGTCAGTGAAACGCTTGTGAATGATACGAGAAAGTTCTAAAATAATCACAAGATGTGCGAGGCACCTATCAATAACTCTAATAATGAATTGATTCAGGCGTTACTTTGTGGAAATCCATCATCCTCACTACATAGTATAAATTCGTTTCCCGCGGTCTGTCCCTATGTATGCTTAGATCTTTACAACGAAGCAACGGATTTTGATGCGGTTATTTTTAGTGATTTATTTGGGAGGTTTATATGTATAATGTTGAAGAGAAACACTGATAATTCAAGAGATTTCTAAGGTCATGTCGTAAATAAACACATTTTTGCGAGAATTTCATTCTCAATCATGCGTATATTTTGATTTTTAAGTATTTTACTTCAATATGAAAGTAATGTTTTCTAAAAATATTTGTTTTGAACATATATATGCACATAATTTATTGCTATTCAGTCTGCTAAAATGAATGCATTTTTCTAAGAAATATATCTTATTTTTGTTGTAAGTCGACAGCACTACAGGCAGTGTGCGTCTAGTTGTATGGGTCCGCATTCACTTTGAAATATTCGAGGCACTAAATAGATGTACAGGAATCATATTTAAATAAAACCATAGCAACAATGATGAAGCGCTCGTAGCGAAGTTTACTTAGCTGTTCTTAACCGATCAGCAAAGTTAAAGAACGTCGCCCGCGGTCATGAGTTGGATGGGTGACCGCTAGTGACATTACCACTGAGCGGTTCCGTTTTTCGGAGGGCACATTAAGCCGTCAGTCCCGGTTGTTGTCTTAGGATGGCAGTCGTTATAGCATGTTGGTAGGGCATTTTCCTAATGCCCGCCTGGCTAGCTACCACCCTCAAGTAGAAAATCTGTCGCCAAGCACCTAATGGTGTGTTCTGGCAGCTGTACTTGAGAACCAGTACTTCTAGGTTAGCCTGAACAACATCTTCGACCACATCATCATTTACCATCAGGTGAGATAGTGGTCAAAAGATAACGTATAAGAAATAAAAAAAAAAAAAAAAAAAGATAAGTGTGTCGCGTATATTGAATATGCATTAAATTCCTCAATATAGTAAATCGAGAGTATTTAGGTTTTAATTATGTACCTTTATAATTTTGTTAAATATTTAATTGAAGTTTTAGCATGAAATAAGTTTTTTGTAAGAATAAGTACTATTTATAAGCGTCATTTAAAGTCTTATTACTATAGGAGTATAAATAATAACAAATATAAAGATTTCTTATTTTTATTTCCTTCATTTATCTATAAATTATTATACACTTAACAATATTATTTACATGTTCATGCTCTCTCAGGGTTCACACAAAAAACCCCACAAGTTCCGTATTTCAATATTATATTATGTCGTTTTCAATATAATCCTATCCCAAATGTAAAACGTCAGTTCATTTAGTATACATTATGGTAAACAAAATATAAATAAAATAATAAGATAATCATACCATTGGTATGCCTATTCTTTAACTGAGTCGGTTCCTGAGATAGCGATGCGGGATAGGGCATATTCCAGAAATCCTGTTAGACAATCTCCTTCGTAGGGGGTTATTGGACTTTGCATCCCCTTAGAGTATAGGAAGGAGGATTTTTGGACAAAAAGTCCACAAATGTATGCAGAGCGTCAATAATAACTGTAACGCACCCGCACGGGCGATGGCTCAAAAGCGCACGTTTAACTTTTAAGAATGGTGGTAGAGCTCTTTGTAAACGCTCTTTGCTAGCTACCACTCTAAAGTAGAAAATCCGTCACCGAGCAACTAACGATGTGATCCAGCTGCTCTTGAGTTTCGCTTGAGATTTAATTCTACGTATAGAATGCTGGTATTGCTAGTATCCTCGATATAATCATTCCTTACTCCATGAATAAAAAATAAAATAAAAACAGATATCAATTAGTAATCCAGCAGTTCGTTTTTTTATTTATTTTTATGTTAGTGTCACTTGCGCAGTCAAGACGAATCTTACGATATCTCTTACATTGAAAACTGTTAGAACGTTTAGAAGTTATGGTGGAATAAGGAAACTCACAAAAATACATACATGAACCCAGAAACATAACTCTCCTTTTTGGGCAGTCGTGTAACAATACTGCTACGTTAACCTTTACCTCCCTCGCACTATGCAGTTAAAGATCTTTCAGTCTAAAACTGCACGCCCCTCCAATGACTTTAGCATGTAGGGGACATGCAAAATAGTGACATACGCAATAGACGCAACCTCGGCAATATAATTGGTTTTTCTTTCATCGTGAACAACGTTTTCTTTCACACATACGTGTGCGATTTTTTATATTATAGTGACGGAACAAACACGAGGCCCACCTATTGTTAAGCGGATTGACCTTTGCCTATAACAGATGTATTTTGTCACGTGACGAATTGCACTGCGCCCGTCATACTGAGACATATACAGTTGTTAAGACTCATGTGCCTGGCTCTCAAGGAGTGCTGCCGGAACACACCTTTAGGTACTTGGCGACAGGCGAGCATTCGCAAAATGCCTTTCCACCATGCGGTTAAGCTCAAGCCGGCGGTGAGGATTGAAACAAGGACCTGCGGCACGGCAGTCCATAGCTATTACCGCTCGGCCATCATTGCATGCACACTTATTTAAACAATCAAGTTTAATTGAAGGGTGTGCATTTTCAAACTAAAAGATCTCTCCCTCAGTAACCGACTTAGGCCTAGATAAAAATTCAAGCTTGGTGAATGAGCAAGTATTTCGCAGGTAATTTAAAAATTTATATGTATTTTTTATTATGTACTTTGTTACCGAGTAACTAAGTTTCTTTACACAATCTACCTAAGATTTTTATGGTTCTACACGGGAATAACCTTGAACCCTAATAGGTAGCTATTTGTCAGTGGCATAGAATACTATGGCTTATCTATCCGCCGTAATGGCGTACTACCTAAAAAATTATAATATGTATATATAAGTTTTTCAAATAACAGGTGTCCTATATAGTACTTAAAGAATAACACAAATGCAAGATTGGTTGACAGTACAAGAAGTTGGATCGGCGAGGCCATTTTTATAGCTGATGGATTAGCATGTGACCACCATTTCATGTGTTAAGTGATGATGGATGGCTTAGCCTAGAAATCAGGGGCAAAGACTGGTACACACCGTTAGATGCTTGGCGACAGATTTTCTACATAAGGATGGTAATTAGACAGGCAGTCTTTGCAAGATGCCTTACTACCGTGCGGTGAGCTTTACCCCGCGGCGGGATTCGCACCATGTACCCCGGCAGACAATAGCTATTGCCATTGGGCCAACACTACCTCAAAAATGATGTGAAAGTTCACGGTATAAACGCCAAGATTTCACGAAAAATGCCAGCAAACACGTTATATATCACCTTAGAAAGGAAAAATTCTTCATATAAGTGCTAATTAGTGTACAATAACCTATAAAAGTCCTTCCATTTCCTTCATAAACTGCATATAGGCGTCGTCCTTGCTCGGCGCTTGTTTAGGCAACGCCTCTGGCACTTGCAGGGAGGACTTGACGCCGGGTTTTGATTTCTTGTCTTCTCGCTTCACTCGCAACGCGGAAGGAACGAATCGTGTCACGTCAGCGGAGAGGTTTCTTATCTGCGGCTTGGCTGTGATTGTGGCACCTGGACAAAAAAAAGTATTATTACTATGCATGTAGGATATACTGGGGCCTGCCCCAGCTTCACACCCGTGTGAAGGTGGGGCAGGAATAAACAAAACATTTTTTTTTAACTATTCTGTAGCTTATGTTCCTCAGGGATAATGTAGAATTCTTATGCTGAAAGAACTTTTTAAATGGGTCCAGTTGTTTTTGAGTTTATTCGTCACATACAAAAATACAAATCTTTCCTCTTTACAATATTAATGTACATGTAGATATTCAAATTAAAGTTTTAGACATCACTTTGACAGTGATATTATGTCATTTATTGCATTTGAAATTTTTCTTAGCTATAATAGCAGTAGACTGCCGTGCCGCAGTTCTTTGTATCTCGAATTAAAAAAAATAGGTATTATATTTATATGAATATTCAAAATAAATATAAAATATATCAATAGATGAATTACTTAGTATTCCATGGCACCGTGCGGGTACCCGGTCCATAGACATACAGAGGAAGAGGCCAGAAGGGCCTGGGACTTGTAACCCAGGAGTAGAGTTAAGGGGCCCCTTTATGATATATCCATGCTCCCCTTCACCGCTCGAGCCTCCTCCCCTACCTAACAAAATTTGGTAGGATCCTACTAATATCGCCTTAGATACACATTCTAGGATGGAAGTTACGGATTGTTCTTGGTAGACCAAGGTCTCTCAATAACTTGCAAGTTTACAACGAAAGGAAAATTATCTTTGTTAGCTACAAAGTTAGTAAGTTTTGATAAGAAGGGCTGGATTTCCTATTTAACTCACAGCGTTAATATCTATAATCGAAAGCTGTAACAGCCCAAGTATTATAAAACAATCAGGACTAGCAAACTCTATTTTGCTATGTGAAAATAGAAAATAAGAAGTAATCCATGTTTTCATTTATCATTTTAGCAAGTACAAGCAGCAAGTTTAATTTTAATGAATTCTTACACAAAATACCACAACTTTAACATTAAATAAGTCTATGGAATACTAACCTTGGGCTCCGTCTTTTTTGGTGATCAGTTGAGGCGCAGCTGTCAACACGGAGACGGGTGGAATGGCCTTAGGCGGCGGCGGGGGCACTAATGGGCGCAGCAGCCGCGGTGGGGCCCCGGGCGGGGGGCCTGGGGGACGCAGGATGCCCCGCGGGGGCAGGCCAGGGGGCGGTCCGGGGGGCGCCATGCGCGGTGCCATGTTGGGGGGAAGCCGGAGTGGCGGCGGGATTAGAGGCGCGCGCAGCGGAGGTGGCCGCAGCCCAGGGATACCTGCAATGAGACCTACTCGACTTTAAGGCTACCTGCTTTTGAAGTTTAATGTATGAAACATCTGTAAAAAATCGATGTCAACTGTGAGATGCATATATTAATACGAGCCTAAGGCTGCCTTCAGGCTTCAGATGTGAGCTATGGACGCGTGTGGTATCCACCAATGAGATCGCTTGATTTTCTACCATAGATTGACGTTTTATCTTGACTTGATATATAATGCAATCTGATTGCGGTGTAAGAGGAAATAATCCACCAATAGAATCGCTACATTTTCCTAACCTCGTTGAGGGTAGTGTCCCTATAGGTAGATTTTTTCCTCTTATACCGCTCATCTTCCTAGCACATATCTGTTGGAAACACAGCCTAAGACTTGGGGAGTGCGATCCAAAACCAAGTAAGGAGACTACAGCTGCTTTTGAAGAAAGTATATCTCGAAAACAATAAGTCTTCTCTTAATCTTCATCTTCTTATAGTGCATCTCTAAATAGATGGTTGGCGATCAGCTCTGTACGTTTGTCTCTGTCTCTCGCGAGGCGAAAAAGGTCTACTGCTCTCGCAATAATATGAGATAACAAGTTTACAACATCACAATAGTGGATTCATGTAGCCGTCATAGAAAGCACTTCTGCTCCACTGAAGCTCGGCCTGGTTTCAAGTTGAGCTTGTCAGTTACTCAACGCCAAGTAATAAGTTAACTTATGGTTTCCAGACAGGCATCGAGTAACTAATTAAATATTTCCTGTGATTTTCAATGACGAAACATAAACATTAGAATCATGGAAAATAACTTGATAAGCTAATGTCATAGTATTGTATTAAGTTCTAAATATATCTTAAAGCAACATTTTTTTCCCTCCAGATTGTAACCAAAATATAATCACATATTTTGTAGGTAACAAATTATAATACATCAACTGACATACAACCAGCCATTGAGTGGTGAAAGTCAAGAGTCAAGAGAATTTTGACTTGCTTTCTGGACGGCGTAGACTAGCTAGAGTAAAAATAAATGTGATTCTCGGACAAAATCGGGTAACTTTTACATCCATCAAGCTATTTCCGAACGCGGTACTAAAATAGGCATGTAGCGACTAGAACAAACGAAAGGTTGGAAATCTACTGAAAGGAGAAATGAAGTGGAGCCGAATTAATTGATAAAGTTCTCGGTGGTACAAAATAATGTTTTCATACGATAACAATACGAACAGAGTCCACTATACTTGTAATTTTTGGGTTACGTTTCCGAGTCGCTGTATATATAATTATGCAAAGGAAAATATACCTTACGCGGTATATACATAAGGCTATCAATTTACCTGCCATCATGAGCGACGGCGGTATCTAAATTTATGTCGTGCGGCGCAACATGTTGTTTATTGTGTCGCTGTCAGAATCAGTCTAGCAACGCGATCCACTTACAGATTTCTCAGTGAAACAAAGGTGATTAAAAGTAAGTAAGCCAAGTAATTTAAATTTATATAATAGGGTATGTAATCCTAATATTGTTATGTTTGCAATAAGCGTGATTGGCTAATTACATTACAAAATTACGAGAAAAAAATTATACTCATGTGCGGGATTCGAACCTGATGAACACTGAGTATATAGTAATAAATATTATATTAATATTAAATATTTAATTATATCTCTCTTGTCGTGTATGTTTTATTTACCTGCCATCATTAGAGGCGGTGGTATCTGTTTGATTTGTTCCGCGCCGGGCGGCTGAAGTTCTGTATCGTGCGGCGCGACTATATGCTGCGTTTCTGTGTCGCTGTCAGAATCACTCGCCCCGCCCCCGCTGCGTTTTAATGCGCTCAGTCTGTGGACAGAGTTAATCTTTTGTAAATATAATATGTCAATAAGAAATTTAAGTCTGCAATCAAAAGTTCAGCGGCATCACACCTAAACGCCAGAATCCTGGGTTCGATTCTCGTGTCGGCAAAGCTTTATTGGTGTCTCCTTCAGAAAATTCTTAGTAACAGCTCGGGGTCTGGCAGTGTCCCCGATAAGTTGCAATGGGCTCGCCCACAACAAGACATGGGGCCCAACGCTTTGTGTTTAAACAACTCAATTACCTATTAATCTCTTTTTTTTATGGGATAGGAGGGCAAACGAGCAGCCGGCTCACCTGGTGGTAAGTGATCACCGTCGCCCACGAACATCCGCAACACCAGAGGTATCGAGGATGCGTTGCCGGCCTTTGAGGAGGGAATCTCAATTATCATATGCCTTTCCGTTTTAGTATACTGACAAATAAAATAACAACTAAAATGTCTTAGTATAGTATTTCTTAAATAAAAACAGAACTAAGGTCATGAGCAGTTCTATTAACTTAAATTGCCGTTATATTCTGATAAGAAAGAGCTATCATCCTGTAAATTATATCAAGATAATTACAGCCGTTTCAAAGAATACTATGTGTTTGTCTAAAATACCAATATTGATGGTTATAGAGTAGCTGATCATAATTTTTAAGGACAGTGTGCTAAAATCCTTTCGGGAATAAGATCGGTTATGGCACAAGGACAGCGGTTATCACGGAGGAGATATAATAGTTTCTTTTATTATCAAAAATACAAATCCCTACCTTGCATTCAAATCAGCTGCTCTATCTCTTTCTCTCTTCTTGTGAACCTCTTCCATCTCTTTCATAAAATCGTCTATATTCTGCCCTGAAAGCGCCAACATCCTTTGCTGCAATGAGGTCGGTTTCGGTGCAGGAACAGCGGTTTTTGGGTTGGCATCAGAATCGTCCATTTCTTCACCATCCATATCCACATCTTCAATAACATGGATTTGATCTTCAGATGGTGGCGCCTGAAATAAACATATATATATATACAGCGTGTCCCAAAATTCAACGATAAGCCGGCATCGGAGCATGGACCTACTCATGACTCCTCGGAAAAAAATAAAAAATAAATTAGAACTGTTTTTTTTTATTAATTACAGAGACTTTTATAAATTTCATCGATATTCGATACCCATTATGCTATTTTCAACTACAATGACCACAATTTTTGACATATTTTTGATATTTTTTGTGCATTAGCAACCTAAGAAGGACGGCTATCTACCACAATCCTTTAAAATTACAGAAAGTCTGTAGTTATTTTACAAAAATCAGTAAAAAAATATTTTTTCTTATAATTTTCGTAGATTTTAACATTCTATGCACTTTCTATAGTCTGGGTTAAAAAAAAAAGTATGGACACTACCATGGCAAGTTTTATTAAAAGTTGGCGCAACTTTATAAAAGTATCTGTAATTAAAAAAAAAAAAAAAGTTATAATTTTTTTTTAATTTTTTCCCGTATAGTCATGAGTAGGTCCATGCACCGATGCCGGCTTATCGTTGAATTTTGGGACACGGTGTATATATATATATATATATAGGATATAAATGGTTTTCCCCCTAATGTCTAGAAGTTACCCATACATTTTGCATACAAATTACAAGATTGAATAAGCCCGTTGCTAGGTACAGATATATAAATATTTAGTACTAGGTACCAAAATATTTAGACTTCTGTTTCGCACAGTATACGAAGAAATTTGTAAAGTAGTGTAACTCTCATACAGTTACCGCTTTGATTTCGGACTCAATAAACAAACAATTGCGAACAAAATACGCACGATCTTCAAAACTCCTGTGTACCTTATAGACTCCTGTGGGTCTAGTTGCCCCTAGTAAATGAATTTATTATTGTTATAATAACAATGTATTTGTAATAATAAGTTCACCAAGTACATTGTGAGAGCTTTAAATAATACCTAAAAGCATTAGAACAGGCCAATCATAATGCCACCGCCAAAATTATCGGAATTTGATTTCATACCAAAGTCGTGCGAAGTCCAAAGGGTGGTTCATCCAAGCAGTGTCTGCTATACGCTTTCAGAAAAACAAAGTCTATCAGTTAATCCAGCTCAAAACCATTGTTAATGTGAGTACTTCCAAGAGGCACATCGATAAAATTATCGATACTATATTGATTTTATCGATTTACCTATACAATACTAAAAGCAGTTAAAGATTATTTTCAACAGTTGATATGTGGAACTGCCTTAACCAAACGAAAAAATACTCCATATGCTTAGTGTAGAGTTATGCTGTGACTGATGAGCCCAAATATCGCATAATATGTATGTGCAAGGATCATCGACAGAGATTTCTTATTATTAAGGTCATCTAATGAACTTTCTTAGAGTTCTACGGTGTTCTTGTTTCTTTTGGTATAATTCAGAGTTCACAATATAGCCTGTGTGAGAAAGACAAGCGCTGCAGACTGAGTAGTAAAATTTCAATTTACTGCCTCGTTAAAACTACATAGGCAAAAGGTATTACGAATGTATCAAAATGTGATTATTTTCGCTTCGCGCACAGTTTGTTTCCCTACAGTTTTGTTAGTTTCTGGTATTTTTCATTTTTTTTTTTTAAATATATAAAAGTACTGGAAGTTTAACCAATTAAAAAGTTCATAACTCACAGCTATAGCTGTTTCGCCGGGTGGTCCCTCGTCTTTCATGTCGGCGAAGCGGAGGTTCTTCTTTTCTTTCTTTTCCAACTTCTCCTTGTCGTATTTATCGTATTTTGCTAATTTGTCTTTATGGTCTAATTTTTGTCCTTTGTCCATTTTAGTTTCTAATATCAACATCACAAAGTCGACGGGCGGGCCGGGAGGTACGCCGGGGGGTTCTATTCCATGTGGTCGCTCCTGAAATGTTAATGTTTTCACAATATTAACACAATACACAGATAGAACGCTCAATTTAATACAATATTAGTATTTTGAACTGTCACGGTCACTTATCAAAAAATCGTCAATTAGTTTCTATTAAGAATAAATAATAATTGAACTTAAATATTTACTAAAATGATACAATCTCAAAAACATAAAAGCAATATTGCTGCTACTTATAATATCCATCACAATAAAATGATTGAGTACAACGATGATGTAAGAATGTAGACATAATCAAAGCATGGGCATATTGCTTCTGTGTAAAATGTCCCATGTAACTGTAGTATATCCATCTTAATAAAATAATTGCCTTGGAAAGGATTCAATCCAAGACCACGCGGAAATAATAACATAGATTTTAATTAATAGCAAAGGTTCAAATGCCGTTATGCAAATTATAACACCCCTTTTATACCATCGCGTCGGGGTTTAAAAAAGTAAGACAACAGTTGTAAATTGTTACCTTGTAAACAGAGTCCTTCTTAAGTAAAAGTAAGACAACAGTTGTAAAAGAATTTTACGAAATGAATATGCATGAATGCATTCCATTTTATGAAATGAAGGTAAATCCAAACTAAATATTTAATTTTTGAAAGAATGAATGGTTTTAATGATGTATTTCCTGAACAGAGTCGTTTTCTTCAATATTGTTACCATAATTAAATAAATAATGCCTTCTGAATAATCAAATTAAGATTATTATCACTTTTATTCAAATATCTCCTAAGAGATAATGAATAGATTCAGGCGTTACTTTGCGGAAATCCATTTTTAATAATAACAAATACTTTTAAAATATTTTAAGAAAACATCAAATTAATATTTTAATAAAATACTTAAAAATATAAAAATATATCTAGTGACAATTCCGCTTAATTTTCCTGCTAAGCCGACGTGACGTCACAAACGCAGCCAAACCGGAAGAATTTTCGACGCGTTTCGCTTCTAAAATTCGCAAATTCTTCCGGTTTGGCTGCGTGGCGTTTGTGACGTCACGTCGGCTTAGCAGGAAAATTAAGCGGAATTGTCACTAGATATATTTTTATATTTTTTAAGTATTTTATTAAAATATTAATTTGATGTTTTCTTAAAATATTTTAAAAGTATTTGTTATTATCTCCTAAGAGGGTAGAGTGGATTTATCCGAATTTGAAGTTAAGCGACACAATTGTTACCTTGTAAACAGAGTCCTTCTTAAGTATCGGCTTTGGTGCATTTGGGTGAGCATGAGTGGTGTCCATCGGTAGCGGAATCTGAGATGGCATGTTGCTGTATAAAAGATTCTCTGGCACCTGAAACACAGATAAGACTCATTCTGAACAAAAGTGAAAGATAATTATGGACTGTACAACAATGAATCATTCTTTAACATAAATTAAACTTCGACTCTGTTTGTAATAATAACCGTTGCATAAATTTACTTCACGTTTTGATAAAATAAACTTAGCGTTAACGATCAAACAAGACATATAAAAAGTTTGTCTAAGTCGTTTGTAGTTTTAGTTTTACCCTAACGATCTTATTTGACACGCCGTTTCGAGCCACACTCTAGATTTCCATCAAACGCGTCAAACACGTTTGAATAACACATAGATTGTCATGTATTGTTTGACAATCGTGTCAAACCCCGCAGACATTCAAATAGTTGACCAACACGTTAAGTTTGATAATCACGTTTGATCTTAATATTGTTATGTTTGCAATAACGCCTGCTATGCGGATTACGTAATTACAAATATATAATAGGAAAAATGTAAGTCATGTGCGGGATTCGGACCCGCGTCCATCCACCCCTTTAGATTGTGCTATGACGTCATGTCATGTTAGCTCAATGGTTAGAGCATACCCCGGCTAAAGGGGTGGATGGACGCGGGTTCGTATCCCGCACATCACATTTGAATGTTTACAGGGCACTTTAAAATACTATGCAAGAAAAAAGCTTGAGCACAGTACTATACAAGATAAAAGGTAAACAACGATATTTTATTATCAAGTAGGTTATAGATTAGAGCATACCACGGTTAAAGGGATGGATGGACGCAGGTTCGAATCCCGCACATCACGTTTGATCGTTTACAGGGAGCTTTAAAATACTATGCAAGAAAAAAGCTTGAGCACAGTACTATACAAGATAAAAGGAACACAACGTTATTTTATTATCAAGAAGGTTATAGATTAGAGCATACCACGGTTAAAGGGGTGGATGGACGCGGGTTCGAATCCCGCACATCACGTTTGATCGTTTACGGGGCACTTTAAAATACTATACAAGATAAAAGGTACACAACGATGTTTTATTATTAAGAAGGTTATAGATTTAGTCTCATTGTTTTAATAAACTTTTCACACTTTAGTAGATAAATTATTAGTACGTACACATAGATAACACTTAAATTCCAATTAAAGCTATTGGTGGATACAAAATTATTACATCTTAAAATAATATCGGCGACCTTATTGCTAGACACCAATCTCTTGGCTACATTGAATATTGAATGCCATGAGTAAGTATTGACTTACTTGTAATGTTGGTAGGGGGATATCATCAACTTGTACAGATTGGGCGTGTTTCACCGACTCATAATACGATATAAGATGAGCTTTCCTTTTCTCGTATTCCATTTCTTGGCGTTTTAGATCCGCCCATTTCTCTGGATCATCTTTGTCCTAGAAAAATAATGATCTGATAAAAAATAACGGGTCAATGGCTAACACTACCCCATGTGCGACAGTGCAAGCTCTTGAACTGTGAACTGTTAGTCTTAAGCTTAGATGGGTGGCTGTGTTGCTTCTGCTTTTATATTAACACAGCCTGGCTAGCTACCAACCTCAAGCAGAAAATCTGTCAGCTGTCCTTAAGATGAGAGCCAGTTCCCATTCTAGGTTAAGCATGTTTACCATCTTAATCACATCATCACTTTTTAACAGGTGAGATGGTAGGTTAAAGGCTAACCTATTACTTTAAAAACTTCGAAAATTGTGGAAGTATCAATTTGAAGTGACAAGTCTCATATTATCCTAGTTATTAATGTTGTTCACAAAAATAAATTTACAATGGAAGGGCAGAGTTGGATCGTGATATAGGAGTACTGTACTGTATCAGCCAGGGGGCCAACTCTCACCTCTTATAGTAATAATAACTTAATCTTACTGCAAAATTTCATACTTCAACGTCAATTAAGCAGGCTTACAATCGGTAATGGAATCGCTCAGCGTTTTGATGACGTCGCAACAAATTGTTCACTCTATTCGCGAACTCTGACATTACATTTAATACGAAGTATTACTGTTCCAACGACAAATCCGTCATGTTTATCCATCTTAAAAAAGTTACTTTCTAGCAGCGGATTTAAACTTGATTTTGACTATTTTACAATAAAAATGGGTTTAATTTATGTGTAAATAACGTAAATTTTTTTTTATTTCTTTTATACTTTAAAATAAATGCAGCAAAATGTTTGATGAGTGAAACTATAAAAAGCTACAGATAGTTATTGTGCAGGGGTGCGTTCCCGCACGCCGTCGGCCAAGACAAATTTTGGTCTAAGCGCGGATATACGCCGTTCCAGCACTCCAATCGAGCTTAATTTGATCCTGGCAAGATTTGATCATAGCCGTTCCGGGCGACCTGTCAGAGCTAATTTTGCCCTACTTGGCCAAAATTTTTCTACCTTTTGTATCGGTCAAATCTTGGCTAGCTGTCAAATGTGACAGATTGTACAATAAATAATAAATTGTGTACAAGCTAAGCCAAGGATTAGTGATTTCTATGCTGTCTCTGCTTAATTACGTAATGGGGCTCATTCTAAAACATACAGAAAATATTTGATCACTTAAGAACATCGCTGTCAATTTCATATTGTGACCATAGCGCCAAAAGGTCGTTCCAGGTACCTTGGATCAAATCTAGCTCGACCAATATTTGGCCCGACCTTACTGGAACGCACCCTAGAAGACAATAAAATGTCGTAAAACTATAGTAAAACCGTTCCAAAACATCGTAGTTCGGAATAGTGCGACCGGGATAACGCTATATTACAAACATCTTGTATCTCGCTTCTACATCCGTGATACATATTTCATTCGTTCTTTAAGTAGGATCAAACCAATATTGCTAGACACGATTGTGGGTCGTTGATAGTTCGTGACTGCAAATGATTATTTTAAGCATGCAACAAAACGCTCCTTTTTTATGATGGTTTCGCAAAAGGTGGGAGTAGGCCCCCAGATTATCCACTGCTGAACACAGCCTCCCCCATTTTATTGATAAACAGAGGTGATAATGACAAAATACTTACATACATCTTGAGCACTCTATCAAATGTTTCTTTTAATTTTTTCCTCTTTTCTTTTAAAACTTTCTCATTCAGAGGTGAAGGTTGTAATACGTTGAACTCTGAAAACAATGAAAAATATGTGTAAAGAGATCATTCACGAAAATTTATTACGGATTCACATTTACAATTGTCAAAAAAAACTCAAAAAGAGGATATTCACATGGCAGTCTTCGGTCAACGAAACATACTTATTATTACTAAGGCATGTGTTTCTGTTTTCTGTGGGAGAAAAACTCTTTTGATGTGGAAAATGCTAGACGAATGATCCTCTATCTACAACTGAACCCTAACAGCAAATGTTTTTAACTGTGGATAAAATATAACTAAATTCACTTAAGGATATAATAAATTAAATTGAATTCCAAAACTGTTTATGGATAGAAAAATACTAAGAGAGCACAGACCTTTTCACGCACGAAGACAAGCACTTCCATATTTTTTGAGTGTATTTGTAACTAATACTTAACTTTAGAGTATGTACCATTTGAATTTACACCCATACAAATGCGCATGAATAATTTACTGTGCCAAGGCGGACATTCGTGTGTGAACAGGGTATGAAGTTATTAAAACTTAGTTCGTATATTAAATACTAGTGGCCCGTGCGAGTAGTTATTGTGACATAACTGTAAAACATAAGATATTGCAATTTCTTTGAAGATATTGATGTCTTCTATAAAATTGTAAACATCACTTAGCTCTATTGTCAATAATTTCCGCAGCGTATGAGGTATAACGATTTTTTCACACATTGGATTACATTACCGAAGTTTCCATACTAGTGTCAGATAATCTTCCTCGAAGCAATAGTATGAAAACACTACTAAGTATAGGTGTGAAGGACACTGTAGCAAATGAAGTTACTGGGCAAATGAGAAATAAAAACATCTCAGAGTGACGAGTGTAGTGCAGTGTCAAGCAGGACGAGAATGGTCACACTGCAAGTTTAAGGTGTGACTACAAGCGTGATGCTTGTACATCAGGCAGGCAACACGTCCGGCTCATCACATCATAACTCATAACATAAAAAGAAACAAAATTTGCATATCAACAATAGTCTTTTTTTTTTATGTACACTAATATTATGAAGAGGAAAGATTTGTGATTTTGTATGCAACAAATACATATAACTAAAAACTGCTGCATCAATATGAATGAAATTTGGTAAAGTTTGAGCGAAGGAACAACATAGGATAGTTTTTATCTAACTGTGTAAAGAGAGGTTAATGGATTTTATTTCATAAGTGTATATTTAGTAGTGAAGTAATATGTAGAGAAATGTAAATCAAACTAAAAAACAGCAGAAGGCATACCTTCCCGCGGCGGGAGAGGTTTAAAAAGTGTACCGTGCGGCGCATACATATTTATTCATAGGTGTGTGTGTATACAAAATGAATTCCAGAACTGTGTTTAACAATGAAACCACACTAGGTAAACACTTTTGTGGTCTAAAACTTTCTAAATGTGATTTTCGCTCATAATGCTGTGGTGCTCATAATAATATTTATAAATATTTTTACTAAGTCCTTTTGAAGTGATAAAAACTTGTTTTATAAACTTATGAGGAAAAATTAGTAGTTGCAAAGATATTCTTCTTATATTTAGGTTATCGCTCCTGAGATTCTAAGAGTTTGTCTTAACATATTCTTTTTGTTTTTGACTTAAATATTGTATGCTGTTCAACCGGCTGTGATATGTTATATTGCCAGTTTGGAACAACAATATAATTGATTTTTTGTATTTGTTAAGTTGGTTTAAGGCATCAAAATCTTCTATTACAGTTTTACCCATTTCATCAATTTTCTGCAATTCTTCCAAGATTTGATTAGGATCTTTCATTTTCAGTACAGCTGCCCGCACCATTTGTCTCTGTCTTTTGTTCTTTTTTAATTCTTTCTTCCTTGCTTCCTTTCCTGCAAGTAAAAATATAACATTAACTTGACTAACATACATTATTTTGAAATTTTTGACACTATTGATACTTATTTATACTCAGGAAGTGGTTTTAATTTGTGAAATACACCATATATAGTGAATATGTCAATACATGAGACCTTCGACGTTGACGAAATGCATCGGTTATACTTATAACAGTTTGATAAGTAGATGATGGATTAATTTCCGTGTTAAACCTTAAGAGAAGCTTAAGAGTTCCATAGTCGATTTAAGAAAAAAGCTTAAGATAACTGTAAGGCCTGCTTCTTTTCTATTTCAATTGAAATTAACAATTGCCCAAGTGCCAGCAATTTTATAAAAGCCAAGATTGAAGCATATTACACCCAAAAATAGACTACAGAGATTATACTATATATATTATTATACGACCAGCGGCCCAGTGACTAGACCAACAGATTTTTGAAGCAGGAATACTTGAATCTTTAAAGAGATTCTAAAGGCAGCATGTTGTTAGTTCAAAGTTCACTCAGAAAACCATTTTCTAAGCTCAAATTATTATATTTAAATCGATATAACACAGCAGATCCAATCAAGAAATCAGATAATTTGGTGTAGCTGATACATCAGCCATGACCCACAATTTTGCTAACCAAAAATAATGGTCGATAATTTGCATTTCAAGAATCATCATCCATGTCCAAAATTTTGAGTTTAACAATACAATTTAATTTTACAGGCATAGTGGAAGGGCATTTTTCCAATCTCAGCCTGGGTAGCTCGTAGCTACCCATGACAAGCCTCAAGTAGTAGATCGTTCAAATCCGCCGCTGGATTCAAAGCATGGACCCCTGCAAGGCAATTTAGATGGCCCCTGGCATCATTGCTTCTAGCAGGCATACATAAGGAGCATATTAATTGGACTAGCTGTTTCATGAACTTCAAAAACCAATTCATGTGTAAAGATGGTGAAACAAGAACAACAACGTAAAATATTGATGATTTTCATTAGGATATTGCACGGAAACAACATTATAACCCTAGAATAATTCATATACTTACGGGCTTGGTCAGTTGGATTCATATATTTACCACTTTTAGTGGTATTTATTGATCGACGCCCCATTTTAGCTAAATAACAATTTTCTCGATATCACTGCAATGCCTAAAACGAAACAATCTATTTCACAAATATTTTGCCACCATGGAATAAAAACCATAGAATAGAACAACACTACTACCGGAGATCAAAACTAATTAATTTAGCTTCTCTTTACCTTTATCCTTCAGACTAGGAATGTGAAAAAATAATCGGTTTAAAAATAACGATTTATTATATAATTTAATAACATTAAAAATCACATTTTAATGACAATAAAAATCACATTTTTATTACAATAAAAATAGATTGAAACCAGCTATTTTAATAAGGCAAATATTCGATTAATAATCTATTTTTCATCTGCCACACCCCAACATATAAGTCTGCGTATTACTATTAGGCCACTGTGCGTCAGTGCTTATACTACGATGGCATCCCTTTTATGCTTTTAAAACAATTTAGTTGCAATCAAACATTCACTAGATACTAGCTAGATGGCGTTAGTCAACTAATTGTACTGTTCTACCGACATTCGGCTGTTTATTAGGTCATTGATGAAAGTTCATTTTTTAAACGACAATTTTCATCCTTTATTCTTAAAGTTTTACGTGAAAAAAAGTGTCAAGTGTTTTGTTTAGTATTCTTAAAATTCTTTAGTATAGAAATGTCAACGACCAAAAGGGCGACAAGTAGTTGGCGTCAATATTTTCATGTTGATAGTAAATATGGCAAAGATTAATGTAATTTGTTTTTTTTTATGCCTGACGGGTTAGCCTTTGACCACTATCACACCTGATGGTAAGTGATGATGTGGTTAAAGATGCTATTCACCCTAACCTAGAATTACTGGCTCTCAAGGACAGCTGCCGGAACACACCATTAGGTGCTTAGCGACAGGTTTTCTACTTGAGAGTGGTTGCTAGCCAGGCGGGCATTCGCAAAATGCCCTACCATCATGCTATAACGACTCCTAAGATGACAACTGGGACCGACACGACGGCTTAACTTGCCCTCCGAAGCATGAAAGCACTCAGTAGTAATGTCACTAGCGGTCACCTGTCCTTGTCATGACTGCGGACGTTGCTTAACTTTGCTGATCGATTCAGAACGGCTGAGCAAACTTCGATACGAGCGCTCAAAATTATATAAATTGTCTTAAAATTTTAAAAACTTATTGATACCACAAATTTAAAACTACACATGCAAAGGAAATGTTCTGGTAACATTAGAAGTATTGAAAATAATGAAGTACCAACAGTTTGAATTTAGTTGAAATACATTCATTGCAAAGAAATTTGATCAAAAATATACAAATACTGACCTATCGGATTTCTAGTTTTTTGATTAGAATACTTTTGTTATAAATTCTTATACTTAAATGTGTTGATTATTCAAAAATTTCTTATTTTTTGTTTCTCTTAAACTTGTTGTTTATTTTTAATGCATAAAACTGTGGTAAATATAATATTTTGCCGTCTATTTTGGATTTAATTGTAAAAATTAGGAAAAAATCTATTGATAAAACAAAATGGTTTTTGTTTTATTTTTATTTATTTTTTTTAAATCGATTTTTCATGATATAATATTTAAAAAAAATCTATCGATTATTTCATGACCGATTTTTTATGTTTAATGTCACATCCCTACTTCAGACAGTCAGAAAAATCAATCCAGTGTTACCAAACAACAAATTGAAACACAGATAAGCGGTAGAATATTGGTAAAACATCTGTAGTAACCGGGAAATTAAAAATAAAAGAGGTAAATCAGGTTTGATTTATTTCAAGTGTATTCATTTCAATATTCAAAAATAAGAAATACAACTTGACAACAATAGTATAATTCATTATTATTAGAAATCATCATAAAGCGCTTAATATTTTTTATCCACGAAATCAAAGTACCTATTTCAATTTGTCAATGAGGCCGATTCCATACCACGAACTTGATTTAAACTTGATTAAAAATGGTCTTAGTCCTGTCAGATGTATAATTTGGTATTTGGAATAAGTTGAACTAATATAGATTGAATCAGAGACCAGATTGAATCACCAAGATTAAAATCAGAGACTAGTTAGTGCCCGTGTACCTTAACATTCTTGTTTATTGTACCAGAGATACTCTAGAGAATAATCCACGAGCGTTGAATCGAATCGCTTATAATGATCGCAGTCGTAAGTTTTCTTTTGTTCGTGTTCATATATGATGGATGGCTACTAGTGGCATTTTCAAGCGCTTCTGTGCTTCGGAGGGCAGGTTGTCACGTCAGTACCGATTGTCAGGTATCTCAGAATGTCATCATCATTAATAATTTCAACAGAGCGACGCAGAAGCTAACGCGCATAGCTAACTACCACCTTCAAATAGAAAATCTGGCGCCAAGCTCCTAATTGTGTGTTGCTACAGCTGTCTTTGAGAGCCAGTTTCCATTCTAGGTTAAGCCTGAACACCATCTTTGGCGACATAATCACCTACCAATAGTTGGGATTGTGGACAAAAGCTAGCCTTATGGTTATTTAAATACGATTATTCAAGTCAGCATGTAGCTCGGAAGATGTTAAGCATCTCATTAAAACATTTTCTTATATTTCATTCGTCGATGCATATTGAACAATTCACAAACGAATGTATCATAAGATGCGTTCATATTTCCATTAATTAGCAATAATCGGTAGATTTCCCATAAACATCGGTAAATTTGGGAACTCTATCTCAGATTAGGGGCGCGTTCTGTATAAGCACTAAGGGCGTATACCATTTGAAGCTAAATTAGTTTTTTTCGATAATTTTGATCACATTTTGTGTCTATGGTTCATATTAAATGTGGATCCATAGACGCAACATGTGGTAAAAATTATCGAAAATAACTCAAATGGAATACGGTCTAAGCGATTTGAGCAGCGTAAGTGTGTCTAAAGTCGTTCCGAGATGCACTGAAAGCTACACACAATCCATCGGGCGTCATCAACACGGGTTGTACCGACATAAAACGCTCACGACTTCGAGGTGGAGCTGGCTGAGCACTGTCAAACAGCTGTCATTGCAATCTTATAGAAAAAAGCTGAGCTTCGTGTGGCCTCACGTTTATTTTACAACCTGATTCTAGTGGTGTCATCTAGCATTATGTACCACCAACTTAACTGTGCAGTTTTCGAGGGCGCTACTGGTCATGGAAATCAACTACAAACTGTCACAATTTGAAGGTATGTTGTAGTTCTTTTTTCTGCCGCCTGAACAGATAAGTTGGTGGGTCTGTAAATAGATTAAATACGATGTATTTGAGTATAGGGTTTAGTTCTGTTGCAGCGATGTTAGAATCTCTTTGGTTTTCTAACAAATGCCGTTAGTAGTACAATAACATTCTGTTTAATGAATACCAAATTGTTAATGTTCATTTTAATTACCTAATGTATATATAATTATACTGTTTTTTGACAGATAACACAGCTAGATATTAAGTTAAATTACTGTGTTAAAGCACAAATCTAGAGGCGTGATAGATTTTCAGTAAAAGGGGTCACAAAATTTTTAAGTTGTGGGATACTGTTAGAGCTCTCTACGCTCACCCTAATTAAGAACGTAAACCTGATTTTGCTTATAAATAATATTTAAAAAATTTATATATATGTAGTGTTTAATTTTTGTCATTAAAAAATATATGTATATAACCAGCCATTTTCATTATGATTTTAATTATTACTGGTGCGGACTCCTGCGTTTAATATATTCTATTGTGTTAAAATTATGGGCAATTTAAATTTAATGTTAAGTGTATACATATTTTTGTATAAATGTTTCATGCACCTAAAAATGTCCTTTTATTAAAAAATATTTAAAGATAAGCAAGGGCGAACAATTTTTTTTTATATATGTATTTTTATGTCATTAAAATTTGTTTTCTAATTTTGTATTTGGACATTCACTACAAAATTAATTATGGAAACTCCGTAGTATGTGACAAAGTCATAATTAATTTGGTAATATAGTTTTTGTATGAACAAAATGGTGGACATTGTCTCCAGCTACAGTGAACCATTGAAACTCTAAATACAAGCTGTGACCTCTTTAAAGTCTCACATGTGAACCATTATAATATCATCAGCTCTAGAGAGGTTCAAATTGTGTGCCATTAAACATACCTTTTATAGAATAGATTAAAAGCTGATTAATATATTACAAACTAGACCCGTTTATAGCTACAAGCTGAGTATCGCCCTACAAAAGGTTCTATTTAACAACTTTTAGCTGCATTAATGTACACATGTGTGTATTAAAATGCCAGCAATATAACACCGTACTTTAAAAATCCTGTAAACTATTTTTACCTGTAAAATGCTCTTGTTCAGCTTTTAGAATAAATGTTTAATGTTATCTTAATATAACACCAACAGTCACTTTCTAGGCGAATTATAAACTTCTTACATGCATTATATGAGTATAGGTGAATTTTTTCACTTTTATACTGTCAATAAACCATGTGTGGGTAATGTTAATGATTAGATATCACCAGTGAACTGAATGTGAACGACTAAAGAGAACAAAATGCTACTTGGCTTACCTAATGACTTTTCTTGTCCAACATAGTTGTTTATACGGCTCTTTTTACCTCTTAGGGGTTATGAAGGTGTGAAGATAATTATGTTGTATAAATACGCACATTCGAGTTAAAATATTTAAATTATTACATTAGCTTTCGACCATTGCTTCACACGCGAGGAAACCGGGATTCCTCGCGTGTTTAAGCTATCACCAATCGAATTCCCTCGAGAGGAGACCTCTTTACAAGTGGTTTTGTTTCTAATTCTTTTATGCTTTTTCTGCTTGACACTGCACTGCGCTAGTTACGTTAGTTCTTATGTCTCATTTGCCTAGTAATACTACTGTTAGTTGAAGTAGAACTTTGTGTGAATTCGTCCAGGGAGGTACTGCCACAATACCCATATCTACCGCCAAACAATAATGTTCTCATTACTGTGTTCCGGTTCCGGAAGGGTATGGGTGCCGGTGAAATTAAAGGCACATGAGACTTAACAACTTTATGTACCAGGGTGATGGGCGCGGTGCACATCGCCACTCGTCACGAACTGCATCTCTTATAGGCAGAGGTTACTGCTTACCACCAGGCGGCCCTCGTGCTTGTTCTATCATGATACCATAAAAATATCCACTTGTTAAGCTTTAACAAGTCAACACAGTATTTGTTTACTACTGATTACCAATAGTCAGGTAACAATTATTTTTTTATTCGAAATAGGTTCGCCTTTGACCACACCCTGCCTGATGTTAAGCATTGATGTGGTCTAGGATGGAGCACGCTTACCTAGAAGAAACCTATTTACTCTCGATTTGAAGACACCCATTTTGTATTCATCGAGAAAGACTGACCACAGTAAGGAGTTCCACTCTTTCGCAGTACGCACGAGAAAAGTGGAAGCGAAGCGCTTCGTACGAGTCTTGGGAATATCAACCATGTACGGATGGCGCCTCTCCGTTTGTCTGGACTTCCGATGGAAAAAGGGTGAGGGCGGATATCTCCGAGTATAGTTTCGTCACACCTATAACATATAAACGAGTTTAGTAAATTATATGGGATTACTCATATGAATAAGTCAGATGGCTCCGACTATAGTTTCAACCACACCTACAACATATAAACAATGTAGTAAATAATATTAGTTAACTCATGCAAATAAGTCAGATAGCTCCGAGTATAGTTTCGACCACACCCATAACATATAAACGAATTAAGTAAATTATATGGGATTACTCACATGAATAAGTTGGATAGCTCCGACTATAGTTTCGACCACATGCGGTGGTGTTTTTCATTCAGAGCTCGGGCACGGCACGCCTGCCAAGCGTGGGGATCATGGCAAACCGCCCCCTAACGGGGGAGGCTCTGTTCAGTAGTAGACATTCCGGCTGATACAGAAAGTAACAATGTCAAACAGAAACAAAATTTTAATTACGCAAGTGCATAGTGGAGTGCTGGGCTAGTGTCGCAATGTCAACCATTGCTACTTGTGGATGTCGTAAGAGGCGACTTAAGGTAAAACACCGAAAGGTGGGCAGCAGTGCCTTCTGTGGTACTAATGTCTTAAACTGCGATCCCCAAGACGCTTGCCAAGCGTGGGGATTAAGCCAACCCCCCTTTGGGGAAGGCTACTAGCAGTTATGTGTATATTACAATATTTAGGTATATTACAATATCGGTTAGGTTAATCAATGTAATTAAACACATACAAAGAGATAACAAAACATCGAATGTAAAAACAGTAAACAATGATAAAATTTAATGTTGCACCTACTTATTAAGTTATTACCAATGTTAATACCCTTTGGTGATCAATCGGATAAACAATCATTAATTGTGTAATAAACTTTATTAATAATAACATACCTACGCATATTATCTCTTAAATATTTTTTTAGTTTGATTGGATTTTCCACATTCTTTCGAAAAATAAATAAATCTACGAACTGCCAATATAGACATTAAATCAATATATAATATAAAATTAAACTTAAAATATGAAAAATAGTTGCCACTTTTTGAGGCTAACTAAACTAATTATGAAACTTTGGATCAACATTAAGAAGGAAAAACTCTGTTACCTTTTAGCTAAACTTGTAATCAGACACACGGCCGGCATGAGCCGTGGTTATTATAGTATTGGTTTTCCATATGTTTGTGAAAAATCCTAAAACTAGTAGATTCCGGGACAGAAGAGCGAAATTACTGGACACGGGACAAGACTCCTCATTCCGGGACTATCCCGTATTTCCCGGACGTCTGGCACTACACATGTTATAAAACAGAGTCGCTTCCCGCTTTCTATCCCTATTATACTTAGATCTTTAAAACTACGCAATGGATTTTGATGCTTTTTTTGTAATAGATAGAGTAATTCCAGGGGAAAGTTTATATCTATGTAAGTATTATAAAATCATAATATCGTAGATAAACATTGATAATTTATTAGGTTTATAATATGATGTCGTATATAAACACATTTTTTGCCTATTATTATATGTTATATGCTAACATTGCAAACAGTGGCTGAACCCTACGAGATAGATCAAAATAATGTACTACAGTATTGTACAGCTATATAGGTCTACAAAAAAGTTCACGATGGTGTATGTCTATCTCTTAGGGATAACAATAACCATTTTTTATCCTTTAGTTTTACAAGAAATAATAGCTTATTTACGAAGCGATTTTAAGCAATACAGAATTAATCCTTCATCGTCATCAGCCGGAAGACGTCCACTGTTGAAAAAATGCCTCCCCCATAGAACGCCACAAAGAACGGCTATTAGCCACTTGTAACCACTGGCTACCCGCGACTTTCACGATGTCGTCAGTCCACCTGGTGGTTGCTCGACGAACTGATGAACGATGGGGAAGAAGGGTTCTCGAGTGGTTACCACACTACACCGGAAGACGTAGAGTTGGTTGGCCCGCCACCAGGTGGACTGACGACATTAATCATTATCCAACCTTCAAATACATTGTACGTTTAATAAAAATCACTGTGAAAGTTGTTTATAAAGACATTCTGTAGTATATTTAGTACCGGCATAGCATCCGTGCGAAGTCGAGGCGGGTCGCTAGTCTGATGATAAAAATAGGTTGTGAAATTTATGAGATAAGTATTTTCACCTCTATGTTCTCATAATTAGTCAATTAACACCGTGTCTTGCATAAAACGAGTACATAATGAAGAAGATAAGTATCAAAATAGGTTTTTACACATTTCGTCATGTATTTTCCCACTATGGAAAGTGTATTTTTAGCGCTCTACATTGAAACATAGTTTTGTCATAATATATTAAATACCAAGTGTTCAAACTCGGTGAAATTTAGCACGCATGTCCTTGAGACTAATATCTATTTTTCTCATTTGACAGTTTTTCTTTTAATTATTTATTTTATTACTAAATGTGGAAATGAATTCCCGTACAAAACGACATGAGTATATTCCTTCTATTTATAAAAACGTTTCTTGTATTGGTTTGCGTATTATATATATACATATATTTAACGTCAAAATAACATAAAATACATATACATATATTTTATGTTATTTTGACGGAACAAGCTCGAGGCCCACCTGATGTTAAGCGGACTAACCTCTGCGTATAACAGATGCATTTCGTCACAAGTCAAGAATTGCACCGCGCCCGTCACCTTGAGACATAGTTCTTAAGTCTCATGTGCCTGTGTAATTTCACTGGCTCTCAAGGACTGCTGCCGGAACACACCGTTAGGTGCTTGGCGACAGATTTTCTAATTGATGGTGGTCGCTAGCCAGGCGGGCATTCGCAAAATGCCCTTCCACCATGTGGTGAAGCTCAAGCCTGCGGCAGGATTCGAACCATCGACCTGCTGCGCGGCAGTCCATATCCAAAGCCACTGAACTATCACAGCTTCAACTCTATTGGAACGTTATACCTAACCTCAGGCACCAGTCTTCTACAAAGCATGTTTGATGACGTTTTTTGATCTTTTGCTTATCCATCTACGTAATAGTTATATAGTTACTACAAGTTAGCTGAAATACCTTTTGTCAAAACTGTATGATAACCTTTGTGGAAAAAAGAATGCTTATTATTATTAATAATTTTTTAAAGTTGATCATATCTCGAAATTTAAAGAATTTCGGTAGTATTATGAAATCTAT
Organism: Plagodis pulveraria; assembly: GCA_963890685.1. Taxonomy (NCBI): domain Eukaryota; kingdom Metazoa; phylum Arthropoda; class Insecta; order Lepidoptera; family Geometridae; genus Plagodis; species Plagodis pulveraria. The sequence continues at coordinate 10,819,466 of OY982965.1, forward strand.
GGCCCTTTTTTTATTGCTGTTTGGTAAGCCTTTGACCACAATCTCATTTGATGATAAGTGATGATATAGTCGAAGGTGTTAACAGGCTTAACCTCGAATTACTGGCTCTCAAAGACGGAACCTTGCCGGCTGCCGGCACACACCGTAAGGTGCTTGGCGACATATTTTCTACTTGAGGGTGGTCGTTAGCCAGACGGGCATTCGCAAAATGCCCTACCACTTGCGGTGAAGCTCAAAAACCCGCGGCGGGATTCGAACCATGGACCTGCTGCGCGGCAGTACATTGCTAATGCCACGGATCACTGCTTCAAAACCATGGGCCTAACCCAGTGAAGATAAATTGGGAATTGAAAGAGACACTTACGAACAATGCGGCAAGTATAAGAAAGCGGCTTGTTGCATTGTTAAACAAATATTTTTGGGTAAATGCCTAAGTACTAGTATTTCGGAATAACTCCTGTCATCGAACTACTCGAAAGCACAATCGGCACAATATACACTTTCTTCATTTTCCAAATTCTAATTATTTCCTCCTTCAGCTCTGTATATTTATGTATTTTTCCAGTGATTGTTTTCTGTAGTTTTTTTTTATGCTATTGTGTGTGTCCTTCAGCTCTGTATATTTATGTATTTTTCCAGTGATTGTTTTCTGTAGTTTTTTTTATGCTATTGTGACAGGCAAGCTCGAGGCCCGCCTGATGTTAAGCGGACTACTTAACATCAGGCGGGCCTCGAGCTTGAGGAGGAAATAATTAGAATTTGGAAACCTCTGCCTATAACAGATGCATTTCGTCACAAGTCACGAATTGCACTGCGCCCGTCACCTTGAGACATAGTTGTAAAGTCTCATGTGCCTGTAATTTCACTGGCTCTCAAGGACTATTGCCGGAACACACCGTTAGGTGCTAGGCGACTAGCCTAGCTAGCGGTAGCTAGCCAGGCGGGCAATCGCAAAAAGCCCTTCCACCATGCGGTGAAGCTCCAGCCAGCGCGGTGGGGATCGAACCAGGGTACTGCGGCGCGGCAGTCCATAGCTATTACCGCTAGGCCATCATTGCTTCACGCTCGGCCATCATTGCTTCAAATTGTGGGCGTTAGGAACGGCTATGTCAATTAAATATACTCATTTACTTAACTTATCTATTACAGTTATGTCTGGTCTGTTGTTATGTATGGTTTTATCTGTTAATATAGCGCTATCCAAGTATATCTTGTGGGTAGAGCCTTCAAGCACAGGTTTAGGGGCGTATTGATAATAGGGTTGCGTGGACTATTATTATTATTGGGAACCCTTAATTGTTTACTTTTTACTGGCTTCTAAATTAGGTGGATAAAGGAAGGTACAGGTACCTATTAAATACCTGTTTTTAAATTTGAAAGATGGTAAAGAATATGGCATAAGATGTGAAAGCTGTTGCGCCAGAACATCAACACCCTATATTATTCACGTCAACGTGATTAGATTAATATACCTAGTCAGCATATGTACTGTTCTGTATCAGCTGGCTCGTCCACGGCTGAACACAGCCTCCCTCATAAAGGGGGGGGGGGTTTGCCATAATCCCCACGCCTGGCAGGCGCCTTGGGGATCGCAGTATAAGATAACTTCAGATTTCAGAAGACGCTGCTGCCCACATTTCGGTATTTTTCCCTTACTTAGACACCCACGGGAATAGATTTGGGGGGTGACATTCTAACCCGGCACCCCCGGGTCAGCATGTTCGATGTATTTTTCTATTACTCGCCTTTTGCGCTATACCAAATGGGTAGATATGCAATAGCAATATATGTAGCAGTCATTATCTAGGTATATTAAGCTTATGGCGAGAACACTCCGGCAAAAGATATAAAAAATAATAAATCAGTTATTTAAGAAGTAGGTCAATCCTAATTAGGTATTCTCTGTTTTACACCGCGGTGTGATTAATGTGTTGGCTGACTGGTAGCGCATGAATAATGATGTAGAGGCACAACAAGACGAAAGGAATGATGCCTCGACTCGTCTCTACCACTCGTCGTATTGTAGGTTTCGCATCACACAAGATTGCGATCGTTGGCATCGCCATACCACATTCACAACTTACTACGTATTCCACTACGAAAACCAACGCACACAAGTAAATTTTACGAGTATCCACTACCATCCACTACACACTGGTTTTCATTCATATACCGAAACTAGACCTCTCTTTCTATCTCATTCATACTTACCCGATGCGAATGTGTGTGAATGCAAAGGCATACCACATCGACGAAATGGCGTTTGTTGAACCGATCGGTTCGTGCGGTGGATGTCGCGCGCGCTCGCTTCCTCGCGCAGTGTCCGAGAGCGCGTCGTGTCGGGCCGTTCGACTTTCGAGTGGCGTACGCTAGCGTGCTGCGTGTATGTCTTCATTATTGATGCAAAAGTTCCACGATGGTCGATCATCATAACCAGAAATTGTTACAGGAGTTGCAAAAGAAACACGGAAACAATGCCTGTGCCGATTGTGGAAGCCCTGGTATGTAGTTTTAGTGTTTCACGAGTGATTTAATGATAGTATTTTCCTTGTGCGTGGTATTTTCATGGGGTGGTGAATAGGCGCGGGGCGTAAATGCGTCCATGCTTTATAGTTCAGTGACCTCGACGTAAAGTGTATTGAATGAAAACAAATCATCGAGAAGTTGTACGAGATAATATCAACATGCATAGATACTAGTGTACAAATATCTTTTGCATGGGATAGTGAGACACGTTTACTTTCATTCTTATTTTTACTTCATTGAAACGATGTTTGTTTGCACCTCAAGAAACCGATCACCTCGGTTTGCTTAGGGAGTTCCGATATGTTACGTTAAATTAAATTTATACTATTAATGTCTATCAAAAACATCAAAACTTTACCTTATGTACCTCTACCTACCTTCACTATGTCATACTAAACCAGCGCTCTACCTACATAACAGTGAATAAGTTAGTGACTCAGGTCAGGATAAAACTAATAGGTAAGGTACATATAGGTAGGTCACACCTATAGAAATAATATAAATTTGAAAACAATGGTTTTACGATATTTTTAAACCTGTCGTTATAAAGACATCGAAACACCTATTTTTCTTTAAACTAAGTAGGTATACCAGTACCTTATTCATGTTGATCAAATAAACTGCTAAAAAGTACAGTTAAAAACGTAATAATATAAATAAAATATTTTTTTATTATCACAAAAAAATTATTAAAATAGGATATTTATAATAATACCTAACCTCATTTGATTATACAAGTTTAATATCTAAGATATTAGATTTAAATTATATTGTGAGTTATATTGTGCCTAGTGCTTACCTCTACATTTACTCCGTTGTTTAGGCATTGAAGTAAAACTTTATTGGGCTTAGTTTATTTATACCTATTTCTAAGCCCAATAAAGGTTTGAGTACTTTATTTTATAAACTCTTTGTGAGAAGGCAGGTGGTACCTAGGTACCTCAGTTTTTAAAATAAGTAAGTAAGATATCTTAACAAAATAATATTAGCATGGTGGAAGGGCATTTTGTGAATGCCCGCCTGGCTAGCGACCACCTTCAAGTAGAAAATGGACTGCCGCCAAGCACCTAACAGTGTGTTCCGGCAGCAGTCCTTGAGAGCCAGAAAAATTACAGGCTAATGAGACCTAACAACTGGACGTCTCAGTGTGACGGGCACAGTGCAATTCGTCGTTGACGAAATGCGTCTGTTATAGGCAGAGGTTAGTCCAATTAACATCATGGGCATCATAACGTAGGCCTCGTGCTTGTTCCGTCACAATCACATAATATATATATAGGTACTTACTTACCAACCTGTCGCTCTATTTGTAATGATTTCGGTTAAATTGAACGCAAGAAGAGCGGATTAAGGATTGAGGTCACGAGGGCACGGCACGCTTAGGTAGGTAGGTAACAAAAATTCACTTGATTGTAAGTATATGAAAAACGCGTTGGAATTTTTATTATGAATCTAACGATTGTTAGATTGGCGTCTGGCTTGTGTCGTGAGTCATTCATAAATATTTACCTAACTTCTTTACATTATATAATATCTGCTATGTATCTTTAGGGTTTATAAACTAACATAAATATAAAACATTAAACCTTTTTTATTTAAATAAAAACACATCTCTTGTTGGGAGTTATAATCAACTTTAGTAAATGCTAATTTTTATTTCTTTTCGTCAGAAAATAAATACTTATGTAGGAACTGAAGGTGTGGAAAGTTTTAGGTTAGATATGCGTAACGTGTATTTGTTATATTAAGCTATTATTTAAGTTATATTAATCAAACATAATATCTATACATATATTATAAAGAGGAAAGATTTGTATATTTGTATGTACCGATAAACATAAAAACTACCTACTTGACGGATTTGGAAAATTCTTTCACCATTAGAATCCTACACTATACCTGATAATCATGGGCTATAAAATATTTTCAAAAACTTAGGGATCTGTATGAAAAGTTCGATAATGTAACCCTTCGATAATGAGAAAAAAATACCAAAAAAATCGTTATATCGCGTACGCTGCGGATATTGTTGACAATAGAGCAAAGTGATGTAATACAATTTTCTAGAGGACATCAATATCTACAAAAAGTCTGCAATGCCATATGTTTAACTTGGTGAGCGATACCTTCAAGCCTGCTGCTCAGAAAAAGTCCAGTATGGTGGAGGCAGTGTACATGTATGGGCTGGCATATCTTCAAAGGTCTCACAAAATGATTGGCCTTAGAAAACATAAAAAACTGACTGGGAAAAGATATGTCTAGGAGATTCTCAATGAGGCCGTATTTAGTAAATATGGATGATAGATCGATGCTGATACATGATAATGCATGGCCAGACGCGGCTCGGGTCGTGCAATAGTATGTTCTTAAGATAAGTATTAGCGTGAAGGCTTGGCCATCAAGGAGTCCTGATCTCAACCCGATTGAGCACGCCTGGGATGACCTATGGGCTAGTCAGAAGCCGCAGACCGCCACCTTCCACCCTCAGGGCACTAAAACAGGCCCTGATAGAAGAATGGGAGAATAATCCCCAACATTGGTTCCGAAACCTTGTGTTCAGTATGCCAAATCGACTCTAAGCTGTAAGCAGAGCCCGAGGGGGCAATACCAGTTATTAAAAAATAAATAACATGTAAAATATACTTGTAATGTTAATTGAGATTTTGTGACTTAACATTTTTAAATATAAAATTTATTATAGTTTCAAAGAAAGCTGATAGAAATTGATATAAAACGTATTTTATTGTAAATCTCTACCTGCTATAATTTAGTTTTTTTTTTAAAGTTCAGTACTTATTTTTGCAGGCCAGTGTATTTCAAAAAGGGTGTCTCAGTAAGAGTGATATTTTTGTGTGTGCAAGAGGCAACGCTTAAAGTTGACAGTTGTACCATATTGTGTTTATTCCCATTATTAAAAATGGATCGCTTTACAAAAGAAAAACGTGTTATAATTGTGAAAACTTATTAGAAAAATTTGGAAAGTTATGCTGAGACGGCTCGCAATCTTCGAAGAATTTCTAGTCGAGAAAGTGCACCTAATATGTCAACCATTCGAAGACTGGTAAAAAAATTTGAAGAAACTGGATCGGTTATGGATAGTTTGACTCCGGTCGGCATCGTTCTCAACAACTTAAAATTTCACGAAGCACTACGAATTTTGACAAAAGACCTCCATCCAGGAGCTCAAACCAGCAGATCATGGAAAGCGCCGGCAATTCATTCAATGGGTAATGGAGCAAAGTGAAGTATTGACTTCTCTGTTGAGTACCTGAAAAGCTTCGTAAATACACAGTATTGTCGAATTTAGGGCCCAGAAAATCCTCAGGCAATTCATGAGAAACAAACACACACACAAAGACCTATGGGTAATGGAGCAAAGTGAAGTATTGACTTCTCTATTGAGTACCTGAAAAGCTTCGTGAATACACAATATTGTCGAATTTAGAGCCCAGAAAATTCCCAGGCAATTCATGAGAAACAAACACACACACAAAGACCTATGGGTAATGGAGCAAAGTGAAGTATTGACTTCTCTGTTGAGTACCTGAAAAGCTTCGTGAATACACAATATTGTCGAAAAATCCTCAGGCAATACATGAGAAACAAACACACACACAAAGACCAACTGTCCGGTACGAATTATGATCAGGCGGCGCGATTGCGCCTTACTTTTTTGAAGATGAGGACGAAATGGCAGTGACTGTGAACGGCATTCGTTACAGGAACATAATAATGGAATTATTGTGGCCTCAACTGGATGGCATGGATCTAGTTGACATGTGGTTTCAGCAAGACGACGCCACCTGCCACATCGCGCATGAAACAATCGATTTATTGCAGCAACGATTCCCAGAACAAATTATCTCAATAAATTATGATGTCAACTGTCCACCAAGATCATACGATTTAACGCCATGCGGTTTTTTTCTGTGGGGTTTTCTGAAATCTCAGGTTTATGCGAATAAACCAGAAACAATTCCTGAGCTCATATCCGTGATCGAACGCGTCATAGGTGAGATAGAGCCACATCTCTGTGAAAATGTCATGGAAAATTTCTTGAAAAGAGTAATGGCCTGTCATCAGAGCCGTGGGGGCCATTTGACGGATATTTTATTGCATACTTAATCGGAACATGTCTTCTTTACAATCCAATAAAAAACACCCAATAAATATGTTATTATTTTAAAATGAAAAAGTGACTCTTACTGAGTCTCCCTTTATTGTCTTAGGTTAGAATGGTAGGCTCCTGACAAAAATACAATAGTCATACTTTTTTTTTGCAAGGATTAATGAGGCTCTTTCTAGGGCGCTCTTTCTAGAAGACTTAAAATAAGCGTGAAATTGAAGCAACTTATTGTTGCTGATCTATAAGATGTAACCAGTAATTTGTTTTCTAATAAATTTATTGCGTAAAAGAACTTCTGATTAACGAAGTTGGAACGATGCAAACGCTTTTATTTACCAACTGAGCACGAGAATTCTATCTTTATATACTTCTCTACCACAACCATAACATGTTGCCATTGTCGATTTTATAAAATATTAATATTTATCTATAATAAATTAAAACAGCGTCTTATTAAAACATCCTGCGCTCGCCCATGGTATCTGAGACTCAAGGTTATTGATGTGGTCCCAAGCCTTAATTATAGGGCTATTTATGTAGTTTGAAAATTGAATTTTCCTCATATAAATGTCAGTATTTCCGCTTTGTTGTTTGGAGTAAACAAATATCAAGAAAAGTATATGCAATCCAAGTGCTGTTTTTTCATCCCGTTTCGCAACACAAGAGCAATAATAACATTCGTATGATTATTATGTAGTGTTGTTATTTTGTGAGTGAGGCCACCGCACCGCACCGTTGCGTCGTCGTCGTCGGTCTCGCGCCCAGCCACAGAATAAACATAGTACCTATCACGTAGCCCCGCGCCTATAAGCGTGTGTGCGTCATGACGTCGTGTCGGTGTGTCCGACTGCTTGTAAACACGGATGTCATGCGAGACGAGACCTGAAACACCTATTTTGACTAACACTGTAGTATCATTATTCATACAAGTCTGCTTGTATTACTTACTTTCAAAGTTTAGAAATATAGTCAACGCGTCTGTTTACTAGCTTTGTAGTGGCTAGCTCATCATATGATGCTACGTGGAATCTGTGCTATTAATATAAAAATGTGACGTAACATCATCTAGTAATGAGGCCAAAAATGGTATAATCAAGCAAAAAAATGCACTAAAGTTAAAACATTAGATGCCTTACCTCATATTGTAGTTAATGATGTCCTCTGATTCCATACTGAGTAATAAACTAAGTAGATAATTCTGCAAATATCTTCAAGTGATGAAACTAATTCGGGATAATTTGAAAAATATGTCAAAAAAATTTGGAAAAGCCTGTTTAAACGTTTATATAGTTCCGGGTATGTAATATAAACTTCTTTCACTTTTTCACCTTCTCTATCAGTCATAATATTATATGCATTCATTTATGCTAATCAAAAATTGTTGGGTTTTTTGTTTTACTTACATAAACTTATTCTTTACGGCACATGCATAATCCTTAATAACTCCTTCTCCAAAAAATATTATTAGCTTATTTTCGACATAATATGAAAGCACTCGAAACTCATGTTTTTAAGTTTTCAAGAAACTGTCTACTGTCTGTGTTTCAAGAACTGTACATGACTATATTAAACTGCTGCTGTGGTTCTGCACATCCTTGCCTAACACTTTTTTTCTATGCTAAACCATTCAGAGGTGGTTAAAATTACGCAATCAACAGAATTCTGCTAAAGATATTTTAGAGGTCAAATGCTGCGCTAATTAGGTACTCCACACATCAGCATTCTTATGAACTTAGCAGGTAACCGATCCTAAAACACTTTTCCTTCTCTCATACCACCTGTACCTGTAGGTGCATCTTCCGCCCACATTTTTTTTATCCTTATTATGTCATATTGACACCACATCCAATAGATGCTACATAAAAATACATTTATTGAGATAAAATAAGGAAAGATATGAATCTGCAGTTTATAGTTTTAGTTAAGTGACGTCAACTAATAACGGATTTCGCAACAGGATCGAATTAAGGGGGTCAAATTGGGGCTGAAAGTTTGTATGAAAGCTAAGAATTTAAGAAAGTGCATGTTTAAGATTCTCAAGTTTGGGGCTATGGATAGTTGGTAATAAGTGTAATATGTAGGCATGGGGTAATTAGAAGGTCGAGATCGAGATGGATAAAAAGGTCAAGGTCGAGGTAATGTAAATTGAAGTGTTACTAATAAATGTCATAATAATAATTTTGAACGAGTGAGAACACTTACATATATCGTGTTTGTCATAGGTAAACATTAAAATTAAAAAGTTCAAAGTACACACAGGTGAAGCCTTTCCTCAATCTCACTATACGTTCCGATCTCAAGTTCAGATAGTTTACATCACTAAAGAAAGCACTGATTCTTTGCTCCGTAGTACCCATCTTTTATGACATCTTCTTACAGATTATCTACTTTTATTCTTTCCATTTCACTAGAAGGTTGTTTATTTCGCCGACCCTGCAAAAAACCCCGGTGTGCTGAACATTCTTCCTCAAATTATTATCCATCTACAATCAACCATTCTCTTCGCATCATAAAACGACGCGTATCTCAAGTAAAATTTTACCATTTGCATTCATTCACGCATTCACATACGTTCAGAACGTTTTCAAATCAATTACGCTTCACCCCTAACAAATTAAAATCACGAACATACTCGTTCATCCTTCAAAGTCAAAGTCAAAATCATTTATTCAATTTAGGCGTCTACGACGCTCTTATGTAGGTCAATTACAAATTTTAGAATTGATATATTCTACATTGTACTGCCACGTTCAGCAAATAAATTGTATAGAGCCACTGCGAGAAGAACGGGCAAGAAACTCGGGGCCATTTTTTTAAACATCTTTTAACAATGTGTTACATACTTACTATATAATAGAGTTATTACAATATTTGTTTAAATTATGTAGGTGACAGGCAATAGATGGCGGAGGCGGAATTGTCCAGGCATTTTTGTCGTTTATGTAATCAGAAAACCTAAAGCCAAAAACCTAACCTTGCATTTGCAAGGTTAGGTTTTTGGCTTTAGGTTTTATAATTTTATAGGTTATATAAAGACCTTATATAGATCTCTCAAACTCTTCCAAAACACCTCATTTTGTTTTTATGTCTCCGAAACGGTCCCAGTACCTGTGTTTGTAGAATCATATACCCCAACAACAAAGATGCAGGTTAATCTGACTTTCTTTTTGCCACGAGATTCTGGCATTCACACACGTGAACTTATTTCACACTCGTTTATTCGATCTGAATGTATAAACCTCGCAAGCACATTCAGTACTAGGGCCCTCAGTCCAGTACGTTGCGCCGTATAGGAACAGCGAATAGGATGGTTTGGAACTGATTGGTGCAGTAGTTCCTACCCGTAGACTAAGCAATGGTCCAGACAGAAGAGAGTCACTCTTTTTGTTGGCTGATACAGTAAGGAGATGAGATGAAATGAAAGAAGAAGAAACACCTTTGTAAATTTTGTAACTCAAAGAATAATGAAGACCTCTAATTCATGCCTAAAACATGTCAATATAGCTCCTCCCTAAATATGCTCGTACAAATTCTGTATCACGAAATCCTAATCAAGCATAGTCAAGCATATAATATACTTAGTCTTAGACGCTTGACAATTTGTATTGTGAAAACTCATGCGGTGAAGTGATCTACTTAGCTGTTTTTGAGGATGGAAAAGCGAAAAAATTAAATAATCTCCCGTGGGGACCTGTGGTCCTCATTGTCAAATTGTTGATTTTGAATTCAACGCCTCGTCAATACCAAATTTTTTTTACGTAGCCTCGAAGATTACCATGTGAAAACCTTCGTCACCTCTTACACTTTAGAATAAAATTATTCTAAGATTCACAGCATTTTTTTGTCATCAACGTATTCATAATGTAAAACACATCTAATGTGTTAAGAAGTCTAATTTAAATTATCTGCCGGTATACGTCAAACCCGTAATTTGTATGCAAAGCAAGATTTGTATGAGAACAAACACTGGGATTTTGTATTACATTACCGAAAAATTTTACTTTACACAATTTTCCCCCGTGATTATCATGTTACGTCATTAGTTTTTCCAAGTATTGTTTGTGAGTAGTTATTTTATCACCGCAAAACAGATTTTGCTCGTCGTGGGGATCTAGCAGATCTACCTTTATACGAATACAAACAATTCTATTTGTGTTCGGCCACCGCGAAGTACATTTTTAGTAGAACTGATGTTGATGTCTGGCTAAAGCGGAGATACGTGTTTTCTTATTTATAGCTGATAGAGTCTTTGTCTATCTCACTTGATGGTAAGTGATGATGTCGAAAATGTTGTTAAAGCTAATCTAGAATTACTGGCTCTCAAGGACAGCTGCCGGTCACACCGTTAGGTGGTTCGCGACAGATTTTCTACTTGAGGGCCAGGCGGCATTCACAAAATGCCCTACAACCATGTTATATCGACTGCCATCGTAAGACAACAACCGGGACCTTCGGCTTGGCTTAACGTGCCCTTCGAAGCATGGAAGCGCTCAGTAGTAATGTCTTTAGCGGTCGCCCATCCAAGTCATGACCGCAGCGGACGTTGCTTTACTTAGCTGATCGGTTAAGAACGGCTAAGATGTTGTTCAGGCTAACCGGTTGAGATGATGTTCAGGCTAACCTAGAAGTACTGGCTCTCAAGTACAGCTGCCGGAACACACCGACAGATTTTCTACTTGAGGGTGGTAGCTAGCCAGGCGGGCATTCGTAAAATGCCCTACCACCATGCTATAACGACTGCCATCCTAAGACGACAACCGGGACCGACGGCTTAACGTGCCCTCCGAAGCACGGAAACGCCCAGTAGTAATGTCACTAGCGGTCACCAATCCAACTCATGACCGCGGGCGACGTTGCTTAATTTTGCTGATCGGTTGAGAACAGCTAAGTAAACTTCGCTACGAGCGCTTCAAAAACACAAATACTAAAAACTTACCAAGTGCGGATTAGACTGTGTTGTTAAGGAGCCCTCGGCGTGGGAGTCCAAGTCGCTTACGGGCGGATTTTATTTTAAGAGTAGAATGCACGGAGAGCTTTCCATGCAAACGTAGTTTCATCATATTTTAAATACCAAGTGTTCAAACTCTGTGAAATTGTATACGGATACCTATTATCTATGCTTTTAGTTAGCCAGTTTTTTGATTATTATATCACCAATTGTCAAAATAACAATTGAAATAGTGAATAGATTCATTCAATATTTTTAAAATATATTAAGAAAAAATCAAAGTAATATTTTGATAAAACACTTACAAAATATAAAAATAGATCTAGTGACAATTCCGCCTAATTTTCCTGTTAGCCCGACGTGACGTCACAAAATAACAATTTCCATGCAAAACGATTTTTCGAATTATTTTCGAAAACACTTACAGCCTTACTTATAAACGCTACTTAAATTTTAAACATTACTTAGCCGCTGATTAGCAAAATTTCTTACTCATAAACGCTACATAACTTTATCCAGTACCTAAGTACTGCTTAAATCTGCTGTCAATTTAAACACCGTCCCACCCTTGTTTAAATTTTAAGTAACAAGATGGCGCCCATATTTCTGATCAGCTGATTTAGTTACAGACCCACCAACTTATCTGTTCAGGTGGCAGAAAAAAGAACTACAACATTCCTTCAAATTGTGACAGTTCGTAGTTGATTTCCTTGACCAGTAGCACCCTCGAAAACTGCACAGTTAAGTTGGTGGTACTATACAAAGAAAAGTATTATATTTACTTTTTAATTTCAAGATATTTTGCACTAGATACATGCTATTTGGCCATTTAGGTCATTCATAATACTTTTTAGTACAATGTTGTCAGTTTAAAATACGTTCGACCTCATTATCCATTGCTTAGCTAAACAGGTGCTATGTAGCGTTTATAAGTAAGAAATATTTAAGCATTACTTAAACACTGTTTAGTTATCCATTACTTAGCAACTACATAGCGATGTTTTTATAAGTAAGGGGGTTAATGTTACGGAAATCTGGCAAACCAGAAGCGTAGATATTAGGCTCAAGGATTTACATGCAAAGTTTCACCGAGTTTGAACTCTTAGTATTCAAAATATGACGAAACTACGTTTGTATGAAAAGTGCTCCGGGAACTCTAGATTTTATTCAATTTGGAGCTAGTAACGCAAACATCAGAACACCATATATATGTGTTGATATTGACCCTTATTTACTTATGTAAATAAGGGTTAAAATCAAACGATTTGTAACATGGCGGTTACGATAAATAAATATAACAATAGGCTAAGATAAAATGCGCGAAAATAATTATTTTTGCATGTATAGGTATAGGATTATCCGATATTATCTTGAACATGGATTTGATAAGGATATACTTATATCCCAAAGACGTCAGTCAAGCGTGGGAATCATGGCAAATCCCCTGTGGTTGAGACGGTGGACGTATTGATGGCTCGGTGGCATTGGCTATGGACTGCCGAGCAGCAGGTCCATGGTTCGAATACCGCCGCAGGCTTGAGCTTCACCGCATGGTGGAAGGCCATTTTGCGAATGCCCGCCTGGCTAGCGACCTCACGTTGTAAATCTGTCGCCAAGTACCTAACAGTGTTTTCCGCTCTCTAGAGAGCCAGTAATCCTTCGACCACATGATCACTTACCATCAGGTGAGATTGTGGTCAAAGGATTACCTATCAGAAATAAAAAAGAAACGTTCTGGTTAGTATGATGATGGTGATGATGGTACTTATATAAGGTATATTTTAGTAAAGTTACATGCAAACAATCTTGGTCGTTAAGGGTAGAAGTGCACGTAGCGTTTGACTTCCAAACTCTGTAAAATTATACACGTATATCACACAGCCTAATATCTATGCTGCTACCAGCTTCTCGATTTATTATTTAATTTATACCTAAATTATATATGTATTCCAATACAAAATCATTTTATGTAAGTACTAGCGACCCGCCCCGGCTTGGTGCAATGCTGATACTAAATAAAGTGTTGAATACTGTAGTACATTATTTGATCTATCTTGTAGGGTTTAGCCAGCGTTTGCAATGTAAGCGCAAAAAAGTGTTTACTTGCGATATCTCAGAAATCTCTAAAATTATCAGTATTTTACACTATATTATACATATAAACATTCATCTTGAATCACTCTAACTATTAAAAAACCGTATCAAAATCGGTTGCGTAGTTTTAAAGATCTAAGCATATATGACAGACAGACAGGGAGAAGTGACTTTGTTTTATACTATGTAGTGTTTTTTTTTGAAAGTATTTAAATTTACGGAAAACTAGGACACCAAAAGCATAGTTATTAGGCTTAAATTTCACTGCGTTTGAACCCTTGGTATTGAAAATATGACGAAACTACGATTGTATTGAAAGGGCTTCAAAAAGACTAGACTTAAGAGGTATTCTAATAGATTAATTCAACAGCTTCACCTAAAATATATATATAAATTTAACAGTACTTAAAGATAAAAACATATTCAGTATGGATCTGTTAAGAAAATGTTATCACATAATACATACATAAAATAACTCCTCTTTCCCGTAGGGGTAGGCAGAGACCACAGATTTCCACGTGCTAGGATCCTTACATATCTCTTTGGCTTCCTCTACATTCATCAATCCTTTCATACGAGTACATAAGCGTCCGTTTAGGGTACTCCTGACCTGATCATATAATATTATATGTTTATCATTGCCCAATAACTATCCGATGCGCAGTTCCCTTCCACAAGAACCACAAAATCAAAAAAGCAATGTAATTAAGCATATAGATAATGACGTTTCGGAGAAAAATACTGCGATCAAATTAAAGGGTTTTTCCTTACCGAAGATAGGCCATATCTGTCTATATAGATTAGTAGATCCCTTTATGATATCAGATATGTATGTGAGATGAAAACGTTGTTGGAATTGCCGATATATTGTCTTCACAAGCATAACATGCTTTTTGAATTGGCAATAGAATAATACTTTTTCTTTTATGTATTGCTAATAGCCTAATGAGTCTTTGACCACTATCTCACCTGATATTAAGTGATGATAGTCTAAGATGTTGTTTAGGCTAATCTAGAATTACTGGCTATCAAGATCAGCTGCCAGAACACACCATTAGGTGCTTGGCGACAGATTTTCGGCTTATGCCACTAAACCCCAAAGCCATTGTTCTCAAAACTCTGCAGTCCATACATTCATTCCACCTTGAACCCCAAAGCGATTTTTGGTATCAAATTGAAACAAGAAATATTTCTATACTTCAATTCCACTTCAACCCCAAAACAGTTTTGGTAGAGTCAACAGCAAAATTGCAAGATGCATGAATAAAATAATAGTATGTGCTCATAAAAAGTAATTTGTTTAGGACGCACCATTTATTGTGAATGTGAATAGAAATTATTTATGTGTGGTTACATTTATGATAGGGGGGTAGGTTGATTGATACATGTTATATAGTAGTAAATTGAATTTTCGATAAATAAAAAATTCGTAGCCGAGCTAGAACTAGACTCACATTCATCTTTCTATATATATATATTAGGTCCTTACATATGAAATTGGCGTTTTGTATGGGAGGAACAAAAAGTCGAATATTTTTTAATATAATATATTTAATTAATCAAAGTATGAACCATTATTTTCTATGCACTTTTGCCATCTCATAGGTAGTTCATTGATCCCTTTACTAAAAAAACCAGTCGGACGGGAATCAATAAAATCTTTGAAGGCGATTTGGACTGCCCCATCGGAGTTGAATTTTTTCCCTTGCAAGAAGTTATCCAAATTTCGAAAAAAATGGTAATCTGTTGGAGCAAGGTCCGGGGAGTACGGAGGATGTCTTAGACTTTCCAATTGAAGCTCTTCTAATTTAGTAGCCGTCTGTAGCGCAGTGTGTGGTCTAGCGTTGTCGTGAAGCAGCAGTGGCGTGGAGCGATTGACCAGCCTAGGTTGTTTAGCCGCTAGCTTTTCCATCATGGTTTGCAATTCCTGACAATAGACATCAGCCGTAATAGTCTGGCCAGATTTGAAAAAACTGTAATGAACAATACCGGCACTAGTCCACCAAACGCTTACAAGTAACTTTTTTGGGGTTAATTTTCGCTTGGGGCAGGATTTGGCTGGCTGGCCAGGATCTAACCATTGCGCTGAGCGCTTCCGATTATCGTAAAGAACCCATTTTTCATCACAGGTAATGATTCGGTTTAAAATACCTTCATTATTGTGCCGGTTTAGTAATGTAACGCAGCAGTCGACGCGCGTTTGCCGGTTTGTTTGTTTCAGTCAATTCGTGAGGTACCCACCTTTCAAGCTTTTTAATCTTCCCAATTTGCTTCAAGTGAATTAAAACAGTTTTATCACTAACATCGCAGCCTGCAGCTAACTCGGACGTGGTTTGCGATGGATCCGCTTCCACAATAGCCTTCAACTCTTCATTATCAACTTGAGTCTCAGGCCGTCCACGGGGCTTGTTCTGCAGGTCGAAATTTCCAGAACGAAAACGTTGGAACCAAAAACGAACTGTGTTTTCTTTTGCAACACGACCGCCATACACATCATTCACCCTTCGAGTTGTTTCCGCAGCACTAGTGCCACGGCGGAACTCGTACTCGTAAATAATGCGATATTTAAGGTTTTCCATTTTGTAAAATGAGTGACGCAAACAGAAAAAAACAGAAGAAAAAAAACAAATGAATGACGATCATCGAAGCACAAATACATGAGTCTATAGCTGTACAAATTTGAATTTGGAATTCCTTACCAAAGAGGAGAAATTCGTGATTAAAGTGGCCAGTACGAAAAACGCCAATTTCATATGTAAGGACCTAATATATATATATATATTTAGATTTATATATCTTCACATTCATTCTAACTCAGCACCCCACGGGGTAGAAGACTCCTACACTCCTACCTCCGATATATAGGAAATCATCATCTGATTAGTTGGGTGCAGGAGAGCACGATATGTTTCTGCATACACGCGCGAGGCGTTGTCGTCGTCGCATCGGCGATGCTTTCTTTTCTAGTTGTGCAATTGTCGCTTTTATTTACATTTTGACTTACTGACTCTACCTCTAATTCATGGGGTTGGAGTGGAACAAAATACAGAATATTTAATCATTAAACCTACAAATCGTCTTGGGGTGGAAGTGGAATGATTTTCTACTTGGTGGTAGCTATAGCCAGGCGGACTTACAAAAAATGCCCACCACCTTTTTATAACGACTGCTATCCTGAGACAACAACCGAGACCAAATGCTCCGAAGTCCGAAGCACGCAAGCGCTCAGTAGTAATGTCACTGCCACCCATCCAAGTCATGACCGCGGCGGATATTGCTTAACTTAGTGCATGATCGGTTAAGAAAAGTTAAAAAGTACGCCACGAACGCTTCAAAAAATTCATTGGCAAAGAACAATTAAAAATATCGTAAAATTTCTTACTATTCCTTGGCCTCGCACAAACATATGAACGTCATGGGAAGTTATTTAATCTTTGGTATGACGATTTGTGTTTCTTATCGCATCGCTTGTTAGTACGTTTCATACGTAGTTTATAGATAAGAGAAAAATAAAACTAAATATTACTCGTAAACATTCCTTCAGTAGTGTTATTCTATTTTTATAAACAGGCTACATTCTTGTAGATATACCTACTTAGTTACCTAGTTAAATCATGGGTTTGCTGTTGAGTTTTATGTTTCGTTAAATATTTTAATGTTATATTGGTATTGTAGGACAGTTTGGAATCAATATTAAGAGAAGATGATTTAGGCCTCAATCGTGGTCATACAAAAATTAGTAGGACCACAAGAAGATTTACTTCACAATCAATTAATAATTATTTTTTAACTCCCAGTTTCAATACGAAAAATTATGAAATAGGTATCTTGTTGAAGTTGGTACCATGCGGATTCAAAACACTGTCATAGTCCGACTTCCACAAGATATATATAATACTTTTTAGAGTTAAAAGTGGATAACTTATTTTTTTAATTTTATTTCTTTTTATTGTTGCATACTGCTTACAAGATCATTCAGTAGCTTAAATTACTGTTCATCAACAATAGTTGCTACCATTAAATCATCCAGTTAAATAAATATATTTTTCAGTTAATTGACTATAATATACACAGACAAATTTTGGATGTTTGATTTTACTCTAGCCAGCAAAAAATAAGCTTTAAAACGAGTTCTCGATTGGCGGAGTAATCGCGTAACCAACATACAAAAATAATACAGTTCAATTGAAGTAATTTATAAATTAATTATTATCAAAGAAAGTCATTTAAAAAATATAGACTTTAGAAATATAGAGTTATAAATAATTTTAAAGCAATAGAGATCTGTTATTTTTATTCCTCTTTAAGCTGAGTTTCTTGTACTCCATCGACTCTACCTGCATATAGAATTCGCACGCAAGTCCTTTTCTGTTATCTGTTTTCGAGGAACTTCCTTACCTGAACCACGGTAATGTTATAATATTACAGTCTTTGAACTTTCTCAAATTATCTTCTACTATTCCATAAGTGCAACTTCAGGTACGTATAATACCTGCTGATTATACCTGGTAACAGATTTGAGAACATGATTCAGACAATTTCTTGTTCTGAAATCTGTGGGTAAATCTCACTGATTATTTAAGAAAGCCACAAGCTATCCAATATCTCTATTTTTTTTATAGGTGATTAATTTTAGAGTTTTGTTTGTAACCCGAAAGATTTTTGTTTCCTTGTAGTTTTATTTTATAGGAACAGTTATAAGTGCCGAGAGGTGAACGAGAGGAAAAATTGGAGTTATGAGTCATTGTCATGTTAGCTCAAGCGGTCAAACCATACCCCGGGTATAGTGGTGGATGGATGCGGGTTTGAATCCCGCACATGACTATATTTTTTTCTCTCGTTAATTTGTAATTTTGTTATGTAATCTGCCGAGCAGGCGTTCTTGCAATCATAACAATTTTAAAATTTAATATTGCAGTTATATTTATGAACCAATTTCCAATGTTTCAGATCCAGATTGGGCATCGTATAATCTTGGCATATTCATATGTATGCGATGCGCAAGTATTCACCGCGGCATGGGGGCCCACATCAGCAAAGTCAAACACTTGAATCTGGACCGCTGGGAGGACTCGCAGGTCCAGCGAATGAAGGAGGTCGGCAACATAGTAGCCAAGAATAAATACGAAGAAAGAGTTCCGCCATGCTATAGAAGACCGACAAGAAACGATCCCCAGTGAGTATTTACTATCATAATCATAGCACTTAAGTAGGTGTACCTTTATAAAAATTCCTTGTATTATGTACATCTACGTCGTGTAATTTTGCAGTCTGTGGCAAAAATAAAATATTAATTATTAGTTATTACAGACACGCACGACAAATAACGAAACGTAAATTACCTGTGTGCACAAATAGATGAAGGCTACCTTCGTTTCACTCCAAAAGCGACCTTAGCGATATCATCGGCATCGCCCTAGGTGATATATCACGAACTATATCACAAATATTATGGTTCATATATACCGAAACAAGTTATTTTATATATTATACACAAATGACATAATTAAATAGAGCCCGCTATCTGTCTACCTGTCCGCCCGTCCGACCATACATCACAGGTCTTGCTCAAATTTGTGAATTAGTTACAAACCTGAATTTTTTATAATATATTGTGTAAAAGGTTGATTCAAAGTATATTTTCTAAAAAATATATTCTCGGTTATGAGGGGCCGCAGAAGTTGTTAATTTTAGACTATTTTTGTTACGAGTTTTATGTATAAAACTAAACTGGTGAGAGAAATTTAACAAAATATACTGAAAACGCGTACTAAAAAAATATTCAGATGAATTGAGAACCTCCTTCTTTTTTGAAGCCGGTTAATGGTTTTTAATTTCCTTAATGGGCCCTATACAAAAGACAATAGCCGAAAAACATATTTTTTTTTCCAAAAACATGTGGGATTTCGTTGTCTAGAGATCACTGAGTATAGTGTAAAATTTTTAAAAATATTATTTTGACAATAGATTATATAAATAAGGGTCATTCAAAGCTGTTAATATTAGACCATTTATGTTACGCTAGACCCCTAATACAAACAAAAAATACTAAACTAGTTAAAATCTTAATTTTGGCACAGAATAAAAACGACCAGAAGAATAACTCCGCAAAGCCATCCCAATGAATAAGCGACTCTAGCTACGAAGTAATAAAGTGCACTTTAGCTCGCAAAGCATAGATTACCTAATCTTTACATTAATTTACAAGGCGTCTCTCTTTCTATCGCATAGCTCTAATCTCTTCTGACGCGGCACGCACTGTAGAATAATCCCGTTCGGACGGATAGGCTGATGTACCTGTAGCATTGTACCTAAAGTGCGGAGTAAGCTAAGCCTGTTTTCGGTAAATGTTTTTTTTTGTTTTTGTACGGAACAAGCTCGACGCCCACCTGATGTTAAGCGCACTGACCTTTGCCTATAACACAGTTTTTTTTATTTAACGACAAATACTGAGAGGGAGGAAAATAAAAATGTAATGCAGTCATTGACCTATAAATACTAGACGCGACATCTCAAACGAGGATAGTCGACCAGTGCAAGTATTTGCACTAGTCAACTATCCTCGTTTGAGATGTCGCGTCTAGTATATATAGGTCAATGAATGCAGTTTTGAATTGTGTTCAGTATCAATATTTCATCATCAGGTGAGATAGTGGTCAAGTGCTACCCAGTTCTGTATAAAAAAATAAAAAATAATAGACGAACTGTTACCGAAATTTAGTAAAATTATAATTAATAGCGTTAAGTATCTTTTATTATATTCCAGAGTTCTTATTGAGCAATGGATCCGGGCCAAATACGAAAGAGAGGAGTTCTGCCACCCTGAACGCCAAAGCTACCTGTCTGGGACCATGGAAGGTTTCTTGATGAAGAGAGGAAAGGAAGACAGTCGGTATCAACTTAGGAAGTTCGTATTATGCGAGAATGAGGATTCCCTAAAGTGAGTTATATACACATATCATTTTAGCAAAAGCAGCATACAAGTTTAGATGGAACAAAAGACATAAATAGTTTTAAAATTGCTAGCAAGGTTGGTAGTCGTATGTTTTCGAGAGTACCTTTAGTTATATATATATTATAGTTATGTCTGTTTCTCTATAATGCGTTTATAAACTCTAAGGTCCGTTTTATTAAACCGATTTCACCTTTGGGTATGCAATATAACAAATCTATCTTAAAATGATATTTAACGCCAGGCAATCAGCTGATACGTTAAACCAATCTCAGATCTTAAGAGCGGTCTTTGAGATGGAGGATTCATGAGCTTGTTCTTGACAGCAGCATTATGCAAAATCTTCTCGATATATGTTAAATAATTTGTGACCGTATTTAGATGCTACCCAAACTGGTATTGAAAGCTTACCAGTTGAGTTCGGCCTAAATCACGACTAAGATCAGTTTTTTTTATTAAACATGTGACCTAATTTTCAAACTATTCACACACTAAACACAAACTGTTTAAAATATAATTAAAATAAAGATAAATTGCATAAGGTACTACACAGTAAAACATGAAAAAAATGCTGATTTAATCAGATAGTAGATTGTTTCTATTGTTTTAGTCAGATCTAATATATTAGATTATAGCTAATTATCATTATCATTTATTGTCTATGAAATTATGACTACCTAGCTTCCGCCCACGTCTTTGTCCGCGTTAAAATAGGTTTTACCAAGCTTCCTTATTATTATTACATACTTATTATTATTCAGAGTGTTGGGATATAGTTATCCTGTGCCGTAATCTAAGATCTAAAGGAATTTGTAACCTAACCTAGCATATAAGGATTCAAGGAATATATAATTATAATATTCATTGAAATCCGTTCATATTTCCGGAGGTGTCTGACAGAAATCTAACATAGTCACTTACGGATTTACGAGAATAATGTTATTGGGAATTCCCATGCTTATCAAGTAGTGATATATTGTATCTTATCTTAAAAGTAAACATTTATATAAGTTTTGTGAAATCATAATTGAAATGGAGAAATTTATTCAGTAATTTTACTATAGACTTTGATGTTCCTTTGTAGCTGTAATATTTCATGCTCATATTTCCCCTTGAGAAGTTCTGCCTGAGTACGTACCTCTTACAAAATGTACGTCTAAGTATGCCGAGGTGTATTGTGATTTTTGAAATGAAATTATTTGTAGGAAATATTATTATCATCAGTCAACAATACATTTACTTTGGATATAACTAGACAATGCCTTACATTTTTGTGCTTCGCTGTGTGCTTAATGACCATTCAAAATCATTCTCATATGTGTAATTTTGTCATGTCATCTAATGGACAGTCAATTTACATTTAGTTAACATCATGTAGGTAGTATTAAATCAACAAGAGCAGGCACTTATTCATAACTCTATAACAAATTGACTTACGATGAAATGTCTCGATATATTAAACCCTAGTCAAATTATTCTTAGGTAAACAGATACAGACCCTAAAAAAGGATTAATTATAAAAGAATTCTTAGTGCACTAAAATAATTATCATCACACCAGGACCTTTCAAATTGCTTTGCATGCCTTTCGAACTGCTAACTACTTTGCTTATTCATTTGATTTGTCGACTTAATTTATCAAAGGCCTAAAATACGTAAGTATATTTTGCACCATGAAGTGGTAGGTATAAAAAAGTATAAACATAAATTAAAATCGCGCCAAACTCTTTAAAATATCTACTTAATTGGAATTTGATTTAATAAATTCTGATAACTGGGTATTATGTATAAAAAAACGAAAACAATATCGTTCGTCAGTATACATACCACCTACTCACATTTGACCGAGCGAGCGCGAAGTGCGTCTCCGTTTCAGCTTGGGCAAAAATGCTGGATGTACCACCGAAAGCATTTTTTTCCAGCTGTTCTGCTCTACAAGTCGTATTTCTGAACCGAAATTTTTTGATCAGGTTTGATAATTATATGGAGATTGTAAAATGAAATTGAAATTGTGAAGTCTTCTACTCACAAATAAAAAAAGTATTATGCTTTCGAGATGGAACAAGCACGAGGTCCACCTACTGTTTAAGTGGCAAACTGCACTGCGCCTTTACCCTGAGACATAAAGTTGTTAAGTCTCATGTGCCTATAATTTTACCGGTACCCATACCCTTCAAACCGGAACACAGTAATGCGAACATTACTGCTTGGCGATAGAAATAGGTATGGTGGAAGTACTTCCCCGGACGAACTCGCACAAAGAGTTCTACTGTCTTCTAGTACTTAGTATATATCTTTTTAATTATGTGATCTATTTTAAATTACCTAGTCAAAGAGTGATGAAATTTTTACGCTAAAATATGAAACAGTCAACAAACTGTTTACGAAGCTATCAAAATGCGATAAACTTAAATCTTTTGCTTCAGTTTAGCAGGTGTACCGTGTATCACAAGTACATACGTGACGTATACGACAAAAGACGAAAAGTTCCACGCCTCCTATTTAGCCATCGTCATCTTACGTCAATAGTTCAGCAAATATTGACCGTATTCGTGCATCGTCACGATATACTCACAATATAAGCCTTCGCAAAAACCGACGATATGCGAAAAACGTAACGTGACAGACAATTTCACAACATTTTGAGTGCAATCTTAACGGTTTGTCTCAATGCGTTTGTAGTAGTAGGGAAGAGAAATTGCGATATGGCAAATTATAGTTTAGTTTGCACCCATTTTTAACTGTGCAATAAGGCAAATAAAGGTGTTTCTACGTTGAATATTACGACAACGTTACGCAAATAACCTTCACCTCCAACTACGTAGTAAAATGTTCTCTTGACTTCTGTATGACGTATTATAATTCAATTTGCATGAATTTTTCGCGTTACTAACGTAATCGGCGTTGAACCCTATTATGTAATCTGAGGTCGAACATTGTGACGATTGAAATTCCTTGAACTTTAATTGGAGTTTGTTTCGTAAAATGCTCACTTTCAGACATTCTACAGAAAATTTCAACCATTGATCTCAATCTGCATCAAGTATTTTGAGAGGAACTTTGAATATGTCGTAATGAAGTTCAATTTACGTCAATGTATCGTGTAACTGAGGTTATTAAACTGTGGCGTGTAATCATGAACACTGCGTTAATGTGACACAAAGTCCTGTTCTTTCAAATTAAAGTATTCACATAGTACAATCATTGGAGAATGGTGTGAACGTTCTGAGTAATATTTTAACAGTTAGACTCACTTTTTGGAAGCAATGATAACCGAGCGGTTAATAGCTTTGGACTGCCGCGCCGTGCCGCAGGTCCATGATTCGATTCCCACTGCCGCTGAGCTTCACCGCATGGTGGAAGAGCATTTTGCGTGTGCTTGCCTGGCTAGCTACCACCCTCTGTCAAAATCTGTCGCCCAGCACCTAACACTGTGTTTCAACAGCAGTCATTGAAAACTAATAAAATTACAGGACATGAGATTTAACAACTGTATGTCTCAGGGTGACGGGCGCAGTGTAGTTCGCCTTTGTGACACAATGCATATTATTTTATAATTGGGCCTCATGATAGTAACGTAATAATTAAAAAAGAATTCAAAAATTAAGCAGATCTGATATGTCATTTCATTATGACTTTGACGTATTATTGTTTAATTGGCACCAATTATATGACGTTACTAAGGTAATCGGCGTGTATAGTACCACCAACTTAACTGTGCAGTTTTCGAGGGCGCTACTGGTCAAGGAAATCAACTACAAACTGTCACAATTTGAAGGAAAGTTGTAGTTCTTTTTTTTGCCGCCTGAACAGATAAGTTGGTGGGACTATAAATATGTTAAACATTATGACGACGCAACATTCTTGACCTCTTATTACGAGAAATAAGTGGACCTGCGAATGGTGTGAATAATCTGAGTACAGCAAGTATCAATTTGCATCAAGTCAATGTGAGAAGTACTTTCAATATGACGTACATTGAGGTTCTACATATTACCACAGAATAAAAAGGACATTACCTCAATGATGACGTATTGAAGTTTAATATGCACGAATTTATGACGTAACTGAGGTAGCTGAACAGCATGTTAATGAAGCACTATGACAACGGGATGAAATAGCGTTGACTTGTAATTTTGAAGTTTTTCTATTGTGAAATGTTTATTTGCATTATCAGTGCGAACATACCGAGTAATATTTCAACAGTTATTCTTAATTTGCACCTAGATACCCAAAGGCACGTATAGTACTTTCAGTGTGACGTATATTTTTTTCATTTGCACCAATTTTGCGTTAGTAAGGTAATTGACGTGTCAATGTTGAACATTGTGACGACACTAAATCCTTGATCTTTTATGACGAGAGCTTAGCAATATTTTAAAATTCGTTCCCTTAGAATTGTGTGAACATTTTGAGTAACCCTAAATTTTCGAGAATTGATTACTTTGAATAGTTTTTTATTGCTTTTATTTCAGCCTTTGGCCACTATCTCACCTGATTGTTAGTGATAAGTGATCAACTGTGATATACAAGCAAAAATTTGACTAATTTGCTTATAAAGGTTATTTCAACAAGAACTTTGTTTTCTTAAAAAAAACAAATAATTTAGATGAAGATGATTCAATTTTTAATTGTATTACGAAAAGAAAAGTTTGGCGATTATGGAAGAAAAATGAAATCTGGCAAATGTCCACCACGAACACGCTGACTGATGTCGGTTCTTTCATCAAAGATTTTAATTAATTTTTGGGAAAATGGCGGGTCTATTTCGCGAGATGTTAACAACTCAACTTTGCCCTATTATTGATGACGTGGATATCACTGACATGTGGTTTCAACAAGACGGTGCTACATGTCACACAGCCAATTAAATTATGATTTTATTGCAAAGAAATTTCCCGACGCATAATTTGACGAAATTCAGCGGTTAAGTGGTTAGCCAGATTATGTGATTTAACACCACTGGCTTATTTTTTTGTGGGGCCATGTTAAGGACAGAGTCTTTACGGAGCCAATCGAATCGATAGTCCGTCATGTGATTAACGAAATATTAGACCCGCCATTTTGCCAAAAAGTAATTAAAAACTTTGGTGAAAGAATCGACATCACTCAGCGTGCTGTTGGTGGACATTTGCCAGATATAATTTTTCATTAATAATTGCCAAACTTTTCTCTTCGTAATACAATAAAAATATGAATCATCTTCATCTAAATTCTTTGTTTTATTTTGTTTTAGAATACTAAGTTCCTGTTGAAAAACCCTGTATTTGTGACGTTACTAATGGCGTCAAACGGCGTGTCAATGTTGAACCTGTGACAATGAAACCCATAATTGTTCACTTGGAAGTTTTTCCATTGTAAAATATATAAGTACCTAGTTCTAAAGTAGTGTTTATATTCTGAGTAATCAAATGTTAGTTTCGATTTGCATCCAGAAATGAGAAGTACTTTCATTATGACTTATTATTATTTAATTTGCACTATTTTGTGGCGTTACTAAGGTAATAGACGAGTCAATGATAAACAATGTGACGACGCAACATCCTTGACCTTCTGTTTTCCGAGCATTGTAAAATGTTCGCTTGCAGAATAGGGATAATAATTTGAAGCAGTGATGGCTCAGTGGCATTGGGTAAGGACTGCCGCGCAGCAGGTCCATGGTTCAAATCCCGCCGCGGGCTTGAGCTTCTCCGCATGGTGGAAGGGCATTTTGCGAATGCCCGCCTGGCTAGCGACCACCCTCAAGTAGAACCTCTGTCGCCAAGCACCTAACGGTGTGTTCCGGCAGCTGTTCTTGTGAGTCAGTAATTCTAGATTAAGCCTGTTAACACCTTCGACTATATCATCACTTGCCATCAGGTGAGATTGTGGTCAAAGTATTACCTATCAGGAATAAAAAAAATATGGTTTAATATTCTGAGTAATATTTTAACATTTAGTCTCCATTTGCATCAGACTCGTATAGGTACTTTCAGTGTGACGTATCAATATTTAATTTGTACCAATTTTGTGGCGTTACTAAGGTAATAGGCGAGTCAATGTTAAACATTGTGACGACGCAATATCCTTGACCTTTACGAGAACTTACCTATACTGTAAAATGTTCACTTATGTCTCAGGGTGACGGGCGCAGCGCAGTCCGTCCCTTGTGATAAAACGCATCTGTTATAGGCTGTGGTTACCGCTTTACATAAGGTGGGCCTCGTGCTTTTTCGTTACAATAACATCAAAAAACGTACGATTAGTGAGAACATTCTCAGTAAAGTTAGATTTTCATTAAGTCATGAAGTCGTGTGAAGAGTTACAATTATTATATAAGTATACACTAAAAAAAATACCTTTATGGCTTTTTGGCCACAACCTCATCTAAGCTATACGTCATAGCTAGGCAAAACTATGACGTATTGAACTTTAATTTGCACCGATCTTTTT
The DNA here is from genome assembly GCA_963890685.1 of Plagodis pulveraria. Taxonomy (NCBI): domain Eukaryota; kingdom Metazoa; phylum Arthropoda; class Insecta; order Lepidoptera; family Geometridae; genus Plagodis; species Plagodis pulveraria. Next base: position 10,846,543 of record OY982965.1, read on the forward strand.
TATTATTTATTGGTCGCGTTACTGATGAAGGCGAACGTCGTGTCAATGTTGAACCTGTGACTATGAAATGCATTATCCTTGACTTCATATTTCGAAGTATTTCTATTATGAAAATTAACTTGTAAATGGGTGTTTACAATCTGATTAATATTTCAACAGTAAATCTCAATTTGCATATATTTCACTATGACGTATGATTGTTTAAATTGCACCAATTTTGTGGCGTTACTAAGGTAAACTGCGTGTTAAATTTAAACATTGTTACGTCGCAAAATCTTTGAATTGCGATCAATTTTTTTTTTTGCCATGTAGGTTTGCCTTTGACCACTATCTCACACTGATGATGTGGTCGAAGATGTTGTTCAGGCTAACCTAGAAGTACTGGCTCTCAATGACAGCTACCGGAACACACCATTAGGTGCTTGGTGACAGATTTCCTACTTGAGGGTGGGAGCTAGCCAGGCGGGCATTCGCAAAATGCCCTACCACCATGCTATAACGACTGCCATAAGACAACAACCGGGACCGACGGCTTAACGTGCCCTCCGAAGCACGGAAGCGCTCAGTAGTAATGTCACTAGCGGTCACCCATCCAACTCATGACCGCGGCGGATGGATCCCATTGTAAAATGTTATCTTGTACAATGGGGTTAATATTCTGAGTAATATTACAACTGTTAGTCTCAATTAGCTCTAAGCAAGTAAGCACGTATGAGATGACGTATTATTGTTTGAATTGCGCCATTTTGTGGCGTTACTAAGCTAAATCGTCGTGTCAATGTAAAACATTGTGACGATGACATACAAAGGACCTTCACCTTCAATTACTATCACTATATAAAGTTCAGTTGTTTATTTAGCGGCTCCGCAAAAAGTTATTGTGTAAATATGAAATAAGTAAACAATAATGATGTCATAAAAACAGGAAAGTATCTATATAAAACTAAACTGTGCATAAATACCAATTGCGTATATATTTCTCAATGTTGTGCCATGCTCTTGTTGCTACAGAATATTATCTTTTCTATTATCAGAAACATTAAAATCTCAATTATACAATAAAAAACGTCTTAAATATATGTCATAATAATAGTAAGCGGTAATATTAAAGGAATGATGGCCCAATGGCAAATATAGACTGCCGGGGTTCCACGGCACGAAACCTGCCGCTTTAGATGGCTCGATAACCTCAAGTGTACAGTCTGTCGCCAAGCACTTAACGGCATGTTTCGGCAGCTCTTGAGTGCAACTAAGTCTTAGGCATAGTTTGTGAACATCTACGTCCACACCGTCACCGTAAGGTGAAGTTACGCTCAAAGGCTTAAATTTACGCAATAAAAATAAAATATATTATTGTATCTGAAACGAATTCGGTATAGACATCAATGAGTCTAATTCTAGAATTTCAAGTTAAGTTTTTTTTTTACCGGCGGCGGTATGTCTTTATTAACAAAATATTACGAACTATATACAAGACTACAATAAAAGCATTTAGATACCCGTAAGTTATTGCAGACTCACAGGCACTCCAAATGCTCTAGCACAAATAAAAGTTATAATCAACCCTGATCTGTAATATTCCTTCGATGAGCTTACTAAACTTGGTGTAGGTTCTTTTATATCTTGTTATATCTACTATACCTTAATCTAACTAGCACTAAACCCATTGAAATAGATCCGTGTAACGCTGACGGCTAAACATATTATCATCCGGCCTGGTCCTTAGGTATCACCCCGCTACACACAGCTGGGGCCGTACCGCGAGTTGTCTCTGTCGCTTATTCAATCGTCTCCGAGTCAGAAACTTTGGTCGAAAGAGGTAAGGACGTGACAAAAATAATACAAAAACAATTGTCGGTTTTCCCGTACGTTATTTAAATTTTAAACCTAATGAATTATATGTGTTATTTACCCCATTTAACCATCACATCTCATTATCATGCTTGCATAAAACATCAGTGTCAACTAATGAATTATTTTTGTACTGAAACGAATTCTTCTACGTGTTTCTTATGTATGTTATAATGTATTTTTCTTCTCAGATATCATGTTAGAGAGAATAAAGAGCCAAAGGGGATCTTAAAACTGTCGGAGCTGAATGTAGCATTTGCGCCACCGAAGATAGGGCACATGAACTCAATGCAGTTGACCTTTATGAAGGATGGATCAACGAGGCATATATACGTGTACCATGAGGAGCCGGAAGTCATAAATAATTGGTAAATATATAATATATACTAGCGAAAAGCTAAACTTTGTGAGGGTTCGCGTATATTTTACAATCCATTTTTTTTTATACAATACAATACAAATACTCTTTATTGAACACCAATTTTACAATATAATTATGTTACAGAGAGACATAAGCTAGAGGATGTACAATGGGCGGTAAATTTATGCCTGATATGTTAGCCTTTGACCACTATCTCACCTGATGATGTGGTCGAAGATGTTGTTCAGGCTAACCTAGAAGTACTGGCTCTCAAGGACAGCTGCCGGAACACACCGTTAGGTGCTTGGCGAGAGATTTTCTACTTGAGGGTGGTAGCTAGCCAGGCGGGCATTTGCAAAATGCCCTACCACCATGCTATAACGACTGCCATCCTAAAACAACAACCAGGACCGACGGCTTAGCGTGCCCTCCGAAGCACGGAAACGCTCAGTAGTAATGTCACTAGCGGTCACCCATCCAACTCATGACCGCGCGCGACGTTGCTTAACTTTGCTGATCGGTTGAGAACAGCTAAGTAAACTTCGCTACGAGCGCTTCAAAAGTGGTGTCATCTAGTGTTCAGTAGATTAACTACGATGTATTTGAGTATTGAGGTTAGTTCTGTTGCAGCGATGTTAACTATTTGGTTTCACATACAATTTTGTATCCAATTAATACAAAATTATTAATGTTCTAATTTAATTTTTTTTATTTTTATTACATTTAATGGTTATAATTTTTTTTTACAGTTAACACATCTAGATATGTAGTTAAATTACTATGTTAAAGCACAAATTTATGGACGTGATAGTTTTTCAGTAATGTGTGCCACAAAATGTACAAGTTGTAAGATAGAAATAGGGTTCGCTTCGCTCGCCCTTATTATTCTATGTAGTTGCTTTATACCTTTTTAGGGTTCCTTACTAGAAATATGGACCTTATTACTAAGCTTTGGGTGTCCGTCCGTCCGACCTTTAAAAGGATGTATCTTTGGAACCATGTAAAGTAGCCCATTGAAATTTTAACAGAATGTGTTGATTTGCGGAGTCATTATAACATCAACCAGAAAACAGTTGAGCGAAAGCATCCCCCATAGAACGCCACAATGAAAGACTATTAGCCACTTGTACCATATTGGACAGTGGATTTTTTAATAAATAACAGTAGTAAAAGGTAAAAGTTAAAAATAAGATGGGGTAAGGAACCATACCAGAAACGTGTATTAAAACGATTTCTGTTTTTGCTGTAGGTATCCTAAAATCGGTGATACATTACTAGCGTCAAACTTGATATGATATAGTGCAATATCAACAAATAATCAATTTATACTGAACAAGTGTGGGTCGGATTCCCGATAAGGATCTCCAACTGTATGAACAAATAAAATAACGATGTTTTCGTACATTCTGTTTTAGTACGGAACGCTCGGTGTGTGGGTCCAACTCGCACTTGACCGTTTTTTACTGATCCTTAATAAATTTTCTTCTAGATGTGACGTGTGATTTGAATGATTGGTCTTTAGTGTTGTATGCCTTTGGGGTGCCGGGCTAGTATGATACCCATTGCAACCTGTGGGTGTCGTAGGAGGCGACTAAAGGTAAAATACCGGAAGGTGGGCAGCGCCTTCTGAGGAACTGACCCCCAAGACGCCTGCTTGTAAGATTATAGTAATGTTATTTCAATGATCGACAACGACAGTGAAGATTGACTGGAACTTAAGTATGATGGCAATGGATGTATGAAGTGGTAACAGCGGTAAGGTCTATGGGACCATACGTGCCCAATGAATGCCTATGAATCTTAAATTAAAAAGTTATCCAAAGATGTGTCTTGAAGTAACTATGGATGTAGGGCAACAGAAGAGTGAGGAGTGCATATGTCAGAGATGAGAATGCTCAGATAGATTTATAGTGTAACTATAATGAAGAATATGAGAATGGGTTGATATATGAGATGGAGTACATTAACAAAACGTCCCCTATGACGGTTATAGTAATACAATTGTAGCACATGGTTTCGGTAGCCGAGACGAATAGGCATACCGCGCGAAATCGGAGAATTTTGAGCTCCAATATTTTGTCTTTTTTTGCGACTTTACACATTTTTAGAGAGGATACAAAAATTTTCACCTCGAAAAAATCAAACCTTGTCCCCCGATTTTACGCACCGCTTGCTTTTACCACTGTACTTGCTCGGGTGAGCCGAAATGTTGTATTCTAATTTACTACTTCTTTGTTCTAAAGCCAATTGTCGTTTTTCGAACAGGCTTGAGGAAAATAAAGTTATTTCCCGCTTTTTTCAGGTACACAGCAATTCGCTGTGCTCAACTGCATCTTCTACAAGTGGCGTTTCCCTCCGCTCCTCAGTCGGACCTGGTGTTGCGGCTTCCCAAGGACTTCGCCCGCGAGGGTTGGTTATGGAAGACTGGACCGAGGCCTTCGGACGCCCATCGGCGACGATGGTTCACCTTGGATAACAGGAAACTGATGTATCATGATGAGCCACTTGATGCTTACCCAAAAGGCGAAATATTTATCGGTAAATCTTAAAAGCTTTTTAAAGTTTTTGTTTTATATTGAACAGAATTGTTGTTTTCGTGACATGATTCTGAGCGAAAACCTAAACCAAAAACAACATGGATCCTATCCATGTTGTTTTTGGTTTAGGTTATACGATCTATTTCCAGAAGAACTAAGATGGGGGTGGGAATGGTGTTCAATCAAGTTCGTAATACCTATTCATTCTGTCATATTCAGTTTGATTTGAAGCAGTGATGGCTCAGTGGCATTAGCTATGATCTGCAGTGCAGCAGATCTATGGTTCGAATTCCACCGCGAGCTTGAGCTTCACCGCATGGTGGAAGGGCATTTTGCGAATGCCCGCATGGCTAGCGACCACCCTCAAGTAGAAAATCTGTCGCCAAGCACCTAACGGTGTGTTCCGGCAGCTGTCCTTGAGAGCCAGTAATTCTAGGTTAACCCTGTTAACACCATCATCACTTATCATCAGGTGAGATTGTGGTCAAAGGGTAAGCCTCTAAAATAAAATCAAAAAAGTCTGTGCCTATTCATACCGAATGTCTAAAGTTTTCTGCAGTTTATTGTAGATCAGTTAGGTTCATTGGTCCACAGGCAGAAATAAATAGTTTTGTCTGTACGTGGGGACAGATGGAACATTTACACGTGTCAAAGTTTCGTCTGTTCCCTCATCGGCAACAGGGACTCAGATGAATTACGTCTGTGTCCCTGTGTGTATTCTTGTTTGTCTCACCGAGTGGGCAGAGCAGCCACGTCTGTTCCAAAGACGGGAGTAATTCGTTAAAATTAAGGTCCAGCACCTGCTTCTATAGCTTATAGCTATCGGGAAGTAGCAGGAATAGCGCTATACATTTTGGCGTGGAGATAGATAGAAAAGATGCAAAAAGTTGGCGACTTCGCGGCGGCAGCTGTTCTGAGACCTTTGCGGGTTTGAGTAGAGGACGGAGGAGGAAGGGTATCTTTTAAATACTGGCTAGCTACAACCTTCAAGTAGGAAATCTAAACACCTAATAGTGTGTTCCGGTAGATGTCCTTGAGAGCCAATTAGAGAGCCATTAGTTCCCAGATTTTCTTCTTGATATTGGTAATGGTATCTAGATACCAAGAAGATGTAACCGAATGCTTAAAAGGCGCAACAGATTCACTTACCTACCTCACGTGATGTAAAATTGTGATGTAGCTGTAGATCAGACTAATGGAATGAGAAATACCTCTCAAGAACAGCTGCCAGAAAACATCGTTAGGAGCTGGCGTAAAATTATTGCAATATCGATTGACATAAACCAACGATTGATTAATCAGCACTCATTCTGTTTATTCCAGGTCATGAATCAAACGGATACTGTATTAAAGTGTCGAACACTGGGTTCGGTTGCAAAGATGCGCGTTTTCCATTCCAATTGGTGACGCCGGACCGCGTGTTCTGCCTCGCTGCGACGACGCACGACGACCGCGACGGCTGGCTGGCTGTGTTACAGCAAGTCATCAAACGACCGCTTTCACCGCAAGACTCAGCTAGTAAGTATATTATTTTGAACTAATATTTAGATATACATATATATATTAGTCACTGTCGTAATTGATGACGTTGGAACGCATATTTCGCGTCGTTCGAACATTCATAATCGTTCGAACATCATAACCTTTTTTTTTTTTTTTTTTTTTTTTGAGGGGGGGAAATGCCTTCGCACTGCCCCTCCACCACGGGGGTGGTGGAAGGGGATGTGTGGGACTTGCACCCACTAAAACCCCCCCGTGAGCAGTCCTCCGCCAAGGTGGGGCAAGATAGGGTCGCGTTAGCATTCGCCATCTTGCCCCGGCGGTAGGCCCGAACTCAGTCGGGCCTCTGCGCCTGTGGAGGGGTGGCCTTGCTCACCAAGGCCACCCCCCAAACGTGTGGGGCCGTGAAAGCTGGTGGAGAATCCCCCGACTTTCCACCAGTAGCCCCACTACGGAGAAGGGAGGAGGCGGGCAAACTGCCGCCTCCTCGTCCCCGTTCGTCTGCGCCGGAGCGGGGCAGCATGGACATCGTCCTCCCTGACCCGCTCCGCGGCCTCCTTCTGCGCCATTACCGCTTCGCAGAAGGAGACCACCGCCCGCCACGATCTCTCTCCCCCGAGCATGGCGTTAACAACGCTCGGCAGAGAGAGATCCCCTCCTATGAGGGCTGAAAGAGTGTGCCGCTGCGGGCCCCATGCGGCACACACCTCCAGCGTATGGAGCGCCGTATCCTCCGGCGCCCCACACTCGTGGCAGGCTGGGGTCGCCTCCCGTCTTGCGATCTGGTGCAGGTACTTTCCGAAACAACCGTGTCCAGAAAGCACCTGCACCAATCGGAAGGTCAGCGACCCGAACGGCCGCTTTACCCACCTCCGAAGGACCGGGCGGATCGCCTCCACCGTCCACTGCCCAGGGCCCGGTGGAGCCAGGTCCTCCGTCCACCGCCGCAACAGTGCAGCCCCCGCCTGTCGCCGCATGCGTGCGACCTCCTCCCATACTGGGGGCTCTCCACGGGATCTCCTCGCCGCCACGAAGTGGTAAACTTCGGCGAGGATCTCCGCTTGGAGCTCCCATGGGGGATCACCGGCCAACACGCAGGCTGCCGTCCAGGACACCGTCCGGTATCCGCGTATCGCCCTCGTCGCGACAACCCGCTGCGGACGTCGCAGCAGGGTCTTGTTGTCACGGTTGAGGGCGTCCACCCAGACAGGTGCCCCGTATAGAGCCATACTCCGGATCACTCCGGAGTATAGACGGCGGCAATTGGCATTAGGGCCACCAACGTTGGGCAGCAGCCTCCCCAGGGCGGCCGCAGCTCCCACTACTTTTGGAGCCAACTGGGCAAAGTGGGCCCCAAAAGCCCACCTCCCATCCAGGATGAGACCCAGATACTTCATCTGGGTCCCAACCGGGACCAGAACCCCCTCCAGTGATACCCGCGTTCCTGGAGGAGGTCCACCCCGAGGCCCATGGAACAAAAGGGCCTCGGTTTTAGAGAGGGCGACCTCTAATCCCAGGGCACGTATGCGGCTGACCACGAAAGTTGTACCCACCGTGGCCAACCGCACCGCCTCCCTAAGGTCCCTCCCCTTGGCTACGACTAGGGTGTCATCCGCGTAGCACGCAACCCGCATACTTGCGGGAAGCGTGCCACGAAGCACCCAGTCGTAACCTATGTTCCACAGGAGTGGCCCCAGCACCGACCCCTGTGGAACCCCGCAGGTGACGCGACGGCGCCTTAGACCGTCGCATCCCTCCACCAGGACCTCACGGTCCTGGAGGTAGTCAGCTAACAGCCTCCGCAGATACAGGGGCACTCCATGATACCGGAGCGCCTCCTGTATTGTTCCGTGCGGAAGGCTGTTGAAGGCGTTGGCGATGTCCAGTGAGACAGCCAAAGCCTTTTCCCCACCGCTGACTACATCCTGCGTCCACCCCTTGAGCCAGAGCAGGGCGTCTATTGTTGATCGCCCCGCTCTGAATCCGTACTGGGCCTCTGACAGCTGAGGCCCAGTCCCATCCAGGTGCCGGATGACACGGGAAGCTATTACTCTCTCTAACAGCTTACCCGTGTCATCCAGCAATACGATTGGCCTGTATGCTGACGGCGAGTCGATGGGTCGACCCTCCTTCCGCAACAGGCACAATCGGCCGTCCTTCCACAGCTTCGGGAACCGTCCCGAGGTGAGGCAGGCGTCGAAGAGTTCCCGAAGCCGATCACTCATGGCCCTGAGGGCGATCCGAAGGACGCGCCCGGGGATCCCATCCGGTCCTGGCGCCGTCTTCTTTCCCCGTAGGCGGCCCAATGCAACCTCCATCTCCACCTCTGACACAGGTGGGATGGAAGCTGGGCTCAATACCTCGGAGAAGGACGGCGCCATCGTCGGAGGGGTATGGATGGCGCCACTGTCAGGGAAGAGCCCATCCAACACCCTGCCTAGGAGCTCTGGTTCTAGGGATCCCACAACCGGGGGCGTCTGGCCCCGGAACATTTTCCGAGCGGCCATATAAGGACGCCCCCAAGGATCCCTGTCCAAGCTCTTCAGGCCCTCTCCCCAGGCCTGGGACTTGGATCGACCGATGGCCAGCTGCAGCGCCCGCTTTGCTTCGCGGTATACGCTATATAGCTGGCGCTCTGCCTCCAGCTCCTCGGCCGACAATTGGTCATCTGTTCGGCCGTTGCGCCGCCTCCTACATCGGGCGTAGGGACGGCGCGCCTCCGTGCAAGCGGTTCGAAGACTTGCGATCTCCAACGACCACCAATACACCTGGTGGCGTGCGGGACGAGGCTGGGACCTTGGCATGGCCGCGTCGCATATTGCCGTCACCGTCCCTCGAAAGTGATCTGCAGCAATATCCACTTCCGGGTGCGTGGGGGTGGCAAGCCACGACTGGACGATGGCGGCCTCCTCCGCATGCACCCGCCTCGCTTGTCGATTTCCCCTCTGGTTGTGGGAGGTGGAGATCTCGAACCGTATGTATTTATGATCCGAGAGAGTCTCCACCTCCGACACCACCCTCCAGGCCCGGGCACGTGCTGCGACAGGCGGGGTGGCAAATGAAAGGTCCACGACGGACCCCCCATTGTGTCGCACACACGTGTGGACCGACCCTCTGTTTAGCAGGGTCAGTCCTGTGGCAACCGCCCACTCCCTGACAATCTCACCACGAGAGTCAGTGGAGGGGTTGCCCCAGTCCTGGGCCTTCGCATTGAGGTCCCCGAGGAGGAGGACCGGCCGTGGCGCCAACCTGCCCACCACCGCAGCTAGGAGGTCCATAAAGACCTCCAGCTCCGCAGCGGTTTTATTGGGGGAGAAGTATACGCCGACGAACGTATACTCCCCCCATTTAGCCACCACGTACCCTGAGCCTCTCTCCTCCACAGAAGGGGGAGGGCCGCCACCGGAACGTACCACAATGGCTACGGAGCCATTTAGGTCCCCGACCCAGTACGGATGGGGAGGGACATAGTACGGCTCCGCCACGACTGCCAAGTCTATCTGCCACTGGGCCAGGACTTGCATAAATAGATCTTGGGCCCTAACGCAGTGGTTAAGATTCGTCTGGAGGAAATTGCTATGTCGGACCTGATCCATTAGTCTGACATATTAACCTCCTCACACGCTGACTGACGGCGTATGGCCTCGGGGGCGGCCTGTTTTGTGGTCGCAGGGGCGGCCTGGGTCTCGGTGGCCTTACCCTTTGTCTTTGGGGGGGCACAGTTGCGTCCCCCCATTACGTGCCCGGAGGGCCTTCCTGACTCTGCGCATATCACGCAGCGTGGGTTGTTCCTCCCACAGTTAGCCGCTCGATGACCCGTGCCACCACACCGGTAGCACAGGTCTCCCCTATCCACCGAGTCTGGACACTGAACGCGAGTGTGCCCCAGCCCCATGCACCTGAAACAACGCAGGGGACGTGCATCTAGAGCAGCCACTCGCACCGAGCTCCACCCCACCAATATTCTGCCCTTTGCCAGCAACGCCTTGGCTGCCGGAATTGGGCAGGAAACAGTGGCAGAGTATCTGTTAATCTCACCAACCTTGATGAGCCGCTCCTCGCAGCTAACTTGGCGAGTGCCGCCGCCACTTTCTCTTTCGTGGCCGCGTCGTCCAGGCCCGTTATTCTGAGATTTGTCGACTTGACTGGCCTGGCGACATTGGCCTCCTGGGACAAGACGTCGCGCAATTTTTCCGCGAGCTTGTCCGCCTTCTCGGATCTTTGGGAGCCAGGAATCTCCAACAACCTAGCTCCGGTGGCCGTCTGGCGAAAGCGGAGCTGGTCTATTCCCAGCTCCTGGAGACTCACCTTCTCCTGCGCCATTTTTAAGACGGTGTTATAAGTTACCCCGTTTGCCGCTGCTTCAGGCTGTAACGACAGCACAACAGCCGCAGACTTTGGAGACTTCAGCGCTGTCTTGACCTTCTTCTTCTTTGTAGCCTTGGCGGAATCGGTGGTGCAGGCATTAGCCACAACGGCAGGCTCGGGTGCTGTAGAAGAAGAGGACTTCCCCTTGCCCTTCCCCTTTCCTTTCCCTTTGCCTTTTCGCGTCACCGTTGACCACGTTTCCTCCTGAGGCTCAGTGGAGGGCGTTACTTTGCTGACTTTTGGTGTCCCTTTAGAGGTTGAGGGACCAGCAACCGTTGCAACTAAGGTTGTGACGGCAGTCTTTGTGGTCTGACTGGCTAGTTTACTCACTTTGGGAGTGAGTTTGCGTGCCTGTTCAGGCGTCGGCTTGGGAGGCACGGTGACTATCGCTGCCTTCTTAGTGTCTGCTCTCAAGGGCGGGCGCACCGTCGGGGCAGGCAGAAGCCGGTCCTCAATCACCGCAAGTCGGGCATTGAGCATTTGCCCGAACGTGGTGGTCAAAGACTGCTTCAGCTCCTCCACTAATTCTGCGGCCCCCAGCAGTGTGGTAGGGGGTGCCTGCAACTCTTTTGCTGCAGCAGCCACAGCAGTGTTGGCAGCGGTGGTGGCAGCGGCGGCCTCAGTCTTGGCTTCAGTGAAGCCGCGTCGTAGAGCCTTCACCTCTGCCTTCCCCGACTCAACTTCTAGACGCAGGCGGCTGTTTTCTGCTCTCAGCCGTCTCGTCTCATCCGCCTCGCTCCTGCTGGCCAGGGCATCCACCACTTCTCTTAACGTTGATGCAGACCTCTTCAGACGGCCCACATACTCACCTTTGAGGTTACCAGACTTTCTGGCAACCTCCAGAATGCAAGCGAGCTTTTCGCCCGCATGCGCTCTCAACTCTTGGGCGTTCAATGCACTGAGGTCTCCAACCGTTGCGACAACATCGGACTCACATCCGGTGTCATGCGCAAGGCTAGCGACGGCAGCGGCTGGCCCCTTCTTGAATCGCCGGCCTCGCAGGACTCCCTCTAATTCTGAGTCAGATGGCACAGGAGAGGGTTTTAGGAACTCCTCTCTTGAAGGACCAGCCTTGGCAGATCTCCCGCGCCCTCTCCTCGAGGTTGCCACCTTGGCAGCCGCTGTTCCTTCAGTCTCTGTGTCCGAGTCGAAATACGAAGAAGCTGGCCGCTTTCGGCAGCTGCTCTCCGCATCCGTGGTCATCATACCACTGGACAAGGAATCCATGCTAGGCGAACGCTCTAGCATAATCCTCCGTTCCTTCTCCTCTCCAGGGACCCGTGGGTCCAATGAGGAGTCTCGGGATCGAGATTGGCCCTGAAAAGGGCCTTTTATGTTTTTCCCAGACGACTTGGGCATTTCGTCTTTCGCAGCGAGACGGCTCATATTTGCTGCGATAGCAGAGTATTGGCCTGCCTGGACACCTGCGTTACCGGGTCCAGGACAGTTTCCAGGGGCACCACGTGGAGGTTCTCTGCGCATTTGGGGAAGCCCCCTTCGAACATCATAACCTTTTTTTTTTTTTTTTTTGACCCGGGAAAATCCTTTATGGATACCACCCGGCTCCGGGGGGAGCAGAGTGGTTATGTGGGAGTCCTCGCCTGAGGGGCCTTACTACCCCCACGGGGGGGTAGTAAGTGAGGTTACCCACTAAAAACCCGGGATGAGCAGACTGCCGCCTAGTCGGGGCGAGATGGGGTAGCGTTAGCAATCACCATCTCGCCCCGGCGGTTGGCCCGTCAGCGGTGACGGGCCCCGGCCAATGGAGGGATGACCCAGCTCATTAGGGCCATCCCCCAGACGTGTGGGATCGTGCAAGCCAGTGGAGAATCCCCCGACTCTCCACCGATGATCCGCACAGCACTAGGTAAGAGCGAGAAGGCGCCCGAATCGCCTTCTCCTTCCCCCAGTTCGTCTACGCCGGAGCGGGTCTGCGAGGACGTCGTCCTCCCTCGCCCGCTCCGCGGCCTCTTTCTGCGCCATCACCTCTTCGCAGAAAGAGACCACCGCCTGCCACGATCCGTCGCTGCCGAGCATAGCGTTAACCACGCTCGGCAGCGACAGATCTGCGCCTATGACCGCTGTGAGGGCGTGCCGCATGGGACTCCACGCGGCACACTCCTCCAGCGTGTGGAGCGCCGTGTCTTCTGGCGCTCCACACTCGTGACAGGCGGGGGTCGCCTCACGTCTTGCGATGTGATGCAGGTACTTTCCGAAACATCCATGCCCGGAAAGCACCTGCACCAATCGGAAGGTGAGCGACCCGAATCGCCGCCCTACCCACCTCCGAAGGACCGGGCGAATGGCATCCACCGTCCTCTGTCCAGGGACCGGTGGAGCCAGGTCCTCCGTCCACCGCCGCAACAGGGCGGCCCGCGCCTGCCGTCGCATGCGCGTGACCTCCTCCCACGCTGGAGGCTCCCCGCGGGATCTCCTCGCCGCCACGAAGTGGTACACTTCGGCGAGGATCTCCGCTTGGAGCTCCCAGGGGGGATCACTGGCCAACACGCATCCCGCAGTCCAGGACACCGTCCGGTACCCGCGTATCGCCCTCGTCGCGATGACCCGCTGCGGACGACGCAGCAGGGCCTTATTGGCGCGACCGAGGGCGTCCACCCAGACAGGTGCCCCGTACAAGGCCATACTCCGGATCACTCCGGAGTACAGGCGACGACATGTGGCGCTCGGGCCGCCCACGTTGGGCAGCAGCCTCCCAAGGGCGGCAGCGGCGCCTATGACTCTTGGGGCCAGTTGAGAGAAGTGGGCCCCAAAAGTCCACCGCCCGTCCAGGATGAGACCCAGGTACCTCATCTGGGTCCCAACCCGGACCAGGACCCCGTCCAGGTCTATCCTCGTTCCTGGAGGGGGTCCCCCCCGAGGCCCATGGAACATTAGGGCCTCGGTCTTGGAGAGGGCGACCTCCAGTCCCAGGGCACGTATGCGGCCGACCACGAGTGTTGTTGCCACCGTGGCCCGCCGCACCGTCTCCCCGAGGTCCCTCCCCTTGACTACGACTAGGGTGTCATCCGCGTAGCACGCAACCCGCATACTTGCGGGAAACGTGCCGCGGAGCACCCAGTCGTAGCCAATGTTCCACAGGAGCGGTCCCAACACCGACCCCTGTGGAACCCCGCAGGACACGCGACGTCGCCTCAGACCGTCGCGTCCCTCCACCAGGACCTCGCGGTCCTGGAGGTAGTCGGCCAACAGCCTACGCAGATACAGGGGCACTCCGTGATAGCGGAGCGCCTCCCGTATCGTTCCGTGCGGTAGGCTGTTGAAGGCGTTGGCAATGTCCAGCGAGACAGCCAACGCCTTTTCCCCCCCGCCGACCGCGTCCTGCGTCCACCCCTTGATCCAGAGCAGGGCGTCTATCGTCGACCGCCCTGCTCTGAATCCGAACTGGGCCTCTGAAAGGCCAGGCCCAGTTCCCCCCAGGTGCCGGATGACACGGAAAGCTACAATTCTCTCCAGCAGCTTCGCCGTGTCATCCAGCAGCACGATTGGCCTGTATGCGGCGGGCGAGTCTGCGTCTCGCCCTTCCTTCCGCAACAGGCACAATCGCCCGTCCTTCCAGAGCTTCGGGAACTGACCCGACGTGAGGCACGCGTCGAACAGTTCCCGAAGCTGACCGCCCATCTCCCTAAGGGCGATCCTGAGGACCCGCCCGGGAATCCCGTCTGGTCCCGGGGCAGTCTTCTTGCCTCTCAGGCGAGAGACTGCTACCTCCATCTCCACCTCTGAAATAGGCGGAATGCAGGCCGGGTCCTCCTCCTCCTGGAAGGACGGGGTGGCCATCGGTGGAGGGGTGTAGTGGGGGTCGCTGTCGGGAAATAGACCCCCCAGTACCCTCTCCAGGAGCTCTGGCTCCAGGGACTCTGTGATAGGGGGCGCTCTGACCCGGAACTTATTCCGGGCAGACTTATACGGGCGCCCCCATGGGTCCCTGTCGAGGCCCTCCAACTGCTCGCTCCAGCCTTGGGCCTTAGCCCGGCCGATGGCCAACTTCAGCTCCTGTTTGGCTATCTTTACGTTACCGTACAGGAGCTGCTCGGCCGCCAGCTGCTCCGGCGGCAGCTGGTCGTCCCTTCGGCCGTGGCGGCGCCTCCTGCAGTGGTAATAGAGGCGCCGCGTCTCCGAGCATCGCGCTCGGAGATCCTCAATCTCCGAGCACCACCAGTAAACCTGGTGGCGCTCGGGGTGGGGTCGGGACCGCGGCATGGCAGCGTCACAGACGGCCGTCACCGCCTCCCGGAACCGGCTCGCCGCGACGGCCACCTCCGGGTGCGTGGGGGCGGCAAGCCACGACCGGACGATAGCCGCCTCTTCAGCCAGCTCGGCATCGAGGCGACCAATCGCCCAGCGCGGGAAGAAGGCCCTCTCCACGCGCCGAGTCCCTCCTTGGTGGGAGGTGGCGATCTCGAACCGGATGTAGTTGTGGTCCGAGAGAGTCGCCACATCCCCCACCACTCTCCAGGCCTGGACACGTGCTGCGACTTCCGGGGTGGCGAACGAAACGTCCACCACGGACCCCCCGTTGTGTCGCACGCACGTGTGGACCGACCCTCTGTTGAGCAGGGTCAGCCCTGCGGCAACCGCCCACTCCCTGACAGTCTCCCCGCGAGTGTCAGTGGAGGGGTTGCCCCAGGCCTGGGCCTTGGCGTTCAGGTCCCCCATGAGGAGGACCTGACGTGGCGCCTGTCTTCTCACCGCCGCGGCCACGAGGTCCAGATAGACCTCCAGCTCCGCGACGGTTCTATTGGGGGAGAAGTATGCGCCAACTACCGCATACCTCTCCCACTTGGCCACCACGTACCCCGAACCCCTCTCTGACACCGAGAGGGGGGGGCCGCCACCGGCACGTCCAATTATGGCTACGGAGCCGTCCAGATCCCCAGCCCAGTAGGGATGGGACTGGGGAATGTAATACGGCTCCGCAGCAACCGCCAAATCGATCCGCCACTGCGCCAGGGACTGCATTAGCAAATCCTGAGCCCTGACGCAATGGTTTAAATTCGTCTGGAGGAGGTTGTGTTGTCCGACTTGATCCATATCAATCGGACGTTACAACCTCCATGCTCGCCGCGCGGCGAACAACCTCAGGAGCGGCTCTGGCTGCCGGTCGGGGGATGGCCGGGGTCCTGGCGGCCTGTCCCTTCGTCTTTGGGGGGACACAGTTTTGTCCCCCCATCCTGTGCTCGGCTGATCGCCCCGACTCTGCGCATATCGCGCAGTGCGGGGCCCTCCTCTGGCAGCTCGCCGCCTTGTGGCCTGCGCCTCCACAACGGAAGCACAGGTCCCCCCTGTCTGCCGACGAGGGACACTGGGGACGCGTATGCCCGAGTCCCATGCACTTAAAGCAGCGCATGGGAAGCGCCGCCAGTGCCACCACTCGCACCGAGCTCCATCCCACTAAGATCCTGCCCTGTGCCAGTACCACTTTAGCTACCGGAATCGGACACGATACAAGGGAGGATCCGGTCCCGCCGTAGCTGCGACGTATCTCCCCGGCTTTGACGTGGAGTACGTCACAGCCACCCACCTTGGCGACCGCCGCCGCCACTTTCTCCTTTGTGGCGGCGTCGTCCAGGCCCGTCACGTGCAATTGCACGGACTTTACGGGCCTCGCGACGTTGGCCACCTCGGACAGGACACCACGGAGCTTCTCCGCGAGCCTGTCCGCTTTGTCGCTGCTTTGGGAGCCAGGAATTTCAAGCATCCTGGCTCCGGTGGCCGTCTGGCGGAAATTGATCCGGTCGATCCCCAATCCTTGGAGATCGACCTTCTCCTGCGCCGTCTGAATGATGGCGCTGTATGTAACGCCCTTTTCCGCGGCTTCGGGCTGCAGCGTCAGCACAACAGCCGCGGATTTGGAAGTTTTCAACGCCTTCGCCTTCTTGGGTCCGGCGGCAGGGGTAGCCTTTTTCGCTTTCGGCTTCACGGCGGAGGGGGGGGCACGAGCTGCTGGGACAGGAGCGGGAGTGGGCGTTGCCGAGGAGGACGTTTTGCCCTTCCCCTTGCCTTTCCCCTTTCCAACTACCGTTGCCCAGGTTTCCGCCTTGGCAACAGCAGTTTGAAGCGTTCTTGGGGGGGCGATGGGAGCCGCAGTCGAGGGGGGGGCGATGGGAGCCGAAGTCGAGGGCGTAGCAGCAGCTTGCGAGACCCGGCCAACCCGCTTTCGAGGGGTCGGTTTCGGGGGTGGGGGGGCAACCGCTGCTGCAGCCTTCTTGGCGTCCGCTCGGAGAGGCGGGCGAAGGACTGGCGCTGGCAGGAGGCGATCCTCGATACCAGCGAGCGGGCATTGAGCATTTGCCCGAACGTGGTGGTCAAGGACCGCGTCATCTCCTCCACTATATCTGCCCCCACTACAACAGCAGGGGGGGCCGGCGTCTCGGCGGCAGCGGCTGCTGCAGCAGCAGACGTAGCGGCAGCCGCCTCGGTCTTGGCCTCGGTGAAGCCGCGACGTAGCGCCTTCACCTCTGCCTTGGAGGCCTCCATCTCGAGGCGCAGGCGACTATTCTCGGCTCTTAGCCGCCGCGTCTCTTCCGCCTCACTCCTGCTTGCCAGGGCGTCGACAACCTCCCTCAGGGTCGACGCGGACCTCTTCAGGCGAGCAACGAACTCGCCTTTTAGGTTGCCAGATTTCTTGGCAACCTCTAGAATGCAGGCGAGCATACCTCCTGCGTGAGCCCTCAGCTCTTGGGCGTTTAGTGTGCTGATGTCACCAAACCCGGCAAGGACATCAGAATCGCTTCCGGTGTCGAGCAGACTTCCGGCGGCCACAGCGGCCGACCCCTTTTTGTATTTCCTGCTCTGCAGGACCTCCGCCAGTTGCTCCACCAGTGGCTTTGGCGGTGGCTTCAAAAACTCCTCTCGCGTGGGGCCATTTTTGGTGCCCTTCGCTCTACCTCTCCGCGCCGTATTGACCTTAGCGGCCGCGGTCCCCTCGGTCGAACATCATAACCTGACACAACCACGTACAATGGTTGTGACAGGTTATACCTGTGTAGTTGGTAATGAGAACAGGCTCTCAAGGAAAGCTGCCGGTATATATGTTACAGCCAAAGTAATAAATCTGGATATTATATATACTGTATAGCCATTATATATAACGTCTACTCAATTTAGATAAAGTGATAATTGACACAAAATTTTGATATTATTCATGAGACTCATATTTCTATTGGTAACGGAGGGCGCACCAGAATGGTTAAAGAGCTTAAAAATAAATATAAGAATAGTAGTAATTTATGTGCTCGCTCGGCTCGCGCGTTGTTGTAGTCACAAGTAACCTAACGCTCCTCCTCGCTTCGCTCGTCGTCGCACCTAAATATGACTTTGCCCTAGACTAAATGATATTTAACCCCTTTTTATAACTTTTACCAATATGTGTCGTGAATTATTACTAAAAGTAATACATTTCGATCGTTTATTTGTGTCAATTATCACTTTATCTAAATTGAGTAGACATTATATATAATGGCTAGACAGTATATATAATATCCAGATTTATTACTTTGGCTATGACATATACACCGTGAACCGTTTTGAAGCAGATTTTCTAATTGAGGGTGGTATTTAGCCAGGCGGACAACAATACCCTAGCTTCATGAGGTGTAGGTCAAGCCTCTGGCAGGATTCGAAGTATGGACTTTGTACTAGGCAGTCCACAGTAATTAGCATTGGACATCATTGCTTCAAAAATAACTATGAAGAGAAAATGTTCGATTAGCTGGCGTTACCGCTGAAAATGCAACATTGTATAAATTTGTTTACTGGCTGAGTCGTACTTATAGTTTGTGTCAGTGTACTAACCACACTTACAGTGTACGCCACTCAAAATATATTTTATGAATTGAGTTTTTAATGAGCAGGCAGTTTTGAAGAAATCGACGCCGTACTCGTTAACTCTCTAAAGTTACTCGTACTTTTCCGTGAGTAACTATAATTTTTTTGAGAAAATTCAGATGTAAATCTACCCGTTTAATGGTTAAACCGGTACCTATTGTTTCTCAGTCTCGGACATCATCTCTCGGATCTCGATCTCGTCTCATAGTACGAGGACGAGTAAATAATGTCACGTGTACAAATAATGTCATAGTAATGCTAGTCGTCCGGTACTATTGAAATTGGACATTATTTGTGAACCTTATTATGTACATATTTGAATATGAGATTAGCGAATTCCATAACGAATAACGCGTGCTAATTAGTCTGTTTATTTGAACTTGGTTTTTTGCTTAATAAATTACCAAAAGCAAACAGTAACTGATCCACGAGCATGAAGATAATTCAGATTTCGTATGTAGAACCTATTTAATGTTTTGTTTTCGATGCTAATTTACCCACACTAGTCCGCTATGGCATTCTTCTCGTATACGATTGAACGAAAATTTCGTGAGGTTTTATGTGTGCAATACATGGTCATACCCACAGATAAGAGAAACAAGGGAGATTTGCTTTCAGTCCGTGTTTGTTTACATAAAATTATTAAATGTTCCCGCCTATTTCACTCTCACATATATAAAAAACAATAAGTTGGCGTACATTTTGCCACGCACACCAAGATTTCCGCTGCATAATAATACACTAACTATTAGTACCTACACATGCAAAAATGGTTTGCGTTACAGCCTATAGCTACGGTCACTAGTTACACTCCCAAATACGACTATTAAAACACTGATCCATTGCGTTATCGGAAGAACTGATTCCTTTGTTGATATGTACTAAGCGCACAATGTTTTTTCTTACAAACAAGCGTTTGCACGTGCCATGCCTCCATTACCTATCTCTCTTGTTTCATGATCTGAGGTCTTACCACTTATGCGAAGATTCAGAGACATTTATTTTATGTTAGATAGTCTCAGACAAGTCATTCCAATCTATAAATTTCGTATTCAAAGATGTAGCCAGAGTCCCTACCTACCTCGGACTTAGCTAAGATCACACTCTATGATTTATGGCAGAGTTTTTAATAGTGGAGCATTTACTGGTTTTTGTTAATCTGTGCAGCCTGACTTAAGCAGTGATGGCTTAGTGGCATTGACTATGGACTGCTGTGCAGCAGGTCCATGGTTCGAATCCCGCAGCGGGCTTGAGCCTCACGCATGGTGGAAGGGCATTTAGCGAATGCTCGCCTGGCTAGCTACCATCCTCCAGTAGAAAATCTGTCGACAAGCACCTAACGGTGTATTCCGACAGCAGTCCTTGAGAGCCAGTGACATTACAGGCACATGAGACTTAACAACTGTTCGTCTCAGAGTGACGGGTGATGTGCAATTCGTGGCTTATGACGAAATGCATCTGTTATAGGCAGAGGTTAGTCTGCTTAAATTCAGGTGAACTTCATGCTTGTACCGTCACAATCACATAAAAAAAAATTCACTTGACACAATTATTTTTTTCTGTTCTCTCTATTACAGCTGAAGCTACACTCGTCAGGAAACGCACGGGGTCAAATTCCATCAGCATATTCTCTGGGAGGTAGTTGCATTTTGTACCGTCACTCTAGCGTGATAAGATACCTTATTGTACGTAAGACGTATTACCGTAGTTGTGGTTTAAAATTGGGACTACGCAAACTAAAAGTTTTGATTTCATTGATTTTTATTTAACCACAGAAAAGTCTTCTTATTTTAAGCCACGTTTTGTGCAATTATTTTCATTTTATAGTTTTTTCGCATGCTTTTAAAAAGCACACAGTTTATTTAACAAAATCTTCGCTTAGAATAAAAATCAGGATAGTAATATTATGTTAGTCACTTTATGTAAATAAATTATTTTAACTAAGTTCTGTATTTAATTTTGCGAATTAATTATATTGATGTTTTATCATAAATGATTTTATTTATTATTTTAACACAGTAATGGGACTGAATCGATAATGTTAAAGTGTTAAGTTAAATTATTTTGTAATATTACTATTTTATTGTATAAGGAATTAGTTTAGATTTTTAAGGATACCTGCAGTTTAGTTACGAGTTTCCTTTCTTGATAATGCCATGCTAAATTGTATTTTTTCATATTCAATGTATGATTTACTGTTCTTTATACCTTCGTGAACTTTTTTTAAAACTCTAACGGGTATTTTTACGCACACATTAATATCAAAATCATAATGTGACTAACCTTAAAGGTTCGATCAACCATTGACTGCGGTCACGAGTAAACAACGTCTAGGTAGTCACAAAATGATTTTGATGTTCATTTGTGCGTGAATAGACCAGGGGCCCAACTCCCACCTTTTAAAGACTATTATGGAAAACCAACATCATTATTTCAAACTTAAAATATTGATGCTAAGATTCGTACCACGGCCGTCACGAAACAATAATGTTCAAATAGCGCTATCTCTATCGCACAAATGTCTTGATTCAATGCATGCCGCTCACACGTTGAAGTTCTAATGTAAGTTTACTATAGTGACAGGTGGTAGTGGAAATTAAAATTGTTAATGTAAGGTTTGAATAAGACTGAATTAAGAGATGGGAGTTGGCCCCCTGTTAGAGATTTATAAACTAGAATTCGTGATTAGACCCGTTAAAGTTTTATAAACATGAATTTATGATATAGTGAGTGATTCATTATTTCACCTATTTATAAAATTATTTAAATACTTTTTGTGTGTAATGAAATAGTGTATTATTTACCGATTATTACATGTCTTAACAATGCAATATCTTAAGTGTAACATTCATAAAAAGTAACGCACAAATCATCAGAATAATACATATATATTAAGTATTTAATCATTATAAACATTTTGTAAATCCCATTATATTCACGTATCGTATTTTTAAACTTTTTTGTAATGAATACACAGTTTTGTTATGTTGATACTTTAAACCGCGAATGCAATTTTATTGTTCTTAAATATCTTCATTGTGGTCATACCACATATTAATGCGAAATCATGTGAAATGTCTAAAATCTAAGTTCTAAAACTTAGATTTTAAACATATATTATAAGTTATAAAACAAAAAGTTTGTAATTCCTTGTTCAAGAATAATAAACTTGCACATTGCTAAAACAATTCTGACACACTGCAATAAAAATACTTATTTAAAAAAAAATGCATGGTTATTGGTAAATGGATGTTTGTTAGGACTAGCAAAAGTCAACCCTAAGAGGTTGTTAGCCTTTTACCAATAACCCTGTATAGCTAAAAAAGATTATGACCATGAAAATTAGTCTCTCTAATCACATTAGTAAAGCTTAGTAAGTTATTCAAATATGATCATATTTGTCAGTCACAAATTTTGTCTGTCACTAATTCATTTCTACCTACATACACAAATTTTATTTTATCATCTAACTGATATTACCATTTACAGACCCACCAACTTATCTGTTCAGGTGGCAGAAAAAAGAACTAAAACTTTCCCTCAAATTGTGACAGTCTGTAGTTGATATCCATGACCAGTAGCGCCCTCGAAAACTGCACAGTTAAGTTGGTGGTACTATACACACAACGCCTTTTAAATAGCTATCATTTGTCGTTTGAGGGTACTTGCGATGGAAAAACGTTTAGCGATAACATTTCACGTCATTATGTGTATCCTCAGTGGCCCGAAATTTTCTCGTCAACTTATCTTATGTAATTAATTATCTTAGTTCTATCGGCATATTATGGATAATATTGCACCGTGCAAGCCTGCAATAAATCGTATAAAGTCATATGTATATTATATACCAAAATAGGGTTTTTCAACTAGATTAATAATCACAAAAACGCTCTCTTAATCATGGTAAAAGACATTATACAGGGAAGTTGTATGGTATAATATCTTTAATATTAAATGTGGAATATCACAACAAGCATCTGGAAACCGTCGAAATTCTCTGTCGGTTAAAATCACGCTTTCGGCTTGAATGTGACGTCACTCAAATTTTACTCAAGCCCCGTTTTTCAATCATCAGAGGTTACTATTCCTAATATAATGTATAGCGAACACAACTATACACAACCAATTAAAAAAAAACTGTCAAGTGCGAGTTGGACTCGCGCACCGAGGATTCCGTACAAGCCTGTACCTAGGTATATAAGTAAAAGTTATGGTATTTTTATTGCTAAATGAAATCCATAACATTATAAATTCTTAATAATATTTTTGGTATATGATATAACTAAAAATTTATGCTTTTCGAAATTTTGCCTTTACCTGTGCTATAAGACGTCGCTTCGTACCAAATTACCCTGTAGATTTTGATACCCTAGCTAGCGAGAATCGAAATTTTGCGGCTTTAACGGCTGCATCTTTTGAATGCGTTGGCTTAGAAGTTTGTTTTTTTCACAGCTACAAGGGACAGTAAACCTGAGTATTTGATATGAATTTTAGCTTGATACCTTTACGCCTTCCTGAGGAAATGAGTCTTGGCAGGCAGACGGACAACAAGGTGATCCTATAAGGGATCCCTTTTCCTTTTGAGGTACGGAGCCCAATAAAACTAATGTTGGTAGTTTAAATTTGGTCGGTTCATATTTTATTAGTCTGATATTTTTTATCTGATGGTTGAATAACCAGGCTTTAATCAAAAATAAGAACTTGGTGTATTGGACATACTCGTATTAACCTATGAATATTAAATCCGTATTTAAATTGTCTTCAATAATACTGAATTTGTGATATTCCACGCAAAATGCATCTTAAATAAGTAAGAAATTAGATATAGTACAATTATAAAATTTTATACCTTACCCATAAATAACTCACTTTTATAGATTTGATATTAGTTTTGTAATCATTGTAATAATTAATTATTAAGTAGATTATTTATCAATCAATAATATTTGAAACAAGGGAACGATGAAACTTAGTTTTTAGAAAGCCTTTGATCATAATCCTAGCCAAAGATTCACAAAATTTAATTTACTCCGTACATTTTTTTATGAATAAGTAAATAATAAGGTTAATTGTATTTATATTCTACATAATATATAAGTATAAGTATATAGGTACCTATATTATATACTAGGATATTTAAGTTTTGTATTTTCTGAATTCCTGGTACTCCCTAGCCTTACATAATCCTGAATAAAATACACCGTTATAAATTAATTCATAATCATAACATACAGTCCCACCAACTTATCTGTTCAGGCGGCAAAAAAAAGAACTACAATATTCCTTCAAATTGTGACAGTTTGTAGTTGATTTCCTTGACCAGTAGCGCCCTCGAAAACTGCACAGGTAAGTTGGTGGTACTATATATTATTATTTTCGAAATATTTTTCAAAATTTTCCCTAATAAAACTGAATGACAGCAGGGATTATGATATAAGGCATAAACATGGCTATATTTAGTAATAATATCTAATATTTTATATAGCAAATATTTAAACATTTAGCCAAATTTATAGGCGTACATTTAATATAGATGCAAAAAATATCAAATGGCTATTGTGTTTCAACACTAGCATAAGCAAGCAAATATCAATGCAATAACATAGTATGTAAGTGTGTACTATACTGTGTATGCATGTAGTAGTAAGTTATGATTTTTCTAGTTTGTGTGACTATACTTTACAGGAGGCTTTCTATCGTATCGACAACACAGAATGTGTAGGTGAAGTACCCACTATTACATATACTACTATGTGTAATAGTACACTTACCGTACGTACCTACGTACGACGTACCTACTATTACATATAGAAAATGTGTAATAGTAGGTGATGTACCTACTATTTGTATGTACACATTCTACGTAATGTAATTTGTATAAGTTGGCATCGTACTGGACCACTGGCCTAGTTATGAATGAAATTCTATTGTTATCATTATCGCCGATGCCAATGGGTTAATATGTTTCGGTAGCATTTTATATTATTTAATATGAGGAATCCTCAATGCCACAGACTGTGGGAGCTAGCTTTCCAGCTAGCTTTGTAGACACCTTAGGTACTACCTACAATATTACTACGTTACGATTAGAATGGGTACGATTTGACATATTGTAAAAAGCTTTTGACATATCCATGTCGCCGCGAATGTCTTTTAATATATAACAGGTTACAACAGCTGTTGTTTTCCAGGTATCTTTTCACAGATATGGATACGTAAAGAAATTTATCGTTATTTATATTATTGGTTATTCAGTATTGGACACGTAGTTACTAGTTACGTAACTTATAAAATTGACAGAATTGCTCACATTAATTTCCCTAACTTTGTTAAAATTTTCTTTAAGCACTCGAAAACGAACCTTATTACAAACCTTATTTATGCATACTTGAACTTATAGAAGAATGTATAGTGATTATTTCAACATTACGAATACACGTATTGCCACAATACATAGTTTCGAATTGTAGACAAATTCATTCAAATTACTTAAATAAATAGGACGTTAATTATGAACGTTAAACGTATTTAGGCTTTCCAAAATAAGATGTCTAACTTGGACTCAAAACTACTTAGGAATTGTTAGAATAATAAAAATAACAAACGTTCTTTTGAGTTAAGAATTGGGCTGGGACTGGACCAACGAGATCCTACACGTATCTGGTTCTAAAGAATCGAGATCGTATTGTGTAAACATCATGAATTAAAATGAAGGTTGTAAGTAATACGCACCTGTTTTAACTTAGACCTCACTTAGATTATCTCTACGGTATTTATTTTTCCGTCTTAAACAATATAAGCCTTAACCATATAACTCTTAGGAAATGATCACCAATAGCAATAGCTCAGAATATTATTACCTACGAAGGGACACGAGTCAGACTGAAATTTTAGGCCCATTAGATTACCTGTTTTAATAATTGCTTCTCAAGAATGGATGCTGTTTTTGACAGATGTTCTATACATTAAACGTCAAACAAATCTGCATTTTTAGGTCGATTTCAAATTTCAGATGCATTTATTAATACGACGCTCAGTGTCAGATTTTAGCTGATTTTGACTTGAATTTAAGACCGATCTGCCTAATAATGACAAAAATGTACCCATGTATAAAACAAAATTAAATTATCTACGTCAGATTATTGACTACATTTTGAACATAATAATAAGTGTGTATACAAAAATATAATATGTGTAAAATATAGTCAAAGAACCGACGATTCTTAATATTTTATTGAAATTTGCGTGAACTAAGTAGAATTTTTAAAGTTTACGTAAACTTAAAATGCAGTGTTTTCTTCTTTATGTGTTTTAGTTCGTGCGTGTTTCCGCTAGGGGCGCTGGTAAAAATGCATGAGGTAAAACGTCGATTTTCTTGGTTACCTTTGTAAAAACTAGTAGGCATAGCGTTTGAAACTCGTACTAAGTATATATTGTAAGACTAAAATTATTATGTGATTGTGCAGTAATCCATACAGATAAGAAAGGAGGACTTTTCCACCTACTCGACTACGGCTCTTTTGAAAATACTTTACCCATGTACTAACTCTTTGATAACAGGGGGAACTGAATTTTGGTCCTACTTTTTCGCAATAAGGGGGAATTTACTTATTTCTTGTACTTATACGATACCTAGGCACTTCGTGTGAATAAAATACAATAGATGTTTAAAAATGCTAATTGTTATTTTTCGGGGGATTTTTATTATGAGGTGTTTACTTTATAGTTTATTCTTTAAATATCTTGTAAACGCATTCAATTATAGCTACCATTACCTATTAGGCAAAATATCTAAATATTTAAGTATAAACAGGGAGGCGCACGTTGACATTTGGGCCCCAGAAGACGAGAGAGAGAGTTTTGCAACTAGTCCAACCACCAACCAACGTGACGGATGGACCTGTAATGCATCTTGTAACTCATCATTATTAGCTTCCCGAGTCTTAGTACAGCCAAGTTAGGAGACTATACCACATATGGTAGGTAATTGTTTGTACTCATAGATATGGTAAAATTGTCCTTTAATATACATAAAAAGCATTCAAATTATTTGTCACATATTACATTAAAATATATGTAATATATGACATGTTTATCGGTCCATGAAAATGGTTCCTCAAATATGAGCTTAATAGCATGAATTCCCCCAAGCGAACCCCACATGCACTATCGGTCCCTGTATATGGTTCCCCAAATATGATATCAATGAGGTGAATTCCACTGAAAGGTACTTACGTATGCGTCGTTGATTAATATACTCGTAGTTCCCTAAATATTAGCTGAATGGCGTGAATTCCACCGAAGGAACCATACATGTCACAATAGAAATGGTTCCTTATTCATGAGCTCAATGGCGTAAATTCGCCCGCATTATTCCCAAAATGTGCTTGCGTCGGATGGCAATGGATCCCAAAATATGTGCTTAATTACTTCCCCCGAAGGAACCCTATATACGTTACAGATCGATGAAAATGGTTTCGCAAGTATGAGCAATAGCATAAATTCCCCTAAATGAACCACACGTATGCGTTGGTGGTCTATGAATATAATTCCCCAAATGTAAGCTTTTCATATCATGAATTTCCTGAAGTTACCTCTAAATGCGGTACTGAAAATGGTTCCCAGATTATAAGCTCAATAGAGCAGAACTGCCTTTGGTGGTGATGATGTTGTGATTGTGAGTAGCTTTTGCAGTTCCGTGATTCTTAACTTATTCCAAGTAAGTTCTAAGTAAAGGTCCTCCATTGATACTAATCACACCTCTATTGCTGCGTTGGTCTGTGTATGTTATTGAATGTGCCTGTTATTAGATGCGGGCCTTATTCTACACCATAGATATTGGAAGAGGACAGAAAACTTGAACCTACCTATACGGCAGTTTCCTATAGTTAGGTAAAGGCTTTATAACACCACAAAATAGAGTAACACCATCACCTTTGTTATAGATACAACTAATGTTTAGGTAGTAAATATAAATAAAAATCCAAAACATTTTATTTTATATAAATAATAAATAGGTACAATGTTTCATATAGCTAATGATCATCAGTGCTTATACTGACACATACCCTTTATAATAAATAGCTTTTTAATAATATATTTATGGAGATAATGTTTCAAATCTAGTTAAGACTTTTAGAATTATAATTTATAGAATTTGAAATGAAAAGCATTATTTAAAACAATTTAGTTGAAAGATAACAATAAATAGGTAAGGTATACACAAAAGCAATTTAAATGTTTCCTAGTTTATGTACAATTATTATTTTAATAGAGAATAATTTAAGCTAATATTATTGTGACGATTCTTAAATTAATTGTGTAGATAAGAAATTTGAATTGTTCAATTTATAAATAAAATCATCGCTTTAGTTAGTAAGCTTAATTTAATTAATTTAAACACATTTTACCAAAACATGCCTCGCTTAAGTTAAAGTTATTTTTATTTTGTAAACAATGTAATTTGTAGTGTGCTCTGGCATAATACATACCCAAATAAAATAATCTTTTCCACACTAAAAGAGTTTTTTATTCATCAAACCGCATTCCTTTTTTACTTGCAGGTTCATATGTGGGATCTTGACCAATAGTTGTGATCTCTAGGAATCGTGAAATGACGCGTTTTTGATGAGAATTTTTGAGATAGTATTCAGATCAGACCTTATCAATTTTATAAATCCATTTACCTCCTTAATCTGCCTATTTTCAGATGACTGCTCAAAGTTCACATATTATGCTAATTTTTTTTTTAACTACGAGCAAAGTACGAACTCGCGCCCCTGGTGGTTTTGGATCCCAAGTATTTAAAATTGTCCATTTAGTTGTAAATTTGAAATCTACTTCACTGAATTAGCATTAGCCCAAAAATTATTATGTAAAATCGTAATAAGATTCCAAAATAAGGCGTAACTTTTAAGCTTTTATTCAGTTCTACCAGTCTATACCTAGAGTCCGTTACTTTAAGGCTGATGACGCGATGCGACCTAATATTTATAATTTTACAATCTTAGGGAAATTAACAGCTAGGTAGAAGCAGTGATGGCTCAGTGGCATTGGCTATGGACTGCCGCGCAGCAGGTCCATGGTTCGAATCCCGCCCAGAGCTTGAGCTTCACCGCATGGTGGAAGGGCATTTTGCGAATGCCCGCCTGGCTAGCAACCACCCTCAAGTAGAAAATCTGTCGCCAAGCACCTAACGGTCTGTTCCGGCAGCAGTCCTTGAGAGCCAGTGAAATAACAGGCAAAATGAGACTTTACACGTATGTCTCAAGGTGATGGGCGCAGTGCAGTTCGTCACTTGTGATGAAATGCATCTGTTATAGGCAGAGGATATCGCTTAACATGTGGGCCTCGCGCTTGTTCCATCACAATAACATAAAAAAAAAACTATCTAGGAATGGCAAACATATTATACAATAATATTCTGAAGGTTAATTAAAAATTTCCACTAATAGCAACTAGTTTTAAAAAGGATCAAAGTTAATGAACGACTACTAAATACATAATATAATATTAAGGAACATTACAAGTTTAACACATTTTTAGGCGGTAGGTGCTAAAATCGAAGCTATGAGCTTAAGGCTAGTGCCTTCGGAGCTCATTAATTCCATACAAACGTAATTTCGTAATAATATTTTAAATACCAAGTGTTCCAACTCGCTGACATTTTTTTTTATGTTATTGTGACGGAACAAACTTGAGGCCCACCTGATGTTAAGTGGACTGACCTCTGCCTATAACAGATATGTGACACAAGTCACGAATTGCACTGCGCCCGTCACATTGAGACATAGTTATTAAGACTCATTGTGCCTGTAATTTCACTGGCTCTCGAGGACTGCTGCCGGAACACACCGTTAGGTGCTTGGCGACAGGTTTTCTACTTGAGGGTGTCGCTAGCATTCGGCAGTACAGGCGGGCATTCGAAAAATGCCCTTCCACCATGCGGTGAAGCTCAAGCCCACGGCGGGATTCGAACCATGGACCTGCTGCGCGGCAGTCCATAGCCAATGCCGCTGAGCCATCAATACTTCAAGTTTCTATTTTATATTAGGTATATCTTCTATTTTGCATGCATGTCTTTGACCTTTTGATCTATATGCTTCTGGTTTGCCAGATTTTCGTTTTATTAGTAATTTTATTTGTAAATAAGAGATGAAGAGCACATTTATAAATGATTGGAGAACAATATTTATTTTTGTTCGACGAAAGGTTTTTTTTTGTCTTGTCTTGAATTTAGTTTCTATACCACGCAGTCCCGATGCCTGCGAGGTAGGATGTTGTTTCAATGAATAAGAAACATAAGTTTGAATGCAGAAACAAAGCCGGTTTGAAGTAAAATTTGTTTAAAGATTCATTTGCTTCAAACTATCACTGTTTTTAAAACGTCCTAAAATCAGACAAAAACTTGTACAATTTCCGCAACCACGGGAGTATTTTTGATCTATTTTAGTGTTTGTTTTGTCAGCCTCGTCGCAGTGACGGCTTGACGCGTACTTTGTTGAATATCAGATTACCACTTTATTCTGAACCTGGATTGAGTTTCACACGGATTTGTACAGATTAGTGACTCATTAGTCTGTCCTACAGGTGTCGCTTCAAAGTTTTTTAAATTTTCTTGTTGATTTAATTTAGTATACGTCTAAATTAAATCAATTTTGTCATACGATGTTCACGTAAACGTTATTCTAAGGAACGCTTGAAATATTGTTGACTCATGATCATTAACTTACCAGAAGCACCCCAAAAAAGGTACCTAAAACAACACTTTTAATTCCTAAGTTTATTGCCTAACTTTATTTGCCTTTTATTTATCCACTATCTCACATGCTGGTAAGTGATGATGGGGTCGAAGATATTGTTCGGGCTAGCTAAAAATTAATGGCTCATGGACAGTTGCCGGAAAACACCTTAAGGTTAATTTTTCCTATCGTATATTTGTGATTTTGTAACACCTTTAGGTGTTTGGCGACAGATTTCATACATAGTAGCTAGCAAATCGGGCATTTTCAAAATGCCGTACCATAATGCAATAAATTGCCATATCTTGATCATACCTTCAATAGAGATTAGGTCTGTTTTATACTTAAAACGTTAGCCGCAAAATAATAGAGAAATACATAAATAAAAATCCAAAGCGAAGGCACTTTATTTCTTAAAACCTCAATAAGTATAGATATAGTACATGTTTTGGCACTTTATTTCTAAACCTCAATATAAAGGCATAGATAGGTACATGTTTTGGAGTAGCTCAATACAACAGCAATAAAAAGTAACATACTTAACAAATCTTTGGTATCTACTACTTTGGTAGAGTTGCAAAAATCTACACTTTATACAATTGAATATATTATAATATACAATCTCTACATCATGTAAAAGTTTAACCAATAATGTCACTGATCAGAAAATCGACAGACCTAGTCTAATAATCAGAAGCTGGTGACTTACCAGCATACTAAGGAATCCTAAATGACAATGCTTGTGGCTGGCCTCCACCTACAGGCGAGTAAGAGATCAGACAAGGCAATTTCTATTCCTTTCTTTTTAGCCAAGTTATTCTTACCTAGAAACTACGTGTGTAAGTGCGACTAGTCCGTACTACGCTTTGCTACACGTTGTTCAGCAAATTATCGGTGGAGTATCCATTCCTCATGTCATAGTAGTTCTCCTTATATCCGTAGCTGCAGTACTGCATTTGTGCCTGTTCTGTGACCGTCTCGTCGTACCCTCGTTCGTCGTAGCTTCGTTCGTCGTAGTCAGTCTCCGGGTATTCTTGGGGGTATTCGATATTTTGGGCAGCTTCTCGGGATGTGTTACTGTTCCGGCATGACAGAGCGTCGTTGGTCTGGGGGGTGATGTTCCAGCGTTGGGAAATGGAGCAGCTAAGAGAACCTCCATGCTGGAATGCGAACGGCCATGCCTGGGAACGAGAAAAAAAACGTTTCTCATTGTTTGAAAAGTAAGTTTGAAGTTACCTGATACCTGACAGATGAAAACTAAACTTTTCGTACCTGGAATATTCCAAGCAGCCAAAAAAATTAGCAGAGTGTAAAAGTTGAGACATGGTTCAACTTATTATACTAAAATATTGTAATAAAAAAATACTATTAAAAATTTTATAACATGACTTTATGCTTATAATTTGCTTTAGTTATACAAAATATTATTTGTTTTATGTAAAATTGCTTGATTAACTAATCAGATTTTATTTGCTTCTCTAAAATTCTAAATGAAAAACTGAGTGTTTATATCGGGTGAGAGACCTATTATAGTACAAGATCTATTGAAACCCTCGTACCCTATTACGCCAAACCGCCTCGTGCCTAAATAGGTCCCTTTCATCCCTTGTAAATCTACAATTCTTTTACTAGATTTTCAGAGATCTCTATTCCTCTGGAGTGGGTACGTTATATTTTGTTGCATCTAGTAAAGAACGTATTTTAATCCGAACATAAGTATTAAGTATCGAATATTGATATATCCATGAGTCGTACAATAACGCAATAAAAATTAAAAAAAAATTACTCATTGTTTTATCATCCTATCACCTTGTTTAATAATAATAATAAATAAATCTTTATTTCAGGTATGTAACAGCCACAATAAATAAATTTAAAAATGTCAAAAAACTCAAAGAACATGAATACCTTAATCTAAAATATATATATATATATAAAAATTATATTATTCCATGACACTACGTAAAACTACATTAAAAAAGAAAGTTTTACCGCATCCTCAATAACCATGAAATACGAGTTCAATCAGTTATAAGTACCACTTATAGATATGTACCTACCCGTGTGTAGTTTAATGATTATATTGTGAAGCAGTGATGGCTCAGTGGCATTGGCTATGGACTGCCGCGTAGCAGGTCCATGGTTGAGTCCCGCCCAGAGCTTGAGCTTCACCGCATGGTGGAAGGGCATTTTGCGAACGCCCGCCTGGCTAGCGACCACCCTCAAGTAGAAAATCTGTCGCCAAGCACCTAACGGTGTGTTCCGGCAGCAGTCCTTGAGAGCCAGTGAAATAACAGGCAAAATGAGACTTAACAACTGTCTCAAGGTGATGGGCGCAGTGCATTTCGTCACTTGTGCTGAAATGCATCTGTTATAGGCAGAGGATACCGCTTAACATCAGGTGGGCCTCGCGCTTGATCCATCACAATAACACAAAAAAAATATATATAGGTAGAAAATAAACCTACTATTATTTATTCAGTCATCACATGTCATGTCATAGTTGTGAAGCGCAGTTCAATTTCTGCCCGTGTGTGGTCTAAACATGTTTTTATCCCGAAGGGTTTGTTATATTATAAGTATCAGAAAAGACCTCCAACATCGCGAGAAGTGCGAAGTCTTTACTGCGCCATGACCGCAGTTTTTTACATCCAAACAAACATAATATGAATTGCATCGTCGACAGAACACGTGTTTGAAAATCCGAGGTCGACTTCGTCCACGTAGTATTTCATTCTATATGACGAAAAATAATTGAGTATAATAGATATATAGAAACACAAAAATAGGCCAAGTGGGATTCGGGTTTCGTCCTTAACTGCATTGCAAGTATTGCAACAGCCCGTAAAAGAAAAATACAAATTCATGAGAGAAAAAGATTATAATCGGGATTCGGAAATTTTAAAAATTGTGCGGGATACGAATCCACCATCCACCCGTTTAGCCGGGGTATGCTCAAACCAATTGAGCTAACATGACACAATGACTCACAACTCTAATTTTTGCTCTCGTTCTTCAACCATCGTATCGCCAAGCAGGCATTATTGCAAACATAACAAAATAAAAAAATAAAATCTAAATATATTACAAACACTATCCCGTGCTGAGCGAAAATCACGTTTATATACAAATTATTGGAGTGCAAAATTTGTAGGTATATGAAAAAAAAAATGGTTAAGATCACAGCTTCAAAACCACAATATAAAGCGGAGTTCTCGTTATTTGTTGGTTTATTAGAGAATATGGTATTAATTATTATACCGAAGTTCTTGAGATGTCCCATAACAAATTTGGCCAATTTATTTATTTTGTTTTTTGACTCGTGGGATCCGGGCTAGAATGTCACTCCCCCATCTCTACACGTGGGTGTCGTAAGAGGCGACTATAGGTAGGTAATTACAGAAAGGTGTTACAAGGGTATTACAGAAAAAAGGTGGGCCGAGGGCAGCAGCACTTTCTGAGAAACTGATATCTCACACTGCGATTTCCAAGCCGACTGCCAAGCTTGGGGATTATGGCAAACCCCCCAATATTGGGAGAGGCTGTGTTCAGCAGTGGACTATCCGGCTGATAAAGTACAGTACAGTATTTATTTTGTTAGTTTAAAATATGTAATTGTACTCTACTCAATGAGTTCTAGACGATGATGGCATTAGAGCAAAAAGTTTTTAAAGGGTTTTCACATAAATTAACAGAAAATATAAAATAAACTGATTTCCTATACGACAGTATGTTATTCGCTATTAGATGAATAGTGAAAAACAAGTTTCACACTAATATTATAAAGGCGAAAGTTTGTTTGTATATAGTAGTAAAGACAAACCCATATACTTATATACTTATATGGGTTTGTTTTATCTCTAAGGAATTTGCATAAAATCTGGTACCTGGAGAAACACATGGGCAAACTGTCTCAGCTAAGTGCAGCATTAAATGCCTGAAACAAAGTTCCCATTCTAATGAGAAGAGACAGTTCCAAATCTATAGGTCACTTAGTTTAACAACCCCCACTATATAGTCACTAATCGTGAGTTGAGATTGCGGTCAAAGACTAAACTAACGGTAATAAAATAATAATAATAATAGGATAAAAATAAACAGGAATGTAAATATTTATGATGATGGATGATACAGCGGAGTGCACTTTAAAGTCCAGACGTGAAATCCGGACCCGTAAAATCCAAAATAATTTCCACTAATTTGACTTTATTATCCAAAAACGTTTTACTGTCCTACACACTTTATTGAAGGGAAGAGGTTGTCCATTTCTTTCATATCTTTTTAAATCACTTTTCCGACCCTTCTGTAAAACAAACAAACCTTCCCAACTGTAATCTCTGACATAGAAACAGAAAAAGGCTAAAACAATAAACAAGCATGCGTTTTACGCGCGCGCTGACCAAAAGTTTGCAGCTGTTGGAGGTATAAATAAAATTTATCTCCGGACGTTAAGAGATACAGCTTTATTGTTTCACCGGGTGGCGGCCATGGCACGGCGATCCTTTGTCTTAGGAGTTCATCTTACTACTGAGATCTTATTTTTTAAGGGAGGAAAAGTATGTTTTTTGCCTTTATCGGCAATACAACTTCACCGGACTTTACTACAGAGAGCTATCGAGTTATAAATACAGTGTAATTATCTATGTTTCTTATCTCGGAAAGTCATAAACTCTCGGTGAGTCCGACTTGACGAACAAACAATAATATTATTATTGCTATTCCTAATTCCCAACTCGGACATTGCTTTAGATTAATAAGATTGGTTCTGGCCAAGGCAGAAAATATAATGTTTGAAGCGTCTACTTCACAAATAGAAATTCCATGGTCTACATAACGTAAAGGACTCTACCGCTGCGTTCAACAAAAAGGTACACTTCTATGAACAGTATAGCCATGAAACTTAGCGCTTTATTTGCTGATGATATTCTAATATTTGTCCACAATCACTCACAATGGTATTGATTATTATAAGTGACGACGGGGTCTAAGATGCTCTGTACTGTAAGTACTTGTTATACTGTATCAGCCGGATTGTCCACTGCTGAACATAGCCTCCCCCATTAAGGGAGAGTTTTCCATAATCTCCACGCTTGGCTGGCGGCTTGGAGATCGTAGTGTAAGAAAATAGTTCTTTAAAAGGCACTTCTGCCCACCTTCCGGTATTTTACCCTTAGTCGCCTCTTACGACACCCACGGGAAGAGATGGAGGGAGGTGACATTCTAGCCTTTCACCCCACGGGCGTGGTCTAATCTATTACTTATAATAAAACTGTAACAGATCCAATTCTGAACATGCCAGATATTTTGAAAAAACATTTATTTGAGAGCACTCTGTAGCTGACACTGATGCCAAAACTGTTTTTTTTTTTGCCTTTCTGTCTGTCTGTCTGTCTGTATCCCGGCCGCGCATCACACCAAACCTACTGAATGGAATTCAATGAAACTTAACACGATTTGAGTTCATACTACGAAGAAGGTTATTGTATACTTTTTATTCCGAAATTCAGCACGGTTCCTTCGGGAAAGGGGAAAAAAGTCAAAATGTACCCTTAGCTGTAGTTTATTAACGCGTAGTCCGATTTCATAGAGACTCATGACATATGGATGGATGGACAGAGAGACCGACACTGAAGTCTTAATAATAGGGCTCTGGTATTCTGGAACCTTTTCAAAGATGAAATATATATTATTAACATATCATCACGCCTGTACATTGCCAAAACAGTTTGCAGATATATATATATCCAAATTTTGCGATTTATATTTTTCGTGCTCATATTATGATAAGAATCGATCTTACTATGTAATAACTAATAACTAATCGATTGCCATCTACCGGACAAAGTGCCAGACTCCGGATTGCTAATCATTTCCTCTGGACTGAACCCAAAACTTCAAGATTCCAATGCGGCGTTATACACAATTTGAACAACGAGGCACAGGTAGTATATTTTTTGAAGCAATGATAGCCGAGCGGTTATAGATACGGACTGCGGTGCCATAGGTCCTTGATTCGAATCCCACCGCCGACTTGAGCTTCACCGCATGGTGGAAGGCATTTTCCGAATGCTCGCCTGGCTAGCTACTTCCTCAAGTAGAAAATCTGTCGCCAAGCACCTTACAGTGTTTTCCGGCAGCAGTCCTTGAGAGCCAGTAAAATTATAGCCACATGAGACTCAACAACAGTATGTCTCAGGGTGACGGGCGCAGTGCAGTTCGTATGTAATAAGGCTTAATAAAGAATGGGAGCTAGTGCTCAAAGACAGTCGCTGGAACACTCTGTTTAGTGATTAGATAGATCTTCTACTTGAGGGTTGTAGTTCGTTAGGCGGACATTTACAAAGTGCCCTGCCGTTTTGTCAAATTTAGGGTCGAGTAAAGACAATTAATTTGCGACCATAGGACCTATGTCCATGACTCTCGTGAAGACGATCATAAGCTAGATTAAATCGCAGATTATTTCAAGCTTGCTTGTTGATGTGCGTGTAGGAATTCTTATGTTGCACTGCAACGGTCACAACCATTTCACAGCGAAGCTATTTTGAATTATTTTTACATGTTAAATAAATCGATTGTGCGCATTGCAGATAAACGATCTGCGTACCCTGACCCAAATTTCTCGGTTTGCCTACCCTAAAAAAATTAACAACAGTTCCCATTTTGATTACTTTGAATTTATTCACAGCGCAGCTTATAAACATACCATATTCTTTTAACCCTTCCATAATTGCCAAATTTTCTAGTTCATCAAGATTATTTAACTTATTCATATAATTTACTCCATTTTGACTTCGGATTCATTCGGTCATATAAAATTTATTATAATTTCTTAACTTATATCAATACGCAATATTCTCGTAATGTAAATTTTCTCGTTATGTCGTAATGACCCTTTCATAATATGCCAGTTTTCGTGATCTTATATAAATAGGGCTAGCTACCACCTTCAAGTAGAAAATCTATCGCCAAGCAATTAACGGTGTGTTCCGACGGCTGTCCTTGTACCTAAGTAAGTAATAATAACAAATATTTTCAAAATATTTTACGATAACATCAAATTAATATTTTAATAAAACACTTAAAAAATATAAAAATATATCTAGTGACATTTCCGCCTAATTTTCCTGCTAAGCCGACGTGACGTCACAAACGCCGCGCAGCCAAAACGGAAGAATTTTCGACGCGTTTCGCTTCTACACGAAGCATCCTCAGGAGGTCTTGACTCTTCGAGCGCACGATCGAGAATCGAGAATTTTCTCGATATATTTTTATATTTTTTAAGTGTTTTATTCAAATATTAATTTGATGTTTTCGTAAAATATTTTGAAAATATTTGTTATTATTAGGTCCTTACATATGAAATTGGCGTTTTTCGTACTGGCCACTTTAATCACGAATTTCTCCTCTTTGGTAAGGAATTCCAAATTCAAATTTGTACAGCTATAGACTCATGTATTTGTGCTTCGATGATCGTCATTCATTTGTTTTTTTTCTTCTGTTTTTTTCTGTTTGCGTCACTCATTTTACAAAATGGAAAACCTTAAATATCGCATTATTTACGAGTACGAGTTCCGCCGTGGCACTAGTGCTGCGGAAACAACTCGAAGGGTGAATGATGTGTATGGCGGTCGTGTTGCAAAAGAAAACACAGTTCGTTTTTGGTTCCAACGTTTTCGTTCTGGAAATTTCGACCTGCAGAACAAGCCCCGTGGACGGCCTGAGACTCAAGTTGATAATGAAGAGTTGAAGGCTATTGTGGAAGCGGATCCATCGCAAACCACGTCCGAGTTAGCTGCAGGCTGCGATGTTAGTGATAAAACTGTTTTAATTCACTTGAAGCAAATTGGGAAGATTAAAAAGCTTGAAAGGTGGGTACCTCACGAATTGACTGAAACAAACCGGCAAACGCGCGTCGACTGCTGCGTTACATTACTAAACCGGCACAATAATGAAGGTATTTTAAACCGAATCATTACCTGTGATGAAAAATGGGTTCTTTACGATAATCGGAAGCGCTCAGCGCAATGGTTAGATCCTGGCCAGCCAGCCAAATCCTGCCCCGAGCGAAAATTAACCCCAAAAAAGTTACTTGTAAGCGTTTGGTGGACTAGTGCCGGTATTGTTCATTACAGTTTTTTCAAATCTGGCCAGACTATTACGGCTGATGTCTATTGTCAGGAATTGCAAACCATGATGGAAAAGCTAGCGGCTAAACAACCTAGGCTGGTCAATCGCTCCACGCCACTGCTGCTTCACGACAACGCTAGACCACACACTGCGCTACAGACGGCTACTAAATTAGATGAGCTTCAATTGGAAAGTCTAAGACATCCTCCGTACTCCCCGGACCTTGCTCCAACAGATTACCATTTTGTTCGAAATTTGGATAACTTCTTGCAAGGGAAAAAATTCAACTCCGATGGGGCAGTCCAAATCGCCTTCAAAGATTTTATTGATTCCCGTCCGACTGGTTTTTTTAGTAAAGGGATCAATGAACTACCTATGAGATGGCAAAAGTGCATAGAAAATAATGGTTCATACTTTGATTAATTAAATATATTATATTAAAAAATATTCGACTTTTTGTTCCTCCCATACAAAACGCCAATTTCATATGTAAGGACCTAATATTAAATATGGATTTCCGCAAAGTAACGCCTGAATCTATTCATTATCCTAAGTAAGTACTTTGTTATTGAAAAGATCTATTTGTAAACTGCGTTCAAAGTAAAACGCGCTAATCCTACCATCATCGATCAAATATTGGCCCTTCGTGGAACGTGCCTCTAATCCTCCGATGACAGCAGTCTTGGTGCGTTTTGGTTTACCAAACGCAGCTACAGACACTGCTAAATCATTGCTTTTGTCTTACACAAATATAGCCCAAGAGCTGCCTACATTTTTTTTAAACTTTGGTAATCATTTTATTCTTTATTAAATTTATTAATGATAAGTTATCCATTGACCACTATCTCCTTATTGATGATGAGTGTGGTCGAATAATAGAATACAAAATAGACTGCAATGTAGGTTATAACCGATCAAACTTAGAATGGGAATAACTCTCAAGACAGACCAGGAGCTTGGCGACAACGTGAGGTTGAGGGTCGTAGCTGAACATGCGAGCATTTGAGCATACCACCGGTGGATTATATTTTTTGAAAACCCGTCATAAAACCATTGTTAACATAAAAAATGCATCTGCTGATAAAGTATGTACACGTTTGAACATAGACTACCTACCAAACTACTTTCTAGATTTTAATTTCAATTTTAATACAATAGATATAAGTTGATTTATTTGTCACGCAACTAACACGCACAGTTTAATTAAAGATGACTATAATTACTTGTAATACTTAAAACTCATTTGCGTAATATTATATCGTTTCATCTAATTGGTCTCCACGATACGAGCCAAGACCCTGGGGTGGAACAGCTGTTCACAAATCTAGAAATGCAAATGTTTAATTCTTATATGTACTTTTACAACTAAATTTGTATAATATTGTTATGCTACTAGATATGTATTATTATGGTTAGGTATACAAATGAAATTTTAAGTACCTATTTAATTAATTTGAACAACATATTTGTCATATATCTATGGTGGTAACTCTTTTTTTACGCAATGCATGATAATTGTTAAGGCAGATACTTATACAAAAATCAAGCTAAAACATTTTATCGTAGTCATTATTTCTCATATGCTTAATGAAAAGGATAATAATTACAAAATTACAAATATACGATAGGAAAAATTTAAGTCATGAGTCAAGAATTCTTTAACCATCGTATTGGGATGGAACGATAGGAAAGATTTGAGTTATGACGTCATGTCATGTTAGCTCAATTGGTTAGAACATGCCTCGGCTCAA
This sequence comes from Plagodis pulveraria, assembly GCA_963890685.1. NCBI lineage: Eukaryota > Metazoa > Arthropoda > Insecta > Lepidoptera > Geometridae > Plagodis > Plagodis pulveraria. The sequence continues at coordinate 10,886,627 of OY982965.1, forward strand.
GGGGTGGATGGACGCGGGTTCGAATCCCGCACATGACTTAAATTTTTCCTATCGTATATTTGTAATTTTGTAATGTAATCCGCATAGCAGGCGTTATTGCAAACATAACAATATTTAAAAAAAAAAGGATAATAATTTGAAAGCTCTCAGGAGAAGTGACGATCGCTTCCCCGGCTATGGTTGAGAGAACTATCTCAGCATTAATCTGGGTCTCGTGCCGTAGCTCCAACGTATTAAGGGGATGACAGCCGTGACAGGAGACATATTGCGGACAATTAGCTGTTTTGGTTAGTGAAATATGGGCGGGTGATGGTTTTTATGTTTTGTTTTGTCGTGGTGTGAAATTAAAAAAAATATATTTGTCTCCAAATAATTAAATTAATTTATGAGAATACGATTGCAAATACCGAATTGAACGTCTTCAAAATCTACTCCATTTGGGTGTGCGCAAAATGGCAAAGAATAGAATTATAGAGATGATATATTAATAGAAGTATAGAGTAATGGATACAAAATAAAAGTCATCATTAAAAACATCAGCGAATTTATCTAGAGGCATCGATTTGTCAAATAAAACCTATGCAATGATAGAGGCCAGTAGGCCGCGGCATAAGAGTACCGTGATAACTGCGCATTGTTCAGTACTTGTTGTAGGTGCCCTGTGTTCGGAATTTGGTAGACGCAATAGTTCCAACATTTGTACTTTAAGGATATGACCATGTGAATAGGTCACAAGAAATACTTCCTCTTACCAAGCGATTGAGCTTGGTAATCATGGATGGGCATTGTGTTAACCGATAGGAATGCCTCCTGAACGAGTGGCCGGGAATCTTATATACAAAAATCAGCGTTGCGGGAACCATAGTAATACTTAGGTACAAAGAGCAGATTAATGTGAGCAAAAAGGGATAATTATAAAAGCTGGCTGCGGTATGTCTACTGAATATATAATACCTTCGATCGCCACCCCTTTGCAGGACGATGGAATTGAAAACATTCTGTCTCCATACTTTATGGAGATAGAATTCGTTCCATTCCAGATCTACAATGTGGTTAAATAAAGTTAAAACCAATAACACAAATGTTTTCTTTATTCTACTCACCAAACTCAATGGATGGGGAGGTGTGTGCGCCGATCGCGGCTCGTGCAGCAAAGCTCGGAGGTGGGCTATGTAGGAGGCAGCAAGTCTTAGGGTGTCCAATTTAGATAATTTAGTGTCCGCTGGTACCCATGGCAGCGTTGTTTTCAATCTAAGCAAAAAAGTTACGATTTCAATCAAATTCAATTAGTAGATTTGAAGGAGGGTTTCATAAAACTTCATGTTCACCTGCAAAAAGCTTTTGAAAGAACTCTCATTCGCGCTCGCTCTCGGGCGTTTGCTGCGTTCCTGTGTTGTGGTTCTTGGCTGCTTCTGCCTGTAGAAGATTGTAAGAGAGTTAAGTACAAAAACAAATAATGTTATTCGCAATGTTTTATTGTGAGCCGGTAATGGTTCCTGAGGGATAGCCCACGCAGTCCAAGCCGCGGGTTAAAGCTATAGTTTTGAATAAAGACAAAAAGCGAAATCTTACTCAGTTTTGAACCTCATCCCTAAGTCTAAAGTCTAGTATAGTTTACAATATCAAATTTTAGGGCCTGCATTTCACAGTGGATGTATGCGTCACGGTTCCATTGGAAACGATGCTTTTATAGTTCCGTACCCAAAGGGGTCAACTACTTAAGAGTAGAGTGCACGGAGCGCTTTCCATTAAACGTAGTTTCGTCATATTTTAAATACTAAGTGTTCAAGCTCAGTGAAACTATGCATGTATATCCTTGAGCCTAATATCTATGCTTCTGGTAAGCTTGATTAAAATTAAGTATTTTCTAATAATAATTCGAAAATCGTTTTGTATGAGCATTGTTATTTTGTCATTTAGGGATATAATAAATCGAAAAACTAGTAAACCATAGAAGCATAGATATTAGGCTCAGCAATATAGAGTACAAAATTTCACCGAGTTTGAATACTTAGTATTTAAAATATGACGAAACTACGTTTAATGGAAAGCGCTCCGTGCACTCTACTCTTAACGAGGCTCCGCTGTCTGTCTGTTGGTCCGTCTCCGTATGTGGCGTGTCTCAGAATCGTAAATGGAATGAGTTAAAAACCTGGAATTCTGATATTTTGTGTAGTTTGACCCAGTGAGGAATATTGTACTCAAATTTATTTGAGTTTTAGGGGTTACGAACTATGAAATGGTACAATACAAAACCTTTTTGCACCCTTCTAAAAAAATAAGTAGAATTAAATAAGTTTTATGTATGTTTTAATATAGATAAAACCTTTGTTAATTCAAAACTCCAAACCATTATTTTTATTAAAATAATACAAGACCTTTTTAAATATTTTACGTACTTGTCCAATCGTAACAACGGTATAACACGTACATCAAACTTGGTATGATTATAGTACAGTCTTTACCGTATTATTTTTTCGGCGGTATGCTTTTATTAACAAAAATAGATTTATTTTATACTTTTTTAACATGTTGTATACAGGGTTTACCAATAAGTAGTATAATATATATAAGTAATACTGAAGCTGGGAGGTAGAGGACCTAGAACAACACAAAGGGCTATCTGAATTATGTTCCGCGATTTTTCGTATTTTCGGAGTTATTATCCTTATTTTTAATTTTTCACCTATCGCCGAGTCCGATGAGATTTTTATTTATGGTGACGTGAATTATTGCGGTAGATGCTTGATTTATTTTTTGGGTGTTAAGCTGGTATATAGGCCAATCCAGTATGGTAACATTTACTATCGGTAGATCTTTGAATGGAATAAAAAAAGAATTAAATGCCAAGAAAGATAAAACTATCCAGTATGTTCACAAAGTATGTTCACAACTTCAAACTTCCCTTGAAGTTGTGAACATACTGGGTAATTTTATCTTTCGTGGCGTTTAATTTTTTTCAATAAAAGAAAAATAAGGATAATAACTCTGAAAATACGAAAAATCGCGGAAGATACATGGGGGTGATTCAGATAGCCCTCTAGGTCCTCTACCTCCCAGCTTCAGTATATCACTACTTCTTGGGACACCCTGTATAGTTCGTAGTATTTTGTTAATTAACAAAATACTTCGAACTATATACAATACTACAGCTACAACAATGAAAGCATTAAGACAACCTACAAGTCATTGCAGACGCACAGGTACTCCAACTGCTCAAGCCCACTACCGCAGCTTGCCAGCATGCTGGCAGCATTGCCCCGATGAATTGCAATGCTTGTTCGTTTTGATCACGCGTCGCATCGACCAAGCGCTCTGATAAGTTTTGGAAAATACTTGAGCTCCCGGTTCCCACGGACCCAACGTCTCCTCACCAAACGGCTGCTGGATTAATAATATGTAAACACTACCGAGGTTGGCATACTTGCGCCGCTTGTGTTGCTCCGCAAAAGTATAGCCGCGGCGCCAACCCTTACGTTGTTGATTTCGCGTTTTTTTTATCGTAAAGTTACAAATAATAGATAACAAGCCAAATGCGGGTCGGACTCCCGCTAAAGATCTCGAACTGTATGGAAAAAACTAGGTTTTGGTACGTTCTGTGTTCGGAACCCTCGGTATACAAGTCCAACTCCCACTTGACCGGTTTTATTTTTTCAGTTAATTGTCTGTAAACTACTCGAACCGATGTTGATGAAATTTAAATGGAACCGACTTGGACTTATATTCTACTCTACAAACAAAAGAACCTTCTAGGTTGGATGATCCAGAAAGTACGAGTAAATGTGCGTTTTTTAATTTTTATTATGCTTTGTGACGGAACAAGGTCTAGGCCCACCTGATGTTAAGCGGATTAATCTCTGCCTATAACAGATGCATTTCATCACAAGTTACTAATTGCACTGCGCCCGTCACTTTGAGACATAGTTGTTAATACTCATGTGCCTGTAATTTCACTGGCTCTCAAGGACTGTTGCCGGAACACACCGTTAGGTGCTTGGCGACAGATTATTTACTTGAGGGTGGTAGCTAGTCAGGCGGGCAATCGCAAAATGACCTTCCACCATGCGGTGAAGTTCAAGCCGGCGGAAGGGATCGCACCAGGGACCTGCGGCACGGCAGTCCATAGCAGCTATTACCGCACGGCCATCATTGCGTGGTCATATATTCAAATAAAATATACGCGTTAACTTGGGAATCTTCCTCATTAATCGAGTTAAAAATTTGATGAAACTATGTATGAATAAAGCGCTACTTACGCTACGACGTTTTACCTAAGCACACGCATGATTGCATGGAAATGTACACACTCATTACAAGCCCATATAATTATATATATTATGATGAAATGATACATTGATTATCTGGGATTGTTAACGCAATGCTATGTCCTTTACAGAACTTCCGGTTTATAAAGGGACTGCATTTGCTATAGGCTGGGGCAAATATATATATTTTTTATTTTTTTTATGTTATTGTGACTGAACAAGCTCGAGGCCCACCTGATGTTAAGCTACTAACCTCTGCCTATAACAGATGCATTTCATTACAAGTCATGAATTGCACTGCGCCCATCACCTTGAGACATAGTTGTTAAGTCTCGTGTGCCAGTAATGTCACTGGCTCTCAAGGATCTACTGCCGGAACACATCGTTAGGTGCCTGGCGACAGATTTTCTACTTGAGCGTGGTAGCTAGCCAGGCGGGCAATCGCAAAATGCCCTTCTACCATGCGGTGAAGCTCAAGCCGGCGGTGGGGATCGAACCAGGGTACTGCGGGACGGCAGTCCAGCTATTACCGCTCGGCCATCATTGCTTCAATATATATATGCTAAATGCACAGAATATATATTTGATACTAAATCAAAGTACCATTGAAATAAGGTTCACACGCTGTAGACATTATATGAAGGTGGTGAGGACGACAGGCGACATGTCATAGATGGGATTGAATTAGGGAAAATAATATTTTAACACGCAATTGATTATTCGATTGCAAAATCGTAATTACTGATTGAACTAGACATCTAAAGTTTTATTATCAAAACGCTTTAATATAAAATCTTCAACGTCGTTGTTTATCACGAAAACAATCTTTTGTGACGTACGGTATCAATTTAAAAAAAAATAAGTAGATGTCTTGGGAAAAAAATTGTGTGCTACAATAAAAAAATATATATATAGTCAAGGATTTGGTAATTCTAAATAGTTTTTTCAAGCACTTGTGTATGTAGTATTATTATATGTTCTATGCACTTGTGCACTGAGAAAACCGACTTAAAGGCTTAAATCAAATTTGACCTTTTACCGTTGAATTGTAACTACGTAAGATGAATTCACAACTCTTAAGATGATTTTCACCAATCAATAAAAATGTACCATGTTTTATTATAAACACAACCGTCAAAAACGCCTTCCGTAAAGTATTTTCAGAATTGCAACTTGTTATACGATAATAATTGCAGTATTGACCATAAAATATACCTTACTTTTACGGCGGTTTATATACGGTGATTATCACTATAACGTACGACTTAATCAGCCTTATCAAAAGTCAATATTTAAGTAAGACCACAAAATACACCTTAAATGAAGACGAAAAGAAACATTCGCTTTCACTGACCTCGTTTAACGCCTTCTAGTTGGAAGGCGTTTTTGTACGTATTTACGTTTGGTCGGTTTTTCGCCTTATACCATATAAATTGGCCGTCATTAGGGCGCTTTTGACTTTAGATTTTTCTCAGTGTGTGACAATGTAAAATAGGTAGTTCCGTTAGTTGCAGTATTGCCTGCCATTATTATTCTAGGCCGTTAGCTAGTTCCGTTTATCCTTTTTTTCTCTCCTCTAACACAATCTGAATTACCATTTACCAACAGGGATCGAAAGGTTTGGAACTTATAGCCAATCAGCCATAAATCCCGGTCAGGTCTATCGCCCGAAACTTGGGACCCTAATTATGACCCTATTATGATATTGTTATGATGATGTAGTAGGTGTGTTTATTTACTATAATAAGTATTTATGTTCTTTAAAGAATTATTTGGAACATTGTAATTTTTATATTAACTAAGCCTGCTAAGCGAATTACGCTACCGAAATTTAAAGAAAAGGAAAATTTATAACCACGAGTGGGATTCGAACCCGGAAGCATCCGTTCCTATAGCCGGGACATGCTCTGCCAACATGATGACGTTGTATTGTTTTTTCCCCTCACAATCTCGGAAATATGTTGTATATCATTGGTAGGTAATCTATGCGGAAAAATGCTTTATATCTGCTAGCGTGAAAAAATAAATTTGCCTGTAAAATTTATTTACTTTAAGTATTACCAATTTAAATAATTTTACTTTGAATTTTTACTGTACAAAATTTAATAACCCCAATTTACAATTATAAATTTAAACCCAAATTTAATAAATGATTTCAGCCGTTTTTAATTAAATATGCAATTTCGTTTATTTGTATGACATATTTTTCCAGTTATTTTGATTTAACTAAACTAGTGATCAGATTTTGTTAAAAAATTTATGGGACCGATAGGGTAACAGCACATTACAGTAGGTTTATCCTTATAAATTAAAATTCTTAATCCTAATCTAATCTATTGTCTTGTCATTAGAACTACACACACACACACTACTGCCAAGTTCCATTATCAACCGTAAGTGGAAATGAGTAAATATTAATATATACGCGATTTAAACTGTATATATTTTTTTAATTATTATGTATGTATAATAATCACGAAAACCTAAGACAAATAGAGAAAGAAGTCTTTCAATTGGGTTTCTAACAGATTCTATATTACATACATATTTACCAACCATATAGGTAGGTAACTTATTTTTACCATATGCTTACGTAAGAATAAATGAAAGTCACTAAATATATATTTGTATTTTTAAGTGTTTTATTAAAATATTAATTTATTCTTTCCACATTCAAGGTGGGCAAGAGCGATGTATGACGTCTTATATTGAACAAGAGTCCCAAAAGACAAAATAATAGTTAAAAATGACCTGAATTAGACTGTGTATCATCGAAGAAGAAATCCTCATCATCCACGTCTTCGGACCGCTTTTCAATCGGTGGCGACCGATTCACTCGTTTCCTTGGCATTTTATCCGAATTTTTCACTGCAATCACTATTTAATTATCACATCACTAGCACATATTTTTGAACGAAGACTTTTCTTTTTACTTTACAATATTTTTTTAGGTTTGGTTTTACTTTTTTGAAGTGGTTACGATGGTTTCCTGTCGAATGCCGTGACGTTCTAAAATGAGGGGCGCAAGGCGGGCGGCCCAAGCGCAACGTTGGGCGGTGCTATCTTTCGCCCCTCCCGACGCAAGATTCAGGATTACCTTCTGACTAATCCATGCTCTCAGAAAATGTATACAAAGTCGTTTTGTTTTGCATTTTAATTAAACAGGTAGGTACGTTGTTAAAATCGAGGGTTCAGCTAAAAATAAGTTATTGAGTGTAATTATCTCTCAACGGTTTTACAATATTACCAGATAACGAGTGAAAATTACAAGGAGCTTGAAAGAATATTAAAAAAATAATTAATTCTTGTTAGAATATTATTTATGAAAATAAATTTTATCCAACGTACCGGGAGTCCGTCCATATTTGCCCACTTTATTAATTTTTAAAGATTATCTGAAGAATAAGCATTATATTTAATATCTGAATATATAACTTATGTGATCTTAGAATAGCCTTAGTACAATACTAACTTACATACTACCATAAACTTATAGTTAATCTGCGATAATGTCCTCGTCAGGTCCATCATAGTAGTCAAACAAAACATGTGGCCTGAAACTTCATTTTATTCTGAAAAACTAAGATTGATTAGCTTTTATTCTTGACCTCGTACTTATCATCTTGAGACAGTATTAAAGTTTCAAAATATAAGAATTGCATCAGTAAACCAACTACTGCTTTTGGTAACTGTAGAATCAATTTTAAACAATGCCAGCGAGAAGCGCGTTCAAGAGTTCGAATCGTATTCTCAAGTGGTAAAAATTATAGACATCTATTTTTTTTTTAGAAAATATTGTCATCTTATTTGTTCTTTTGGTGATCGAAGTAATTTTATTGATACGAACGCTGAAAGAACATCGCACTATGTAGGACAAGACAAATGACACTATATACAGACAAACTTATCAACACAAAGAACTTGTCCATTTTTGAGCTCAAATGAAATGCAGCACAGATCATATTTTGCCATGTAGGATACGTTTTAAGCAGTGATGGCTCAGTGGCATTGGCTATGGACTGCCGCGCAGCAGGTCCATGGTTCGAATCTCGCCGCAGGCTTGAGCTTCACATTTCACGAATGCCCGCCTGGATAGCGACCACCCTCAAGTAGAAAATGTGTCGCCAAGCACCTAACGGTGTGTTCCGGCAGCGGTCCTTGAGAGCCAGTGAAATTACAGGCACATGAGACTTAATAACTATGTTTCAAGGTGGCGGGCGCAGTGCAAGTGCACTGCACATTTCGTCTAAAGTCACGAAGTCGTGACTTTAGACGAAATGCATCCGTTATAGGCAGAGGTTAGGCCACTTAACATCCGGTGGGCTTCGAGCTTGTTGCGTCACAATAACATAAAAAAAAACCGCTCACTGTTGCGTTCAAGGGAGAGGCCTGCTTGGTAGCCAAAAATTATAAATTTAATCATTTTATAGTTGCGATTTGCATCCTGAAACAATTGTAGCTGTATATTAAAGAAGTAAGCAAGGTATGAGTAGCACTCAATAATAATACACCAGTAAGGTATTAGTGAAAAATCTGACATGTAAAACAATTAGCGCCTTTTGGTTGACAGAAAGCTCCTCGGGTCACACTTCCGTGACACATAATACTTTGTGCTCCACACGTGCTACGCACCCCGGTTCACACTTACCAATCAGAAAAAATACATGAGCTTATATTTTGTGTTAGTTACATATCATCAATTATGGCAAAAACTCTATCGAATCCTGATGGCTCTAACAAAACTCTTTGTTGTAACGTCACATTGCGTAGAAGGCGGTGTTTTTGATCATAGCGATCTTTTAAGATATCATCATATATTTCTACCCTTGTTGGGACAAGAGGAGGCCTCTGAGGTGGTGGTAGTTGAGGAGATGCAATATGTCTTCCGCTTGAATTAAGGAGTTCACAGACGACAGCAATAACATATATTGTAGCATATACCTGTCGGTATTAAGATACGAAAATATAAAGATGTATATTATAGCTGCCGTGTGTTGTCACTTGTCAATTTCTATGGAAAATTGTGTTGGGATATATTGAAATATATCGAGCTATAAATATATAGCTTTATATTATAGCTGCGGTCTGTGAAACGCTTTACATCTTATTGCTAAGGTCTGGCTTTGGCCTGGCCGCGTACCTGACAGCAGACACAATCCTTCTTGCAGGGAAATCTCTCGTTGATAGAAGTAGGTATATCCGCTACCTTTCGGATTATAAAAGATCTGTCTTAGACGATCATGATTAAAATATATAAATTCTGTCTTTTCGTTATTGTAGAGGTGATCTAATGAATCGTATTCCGACTGAGGTGTTAGATCTGTAAATAGGATGAAGATAGGGTTGGCACTTAAATCATAAATTATGATTAAATAGAATAATATACTATACATTGAAGTAATGAAGGTACTTAGACAAACAGGTATAATGAATATGAATATGAATATGAATAACTATAGTTATTTCAGCATTACGATATGTCAGTCAGTAATCAGTACCCAAAGATCCAAATATGTAAGGAAGAATAGCGCATGAGGTACTTGGTATGTAGGTTATGTACTCATAATTAAAAAAGCCATATTTTTTACCACATTGTGTGTGAGATGTAGGAGGCTTCGAGGACTCTACCTGAAAATCAGGACTGTGCCATGTCTTCGTGTTGGATCATTGTGAAAGCCGACTAAGAGAAAATAATCGACGCGAGTAGTGGCATGCTGCTTATTAGTTAGACTAGTCGAAAAATATGCATGGTTAGACTTTACACTTTTGAGTTTTTTTTTGCAATGAAAGATAAAAATTACTATAACATTTGTTATGAATAGAAACGACTGATAAATACTTACTTATAAATAAATTAAGTACGTTATACATAATCACAGATTTAATGACTACAAAATACAGTGTGTACCCATATTATACTTAGATAAAATGACATATAACGTCCATGGAATGTAAATTATATTTTAATACAAATGTTACTTGTACGAGGTCAAATACACAAAGAATAATAATTTAATATCACTAATTTCGGGATAATCACATTTTTTTTTCAGTTAAATCTATACTGCATATAATATTAGTATGTATACAGCAAAAACGATAGTAGTCCACTTGTCAAAAGAAAAGTCAAAATTAGCGTCACGGGATAAATGAAAAAGAATAAGCACCATAATTTAATTTGTTAAAATGCACCAACCCTAAGGGTCCAGGTGGTTGCTTTCAAAGCATTGAATTTAACAGCGCCGACGACGAAGCGATTCGTTTTAAGCGCCATCCAGGGTGACTTACGGTTGTTCCTTCTGTTTATTCAACAAATATTATTCTTTGTTCCACTTACATTACACGTATAAATAACTAACCTTGCTCTTTTACACATATAATTTTATTTTTATAAAATGAGAAAATTCTGATTTAATAGACGTCACGCCTGTATCCCCCGACGGGATAGGCTGCGTTTAAACTCCCATGTTTCACCAGACATTTGTGGTCTCTTGTAAAAGGGGACGAGCCGTTGCCACTTACCGGGCACAATTCCAGTAGAATTTTTATAAAATATTTTTGATGTTTATATACTTACTTTGTACGAATCACGTTTGAAGCGCTCGTAGCGAAGTTTACTTAGCTGTTCTCAACCGATCAGCAATGTTAAGCAACGTCGCGCGCGGTCATGAGTTGGATGGGTGACCGCTAGTGATATTACTACTGAGCGTTTCCGTGCTTCGGAGGGCACGTTGAGCCGTCGGTCCCGGTTGTCGTCTTAGGATGGCAGTCGTTATAGCATTGTGGTAGGGCAATTTGCGAATGCCCGCCTGGCTAGCTTGGTAGCTAGCCAGGCGGGGCCAAGCGACAGATGTTCTACTTGAGGGTGGTCCCTCAAGTAGAAAATCTGTCGCCAAGCACCTAACGGTGTGTTCCGGCAGCTATGTCTTAGAGAGCCAGTATACTTCTAGGTTAGCCTGAACAACATCTTCGACCACATTATCACTTACCATCTGGTGAGATAGTGGTCAAAGGCTAAACTATAAGGCAGAAAAAAAAATCTCAATTTAATGGTATACAAGTGGTGTCTCCCAAATGCAATATCAAGACGAGATTTTGTCACCTCTTTGACCAGTATTGGTGTTGGTCCTTTTATTTATTTTATTTATACCTGATAGGCTAGCCTTTGACCACTATCTCACCCCATGGTAAGTGATGATGTGGTCGAAGATTATTTAATAATGATTAGATTCAGACGTTACTTTGCGGAAATCCGAAAAAAATAACAAAACCAAATATTTAAAAAAATATTTTAATACATTTACATTAAAAATATATTTTAGAAAAACACTTAAAAATAAATATAGTGGCAATTACGCCAAGTTTACCGACGTGAAGTCAAGACCTCCTGAGGAGGCTTCCGGTTTCAAGTAGAATTTAAATGCGTCGAAAATTCTTTCGGTTTAGCTACGTGGCGTTTATGACGTCACGTAGGCTAACAGGAATATTAGGCGGAATTGTCACTAGATATTTTTTTAAATATTTCTTAAGTATTTTATTCAAATATTAATTTAGTGTTTTCTTAAAACATTTAAAAATTATTTGTTATTATTATATTATATCCGTCTTGTATTTCTAGTTTGTAATCATTCACCTCAGTAACGGCTGTAGGGATTTTGATATAATTAAGAAGCTAGATTTGTTCATCAATGCCTACTTCTTTTTAACGGATTTAACTGTACATCGACGGACTTAAAAAGTTACAAGATTCACGTAAGCAGTGAAAAACAAACATCAAAGCAATTTTAACGTTTTACTTGCACGGCAACCGATCAAAATTTTAATAAATGCCACCTATTGATCGGAGTCTATACTAACAATGCCAAGCGATCGTAACCAACTCATCTCGTACACTACCGTCATAGTACAGTTAACAAATAACAGCGCGCTGAATTAAATTGGCGCCAGCTGCTACCACGGCCCGAAACTGTGCTTCACTAATACACACTAGACACCGAATCTCATCGAGCACAATCAATACATCAACGCAGCACAGCATCGAAAAAACAGAGGGTGCAATTAAAAGCATTAATTCTAAGCATGGAAAAAGTCATGAACGCATTTCGTAATTCGTAACACACAAGACGAGCTTGATGAACACAAAATCATGATAATCCAAAGTGGGCAAAGTGTAACAGGCCAACTAATAACATATATAAAATTAAACCATTTTAAACGAGTTAAATCGCGTATATTTATAGACCTCGGCCAATAATAGTAACTTTCATTACTCTCGTTCTCAACATATATATATATATATATATATATATTACCTTCGAGAAAGTAACCCGAAGAGACGCCATTCTATTAGCTTTGTAAGAAACAAATTTCTGTACCTAAATTTTTCTCATATCGAAACACGTTCTAATTGGCTAAGCCACGACCACGTGATTTATAGTGATTGGACGGAATGAATGTGCAATTTTAATCCATATCGATATAGTGCATATTTAGAACATCAACGTGGTAATATATCTATAAACATCTTAAGCGTTGAGTGTGAATTATATTTACGCTTGGCTGTAAGAAGTAGGTAAACAATGGAAACTACTGTGTAACAAAACCTATGCCGAATGCCCGCCTGGCTAGCTTGGTAGCTAGCCAGGCGGGGCCAAGCGACAGATGTTCTACTTGAGGGTGGTCCCTCAAGTAGAAAATCTGTCGCCAAGCACCTAACGGTGTGTTCCGGCAGCTATGTCTTAGAGAGCCAGTATACTTCTAGGTTAGCCTGAACAACATCTTCGACCACATCATCACTTACCATCAGGTGAGATAGTGGTCAAAGGCTAACCTATCAGGCATAAAAAAAGAGCATTTTGCGAATGCTCGCCGGGATAGCTACCCAAGTAGAAAATCTGTCACCATGCAACTAACGTGAACTCAGTGGCATTAGCTATGACTGCCTCGCAGCATGTTTATGGTTCGAATCCCGCTGCGGGCTCGAGCTTCACCGCTTGGTGGAAGGGCATAGGGCATTTTGCGAATGTTCGCCTGGCTAGCCACCATACTCAAGCAGAAAATCTGTCAGTAAGCGCCTAACGGGAAGCAGTGATGGGCCAGTGGCATTAGCTAGTGACTGCCGCGCAGCAGGTCCATGGTTCGAATCCAGCCGCGATATTGAGCTTCCCCGCGTTGGTGAAGAGCATTTTGCGAATGCTCGCCTGGATAGCTACCACCCTCAAGTAGAAAATCTGTTAGAAAGCACCTAACGGGAAGCAGTGATGGCTCAGTGGCATTAGGTTTGGACTGCCACGCAGCAGGTCTATGGTTCGAATCCCACCGCGGGCTTGAAATTCACCGCTTGGTAGAAGGGCATTTTGCGAATGCTCGCTTGGCTAGCTACCACCCTCAAGTAGAAATTCTGTCACTAAACACTTAACGGGAAGCAGTGATGGCTCTTAGCAATGGACTGCCGCGCAACAGGTCTATGGGTCGAATCCCGCCGCGGGCATGAACTTCACCGCATGGTGGAAGGTTGTTTTGCGAATGCTCGCCCGGCTAGCGAGCTTTGAGATGAGAGTGTGTCGTACCGATTTCAAAATCTGTCTCTAAGCGGTAACACATTTGGAATAAAAATTCTCTAATCCTGGTAGAACACTTTTGGAATAAAAATTCTCTACCTACCCGTAACTGATTTAAATTATTTCCAATAAAAATCAATAACTAATCATAGGTTATTTTTGATTAGGTAAGTGCCTACAATCATCGCTAAGTTTACCATATAAACTTTCGTACTACCTTAGGTATAAGTACCTACTACAAATATACATACTTATTCTACTAATTTACGCAGGTAGATACATAGTACTAACTTTATTATTTGTTGTGATCTTATAGCTATGTAGATAGGTATGCAATGTAATGCGCGCCCGCGAATGTCGATTTGACATCGCTGACAATTGCGTGCCTAGGCAGGCCTATATGATACATGATAATTATATCGTAGATAGGTAGGTATCTTCCATTGAGCTTCTAATTCTAACCCTTTACTACTTTGTGTTAGGTAGGTACTTTCTCGAAGCTATATTACTGCTTAGACTATATTCTAAAAAGAATGCGGACTAGGTACCTACGTCCATACCATATCTAACCAAATGCAGCTTTTTATATTGTCTAAGTGTTGCTAAAATGATTAGGTACTCACCATAGCTATCATGACCTGCGTATTGACTAATACCTACTAGGTACTAACTTAGGTGAGAGTAGGTGAGTACCTAGACATAGTTACGTATTTATATTACCCAAGTACCTATCTATATGGATTATGGCGTCCGACACTTACTATCACGAACAAACTAATCAAATGCGAAAGAAAATCCGGTCCCCAACTCCCAACATATGTAAATATATATATATATACTAGTATTTCGGGCAGTGTGCGGGCCGCATGCGGCCCGCATTTATCGTTATGCAATTTTAACTTATATCAAAACACTTAATACGTTAAAAAAAAGTGTGTTCAAAACTCCAATAGAAGTATGACATCCCATATAAACTCTCAATACAATAAAGAAACAAACTGTAGCCACCAAACCAAATTCACCCTACTGCCATAAAAAGGTGGTACGGGCAGTATGGGACCAGGATTCCGAGTCACTTTTGCTAAGGAACCCCACTCGTAGGTGCTTCGCTTACCGCGGGCAGTTGCCATGGAGACCAGTCGGAGACGTGGAAAAAACTCTCAAGTCGGAGCTCGGCCTTCGGCCTCGCAAGTTACCAACACGGCTCGGCCTGCGGCCTCGCCAATCGCTCGCCCTTCGGGCTCACGCACCCTGCGCTCGGCCTTCGGCCTCGCGAACTGATAGTTCGGCCTTCGGCCTCACCGGGAGCTCGCCCTTCGGGCTCGCTATACACTAAAGTTGGACAGTAACTCCAAATTCAGTCAAAAATCCCACAATAACTCCTAACACAGTCGAAAATTAAGGAAATACACTCCAAATGCAGTATAAAGAATGAGAGGAGCACGTGTGACACATCCAAAATGTCATTTGACTGCTCTCCTTATTCCCTATGACATTTTTTCAAAAACCCCCTAGCTATCTATTACCGTTTTCGAGATACGTGATTTATCTGCACTTGGCAGACGTCATCGAAATAAAAAAATTATATTTGGAATAAGGACGTCCAGAACAACCTAGATATAAAATTTAAGCCAAATCGGAGTACTTTTTTTTACTTGGCAGACGACATCGAAAAAAAAAAATTTGATTTGGAATAAGGACACCCAGAACCACCTAAATATCGAGTTTCAGCCAAATCGGAGTAACTTTTTTTACTTGGCAGACGTCATCGAAAAAAAAATTTTAGATTTGGAATAAGGACATCCAGAACCACCTAAATATCGAGTTTCAGCCAAATCGGAGTAACTTTTTTTACTTGGCAGACGTCATCGAAATAAAAATTTCATATTTGAAATAAGGATGACAAGAACAACCTATATATCGATTTTCAGCCAAATCGGTGCAAGTCTGAGCTCGGCCTTCGGCCTCGCAAGTTACTAACATGGCTCGGCCTGCGGCCTCGCCTAGCGCTCGCCCTGCGGGCTCGCGCAACGTCAACTCGGCCTACGGCCTCGCGGCCCGAAAGTTCGGCCTTCGGCCTCACCAGAAGCTCGCCCTTCGGGCTCGCTACACGGCCAGTAGGACAATTACTCCAAATTCAGTTGAAAATCCCACAAAAACTCCTAATACAGTCGACATTGTAAGGTCAAATACTCCAAATAATGTATGAAGAATGAGAGTAGCACATTTGACAGGTGTCATTCGACTGCTCTCCCGATTCCCTATGACATTTGTTCAAACACCCCAAACCTATCTCTTACCGTTTTCGAGATACGTAGTCCAGCTTTACTTGGCAGGCGTCATTTCTAGGGTTTTTAATTTTTTCCCTACTTAGCTAAACCCCTTAGTCATTTTCGTAGTACATTACTATAACCGTACTCAACTCTTTCTGGTAGAACCAGCTACTTTTTTGAGGGATCGAAGGATTTTGTATGGCGGCCATTTTGAAATCCGCCATTTTGGATTTTTGACAAATGTCATCCGACTGCTCTCGCGATTCCCTATGACATTTGGTCAAGCACCCCCTACCTATCTCTTACCGTTTCAGAGATACGCCATCCAATTTTACTTGGCAGACGTCATCTTTGAGTTTTCGGATTTTTCCCATACTCACACAAACCCCCTCTACACTTTTCCCATACATCACATTCTTCCTACTCGACTCCTTCTGGGAGAACAATGATGTCAGTCAGTCAGTGAATCAGTCAGTCAGTCAGTGTACGGTAATCCAGCTTTATATATTATAACTAGTTTTTCGGGCAGTGTGCGGGCCGCATGCGGCCCGCATTTATCGTTATGCAGTACTAAACTTAACCTTAACCCCTTATACATTTAAAAAAAATAAGTTCAAAACTCCAATAGAAGTATGAAATCCCAAATAAACTCTCCATAAAATAAAGATCCATACTGTAGCCACTAAAGCAGATTCACCCTACTGCCATAAAAAGGTGGTACGGGCAGAATGGTACCAAGGTTCTGAGTCACTTTTGTTAAGGAACCCCACTCGTAGGTGCTTCGGTTACCGCAGGCAGTTGCCATGGAGACCAGTCGGTGACGTGAAAAATACTCTCAAGTCGGAGCTCGGCCTTCGGCCTCGCAAGTTACTAACACGGCTCGGCCTGCGGCCTCGCCAAGCGCTCGCCCTACGGGCTCACGCACCCTACGCTCGGCCTTCGGCCTCGCGGACCGAAAGTTCGGCCTTCGGCCTCACCAGGAGCTCGCCCTTCGGGCTCGCTATACCCCAATGTAAGACAGTAACTCCAAATTCAGTCGAAAATCCCACAAAAACTCCTAATACAGTCGAAAATATAAGGTAAAACACTCCAAATGCAGTATAAAGAATGAGAGGAGCACCTGGGACAAATCCAAAATGGCGGATTTCAAGAAGGCCACCATACAAACTGTTCCGCCCCTACTGAAGCTCGGCCTAAAGGCCTCGCTTCAGCAGGCTCGGAGCATTTTGTATGGCGGCCATCTTGAAATCCGCCATTTTGGATTTTTGACAGGTGTCATTCGACTGTTTTTCCAATTCCCTATGACATTTGTTCAAACACCCCCTACCTATCTTGTACTGTTTTTGAGATATGTCATCCATCTTTACTTGGCAGGCGTCATTTTCAGGATTTTCGATTTTTCTCATACTCACCTAAACCCCCCAAACATTTTTGCCATACATCATTTTAACCCTACTCTACTCCTTCTAGGAGAACATTTATGTCAGTCAGTCAGTCAGTGAGTCAGTCAGTGGTAATCGAGCTTTATATATTATAAATAATAACTAGTATTTCGGGCAGTGTGCGGGCCGCATGCGGCCCGCATTTATCGTTATGCAGTACTAAACAATACATCAACACCTTATACAATAAAAAAAATAAAACAAAATTCCATAACAGTATGAAATCCCATATAAACTCTCAATACATTAAAGAACCATACTGTAGCCACAAAAGCAAATTCACCCTACTGCCATAAAAAGGTGGTACGGGCAGAATGGTACCAAGGTTCTGAATCACTTTTGTTAAGGAACCCAACTCGCAGGTGCTTCGGTTACCGCGGGCAGTTGCCATGGAGACCAGTCAGAGATGTGGAAAATACTCTCGATTCGGAGCTCGGCCTTCGGCCTCGCAAGTTACTAACACGGCTCGGCCTGCGGCCTCACCAGGAGCTCGCCCTTCGGGCTCGCTATACACTAACGTAGGACAGTAACTCCAAATTCAGTCCAAAATCCCTCAAAAACTCCTAATACAGTCGAAAATATAGAGTAAAACACTCCAAATGCAGTATGAAGAATGAGAGGAGCACGTGGGACACATCCAAAATGGCGGATTTTTGACAGTTGTCATTTGACTGCTCTCCTTATTCCCTATGACATATTTTCAAAAACCCCTTCCCTGTCTATTACCGTTTTCGAGATACGTGATTTATCTGCACTTGGCAGACGTCATCGAAAAAAATATATTCATATTTGGAATAAAGACGTCCAGAACAACCTAGATATAAAATTTAAGCCAAATCGGAGTACTTTTTTTTACTTGGCAGACGTCATCGAAAAAAAAATTTTTTATTTGGAATAAGGACACCCAGAACCACCTAAATATCGAGTTTCAGCCAAATCGAAGTAACTTTTTTTACTTGGCAGACGTCATCGAAAAAAAATTTTTAGATTTGGAATAAGGACACCCAGAACCACCTAAATATCGAGTTTCAGCCAAATCGGAGTAACTTTTTTTACTTGGCAGACGTCATCAAAAAAAAATTTTAGATTTGGAATAAGGACACCCAGAACCACCTAAATATCGAGTTTCAGCCAAATCGGAGTAACTTTATTTACTTGGCAGACGTCATCGAAAAAAAAATTTTAGATTTGGAATAAGGACACCCAGAACCACCTAAATATCGAGTTTCAGCCAAATCGGAGTAACTTTTTTAACTTGGCAGACGTCATCGAAATAAATATTTCATATTTGGAATAAGGATGACGAGAACAACTTATATATCGATTTTCAGCCGAATCGGTGCAAGTCTGAGCTCGGCCTTCGGCCTCGCAAGTTACTAACATGGCTCGGCCTGCGGCCTCGCCTAGCGCTCGCTCTACGGGCTCGCGCACCATCCGCTCGGCCTACGGCCTCGCGGCCTTAAAGTTCGGCCTTCGGCCTCACCAGAAGCTCGCCCTTCGGGCTCGCTACACGGCCAGTAGGACAATTACTCCAAATTCAGTTGAAAATCCCACAAAAACTCTTAATACAGTCGACATTGTAAAGTCAAATACTCCAAATAATGTATGAAGAATGAGAGTAGCACATTTGACAGGTGTCATTCGACTGCTCTCCCGATTCCCTATGACATTTGTTCAAACACCCCCAACCTATCTCTTACCGTTTTTGAGATACGTAGTCCAGCTTTACTTGGCAGGCGTCATTTCTAGGGTTTTTAATTTTTTCCCTATTTAGCTAAACCCCTTAGTCATTTTCGTAATACATTACTATAACCGTACTCAACTCTTTCTGGTAGAACCAGCTACTTTTTTGAGGGATCGAAGGATTTTGTATGGCGGCCATTTTGAAATCCGCCATTTTGGATTTTTGACAGATGTCATCCGACTGCTCTCCAGATTCCCTATGACATTTGGTCAAGCACCCCCTACCTATCTCTTACCGTTTCCGAGATACGCTATCCAATTTTACTTGGCAGACGTCATCTTTGAGTTTTCGGATTTTTCCCATACTCACACAAACCCCCAGAACATTTTTGCTATACATTACTTTCTTCCTACTCGACTCCTTCTGGGAGAACAATTATGTCAGTCAGTGTACGGTAATCCAGCTTTATATATTATAAACTAGTATTTCGGGCAGTGTGCGGGCCGCATGCGGCCCGCATTTATCGCTATACAGTACTAAACTTAACCTTAACGCCTTATACATTAAAAAAAAATTAGTTCAAAACTCCAATAGAAGTATGAAATCCCAAATAAACTCTCCATAAAATAAAGATCCATACTGTAGCCACTAAAGCAGATTCACCCTACTGCCACAAAAAGGTGGTACGGGCAGAATGGTACCAAGGTTCTAAGTCACTTTTATTAAGGAACCCCACTCGTAGGTGCTTCGGTTACCGCAGGCAGTTGCCATGGAGACCAGTCGGTGACGTGGAAAATACTCTCAAGTCGGGGCTCGGCCTTCGGCCTCGCAAGTTACTAACACGGCTCGGCCTGCGGCCTCGCCAAGCGCTCGCCCTTCGGGCTCACGCACCCTACGCTCGGCCTTCGGCCTCGCGAGCCGAAAGTTCGGCCTTCGGCCTCACCAAGAGCTCGCCCTTCGGGCTCGCTATACACTAAAGTTGGACAGTAACTCCAAATTCAGTCAAAAATCCCACAAAAACTCCTAATACAGTCGAAAATTAAGGAAAAACACTCCAAATGCAGTATAAAGAATGATAGGAGCACGTAAGACACATCCAAAATGTCATTCGACTGCTCTCCTTATTTCCTATGACATATTTTCAAAAACCCCCTACCTATCTATTACCGTTTTCGAGATACGTGATTTATCTGCACTTGGCAGACGTCATCGAAAAAAAAATTCTATTTTGGAATAAGGACGTCCAGAACAACCTAGATATAAAATTTTAGCTAAATCGGAGTACTTTTTTTTACTTGGCAGACGTCATTGAAAAAAAAAATTTTGATTTGGAATAACGACACCCAGAACCACCTAAATATCGAGTTTCAGCCAAATCGGAGTAACTTTTTTTACTTGGCAGACGTCATCGAAGTAAAAATTTCATATTTGGAATAAGTATGACGAGAACAACCTATATATCGATTTTCAGCCAAATCGGTGCAAGTCTGAGCTCGGCCTTCGGCCTCGCAAGTTACTAAGACGGCTCGACCTGCGGCCTCGCCTAGCACTCGCCCTGCGGGCTCGCGCACCGTCCACTCGGCCTACGGCCTCGCGGCCCGGAAGTTCGGCCTTCGGCCTCACCAAAAGCTCGCCCTTCGGGCTCGCTACACTGACAGTAGGACAATTACTCTAAATTGAGTTGAAATTCCCACAAACACTCCTAATACAGTTGACATTGTAAGGTTAAATACTCCAAATAATGTATGAAGAATGAGAGTAGCACATTTGACAGGTGTCATTCGACTGCTCTCCCGATTCCCTATGACATTTGTTCAAACACCCCCAACCTATCTCTTACCGTTTTCGAGATACGTAGTCCAGCTTTACTTGGCAGGCGTCATTTCTAGGGTTTTTAATTTTTCCCCTACTCAGCTAAGCCCGTTAGTCATTTTCGTAATACATTACTATAACCGTACTCAACTCTTTCTGGTAGAACCAGCTACTTTTTTGAGGGATCGAAAGATTTTGTATGGCGGCCATTTTGAAATCCGCCATTTTGGATTTTTGACAGATGTCATTCGACTGCTCTCCCAATTCCCTATGACATTTGGTCAAGCACCCCCTACCTATCTCTTACCGTTTCCGAGATACGCTAACCAACTTTACTTGGCAGACGACATCTTTGAGTTTTCGGATTTTTCCCATACTCCCCCAAACCCTCTCTACACTTTTCCCATACATCACTTTCTTCCTTCTCGACTCCTTCTGGGAGAACAATGATGTCAGTCAGTGAATCAGTCAGTGAGTCAGTGTACGGTAATCCAGCTTTATATATTATAAACTAGTTTTTCGGGCAGTGTGCGGGCCGCATGCGGCCCGCATCTATCTTTAGTCATTTGAAAATTTCACAGAAACACCTAATACATGAAAAAAAGTATGTTCAAAACTCCATTAGAAGTATGAAATCCCATATAAACTCTTAATACAATAAAGAACCATACTGTAGCCACTATAGCAAATTCACCCTACCGCCATAAAAAGGTAGTACGGGCAGAATGGTACCAAGGTTCTGAGTCTCTTTTGCTTAAGATCCCCACTTGTAGGTGCTTCGGTTACTGCGGGCAGTTGCCATGGAGACCAGTCGGAGACGTGGAAAATACTCTCAAATCGGAGCTCGGCCTTCGGCCTCGCAAGTTACTAACACGGCTCGGCCTGCGGCCTCGCCAAGCGCTCGCCCTTCGGGCTCACGCAACCTACGCTCGGCCTTCGGCCTCACCAGGAGCTCGCCCTTCGGGCTCGCTATACACTAATGTTGGACAGTACCTCCAAATTCAGTCAAAAATCCCACAAAAACTCCTAATACAGTCGAAAATATATGGTAAAACACTCCAAATGCAGTATGAAGAATGAGAGGAGCACCTGGGACAAATCCAAAATGGCGGATTTCAAGAAGGCCACCATACAAACTGCTCCGCCCCTACTGAAGCTCGGCCTAAAGGCCTCGCTTCAGCAGGCTCGGATCATCTTGTATGGCGGCCATCTTGAAATCCGCCATTTTGGATTTTTGACAGGTGTCATTCGACTGCTCTTCCGATTCCCTATGACATTTGTTCAAACACCCCCTACCTATCTCTTACCGTTTTCGAGATACGTCATCCATCATCACTTGGCAGGCGTCTTTTTAATGATTTTCGATTTTTCTCATACTCACCAAAACCACCCGAACATTTTTGCCATACTTCATTTTTACCCTACTCTGCTCCTTCTAGGAGAACATTTATGTCAGTGAGTCAGTGAGTCAGTGGTAATCGAGCTTTATATATTATAAATATATATATAAGTACGTAAGTAGGCATAGGCACTACATATTGGTAGTGTATACATACGTGCACACCAAAAAGCAACAGGGCATTCCTTCAATATAATATTATGTTCTAAGATCGCGGCGCGATGCACGTGACTTTTGGTAGTGTGCGTTTTGTTAATTATATATTAGTGTGCTGCGCATGAGACCCGCCCGCCCGCTTCCCTCACCGCGGAATGGAAGTATTGACATGAGATGCCCAATATTTTGAACGAAAAACTAGCGCGCAAAACTATGTGTGCCGACCTTTGGCTCTAGGATGTTTATGATTATACTACTGGATGTATTTGTTTTCCAAAATGTTATCTAAAATGATCATGAACTGAGCTATGCTTCTATGTAAATAATTTTAGGGATTTCATGCTCTATAAGTCGTTTATTTACGACTAAACATGCGCTAAAATTCGTGATATTACAGGGATGTTTCGAGGCTTATAACTATCATGTGAAGATTTTTTTTACAAATCGGTGCCAAGACAAGCCTAGATAATGAAGAGATAAATCGATATCATGCTTAGTTCTGGACCTAAAACCTCAAATAAGGGAGTGATCATCCTACGGCGTTTGTATGGAAAAGTTACCGGCCAGTTCAACCTTAAGCGTTGAGTGTGAATTCTATTTATGCTTGGCTGTAAGAAGTAGGTAAACAATGGAAACTACTGTGTAACAAAACCTAATGTTAGCAAATTACAACGTCAAATACACTTACAAACTGCTGTATTGGCAGGATTGTCCACTTCCGAACACATCCTCCACCATTTAGGGAGAGTTTGCCATAATTCCCACGCTTGGCAGGCGTCTTGGGGATCGCAGTTTAAGATATCAGTTCCTCAGAAAGCGCTGCTTCCCACCTTTCGGTATTTTACCTTTAGTTACCTATTACGACACCAATGACACCGATAGCAATGGTGGAGTAAAATTCTAGCACGGCACCCCACGGGATACTTATCAATTAACACTTATAAATTAACATGAGTCACTCACCGTGTCTATTCTACTAAGTCTATTTTTAATGAAATCAGCACATTTTAGCTAATCCACATAATGTAAGTTAATATTTTAGTTTTCACAGCTATCAATAAGAGAAAATAAAATACAGAAGAAATATGAAGCAGTGATGGCTCAGTGCCATTGGCTATGGACTGCCGTGCCCCATGTCCATGGTTCGAATCCCGCCGCGGGCTTGAGCTTCAAAGCATGGTGGAAGGGCATTTTGCGAATGCCCGCCAGGCTAGCGACCACCCTCAAGTAGAAAATCTGTCGCCAAGCACCTAACGGTGTGTTCCGGCAGCTGTCCTTGAGAGCCAGTAATTCTAGGTTAACCTGAACAACCTCTTCGAATACATCATCACTTACCATCAGGTGAGATAGTGGTCAAAGGCTATGTAATTAACAACTATGTCTCAAGGTGACGGGCGCAGTGCAATTCGTGACTTGTAACGAAATGCATCTGTTATAGGCAGAGATTAGTCCGCTTAACATCAGGCGGGCCTTGTGCTTGATCCGTCACAATTACATAAAAAAAGACTAAAACAACGGAAAAAATTGTAAGTTAGAATACTCATTCTAACTTATAATGTTACCAAACTCATTCTAGCTTACCAAATATAGCTTTAAGTTATATATATATAGGTTATAAATAAAGTAATTACTATGATTCGTATCTCTTAAAATAAGTAAAATATTAAATGACTCCCTAAATAACCTAATCAAATATCAAACTACGACATTATTGAAAAAAATTAGATCGCTGAGTATTAAGAAATTCGGTATTTGAAAATATTAAAAATGGTTTATTATATAAGGCTTCCTTTGAAGTGTAGCAAGTTCAGGTATAAAATAAGTATTTGAGTGTGTTTAGATATACATAAAACTAATTCAAACAAGTAAATTAAAAATCTTTTATACAATACATATAATAAATTGAATAATAATAATAATGGCTATATAATAAGTGTATAGGTGTAGTAGATATTATATTTTACTAACTATGTAAGACAAAACTATATGGATAGAAATTAATAAGTTGTACGATATCTGTTTAAATTCCACTGTATCTTTTAGAAGCAGTGATGGTCCAGATGACTATGAATTTCCGTGTAGAAATTCCATGGTTGGAATCAAAAATTTACCATAAGAAGGGTAACATAATATCGACAATTATCTATATAAAATCGATATACACCACCATAAGCACTGTAATCACAACACTAGGAGGAAGGATATTTTAAATGTGGAGTGTGTCCGATACAACACACTAGTTGCCAGACAGACCGAACCATGAATTCCACTCTCGAGGTTAGTTTCTCGATGTATATTACGGACAAAACCATGCTGCCTTGGGGATAACATTGGGTAAATATGGCAATAATATAACACATCACGTGTTGCGATAACTATCGCCCTATTATTATACTATCCTGTCTGGGAAAACTGTTTGAATCACTTGTGTATGATGTGTTATATTATTGCCATATTTACCCAATGTTATCCCCAAGGCAGCATGGTTTTGTCCGTAATCATTCCACTACGTCTAATGTACTGGAGTTTAAAAACTACAAATGTAGCGCCTATGCCAAAACAATTCAAGTGAATTCTATATATACCTACTGACTTTTCTAAAGCGTTTGACAAAATGAGCCACTTCATTTCGATCGAAAAATAAGCATCGCACATAAGGATTCCCGGTAATTTGTTGCGATGAATTGAAGTACTTATACCTTAAAAAGTACCTCGTTATAACATTTAAGGTAAAAAACAATAAAATAACAAATGGACTATTATAATTATGATGATCATGATGTATACACATATTTAGGGATATAGCCTGGCTCGTAAATGTTAACCTATATCACTGTGTTATTTTTTGTGATTGTATTCTGTTTTGTGTATCAATATAAATAAATAAATAAAATAAATATCAAGGAACAAAGATAGAGGAATTTGACAATAATATTTTATGCCACATAGGACTTACATCTGGTAAGTATGACGTCGGATTCTTACTACCTAAAGAACATAAGCGTAACATAAAAAAGTTCATTGATCAGTCAGACAGAGTAGCAATATTAAATTTTAAAATACAAGGATACGAGCTATCTATCATGCTAGTATACGCACCCACAGAAACAGCGGAAGAAGAAGAAATTGATAGGTACTTACTACTTACACAAATGTAACCAAAGCTAGTGATCAAGGACATTGAACTTTTATAATAATGGGCGACCTAATTGCAAAATTAGGCCAACCCAGAAATGACGAATACTTAGTTTATAAAATGTAACTGATATGGAAAAAGAAACCAGAGACTAATAAACTTCCGCGCTTGAAAATTGACTCGCAATCTAGAACACCTTTTTCAAATAAAAGCCGAAGCTACGATGGACATGACACTCACCAAATGTTACGTATTGTCTTGCATTCTCTAGAAATTCATATCAAATTGGCGTCTTTTTATATATCGTGACAAAAATGTTACGACAAAAATTACCTATATGCATGACAAATATATCATATTTAGTCTTTTAGCTGACTTATATCTGTCAGGTATCAGAATATTGTTTCTTCTCCAAGATTAATTTGGATAGGCCTTCCTCAAAGCCCAGTTGAGGCTCCTATTATACAGTTTATATTTACTTCAGACCTTTGCACTCGTATCAGTGTGGGCTCATGTTGTGAGATTCTGGAATATTCAGATGATATAACTCTATATTATTCTTCTGATTCCTTTTCAGACTCTGTTTTTCGTATTAATGCTCATTCCTATGTTTCTGTTTGGCTGAACGAATATTGTCTGAAATTAGCTTCAGACAAAAGTAATGTGGTTGTTTTTCCCTAAAAGAGATATATCCTGGTTTAGTTTTATACTCATAATTAACAAGATCACGACATATTGAACACATAATGAATAAATGCGAAAAAAGTATAAGTAGACTAAAAAAATATTAAGCTATTATAAAATGGTATTTCGATTATACTATGTTCTTTTTAGAACCTTGCAGTAAGATGTCTTTAAGGTCATTGGATTCTATCCAATTTCTATGCCTTCCTATCATCTCAGGTACCATGAAATCTTCTCTCTCACATCAAGTGGAGTGCGTTGATCCTCGCCTAGCGGCTCAATTTTCTTATCATACTATTTTACCGAAGCTATACGCTCTATCTAACCTAGTGTCTTCTTAAAAGTAATGGGCGTCATCCACCTTTTTTTATTAAACTCTTATAATAAACTTTTTCATTTACCTTACTCTTTATTCCAGAGTTCAATTGATCTTTCGTTTAATAAAAGTAAGTCCGTTTGAGAATGTCTTAATAAAGTTTCGGGTTGCTAACCAACACATAAAATACCTAACTGAATGTTAAAATTGACAGTTAACATGCGGTGCGTTTCAAGCTCTAACCGATGGATTGGCTAAATCAATGACTGTGAAACGCAAAGATAGAGTCTGGCCAACGAAAGCTGTCCAAGAAAAAAGGCGAGAATTTTAAAAAATCAAGAGCTGTTAACCCTGGCTATACACTGCATAAACGGAGTTGATACTATTTATTTTTCAGCAAGTACATTTTTTTCGAGTTGTAAAAATTTTATTTTGTTAGCAACTGTTGTTGAAATTTTCGAATGTATTATGAAGAATATCAAATAAAAGATTACATTTACTTCTGTCTTTTTTATTATTTTCAAATAATCCATTATTTATGTACAGTCGAAGACCCCGAGGAGCCGTACAAATATAGGAGCTATGAGTCATAGTTAAAATCGGATTCCAAAATCTCTATACCTGATATTGAATCAGCTTCATTGCTTTCTTCGCTGCTACTGCTACTGTCCCCAACATGTATTATGAATGGTTCAAGTTCGTTTTCAGTAATACGGTCCCTTAATTTGTACTGATTTTCCACATTTAGTACATGTTCAGTGTACTTCTTCCAGTCATCAGCAGTTATGGATAGAAAAAATCTTTTATTAAATTTTGCATTTCAGACCCTGGTATTCCTATATTTTTGCTTGCTACTTTTCTCTTCGCTTGACTCCATACAAGCTCAATAGCATTGAGGTCGCAATGATACGGTGGCAGCAACAAAATTTCGTGATTGTGGATGTGACTGTGTTTTTTAGAAGCACTTCTGCTTCGTAAACAACGGCAGGTTTATTATCTTTCACCAAACACATTAATTCAGCTTTGGTGTGATATTCTTCAAAATGAATATTATTTTCTTGAAGCCATATTCGGAGATTAGCTTTAGAATGAGACATAGTAGGGGGTTTCTTTACTTGTTTCACATGGTAACTTGCATTGTCCATCACGATTACACTAGGTTTAGTGAGATTAGGTATCAACATTTCCTCAAACCATTTCATAAAGTTGGTAGCATTCATATCATCATGGTAGTCAGCTGATTTGGATTTTGTGCTGAATACCAATAATGCACCTGGCACAAACCCTTCCTCCGATCCGGCATGCACAATAATATGTCTTTTTCCTGATGATATATTAGTAGTGACACCGCTTGTTGAAGGTCCTTGCCATGATTTTTTAACATTATAGTTCTGATGTACATATGTCTCATCAAGGTAAATAGTCTGTTTACCTTCTAGCCTCTTTTTATGTATTGTCCTCAAGAATCTATGTCTCCATGCCGCAATTTCATATTTTTCTGTAAGTAAAGCCCGTTCATTTTCATTGTTTTGAAACTCAAACCAGTTCTTGTGTTAAATTTTTCTAAGGGTTTCACGGCATCCCTTAAATTCAATTGCTTCCCTCAGCTCATTGTGCAGGCTTCTCACTGTTGGGACTTGTTTTCTAACTCCATAAAATTCGTTTATTTTGTTTCTTATAGCTGAAATATCAAAATTATCCAAATTGGAAACTGTTGCTGAATGTGGACGATTTTTCCCCGGAGTATTCCACTGTCCTTGATTTTTAGACCCTTCAATTTTAATTCTTCTTAGAGTCTTCACACTGACATGTGAAGATAAAAAATACAATAAATTATGTATGTAACAGTATATTATTAATTATCAGTCATTAAAGTCAAAAACCATAATAATATACAAAGACATTATTACAAAACCATAATATTATATTATTTAATTTAGCCATCCATACATTGTCATAAATTTATATAACTCTTTGAAATAACTGTTAAAATCTATAATTTCTAAAGTAATACCTGTCATTGAAGATATCTTTTCTAAATAATGTGTTTCAGAAGTCACCATTTCATTTTTTTCGAGAGTTTTCAATTTCTTTACTGCTTCCAATATTTTAAGTTTTGTCTCCTCGTTGTCAATACTTCCTGAAAAGTAGATACACCATGAAAAATATTGCGATTTTTCTTAAATAGTCTCAAAGTATCAAAATGTTTCATTAGAATTTTGACAGTCTTAAATTATTGCCATATCAAAACTTCTGAAAATAATACGTGGACAGCTTTCGTTGGCCAGACTCTAGTGTTTTATTTACTAAATATGTTCTGGGTAGTATAACCGGACCTTACTCAAACATTTTGAAAAATGCCTTAGTTCGTTAAATCCTATTCATCTTCGTACTCAAGTGAATTTGTTGCTCTTTTAGAAGCGGTTTAATATGTCAAGTCAGTTAAATAAATCGTTTTTTTTTTCAGATTCATTAAGTTTATTAGTGTTTAAAAGATATATCTAAATTTCTATTTCGCTCTTAAACATGCTTAGGACCTATTTAGATATTAGAGAAATATTATACAAGTGTCACTCTTCTGAAATTAATGTAGTTTTAGCTTGGATTCCATTATAGCGCAGTATGCCCTTGATGGTTACTCGAAATACTTGTCAAAGGATTTAGGTAAGTATTCCTTTTGGGATAGATATATAACAGGTATCGAAGGTTTCGAAGCGCTCGTAGCGAAGTTTACTTAGCTGTTCTCAACCGATCAGCAAAGTTAAGCAACGTCGCGCGCGGTCATGAGTTGAATGGGTGACCGCTAGTGACATTACTACTGAGCGCTTCCGTGCTACGGAGGGCACGTTAAGCCGTCGGTCCCGGTTGTTGTCTTAGGATGGCAGTCGTTATAGCATGGTGGTAGGGCATTTTGCGAATGCCCGCCTGGCTAGCTACCACCCTCAAGTAGAAAATCTGTCGCCAAGCACCTAACGGTGTGTTCCGGCAGCTGTCCTTGAGAGCCAGTACGTCTAGGTTAGCCTGAACAACATCTTCGACCACATCATCACTTACCATCAGGTGAGATAGCGGTCAAAGGCTAACCTATCAGGCATAAAAAAAGGTATATTTTTTGGAGATATCCGATGCCATATTTCTTTTAACACTTGATTTTTCAAATTTAATAAAGTTGATAAACTGGTTACTTCAATAATAGTTATCCATATTCCTTCAATAATACGTTAACCAGCTCGGTCTAAATAGCTTTGCAAGTGCAAAAGCAAGCAATTATAATATTTTTATTTTTGCAATAACGCATGCTCTGCGGATTAGATAAAACTTGTAATGTAGTAATGTGAATAAATATTGATTAGAAGGGATATAAGATTCTGTCATATAATGAATATAAGATGATGTCTCTAAAACATACCTACTATAGGTCCTGAACACACTTCTGAATTCGATTGTCACTGTCGCTCAGTGATCAATGTCAATGTCTTATTATTGACAAACTCGTTTGTTGATTTTTCAATTTTTTCATTTCAGCAGAACGCAAAATTAGATTTTCATGAAAATACCTAGTTGCTTAAGTTGAATACAGAATGATATGAATATGAAATGTATAATTAGTTAAGCCATAGTAATTGCAAGTACTTAAGAGTACATTTTTTCCTACACTACGGTCTGGGTGCCTCGAAAATGCTGCCGGGGATCGGTGTATTTGGAACAGGCGCAATAGCCAAGGTATTAGTGCCATTTCTGAGAGAGAAAGGCTTCCCTGTGGAAGCTATATGGGGAGTAACTTTACAAGACGCTGAAACCGCCGCTAAGGAACTCTCAATACCATTCTTCACAAATAAAATCGACGACGTTCTCTTGAAGAAGAATGTAAGCCTTGTATTTATTGTGTGCGCTCCAAATCTACACGCTCAGATATCAGTGAAAGCGCTCGGCATCGGTAAACATGTAGTTTGTGATAAACCAGCTGGTCTATGTCAAGCTGAGGCACTAAAAATGGTGCGTGCAGCTCAGTACTACCCCACACTGATCTCTATAATTAATCATTCTCTCAGGTTCTTGCCTGCTTTTAGCCACATGAAGAAATCAATCCATGAGGGCTACCTTGGCACACCAGATGAATTGACTCTTATCGATGTCCGTGTACAAATGGGATCTCTATATGGAGACACCTACAACTGGTTATGTGACGATACCATGGGTGGAGGTACATTAACATTAGTGGGCAGCCATGTCATAGATTTAGTAACATTTCTCACAGGACAAAAGGTGGTCAAAGTTCATGGAGTATTGAGAACATTTGTTGAGGAAACTACAAAAGTTAACGGGATCAGAAAAATTACTGCTCCTGACTTTTGCACATTTCAATTACAGATGGAAAAAGGCTTGTTAGTGACAGCAACATTGAACAATCACATGCCAGGGCCTTGTTTCAATCAAGAGATTTATGTTTGCAGTAAAAAGGGGTACTTGGTTGTGAGAGGTGGAGATTTACATGGAAGACTGCATAAAACAAAACTGACTAAACCTGAAGAAGATGGGAAAAGGCATGATAAAGAAGATGTTATTTATGTAGATGTTGAAGATTTGAGATGTGCTTCAAGTGTAGTACCCAAACCATACATCAAAGGTCTTTGTAAGATGATCAGTGCCTTGAAAGAAGCATTTTTACCTGTGAAGGAACAGATGGATTGGGTGAAAGAGCCTGTAAAATCTGCTGCTACTTTTGAAGATGGACAAAGAGTGCAGGCTACAATGGAGGCGTTAAGGCAGTCTAATGAAGATGGTTGTTGGACTACTGTACAATTATTGACAGAGCCGCCTGATCCTAACCCAGCCTTGTCAGCTGCTGTGAGACGTACTGCCATATCGTTACAATAGTACAGTTTAGTTAAGCAGTTTAGATATGCCATTTATGTACCTTTACAATTATGTAAGCATGATTTACATAACAATAGTCACACAAATATGTCTATGTTTAAGTATCTTGGCACAGTCATATTCTTTTATAATGCTAATAACTATTGTTTCTGTAAGAAATTTGCTTTGGATAAGGTGGAAATATCAATCATAGAGCTGAATAAAATTTTTTTATGTTTGATTTTGTATTAAAATTTAACTTTTCAATGATCTTAAGGCATTCATGAATTCATGCCCAAATCTCACTAATCTCAACCGAAAGTGTGTAATTTCATGTATAAACATTTAGGATAAGGCTCATTAGAAATTAAGATTTATGTGTCAGTATTACATCGCTTACATTCCTCTTAGTCAGATATAGTATTATAATATGTCATTCCCTTTGTATATTGCTTTGTCTCCTTGCCATCTCATAAATTTTATGAATCATCATGAAAAATAGCAATGTCAATTGTGAAGTAAATTTTCAGTACTTAACTTCTAAAACATTGAGCTTTTCAGGTATATGTTGTATTAGATGCATGTGCAATAGGTGTGCAAATTTGCACAGCCAATCACGTTAAGTACAATGATAATATAACTGTAATAATAAAAATAAATTATTATTTTATATACTGAAAACCTTGGGAAGTACTGTTTGGGAACTTTTTATATAAAGTACCATAAAATCTTTATATAAACAAAATAGTTTTACTTTTTGTTTATTCACTTAATTTGCGTGAAAATAAATAAACCTAATTTTTCTTAGAGCTATGAAGCAAGGAAAATTTTCTTCACTGCGTAATTTATGAGTATAAATCGTTTCTACTCATATCTGTTCACAAATAATATTGTAAGCAAATATTTTTATTAAGCTAAATTGTGTTACAAATAACTGTGATTTTTTAATGAATGTTAATTGAAGTGCTCATAAAATTATGGCAGAAGTTGTGAATATTTGTAATTAATACACTTATTTTTAATATAGTATTTGTAATTATATTTTTGCTTTGTTTCTTTTACATAAAATAAATCATATAGAGTAGCATTTATTAATATTTAATTATTTACCAAGAGTACATAGTGAATATGTTACAGTAGAACTAGGGGTTAAGCAATTGGTACTACGAAAATACATTACCAAACTGAAATGCACATAATATGAGTATGGCCTTATGGTAACGGCACATGGGCCTGTGCCCCACCGTTAATAAATACCATCTATTTATTATTGATCATGCATTCAAGACAGGTAGTCTTAATTTGTCAAGATAATTCACAAGAGTCCAAGACGTCTTTCTTGGTACTTGGTTGTTACTTGTGCTGTCTGCATGCTGCTCACTATGCGTGATGTTAGATGGCTTGCGTTACTCCAGCCACCTGAGACCAGCAGCTCACTGACGCCGGTGCAGACCTGGACAATTTTACATTGTGGAGACTTTTAAAGTGTCTTGGGTTGAGTTCAGGTAAATCCTCCTCCAACTGCCTACAATATGTGATACTTACCCAGTAGACTTGATGTTTAATTTTGGGTCTGTTTCATATCCAGGCACACTCCTCCCTAGCTCTGCTGCACCATTGTCTCGGGATCGACTGTGCCCCTTAATCCATTACTCTCCATAATGTGGTTTTTTATATTTACTTGGTCCAGTAGGTACTGTTAGAGGTTAGTCCTGACATGTGGTTGTACCATTGTAGGGTTTGTAGTACTGCAACACTGTCAGAGTATTCTGATATTACAGCTGGTTACCTTCCTGCTTAGAACTGTTGCTCCGCTTAGTCTAAGACCTCTTGAAGATGCTTTGTATAGAAGTGAAATATGGCTAAGATTCGATTATGGTTGGGCTACATGGCATTTATGACATCACATCAGCAGGAAATTTTCAAATAATGGATTTCTATTAACGAGCACCTGAATATGCTTTACAGTGTAGACAAGAATTATTAAGTTTGACTAGATTTCTAGATATTTCTTTTATTGATTATAACACAAAAAAAGAACAGTTTTAAATAGCAGCAAAAAATCCATTACATGCTGTAAAGGATCAAACCAGTGCTTCTCACAGATCCGCAATAATTGTAATACATGCCCTCAGAGGTAGATGTCAAATACAAGTAGTTATAGATGGTAACATTTAGAGAACATCTAGCACTAGAGAAGGAACGTTCACAAAGCTTTAGAGCACCAAACTTTTGGCATTAAGCAGGAATTGAATCCTTATCCCCTAGTATATTGCTTAGCATGTGATGGTGTTTCGAAACTAAGTAAGGAGCTTAAAAAAAAACAGGAACATGACAATTCACATTGATTTTTTAAATACCTAATAGCCTGTGAAAATTGTTAACATACTTAACATCAATGAGTTCTAATATTGGTATCATACTTAAGCCAGTTTTTCATGTTGCTCCTAAACCTTAGCAACATTAGACTGCTATTATCTCTTATCAATGTTTTTTATGATACTGTTCAAAGTTTATTAGAAACCTAACCTTGAATTGGGCTTGATGTAGGTGTGAATACACAAATCTAATGCAACACAGTGCATATTATGCACTGCATAACATAGCATTTATGTTCTTATAGTTCATACTTCTGCTACATTTATCTAATTACACCACACCTATATATTTTGAGAAGCTTTATGGTTGTACATAAAGCTTCTCAAAATATATAGGTGTGCTTTTGACTATCTGTACATTTCTAGGTTAAGTATTGTCAGATGTGTATGATGAAATCATGAACCTTGTGTTAGTTGATTTGGCTGAATATTAGGAGGAAATAAGAAACCAGGAATAATGTAACAACTTTATAATTAGAAATGCAATGGAGATAACAATATGTACCTGCCCAAAATATTACACAATCACAACTTTCTCATTCGCTACAATCTCTACTAAATAAAAACTAACAGAATCAGAACCGCACATTATTAAAACTATCATAAATTCAGTTTTCAATCTTGGCCAAAATATCAGATTCTCTGAAGAGATGGTATTCTTTATCGTCGTTTTCCAAGTTGACTTTGGTGCCACCGTACTCGGGTAATAGGACTTTATCGCCGACCTTGACAAGAACTGGTACGAAATCACCGTTTTCTTTTCTGGAACCGGTGCCGACAGCTATCACTTCGCCGTGAAGAACTTTGTTCTGTGCCTTCTCTGGAATCACGATACCTCCCGCAGTCTTGGTGATCGCTTCGGCTCTTTTGATCAGGACACGGTCCAGCAGAGGAACTAAACGTTTCACGGCAGCAGCCATTTCGATAGTCTGCGATTTCGTAAAATAAACGAAGAAAAACTGGTAGTCACAATAAAATTCTGGTTCACAAGCAAAAATCTAGAAATTTCGTTGATCGCCGGTGCAATGCAAAAACTCTTCTGTCTTGCTTTCACTTGACAGCACCTGTCAAAAATTTAACCATGTGCTGTCAGTGTTGCCTTGTGAGGTTTATTTCGGAATAGGAATTTTGATTTCTTTTTAACAATTTCTTATTGATATATTATATTCATCAGTACTTTTTAAACTACTTATCGTAAAATGGTACCAATGTAATATTTTCAGTTTAAAGTTAAATGTACACAGTAATAGTAAATTTTATTATCAACTTGTATACGCCATCTAGTGTTGAGTAGTATAACTAGAGGATACTTGCTAACGGCCTGAAAACGAGTTACCATTTATTCGATAGATGTCCCTAGTAGTCGAATAGACTAAGCTAAAAATATTTTTTTCTAACCTTGGATCGTCCTTCCAAGAGATTTTCACTCTTAACCCGGCGAGGATGTGGTACAAAAAGGGTACATCGAGGATGTGGAGGGTCTTGATGACCCTGTATTTAATTCATATTTTAAAAGTATTCATTGCAATTTTTTAAAATAGGATAGGAAGTTAACTTACGCATTAGTTATTTATATAAGGATTTTCATGAAAAGAAACACTATTATGCGTATAAAATGTTTCATTATTTCAATTTTACAAAAAGTCTTATTTTAATCAACTTTAGCAGGACTCTGCCATACATTAAAAAAAAAACAACACATACAAATATTATTACAAGTAATTGGTAATTTTTGGTAGGAATTTATATGATATATCATGTTTTATCACAAAATCAGTAATTATCCAGTCTTTTAGGCTACTAATCATCTCTATATATGGGTCATAATTGCCCTATTTGAGTTTGCGCGCGTTTACCTGCTTGCACATGTTGCACCCGACTAAGTGGAGGTGGGGTAAAGGGAGGGTATTTTATTGACTACAGCTACTGATAAACTCGACAGCATGCGACTTCAGGTAAAAAAACTGTACATCAAAGAAAATGAGCAGGGTCAAATTGACCCTACCACATCCTCGCCGGGTTAATAGTGACATCTATGCTGGGTACCTACTGTACAAAACATGTGTTCAGGAATATTTAGTTTACTGTACTGTACTGTAACAGCCGACACGTCCACTGCTGAACAAAGCCTATGAAGGGGGTATGTGCCATAATTCCCACGCTTTGCAGGCGGCTTGGGGATCGCAGTGTAAGATGGCAGTTCTTTAGAAGGTGCTGCTGCCCATCTTCCAGTATTTTTCCCTAAGTCGTCTCTTACGACACCCACGGGATGATATGGGGAGGTGCAATTCTAACCCGACACCCCACGGGGGTTTATTATTTAGTTTAGGAATACGAATTTCCTTTTTTGAAACACTTGAAATAGTAGGTATGTAGATATTCATTATGATACATTTATTGATGACTATCTCATTCAGTTGAGAATTGATAAGATTCATAATTGAGATCTGGCTTGTGTTTAAAAAAGAAGATAACAGATGGCGGTGTCAGTTTTGAACAATAGTAAGTCACAGATTTTTAGGAAGGTAGACTTCAGTGTAATATTGTTCAATGTCTCTCAACGAAGAAGAGTCCTTGGATGAGTTGGATGTCGAAAGTAAGGGGCGACCAAAGGAAACATGCGCCAAATGGGCAGTAAGCCAGTCCCACTACTACATATACCTCCCCAGTAAAGTGAAGCGTCGGTGCCAATTTATAAGTTATTCATAAAAAAACGACCTCGGGCCCATTCGGCTCCTTAAATTTCGGCCCTTAATGCCTAATCCTCCCGATTGGCCCTCAAACATTTATATATGCCCATTCGTCCCCCAGCAAAAAAACTTATTAAACTAATAAATAATTATGTTAATAAACATTAACGCACAAAAGTAACTGGTCCCAGACATATTGTTACTTGAGGAATATAAACCATAATAATATGTAAAACAATAAATTATGTATGTTCACACGGGAACATTTATTAAAATAATTGCTTGTAGATCATATATTTTATTATGGGTCTACAATAATTAAAAAAGCTCAACACGACCTGTATAATCTTTTATTTAATCATATTGTTTCACCACAACCTTCTTACAATTGCTATTTCCAAAACTTATATTTTATTTAGAGCAAAATTTTGTCCAGATAGAATTATGTCAAAGATACATTTCATTTCTCTATGATTATGTTTAAAAGTTAGTTGTACAACAGGATGTTGGATACTATATTAATTTGAGTAACTCTTCATTATCAGATAAAACTAGGATAGGAACAAGCTTCCGAAACATAATAAGAATACCTAGAATGATTAGACACATAGGCAAGTATTATTATATGTTCTATGACATAGGTCAGGTAAAGCGCAAGAGTATAAACAATAACACTGCGAAGAGCGTCACAACAAAGTATGGCATATTTCATGGGTCACTATTATAGCCTGTTATATATGATACATCGTCAGGTAGTAGCCTCACGAGGTTTTGCAGTGGCCATGAACCATGGCTAGAAGCCACAGACAGCTAAGCTGAAGAATTCAGAGTGTATAGTGCACGGAGCGCTTTCCATACAAACTTTGTTTCGTCATATTTTAAATACCAAGTGTTCAAACTGGGTGAAGTTGTATGTATATTGCTGAGCCTAATATCTATGCTTCTGGTTTGCCAGTTTTTCGATTTATTATTTATTTTATCCCTAAATGTCAAAATAACAATTCCCATACAAAACGTTTTGCGAATTATTTTTGAAAATACTTAATTTAACGGAAACCTGGCAGACCAGAAGCATATATAAGGCTCAAGGACATACATGCAAAATTTCACCGAGTTTGACCAATTAGTATTTAAAATATGAAAAAATTACGTATGTATGGAAAGCGCCACGAGCATTCTAGCCTTAAGTCGTCGATGAAGATTATTTGACACACGGGCATGTATTATATTATATGTTCTATGACACGGGGACAAACTGGGCTGTTCCCTTATAAGCAGATGATTAGTGATTCCGATAGTTACAGGAAAATTTTCATGGTGATTGAAATCAATGCTATTTGAACTTTGCCGGCCAGCCATACTAGTTTTTAATATTATGTACCATTTACAGTCCTTTGCAGTCACAAAGGCGCTCCTCTCCATACATTTTGACTGGAGTTTCTATTGCCTACACAAGCGATAACATTTTATTTGCATTTATGTGCTTACTAATACCATGTACACATACACTAAGACATCGAAAATGAACGTGGCCTACCTAATTATTTACTGTTGAGGCTTTAGGGGCGCGCCTTCGTGATGTGACAGATAAGTATATTGCACCTACTTGGTTTTTGCCAAAAATATATCACTTCAGTAGCTCGCACGAGACGTATACACAGCCCTAGGTAACTAGACGTCATAATCCAAAATTCAAACACCTGTTTACAATTATTTTTACCACTAGCTTTACTTTTTTGCCGCTACTTTCATTCCTAATTTAGTGATTATTAATCACCGATACAATTAAATTCCAAAGAATCTTTTGAACACGACTAAAGCACCTATCTCGAAAGCAGGTATTGCTATGCTCCCCAGCAAGAAAACTCAAATAAAATGTGAGAGTGACAATAAATGACTGTAGGACGTTGGGTCCGTGGGGACCGGGAGCTCATCGTATTTTCCAAAACTTATCAGAACGCTTGGTCGATGCGACGCGTGATCAAAATGCTGGCACCTATTTGGCTCAAAGAATAAGCATTGCAATTCAACGGGGCAATGCTGCCAGCATGCTGGGCACGCTGTCAACTGGTAGTGGGCTAGAGCATTTGGACTGCCTATGAGTCCAAATGCTTTTATTGTAGTAGCTGTAGTGTTGTATATAGTTCGTAGTATTTTGTTAATAAAGGCATACCGCCGGTAAAATAAAAACTGTAGGTACTTAGGTACCTACGTTACCAAAAGTAATGTGATTAAAAAGGCACAAGTGGGAAAATTGGGAATCAATGCATTGAATAAAAAAGCATCAAACGAGTTTTTGCGTAAATTTTTTTTAAAATCCGCGATTGGGTTCACACGTGAAATATTCACGATATAAAGGCATATTTCGCAAACAACTCACGTGTGCTCTGTAGGGTAACCATGCTACCACAGTATCTATAATTTTATTATTTTTGTGGTGGGCCTACGTTAACATACATTAAATAATTTTACCATACATATGCAATAAAATATTGTATAACTAATATCACTTTTATTACTTAGGTAGGTATTTTTTTTCAAGACATCGAAATCACTTGAATATATATAAATTAATAAGAATACGTTTAGGCCCTGAAAAAAAATCCTAGCCAGAATACATATTCAGACAATTACAAGAAAATGAAACACGGGTATGTACGAATATTTGAATACCTAAGTTGTTCAGTGATGGAGCTAAGGTGACTAAGGTAAGGTCTTTGTCATAGTAGAAAGACTCCTTCTACTATGTCTTTCCCATTACCACAATAGTCCGATCCAATTTTGTTAGTGAAGATGTGTGTCTCTTTCTACTTACTATCACAGAACTAATTACTTATATCAAGATACCTATTCATCCTAGTATCTCAGCACGAATCAAACGTATGAAAAACTGTGCAAAGTTAATTTACTTTCATTTACAAAAGATACACAAGTAGAAAATCTGTAGCCAAGCACCTAACAGTGTGTTCCGGCAGAAGTCCTTGAGAGCCAGTCAAATTACAGGCACATAATGAGACTTAACAACTGTATGTCTCAGGGTGACGGGCACAGTGTATTTCGTTACTTGTGACGAAATGCATCTGTTATAGGCAGAAGATACCGCTTCACATCAGTTGGACCCCGTGCCTGTTCCGTCACAAAAAACATAAATAGACAAGCAAAGCGAGAATGAGAACCAAATAACATATTTTTGGTCTAAATATTATATAATATAATTGGTTGATGTTTGATAACCATTTCGCGAACTTACCTAGATCCAAATAGCGTTGAAGTAAATGTAGAGGCACATTATGCTTATTTAGCAATGTAGCGATGTAGCGATATTATTGTTTTGAAACAAAGTTGGTATCTCTCGCTTTAATCATGGACGCACTGTAGTAAAAAGGTTGCGATAATAACCCACGCGGATGTTCAAACTGTTCAAAGCATACAAAATAACACAACAAAAAAGCGCTGTTGCGCTGCGTTCTAAAGAGACCACGAGCTTAGCCACTTATTACAAAATGCTTTTAAAATAAGACTATAATTCCAACATCATAAAGTGTGTTGTTGATTGCATGATTTAGATAAAAAGTGTGAATGGTTTTGTAGTAAAGATTGTGGTTTCTCACGACAAGCGACGGCACAGGTGCGCATCCGGCTATCTCGGGATTCGAATCGGTTAATCGAAGTTCTATTTACGCAGGGACATTCCTCTTGAATCTTTTCGACATTCATAATTTATTCATAATTACTTACTGTAAAATATAAGTTTCTGCCGATCATTTGTTTTTCCTTGAAATCGTTGACACTTATTCTCGTTCACTTTGGTCATACTCTGCTAAAAAGTATGATTAAAAATAAAATAACGCCGCTTTTAGATTACACAAATATGTAGACGAAACTGCTAGCTGTTCGACTAAAAAGTAATGAAATTTGCGAAGCATTTTTAAATATGTAGATTCAATTTATTTTATTCTTGGACTTCATCTGACCGAAACAAAAGCTTTTTTACACAATTATCTTTTGTGTAAAAAAACTAGCAAGGATCCGAGGAAGCACCAAATCAATTGAATAATTGAATTTGAAGATCGTGCGTGTTTTGTTAATTGTGAACTTGATGATTCCGAAATCAAAGCAGTAATTGTATGACAGTTACACGAAGGTAGTTGAATTATTTTCGTAGTTTACACTGTAAAACCAAGAAAAGTTTTATAGCGTTCCAGAAACAAAGGTTCTTCATTGTCTTTCGGGTAAAGAAGTCTAGATTCTGTAGAGATTTGATGAAATAATTGAGATCTTCCGAGAAAATCCTATGTTTAATAACTTTGCAATTAACCATACTTTTGGACAATAAACAGCATTAACCACAGTACCAGATACCTGTGCTATATATTATCCTATATAAGTATATAGAAAACGAACTCGTTAAATCCCTCGAAGGAAGAGAGCCAGTAAATCTAAATATATACTACTTTAACTATTTTCACAACTTATTTCGTTATGATAAATGATAATAAGGTAAGTACGTACTTCTTGATCACTTTTGTAAAGGCCCGAGAAAACGACCAAATCAATCAAAATAACCAATCTTTGCAGTAAGGATAAAATTATTCAAAGCGTTCTTGTTATCTCGGATTTCGGATATAATTATCTGGGATAAAAAAGAAAATCTTACCTACCTCTTCGAGTAGTTATTTACTTTAAACTGGATAAACTGGATTGCATTCGTCATCCTGCACATTTTAATATTAAAAAAGGCATTTTAGACAGCCTATATTATCATCTGTAAGTTTACTTCCGCGCCATCTAGTGAAAACCTCTATAACTGTTTCGCAAAAAGGCTTGCTTCAATTTTATTTTACTCGCCCCTCACCTTTTTGCTTTGTTTCTTCTTTGTAGTAATGTAATTCTTGTCTCTTGAAATAATTTTGTGGTAGTAGTAGCCGCTGTTCGCTCAATCATTAAACCTCTATTCGTATCTAATTTAGTACATTTTGTATTCATTCGTATTGAAATTGGAAATGGCGGATTTGGTAGTTAATACTGAGCAAGGAAAGTTGAAAGGGCAAGTCACGAAAAATAATAATAATGTACCATACTCAATTTTTAAGGGAATACCATACGCAAAACCACCTGTCGGCGATCTGAGGTTTTCGGTAAGTCAGTTTCATTGCAATTGCCAGATTCTATATTATTATAACGTACCATCAGAGCATGATATCTATGTCCTGTGGGCTGTGTTTATATCAGAGATCTTATAGTCCCCAACTTAGTAGCTCGTTGCTAGACGGTACGAAAATCTGTTGAACTCATATCATTGCATAAGTAGACCCCATTTATAAATCTTGTATATTTTTTACTCGTTTAAAATAAATATTTTATTTGAAAGTAGATGGTTTACCTAGAAAATATATGCACGTAGAAAAACACAAACTTATCTACTTGTTTTGTCAGAAAAATGTGCATAGGTAGTTAATGAACTAATGATTTAAGAGTTCATGAATATTTATTCTTCAAATATTGCTATTCAGTAAAAATTATAACGAAGAGTTTTTATATGCATAATTAACCTACCTACACTACTGAAATATGGAAATGTCCGGAGAATATTTTCGACGGATCATATTTAAAAGTTTTAATTGTGGCCTAAAAGTGGAAGATTCTAATACCTAAGTAGACTTCAAATTGCATATGTGGACCTTTTAAGCCAACTGTGTACAGTTGGTTCAACGAATTTATGCGAGAGCCTACTTCAGTCGATGAAGAAAGATGTGGTCCTCCTTTGGCAGCTGTTACAGAGGCAGCAGTTAAACATTTTATTCACGATAATAGGCGTATTTCGTGTGAAGAGATCCGGCACATCTTGAAGATAAACCAGGAAGCTTTCACAAGGTTTTAAATATTCCCATCTTCGCGTGAGGATGATAATTTTGTCCTGGGTACCGTACAACCTCACCTAAGAAAGGCGCTATTACACAGAATAAAAAGGATTTTTTGAATTTTTTTTTTATGTTATTGTGAAGGAGCGAGCAAGCAAGCGCGAGGCCCACCTGATGTTAAGCGGTATCCTCTGCCTATATGCCAGATGCATTTCATCACAAGTGACGAACTCCACTGCGCCCATCACCTTGAGACGTACCTGTTAAGTCTCATTTTGCCTGTTATTTCACTGGCTCTCAAGGACTGCTGCCGGAGCACACCGTTAGGTGCTTGGCGACAGATTTTCTACTTGAGGGTGGTCGCTAGCCAGGCGGGCATTCGCAAAATGCCATTCCACCATGCGGTGAAGCTGAAGCTCTGGGCGGGATTCGAACCATGGGACCCGCTGCGTTGCAGTCTATAGCCAATGCCCTTTTATTTCCTAAAATTAAGAATTAACTGAAAGGGATACAGTTTTCAGCGCTGGAAGATGCGCTAGCTACGTTGGAGCAGACTCTGAAGGAGGTGTTTGAGGCGGATTGAAAATAATTAGTACAAAAAGTTGCTCTATACATATTTTTTTAAGTATCGCAAAACTGACAGATTGTCTCACTTATATGTTAAAATTTTTATTAATTATGTTGG
This sequence comes from Plagodis pulveraria, assembly GCA_963890685.1. Taxonomy (NCBI): domain Eukaryota; kingdom Metazoa; phylum Arthropoda; class Insecta; order Lepidoptera; family Geometridae; genus Plagodis; species Plagodis pulveraria. The sequence goes on from OY982965.1 coordinate 10,929,825, forward strand.
GTTCGATTTAGAATCGTTGGGCACGAGTTTAATATTAAATGTTGTGGGGATGTCTACATTGGTTGCTTACCATTTGAAGTTAGATTCGCTAAAAACGATCACACTCCCAAAAAGTTGTTCCACATGGGTCTTGGCGTTATTTTCGCCATAAACGCTACATCTAATGTCTTTAAGTGACAGAAGTGGCAAATTTTAGTGGCATTCTTAGCGTTCTTATCCTAAATGGAACAGGGGATGACAGTTACAAACGATCACAGTGATCACAACCATAGACGCAGAATGTGATCAAAATTATCGAAAATAACGTTCTTAGCGACAAATGGAATATACCCATAGTCTACCCATACCACCGGTTTGGTTCAACAGTACCACTTTTATTACAAGGACTACCTTATATAACAAGAAAACGATATTAATAAAATCTAATCTAAAAATATACTAAACCATAAAAACAAAACACAAATAATATTTACAAGGCTAGATAACTAGCACGCACATTCAAAGAATTGAGTCGCTGTGGCGTGTTGACAAAAGGTTTTTTTCAAAGGACAATTATATTATAATGATGAATAAATCTATTGATAATTCCGCCTAATTATCATGTTAAACCGACGTTAGGGGAGGCGGGCCCAAAACGGGTACGCTAAGGGATATGTTCAATAAAAAAGTTCTAGAAAAGAAAATTAAACATCTATTTTTATTTTTCAAATATTTGATTAATTAAGAATCTAAAATAAAAACAAAACATAAACATTTTCTTCATAATTTGAACAAAAACAATAACAAAAGAAGACCTTTAAACTACCCGTTTTACCCCCATGGGGTGCCTAAAACGGGTACGGCGTTTGGGCAAAACGGGTATAGGGTAATTATCGAGATCAATGGACATTACAACGAAATTGTGTGAATTAACTAATTCTATATTAATACTAATAAGTCTTTATTTTCATTGCAGTCTTCATTACTAAACTTATTGTACTTTCTTGGATCATCATTCATCATAAATCAACTTTAACCTCTGCGCTATTAACTATAAAATTACCCGATTTACCACTACCCGTTCTGCCCAAGAGCACGTTTTAGTTTTAACACTTCATAACCTTAAAATGTAAACAAAGGTAGCCACAAGTTTTCGAAGACAGACTAGCACAATACTAGTAAAATCATAACGTCAAACTTTTGAGAATATATCATACACAATTTTTAAGTAAACACAACTACTCCAAACCAATATTTTTTAGTGTAAATAGCAAAAAAACATTTTTTTATCTTACCTTGAAAGCGCTTGTGTCACTGTTGCGAGCCCACTGCATGTGATTGGTTGATGCTCGAGACACCACACTGCACTCACACATTTGCAATTTTGCTTACGGCGCGCAAATTTAAAAGCCTACCCGCTTTAGGCGGGGTACCCGTTTTAGGCCCACCTCCCTACGTCACAAAAGACACGCAACCAAACCGAAAGAATTTTCGACGCGTTTCGCTTCTACACGAAGCATACTCAGGAGGTCTTGACACAACAGTCAGATTTTATGAGAGTTCATTACAAAGTTTATTTAGAGGATGTCAACGGGGTGATCCCCTTGGTCAAGTTATCTTAAGCCTTGCCATCCACTTACAAATTCAACGTCTCCAATCGAAACTCAACGTTTGGTATTTGGGTGATAGAACATTGAGACAGAGACAGAGTCGATGCGGTTACTGTATTGGATGATTTGCGTTAACTTATTGACGATTTTCATCGTATTACCCTAGAGCAATTTTTTCCAATTGTGTAATTATAATAATGAGGATAAAGTGTCGAACAATGAAAGATTCAATTACCCTTGGCATAATATCATGGCATGGTAGAGAAGTATCTTCGCATTGTTTGTTTTCACTGATTTCTGTTTCTCTTCTTTATTATAGAATATCATGTACATCGCATATAAAACATTATATAGGTATGCGATGTACATGAGTTTGATGACTTAGTCGATTGACAAGTGAGAGAAGTCAGAAGTTGTTTTGTTTATAGCTAACAACTGTTCTTTATAGAACTCCAAGACCTGTGGCTGTTTTTGGAACTCTCACTAAAATATCGAATACAACCTGGATATTTATAACATTAATATCTTTTCTGCTATTAAATCTAAGGGATGTTGTTTCACACGTAAATGTTAATAGAGCTATTATAATAAATAGTCCACCGTGCCTTGGTTATTTTCACGTTGGCCTAATTTGGCGGTCGTTCTGTTCACCAAAATAGATCATACTTCAAAGTGAATGTTATCAATGAATTCCTCTCTTAGAATAAGTATGTACTTCCTTACCTTGTTGACCTTTGATTGTGTGCCTACTATATACTGTACTGTACTGTATTGTATCAGCCGGACCGTCCACTGCTGAACACAGCCTCCCCTATTAAGGGGGTATTTGCCATAATCCCCACGCTTGGCAGGCGGCTTGGAGATCGCAGTGTATTCTTTAAGGTTTCTGAAGGTGCTGCTGCCCACCTTCCAGTATTTTTCCCTTAGTCGCCTCTTACGATACCCACGGGATGATTTGGGGAGGTGCAATTCTAACCCGGCACCCCACGGGGTATATTATATATTTATATATGGGGTATATATACGAGTATATTATAGGACATACGTAGGTGACTTCCGCAAAATACTTACAAAATTAAGAGAAAATTATTGTCTTTTGTTGAATAAATTTTTATATACTTAACGCATTTGCGCCTAATTTAATTTCATTAACTTTATGGTTTTTTTAGGCACCACAACCACCTGAATCATGGGAAGGCGTGAGAGACGCAACAAAAGATTGCAATACTTGTGCTCAACTAGACAGAGTCACAGGTACAATAGTCGGAGACGAAGACTGCCTATATCTCAATGTTTACACTCCGAAACTGCCAGATGGATCTCCTCTATTACCTGTGATGGTCTTTTTGCATGGAGGAGGATTTGTATTTGGTGATGGAACTGACAGTGGTCATCATGGGCCTGAATTTCTCATTGAAAAGAACGTAGTACTAGTATCATTAAACTACAGAGTTGGAATACTAGGTTTTTTGTCCCTGGATAGGAAAGAAGCTCCTGGAAATATGGGTTTGAAAGATCAAGTTCAAGCCCTCAAATGGGTTCAAAGAAATATTTCTAACTTTGGAGGGAATCCTAATAATGTTACAATATTTGGAATAAGTGCTGGCGGTGCATCTGTTGAATATTTGCTTCTGTCACCAACAGCAAGAGGCTTGTTTCATAAAGCTATTGCTCAATCTGGATCTTCTTTGTTGCACTGGGCACAAAACACTGATGTTAAAGCTCTAGCTTCCAAGATACCAGCAGTAAAAGGGAAAACTATAACAAATGATGATGAGCTTCTTAAATATCTGAAAGAAATGTCCACTAATGACCTTATAAATTCTTCAATAGCGGTTATCCAAGCTGATAAATTTAAAGGAGGAATACACTTCGGATTTGTTCCAACAATTGAAAAACCTGCTGACTGGGAACCTTTTTTAAGTAAATGTACGTACCAAATGCTTAATAACGGAGATTTTACTAAAGTTCCATACATGTCTGGTATTTGCACAAGAGAGGGTCTTTTAATGGTATCGCATGCTAGCCCTATACTAGAGAAAGTTGTGAGGGAAAAGAATTTTTTAGACCACTTCCCATTTGAACTGGATGACGTTGAGAAAGTCGAGTTTGGAACTAAATTGAGAAATATTTATCTAGAAGGAGACAAAACTTCTAATGAAACCGATGCTTTTGCAATTGATTTTTTCAGTGACACAGATTTTGTCGGTGGAGTTTATACATCAGCTTTGCTCATCGCCAAACATAATTCTCCTGTGTATTTGTACGAGTTTACATATGATGGTGCTTTGAATTATTTAAAGAAAGCTTATAATATTAGTAAAGAAGGTGCCTGCCATGGTGATGATGGAGGTTATTTGCTAAAAAATGATAAGTTGACAGAAGAACTATCCGAGACTGATAAGTACGTGAAAGATATGATGCTTGAATTATGGACAAATTTTGCAAAAAATGGGTAAGTTGTAGTCACATATGTATTATCCTAGTTAAAAAACTGCCTGACAGGCAGGCTATGCATTTTTTTTGTCTAATTGTGGCAGGCAGCCCTCTTGATGGTAAGTGGTCATCGTCGCCTATGGACATTGGTAATACCATAGTGGTTACCAACGCGCTGCCGTACCCCGTAAACACCCCATATCGTATCGCAGAGGAAATACCTGGTCGGGTAAATCCTTCCAAATCTTTATAGTACGCGGTATAAATGTTTTAGAGAACCGTTACGTAGTCCAGCGCAGAAGATCAAGGTTTTTGATGCAGTAGTGGCTCAGTGGCAATACTGCATGGGCCGGTTTAACACTCTAAGTTTGGCCTTGTTCTCCAGATGACCACGAAACTGCACGTCATTCCTTCTATCGACGCCAAGAATCCCGATCCTGCTGGAGATGACCGGGCATCCTTGGAATTGAGCGCATAGACGAATGGTTTTTTTTCGCAGAGAATGCACAAACCTGTGTCTTCGCGGGGTTAACACGATGCGGTAACGTGGTGCACCAGATTTTGTCGTCCCTATTCAGATACTATATCCAGGGAGTTTGCAACTTCACAACTCTTACCTGATTCTCTTCTACTAGCAACCGGTGGATATTTGCAGGACCGGTATATCTGGCGTCACCATGCTCTCTAGATATTCATTTATTCTGTACTGAATCTAAAAGTGTTTAAGCTGCGAGGTGCTATGCGAGCGGTCGATAAGCAAATTAAAAAAACTGTAAGCGAAAATAAATAACAAAGTGATACTATGAATAGTCTTCTTCAATAGCCATTTGCTATTGAAAAAGACTAGGAGCTATCAGGCTAGTGGTAACGATCAGCTATCTACCTAAAATTATACTTTTGTTCAATCCAAGCAGTCTTGTAGCATCCAATATGTACAGAATAAAGCAACTCTATGCACATGAGATTAAAAATATCAATTTTTTTGGGTGGCAAAGACACATACGATTAGTACTTACCATTTGCTTACCCTTACACTCTAATGCTAGGTTAGCCTGAACCACATCTTCGACTACATCACTTACCATCAGGTGAGATAGTGGTCAAAGGTAAGCCTATCAGATATATAAATAAACGTTCTGCTGGGTAGTATGCAGTTTGCTACTAACATAGTTTTGGAAGTGATTAAATTGGTGTACATTTCTTTCAGTGATCCTAACCCAAAGACAGAAGAATTGATTCCAATTAGATGGGACCCAATCACCGACGCCGGTCCAGCATGTTTTGTTATAGACAAGAAACCATATATGAAGAACGAACTCTACCCACAAAGAACTAAGCTGTATCAACAACTCTATGAAAAGAAATTTGGAAAAAAATAAGAAATATGTAGTTTTTAAAATTAAACTTACTTGAACTTCTTTGTTTTTGTAACACTCTGCAGCTACTAGTGATGGTATTTTATACTTAACCAGTCTCAACACAACAACGTAAGTCCAAACTAAGGCCTCCCTTGATTAGGGTGGGTCTGCCAGGCACTGCTGCCCACCTTATGGCACTTCTCTAGGAAGATATAAAGGAGTGGTGCAATTACCGGCACGTTACAGCCTTATACATTGTTAAAATGGATTTCTTACATTTCTTCTGCGGCCAGTAGTACCTGTAATGAGAAGGATTATCATGAGCATGGATCTCTTGACTGTCTTCTTCTTCTAGCCTTGTTTCAGTTGGTCGGCGCAGTATGTCATTTTCTTCCGCTCCCCTGGTATCAAAACAATATAAGAATTTATCAGTGACCCTAAGCAGTTTAGCAGAACGGTATATATATATTTTTTAAACTAATAATTAGACTAACAGACCAGAGTTATACTCCACTCTCTTCTTAACTTTCTATCTATAGATTCTAGTGATGAATAGCTAAATCTTACTTAAAGCTGTTAGTAGTAAAAATTCGGGAATTTGGTCTAAATGTACAGAAATTCCCATTTACACTCAACGGGCCGTCAACGGGGATTTACTAACTTCATGATTGCATGAAAGCCCGTTATTTTAATTTCCAATACTATCTTGATCATCACCATTTAATTAGCAGTTCACCCCTGTGTTTGGCGTAAAGGAGATTGAAACATTTTTTATTTTTTTTTATGCCTGATAGGTTAGCCTTTGACCACTCTCTCACCTGATGGTAAGTGACGATGTGGTCGAAGATGTTGTTCAGGCTAACCTAGAAGTACTGGCTCTCAAGGACAGCTGCCGGAACACACCGTTAGGTGCTTGGCGACAGATTTTCTTCTTGAGGGTGGTAGCCAGGCGGGCATTCGCAAAATGCCCTACCACCATGCTATAACGACTGCCATCCTAAGACAACAACCGGGACCGACGGCTTAACGTGCCCTCCGAAGCACGGAAACGCTCAGTAGTAATGTCACTAGCGGGCACCCATCCAACTCATGACCGCGCGCGACGTTGCTTAACTTTGCTGATCGGTTGAGAACAGCTAAGTAAACTTCGCTACGAGCGCTTCAGTGAAATTATTCGGCTAACAAGACATAAGAACTAACTTGTCGGACTGACAAGCGCAGTGCAGTGATAATCTAACGAGGGTGATGACTTGATTCACGTGTGGATCTATTCTACTCACATATGACAGAAATAGTCTCTATCTCTTCGATCTACATGAAAAACCATGTTATAGAGTATGTATCCATACCTTCTGGCTCCACCACTATGTATCAATCCTATGGTAAGTAGATTTCTACCATTTTATGAGACAACTACACGCGATTGAGAAACTTCCAGATGATACCAAAATGAGAAGTACACGTACCTGATTTTGAAGCGCTCGTAGCGAAGTTCTTAGCTGTTCTTTACCGATCTGCAAAGTGAAGCAACTTCCGCAGCGGTCTTGAGTTGGGTGGATGACCGTTAGTGACATTATAGCACGCTTCCGTGCTTCGGAGGGCACGTTCAGCCGTCGGTCCCGGTTGTCGTCTTAGGATGTCAGTCGTTATAGCATGGTGGTAGGGTATTTTGCAAATGCCCGCCTGGCTAGCAACCACCCTCAAGTAGAAAATCTGTCGCCAAGCACCTAACGGGGTGTTCCGGCAGCTGTCCTTTAAAGCCATATATAGTAATTCTAGGTTAGCCTGAACAACATCTTCGACCACATCATTACTTACCATCAGGTGAGGTAGTGGTCAAAGGCTAACCTATCAAGCATAAAATAAAAATCTACCCAGTTGAAATCGGTTCCTCAGATTATAATAAGTACGTACATACGTAATACAGTAGTAATACCATAGAACATAAAAGCATACTACGGTAATACGTTAATACAGGTCGACTGCCAATTATATTTTTCTTTTTTACCATTGACGTATATATACTAGACGCGAAATCTCAAACAAGCATAGTTGTACAGTGCAAAGAAGCCGGCCGGCATCTTCTCACCCACTGGCTACTGGGCACTCGTAGAGATTACACGCGCATTTCGTTCAAATATTGATTATTCATAATGCCATCCTGCGTCTTAAGATACTGCAAAAACCATTCGGAAAGAACAAATAAAAGCGATGGAATCAATTTTCACAAGTAAATTCAGATTTTGGAATTAAACACGCCCTATTACATTATTATTTTGTCCATGCTTCACGGCACAGCGTAGGCAGCCATGTTCACGTAGTGAAATTCATAGATTAAGTGGACAGATATGATAAACAGCAACATTGAGTCAATTACCTATTTTTTACTCTCGACGAAAAAAGTTTGACACAGGTAAAAATTCTTTCTGTTTATCATCGTAACTTCCAAATGGCTTGACCGATTTGGACTTGGCCAACTGGTTGTGGGCGGGAGCATTTGGATTACCTTTAATTTTCGTAACTCACGCTTGACAATTTACTCCTCAGTTTTATTTATCTAAAACATTAATATCATGAACCATCATTAACAGCTATAACGTCCACCGTTGAACACAGCCATCCCCGTTATTGTCAAGCGTCTTGGGGATCGCAGTGTAAAATTACAGTTCTTTATAAGGCGCTGCTTCCCACCTTCTGGTTGCTTCAATTGTTACTGATTAAAAAACAATTGAAGCGTATTAAGTATTTAGCTATGTATGTCACTTCTTTAGTCGGTTCACTCTGTGAGAGCGACAAGTCGTAGTAGACAATTGAACGAAACGCGTAAGCGCCCGAAAATTCCCAGCGTTTATGACGCGAGAAAACTGTACCTTACAAGCGTACTAGCACAGTGTTCCTATAGAGTCTAATTAGACACCAGTAATTATGGTTTCAGCGCTGCAGCGGCTTTAAGTTTATTCCTAACAGAATGGCACATGACGATTGTTTAGAATAGCGACTCTATACGTTAGTAATAATATCTCGATGTTTTTAACTTATTAAGTTCATACCTGATATATGAAGAGGCAATTGTCGAGCCACTACATCAGTTAGAATTTTTTTATCGATACATATGGTGGTAAAATAATGCATATTGCTAATGCTGGCCTGGCTAGCTATATATCAATCTCAAGTGGAAAACCTGTCCCCAAGCATCCAACAGTTTGTCCAGCAGCTGACGTTGAGACCCAGATCTCATTCTAGACTGTTTACCATCTTCGACCAAATCATCACATACTATTAGTGGTTAAAAGCTAGATGTTCTATGCCTATAGGAAATATAATAATAAAAAAATACCTAAATTTTATGGATTGGAGTACCAAAGTTCGGTAGAATAGTTAGGTTCCAAGTGGTCGCTGACCCGTCGGCAAGCTCAGATCGCTGGAATGACGCTGTTGAGTCGGACCGGCTGGTACTCCAAGGCTTGGAGTCAGTTCCTTATCTGCATCCACATAACCACTTACTCATCAGCCGTATTCCAAAATGCCGCCTGGCAAGAAGCAGCGCGAGACCGTTGGCGTTTTCTTGTATCGAAGGCCAAGACCCACTTTAGGTCGCTGCGCCAGAGGAGTAAATAAGTAAGATTTGATAGGCCTATTTATCTATACTACTACATTTCGGGGTGACGAATGCAGTGCTGCTGCCCCGAATAGAATGCTTAGGTAATCACTGCGATTTCTACATATTTTAAGCATCAGGGGCATCAGTACTTAGTCCCTTTTATCATCCTAAAAAAATATTAAAGTAACTTTACTGCTGTTAGTGTACACCAAGTTAGACCTATAAGATATTTGGTTGATTCAGGCGTTACTTTGCGGTTAACATTATTCATAGCTTTGCGGAAATACGTATTAGAAGATAAACTTTCTTACGTACCTAATCCACTAAAAATAATTGTCACCATTTCTGACGTTTGGTATTTCCTGGCAGAATTACCATGTAATTATTTCAGTTCTTCATCCTGCCCTTGTCCCACTATGGGGTCGATACAATTTTGACATACTATAGGTATTGTCTAATATCATACATTTCATTTTCAACAAAAGGAAAACAGGATCCTATATTATAATATAAAATTAATAATATAGGTGATGAAAGTGAAGCTGATTTGTTCAACAAGTGAGAAGTTTTAACTGTGGAGCGCAGTGGACTTTAAATCCTGTGTTGCAGATCATAAAGATAGACTTCAAAATGAAACATTCGTAATTCGGTTTCGATTACTCTCGCTGAGTAGAAACCGATAAAGAAGCTAACGATGTTAAACTTTTTAATGTGCACTTTTATTACAGCTTCACTTACCTATATGTTCGGCGGTTGCTATCAAACTGTGGTGTCGCCTGAAGCATTTAATTATCGTAATAATTTCAATAACGTACATGGACCATTCAGCTAAGAACTGTCAGGCGGCGGCACAAGCGCAAATGCTGCTATGGATATTATTACTTATTAAATTTATATAATTTTCTATAAATTACGACAAAGATAAAAACACCTACAAAAATAAGATTATAATTTGTATAACTAATAAATCTGTAATATACTTTTGTAATAGAGATACGTAGGTTGCTGATAGATGTACTTACAGCTAAAACTAGGTAATCTCTGCGATTTCTACTTATTGAAACTATAGACTAACTACTATAGACGAAGAAATATCAGATATTTGGTTGATTCAGGCGTTACTTTGCGGTTAAGATTATTCATAGCTTTGCGGAAATACGTATTAGAAGATAAACCTTGACATGTAATCCACTCAAAATAATTGTCGCCATTTCTGATTGGCATTTCCTGGCAGAATTCCCAACGAAATTAATTCACTTCTTCATCCTGCCCTTGTCTCACTATGGGGTTGATACAATAACGACATAGGTACTCTTGTCTAATATCATACATTTCATTTTCAACAAAAGGACAACAGGAACCTATAATATAGCTAAAATAATTAGATAGGTGATGAAAGTGAAGGTTAGAGTCATTTGTTCAACAAGTGACAAGTTTTATTTTTGGAGCACATACTCTCCTAGCGAAGCACGTTGTTCTTTTTTTTTAATGTGATTGTGACGGAACAATCTCGAGGCCCACCTGATGTTACTGCGGACTAACCTCTGCCTATAACAGATGCATTTCGTCCGAACGAATTACACTGCACCCGACACACTGAGACATACAGCTGTTCAGTCTCATGTATGCCTGTTATTTTTCTGGCTCTCAAGGATTGATATACTGTTTTTGTTCTCAAGGATTGATATATTGAAAATACTGTTAGGCCCTTGGTGGTAGCATTGGCAAAATTCCCTTCCACCATGCGGTGAAGCTCAAGCCAGCGGTGGGGATTGAACCATGGACTTGCGGCACGGCAGTCCATAGCTTTTACCGCTCGGTCATCATTGCTTCATTGCTAGAATTAAATCATGAGCCTAACGAGTGATTCTCTTATACACTAATGAACAATAGTGAGATATTTAAAAGATTGAGACCTTAAAAAACTTATTCTCGTGTGTAACATACAACTTTTCATCTGTACCAGTGAGATCTATTAAGAAACACTAAGGCAATATCAAACAATAGATTTATTGAAATTTACAATGTGAAATACTATACTTATTTAATAAACAATTGGTGCTATTTAAATGCGAGCCGTAGGGTGCTGGGTTAGAATATCACCCCCGTTGGTGTCCTAAGAGGCGACTAAGGGTAACACACCAGACGGTGGGCAGCAGCGCTTTCGGGGGAACTGTAATATCACACTGCGATCCGCAAGACGCCTGTCAAGCGTGAGGATTATGGGAACTCCCCATAATGGGGGAGGCTGTGTTCAGCATCGGACATTCCGGCTGATCAGTAACCTTAATGTTCAAAGTAAAATTGCTGTAGTTCTGCAGGTTCAAGGCATTGACCTATGTGTAACGTATTAGCTCAATGGTTCAAGGTAACATTTTTGTTCAAGGCTTTTCCTCACGCGCGAAATAGATTTTGCTGGAAGTTTTTGAACACCATTTTGTACCGGTTGTTTTGATTGCAGCAGAATATTTCAAAATTGTATCATCAAGTGGAAAACTGACCGGTTTATTTAACCTCACTTTACTAAGATTGAGTGGACATTGTAGGAAGAAACTATATGCATTGGTAGCAGAGTGCTGGTTTCATTTGTTTGTACGGTGCGTTTCCAACGCCTGCGGAAGACAGAGGAAGAAGGAGCTTCATGCCTTCTGCACCTGTCTCAAGTGAAGAGCCTGGGCACTTCACCTTCAGGGTTATAGAGGGTAGCCCCTCGCCCAAAACCCGGAAGAGTTGTATTGTCGCAGCGATATACAGCAGTCAAGTTTTGGCTTTATATTTGTTGATATCACTGGCACACACGGCTGGCACAGCCGTACTTTGAGATGACTGGCATGATAAAAATTTATTAATTTCTTACTTTTCTTTTTTATTACAGATAGGTAAGCCTTTGACCACAATCTCACCCACAACCTTACACAGGTAAGTGATTTTCTACTTGAGGGTGGTGGCTAGCCAGGCGGGCATTCGCAAAATGCCCTTCCACCATGCGGTGAAGGTCAAGCCCGCGGCGTGATTCGAACCATGGACCTGCGGCGCGGCAGTCCATAGTCAATGGCACTGACCCATCACTCCTTCAAAACTTTTTGCAGGAATTAGGATTACGAAAGCTCACATAAGTTTGTCCCCATAAATACTGATCACCGACATCCTGAACTAATCTGTGAGGGCGTGAGACATGCTCGACTTGGACAAAGCCGAGCCAAGCCAATGGTCTCTGATCCTCCGTCTGGATCGAATTGGAATGCGCTAATACCATTACGACTACGACACTCGGTGCGAGTGGGTGGCATACACTACCAACATATAGACATGTCTAGGCTGGCCAATATCATTATTTTTCTACCCTTGTGTTTGTCTCACTCATGTGGGGGTAAGGGTAGAAAGGTGAAGGAATACAAGAACATATTATAAAATGCTTTCGTTTAGATTAGTTTAGAATGATGTCTATGGTTGGTCCTGTGTCCAACCATAGACATAATTGCAAACAAAATTAGCCCTCCATTTTCTTGGAGGCATTTCATTGGCTTTTATGGCTGCCTGGCTGATGAAAACCGTCTTTGGTAAAGCTCTCATTGTTAGTACACCCACTGTTATTTAGGTAATCAAAGCGTTTATAGAAAATGTCTCAACAAACATTTACATAGTAACATTACATTTTCTAAAGCTAAAAAATATTAGTAAGCGTACACAGTCGAGCTAGTTATTTAATTTTGCCCTGAGTCAGGACAAATTATGGCATGAAAACTGTAACCTTTGTTTTTAAGGCAGCAAGATAACCAGGACGTGCCAGGACCTTGTGTTTCCAATGCCACACTGTCCAACGAAGTTTTTATCTGCCACTAAAAGAAGAAAGGACATAGTTTTCCGCTCACAAAAATATAATACTAAATCAGCCAAACGTCATTCAAGCTTTCTAGGTTCATATTTATATAATAAAGTAAGTAAAATTATACCTAATCTTTCAAGAAATACAATAAGACAAGCGAAATTTTCATTACACAATTTTTTAAAGACACTTGGCTATGAAGAGACTGAAAATTTGCTACATGTTATCACTTAATAATATCTTTCAAAACATCTCCCACTCATACATGATTGTATCTAACCCATTCATGCTACTGACATGCGCACTCACACACACGCACACATATACACTCTGACACTCTCAACGCACACATAACAAACACACTTACACAAACTAACATACATTCATCTCCACAAACAAACACTATTGTTATAAACATACCTTTGTATTTACACTAACTTTACAATAAGATTATAGAATGAGATCATAGATGATTATAGGTATATATTTAATAAATTATAGTAGAACTTACCAATGCAATCCACGGTAACTACCAATATTGTGAACGTTTGAAGGAAGCAAACGCCCTCGATTCAAGATTTCTTTCTTAGTGAGGGCTTTGTAAGTCATATGTATAATTTTGTGAGTAAAACATTTCATACTATCTTGAACTTCTTAAGTAATGGTTTATGTGTGTTTTTTTAATGAAGAATAATGAAGTTGTAACATGAGTTATCGCTTTAGAATCATCATATCATTGTTATTGTATTACAATTTTATTTTTATTATTTTAAGCATGTCTATTTGTTTGTAGCGCATGCGCAGTCGGGTCACAGAGTGGAGCAGACTGGCCGTCGGCGCCAGCGAGTCGCGGTGTGAAATACTCAGGTGCATCGGAACCTGCCCACGGATTTTATACAGGTTGCTCTCCAAATTAAACACTTAGTTAAATCAACACTTTTCTTTTTTAATGTTATAATACGACAGAACCAGAAGGGTGCCGCTGCATACCTTACCATAGTAAATACCACAGAAAACGGAAATGATGAATTGGCGGCACTGCATTGTGTTCCAAGATTTAGTTACCTCGCATTAAACTGGTTACCTTATCGTAAGACCATAACATAGAAATGCAAACATTGCTGCGTGATTTGATGAACAGCGTATGGTGGTACCTATCATGGAATGTGAAGTGAAGCACCAAGTCGCACAGTTTCACGTCTCTTTCACGTCATCTGTCTAAGTCGCGGCAGTTTAATTAACGAGTGTTAAAAGCCCACAAAAATTTAATTTTGGCAAAACTCAGTTTGTTCATAAATACCAAGAAACCCATACTGCCTTTTTCTCAAGGTCGTCGTCACGTTGCGAAATAAAAACTTAATAATAAAATACTTATGTACTTACCTACAATAAAATGCAGAAGCCTCTCATTAAGAGTGTTATCTTATTTTGATGATAGTATAAGGCTGTACCGCTGTAAAACATATCAACCTGTATAAGAAGGCGTCCGGGATCCTTTCACAGCGCGGCTCTGCGCGTGAGTCGTGATTTGATTCCCACAGAGCGCGCCGACCGTATTATTGTTCTTTTTCTATTCCAAATTCGAAATGTTTAAGTCTCTTTTGCTCCTATAAACGGACTGTAATAATAATTTAAACGTGGCATTTTCTTCGAAATTCAAACTGGTCAATTTGTTTTTGTATGGTTATTGAACAAGCATTGTATTTTATTTACTTTTCTTTTCGTACGTTAGTTAGTTACCATAATATTTTATAGATTTTAAAACTAATCATTGTAAGTTTAAGCGCTCTACCTACTCTACACTCTGATTCTCATTTTTGGTTGTAACAAATTTCAATTTGTCTTGGATTTGTAATGAAATAGGCTACTCTAATATGCCTCAATTTGCCTATAATGTTTTAGGTGATTTTTGTAATAAATTCAAAGCATCTATTAGTTCAGTCGAAAACAAGCCCACCACTTGTTTTTTCCAGATACCATCTATGTTTTCTGGACATCATAGGGATGGTGATAAGCATATCTTACATGATGCATTAATTCTGCCATTGCTTCTTGATCCCATCTTCGCGTAAGTTAAAGACGGAGAGAAAGAAAAAAGTCACTTTGATGAACATAAAGAAATTCTACTGTAATTTGTACTTTCATTTTCTTGTATTTCACGACGCTGTCAGTTAGTATAATAGATATTCGAGTATTTGATTATACCTACAAGGTGGGGCAAAAGTAATTACCCTATTGGAAAACCCTATAACTTTTGCAAATGGCGCCAAATGTCAATGAGGTTTGACAATTGTGAAGGAAACAAATGCAGAATACAAATCATCGTCATCATCATCATCATCACTGGGCGAGTCGGACTCGCCACCGAAGGTTCCGTACAAACCTCTAAGTAAGTATATAAGTAAAAGTTGTGGTATTTTTATTGCTAAGTGAAATCTATAATATTTTAATATGTTTATTTATGTAAAAAATTATGCTTTTCGCAATTTTACTTTATCTGTGCTATAAGACGTTGCTTCGTACCAAATTTCAAGATTCTGAGTTCACGGGAAGTACCCTGTGTGTGCGGTTTTGATTCCCTTGCGAGTGTCGAATATTTGCGGCATAAACGGCTGCATCTTTTGATTGCGTTGACTTAGAAGTTTGAATTTTTCACAGCTCCAAGGGACAGTAAACTTGAGTATTTGATATGAATTTGATGGATACCTTCACGCGTTGCTGAGAAAAAAATTACAGCAAAAGAACATTGAGTGATTACTTATGCCCTACCTGGTAGATAAAACGAGTCAAATAAATAAATTACTTTAATATACGATAGTTATAGGACCGTATAAAGATGATAGTTCAATTCTAGCCTTATTAATCAGATATTAATGCAGGTTATCTATTAAGATACCTACTCCATGTCTTTGTACACAATACCAATACGTATCGATACATTATCAAAGATGACGCAAGTTGCTGTAAGAATTGAAAATGACAATATCATTGATGTCAGCCAGGGACAATGACATATTTTGTTCGATATTATCCTACTTATTGGATATTTGTAAAAGGTAACTTAAGAAAAGATACGAAGAATGAGCAATGTGTCCCTTTTTTACGAGATTGTGACGGACGCATGAGGCCCCCCTGATATTAAGCTCTAAGCTCTAACCTTCCTATAACTGCACCCATCACCATGACACACACAGTTTTTAAGTCACATATGCCTGTTATTTCATAATTACTTACTGGATCTCAAGGATTGCTGCCGGAACATACTGTTAGGTATTAGGTATATAGCGACAGATTTTCTTATTGAGGGTGGTAACTAGCCAGGCGAGGATTCGTAAAATGCCCACCAGTTCCACCATGCGGTGAAGCTCAAACGATGGGAATCGAACCATAGACACAAAACATACTCAACTATGCCATGGACCTGCGGTAGGGCAGTCCATAGCTTTTAAATGTCGATAATCACTTCAACGTGAATATGTTGCTGCTGTCTTTTAGGAGCTGGGAAGATGAATTAAATCGAATAGCCGGTCCAGAATAGATGAGGATTGCAAGAGATAGAGATAGTTGGAAATCTTTAGAGAAGGCCATTGTCGAAGGACAAGCTGGGAGAGGAAAAATACCGATCGTCAGTAACACAACAATTAAATATTGTATTCTCCGCAATAATTTAATAAAGGCTAATTTTATTTTATGTATTTATTTTTATATAGGGTTCTTAAGTATATTTATTTTATTTATATCACAAAAATAATTAAATATATTAGCTAAACATTATATAGAAAAAAAATCGAGCTCTGTTCTCTACCAGGAGGCAATCATAAGTAGAAAACAGAGCTCAGGTCACTGTACTAGTGTGGCCACGGGTAGGGTACCCAAAAGGCTGGCAGCATTACCCCCTGGAATGGAATTACTTATTAGCTGGCTGAGGTAAGCCCCCTTTGTTCTTTTCTAACAACCGAATTGACAAATCTTTACCAAGTTAAGTTGATTTTTTTCTATTTAGTTCTTAAGTTCAATAAATAACACTACACTACATAATGTTAGTAAAGCCACAGAAAAAAAATACTAATAAATAAGTTGGTATCCAAAATAATAATATGTAGGTACTTAGAACCTAATTTTCAGCAGCTACCGGAACATGAATAGTGTTCTATTATAGTCAATTCTCCATAAAAAAGTTCTTCCCCATTTTAATTATACACTACGTCATTGTTATTTTTATTGACTTGCTCTTAGGGATAGCTGCCAGACCGGAGCATACGGTGCATGGCGACAAATTTTCTATGGAGAACAGCCAGGTGGGATCGCAAAACGCCCAACGCAATGTTTCTAAATTTACTTTTAATTACGAGTATGTAAGTATCCTTAAATAACGCAGCTTCAATTTGTATTTTCTCCAGTCCAAGTTTGTCCAAGTCATCAAATGACTCAGAACATTTAACGGCATGTAACAAACAATCGGAGAGTGCAAAGCCTTCGGTAGAATGCGCTCCCGCATTGTTAGTGTTGCCCATTCTTTGATTGTAGACGCTGTGCAGGTGTTCGTGGGAATCATTCGTTTTAGGCTCAGGCGGGATCATGCAGCGAATTCTTAACGGCCGTTGTGCAATACAATGGGGAAGTTACCTATTGCATTCATCCTAATTCTAATGCAACGGCCGCACGTAGTTTAAGTTTGAATTCGGAATTAAAGCTTTAAATAATAACCTAGGCATTACAATTGCTGTAGGTACCTACAGCAGTTCAGTTTAAAATTTGGAACTTAGACTATTAGTAAAAGGTTTCACTCCAAGTTTTAAACTGAAACTACGTTTCTTATCCCCGTGGGGTGCCGGGTGTTACCCCCCATCCCATCTCTTCCCGTGGGTGTCGTAAAAGGCGACTAAGGGAAAATTACCGGGAGGTGGGTAGGTATATATAGGGAGGTACCACCTATGAGATATGCCTTTTTTATGCCTGATAGGTTATCCTTTGGCCACTATCTCATCTGATGGTAAGTGATGATGTGGTGGAAGATGTTGTTCAGGCTAACCTAGAAGTACTGGCTCTCAAGAACAGCTGCCGGAACACACCGTTAGGTGCTTGGCGACAGATTTTCTTCTTTAGGGTGGTAGCTAGCCATGCGGGCATTCGCAAAATGTCCTACCGCCCTGTTATAACGACTGCCATCGTAAGACAACAACCGGGACCGACGGCCTAACTAGCGGCCACCCATCCTAAGTCATGCGGCGGAAGTTGCCTGATCGGTTAGGAACAGCTAAGTAAATTTCGCTACGAGCGCTTCAAAACTTGTTGAGGTCACTTATTGGTACGAGAAAGTTTCTAATATTCTGTATGGTTGAATAAATTATATTAATAAAACAACTAGTGTCCCACCCGTCATTAACTAAGAAATAAAATTACATAGGAGGTAGTGCTTTTACCATTTACGTACTTTCCCTTACCTATTGTTTTATACTAACATTTAATTTACAAGGATTTAATTGTACATCGTCACACTTAATTGTAACCAGTCAACAAGTGAGCGCCAAAGCTAGCAGCAAACTAGCCTATCATATCATCTTATATAACAAAACTGTATAGACTGTCCGATCCCAAACCGGACATCTGACAACCCTACTTATTCTGAACCATTTGTCACATAAATGATAAGCTTTCTGAATGGATACCTCAATTATCAAATGGCTGACATTTGGCTCGCTTAGTAGGTACACTTGCCTTCTCTAAATAAAATAATGTAACACATTGTGCACAATTGTACCCATATTTGTTAACAATAGTCCGGATTTCAATTGACATCTGGCTGGTCTTCGACTCACAAACGGCGATATTTGAGAACCTTGGTAACCATAAATAGATTTTATGATGTAGTATCAAAGTTCAAATTAGACTGCGACGAACCTCGTCATCACATAACCTTGCAGATTTACGACATAGCTCTTTATGGCTTATAGCTAAGGTTGAATTTAAAATAATTATTTTGCACAACAATTCATGATTGTTAAAGTATTCCGAATTGCCACTCGTGAGTCCTCCTGACATAATAGCACAGGCGAGGGGTGAAAGATATTTGCACTTTTTTATGTTTGGCAGTTGGCAATGACTTAATTTGTTGACACATCTCTTTGCGTTTATTTGTTTTTTTAGGTTCTTATACGTCATAGATAAGTTATCTGTGTTATACGTACTGCCAATGTTAAACTAAGTATATGATTACAATAATTTGTACACCTAATCTTGTTCCCACCGGTATCGCATGCGTGTAAGCACGATAAAATATGTCTTCTCTAACAAATAACAACAGAAGAACATAACAATTATATTTCACATACACGCACACGATAATACAAAGACATATCAATTGGAAAAAGTATTGGATTCTATTTCATACACGGATATCTTGTTTTTTATGCCTGATAGGTTAGCCTTTGACCACTTCTCACCTGATGGTAAATGATGATGATGTCGAAGATGTTGTTCAGGCTAACCTAGAAGTACTGGCTCTCAAGGACAGCTGCCGGAACACACCGTTAGGTGCTTGGCGACAGATTTTCTACTTGAGGGTGGTAGCTAGCCAGGCAGGCATTCGCAAAAAGCCCTACCACCATGCGAATATCTGTGGTTTTATACCTGATGCCAACCCTCCTTGATAATGCTTACGTGGGTACCCACTACAATGCGGTTAAACAAGGAGCTAGATTGATAAGAAGCCCTGTTCGGCGCCCAATGTACAGCACACATCGTCACAAGTCGATCCCATAATGGTAAGCGCCCGCCTGTCCATTACAGTTGCAGTGTCATCCGTCCTCCTGCTCTGCTTGACACTGTACTGCGCGGTGTAGGTGCGGTACTTCTCGTTGGCCGAGTCATTTTAATTGCACCAGGCCTTTCAAACCTATATACAATAGTTTTAATAGTGTACTACACTAAATATACTACACTTATACAATAATAGTGTACTACACTACTGCTTCTGAGGGCAAAACATCTGACACTGCGCTTGTATCCAAGAAAACGCTTGCTGAACAAAATTCCATTACCTGGTATACCTAAGTAGTGAGCGGTGATCAACAGTCTCAATAGGGGCATTTTTTTCCCTTTTACAACATCCAAAAGGAAAATATATGTAACAGTAATTAAATTCCACCCTGAAACAGTATGACATTCAAATAAAAACTGATATATACTATTGACTGTAACGCTCGCAGAAAGTCTGTGAAGAAATTACGGTGACGACTGAACCTTATCTGCTTCTTATCGGAGCTGTTAGTGATGTCCATTTATGAAAACCCCCACACAAGTCAAATAACGCTGTTGTTACTCGAAGATGCGCTACATTTACGATAATAACAAAGCCAGCGCTCTGCTATAGGTGTTTTATATTCGATTTTTAAAACTCACTGAACGCGCCTTTATTCTTTGACTACTCAAATTGTCAACGATCTAAACGATATTCACGCGTAAATAAAATATAGCACACGTCTTCATGCGCGCGGCACTCGTTATCGGCACACCACGCGTCTTGTCTAGTCTGCTCGTCGCGCGTGCAGTAGCACACGGCCTCCAGTCACAACTCAGCTTATAAGTGCGCATTACCACATCTCAGCATCAGTTTAACTTTGACATTTACATTACAAGCAAGTATCGTAATAGTAAACAAGTCATGGCGCCCGTACAAAAACACGCCGGGAGGGAGATTGTCGACGGTGTCGACAATGAAATCAAGTCATCGGCCCTGGAGCTCATCGGCAGCACACCCATCGTCGCTCTCGACCGCCTGCACCCTGGACCGGGAAGAATATTGGCCAAATGTGAGTTTATGAACCCTGGCGCTTCCATCAAATGCCGATCTTCACTTCAAATGATCAACCGAGCACTAGAGTCAGGGGAATTAAAACCCGGTGAGCCTGTAGTTGAGGTCACTTCTGGAAACCAGGGCTGTGGTCTCGCTGTAGTGTGCGCCGTCCTAGGACATCCACTCACTTTGACTATGTCGAAGGGAAACAGCGCACAGCGAGCTATACACATGGAAGCGCTAGGCGCAAAATGTGTGAGAGTACCTCAAGTCGAAGGCACGTACGGCAATGTCACGTTAGCAGACGTGAAAGCTGTCGAAGCTGAAGGTTTGAAGATCGTTGAGGAAACCGGTGCATATTATGTAAATCAGTTCAATAACGAAGGCAATTCTCAATCGCATTACGAGACGACTGGTCCGGAGATTTGGAGGCAAACTGGAAATCGCGTCGACGCTTTTGTGGCTACCGTTGGAACGGCCGGCACATTCGCTGGTACTTCGAAGTACTTGAAGGAAATGAATCCGGATTTGAAGGCGTATGTCGTAGAGCCCGCGGGCGCTGAACCGATCAAAGGCGATCCAATTACGAAGCCTCTTCATGTGTTGCAAGGATCTGGCTACGGTTGCGTTCCTAATTTATTCAAGTTCGAGCATATGGACGGGACTATTCCTGTTACTGATGAAGAATCGGTAGAGTACATGAAATTGATTGGACACAAGGAGGGCCTGTATGTTGGGTACACGAGTGGAGCCAACGTAGCCGCGGCCGTCAAGCTGTTGAAGTCAGGCAAGCTTCCGAGTGACGCCGTAGTGGTGACTACCCTTAACGACAGCGGCCTCAAGTACACCCCCATACCAGCTGAATACACATAATTCCATTTAATTGATTAACTCTTAAGTATTGAATAATTAAATATAAATTTACGTAAGTACATAACAATAAGATTTTTTTATAAATATTAATTCATAGGGTACCCAGAGTACGTATAGTAGTGTATTTAACTATTTATTTAAATTAATCTTAAAATGTTTTAGTCAATAAAATTTACTTGTCTAAATTTACAAAAAATACGCCTTTTACTCGAAGTACTTGGAGGAGACTCACTAGGAGATTTTTCGTACTCGAAAATTATAATTAAATTAATGAATGTGGTTTGCATGTCTAGACTGTTTCCATACTTTTTAATGTACCAAATTACTAAAGAGGCTTACATTACAATCTTTAATTATAAGATTTTGGTAAGTCTCATTGATTTCATTTGTACCATATTTAAGCAATAAACAGTATACAAGTACTAATAAAAGATACATTTTAATTTTTAAAAAGAGTGTAATGTTTTAGGGTTCAGGTATGCTCTTGTTGTGTGTGAGTTTACATATAAACGTTTGGATGTATGGGGCATCGTTAAAATTCTTACGTCATCCCTAGTGCCACCAGCCATCATGTTTAGATACGCGTGTTTTATAGTTAAAAAAATTGTTTTTGTAAGCAATAAAAACATTAGACAAAACTGGCGCTATAATTGTACATGACGTTATGTGGCGTCTATAAGATGGTAAATAGTAAGAGTGTAATAAAGTAAGTAGGTATATGTATTTTTTGGTCGGATCAAATACTATTCCGAGACTGTGTGTCAATTTTCCGAAACTATTTGCTTACAATTGTCGCTAGCAAAGTCATTTGCATCCTTATAGCACAATGCATAAGATACAAGATACAAGTTCCGTGTCAGATCACGTGACGTGCAGACTCAAAAATACACTTTTTATATTAGATTTATAATAAATAGTAATCAAACAACTTTAAACGATTTAATGTAATGCAGTGATCGTGGTCACGGGGTGACTGCAAACTGTTTGAAACATCGAAACATAATGATAAATATACGCGATTTAAACCGTTTAAAGTTGTTTAATTACTACGTGTAATAATCGCTAAAACCTAAGACAACATTATATTTATAATAACTGAAATGCTGTTTATTTCTGACGGTATAAGTATCATCTACTCTTTTAGAATAAAGTATTAGGTCGGTGCCTAATTTGGTAGTGGACACTGTCAATGGTCCACCTACTTACTCAAGTAATAAGGTTAACTGTGTATTCACTTAGCTATTGATAAAATGGCATGTGATTAGATTTTATTAAGTTTCTGAGAAAATACCTAAAATGTTTTTAAGTTTTATTGACTATATTGACTATATTCTTATAATCATAATTGATTGACATAATGAGTCAATATAATTGACACATTGTTGATTAGATGGAACTATTTTATTTATGTAATGGTTTTTTATTATTGTTATTAACCACTTTCTTGCCTTATTTCATGAAATCATTGATCAACCGGTCAACAATTAATAGGTACTTAGGATAAGTAAAAGGTCCCGTAGCTGAGTATAAACTAATAAAAGATTTTTTCAAGGTAATTGAAATGTATGATGTCACAAAACAACTATGTAGATAATTAGAATAAGACTCAAGGGTACCTAATAGGTAATCTGTGCCTAGGGCACACGAACAAAAACAAAAAAGAAACGGCTATATCTCAAAAAATATTAGTCTTAAAATTTGTTGTTTGCTTTCTCGTCCACATTCTTATTACTTATGTTTTTTTATCCCTCCTCCTCTTTAACTTTTCCCTCTTTTCTTGCCGTACATTCAGAACCATAGATGACGACAGGTCTATTTATAATGTACATTATAAGTCCTCATGTAGTATATTAAGGCCTGGTGTAGTATATTAATACATAGACAATAATTATAACAAAAGACGACGGGCAGCCTTTTGTTTGTACCTTGGTACCATGGGCGGTGCTTTATCCGAAATAAAACTTCAAAAGTCAAATTTCTGTCACTTATTGTCAATATACCTCGATACAATATGGTGTGGTTTTTATGTGTCAAATTAACCAGACTATAGAACCAAAGGCCAGACGAAGCCATATGAAGAGGTGCTAACCAGCTCGGCGGCGTTCAAGGTCAACATTAGATATTGTATATTGTATATGACTTCAACGATATAATAAGAATAAGTAATAAAAATCATATAAGCAGCAAATGTCGCTATCTGATTTGGAGTGGTAAAAAATTCCTGACAGATAATTTTTATGATAATTAGATATGCTTATCTGTTACGGAGCCAATATTAAAAACAAATCAATTCAATGTCAGCTCTAAGTAGGTACTTCCTTAGGACATAGATACCTATGGTATCTTATTGTGTATTCAGTGAAGAAGCAACCAACAACCATATTTGAGATACAACGCATTAACTTACCGTGCGGCTTTAGTTAAGCGTTTCATTAAAATTTAATTTCGGTTCGTTATAGAGATCCCTCAGTTTTTTACCTTGAATTTTTATTCTTATATGTTAAGCAATCCCTCATAATAAATGTACAAAATGTAAATACATTTACTTAAACGCATACAGTTTAAAAGAGAGCCCGGGACGGAGAGCATTCAGCATTTCTTATCTCGTCTCGAACATGACCAAAATAACCTATTTTTGAGACCGAAAAATGATACTATTTTTCAGATGGTTAGCGCATGTCCATTACAATTGCAATGTCACCGTCCTCATTCTACTTGACACTGCACTGCGCTTGTAGTCCCAGACGTTACTTTTTATGTCTCGGTTGCCCCGTAATTTCTCTTGCCTACACATTTCACGCCTAAACAAAGTAGGGGAAGAGTGTCCTCGTTGTCACAAGTACTAGTTGTCACAACGTCAATATTAAATAATCTAGAAGGATTTATAAAATGCGAGTATTGACAATTTGGAACGCACCCTAATGGAACCAACATAACAAAATTGTCATGGCCGCCAGTCTCTTGAATCAAAGCGTGTTGTGAAAATTATAAAAATACATTTGGTGAGTAAATTTACCTCTTTTTTTTGATATTGTTTACTTACTGTTTTTAGTCATGTAATTTTGATGTTTCAAATATATTTGGAGAAGAAAATAGACAGTTTTAAAGTAATACTGAAAAGAATCGTTATTTGTCAAAGATTGGAAGTGTTTTGAGTATTTATATTTTTTTTTGTCTCCGGTACTAGTTGTCTCAACTTTTTGGGGCTAGTTGTCACTGTGACAACTTACCCCAGTACGCGTTAAATGTTTCTAACTATTTTATATGTTTTGTTTCATGTAGCAACCATGCCGAGAAATCGAAAACGACTTACTGAACGGGGCCAGACGTTTGTAGATGTTATGATCCAAGCCGTTAGTGCTGTGGGGGACCTAACAATTCAATTAGAAGTATTGCCCAAGATTTTAATATCAATTACAGAACACTCGCAAGATATTTTAAAAAATATAAAGAAAATGACAAAACTGATTTATTATCTGTGTTGTATGATAAATTTAGACAAGTTTTCAAAGACGACGATGAAGAGAACTTGTCGAAATATTTACAAAGACTGCAGCAGACATTTATTTTGGGCTGACTCCAATTGAAGTCCGTAAATTGGCATAGCAATATGCCGTTGCAATAGATCGTAAATTCCCTGAAACATGGGTAAATAATGACATGGCTGGCGAAGAATGGTTGAAAGGCTTCATGCGGCGACATCAAGAACTAAGCATTAGAAAACCCGAAGCAACTAGTCTTGCACGAGCAACAAGCCTCAATTCTCATAACGTGAGTCTGTTCTTCAATAATTTAGGGTCTGTTTTAGAGAAGTACAAGTTTGAAGGCCAAGACATTTGGAATGTTGATGAGACAGGAGTTACTACTGTCCAAAAACCACAAAGAATCATTGCTAGAAGAGGCATGAAAAAAATTGGCGCTCTGACTTCTGCCGAACGAGGTACACTAGTAACATTACCAATACAGAAGAACAATATAAGCAATAAGAGACAAACATGAGAAAGTAGTGAAGATGATGACGATTCGGAGGATAGCCTGTGTTTAATATGTTTTGAAGCCTGGTCAAGCAGTAAACCTAATGAAGAATGGGTTCAGTGCACAAAGTGCAAACTCTGGGTGCATGAAAAATGTGGAGGGAATAAATATTTATTTTATTGCTGCCCAAATTGTGCATCTGATGATGATAGTGACGTGTGACAACGAGGACATTTAACTGAGACAACTAACCCCATGTCGGGGGCAACTTGTCACACCTGACTTAATATTTTGTTTTCAAATTGTTTATTAGAATTTAGTTGATTTTATAGTTTATATGTACAATTAAAGAAGGCCGATACTCCAAATATATGAATAATGAAGAAAAAGTGGTAGTTTTAGTATATTTCTTTATTTAAAAAAATATTTGTTATTTTTTGTGACAACTAGTAACCGGCTCCCCTAGTGTTTGCACACTTTGAGGCTGAATATCTGACACTGGTGGTACCCACCAAAGAGGACTTTTGCTGAAGACACTTAATATCGCCTGGAAAAAAATTTACTTAAAAATTGGAACCGACTTCAACACTTAAATGTGTGAAATAACTTGTTGTAGTCGGTACCATGATAGTTTAAAAGTCTTCACTATATTTGCGCATGGTACCTACTTCGACAATTCACACACTTTTGAGTGTTGAAGTCGCTTACATTTTTAAGTAAATTTTCAGCTTATATGAACAATGAAGTATGAGAACCTTATTATTTGAAATAGGTATATACAACAAACTATAATGGCTATACCAATTAAGGTAAAATACAATCAAACAGCGTGGTGGTTAAATCTGCAACACCCTACGGTAGATTCACATCTCAGAAGAGTTACCTAATTGGCAGTAGTGTTCAGTGGCAGGATGATGCAAAGTGGCTAAATTTTATGTTACTCTGGTAACTGAGTCACACATAAATACAAAAATCTAAAATTACACAGTAACTTACATTTAATCTGTGTAAAATTTGGAGGATTTTTGTTTATGCCTGATAGGTTAGCCATTGACCACTATCTCACCTGATGGTAAGTGATGATGTGGTCGAAGATGTTGTTCAGGCTAACCTGGCTGTACTGGCTCAGAAGGACAGCTGCCGGAACACACCATTAGGTGCTTGGCGACATAATTTCTACTTGAGGGTGGTAGCTAGCCAGGCGGGCATTCGCAATATGCCCTACCGCCATGGTATAACGACTGCCATCCTAAGACAACAACCAGGACCTACGGCTTAACGTGCCCTCCGAAACACGGAAGCGCTCAGTAGTAATTTCACTAGCGGCCACCCATCCAACTCATGACCGCGGCGGACGTTGCTTAACTTTGCTGATTGGTTAAGAACAGCTAAGCAAACTTCGCTACGAGCGCTTCAATTTGTCTGTCTATGTTTACAGTTGTAGTCACAAAGTTTGTTTGCCAAGTTTTAGCGCTGGATTACATCACTTTTATTTTCATCGACGGCTTTGATCTGTCTGACACAGATGGCGAGATATAAATTTTTTTTGCTCTTGTTGCTAGATAGTCTAATTAGACTATCTAGCAACAAGAGCAAAAAAAATTTATATAAAAAATCTTCTCCGAATATCGCGTTGTGGTCAAGTACAATTGTACTTGACCACAACGCGATATTCGGAGAAGATTTTTTATTGACCGATTGACTACAGTTATTTACTGTACTGTACTGTACTAGTCAGATTGTCCACTGGTTAACACATCCTCCCCGCTTTGGGGGGTTTGGCATAATCCCACCGCTACTGCCTGCCAAGCGGTGGGATTATGGGATGGTGGCTTGGGGATCGCAGTGTGAGATATCAGTTCCTCATAAAGTGCTGCCACCCACCTTCTAGTGTGTTACCCTTAGTCGCCTCTTACAACACCTACGGGTAGAGATCGGGGGGTGGCATTCTAGCCCGGCACCCCAAGTAGTTATAGTTACTTTAATGGACGGTATTCGGGGTTGCGGGTTCAAGTCCTTCTGCAATTTTTCTTTTTTCATCTGAAATAATTTCTATATTTTACGATTTGTAAAAAAATTCTATATTTATTGCATTGAGTACATGTGTTTTTTAATAATTATAAAGTTTTTCCTGTATAAAAACTTTAAAAGAGCAATATTATTTTAACCTCACGAATGCCATGATTATGTAGAATTATTAACAAACCTAGCCATAAAAGCTATCAAACTGTCTAGATATTGAATTTACCGCCACATACGAGGGTTACATATATACCTTAAGAGCAAATCACCTTCCAGATTTAGCTGCCAGATGGATTGAATGAAAAATTGGATAGAGTCGTTGGCAAGCAATGACTCGAGAAATCCCGTGATAGGTTGCGTAAAGGAAAGCGTTGCCAAGTTATCCGATTCAACAAAATTTCATTATATCATCGTCAAATCGAACAAAAAAGAATCATCAAAATCCATTCATAATTGGTGAAGGAATCGCGTAGAAAACATACAATAAAATACATGCGGTCGAGTTGAGAACCTCTTTCCTTGTAAACCTTTTTTTTGGATGTCGATTAAGAACTCTTCATTACTTTGAGAGATACGACACAAATACACAATACACACAACTCTTCAGTTTGCGTCGGGGGCTAAATATCGCCTAATTTTGTAACACTAGATAGTCCTTTGGTCATTTTGTATACATGTAATTTTGGAAATCTTTGGCTTACACTTATCTTTGGAAAGAGGCTTGAATTTATGTACTCATTTTGTATCCATAACAGTGAGATAAGGCTGGGTTGCACTTTATTTGAAAATGGTTAAATTCACATAAAACGTTTCACATTGAACCTTATTCCGAGGGCATAACTAAATTGACGATCAATTTGACGTTAACCGGAGATGGTGCAACTCAGCCTAAAAGTTGAAAAAGTAGGGTGCTTACCATTTGAGTTAGATTCGCTTAAAACGATCACACTCCCAAAAAGTTGTTCCACACGGGTCTTGGCATTATTTTCGCCATAAACGCTACATCTAATGTCAAAAGTGACAGAAGTGGCAAATTTTAGTGGCATTCTTAGCGTTCTTATCCTAAATTGAACAGGGATGACAGTTACAAACGATCACAGTGATCACAACCATAGACGCAGAATGTGATCAAAATTATCGAAAATAACGTTCTTAGCGACTAATGGAATATACCCGTATAGAGTTCAGACCGTGCGCTTTTAAATCGCACGTGACGTGCCGTAGAAATTCATATTAATGTTGATCATACTATTTATTCTCTAATGTCACCGTCCATATAAATATAGTAGATTTCCTGGATGTGTTTGCTGAGATCGTCTAGTAGAGCAAATATTTATGGTCGTGCCTGAGCTGACTCGGAGCGGTTTAGCGAAAGATCCGTAGCAAATAGGGAATCCGATGGTTATTATTGATAGCTTATTGCCATAGTGGTAATATATTTGTTTGCTGTTGCCAAAGTTATATTGTTATTAGTTCAAACCATTACTTTTTTTCTACAAAAGCGTACATTTTTTTATGAATGTATAAACGTCATTATTTTTGTAATAGAGTGAATCGCATTAAAATCGAAAATGGAAATCCTGCCAATAATTGAATTTAATAAGATTGATTTATTTATCTGAATTTACATCTAGATAAACCTATCTATTGAGATAAAACCATTCCAAGCGTTTCATAAAGATAAACCTATCTAATGAGAAAAAGATAATCCAATCTTTTCAAAAAAATACCCTTGACAATAACACAATGAACAATTATACTATGACTATTAAAATTAAAGATTTATATTTTTATATGTAACGAATAAACTTAAAAACTACTAGACCGATTTGAAAAATTATTTCACCATTAGAATCCTACACTATCACTGATGAACATAGGCTATAGAATATGTTCAAAACTTAAGGATGCGTGTGAAAACTTCGAAAATGGGGTTACATTTTCGAAGTTTACATAACTTGTGAAAAAAATACGAAAAAATCGTTATATTAGTATATTTACATATATTTACGCTGCGGAAATTGTTGACAATAGAGCGAAGTGATGTACTGAAATTTTGTAGAGGACATCAATATCTACAAAAAAACCCGCAATACCATATGTCTAACTATTACAGTTATGTCACAATAACTACTTTTTGTGTTTATGTGTTATATTTTTTAATAAATACCTACTCGTGCGAAGCCAGGGCGGGCCGCTAGTACTTAATATTATCATGACTGCATTATATTTTTGTCCGTGGTGTGCCGGGCTGGAATTCCACGCCACCGTATCTTCCTGTGGGAGCCGCTGGAGGTGACGATGGAAAAAAATATCAGGAGATCGACAATCCCAAGATGCCCGCCAAGCGTGGTGATGTATTATGACAAACCCCACCCGGCTATTGATGTGAGGTCTGGTGATTTTAACCTTTTTTATGAAAAGGAAAATGTGGAAAACAATCTCGTCAGGAGATTTTAAATGTTATTGTGACAGAACCAGCTCGAGGCCCACCTGATGTTAAGCGGACTAATCTCTGCCTGGAACAGATGCATTTCATCACAAGTGACGAATTGAACGCACCCGTCACCTTGAGACATAGTTGTTAAGTCTCATGTGCCTGTAATTTCACTGGCTCTCAAGGTCTGCTGCCGGAACACACCGTTAAGTGCTTGGCGACAGATTTTCTACTTGAGGGTGGTAGCTAGCCAGGCGGGCAATCGCAAAATGTCCTACCACCATGCGGTGAAGCTCAAGCCGGCGGTGGGGATCGAACCAGGGACCTGCGGCACCGCAATCCATAGCTATTACCGCTCGGTCATTATTGCGTCAGATGGTTTACTACCACGCACCGGTAGCTACTATAAGGACCTAGTCCATGTGTGCGAGGGTTTTACATATATGGCACTTATCCAAATTAGTAAAAATAACGTACGGTTTTTGTAAGTAAATCCGTCGGCCACAGCAAACAAAATTCCCTTAGGACAGGTCTTCACAACCAGCGTGAGATAGCGCACATCCACGGAATTGATTTAATCTGTGTCAATATTGACATCGCGGTGGGAACCGCGTAGTGTGCACAGGTGGCGGCCGACTGCATACGGGGTGATGGTTCAGTATTGATGGTTCGTATCATTTTTAACTATAGGTGTAAAATTTAATGTACGTCAAATTTGTATTGTTGTAGTAAGTCCCTTATTGAATGATTTTTATGTTCCCATTTTGGTCCAATTTTAATAATAATCTCTCTGGTATTTGAGTACAAAATAATATGTTTGTGTAGAGTTTGTACAGAGCATTTTTTAGAATATTTCTAAAAATATTACCCAATTCCCTATAGCGGTATATAAATATGAATGAGGGATGTGCGAATAGCTGTTTTGTTGTTTAGTTCCTTACGAGTTTAACTCACTTTTTGCCAGTATATAATATTTATTTTAACCGGTGTTATGCCTTTATTAACAAAATACTACAAACTATAGCTACTACAATAAAAGCATTTAGACAACCTATAAGTCATTGCAGACTCACAGGCAGTCCAAATGCTCTAGCCCACTACCAGTTGGCAGCGTGCCCAGCATGCTGGCTTTTTATTATTTGTTGTCTTAGATTAGAGTGTGAATTATAATCACAAACATATACTTACCATAGACATGCCAAAAAAAATCAGGCAATATTTTTTAGTAAGTAAGTATTCAAAATTTTGATACTGTTTACCTTAGTAATGGGAAGAAAATTAGTTTATTAAGGTAGGTCATTAATCCCAAGAGGGTTTTCCGGTCCGAATTTATGAAAAGATATATATTGTAAATATCCACCCTGTATAGTACTTGCTGCGTCAAAAAGGTTAAGATTAAATCAGCGTGTTAAGTACACGAAATACCTGAATTTAAAGTTTATTGGCCACTTACAGGAAACATATGTATGCATTTCAAAAGTTTATCGGTTTACCAAAATCTTTAAAATAGGTGCACATACGACACACAACTAAAAACGTAATATTTTGAATACTTTCACACTAATATTATTGACGACTTCCAACACTTAAAAGTATGAAATAACTTGTGGGATTCGGACCATGACATGTGAGGTCAGTATTTCAAATCAGCAGGGCACCGACTTCAACAAGTTATTTGATACTTTTCAAAGTTAATTCGATGTCGGTAATTTTATCTTATTGATGCATACTGTTTGTGATATTGAACTGTTTATCATCGGCAAAAATTGCAATTGCCATTAAATCACCCAGAGCAAATATTTATTTCAGTTAATTGACTATAACTTAAAACCTACTTAACCGATTATGATGAAATTTTAATGGGACCAATTTCATTATCCCACTCGACACTACCTGTTTAGAAATTGAAAATTTATAGTGCAATACACCCAATATTATCTGTAATTTTACGCTGGTATTCGCTAGTCTTCTATTTATTATAAAGTATTAGCTTTAACTGTCAGCTTCCACTCACGTTGGATATCGTCCTAATACATCAACCGGGACCCGAAGCACGGAAGCCCTGAGCAGTAATGTCACTAGCGGTCACCCATCCAACTCATGACCGCGGCGGACGATGCTTATCTTTGCTGATCGGTTAAGAACAGGTAAGCAAACATCGCTACGAGAGATTCAAAATTTTTAAATTTCTAAAGTTAACGTCAACATATACCAATACTAACAAAGTAAATCCTCTAAGTTGTTTGACGGTAATTAAATAATGTATCCATCCAGTATGTTGTTAACTAAAGACATTACATACAAAAATAAAATAAATCTTTACCTCATTAACTAACTGTTAGTACGGTGACGTGTACAAGTAGGTATATGAAATGAATTAACGCATCATTAGTTTCCTGCTGTTTTACTTAAACACATCATTATTGCTTACTTAAGGGTAACGGCTTTTTTAAATGTCTCTATTACCCTTAAAACGACTCGCTCATAATGTTTTATAAAATTATTCGTTTTGGATGATCAAGCTTACAATAATTATGGTTTAATTAAATGTTTGTATTCGTTACTTTAAAGTAATTAGTTAATTTTAGTATAGTTACATAATATTTTAATGATAAGATAAAATTCTTCACAACGATTCAAAATCAAGCTTATCTTTCAATGAAATGTTTACTTTAGAATATTATTTTATGTAAGCACTTAGTATACAGTAATTATTTAAGGTAGAGTTACATTATAAGGACTAGAAAATACATATAACCACGCCTGTAGTCCCCGAAGGGGTGCGTGGAGGTATGTAAATACCCACATTTCGCCAATTGGGTATTGGGTGATCGCTAGTGACATTACTTACGTAGTAACTATTAAGTAATCTGTGACATTACTACTGAGTGCTTCGGATGGCACGTTAAGCCGTCGGTCCCGGTTGTTGTCTTAGGATTGCAGTCGTTATAGCATGGTGGTAGGGCATTTTGCGAATTTTAGGTGCAATTCTAACCCGCCCACCCCATGGGGTAAAGCTATTTATCTTACATTTGAAATAACTGTGGAGTGAGGACTATGCCGTGCAAAAGGACGTGTCGTGAGCTTCACGATATTTTGCGAATGCTTGTTTAGCTAGCTACCACCTTCAAGTTAATAAGCTTTGTAAAACCTGGAACAACCTGCACTCAAGGATTACTGGAACTCCCCGTTGAGTGTTTAATGACAGATTTTCTACTTGAAAGTTGTACTCGTAGTTAGTCATGACGGGCATTCGGAAAATGCCCTACTACCATGCAAGACCGGCGACAGGCGTCCGGTACCAGTTAACATTCTAGTTAAAGCCTGTTTTCTATCAACCACATATATAGCATCATCAACCACATAATCACTTACCAACAGGCACAACAAAAGGTTAGATCCTTGTCAATATAATACAAATATAAAATAAAACGAAAAGTAAACTGTGGTCAATGAAATTTATTTATTAGTACTAATTGAAATAAAGTCGAGACTTTCAATTGTTATACGCTTTTCAAGGATGATTGATACTTTGAAAGTTACAGTAGAAGCTACGAAAAGAAAATTTATACCTATTAATAAAAAAACATTTTTCATTCGCATAGCTGAAAAATAAAATGTTAGAATTACAATAGAATTTAATGCCACGAATTTCACGTCTAAACCATCGAGAACCACATAGTGCGACTTCCGAGTTCAACAAGTGTTTCTAGTTCCTTAAGAAATATCAGTACATCACAGTCCATATGGAGTATGGCCTGGCGGATATCAGTAGACTTGCTTCCCATCTCATGTTTAAAATTTCACGTCTAAACCACATGTTGTGACTTCCGGGTTGAAAAAGTGTTTCTAGTTCCTTAAAAATATCAGTATACTTCACAGTCCACGGAGTATGTCCTGGCGGATAGCAATAGACTTGCTTCCCAGACCGTATCTCATGTTAACTGTAGCGCGACGTGGTTTTAAATTAAATAGTAGGATTGATTTATTAGATTTTGGAAACTTGTATTATTCGCTCGGCATCAAAGCTATTTCGCGTCTCCTACCTTGAATCAATCATAGAATATTTTGCTTCCTCAGGTTTGAAAACAAGTACTCTTTACAACTTGTAAGTACTACCGAGATGAATATTACCTACAATTGCAAGGATATGATTAGAGCCTTTTTCTATTGTACCGAATAATCGTTTGTTTAATATTATTAGGATATAGCAACAAATACCTCGTTGTTAATGTATATGAGATGTCTATTCTAGGCTTCTATCAAGTTTATGCAAGAAAATTGTAATTTTCTCCGAGCAGGTGGTGCATAGATTTCTTATAGGTACCTTCTAAGAGCAGGTTAAGTATGGAGTGAACGCACCTGGCCATATAATGGCCTAAGATATAACTGCTTAATTCTATGTTTTTGCATCACGACTTCCTGGGTCGTTAACCGGCGATTGACGATATAAAATACTAGATAATGATAATTTTAATTAGTTCTAAATAGATGAAATCATGCTTTGAAAATATTGTCGTTATTTCTTGTCTCGTAATAATAGTATACTAAATTCCTAATATTTTTTTTTTTCTTTTTATGTATGATAGGTTAGCCTTTGACCACTATCTCACCTGATGGTAAGGGATGATGTGGTCGAAGATGTTGTTCAGGCTAACCTAGAAGTACTGGCTCTCAAGGACCGCTGCCGGAACACACCGTTAGGTGCTTGGCGACAGATTTTCTACTTGAGGGTGGTAGCTAGCCAGGCGGGCATTCCCGAATTGCCCTACCACCATGCTATAACGACTGCCATCCTAAGAAAACAACCGGGACCGACGGCTTAACGTGCCCTCCGAAGCACGGAAGCGCTCAGTAGTAATGTCACTAGCGGTCACCCATCCAACTCATGACCGCGCGCGACGTTGCTTAACTTTGCTGATCGGTTGAGAACAGCTAAGTAAACTTCGCTACGAGCGCTTCACTATAATCGTATTCCTCATGGATATACCAACATAACTGTTATTATAAGGGTAGGAAAGTATTATAATACAGGGTATTCCCTTACCACTACAATAAGGTTATTCTTAACTAAAAAATTATGCATAGTAATATTCTATGATCCCTTTGCATGGATCTCCAGACGCCAACTTTTATGAAGAGTCATGATAG
Organism: Plagodis pulveraria; assembly: GCA_963890685.1. NCBI lineage: Eukaryota > Metazoa > Arthropoda > Insecta > Lepidoptera > Geometridae > Plagodis > Plagodis pulveraria. The sequence continues at coordinate 10,964,888 of OY982965.1, forward strand.
AAAGAAAATAAAATGGCGCCAATAACCATCACCTTTCTTATTACTACAGACAGCTTCTATACCTACTACAGACAGCAATGCATATGATTCTTCGCGCCATTTTAAAGGGTTAAACCATTGATCTATATAATATTAGCTCAATGGGTTACACCTATTTTATCCGCTACCAGTCGACTAACAAAGCTCATAGAAGAGTAATAAGTCTTGTTGTGTGCCTTAAATGACATCATCCACATGTATCGGCGTTACCATAAACAAAAGACTAATTTGTCAATGGCGTTACATTCCTTATTATCTTGAAGGCGGTCTGGGTATGATACAGTGCAAGTATCAATAAAAATTTACAGACAGGCGGTTCTTTTCATGAATAATGAATACTATCATCCAATAGCATAACTACTTGTTGTCATAGCACTGGAGGTTATCTCCAAAAGAACTCCAAAAGTGTGATATGATAAGTCAGTAATGATAACATAACATTCACTATTAGTCAGCGTCATAGCGTTGCTTGGTAATATAATAATTATCCACTATTGACTCATGTTGCTTATATATATTTTTAGGGTAACTTTTCCTTGAGAAATAAATTGGCTCAATTGGTTAGAGCATACCCCGGCTAAAGGGGTGGATGGACGCGGGTTCGAATCCCGCACATGACTTAAATTTTTTCTATCGTATACTTGTAATTTTGTAATAAATTGGTATTAAAATAATCGTAATCAAATTATAAATGGTATCCATATAATATGTCATTACGTAGTTTTTACTAACTTAAAAAACAGGAGGGAGTACTCAATTCGTGTGTTTTTTTAAATGTTTGTTACCTCAGAACTTTTGACCGTGGTGAACCGATTTTGATGATTCTTGTTTTATTTGAAAGCTGATGCTTGCCGTGTGCGTGTGGTCCCATTTAAATTTCATCGATCAGTAGTATTTTCCTATCCTAAAATTTTCCTTCAAAAGTAGCAAGGGTCTCTAAAAGGGTGAATTTATTTTTTTAACTTTAACTGGAAACGACTTCAACACTCAAATGTGTGAAATAACTTGTCGAAGTCGGTACCATGCGCACAATATTGTGAGAATAGGTACTTTTGAACCATCATGGTACTGACTTCAACAAGTTATTTTACACATTTGAGTATAGAAGTCGGTTCAATTGGTACTTAAAAAATGTTTTCTTTTATTTATTTTATGCGTCATCGTTATCATCCTTTTCAAGTTGCCGCTGATACAGTTAGCAGGTATATGTACAAATATAACAGCATTTTTCACTATTTCGCGGTTAGTTCTAGAAATATTTATTAACATCCAAGCTTAGAAGAATAACGCTCATTTATTTGCGCCCGAGATTTTATATGACAGGGAAATTTAACGTTAAATTCATTCAAACATCCTTTTTATCCTTTTCGATAAGTGACACTTCGTTACAAATGCCCTCCAGATCTCAAGCTTTTGGGTATTGCCTGAGGTCACCCAAGAAAAAAAGTTGGGGCTTCTCTTTAACATTAATACTATATTTAGAGATATATATTGAGATAACTTATAACATTATATACTTACAAGATTCTTATAAGATACCACCAACACACTTTAGCATCTATGCCTGCGTTGCACCTGGCAATTTTTTCTTACATGATTCTAAATTGTCCTTAATGAGAAAAACTGCGACGTCTGCGACGTAAATGTAAAGTGTCATATAAGACTTGTGAAAGTAGTCTAAAATACTACTAAACTTATATATATTACATTCGCTTATGTAAATTAAGCTAATACTTTACTTTTAACTTAAGATTTTGTTATCATTATCTGATAGATGCTAATGACTTTCAACATTTGAATGTTTTATCGTATCTGAACTAGGTGTAATAGTGAAATTTCTCTTTAAGGTCAGATCATATGAAGTAGTAAAGTAGAAAATAAATAGTTTAGGCGCGTTTTTGTTTATACATTGTTAAAATAAATATGTAAGCGTAACCAGTCTATTTTTCTTCTGCTAGATATAGCAGTGCGCTTGTCTCTTCAAGTCGAGACGTAAGTTCTTGTCTTCTTAGCACAGTAATTTCATTTGTTGCAGTGCCCATCACGCCCTAAGCATAGTAGTGTATGCATACTAATATTTTGAAGCAGAATATCAGACACTGTGCGAGGACTGAACCGTAATGATAGACTCTTAATAAAAAGTCCTACCACATAGTCAAAATTAATATTAGTGAAGCAAAAAGGTTTCGGAATTATCTTTGTAACTTCTTACAAAATCATTGCTCTGCTTAGAAGCGCCTATGATACATTATTTCAAAGTAGGTAGTGGCATGGCCTTAAGTCCGACGTGCACCTGTCGTCTAATAGCCCCGGAATGGGTTCTCTAACACGATTCTAACTCGAGTCTAATAGGAAACGGCGTAATGGTTACCACCTGCTCGCGTCCTCCAATCACATATCTGGTGAATGCTTTGATTAAATACCGATATATATGTACCAGTTTGTGCATGTTCTGTTGGAAGCCGCTTTAGAGGTATTATTTTATTAGTTTTGGAATAAGATTGTCGTCACGCATTATTTGTCGTGTAGAAATGCCAATAAATGATGTTCTCATTGGAAATCGTACGATTATACTGAAATGAAATGACCTTTTTAAATAAGTATACCTTTATTAACAAAGTACTACGAACTATATACAACACTACAGCTACTACAATAAAAGCATTTAGATCCCTCTAAGTCATTGCAGACTCATAGGCAGTCCAAATGCTCTAGCCCACTACCAGTTGGCAGCGTGCCCAGAATGCTGGCAGCATTGTCCCGTTGAATTGCAATGCTTATTCTTTTAGCCAAATAGGTGCCACTTTTAAGGTTTTATGTTAATAAACATTATCGCAACAGTCTGTGAAAGACAACAATTATAATTAAGTTTTTTGTGCAAGAATAAGCACGAGGGTCATCCAATGTTAAGCGATAACCTCTGCCTATTACAAATACATTTCGTCACAAGTAAAAGCTGCACTGAGCCCGTCACCGTATACAGTTGTTAAGTCTCATTGTGCCTGTAAATTTACTGGCTCTCAAGGACTGCTGCCGGTGCTTGGTGGTTAGATTTTTACTTTTGGGCGATAGCTAGCCAGGTGAGCATTTAAAAAATGCCCTACCACCATGCAAAAAAGTTAGTTGTTTTGTGGTTGCAAATTGCTATACTTAAGATAATTTAAGTAGTTAACGCGTTGATTGCTAATCCTAGAGGCCGATTGCTATTGTTATTCAATCTGCATACGAGTATTGCTGAATATGTGTATGTCAATCAAACAAATTATCATAGCATTATTAGGAAGCATTATAACACAACTCAGAGAGCTTGGATTTGCATGGCACCGAAAAATAAAAGCAATAGTAAAAAAAATGGTACCTATCCGAAAAAGATGGGCAGTGATAGTGTCTAAAGATACATATTTTGACAATCATTTGTGTTGGTCCCGCGTAATAAGAGACGCAGCAATTGCCATGTACTTGGCACGTTTTCAAATTCAGAACTACGAATGAGCAGCTCTTTGTCAGAAAAACCCTACGAATAAATAAAGTAAAGAAGCTAACTCTGTTACAGTGAACGCTTTGATTTCGGCCTCATCAAATTCACAAGTAACAAAACACGCACTATTTTCCAAATTCAATTGGATTGGTTAATTGATTTGGCGCTTAGTAATGATCGCATCTGATTGGTCGCGTCAAAGTGATGTTGTCACTGCCGTCATTGCCTAAGGTCAAACCGCACTACTGCGGTACAGAGCGCGGCAGCGAAACGGCATGGCTCGGGAAATATTAATTTGTATGGATTTATAAATGGCGTAAACCGCACTATGATGAGAGACGCGGTGCAGTAAATTATCTAGTTATTTCACGTTCAAACCACGTTTCAACAATTCATAAGACCTTACTTTAGGTTCTAAAATCTGTGTGAAATCGATCATTATCTCTGAAGAGTCGTAAAAAAGAGTTTTTCGAACGAGAATTTTGTTATATCTTGCACCCAAATATAACACATATTAATTTTTCAGCTAAATCTGCTTCTTTGCAAGCCACCACGATTATTTTACATCGACGACTTCATACATTTCGAATTTTTGCCATTAGTTGGAAAAACCGTTCTGCTACGCCGTATTGCTATTGTGAACGAAAAAGTCGCGCCACTTAGCTGCAGCACTGCTCTGCACCTCTGTAAATGCATATTAGGGGTGCTTACCATTTGAAGTTAGATTCGCTAAAAACGCTAAAAACGATCACACTCCCAAAAAGTTGTTCCACATGGATCTTGGCGTTATTTTCGCCATAAACACTACATCTAATGTCAAAAGTGACAGAAGTGGCAAATTTTAGTGGCATTCTTAGCGTTCTTACCCTAAATGGAACAAGGGAGAGCAGTTACAAACGATCACAGTGATTACTACCATAGACGCAGAATGTGATCAAAATTATCGAAAATAACGTTATTAGCGTCAAATGGAATATACCCTAAGTAGTGACAGCCGCTTCGCGACGAAACTCTGTAGTGCGTTCCCAGCTTTAGATACGCGTGGGTGGCGTTATGCTACAATATGTAAGCTTGTTTACGTACTCATTTTCTATTACAGGTTTTTCAAATAAAATATTTTAGGTTTTTCATGCAATTTATTTCAGTAGATTTAAAAGTCGGTATGTACATATAATGCGCTGAGTAAAAGAAATGGATTTCAAGTAGAAATGTTTTATTTAAGGCAATATTGATAGTAGGATATAACTCAGAATTAAATTAGATTTTAAAAATGTCTTATTGCGTGTATTAGATGAATAAGTACATTTTTTTTTTAACAAAATTCTGCAAACTATAATTACTAAATAAATACTTTTAACTACTACAACGAAAGCATTTAGTCAACCTAGCTGCCATTTCAGGCTTGCAGGCAGTCTAAGCACTCCAGCTGTCTACCAGTTGGCAGCGTGCCCAGCATACCCAGAAATATTTTTCTAGTATTCCATTGTACCAAATTAAGTAGATGGATTATATATACCTATTGGAAGTAACAATACCGCAGCCATAGGTGTGACAACTATCAACGTGGCAGTTGATGTAGTATTTATATGTTTTAATTTAAGTTTTAGGTTCAAATTACATTATTGTTATCTAAGTATAGATCTCAAGCATGACAGCTGCCAAAATGACAGTTAATATCATATTTTACCGTTTCTATTTCATATTTTGGATTAAAATGACATAAAAGTACCTAGAAATTACTCTTACGTATAATAGCTATAAGACCAAAAATCAATTTATTTGTAATTTTTATGTTTTTGTATTCCAAAAATCAATACTGGGAAATACGACATCAACTGACACTTTGACAGTTGTCAGATCTAAGCCCTACTTCTAGGATATTTTTATGTCATTAGAAGCACAAATACTAAATTAGAAAATTGAGGACCTTTATCAAAGTGTTTCTATGACATTTGTAGTACATGTTTTACATAAAAAATCGAGAATACGAAAAAAAAAATTGGAATTTTTTGCACAAAAACAATTGTCAGACTAACCATGTTCCGAAGTTATTTTTGACTTCATGTAAAATTCATGTTGCATAAAACTATCCAGGGTAGTCAAGTATGGCTTTCCAAAATATTGTTATTTACTCGTTTATATAAGTTATTCCCGATTTTTTTATATCCGTATGGCTTCTCCACCATTTAACTACATAGTATGGTATTTTTTCAGAATTAAACAACGTAGAAGAACATTGATAAATTCAGTTGAAAATTCCCGTGTTACAACCGCATGACTCGAACCCACGCGGCGAACTGACAGCGCCACGCGGTACACTTTTTAAGCCACGCCTGCTGCGGTATAGTTTGCGTTGTGTTGTTTTTGAGCATGAATTACATTTCTTTTCATTATTATTCGTAGGAAAAACCCAATACAGGTAATCGTTTTAATATTTTTTTTTTAATTGATGCGTGCTCGAATCTCTCTCATGACTATAAATTTTCCTTTCGTTGTAATTTTGTAATAGATAATTTTGTAATAAGTAATTGGCAACTTTGCTCAATTGTCAACGGCCCGAAGCTTCCCGAACACATAGAGCCACTCAGATGAGGAGAGAGATTGTTTTTTTTTTTATTTTATTGTGAAGGAATAAGCGCGAGGCCCACCTGATGTTAAGCGGTATCCTCTGCCTATAACAGATGCATTTCATCACGAGTGACGAACTGCACTGCGCCCATCACCTTGAGACATACCTGTTAAGTCTCATTTTGCCTGTTATTTCACTGGCTCTCAAGGACTGCTGCCGGAACACACTGTTAGGGGCTTGGCGACAGATTTTCTACTTGCCCTTCCACCACGCGGTGAAGCTCAAGCTCTGGGCGCGATTCGAACCATGGACCTGCTGCGTGGCAGTCCATAGCCAATGCCACTGAGCCATCACTGCTTCAAATCTCTGTTTGTATCCTTTATCGCATCCATAACAGAGAGTAAGCAGAGAGTTTTTTAAAATAATAATTATGTTATAATTAACCATTAAGTACTAAGTAAAAGACCACAGTCTTTCATGTTCATAATATTAATAATTACTGTATTACCTAGCCGGAGGACTTTTAATTGGCTACAGGTTTACTAAGTACTTTTTCTAAAATAATGTATTGCTGTTGGTCTTCCTAATGATAATCATCTTTATGATATTTTATATAGCACGTTTCAATTTAATTCGTTAGCATGCTTTTTTTTTGTTTTCACATTTATGTTTAAGCCCCAATGATACTTATTAAATAAATTGTGTAAATAGGTAATCATCTAAATCAGCTTACAGAGTTATCAGGTAACACGCTAAAAAAATAAAACTCGCGTAAAATCGAGATCCTTCTTTATTTGAAGAAGGTTAAAACAACAATGATCAAAATTTCAACCTGTAAGCGATAAATCTTAAATTCTGTGCTTAAAGTTAAATTTATATCGCGTCGTACAGTGCTATGACAATGTTTCTAACCCTGTGAACTCTTTGAGATTTCAGCAGCACAAGTCGAAGCCGGTTGCACAAATAATTTGAACAGGCGTTCTTTATATATTTAATTAGGTTATAAACTCTGTCGTTGACCCTTTATCTTCTCTTTATCTGTGTTGACATTTGTTGTTTTAGTATTTTTTGAGAATTAAGAGAATTTATTGTTCATAACACAATAAATTCTCTTGATTCTAAAAAAATATTGTAAATAAAACACTACTACCATGAGAAATGAGGTAATTCTACAACCCAGCAGTATTAATAGTAAAAAGTAGCGAGAAAAGTCAAGGAGGATGACAACGATGAATCCTCTGGCGAGTAAACGTTTTGAAGCAATGATAGCCGAGCGGTAATAGCTATGGACTGCCGTTGCTGGTTCCGTTGCTGAACATTTTTTTTCCAGAAACGTACAAGTTTTGTTGTCGTGATAGTTCAATTTGTAACAAACATAAAACTAAAACAACAAATGTCAACACATCTTTTTAATAGGAAAGAAAACTGGTGATATGTAAACAAAACGATACAGCAGTAAATTTCGGGTTTACCCGAAGGCTTGCAAAAATTGTAAACGAATTCTTGTGATTTATTTTTTAAACTATACGCGAGTTTATGATCAAATTCAAAAATTGAAATTACAGGCTCATGAGACTTAAGAACTATGTCTCAAGGTGACGGGCGCAGTGCAATTCGTGACTTGTGACGAAATGCATAGGCAGAGATTAGTCTGCTTAACATCAGGTGGGCCTCGAGCTTGATCCGACACAATAAAAAAAAACAAAAAAACATGTGATTTATTAGAATATGGTAGATAGTGAATTGAAGACTTACGCAATGTCAGTTTAGAATTATATTTAATTGAAAAATATTATTTCAATGACGAGGTTATGCCAAACAACACCATTTGCAAAATACTGTCGAATAGACCAAACATTAATAATTACTGAATGAATAATCAGAGGCTGGACACGTAATATAAAATGTTTCATGTATCGAGAAAAACACCTTCCTATACTAGAAAGCCATAATAATTTGTAGAAGGTTCACGTGAATGTGAAAATGTATATAGGCACCATATAATAAAAAAATGTAGGGCTTCTTAGTTTAAAAAGTCAGCTTATATTTTTTTATTTACTACAACCGCGACACATCCGCGGTGTTCGCTCGCCTAAGAAGTATCTTTGGTTATACCAAGTTCCTACATTTAAAAGGTTGTTTATATTAATAATCAGCCTTTTATCTTATATAATCACGCGAATGCATTCGAATCAATTATTGGTAACAAGTAACTACAATATACCACGCATTATCTGAATCAATATTATTTTTTTTGGCAGTTACTATAAGTTTATGTTAAAAATATGAATTAAACAGTAGATGATGTCTATGAATATATTATTAAATAGTAGGCAGTGTACTAAAGATAATTTATACATTTTTAACAAAAAGAAAACCGTTTTGAAGCATAATATATTCTAAAACAAAAAATGCAATAAAAAGGAAAAAAAACCAAACCAATACAGATTTTTTTGTTCATTTTACATGAAAATGAGAACATCATCAATGTAGTCGAAGCCAATTAAATACGGTTAAAAACAACAAAGTCAATGCATCCTACCAAAAGTTATGTGGTAACACACACAAAAATATAACAATCGAATAGGGAACCTTTTGTTTAAGAACTAAATCGTTCATGTTCCTGAATCCTTTTCCTGTGATAAATCTAAAAGCAAACATGAATATACATCCTCTAAGCAAGCGATAGGCTCTACATGGAGTAGAGTACAGGTGCGTGTAATCACGACGAGGAATGTAGAGACAGGTGACAGGACGACTAGCTATGTTACCACACTGACATAGTCAGTGTGGTAGCTGACATGGTTTGGTGCTATGCCCGGCTTAAGTAAATATATTGACTGCCTATTTGTTAAAGTGGTGAAAACGTTGACTTACAATCTCGAGGTCGTGGGTGAAACCCTTGAAAAACATTGTAAGTTGTTGTCCTAAGACTGGAACTATATACCCGATATACACCTTCATGCTCTATAACAAAACGCGGCTGTTTACCTTATTATGGAATACAGACGATATATATAATTAAAATTATTAATGAAATCAGCTAGTTGCAATATCTTGAGGCAGGCTTCAGGATGAAATCGAATTAAGTCAAAACAAATTTTTCAAAAAAAATTTGGAAATAATGATGAATATACGCGATTTAATCCGTTTAAAGTTGTTTAATTACTATAAGTCAAAACAGTTGTCGTAATAACACCCATTTTTCAATAAAATATTCTGCACAAATTTTACAAAGCTGTGGGATGTATCTACGTTTACAAAAATAATTAGAGACGTTCTGAGGTAAGCTCAGGATATGAGCACCTTTAGCAGACGGGAGCGCATAAAGAATGAAGTGAAAGAATAGTAAGCTAGACAGGTATGACAAAATCTTAGCAAGCAGTTATACGTGGACTCTGCCTACATCTCTCAGAATCATGACATGAAGACCAGAATGACGTTATTTATGTTTGTTTCATAAGTTTTGATGGATATGTAACCTTACACGTATTGTACTATCCAAGTTTCCTTGAAGATGTGAAGATGCAGCTCTGTCTTGCTCGTATATAAAGAGTAGGCTGTATGCGGTGGTGGAGTTAGAGCTCAAATCACGACTATTAGCCGCAGGACTATGAACCTCTTACAGACATAGGAAATTATAGAGCTGGCCGATGTTTTCAAGGAATATCATCAACTACCTCTCTACATTTAATCCATTATTACTTAAATAAAATGACTGACCTGCCAAAAAAATAAAGCCAGTGTCACTTAGGATGATGTAAGGATTCTAACGATACCTATATATCAAAATCTATATGAAAGTTATGGAGGAATAAAGAAACTTATCTACGTGGACCATAAAAATATTACTCTCCTTTTGGGCAGTCGTGTATATCCAAAGAGTTCAGATTTATATCAGAAAATTAAATGAGTGATTAGGATGTGAGTGTGTATCCTTCACGCTGAAATGGTTGAACCATTTTTGACGAAACTAAGAGTGTAGTTTAGTTCTTGATTAACGCATAGAATACTTTACTTCGTCATAACTTTATATAATTTTCTACGTGGGTGAAAACTTGGGGCGCAGCTAGTATTATATGAACCTTATTAGAAATAAAATCTCGAACCTTACTACAAGTTAAATCAAATATTACAAAACTTAAAAAAGGCTTGTAAAATGGCCAATAATTCGAAATAAAATTAACTGTATTTAGTAAGTACCAAAGATAAATAAAAAATATGTAAGTAACAAAGAAAAATAAGAAAATGTCAGTTCTACACTTCACCTGATTCTACACAGGGTGTAATGGTGTAATCCTAGACGAGTACGTATAAGGTATGTAACAAGATTTAAAAGTGCCGCGGCAGGTCGCAGCTGGCATTAGAACAGCGTTAGGTGTGGGCTTCGCTTCGTAACTAATGGGCTACAAACTGGTATGTAGCTTACGTATAAGTATTTCTATACCAACAGTATTAGAACGTGCTTTGGAAAACAGGTGTTAGTCTAGAAATGGCGAGATAATAAGATATTTGCATGTTTTTTTTTGTATTTATACCATAAGTGCCCGTGGGTGTCGGCCCACGGGCATTCTTCCTGTGGGAGCCGTAAGAGGCGATGAATGGAAAAATACCAGGACGTGGGGAACAGTGCCTTCTATGAACTGCCATCTTAAACTGCGATCCCAAGACACCTGCCATTTATAGTGAGGCCTTTGCTCAATGGTGATTGTTGATGTGGTATGACGAAGTGGTAAACATGCAGACGGGTTGCGCGATGGAAAGCGCATGGTGGAAGGACATTTTACGAATGCCCGTCTGGCTAGCTACCACCCTCATGTAGAAAATATGTCGCCAAGCACATAACAGTGTGTTCCGGCAGCAGTCCTTGAGAGCCAGTAAAATTTCAGGCACATGAGACCTAACAACTCTACGTCTTAATGTGACGGGCACAGTGCAATTCGTCGTTGACGAAATGCATCTGTTATAGGCAGAGGTTAGTCCACTTAACATCAGGTGGGTCCCGGGTTTGTTTCGTCACGATAACATTAAAAAAAACAGCGATTTCAGCGCCTATGGATATCTGTAACACTGCGGGAGAATTACAAATAATTTGCGGATTCGGTTGACTCACCTTTTAAAGATCCCCATATTGTAGCATGTGCTTTAAACATCACGGAAGGACCGAGCGCTTTATTTATGACAGAACTTCTATTGTTCTCATTATCTATGATGCTGTAAGATACTTGTATTATTATAGAAAAACCACAATAATTCATGTCATAGGAGACTATTACAAAATCACAAATATACGATGGGAAAAATTTAAGTCATGAGCAGGATAAAAATGAAAAAAAATGTAACCTATCGTAATTTAACTTCAATTTTTCATATCGTATATTTGTGATTTTGTAATGTAATCCGCATAACAGGCGTTATTATAAACCTAACAACATTAAAATTATAGGAGACTAGCTGGGCCGCGGCTTAACCTGAGTAGCCAACCAAAAGTTTTGTCCAAATCAGGTCAGTCTTTTCAGCGTAAAGGACGGAGCATGAAGAAGAAGTAAGTAGATGGCTTGAAGCGGTGATGGCTCAGTGGCATTGGCTATGGACTGCCGTGCAGCAGGTCCATGGTTCGAATCCCGCCCAGAGCTTGAGCTTCACCGCATGGTGGAAGGGCATTTTGTGAATGCCCGCCTGGCTAGCGACCACCCTCAAGTAGAAAATCTGTCGCCAAGCACCTAACAGTGTGTTCCGGCAGCAGTCCTTGAGAGCCAGAAAAATTACAGGCTAATGAGACCTAACAACTGGACGTCTCAGTGTGACGGGCACAGTGCAATTAGTCGTTGACGAAATGCGTCTGCTATAGGCAGAGGTTAGTCTACTTAACATCAGGTGGGCCTCGGGCTTGTTCCGTCACAATAACATAAAAAAAAAAAAGTAGAAAGAAACAAACGTACACACTCACAAACTTTTTTTTTATGCGTGATAGGATAGCCTTTGACCACTATCTCAACAGATGGTAGGTGATAATGTGGTCAAAGACGTTGTTCAGGCTAACCTAGAATTACTAGCTCTCAAAGACAGCAGCCGGAAGACACCCTTAGGTGCTTGGCGACAGATTTTCTACTTGAGGGTGGTAGTTAGCCACATTCGCAAAATATCCCTACCACCATGCTATAACGACTGCCATCCTATAAGACGACAACCGGGACCGACGGCTTAACGTGCCCTCCAAAGCACGGAAGCGCTCAGTAATAATGTCACTAGCGGTCACCCATCCAACTCATGACCGCGGTGGACATTACGTAACTTTGCTGATCGGTTAAGAGCAGCTAAGCAAACTTCACTACGAGCGCTTTAAAAACTTTTAAATGCTGCACTGCGCCCGTCACCAGACATATAGTTGTTAAGTCTCACTTGCCTATAATTTTACTGGCTCTCAAGGACTGCCGCCGGAACACACAGTTACATACTTGGCAATAGATTTTCTACATGAGGGTAACTAGCCAGGCGAGCATTCGCATAACAACCTTCCACCATGCGGTTAATAATATTATGTACCTATATATCTCTACTCGAGTCATTTTCAGTGAGACTCAATACCGATCCGAAACCTGGACCTCGATTAACCTAATTAGTAGGCAACCTATGCCTAAGTGTCGCTGACTCTTTCGCTATTCCACCAAAAAGGCCGTCGCAAAAGCAATAAACATGGTAATAATTATATTTTCTTAGAAACTGTTCAACTACTTTACAAGTAGATCTAACGGCTGCAGCTTCAAGTTATGGTAAGCAATGCGCTGTCTATGTCGTGGCGCCGCGCCGAGGACTACCGGAGCTGCACTCTGAATGAAATTACTCGTTAATGAGTGCTTGGAATTATACAGAGCTGCTAAATTCATGTAATTACACCAGTATTGTCAATAAGAAAGTAGGTATGGTGCCGAAATGGCTGAGAAACGACAGAGCGGTTTTTGATTAAACTTGAATCGGTACATTGACTTAGACGTCCTGGAAAAGGTTTTATAATGATTTACTGAATAGTTCCATTCAAGATATATGCAGGCAAAGTCAATATCAGAAGCTACTTGTGGATATGACCTGACCTTGCAGAATAATCTCGCTTTGTTTTCAGCTGAGAGAGGACCAACTAATGGGTCCTCTCTCAGCTGTTCCCTTCGCATCCCGAAGACATCACAACGAACAGCAACTGTTGAGGGGAAAAGATCACGTGACAGATCACCAAGCCGCTCGCTGGTCCGTCCAAGTGAAAGAGCTTACAGGCTGTTCCTGACTCTACGGCTCTACGTGAAGCTTAAGGTAGATTCGTTCCTGATTAGTTGTTACTGAGTAGTTCAACTGGTAGCACAAATGACACTTTTGATACAGATTATAACGTTGAAGTACAACGTGGAAGCAGCTAGCCAACCATTTTTTCAGTTTATGATTCAGTCCTTCCGAGACGGGCATGACTTTCAGTAATGAAGAAAACAAATAAGAAGAGAGCGACCGCAGGAGACATTTTGTTTCTGCTATAAGAAGGTATTCCAGATTTATTTAAATTTCTGGTAGGTGATGAGGCTAGGCTTTGACCGTAGCTCGTATCTCGCATGTTAGTAAATGATGATGCGGTCTAAGATGTTACGGAATGGGCCTACAATGAGAACTTCTCCTCAAAAACAGCTTCTGTTTTAGCCTAATACACACCTCAGAGTTTGGTCGTCAGTTCTTATAGTTCCTTACATCTTGTTTCTGCCTTTCGCCATTCATAGTTCGTCGAGTTATGTTTACCGTCCACAACGGGTCTTAGTTGTCTAATCTAGCGATTTAGGGTTCCTCGGCACGGTGTCAACTAAATTAGCCATAAATTTGTATACCTCGGTTTTGATAATAAAACGCAGTTTTGGTCACGCCTTAAAGCACAGGATGGCCTAATAAGGATCTCCTTAAAACTGTTAAACTATTTATGGAACTTATGTTTGAGAAGCTTTTATTTTATTTGTATAAGTTATTTCTACGCGTATTTGAAGCGCTCGTAGCGAAGTTACCGTTCTTAACCGATCATGTAAGTTCAGCAACGTCCGCTACGGTCATGACTTGGATGTGTGACCGCTAGTGACATTACTACTGATGGCTTCCGTGCTTCGGAGGACACTTTAAGCCGTCGGTCCCGGTTATTGCCTTAGGATGGCAGTCGTTATAACATGGTGGTAGGGCATTTACAGAATGCCCGCCTGACTAATTACCACCCTCAAGTAGAAAATCTGTCACCAAGCACCTAACGGTGTGTTCCAGCAGGTGTCGTTGAGACCCAGATCTAATTCTAGACTGTTTATCATCTTCGAGAAAATCATCACTTACTATTAGGTGAGACAAAGGATAGCCTATCAGATATAAATAAAATGCAGTCGTAAGAGTTAGGTGCTAACAGCTCTTTAAAAATATTTCCTTGATGTCTCAGTAAGGCTTTAGTTATGTGCAGTTATTGCTTCATTTGAATAGTTATCGTCATCGTGTCAAATAGGTTGTCCTGCTATTTCATTCGATTGGTTTGCTAATCCAAATGAAAATTATATTGGTTCGATAGATCTAAACTCACACAAGTTAGGTACTCGCCTACATAGGTATCATTGGATAATATAATAATATAGCATCATGTTCAGTCTTCGAATATTAGAGGTTTTATGTCTGACGTCGAACCACGGCGGTTTGGCTTCATGGAAGAAACATTGCAAATTGTATAGTACACTTTGTAACTGTATATATACTTTTTGAAGCAGTGATGACTCAGTGGCATTGGCTATGGAGTGACGCGCAGCAGGTTCATGGTTCGAATCCCGCCGCGGGTTTGAGGTTCACCGTCATACCATCAGGCGGGATGATGAGGCTTAACCTGAGTAGCCAACCAAAAGTTTTGTCCAAATCAGGTCAGTCTTTTCAGCGTAAAGGACGGAGCATGAAGAAGAAGTAAGTAGATGGCTTGAAGCGGTGATGGCTCAGTGGCATTGGCTATGGACTGCCGTGCAGCAGGTCCATGGTTCGAATCCCGCCCAGAGCTTGAGCTTCACCGCATGGTGGAAGGGCATTTTGTGAATGCCCGCCTGGCTAGCGACCACCCTCAAGTAGAAAATCTGTCGCCAAGCACCTAACAGTGTGTTCCGGCAGCAGTCCTTGAGAGCCAGAAAAATTACAGGCTAATGAGACCTAACAACTGGACGTCTCAGTGTGACGGGCACAGTGCAATTAGTCGTTGACGAAATGCGTCTGCTATAGGCAGAGGTTAGTCTACTTAACATCAGGTGGGCCTCGGGCTTGTTCCGTCACAATAACATAAAAAAAAAAAGTAGAAAGAAACAAACGTACACACTCACAAACTTTTTTTTTATGCGTGATAGGATAGCCTTTGACCACTATCTCAACAGATGGTAGGTGATAATGTGGTCAAAGACGTTGTTCAGGCTAACCTAGAATTACTAGCTCTCAAAGACAGCAGCCGGAAGACACCCTTAGGTGCTTGGCGACAGATTTTCTACTTGAGGGTGGTAGTTAGCCACATTCGCAAAATATCCCTACCACCATGCTATAACGACTGCCATCCTATAAGACGACAACCGGGACCGACGGCTTAACGTGCCCTCCAAAGCACGGAAGCGCTCAGTAATAATGTCACTAGCGGTCACCCATCCAACTCATGACCGCGGTGGACATTACGTAACTTTGCTGATCGGTTAAGAGCAGCTAAGCAAACTTCACTACGAGCGCTTTAAAAACTTTTAAATGCTGCACTGCGCCCGTCACCAGACATATAGTTGTTAGACCCAGATCTAATTCTAGACTGTTTATCATCTTCGAGAAAATCATCACTTACTATTAGGTGAGACAAAGGATAGCCTATCAGATATAAATAAAATGCAGTCGTAAGAGTTAGGTGCTAACAGCTCTTTAAAAATATTTCCTTGATGTCTCAGTAAGGCTTTAGTTATGTGCAGTTATTGCTTCATTTGAATAGTTATCGTCATCGTGTCAAATAGGTTGTCCTGCTATTTCATTCGATTGGTTTGCTAATCCAAATGAAAATTATATTGGTTCGATAGATCTAAACTCACACAAGTTAGGTACTCGCCTACATAGGTATCATTGGATAATATAATAATATAGCATCATGTTCAGTCTTCGAATATTAGAGGTTTTATGTCTGACGTCGAACCACGGCGGTTTGGCTTCATGGAAGAAACATTGCAAATTGTATAGTACACTTTGTAACTGTATATATACTTTTTGAAGCAGTGATGACTCAGTGGCATTGGCTATGGAGTGACGCGCAGCAGGTTCATGGTTCGAATCCCGCCGCGGGTTTGAGGTTCACCGTCATACCATCAGGCGGGATGATGGTCAAAGGCAACGGCAGTAATGGAGCTAAGTCAGCCACGTATAGTCGTTGCATGCTTATAAGCAGTCTAAATTGTCCTGTATCAACATTAACCCCCTTATTATAAAGTTGAGGCATCCAACGGGAACATTAATGTTCGAGAATGCATTCTGCACTGGCCCCGGTAAAGATGAAGAGGTCCATAGCAATCACCAAACAGCCTGCTTGTCTTGTCCTGAAACCAAAAAATGGTTATTCAGTGATAACTTGCAGAAGTTAAGATAACAAACAACATTTTACAAAAATATCAGATTAGCGAAACTCCCCAACACGGTCTCAATAAAAGCATAATCTGGTTGTGTGTACCTCGAGATTAGAAATGCATAGTCCAGGACCAAACGCAATGGCCGCTAAAATATATAATAAATTACCGGTTCAAATCAAAAGTATAGAAAAAGTTCACAAATTCCTCAGAGTCCTAATAATATACTGCTCGAAAAGTGCTACTATACTTTTGAAGATTTTTTTAAGGATGCTTCGATTATGGAATAGATCGTCCCCTTCCGCTACATGTTGCTTTACCCTATTAGGTTCATTATGTACCATTCCACCTAATTTTGGTTTGTTCATATAAGTCATGTAAACCGCATTTGTATGTACTAATGGTTGCAATAAATGATTGAGTATTGAGTATTAACCTGGGCTATTTTACAACGTGCTACTTCCAGGCGCTGTTATATTGACATCAACTGACTCAACTGACTTGTTTTGAGGACAAGTATATTGCTTTTGCTTCGACAATACAACTCTACCGGACTATGGGCTAGGGAGGGCCTTATCTTATAGCCCTGGATGGGGAAGCGCCGAAGGCACTTCACAAGAGACTGGCGTAGAAGGTGAAAAGTGCCTTCTAGCTTCGTCGACATTTTACGATTTCTTATGCACTTATTTTTTATACTGCGTATTTAATAGATTTGTGGATCATAAATCTAAATACATACGTAATAAGGGGAGTATCTATACTATGTAAGTGATTTAAATAAAGTCTTTATGGACAGTTAATTACTTCAAAATTCCAGTTTAATCTATAATCAAAGTTACTAAATCACAAATATATGATAGGAAAAATTTAAGTCTTGTGCAGGATTCGAACCCGCGTCCATCCACCCCTTGAGCCAGGGTATGCTCTAACCAATTGAGCTAACATGACATAACGTCATAACTCAAATCTTTCCTATCGTTCTTTAACCATAGTATTGGGATGGATGAATGTAATCCGCATAGCAGGCAAACCTAACAATATTAAAAATATAATCAAAGTTCTTGGTTTTGAACGTCGTCGCCGGTGTCAAAGAGCATGATGCGCGTCTGCCTGCGCCCGCGCCGTCGCCGCCGCGGACGCCTCGCATCGCGCCTCTTACTCACTCATTATCACACCTTTTTTTTTTTTTTTTTTTTTTTTTTTAACGTGTGAAAAATGCATTTACGCATTCCCTTCCACCCCGGGGAAGGTGGCCGGGATATGTCGGGCTCGACATCAACTACTCCCACAGCAGCAAGTGCCCCTACCGACTAAATAACACACGGTGTTCCATCTCTACCGCTTCTCGGCGGGATCGCAGGGTCGCTTTAGCACTCAACCACGAACCCGCCACGGTTGTCCGTTGCCGGACCCCTCCTGGGGTGCTACCCCTCACGACGCACCAGAACACATGGCACGTCGCTACCACCCGGGGACCAAGCCCGCAAATGGGCGTCAGACAACCCCGCTTCCGACGCCCAAGGTCCCCCTGCGACGGGTCAGATGAGTAGCCCCGTCGCCTGCTACTTCGGCCGCAGAGGATAGGGAGAGCGGCGCCTCGCTATACCAACACTCCTCCTCCCCTGCGGCCCCTCCGCGTCCGCCATCCAACGGTGGCGGCCCCGCCGTGGCCACGGAAGGTAGGGAGAGCGGCGCACCGTGATACCGGCACTCCTCTCCCGCCGTGGCCCCTCACCGTCAGCTGTGGTGTCGCCCATACAACACCACAGCCCGCCTCAGATGCGGTGCTGCCCATACAGCACCGCAGCCTACCCGTTGCCGCTCCAGTCTGGACTTAGAGGCAAAGCCCAGTGGAGCGGCCCCTCTGGGGCCGGCCGACTGCCCAAGCCAGCACGGCCCCTGGTTCCTCTTCGCTTCACCGTGGGTGACGAAGCCACGGCTACTAAGCCCCACCGCCACGACAAGGCGGGAACCCTTCGGGGGGCTCATTATCACACCTGCTGAGATAGCTGTAATAACGTCTAATCAACAACTCATTTTATATAATGTTAGAATATTATGATAATGCTATGCATGCATACGTTGGTTCATTATTATTTAGGTTTTTTCATGTGAACGCAGTAAAGAGGTATCAGTTATACAATTTTGATATTTATATAATATAATATAAAGTGTCATCACAGGCGAATTATTCTGTATGCATTTCTAAGAAATTACTAAGAGATAATAATCAAGTTTAATTAAAAGTTCTAAGATTTGTTTTTGGCCACTCGTGGTTCAAATATTTTCTTTTCTTGTTTTTTGTCACGATACAAAAGTTTTTATTATTGCGCTTAATGGTACGAATGTAATACAGAAGTGTAACTCTCATGCAATGACCGATTTAATTTCGGACTCATCAAGTTCACATTTACAAACACGCACAATCTTGCAAATTCAATTGCATTGGTTTATTGACTTGACGCTGTCCCGGTGTTATTGCTCCCCACGGTACACTTTATGAACCACACCCGCCATGGTAAGTTTTGCGTTCTGATGTTTTTGAGCTTGACTTAGGGTCAAAAAGAATCATTGTTGCTTTTTGCTTATAGTACATTTATTTATACGTAAGCCTAATGGTGAAAACATGTTTCTTTTTCTACTTGGAAATTAGGTTAAACTTGGGGCAAGTATGAGACCGATGAACTGTTTGATCCCAAAGAACATCTGACTAGAAAACATACTTAGGTGTACATATTTTGTAATTCAATTACCTACTTAATTACATCGTATCTCTTTTAATATCTCTCTTTATTAATTATTGATTACTGATTAAATAAAGAGAACACGTGCAATTTCGCTATTGTTTTGCTTCTGAGGCGTCATTACATAACACTTTAGATCTATATTTTGCAGATCGTAAACACTGCACATGGGTTAATATTTCAGTTGGGATATAAAATAAATAATGTCTCCCACCTGCGGCTTGTAATTTGTCCTGCGTGCGATGCAATCGTATTTAAAAGTGTGGAAATGACAGATGAGTCGGAGATGAGCAATTCCGTACGTAACTACGCAATAATTGAGGCTTCAGGATCAGTCATCTTGAGAAGTCTAGATATTTTTACTATCATAGACGCAGATTGCTTTCAAATGAGATTCCCGAAATGTATGTCAGCTGCGGAAATTGTTATTATCACGAAAGTTTATTATTCTTGACCATATACGTAAGTGTCATAGATATTACTCGTAGTCATAATAACAAAACTTATTCGCTTCTGGATGATTTAGATAATGCTGATTTATTTTTAAATAGATACGTTATAAACAGTTGTTTACTAAAAAAACGGTATAAAAAGCTTATGTGCATTGTATAAAAAGAATTTTACTTCAAATCCAAACATCTGTTATGTTATTCACTAAGATAAAGTGCATTAGGTGACCTATGCTTAAAGCTGATTTATCTTCGAAAGAGCTGACCTGTTTTTATTTCTCAAAAAAGGCTGGGTTTCCAGCTCTGTAAATAAAAAATAGCACCGAAAAGGGGTCAGTCATTTGGGACCTACGGTGCGCTGTGATAGAATGATATTCACGATCAAGGGAGAGAATAGACAGAAAAAGAAAGGTCAAAATCATGATCACATGCCCCATTACGTAACTTTACATACTCGTACGCATTTGTAGCTATAAAATTAAATATATAAAACTAAGAATTTGACCAGTAGGTCTAGATTAGCCTGAAACTTTATCACTTACCATTATACCTAGTAGCCAGGCAGTTGTTACCTGGGAGTTGCCAGAATCCTCACGCTTGGCTGGCGTCTTGGGGATTGCAGTTTAAGATATCAGTTCCTAAAAAGACGCTGCTGGCCGCCTTCCGGTATTTTACCTGTAGTCGCCTCTTACGACACCTACAGGTAGCAATGGAGGGGTGATATTCTAGCCCTGTACCCCATGGGACTGTACGAAATGTCATTGTGTCTATGTATAAAATGCACAGATAAGAATAATTGTTTATCAGACCTAGTTACGAGTACATGGTGATATCATGTTTTGAACGCCGATTTAACCAACTCACCACTTTATCAGATCGTTTAATATACGTATAATATCGGTTTTTTTTTATCTTTGAAAGGCACCAAATAAACTTATTAACAAATACATAGTCACGTCAAACATTACTTCAGTCAGTAGCTGATAAAGGTTTCTTTGATGTAGTAAAAAGCACTTAGAAACTGAATAAATCTGATGATATTAAACTATACTTATCAGAAAATTATAGTTATAACGGATATACGTAATCGAAGGGCTGATATTAAATAAGTTACATCATGATTAGCCAAGACGTGTCGATCGTGAAATTCCACTCGTTGGTATCCTAAAGTATGCTGAATAATAATAATCATAAGACTAATTCAGAAACGATATGGCCAGCAGAATTGAACCCATTGCTTATAATTCACTCTTGCGTATCAAAGTAGCAGATATATTATCTGAGAATACCGAGCTAAGACTTGTAATGCATTTATCATAAAATAAATATCGTGGAGTGCGGCGCTATATAAAATGACAGTTATTTTATTAATCCGTCTTCCTAATTTAATGGTGGTTACAAATATTTTAATTGCCCGAAGCCATTACGAACAGGCATGCAATCACACCTGTGTCTGTGGACTCAGTTTTAGGTACAGGATCCATAGATTTTGATAGGCGTTGAGCTGTGATTTTACGTCATTTTAGAAAACAGCTCAGTTATTAAGTAGTTAATGCAGCACAATATAACAACCTTTTTTGAAATTATATTATCACTAGGCAAAGGTACAGTCCCACCAACTTATCTGTTCAGGCGGCAGAAAAAAGAACTACAACATTCCTTCAAATTGTGACAGTTTGTAGTTGATTTCCTTGACCAGCAGCGCCTTCGCGAACTGCACAGTTAAGTTGGTGGTACTATATCTAATAAACAGATATAAAACATGTTAATTTACGCGATTTGTGAGCGAAGCGTATCCGTTTCAGCTTTGGCAAAAATGCTTTAGTATTTCTTTCCGGTGGATGTCCGGCTGATCTTTTCTACAAGTTGTACTTCTCAATCAATTCTCGTTAAATTTTGTGACCAGGGTCAATAATTATGGGGCGCCAGGGACCGGAAAACACTTCCTTCTATTTATTTTTAAGTCAGTGGAACTCACTTCTAATTTAATTTCGTAATCAATAGCCGTTGTATATCCTATCTCTTTCTTTCATTCCATCATCTCTCTTTTTTCCTTACCTTCCTTGTTTCTCAGTAATCTAACGTTAATCGTCACATACATCCTAATTCATTTCTCATTTTTAGAAAATTTTCAAAACGGATGTGTATGGGGGCAAATTACGTAAAAAATATATTTCAGCTCAACAGCTCACAGAGCCGTTGACGATGCTAAATCTTATTCTTGTCCTTATCCAATTCCGTGGGATCGGCACAACATTTACTCCCTCACCCTCGGAACACTCCGTGAAGTGCTACAGAAATATTTTCTACTTGAGGCTAGCTAGCTAGACGAGCATTTACAAAATGCCGCACGACTTTGCAGCGAAGCTCAAGCACGTGACAGGTTGTGAGCCACAGAACTCCTGCGTGGCAGTCTATACTCACTGCCAATGGGCTATCATCACTTTAAACCTCTACGCTATGCTTTAATCTCTATAACCTACTCTTAAATTATGAGTCTGTATCATGGTTTCGACAGACAGATACTCGACAATCGGTGGCTCGACAACACATCATCTCGACGAACGACAGTGCGACGGATCTTTTGTTCGACGATTGATGGTGCGACATAATGTTGGATCGACAAATGCGCGACAATCACTGTAGCGACGGGGCTATCCTTTTTTTTTAATGGGGTAAATGCCTTCGCACTGCCCCTTCACCGCGGGGGTGGTGGAAGGGGATGTGTGGGACTTGAACCCACTAAAACCCCCCGTGAGCCTCCGCCAAGGTGGGGCAAGATAGGGTCGCGTTAGCAGTCACTATCTTGCCCCAGCGGTAGGCCCGAACTCCGTCGGGCCTCTGCGCCTGTGGAGGGGTGAACTTACTCACCAAGGCCACCCCCCAAACGTGTGGGGCCGTGCAAGCTGGTGGAGAATCCCCCGACTCTCTACCAATAGCCTCACTACGGAGAACGGAGGAGGCGGGCAAACTGCCGCCTTTTCGCCCCTGTTCGTCTGCGCTGGAGCGGGGCAGCGTGGGCATCGCCCTCACTGACCCGCTCCGCGGCCTCGCAGAATGAAACCACCGCCTGCCACGATCTCTCTCCTCCGAGCAGAGAGAGATCCCCCCTATGAGGGATGAAAGAGTGTATCGCTGCGGGCCCCATGCGGCACACACCTCCAGCGTATGGAGCGCCGTGTCTTCAGGCACCCCACACTCGTGGCAGGCTGGGGTCGCCTCCCGTCTTGCGATCTGGTGCAGGTACTTCCCGAAATATCCGTGTCCGGAAAGCACCTGCACCAATCGGAAGGTCAGCGACCCGAATGGCCGCCTCACCCACCTCTGAAGGACCGGGCGGATGGCCTCCATCGTCCACTGCCCAGGGACTGTTGGAGCCAGGTCCTCCGTCCACCGTCGCAACAGAGCGGCCCTTGCGTGCCGTCGCATGCGTGGGATCTCCTCGCCGCCACGAAGTGGTATGCTTTTTACTACCTTGGTTATCCCACTGAAAATTATTTAATTGAATATCAAATTCAATTTTAGTTTTTGCGTTCAACACAAAATATATTCTACGTTCTCCACAAATATCAATATTTCAGGTTTGGAAGTTTTTCCGCTTACGAGTTAAATACCCGTAATATATGGACAGAGTCAGGAAACATAGCGGAGTCTCAATACTGGGCTTTGTTTTGTCCTTTGGGTACGGAACTCTAAAAACGGAAGAGTAGAGCTTATTTATTCTCAATATTTCCAAAACTATGTGGTTCTATGTGGAAGATAGCCCCGTCGCTACAGTGATTGTCGCGCAAACGTTTGTCGATCCAACATTATGTCGCACAATCGATCGTCGAACAAAAGATCCGTCGCACTGTCGTTCGTTGAGATGATGTGTTGTCGAGCCACCGATTCTCGAGTATCTGTCTGTCGAAACCATGATACGGACTCTTAAATTATACTGCCCCTGGCTACTTTAAAGTTTCCTCTAATATACTTACCTACTAATCTAAATCTTATATACTCAAACTCTAAATCTTGTCCTCCATCTTTACGGTCAAGTATTCCTTTTTGTTCACTAACCTTCAGATCCCTGAGTCAAGACGATGGTCTTTTAAACGTTTCCTTTTAGCCCGATGGGCATTCGAAGTTTTTATGCCCGCCACTTTTAAACTTCTGAGAGAAAAGATACGTATATTTTATCATAGTTGAGAAAAGATACGTATATTTTATCATAGTTGCTGAAGTTCAATGGCGTTCGTTGTCCCACTAACAAATCAGAAAGACTAGCTAGTGCTCTGATCTTGCTCAGTGTGGTCGTTGTGCATATACCTGAAATGGTACACAAGGGTCATTCCCGCATTCACGTGCAGTCATTGTAGACTCTATTATTGGTTATTGAGCAATAAACATACAAAAGTACCTTACAAAAATAAATTAAGTTTATTTGTTTTTGTGGTACTTATATATTTCAATATTCGTCAGACTTTTGTCTAGAATATTCTTGCTTCTGTCTTGGTATGAATTGTCTTGTATATTCAGAACATCACATTTGATTTCTTTTTGTTATAATTATCTCAAACTATCATAATTGTTCAGGCTTTGTGTCTGATTATATACATATATTTTTTTAATATTGTTAGGTTTGCAATAACGCCTGCTATGCAGATTTCATTACAAAATCACAAATATACGATATGAAAAATTTTTAAACCATGTGCGGGATCCCGCACATTACTTAAATTTTTCCTATCGTATATTTGTGATTTTGTAACATATATTTTTTACTTAGTTCGTAATGCCTCGCATATCAGATTGCAGTAGAATACAGTCTTTAATGCTATATTCTTGTCATTTGTGGGCAGTCGATTGAAGTGACACATTCAATTTAAGTACACCATGCTTTTCTTGTCTGTTTACTTATATAGGTACTTATATTGAGAATTCTCGAAATTGATGGCGTTAAATAATAACTGCACTGAGCTCACGATAGGCTGTGCAATTATTATCTACAACAGGAGTGCTTACTTTGCTGATGGCTCTGAAAGAAACACATTAGACATTTAGATTTATTTACTTCATCTATTGATAAATAAAATAAAATTCTTCTGAATAAAACTTAGGGTGTAAATTATTAAACTTAAAACCTAACAAATGTATGGTGGAAGAGAAAGTGCCTAAAATGCTGGCTGCATTACCTCCCTATACATTACAGCAATCTTTTTTGGATCAGATACTCTGTTTACATGTCGCTTCCACCAAACGTTTTCATAAATCAATTTATTCAGGGACTAATCCCTTCATCATCATCAATGCCATTTCATCGGGCCTGCTGCCTTCATTCCGCATCAGCCTACATAAGGTTCAAAGACTGATGAAATGCCAGCACTCGCTGAAGCCTGAACGATGACGTGCCCGGCAAAACACCCTGCACTACTGCTGCAGGAAAGCCCGTAGCGGCCGAATCCATCCATTATTACTCCTCAAAGGCAGGGTGTGGGACTTGGCATAGAGAGCCCAGTAGTAATCATAGAACATTTTTTTGAACCTTTATTATCTAAGGTTGCCGACATTTTTGATGATGATTGGCTTTGGTTGCAGGCATTAGCTACCAAAGCCCTAATGCCAAGTCAAAACTGCAAGGAAATGTGATGCATGATCTGCAGAACGGAGGAGTTTTTGGCAATTGAAAACTTGGGCAGGCCATTTTCCACTCACAGTCAAATAAGTTGCCAGGCTTGGTGATAAACTAACACAAATTCGTTTTTGCGTTGGTACTATAGTCTAGTAGATACTGGTAGGACAGGAAAGCGGCTAAATTTACACTAGAAATAGGTATTGCGGCTATTTTCAATAGGTAATTCATTAAATTAAAGTGTTTAATTTTCCTAAATTACCAAGGAAAAATATAGATCGTCCGTAGAAGTCCTATTCCTAATCAATAGATGAGTACTTAAAGGATTCTTTTTTTATCAAACTTATTAGTTTAATGAAAAAAGTATCCGTTGAAAAGGTTCGCCAGTCATCTAAACTCTTAAATTGCCGACAACAAAGGTTTAGTTTTTATCAAACTCGTTAGCAAAAACACAATGGTATCTTAACTGCCATAAATAGAAGCGAACCACCGAGATTCCGTATCACATAACTCGGCGACGTTGATAAATTTCGGTTGCCTGGGTTTTTCCATCGGCAAGTTTACAAAATAGTCTAATGTTGGAATTCGCGACTATTGCCAGATTAGCATGAAGTAAGTAAGAGCTGTGCGTCAAGTCTGCTAATCAATATGAATCTATAATGGACTCGGCCTGGTAAATTTTGACAGTTTTGGTAGTCTACTAACTTCATATCTTTCTTATTGAGTCAATATTGATTCAATCTCGGTTTCATATGAAAACGAAACGAAATAATAATAAATAATAACTAAATTGTTTTCTGAATTACCTTTCTCTTCTCTTTTTATTTTTTGTTGGCAATATCGTCAATTCAGCCTAGATTCATCATAGATTCATATACATATTCCTAAGGGATCAGCAGACTACCGATTCTGTCTTGTATGAATCTCGAATGTATCTATGCTGAATATGAACATGTAATTAGCAGACTTGGACCCCTGCTCAATTTATGAACAGTCACAATAGGTACAGTCCCACCAACTTATCTGTTCAGGTGGCAGAAAAATGAACTGAAACTTTCCCTAAAATTGTGACAGTTTGTAGTTGATTTCCTTGACCAGTAGCGCCCTCGAAAACTGCACAGTTAAGTTGGTGGTACTATATTTGCGAATATCCACACAGATTAACCAGAAGTATAACCCCAGTTCCGCGTTCGGCAAGGCTGGCTGGCTACAGACCGGCCGGCCGTCTAAGGAATGCAGTTAGCCTGCATTAATTCCAATGATTTACAAGCTCAGAGCCTCTTTTACAAACAGAGCTAAAACAATTCATGGATATCGATAGAAACTAAAATATGTTAAGTTATAGTTTTACTTAAAATGTATCGACATAACGGGTAAGTAAAATGTTACAAATACAGGGAAGATATTGCTGACAAACAGAACTCTAGTAGTCACTAGAAACTAAGTATTGTGATTTTTACGTAGTTTCTTATATAGGTACTTTTATTAGATCCGATATGATAGAAAATAGGTGTGTTGCAAACATAAAGAGATATAAGTTGGTTTTTGTTTTTAATGTTATTATGACGAAACAGTCCCGAGGCCCACCTGATGTTAAGTGGACTAACCTCTTCGTGAACGCCGAATTGCACTGTGCCCGTCACATTGAGACGTCCAGTTGTTAGGACTGTAATTTTACTGACTCTCAAGGATTGCTGCCGAAACATTAGGTGCTTGGCGACAGATTTTCTACTTGAGGGTGGTCGCTAGCCAGGCGGGCATTCGCAAAATGCCCTTCAACCATGCGGTGAAGCTCAAGCCCGCGGTGATTCGAACCATGGACCTGCTGCACGGCAGTCAATGCCACTGAGCCATCACTGCTGCGTTATACCACAGATTAGAAAAAAGTGAAATAGGCTGACACCACAGCAATTTAAATCTATAGGTAGGTATATATAGGTACTTACATATTAAAGCTCTGGCATTGATTAGTTTTCCATCTATTTCATCCAACGTAAGTAATTTACACAACGAGTAGGTTCTTTGTTGTTAATTTATATATGGCTGCAATATACCTAGTCTAAGTATGCAATATAATAGTAGTATAATATAAAATTGATAGTGATTAAAAATATAAAATCGACTTCCAACGCGGAAAAGAATGAAATAACTCGTGAAAGCCGGTAACCATGCGGATTCTAAACACCGACCTCACATTAGCATGATCTGACTTCCAGAAGTTATTTAAAACTTTTCAGTGTTAGAAGACGGTTTCTTTTTTTGCAAAATATTATTTTCTCTTATTAGTTAAAAGGACTGCTTACAATATCATTCACTCTCTTTAAATAGTGGTCATCGTCGACAACATTACAGCTATTAAATCATCCAGGTAAGCGAATACAATTTTCAGTTAATTGACAATAACTTATGAACTACTCAACCGATTTTGATGAAACTTATATGGGACCACCTCGGAATAATACCCTTTCCAATAAAAAAAAATAAAAAACAGGTTACTCTGTAAAAAGTTATGCGTGGCGTGGTTAAAATTAATTGAAGTATGACTTCCAAAAAATATACGTATATACTATACGCGTTGAATTGAGAACCTCCGTCTTTTATTAAAGTCAGTTAAAAAACCGTCAAACTTCAATCAATTTTAACTAGGAAGACTTAAGTTGTACAAATAATGGTCAACACGATATAATTATAGAAATGGGATGAAAAAGGAACGCCTGAATATTCAAATGGAGCATTTGCGTGTTCAGTTACAATATATTAATTAATCAGGTGATACATTTACTAACCACTTTAATTTTTAGCGACAATTCGATGTTGTCATTGTCATTAATTTGTCCTGTCCTTACTTTATGATATTATACCTAATTACCTACTTACTTGGAAAAAGTATAGAACTTCATGAGTACAACAAATAAAAAAAGTAATGACGCGATAATTAAGGTATTATGGAAGTTTAAAAATATTTGACAACATGTTATAGAATCCAAGAACTTATGTTTTTGAACAAGTATGAATAGTAGCTGGGTACTACTCCCGTGCCAGTAGGGTGTCAGGATAGAATGTCATCCCGCCATCTTTTGCCGTGGGTGTCGTACTCGTATAAGAGGCTACTAACGGTAAAGTTCCAGAAGATGGGCAGCAGCGTTTTCTGAGGTAACAGCTATGGACTGCCACATGCCGATGCCGTGCTGCAGGTCCATGGTTCGATCCCCACCGCCAGCTTAAGCTTTACAGCAAGGGTATTTTGCGAATGCTCGCGTAGAGGATCTGTCGCCAAGCACTTAACGGTGTGTTCCGGCTGCAGTCTGTAAACTGTATGTCTCAGGGTGACGGGCGCAATGCACGTGCAACTTGTGACGAAATGCATGTTATCGACAGAGGATACCGCTTAATATCTGATGGGCCACGTGCTTGTTCTGTCAAAATCCTATAAAAGAAAAAACCATAGGATTCGATACAAAAATTACGTCAAAATAACGATTTTATCATTGTTACCCTCTTAATGGACAAGAGTAGGAACCAAGTTATTAAGGTTATTTTGAATTAGAATAATATAATATCTACTTCGTTAAACGATTAATTATGGTTAATGTTATTGTAAAACCGATAGATTAGCCTTTGACTACTATTTCACGTATTTTGAAAGATCATGAATGATGCTGTGATCGTAGATTTTATAGCAGTGATTTATCCTAATATATGAACTAATATTGAACCCAATTCAATCATGAAAGTGCTACCATTCCACAGCTTACTCGCTGTAGTAGCAACTCCTAGGCTTGTTTCTGCTTTAATTTCTCTCTTCTACTTAGTAACATCTATGCTTTATTTATTAATTCGATTTAATGCGAGCGATTATCTATTATGATATCTTTATCTATCATTATAATATGCTACCCTTTTACAAATTTTATGAATAGAAAGAAACATAATCTCGTCGAGCATATAGGTATATTAACTCTTTATTAATGTGTTAAACTCAGAACAGCGAGCGGTATGAAATTCTCAATTCAAGACTGATTAATATACTTACATCCATAATGCTAAACAATACATTTTACTTAAAGTGTAAAGGAGCTCTAATCCTTAACCGCAGCATAAGGATGAATCCTTCTTTCTTGAAATGTGCCTTAACCACCTAGAACGGCTAGTTCCTGCTTATGAAGTGAAAACCATTATCTACGTCCATAACCCGCATTTCCTTCTCATGCCAGCCACGTGAGCCACGGCATACGAAACAATATAGATAACCAAACGTAAGTACTGACTTGTCAGTCAACTCGACACAAGCAAATTAATAAACGAATACCATAACCTTAGGTAGCAAGACGCTGCTGGCGTCGACCAGGCGGTCGCACACCTGCGTGAGCGCATCTCAACTAATACATTTAAAACTAAACTTTATCTCTTCTGTATAAGGATACATTTTGTCTGGGAATGTTGTGTTCTCTCATTACGAATCACGGATGTAGCAAACAAACCACACAAAACATTGTACCTTAACAGCAAACTTGGGTTTTACGGTCACCGAATGACTATAAAGATTCCTTAGAGAAGTTATGGCCGTTTTAAAAGCTCCGCTCGAATCGAAACCGAAAGTTCGGAGACCGATTGGCGTTGTTGTCTTTGTTTATTAGACACGTACTATGGAAATCAGGCACCATGCTGGTACTTAATAAATTATTTTCTTTATTTCAGCCCAATTATTATGCGGGTACCTACTTATATTTTTTTTCACCTGATGATGAGGTCACAGATACATAAAACTGGCTTACTGACCGGAACTGACTCTTAAAGACTTTTGCAGGAAAACCACGTTATGTAGTCTCTGCGAAAGATTTTCTACTTATTGGTTGTTGCCAGCCAGGCGGCCAATAATGGGCCAAAATGTATTAAAGTGACAGCTCAGCTTGAAATCAAAACGGAAAAGAATCTAATATTTATTTATTTAAAAATCTTAGGAAAATTAACAGCTATTCTAGGAATAAGCGGGTAATCTAGGAATAACAAAAATCGGAAGCCAAATTAAAAATTTCCACATATAGCAATTAAATATAAGGAAAGATCATAGATAATGAACGACTGCTAAATAATGTTATGGAATATATCAAGTTAGATTAGTATTTAATTGTTAATGCTATTACGTTATAATAAAGATAAAAGGCTAAGTTAGCCCAAGAAAAACTTACTACATAAGGTACTTTTCATATATATGAACCCAAACTCGATGGATTACTAGTAATTCAAGGATTCCTCTAACCATACTCACCTTCTCGTTATCAGAACACACATTGCTGCCAATTTATAATTTTAAACATTCAGTTTGTTTATTACATATATACCTACAATCTACTTAACAAATGCTAGTAATTAGAAACCTATCACAAATAAATTAGTAAGTATGTATACTTATTGCTGCCACCTTCCTATTGATTGGACGCGAAATATCCACTGGCTATTTATCGACTGAAGTGCGCGGGGTACGTGATTCAAATCCTAACACGGCGGGAGGTGGAAAAAAAATGCTAGTTGTTTTGATCACAGCTTCAAAGCTACATTTTAAATCTGCGTTTTCAGAATTTTGTTAGTTTAATAGGGGACATTATACCAAAATTTCAGATTCCCAACTAGTTTAGTGTTTGAGTTAGACTCCGTCAATTAAAAAAACAGCATTGTAATAGGTTTGGTGGGTTTGGGAGCTACGATACCATGCCACGAGACAGTTTATCATCCAATCTACCATGAAAGTGCCGACGCGTGACGCGTGGTGCCGCCACAAGCCACGCCTGAACTTAGCGTAACAATGACTAACAACAGCACACTATCGTCTTGAGCGATTACCGGGAAAAATAATAGATGGCGCTTTTTGATTTCTGAAGTTTTAAGCAAACGTTTAAACATTTCAGCCTTTTCACTTAACAAAAATAGCATACAATACCAAAACATTGAAGATAAGAGTTATCAAACATAGTTGAAAAAGAATTCACGCATCAAACAGTATTCAACAAAATTTTATTACACTTTCAATATCGAATCCTAAAACACGCAAGCAAAGTTTTCTTGCCCCTTACAACCTATAGCAGATTTCAAAAGATTAGCATTGGGTATCCGACCAGTACAACTCCCGGGGTTACCTACAGAGTCCTTGTGGCTCCCTTACCCTGGGGAAAGTCCCCGGAGCTAGGGTGGAAAGCACCGCATCGATATCGATGCTGGATAAGGACGCAGGGAGGGTTGACTCGTACCGTCCAATGGTGATTTATCACTACCATTGCTCAGAGCAAAGTGAATGTTGTAGGGCATTCGTGCCTAACTAAATGGGGCTTACTCGGTCTGGAAACCCATTTTTTTTTCCAATTATTGACATCAAATGTAGTAAACCCAATCGTGTACAAAATACACCCACTCACGTCCTCACACCCTAACTCGCCCACCTTCAAATATTATGAAATTAATATTTTTATCAAATTTGTAATAGCTCTGTCTGTGTACAAAAACTGGATTTCTTTTTCATTATCTTCCAAGATTCTAGTCAAAAACAGTGTGGTATCCATAGCACAGGTGACAAAATATTTTATTTATGCTCGATGATAAACAGTTATAACATATACATATTTTATACAATGTTTGATACAAAAAAAAAAGTATTTTTCAACAAAAAATTATGAAATCCAAAAAGAGAGTTTTCACTCACACATTGCCTCCAGAGAGATTTGAACTCTCGACCCCTGGTTTACAAGACCAGTGCTCTAACCCCTGAGCTATGGAGGCGACGACTATAAAGTCGAAATTATGGTATCTTTTCCCAGAGCTACTATTGTGTAAGTGTTTGCTCAACGTCATAATATCACGTAGTCTGTGATATGACGCTAGAATCTGAAACATAATTCAATTATGTAGTAATACATTTTATCACTGATTCATAATACGATTTGAAAATATTACATTTCCAGTGACAATACGACGTGGCAGTCTGCCTGATTTCCAGGTCATGACATATTTATATATAACAATAAGTGGACAGCACGGCACTGCACTAATACGTACCTACTGATTAAAACTCTCCAACAACAGCAAAGCAATACCTATGAAGTTTTGTAGTCAGATAAAAATTTGGTGGTATCCAATGTCAATTCCATCAAGACAATTTCATCAAGAGGAATAAAATTTTGATGCGAATGTTTAACACGATGAATCGGATCTACTAGTCGGACTACTAATAAGGTTTTTTTTTTATTCGAATGTAAATAATACTTATAACATCTTGACTTGGTGAAATTACTACTGAGCGCTTATGTGGTTCGGAAGGCACGTTGAGGCGCCGGTCCCGGTTGTTGTCTTAGGATGGCAGTCGTTATAGCGTGGTGGTAGAGCATTTTGCGAATGACCGTCGCTATCGCTAGCTACCACCCTCAAGTAGAAAATCTGTCGCCAACAACTAACGGTGTATTCCGGCAGCTGCCCTTGAGAGCCAGTTATTATAGGTTAGCCTGAACAACATCTTCGACCACATCATCACTTACCATCAGGTGAGATAGTGGTTAAAGGCTGAACTATGACGCATAAAAAAAATTATACCTACCTACTATTGTACGTTTTTACAAATACTTATTATCATATTTATTAGCTTTCAGGTGAGATAGTAGTAGGCTACAAGGCTAGCCAATCAGCTATAAAAATACATATTTTTTTACTGCTAACATACGCTATATACTATATGTAGTACCTTAGTAGCCTTCGACCTCAATCTCACTTAATGGTAAGTTTTTTTATCCTGATGTGGTGGTACCATCTCGAGGATCACCATGGTGTTAAGGGGTAACCTCTGCCTATAACACATTGCACTATAATTACACTGCGACCTGAGACATAAGTTGTTAAGTATCATGTACCTGTAATTTCACCGGCACCCATACCATTTAAGGGTGAACTGGCCAGCCCGTTATCCATACAAACGTCGTAGGGTGATCACTCCCTTATTTGAGGATTTAGGTCCAAACTAAAGCATAATACCGATTGATGTCGTCATTATCTAGGCTTGTATGATGACGAAATTTTAATAAAATAATTAACTTGAGAATTATGAGCCTCCAAACATTTTCATATAAAGTTTTCGAGACTCATAACTTACAACTTAATTATCTTTTTTAAATTTTGGCATCATACAAGCCTAGATAATGAAGATATCAATCGGTATTATGCTTAAGTCTAGACTTAAAATCTCAAATAAGGGAGTGATCGCCCTACGACGTTTGTATGGAGAAGTGACCGGCCAGTTCAACCTTAAAGCGGAATACAGTAATGTGAAGATTAGTGCTTGGCGGTAGAAATGATGGCAGTACTACCCCGGGTAAACTCACTCAAAGAATTCTACTGCTATAAAAAGGAATGGTGTGACCGAAAAAGGTACACAAGCATATCCTGTTTCACAGTTTTATTTTCCCCAATTTTCATTGTAATTTCCCCAAAGCGAATAAGCTTACGAAATTACATCGTTAGATGTTTTTCTCCTTGAGAGTGAAAAGGCCCGTATAGGGTTTAGTATAGGAAAGTACCCGGCAGATGGCAATAGGCCCTCCCCTACTACCCGAGACCAAAAGATCCGGCGATACTTGTGTATTTAGACAGTTCTGGCTTTATACCGCAGGCATCGATATCGCGCCATATGTGTATGCCGCGTGGTATGACATTGAAAGTCTTTAAAGTGGCGTTGTGGGTGTTTTTTTTTACTTTGTTCAGATGTATCATTATTACAACATTTTATTTCATTTAAGTTATGTATATTAGTATCAGCACATGGTAACATTTTTTTAAGGTTTATTATAACATTACAAAATCACAAATATGCGATAGGAAAAATTTAAGTCATGTGGCACCCACCTCGATGACGTGGATTCGAATCCCGCACATGACTTAAATTTTTCCTATCGTATATTTGTGATTTTATAACATTACAAAAAAACAAATATACTATAGGAAAAAATTTATTAATGTCGCAACCTCGTCGACGACGTGGGTTCGAATCCCGCACATGACTTAAATTTTTCCTATCGTATATTTGGGATTTTGTACTGTAATCTAATCAGCATAGCAGGCGTTATTGCAAACCTAACAATATTAAAATTTATTGTAACATATTTATTTCTGACTAAAATTAACATATTTAACTAAAAAACTTAAACTTACTAACAAAACTAATCCAATATTACATTATTATTTGGGTAACTTTAATTTCCTTATCTTAACTCCAGCTGGGGTCGGTTCAATATATTTTTGTCAATGCCCGTAAATTGTAGGCATTGGCAAAAATATAATAATGTTTGAGTATAACAAGCCGTATACAAAAAAAATAGGTTTTAAAAACATATATATTATTATGTTCTTGTTACTAAAAATAAGTAAAATTTAAAAAAATACACGTCAAGACGATTCAAATGAGTCCAAACTCGATGAGGTTGTGTCGTTTCATTGCGAAGTTCTTTTGGCCACCTTCCAGCTCCATCATCAGATCAACACCATGTCGCATTGTCACGCGATATTCACATGCATGCGTAATATCAGCTCAATCGGTAACCGGGAAGTAGATCAAATTTAATTTGCAAGATTTGATGACAAATAGCGGGACAGGTTTATAAAAATACTTGTAAAAATCTAAATCTAAAAAGAGACATGTATGTGTGTTATATTGTTGGTAGTATTGGAACTGTAATTTATCTATTCACATATGATAATCTTGCAAACATGTTTGTCCACGCATGTCTCCAAAACTACTAATCGTATTGTAACCATTTAATTTCATTGGCTTACATTTATTTCAGCTTAGGGAACAGTTCATGTTAGGTACATCAAATTCGGATCTGTAGTTTTCATTTCAAAATACGGTTTTAATTATTTATTTTTATTCTCTTATGTTATTGTGACCGATACACAAGGCCCACCTAATGTGAAGCGGTAACCTCGACAGATCTATTTCGTCAAAAGTGATGAATTGCACTGCGCCTATCCCATAAAGTTTCTAAGTCCCTCATACCCTTCAAACCAAATCACAGTAATGTGAACGTGAATGCTTGGCGGTAGAAATAGGCATCGTATTATTATATTAATATGTTTACTTAAGTGTGATGTCTGGCTTATTGATACGAGGTACGGGTGTGGTGTGAAAGAGAGGTACAGTTACTGGAGACTGGGCACTTCGACCAGTCAGCCGACAGTCCAGCCAATTAACTTGCGCGTAAATAAGCAAAAAAAATACATTATCGAGATGGAGAACTATACCGGTGGGCTCCGGTCACGTAGTAACTGTTAGAATTCTAATCTGTGCTCCGTCGAAGAACACGTAGATGACAGCAGATAGAAAGATTTGGCTTTCAATTTGGTGCTAAGTGAAAATTGGCAATAAGCTAGAGGAAAATTTTTCATAAATTTTGATGATTTTAGTATGTTTTCTGTCTATCAGTCTCTGTTTCATCCGAATTTGAAAGTGCAGTGTTATAGCAAAGTTTTAAGTATAGATTTTTTCTAAAAGACGCTTAAAAGTATATCGGGCATGTATGTTGGCAAATTTATGGTTTGTTAATATACTTTTTTTTAAATGCTAACATTTCACGAAAAAAGTGCATATATAAAAAAAAACTTAGACAGCTGAAGAGAGTTTGTAGCAATAGTATACAAAATATTTCAAATAACTCAGACAAAATTGTGATGATAATGACCAATACATAAAATAAAAAGATTTTGAAAGTTTCTGATAATATTTTCAAAAGCGTACGCAATTAAGTTTCTAGGTGTCTTTTTTGTATTTTAATTAAGTCAATTCCTGCCGCAGGTTTAAAAGCTTCATAGCATTAGTTATGCATTGTGTGTAGCTAACTACAATTAGGTAGAAAATTTGTCGTAAGTCTATCAGTGTGTTCCGGCGACTATACTCGAAAGCAATGGTTTAAGCTTTTTAAAAAAAAAGTATATTTCGTATGGCACCAATTGTTTTTAACAAAATACCAATCACAATCCGTGATACGAATGATCGGCACACTTTTAAAAATGATCTCTCTGATTCCCTAACGACCAAGGCGTATTATACAATAGACGAATTTTTAAATGATAAAAATATTTAGTAAGTAAGCAACTCATGCAATATGCATAAAATTGGTATGTTTATATTTATATATATTTTGTAATCAATTTAATAATGTGTCTAGATCATTATGATATACGGTATTCTTTACTCTCATGCTTGTATGCTTTGAAACAGAACCTAGTGATACGTTCTTATAATATTTCCTATCATATTGTAACCTAGGATCACAAGCTAATAAAAGTTAATTTCAAATCTCATTTCATTTCACATTCCAAAACTTGATCTAAGTAGTAGTACTACTTAGTCAAAGCTAGCTGATTCACTTGGTATATATTTTTGGAACCAGTTTCAAAATTGGAACCAAACAACAGAGTCTCCGTACTTAGATCTACCATATTCTACATCTTCGCTTTTTGCGATGCTCCATTTTTCATCTGGCTTAGTAAATAACTGTGTTGCAGGGTCTTGCGGTACAGTATACGTGCTGGCAGTGTCCATAAACGGCCTCCGTAATGATACCCAATTTCCGAACAAGATCTCGAGAGGTGCTTTATTAAAATTGCTTTACGTGCGGTACCGAGTACCGTAGTAGCGGAGAAAGGCAGACGAGGTTTTACATAAACAACTTTTGGCAATTATATAGCACTATCATAGAGTACGATCGACATCTGGATAAATAATGCGAGGAGGACAGGTCATAAAGGGGAGCGGAACAATGTTTAGGCTGTGTTGCACCAAATTTGACGATGGTTTAATTCGCAACAACGTTCCATATTTCAACCTTATTCCGACGAAATAATTAACCGAACGATTTGACGTTAACCAGATATGGAGCAACTAAGCCTTAATATGACCCAGTTAGTGTGAAACAAATGGTAGAAGTAGAAGGTTGCTTTTAATACCTAAATAGCTGGAACACTAGAATGTCTTCCCGTGCGTGTCGTAAGAGGCGAGTAAGTTAACATACCGGGAGATGGGCAGCAGCGCCTTCTGAGACTACGATTCCTAAGACGCCTGCCAAGCGTGGGGTAGCTT
Organism: Plagodis pulveraria; assembly: GCA_963890685.1. Taxonomy (NCBI): domain Eukaryota; kingdom Metazoa; phylum Arthropoda; class Insecta; order Lepidoptera; family Geometridae; genus Plagodis; species Plagodis pulveraria. The sequence continues at coordinate 11,002,506 of OY982965.1, forward strand.
AGTAGGGACTCTACCTGCGAAGCTCGCGGTTACAGTTACGAATCTTTGATTGGAACTTATGGAGAGAATAATTATAAACTGTTCTCAGATTGAGGCATATCCATAACCCGGAATCCTAATGAGTGAGAGCAATATGTTATTAAGTAAACCATTAAAAAAGGATTACTGATGCAGACGTACATTTAATTTTTTATGTATGACCGCACGTAGTATTTTTCTTTGTCATCAGATCTTGAAAATTTTTAGTAGATTGGTTATATGTAGAGATCTTTCAGTCTAAATATGAACGCCCTTTCGATGTCCTTACCCCTACATGTAAAATAGCGTATAGACGTAACACGCAACCTCTCGCTAACATCATTGGTTTTTCAGTTATCGTAAAATCACAGCACGCACACATATTTAAATAATCACGTTTAGTGGATTTTTAGACTACAAGATCTCCACCTCTAAATTGGCCGATATACCTATCTTCGGACAACAAGCTTTTCAGTTATTCTCAATTAATAAGTTGCAATCGGATTGGACTACTATGGCCAATTTATGAATGAAATTCTATTGTTATAATTATCGCCGATGTCAATGGGTTACATGTAAAGAGTATTTGCAATATGATTATTACATTCGGGTGTCACAGTCATTCGAGCACGTGTACTCAAAGAGTAAAGAACTTTTGTTGATGCTTCGGCTAGAAGCGATCCCTGCGAAAATTCTGTTAGTTAGGCTACGTGGAGTTCAGACGTCACGTCGGCTTAGCAGCAAAATTAGGAGGAATATGCACTAGATATATTATAAAAATGTTTTAAATATTTAAAAATATGTATTACTATTATTTGCAATATGACAATAAGTATACCTAAAAATTGCGACCATTGCTATGGATAAAGATATAAAGAAGTTTTATTAGCCCTGTTGTATTTTTTACAGGCAAGTTCAAGGTACATTTGTTACATATTTGAACTACTTAAATATTAAATTCTAATTGCGTCTACGTAAATTTAATAATCATAATATTTTTACATTTTTTTTTCCTGATAGGTTAGCCTTTGACCACTATCTCACCTGATGGTAAGTGATGATGTGATCGAAGATGTTGTTCAGGCTAACCTAGAAGTACTGGCTCTCAAGGACGGCTGCCGGAACTCACCGTTAGGTGCTTGGCGACAGATTTTCTACTTGAGGGTGGTAGCTAGCCAGGCGGGCATTCGCAAAATGCCCTACCACCATGCTATAACGACATGCCATCCTAAGACAACAACTGGGACCGACGGCTTAACGTGCCCTCCGAAGCACGGAAACGCTCAGTAGTAATGTCACTAGCGGTCACCCATCCGACTCATGACCGCGGGCGACGTTGCTTAACTTTGCTGATCGGTTAAGAACAGCTAAGTAAACTTCGCTACGAGCGCTTCAAACACTTAATACATGTAAATACAATTTGCAATTATCGCTGATAATGAATACATTGCTGGTAACCATTATTGTAGGCGAATACCAATACCGACGCACGGTAAAAGAGTGGACACTGTTTACTATTCTTAAAATTAAAGCAACTTGTGAAGTTGAGACCATGAAAATATGACCTAAAATTTGAATAAGGTTGCTATCGACTTTCACAAATTATATTTTTCGATGAAAAGTCTGTGCATTTAAAGATAAAGATTCTTTATTTGCGTAAAACATGGTATAAAGTTGTTATTATAAAATCAAAGTGCTCATGCTTTGCTAGTGTTAAAGTAGCATGCAAAATTAATGGTACTATGTTAACTAAGTATATTGTTATATTATTAAATTATTTAAGGAAGTCTTTTACATCATAAATGTTTTTAACCTGTAACCATATATACATGTTCTTATCAAATTGTGTTATATTATGATGTTTAATTTCATTTGGTAACTTATTGAATATCTTAACACACATAGCTAAGCAGTTTTTACAATATTTCGCTGATTTTCGTATAACATTATAGACTAGTCTGTACGGGTTGCGTTGTACTCTATTATTATATTTTTTTTTTATGCCTGATAGGTTAGCCTTTGACCATTATATATATACCACTACAGCAAATGCATTTGTGAATAAATACTTATGCTGCATTACAAATATACATGTTTCATGAATATAACACTTGTACGTTTCAATTCTTTTTTCTATATGATCTATGGGTTTCACTTTCTTTTTATTTATTTGTGAATACCAGGCATAATTACAATTCCTTAAATTATTTTCTGCCAAACTATTGAACAGTTTGTCGGCAAATGTTACTCTCATTTTCTTATACATAATTAAGTACACCTTATTATGTAGATAACAGCTTACATACTATTTGATATTAAATGTGAGCGATTATGCTTACTTTTTATCATATTTAATTACATAGCTTCTCAGCAACTATTCTAAATGATCAATTCTACGTCTACGTGACTAAATAAACAAATTCTAGTTTTTTTTTTTTTTTATGTTATTGTGGCGGAACAAGTCCGAGGCCCACCTGGTGTTAAGTGGACTAACCTCTGCCTATAACAGACGCATTTCATCAGCGACGAATTGCACTGTGCCCGTCACACTGAGACGTCCAGTTGTTAGGTCTCATTAGCCTGTAATTTTTCTGGCTCTCAAGGACTGCTGCCGGAACACACTGTTAGGTGCTTGGCGACAGATTTTCTACTTGAGGGTGGTCGCTAGCCAGGCGGGCATTCACAAAATGCCCTTCCACCATGCGGTGAAGCTCAAGCTCTGGGCGGGATTCGAACCATGGACCTGCTGCACGGCAGTCCATAGCCAATGCCACTGAGCCATCACTGCTTCAAAAACGTTAAGTTACGTTAGTTGTTACTTAGATTTAACTACTCAGAGCCCACGTAAATGAACCGATACACCAACAGAAGCTGTATCCGTTTTAGGTTCAGTTATGCAAAGTGGCGTCTAGAAAGGCAATGGTCCAGTTTGAGCACCGCATTTGGTCACTGTCCGGCCGCCATCTGTTCATCCGATGTGATGAACACGTGTTCAATGGAGTGGTTTTCACTACTGATCACCATGTATGTAATCGATCATGCAGCTGTGTTCAATTCTATGTAAGTAGACTAAGTAAATAATAATGCGTGAGGTAGAGTGCTTATAAAGTAATTATAAATCTGATATTAAAACTTATTTTATTTAGTCGCTTGTATATTAATGCCTTAAGACGCTGACATAGGTGTCTAATCCACCAATTTTTTGCCAAGTACCTATGTGTTGGTTCCACCTAATTGGGAACTTATTGACACAGCTCCTGACTCCAGACTGATACTGAGATTTCCTTTGGCAGAAAATTCAATAATCGTGTGATCCTGGACCTTGAGATTGCAAAGCTACTTTTCCACTAGTCAACCAACAACGCAGTCAAGATTATAATGGTAAAAATAATTTACTTTCCTCCCATTTATATATTAACTCGTTAGTGTCACACCCGAATGCGGGTATTTTGGAATGAAATTAAATTAATGTTATTCATCAATGATGCGCAAGAATTACTAAGGTCGCGACCTACTTAAAAAAAGACACGTGAAGATTTGTATAAATAAATATTATACTGAATACAACGTAATTAAAACAATACTGTACCGTATCAGCCGGATTGTCTACTGCTGAACACGGCCTTCTCCAATAAGGGTCTGCTATAATCCCCGCTTGGCCTTGGGGATCGCAGTTTAAAATATCAGTTCCTCAGAAGGCACTGCTTCGGTAATTTACCTTTAATCGCCTCTTACGACACCCACAGGTAGTAATGGAGGAGTGATTCTAGCCCGGCACCCCACAGGGAAAGTATAACATATACCAATTACTCATATTATTAAAAAGGGCCAGTAATAGTGACTGTTACATGAGACAGGAAGTGTCCTAGATAATAAGGAAGTACTTGCGTCGATTTGTCCCTACTACGAAACTTGTACCAGCTACATTAGTTCTTTCCGGTAGGTAGGTCTACTTACAGGTTATCACATGTCAACGTTTAAATTTCCTATTTAATATACGGTGCTTAAATACAGTACAGAACAGTACAGTGCGCTAAGATTTGATAAGTATGCATAAACAATGTAACTGAATTTTTGTCAGGGAAATTAGGGGGGGAATAAAGTATTGTGATAGTTTTAAATGCTGTGTTTAAGTAGTCATATAGGTAAGTACCTATTACTACTTAAATACCAATATCGACGCACGCAGTTACCTATTAATACTTAAATACAACTTAAACACTCAATAATAAAAGAAGTAGTAGGGAAGTATGTGCCTACTACTACTTTTATTCTATAAAATCTAGACGATTTAGCTTAATTTTACAAAGTATCTTACCTAACCTATACAATCCAAAACTATATTTGAATCTGAGCTAAATCTTCTGCAATTTGCAAAATAATAAAGATTTTTCAGCGGAACGTGCTGTAGTCGTGTATTATAATTGAATGTGCCATCGTCATCGCCAAAAACTTATATTTTATTTTTAGTGTTACATATACCATGTTATAGGACCCTATTACTAATTAAAGACGCCCCCGCACGCGGTATGCTGAAACACTGTTGGCAAAGAGCACGTTCCACAGAAAAATATTCTTTTATTTTGCAAAATAAAAAACATTTAGATTAGATTCAAATATAATTTCCGCACATGACTTAAATATTGTTTAGGTTAGATACTTTGTGAAATTGAGTCTAATCTTTAATGTCGTTGACAGTACCATCTTCGTACATACATCAGTCAAACCGAAGACATAAAATACGAATATATACGAAGTACCTACCCTACCTATCTCCGTGACAAAACGCGATCACGGATCAGCCATTCTATTCAGGGAACAAAAATAAATCTATCAGTTTGAAAAAAACAAGAGAATAAATGACGCTGTCTTGTTTTGCTTCCAATTAAATATAACGAGGTGAAAAAGTATCTCGATCGTGAACCACCTTCGTGCTTACTTGAAAATTATTGTTGGCAATGGGTAATTTCGCGTGTTCGGTAACGGACAGCAGAGATAGGCTGTTTTGACTTGCAATTAATTTGGTTCGATCGAGGCTTGCATTGCCCGAGGCACGCCACTGGTGGTGTAGCTTAGTTATACTTTAACATTTTACGTAACTTTGTTATGTCACAAATCTTACAATGTAAACGATTACATTTTTTTTTCAACACACTCGCTCGGAACGGGTCTTAACATAATATAGTCTATTACGCACTCTTTTTATTTTTTTACTTTACCGCACTAGCGTTTTAAATAGAAAAAAAGACAACGTTTCCACACTTGTCACCAAGGAGATAGTAGTTTGTTTCGTTCGTTTTTCATTGAAGCGCTCGTAGCGAAGTTTACTTAGCTGTTCTCAACCGATCAGCAAAGTTAAGCAACGTCGCCCGCGGTCATGAGTTGGATGGGTGACCGCTAGTGACATTACTACTGAGCGTTTCCGTGCTTCGGAGGGCACGTTAAGCCGTCGGTCCCAGTTGTCGTCTAAGGATGGCAGTCGTTATAGCATGGTGGTAGGGCGTTTTGCGAATGCCCGCCTGGCTAGCTACCACCCTCAAGTAGAAAATCTGTCGCCAAGCACCTAACGGTGTGTTCCGGCAGCTGTCCTTGAGAGCCAGTACTTCTAGGTTAGCCTGAACAACATCTTCGACCACATCATCACTTACCATCAGGTGAGATAGTGGTCAAAGGCCAACCTATCAGGCATAAAAAAAATCATATAAATACTAACCAAAGAGTTTTTACCTACTGAAGTAGAACTTTAGAAGATTTAATTAGAAACCTTCTTAACCCATTGGCATCGGCGATAATGATAACAATAGAATTTCATTCATACTCGTAACTAGGACGTAGTGGTCCTGACGATGCCAACTTATTCAGATTATTATTGCTATCAAAAAGATTAAGAAAATATTTTCGTTCCTCGCAAATGTGTTGAAAAACGTCGTATGAATCGTGCGCGTTGTTTATTACAATCTCTACTCCATGTAGGCTAAAACCCGTCTTGATTGTCATAAACAACTTCGCGCACTTGTTGCATAATGTACTATTATGAATAACTATAAAACAATAACGATGAATCTATACATTCATCGTTATTGGTCAGTGATGAAGCAGCTTTGTTCGTTAGCTAAGGAAAACGTTACAGTACAGTAAAGTCGTACAGTGGTCGGTGTTACGCTGAGCAGTCGCTACAGCATGGTGGTGGGGCGGATTTTGCGAATGCCTGGTTAGCTACCACCCTCAAGTAGAAAATGTTCAAGCATCTAACGGTGTGTTACGGCAGCGGCCCTTAAGAGCCAGTAATTCTAGGTTAGCCTGAACAACATCTTTGACCATATCATCACTTACCATCAGGTGAGATAGTGGTCAAAGGATACCCTATCAGATAAAAAAAATATTTTTATGTTCCGCAAGGTGGTGTTTCAATGCCATCCGTGGTGAAAAGTAGTCGTTAACTTAGTTTAATTTCGTATGTAAATATTGTACCTATATTCAAAATACATGATACAACCGGGCAGGGCAGGCATTTTGCAATGCTAGCCAGGCGCCCGCCTGGCAAAATATTATATAAACTGTATTACTTTGCCTCAGGGTGACGGGGCAGTGCAGTTCGTTATTTGATGAATCTATTATAGGCAGAGGTTACCGCTTGACATCAGGTGGGCCTCATGTTTTTTTGTACAAACACATAAAAAAAAATTCAATCTCAATGCGCGCTGAATGTGGTAGCTATGACTGATGGTTGCGGTGATGGTTTTGCTTGTCGGAAGTGCACGAAAATGAGAGAAAATAATACTCTTAACACTGATGCGATTGCCCGATTCAACACAGAATGGTTAGATATAATTATCTACAGTCACATTTTAACGAAAGTGATAATATATGTGAAAATTAATTATCTATACTGTATCAGCCGGATTGTGCACACGGCCTCCCATTTATGGGGGGGGGGGACCTTTAGTCGCCTCTTACGACACCCACATGTAGCAATGGGGGGTGACATTCTAGCTTCTTCGGATCCCACTCGGGGTTAATTTTTTCCCCTCGCTGTAATTTTGTAAGCTTTTTCGTTTAACAGGCGTTAATTCAAAAAAATAGAATTCTAAAAAATAACTACTTTATTTTTTGGAAATAATACACTTAGGCACAATTTATGACTTTAGTGTTTCTGGTAATTTGACCTCTAAGGTCAGAAATGGAGTGCCACAGATTTTAAAAATCTGTCGACAAGCAACTAACGGTGAGTTCCGGCAGCTGTTCTTGAGAATAATTCTAGGTTAGCCTAAACAAAACCTCTTCGACCATATCACTAACCATCAAGTAAGATAGTGGTCAAATGCTAGACAATCAGGGATAAAAAAAAAATTAGAAACTTGCTGTTAATGATCGCTGAACTAAACCTGACTATATTTTGTTTAGCTATGAGTGTCTGCGTGTCCACCTGTTTTTTCAACACTAGCATAATATCTGTAAAACCCATCCACCTATGCTTACAGTTGGCGCAAACTTCCTTCAAAGTCACCATATGTTCTCGTATCAAGTACATCTCGGCGGTCCGTCTGTCTGTTCAGTAGAGCGAGGCTCTTGGGCAGACGTGTGCAAAGTCTGCGACGACAGCGGCCAGCTCCGTCGCCGCCTGACGCCGCCGTATCAACTTACCCACTACAAAACCTTTATGCGACTGGCGGAACTGCGACCACAGAAAGGCGCAGATTGCGGCCAATATGTTCATGATTCAGCCAATATGTTCATGATCCAGTATCTGCTGGCAAATCTATTAACAATTCCATTATATTGCATTAATCATTATAACAATGTGAGTAATTCCGGCAGCAGCCCTTAAGAGCCAGTACAAATACAGGTACCATATTGAGACTTGTCTCGGGGTGACGGGCGCAGTGCAGTTTGTCACTTGTGACACAATGCATTTGTTATAGGCAAAGGATACCGCTTAACAACGACCTCGTGCTTGTTCCGTCACAATAGCATTAAAAAAAACATTTAAATTTAAAGTTTTCTTTGATATTCGATCAGTACAAATTTTATCAAAAATATTTTTTATTCTTGTAGGGGGCTACCTACATAAGAATTCTATATATTATTCTAAAACAAAAATGTACTAAAAGTAAATACACCAAACCATCGCATATAATTTTTTATTTTTGTTCATTTTAAATCGATAAGTGAAAATTAGAACATCATCAATGTAATCGATGCCAATGAAATACGCATTATTATATTAGGGATAAAAAACTACACTTCACTGAATTAAGATGGAACCACATGAGTCATGCATAACAAGCACCAGCTTTAGATTAAAAAAAGAAAACAATATCGGTACAACCTGTAAAAAGTCACACACAAAAAAGAAACTATTAAGAACCTCCTCCTTTTTTGTTGTCGTTTAAAAACAGTATTTATTGAAATGTGCTTCCTTGTAATTTCCCTAAATTAGATAACAATTGTTACCTACAGACGTTGGTGCCATAATAATTCGAACCCCTTGAACGGATTACTATAGAATGTGTATTCTAGTTTCTTTCATGAAGCGCTGAACTGAATCTAATAGGAACTTCCGAAACTGAAACATTTCTATTGAACGCATTATTATGCGACCAAACGCAGCAACCACTGCGCTGCGACTCAAAGTACCAATGATAAATCTAGCAACATAATCAGTCCCTATATGGCCTATAACATTCTGCAGACCAGTGTGCGACTGTTCTCTCGTGCGCGACGTCCGTGTATCGAATGCCTCCGTGATTTTATGATACGAGTTGAGGTGACGGCTTTGAATGCCGATAAGCGTATACTGTTACATCCGAGAAAGTCTGCTTGACCATGTATTTGAATTTTTTATGTGATATACTCGTTTATGTCTTTTACCACAGCTATCCCACATGTCGGTAAGCGATGATGTGCAATGTTGAAGATAGTAGCAGCTTTAGTTCCCTAATGGGATAGGAATGGGCTCCAGGATTGCTGCTGATGGAATACCTAGTCGGAACTTTGCATCATATATTTTACTATACGATACTTTAACCACATGAATAAGTAATGTGCTTTAACTCTCTATTGTATACAATCATAAACGTAAATACGCGCGCTCAACGAGAATATTACAATTAGAAAATAAAAGGCTACCATCGGGATTCGAGTCGAGGAACATATTTTGAGGTTTCTGTTTTGTGCAACATAGCTTAGTGGCAAAGCGACACAGCCGGATACCTACAGTCGCAGCTTCAATTCCCGCTAATACCCAATTTTTCCATCTAACATAATCAAAATTCACATACTATTATAAAAGGAAATGTATTTACTTACAAAAAATATATAAACCCGCGACACAATCGGCATGCAGACAAAATGGGAACAATATCTTTTTTTATGTTTTTTTCAGATCTAATGGCGTTATAAAAATATTTCAAACGCGGGTAACCTTGAATTTCACAACGTCTCTTGAAATTGAAACACTATTTTACTAATTAACAGGCTTGAAGTTGACCGTTACTTATCACAGCTGATGTTAATTAATTATGCAGTCGACGAAGGAGGCCCATTTTCAAAGCAGAAATATCGATAGAAATAGCTTAATGAACACTTTACAAAGCAATTATCTGAACAAAAAATATCATATTCTATTTAAAAAAAAATTATCATTATCTTTATAATATCCTGCCCTAATCCCAACTAGTGGGGTAGGTGGTACATTATGTGTACTCTCATCATCATGACCATCATCGCACATCAACTGGAATGCCCACCGTTAAACAAGGTCTCCTCTATTGGGGGGAATTTGAATAACCCCATGCTTCGCTGGCGTCTTTGGAATCACAGTAGAAGTAGTCAGCTTCAGAAGTAGTCAGCTGATTCCCACCTTCCGGAATCCGTTAGTCACCTCTTACGATACACGGAAAGAAATGGGGGATGACATTCTTACACTAACCACTCAAAATACGACATAAAAACGAATGTAAATAGTATTCTATGGACGGCAGGGCGCGGGGGTTTGATATTGAGAAATGTCGACTACAATGACGACATAGTTAGATTATTACGGATTAACTATCCTGGCAACAAAATCCAGTAACATCGAAATCGAAATTACCGAGAACGTAACAAACGAAACCGTGGTGACTGTAAAATAGCAATCAACCTCAAAACAAGACGTTTCGCAGATCAAGTCAGATCACAGGCATCAAATGCAGCCGTTATTGTGAACTAATCCGCATTATTGCTTTAATATACTGCTTCTGCAGTTTAGCTACGTTATTTACTGGTAATAAATAACTTATCGTGCTGGTATTTCTGTAAAGCGGAAGTGTCAATTTACTAAGTACAAATAAATAATAGGACACTAGCCTCGAGAAGATAATCTATTCCCAAGCACCTAACGGAGTATTCCGGCGGCTGTCCTAGAGAACCAGTAATCCTAGGTTAACCAGAAGAACATTTTCGATCACAGTGTTCAATCAAAGGCTAGCCTATCCAGCTATATAAAAAAAACACAGAAAACCAATAGTCTACCCGAAAACCGACATTCAAATCTCGTATTTTTATTATTTTACCACCCTGTAACAATAAGTAGTCTAAGTATAACAATAATAATAGAATAATGAGATATTCGTATAGCATACGATAGTGCTTGAAAACATATTTTGAATGAATAAAATAAAAAGTCTACAATTACTTGTAGGTTGTCTAAATGCTTTCATTGTAGTAGCTGTAGTGTTGTATATAGAACGTAGTATTCTGTTACTAAACACCGCCGGTAAAAAGAAAATTTCGAAATCGATTTTTGTACGTTTTATACATTTTTTGTCCATAGATGGATTAGCAAACTAAGCAAACATTTGTCACGTTAATAAACGGAATAAGTTTCACGCACCACCGACGACGTAGCTTTGCTTCCGGACCCGCATTCACACGGCCACGGCCGCCATGCCACCCCCGATTTGGACAATCGCCGCCGTCGTGGGACTGATTTTATGGTAATTTCCGAATTCACTCCGTTCACCGCTCCATTATCTATCGATTTGACTTTATAATTGCAATCACGATCCTCGCCTCCCCTTTATTTAGCACCTATTTTAATTATGTGCCTATGGGAACGCAAGTGATCAATTACTAGAGGTAACTGATGTTTATGACGTTGTTTGTACACTTGTATAGGTTCGCTGTCCTTTCGCGATCATTGCTTGGGAGTATGAATATATGCAGTTGCATTAACGGCACTTTTAAATGGAGGAACTGGTTTGCGATTGTCGTCCGCGGAGGCGTGAGAATGGCAAGTCTCGGGATATTCTCATGGTCAGCTCGTGATGTCACTACTGCACCTGCGTGAGCCTGCAATGGCGACAAAAGGACAATGTCGTTAAAGTGGTAATCCAATTGCGGTTTCAAGTTCGTACAAGTTCTCAGCTCAAGGTTGCTGCAATTGGACGTAGGCGGCTATCTCGATGCGAACGGGAGATGTCGTTAAAACCTCGTGTAAACAACATTGATATAAAAAACAAAAAGAATCAGAATTGCTTTTAATAAATGCCCATAAAAGCTCCACAAAGTAGAAGCCAATTATCCTCGACATAAAAATATGGAAGAGAAACAATTCAGACATGAACGGGTATGTAGGGCAAGTAAACAAGTAATCACGAAATTCACGAAAGTAAGTTAATAACGTCGAATTGGCTTACCGTGAGTTATCATGGGCGAATCGCGTTCGCAAATACACTGGTATTTTCTGAATACAACCGCCATATCTCGACCTTTACTCTGAACAATAAAGCTCATTAGCGCCACTCTCCAGCACGATACGTATTCCGTATAACTATAAATTAAGGGATATCGATTCGATCGCAGTGAAAAATACTTTACAAAGTGTACAAAGCACGTAAGGTAAATAAATGGCGAGCAGATTATGATCGAATTATTTTCATAAAGTGCGTCATTAACTTTTTAAGCGTGTGTTAGAATCATATATTTGTTAAGCTTAGATTCTCTTAAGTAAATAAGTTACGAGAAGTTACTCATTATGTAATTGTAGAATATTCTAAAACTTGTTGATATTTGTCATTTTTAATAACCGCCACACTGAAACCCTTTATGATCTGTAATCATTCTAGACTAGCCAATGACGAACCATCCTGTCTTATTTCGGGTTGGCTGGTACGTTGTGGCGGGAACGCTCATGTCTCTGATTGGTGGTGATAAATATGGCGGATAGTTTAATGGATATGCGACAGACACTTGGCGCCAGTCATTGCTATAAAACCAATGCTTAACTTACTGAGCTCTCTTTATTCTTCACAAGTGACTGCTGCATCGAGACTTATTGAGTTAAGTACTGTATTATATTATTTAATGTAACGTAACTGATATTCATGTGTTGTGTGTGGGTCTATGTTTGTTGGCTTCCAAGTTCGCCCTTTTAATTGTATTATGTGACTGTGAATGTGATATATATTATGTGATTACTTTTCGTTGTGAAATGTGACTATACAATATTACCTTTGAAGTAATCCATGTGACCCTAATGATGTATTATTCTTATTAAAGAGTTCTATGTGTTCCTATAAACGTTGTGTTTTTGAAGTATCCTTATGATTCCCTTTTGTGTAGAAAACCTAGTAAGTGGGATAGTTAAGTACTGAACTAGTAGTACTCATTTACTTTACCTTAAGCTAGGACTAGATTATGGCACCACCGCCTGAAAACATCTTATAATTTAATGAGCCTACATTACAGATTAAATAAATGCTCTCTATCTTGACAAATCTCACATCAGAAGTGGGATCACTCAGATTGCCTACCTTCATTTTTTAATCACTTTTATTAGTTTCAGAATCGATGCAACTACTCTCAGAGACTTGGACGCCGCGGGTTGTGAAGCCGTGGCTGCAACCTGGCGACAAGATGACAACACCGTGTTCCCAGTTTTCGTATCTGCTACTAGCGGCAGTGGAACGCCGCGGTTTGCGAAGCCGTCGCTGCAACCTGGCAACAGGATGACGACACCGTGTTGCGAGTTATCGAATACTAGCGGCAGTGGCACCGAGTTTTTATTCACTGACATCGGTATATTGGCGAAATAATTCATCTGGACAAGTACTATAACAGTGGCAAAAGCAGGTAAAGCCCTCCAAAGGGTCTGTTTTATAATGATTACAATCCTGTAACCGTGTAGTGGCAATGTGAAGAATAACCTCGACGAAAATTTTCTCAATGTTATAACGTTTAAATCTGAAACTGACGGTTCGTGCTGCATATATCCCTCAAGATAAAGGTGCTTTTACTGAACCTTATTGAATTAGTGTTTGCTAGCATATGTAATGGAAGTTTATGAAACTTGTTATGTCATTGTGTATTTTTTTATATTATTTACACTAATAAGTACATATTATAACGACGAACGTAATTAGATTTCTTCAAAGTCAAACTATGTTCTCATTTTATATAGTGACTATTGGTATTAATTGAGAATACATTTCTATAAACCTAGAAACCTAAATGTGGAAACGCATATCGAACAATAAATAGCAAAGTTACAACCATATCTGAACTAATGTCGCTATTACCTTGTGCTTAAATTTTCTTAATTTTATTTAAAAGCGATCCTTAAAACTTAGTGACATGAAATGTTTTTGAACATCTGAGAATATCTTATGTAATATTACTTGCTCAGTGATCATATGGGCATTAAATAAATTCACTACAGATTGCTAATTCTATAAAAGTAGTCATGACAATGTATATAGTATATTTACTTATGCTTTTGCTTAATATTTGTAAAAGCAGTTTGGGTCCTAAGCAAGGGTTATTTTATCCTATAAAGAAAACTCCTTAACTGTTTCACACTAATCAACTCGATTGTATAATATAGCATTTTGAATCGATTGTATAATATAGGATTTTGAATCGATTGTATAATATAGTAACTGGCCATGGGTAGAAATGTTTTAATTGTTGGTTTCGCAAAGTATTGTTTATTAAAGCCACTTTAAACTTTGAATTCTTATACTTAGGTTGTCTTATCCTACATATATTCGAAGATAACCTATGACAAATGTTAGCACTTGGCATCCCTTCAGAAGTCATTACTGACTGTCACGCAAACTTTGGCTCAAACCATAATCGATCCCTTTTTGGAAATTACTAATTGACAAACATATGATTGTTACTGGAACACTTTGAAGTAACGGTTAGATGGAACGGTATGTCTATATTAGGTAGAATGTTCTATAAATTGTCAGATTGGCCGAACGGATTCTGGAATGTTCAACAATCAATCTATGCAACAATACAGAAGTTTACAGGGGTTTTACCTCTGCGTTTATTGATTGGTGTAGACTATAGATGGTTTATCTTGAAATATTGTAATTCACAAGGATATATTGATACTGGCCACGAGAGTGGGTGTTTGAACAAAATTTATTTAATGATAGATTGTACCTATTGTTTTGAAACAAGAAATACGATAATTATGTACGTTTCAGTTAAAAATATTAATATGACATGCTACCCTACATATTGTAGAAATAAACTACTTATGTTATATTATCAGTTATCATCACATAAAATGATAATATCAAATTACTCATATCTACATGTACTTATGCTCTAGATTAAATATTAAATAGAAAGACACTGCTTACCTATTTGATTGGTGCTGGTTGATCTCACGAGCAGTGTGTGAATGCAACCAGCATGTCTATTCAAATGGCAACTACTGTTTAAATTGATTACACTGCATACCCATTTGATTGGTGCTTGTTGATCTCACGAGCAGTAAGTGAATGCGACCTGCACGTCTATTCAAATGGCAAACTGTTTGATAAAAGCCGGTCGACCTTTTACTTGGCGATGGTTGTCTCACATGGCGGCTTGTGAATGTAATCATCGTGTCTAGGTAACTGGTAATTATTAAAATGAGTAGGGTTTTTCATGAGAATTTAAAGTGTTATTTTTACTGCTACATAAGTACACGTAGGTAGACTGCCTGTTGTTATCAGAAAAGTTATTTTACGTGTACAAATGATGATCCTATTATTCTGGATAAAATACTTAAGCCCTGACGTCAAAACGTCCAAATCATAAAAGGAAAACCCAATTCTGTCCTTATAGATAATACTTATGTCGTGAAGTCAAAAGGTCCAGACGTTTTTTGTCAAATGGAATATGTCCAATGTTTAATGGTACATTTTGTTATTGTCTAAATAATGCGTGGACGATAAAACGTCAACTTGATAACTAAGCAAGTTAAAGTTGCATTGCAGAAATTTACCACAGTCGTTTTAATCAAATTTTAAACTCCCTATTGCTTAATATGTTATCAAATATGTAGTTGAAACTGGATACTATCTATGAAACTTAGTATCAGTATTTACTTCATATATATACCTGGTGTACTTTACGAATTATGTACTTGCACATAATATTTATTCGTGACACTTATATAACAACGTAAATGGGAATGTTGGTTTGAACAACATTTTTTTCACAAATGTATTGAATGTATTTTGATTCCATTCCAATGATATTATTTTCCTTTCGAGAGATAGCAAGTCGCAACAGTCAACGCGTAGAGGGATAATCTACCCTCCACGCCCAATACATATACATTGTAGTCCACAAATATGTACTATGAACATTTTATAATGATTTTACAGATAATCGATAGCGGTTTTTCTTTTTGGTGACTTCGAACCAAATACTGTTTATGTGTTCTATTTATTACTTATTACATAAATTCTTTATCAAGCAAGCTTTGTGCAAATAATTGTGGGTTGCCATACACGGTAACAATATTTCCTACATATATACTATTATCACTAAGTTATACATAATTATTTTAAAGTGAAGTTTGCCTGGTGTTATTTTGTACTTCGTGGACGAAGTACTGTCAGTATGGCCGTGTTAGAATCATATATTTGTTAAGCTTAGATTCTCTTAAGTAAATAAGTTACGAGAAGTTACTCATTATGTAATTGTAGAATATTCTAAAACTTGTTGATATTTGTCATTTTTAATAACCGCCACACTGAAACCCTTTATGATCTGTAATCATTCTAGACTAGCCAATGACGAACCATCCTGTCTTATTTCGGGTTGGCTGGTACGTTGTGGCGGGAACGCTCATGTCTCTGATTGGTGGTGATAAATATGGCGGATAGTTTAATGGATATGCGACAGACACTTGGCGCCAGTCATTGCTATAAAACCAATGCTTAACTTACTGAGCTCTCTTTATTCTTCACAAGTGACTGCTGCATCGAGACTTATTGAGTTAAGTACTGTATTATATTATTTAATGTAACGTAACTGATATTCATGTGTTGTGTGTGGGTCTATGTTTGTTGGCTTCCAAATTCGCCCTTTTAATTGTATTATGTGACTGTGAATGTGATATATATTATGTGATTACTTTTCGTTGTGAAATGTGACTATACAATATTACCTTTGAAGTAATCCATGTGACCCTAATGATGTATTATTCTTATTAAAGAGTTCTATGTGTTCCTATAAACGTTGTGTTTTTGAAGTATCCTTATGATTCCCTTTTGTGTAGAAAACCTAGTAAGTGGGATAGTTAAGTACTGAACTAGTAGTACTCATTTACTTTACCTTAAGCTAGGACTAGATTATGGCACCACCGCCTGAAAACATCTTATAATTTAATGAGCCTACATTACAGATTAAATAAATGCTCTCTATCTTGACAAATCTCACACGTGCTTCACTTATGTACTCTTCTTATTGATGATATAGTGTAGTCAGGAAAAGGCGCTATATTTCAAACGATATGGAGACATATCTATGAAAGGAATATTATATAAGTATGATGTGGTTCTAACTTTCTAGATATAGTTGTAGTGTTGTTGATGTTGATGATTGGTAGTGCTTCTGCAGTAAACTTTTTTTTTTTAATTAACCGACTTCATAATACGCATTAATAGGGAAAACTCAAATACTACTCGTCAGATTTCACTCAAATTTAAATGGGACCACATGACAAGAACCAACTTTCGAAATTTAAAATAATAATTAAATCTAAATCAGTACACTCTGTAAAGATTAATTAGGTAACACAAAAAATACAATTGAATGAGATCCTACTCTTTTTTTGAAGTCAGTTATAAATTGTTTGTGTTGGTAGTTAAGTGTTAGTTGTTAGCAGTGAGTGTAGAGCACATAGTGATAAAGATTTTTCGTTGAAGTTCTGGGTAATATTAGTTATCTATCTACGATTTTACGTAATTCAACCACAAAGCTGAAAGGGCCTCTCTGTTAAAAATACGTATCGTAGATACAATTTTTCTGGCTCTCAAGGACTGCTGCCGGAACACACCGTTAGGTGCTTGGCGACAGTGTTTGTTGTTTTCTACTGGGGTGGTCGCTAGCCAGGCGGGCATTCGCAAAATGCCCTTCCACCATGCGGTGAAGCTCAAGCTCTGGGCGGGATTCGAACCATGGACCTGCTGCGCGGCAGTCCATAGCCAATGCCACTGAGCTTCAAAACTTACTGGAGTATATATTAGTGAACCCTCAAAAAAAGTTACTATCGGCGCCTCTGTTCAGAAACGTCTCCTTAAGGGCTCTCAGAACTCGACAATAACTCGTTTTGCAGTCAATAACTGTAAGACGCATATCCTTTAAGGTTTACTGGACTGACATTACTCCGCGAATGTTCTTCAAGCGTATAATTCAAAAGGCGATCATTCATCTATCTGACAGGCACCGGTATTCGGGCAAGATATCTGATAGTGTCCGATAGAATGACGTTATTATCGTCAGAACTGATTGTCCAATTAGAAAGTAGAGTTTTTAGTTTAACTGCCGCGCCGCGCCGGTGCAATACTTACAGGTGTTGTTATAAAGTCTCAAGCTTTCTCTTGAAGTTATGGAGCATTGTAGCTGAACTGCCCATATGAACTCTAATACTAACAGACTCAAAACTTGCGGTATCAAGATTGAATTCATAATGAGAAAAAGTATCAAGAATCTGTTAACAAGCCTAAAAACTTACCAATCGTTGAGTAGTTATTTATTATGTAAGGCTGCAGAAATGTTATTCGGTGCTAGTACTTTTTTCGGAATGGGAAATTAAAAGAAATATTTGAAACAAGGAAAATACTAGATGCTATACATAGTAAATAAGTGCTAAGCTACACCTTTTAAATAACATCCTTTTGAATTTCGGACGACAGACAGTCTAAGCTTAGTAATAGGGTTCACTTTTTTAATACGGAATCCTGAAAATTACATTTAAAATTATAACAATCAGTTATTTTAGATGAAAATTTATTTTCTGAAATAGTTGTAAAGATTCTAATTATAAAAATATTTTTCCAGGTAGATTTCGGATGACAAACAACACTTTTCCGAGCTTGTGAGCAGTGTTGCCAACCCAGATTTTCATTTTACCCCAAAGCCTGCTTAATTTTACCCTAGATTCATAACTATTATTGTTAAAATACCCTAAAGTTTTGTAGATAAATAAATTAACAAGTTCTTTCATGACCAATGCTTTTATTTCACTTACAGTGCTTACCAAAAAGCCCGTTTTTTTAAGCTTGATATATTATTAACCTTTGACCACTATCTCACCTGATAGTAAATGATGTGGTCGAAGGTGTTGTTCAGGCTAGCCTAGAGTTTCTGGCTATCCCATATTAACAATACAAAATGTGTACTTAATATATTAAGCTTATCCTAAAAGTTCATTACTGATTGTTGTAACATGACATCAATAGTCTCTTCTGCATAGTCGTCTTATTTGTCATACATGAATATAATCATTAAACAAAATGTTGTAAAATTTACACAATTCTGACAAAAAAAGTCTAAACTGTATCTGTCATAATACTCTGTATCATTTCTAAAGAGTACCTATTTCCGTGCTCTGTTCTAACATGGAAAAAGCTCTTTCTATTGCTGCATAAGAAATGGGTGCTGATAACAGTGACAACGCAAGCTTCGAAATATTTCCAAACTGGGGTTACCATTTGGTCAACATCCTTCCTTACTTCGGCTCAGTAACTCACAGTGAACCTAATTAATAAGACGTTATTTTGCCAATTCTTATTGTGCAGGCAATTCCATTCACAGAATAAAATAGGCAATGACGTGACAAGCGATTGATGTGAGGAATGGAATAAATACATGTTGATTAAAGGAATAAAAAAACGCGTTTGTTCTGATTTATGCATAATGCAACTTACCCTCATGATTACCCTAAACAATTCTTCACCCTAAAAATTACCCTGTCAGCTCAATTTTACTCTAAATCTAGGGTAAATCCAATCTGAGCTTGTGAGTTGAAAAAGTACTTATTATGAAATCACCGTCGCTAACCACTTCCACCCATATAAATGACATTGACCATACATGTACCTTAATATGACCATAATCAAGACACCGTGGGAACACGGACAGGTGTATCTGGAGTAGAGAAGTCATACGTGTCCTGCATCCGTCGAGATGGTGGCTACCGAAAATATGCACATAATTATAATGTTCTGGAGAATTATGCCGCTTGGTTATGGTTTTAAACAATAACACTGTAATTTTGCAGAAGTTGTAAGTATCAACGTTATTAAGTGTTCGATACGACGCGCCGCATGAATATAATGTTTACAATTATTTGGGTCAACGAAATCAACTTTGCATTGCAATGCAATTCAACGGAATACGTGGAATCTTGACACGCTGCCAACTGGTTGAGGCCTGCAGGCTGTACGTAATATACCTACTTAAAAGCATTGATAATAATAACTTAAAGTTAATCGTATGTTATACAGGATTATTGGTAATATGCTAACAACCTCTTAGGGTTGACTTCTGCTAGTCCTAACAAACTTTTTGAGATGTTTTTATTCTTTTTGTGTTTTTTAAGTGTTAATGACGGAATAAGCACGAACACCACTGGATGTTAAAATTCTCTTGTGCCTGTAATTTAATATTGATATTTCATATTACTTAGCTCGATGTAAATATTCAAAACTCAATTCAAAGTGTTGCCACGGCTGGCGCTCTTGGCTCGGAGAGAAAAAACTTAAAACAATAAGTTTTTCTAGTACCGTCTGACACTTTTAAGTTCTGTGTCTCGTAGTAAAAGATAATGCCTAATAAACAATGAAAAAAAAACTCAAAATAATTGTTAGGACTAGTAGAAATCAAACCTAAGAGGCTGTTGGCGTTTTACCAATAACCCTGTATAACCGTGCCTTTGAGTCAAAGTCAGGTCTACGCTAATATTCTTCGTGATAACCAGTCAATGTGTCTAATCGGTTTCTACAGCATAATCCGGACTATACAGTGCGTGCACATCACATTTCATGTAATTTTATTGTGATTCGGCTAGATTTAATTTAACCAATTGTCTTGGTGCTAGTGTTTAAAGCATTTATTATACAACTTATATATTATGCAACTTATTATACGAGGAGTGTCTGGAGAATTTTTATCCTAGCCTAGAAATAAAGTGTGCGAATGAAAATCAATTTGTATGAGGAAATAGTCGGAACTACCAACTTATTCTGAACTACCCTTCCTAATGAACAATATGCCAAATTTCAATTGTCTTGTAATTGTTTGATTACTTTTCAATACATTTTTTGGATTTTTCAATGTACTTCACAATTTTGCCAGACCGTTTTATCATTCATCAAGTCAATAAAAAAACATGTTGATTAGGGTGTGAACTTTTCAAACAATAATCAAAGATTTATTTAACATTTATGTTTATTGTCTATAGTACCTAATCAATGCCAATGGTGTGATACTAGTGTCAAGCTTAAATCTTGATAGGAAGGAAAATTATATCAACGTTTGAAGGCTTTTTTTGTTCTATTTGCTTTGGTCACTATCTGACTTGTTGGTAAGTGTTAACGTGTCGAAGAATTTAAAGGGACTAAGCGACTAAGAACTGCCTACTGGCTCTCAATAGCAGCTACCAGAACACCATTTTATGATTGGCAACAGATTTTTTCCTTAAGGCTAACAGTGAAAGCTAAATTTACCAGCACATTGCTTTTAAAAACCTTTTTTGATAAAATGTCATAATATGTAGATATAAAAACAAGTTATTGTAAATATTATAAACACTAGAAACCTGTTACATAACAATATTTAATCTCAACCTCGAACAACATTCTTAGTTCGATATGCCATAAAAACACAACTCGATTACTCCATCTTGGATCCATCACTCTCTTATTAACCAGTTAGCACCAGATATACCCACATCCTTTGCAAACACTAAAAACATTGCAAATGAACAAAAAACTCGTTCATTGAACGACGTGTGGGAACCGCGAACAGGTGCGAGCTTGCCTCAGGAAATCTCTACCGGCTTCTGTGCGATAGAATAAGTTATTGCCAAGTTTATACCACCTGCAAATTGCCTGTTAGATTAGAATTAAAACAAAAAGTAAGGGCTACGAATGAGTTTAGTTTTTGTTTTATCGGTGTAAAAGCTGCTCTTTAATCGTTAATTTCCGATTCAATCTAATCGGAGATCATTGTATTGATGATATTTTTCCAGCTGACAAATCCTTTTAAAAAATATTACGTCCATAACGGCGGTAATCATTCAATTTATGCAAATAATATGATTTTGTTTAATTTAGTCGGATTCTTTGCATTTTCCATTACTTTTATAAAAATATCCATAAAAATTTGCACTAGTAAAATTAATAGTATACTTTACATTAAAATCATGAGCAATTTTTCTATTAAGTATCCAAATATTTTTCTATGAAACAGACACCACCGCCTGCATAAAGGGACTGTTAAAATTTGAGCCTTTGACCACAATTTCTTCTGATGGTTAGTGATGATATGCGCGGAGATTGACACAAGCAAAACAAGGAATAGTAACTGGCTCTCAGGGGCGCCGGATCACACTATAGATGCTTGGTGACAGTTCTTCTACTTGGTAACTAGCCAGAATGACATTCACAAATGCATCAAACCATGCATTTACAAATTACCGGATTAGAAAATGTTTTGTCCCGCACGGGAATCGAACCCGTGTCCTCCGATTTCGCGCCCTGTATATTCGATACCTGTTCCACACGGCCACCGGAATCTTATTCTTTCGAGCCGAAACTTTTTCTGCCAATTGTATTGTATTACTTTAACCATCAAGCGCAGGAAAAGATTACTTTCAAACCCTTAACTCTCGAAATTATGTCGCTACCTTTCTATACTTCTAGATATGATAACAAGCACTATCGCGTGCTGAGCGAAAATCACATTCAAATTATTGGAGCACATTTTTTTTTGTTCTGGGCGGGAATCGAATCCGTATCCTCCGATTTCGCGCCAGATGCCTATTCCACACGGCCACCGGAACCTTACTCTTTCGAGCCGAACCTCTGACTATTGCCATGTTGCCACACTTAACATAATATTTTTATGAAAGTGACATTCCTGTACTTGTTGTTTACGCGGAAAGAGAAACCAAAGTGTTCCCATCATTGTGTTAAAATATTAATAAACAGAAGAAATCGTGGGAAACATTAACAGGTGCACGCATTGGATTATAAAATAGTCGACATGAGTTTTATTTGATCAAATCAAAGTGTATCATAATATCATCTTGTTTTTATTACGACTCATGGTAAGCAGACTAGTCTTGGAACACTGTCTCACCTGCTAGTGTTTTTTTATAACTTTTTTTTTAAATTTATCCCTTATAGATGAGCCTTTGACCACTATCTCACCTGATGGTAAGTGATGATGTGGTCGAAGATGTAGTTCAGGCTAACCTAGAAGTACTGGCTCTCAAGGACAGCTGCGGAACACACAGTTAGGTGCTTGGCGACTGATTTTCTACTTGAGAGTGGTAGCTAGCCAGGCGCCAAATGCCCTACCACCCTTTTTTTTTTTTTTTTAACGTTTGAAAAATGCATTTACGCATTCCCGTCCACCCCGGGGAAGGTGGCTGGGATATGTCGGGCTCGACACCGACTACTCCCACAGCAGCAAGTGCCCCTACCGACTAAATAACACACGGTGTTCCATCTCTACCGCTTCTCGGCGGGATCGCAGGGTCGCTTTAGCACTCAACCACGAACCCGCCACGGCTGTCCGTTGCCGGACCCCTCCTGGGGTTCTACCCCTCACGACGCACCAGAACACATGGTACGTCGCTACCATCCGGGGACCAAGCCCGCAAATGGGCGTCAGACGACCCCGCTTCCGACGCCCAAGGTCCCCCTGCGACGGGTCAGATGAGTAGCCCCGTCGCCTGCTACTTCGGCCGCAGAGGATAGGGAGAGCGGCGCCTCGCTATACCAACACTCCTCCTCCCCTGCGGCCCCTCCGCGTCCGCCATCCAACGGTGGCGGCCCCGCCGTGGCCACGGAAGGTAGGGAGAGCGGCGCACCGTGATACCGGCACTCCTCTCCCGCCGTGGCCCCTCACCGTCAGCTGTGGTGTCGCCCATACAACACCACAGCCCGCCTCAGATGCGGTGCTGCCCATACAGCACCGCAGCCTACCCGTTGCCGCTCCAGTCTGGACTTAGAGACAAAGCCCAGTGGAGCGGCCCCTCTGGGGCCGGCCGACTGCCCAAGTCAGCACGGCCCCTGGTTCCTCTTCGCTTCACCGTGGGTGACGAAGCCACGGCTACTAAGCCCCACCGCCACGACAAGGCGGGAACCCTTCGGGGGGTGCCCTACCACCCTGCTATAACGACTGTCATCCTAAGACAACAACCGGGACCGACGGCTTAACGTGCCCTCCGAAGCTCGGAAGCGCTCAGTAGTATTGTCACTAGCGGTCACCCATCCAACTCATGACCGCGCGCGACGTTGCTTGACTTTGCTGATCGGTTGAGAACAGCTAAGTAAACTTCGCTACGAGCGCTTCAAAAACTGATTTTGGAGCAATGATAGTAGAGCGGTAATAGCTATGGGCTGTCGTGTTGCTGGTCCATGGTCGTTCCCCACCGTGGGCTTGAGCTTTACCGCATGGTGAAAGGGCATTTTCCAAATGCCTGCCTGGTTAGCTACTACCCTCAAGTAGAAAATCTGTCGCCAAGCGCATAATGGTGTGTTCCGGCAGCTGTACTAGAGAGCCAGTAATTCTAGATTAAGCCTATTAAGAGTGCGCCCAAAGCCAGGAAAAAATCAGTTTTTACCCCCACTTCTTCCATCGCCCACTCGAGTGCGAAATACAACCACAGCCAGGCGGCAGCGTCACGATCGCAAACAGCCCTGCGCCGCGCTCGCTCAAGGCCCTGACGTTGAGCGCAGTATATGCGTTACAGTCAGATAAATTAAATCTATACCACTTAAACTAGGACTGGGTATTATTCATGAATACTTAAAAAACGACGGCTTCTATTGCTGAAAAGTACTTTATTTGCATGACATAGGTATTGTTCCAGTTTTGTGGATTTTAAAAAACCATAACAGCGGAACTATTTTGATAAAACTCATAAGAAATAATCATCAAAATCAATTCGTATATGGTGGAATAATCACGTAAAATACATAAAAAGTACTGTCATTAAAACACTTCCTACTTTTTTGAAATTGGTTAAAAATATTATGTATTTAATTTGTTTTTTACTATTAAAACAATACAATATTATATACGTCAATAAATGTCAACTATATCTATCAAAAAAGACCGCCCCCGGTCGCACCCGGTCCAAAGGTGCCCATCACGCTGGATGCATTACCACGCTGTATGGCGATGGCCAGCCTTTGCACGAGGTACGACCCAGAGCGTTGGTCATGACCCCTCTCTCTTAGACGACGCCCAATTTGTCGCACAAAGGTTTTCGCCTCCGCACCCCAACTACCCGCCGTCTCGACCGCCAGAGGGACAAACTCGTACCTGTGGGCGAGGTCAGCATATTTTGTTTTCTTTTTAAGAGCTGCAGATTCTGCGGCGCCCCCAGCTGCGCGGACTGTCTGGCCCAGGTGACAGGAGGCAAAGGTGCTGACGCAGGTTGCGTCCCATAGCAAGCACCTACCATTCTGCCAAGGGACAAGCGTCAGACCGTCTGGTCTTTTGCCATCCGCACGGCTCAGTCCTGGAGGCTCCAAAACGCAGGGAACATTAGCTGAAACAAGTGCTCTACGGACAATATCATTAAGAGCGTGGTGCCGTGGGAACCTACCAGCGCAGCGACGGCAGCTAAAAGCGTGGTGACCATTGGCTTCCACCGTGGTACCGCAGATGCAGCGGTGAGGCTCGCATACATCACAGCCCAGCCGAAGAGCTGCCGCCACACGCAAAGAGTCGCTGTCTAAGTGCGTGCCAAGACTAGGTGACGGAATTGCCTGCAACCACGCTCCGGATTCAGGTTGCGACACCGCCCGCAATCTTGCGACATCCACACCCTCCGCTGCGCTCAAAAGTTTAGCAGCAGTGGCCTTCGAACCAACCTCGTCCCATACACGCTGGTACTGGGAAGAGGGACCTGAGGGAGCAGACTCGCCAGGATTAAGAGCCGACCATGCTGCTAGAGCACCGGACACATGAGGAATACTAACCCTGTCACCGTTGGGGAGAATAGTAGTGACAAGACTTGCAACCCCATGCACTGACGCCAAAAAAGCCGGCAAACTCAAATCCACAGCGCGCCGCACCCCCAAGCCACCCTGTCTAATTGGCAAGGTAGCCTGGTCCCATTGGGAATCATTCAGACACACATTTAAAATGAACTCCACAGACTGCTTGATCACCTCATCAAGAGATGCCAAGCTAGCGGGGTAGAGCCAAGTTGGGGTGGTTCTAAGCAAATATATTAATTTTGGGACCGCCAAGCATGTCCGCAGCAGAACCAAAGCAACGTGGGGTGATAAGCATTGGAGACGCTTCTGGGCGTTAAGAAGGAGCTTTTTTCTCGCCAGAATAGCTTCCGGGATGGCAGAAGGAAATATAGGGGAGCCGAGAAGGGAAAAATTACTAGTTTCCAACTTCTTTATTCCTGGTACGAGCTTTTCAAAACGAGGAAATGCCAGGCAAGCCTCCGGGCCACAAGGGAAGAACTCGCACTTGGCCGTGTTTACTTGCAGTCCCAGCTCCTTCAAGCGTGGAAGAAGAACCCGCAAATCGTGCTCTAAGACGTTATAGCTATTAAAATAGCTTAACGGATATTAACGATATTTAGAATAGATATGAATCAATATTAACATAAAATTTAATTGCAAAAATAAAGTTAGATTGGGAGACAATCAGATAATATTAAAGGATTATTGAATAAACATACTTCCAAAAAGACATAGAATTTATTTCTAAATCAGTATTCAACAATAAACAAAATATGTTTTTCATTTGTGTAATGTAATAATCCAGGAAAAGCTGAACCTGTAGATATATCGGGACAGAATTACACGCATGGTAATTTTTAGGATCCAGGTTCAGATGGTTCTGGAAGGTGATGTTTTCAATTTTTTTCCAACCGCAGCTGCCATAAATCTCGCGTTCATCGTATTTATGACCTCCTGTTTTGATTGAAAAGGTTGGCCAGTATCGTCTCTAATAAGATCTGTGAAGTCAATATTAGATACATTACATTTTCCTTTTTGTTGGTTTATCACATTCCATATAGATTTTGAGGTATTTCTACTACTTTCTATCAGTCTGGTGTAGAATTTAGATCTTTCTTGATTGATCATAGTATCATATTTGTTATTTAAACTGTGCAACACATTGTTTATTAAATCATGGTCAGAATACTTATTACTAATATCAGTAACGTCAATTAACAGTTTTCTAAAATGTTCTATGTCATTAGATACCCACGACTGGTATATTCTTTTCTGTTAAAATTTCTTGAGAATTCTCTTTCTCTGGTCTAATGGATACTTCGTATCTTTACTGACGGAGTCCAATTTATTGCACATATTGCGTAGTATGTGATTTTTGGACTCACCTTACCCACACAATTATGTCTTTGTAATGACTTACTTCCAAAATTCTTGCATATGTACTCGAATCGCCATACGCTATGAAGCGTCCATATATGACATACATATCAATAGAATATCCTTTTAACTCGAAATTTATAGGATATTCGTAGAAATTCGAGCTATTGAGATTACACAGCTGTTATACGTAACGTTATGTAACGTTCCTTTCTTGAGCTACTAATTGAGCTCAAGTTGCTACATTGTCCAAAACTGTCAACAAGTTTCTGAAAGTAATTGAAGTAAATAAAATATATGAAATAATGAATAATGAATAGATTCAGGCGTTACTTTGCGGAAATCCATTTTTATTAATAACAAATACTTGTAAAATATTTTAAGAAAACATCAAATTAATATATTAATAAAACACTTAAAAAATATATAAATATATCTATATATATATATATATAGTGACAATTCCGCTTAATTTTCCTGCTAAGCCGACGCGACGTCACAAACGCCACGCAGCCAAACCGGAAGAATTTTCGACGCGTTTCGCTTCTTATTCATCATTGTCACTAGATATATTTTTATATTTTTTAAGTGTTTCATTAAAATATTAATTTGGTGTTTTCTTAAAATATTTTAAAAGTATTTGTTATTATTAAAAATGTATGAAAATGAAAATTGCTAGAACTAAACAAGAGTTCAAACCTATTTGTAGGAATTTCAAATTAATAAGTATTTTGTAAAGTTCCTAGAAATCCCAAACGGGTGTTGCGGCCGAGTAATCACATAAAAGGTTCTTATCTATTGTTTACCTCACAAATCGGCAAAGCATAATTATTTTCCTGTGAAGTAGGTATGTTTCACTTCCATTTGACCCAGATGTAACGTTGTTACAACCAAAAAAATAAATAGTTAGAAATAAAATATACACATGTTTATATTATGAGAGATTCTTACTCATTACTAATTAGCTCTGCAAAGGTACCAGGTTGGTCAATATCTGAATCGGTTTTGCGTTTCTTTGACCTAAAAATAAATTCGGTAATCGACAAAGTTTATATAACGTCATCTAGCATTGGTAGTACTAACGTATGGCTATCTTAAATACATGGAAATTAATTTGTAATACGAATCACGAATATATGTGATACGAGTACCTGTTGTCAACTATACATACAATGATTTATGAAAATTTTTGGATATACTGTGTAGATAACGTAGAACGCGGCACGGCCCGGCCGCATCTGAGCGTTAGCCCAAATTACGATAGCACTAAGTATTATCAAATGTACACTCAATTTGAAGGAGAATAGGGTGCTACCGTTAAATTTTACAACTCTAAGTATGTTTGTCAACGTAGTGGAGACTAGCAACTAGCCATTTCTTCTCTGTTCTACGTTGTCAAGCAATTTTGGTGTTTAGTTCAATAGTAAGTAGGCTTTATTCCTAAGATTATATAGTGCAGCCGTTCATTTTATTTGAAAGGCCAGTTCTTCTTTATCAGTGAATAAACATAATGTAAATAGCAATTAGCTGGAATGGGGCCTAAATAATATGCATTATAAATTTGTTATTGAATTTGACTATACATATTCTATATAACAAAATCAGATAAGTACAATTTGATATTTATATTCAATACAAAACTCAACTTACCCGAATATTCCATCATGTTATATAGTTCTTTTTTTCGCAAAAAAATTAAATCTCGTATTTTGTCCTTTCTCCCCATTTTCAAAATACTATTTACAGGCTTATAACTTCACACACAACACAAATAAAGTATAACTTATTATTTAAAAATATTTTATTTGCACAGTTATACAAGTTTATAAACTTAACATATAATACAGGCTATGTAACAGTTCTTATTCACAAAATAAACAACCTATTTCTCAAATAAAATTACGCGCTGCATTGCCAGATAGAGCGGCCGGAACCAACCTTTCACGTCGAGCGCTGCCCGACAACTAACCGGAATGCTGTACTCTATTTTTTGTCTAAATAGCTTCGTTTAAAGTCGAAAATTGCACGATTCAGTTGATGATGGTAATTGTTTTGAGGTTTGGGGTACAGTTTTTGGTGGAGTTTTATTTAATTGTTCTAAATATAAAGAAGTAATAAAAAATGTAATCGATTATTCGCCTAGAACATTAGTCTAGCTATTATATTTATAAAAAATAAAGTGGGGTTGTCGCTGATAATTCTGAGCATTTGAATTAAAACAGTTTTTTTTAGCGCGGTATCTGTTATTTTTTTACAGTGCAATGAGGTTTTTTTTCAAAATTCTATTCGATGACTGTACTTCTTCAAGATTATCCCCTGCCTCCTATATTTTTTTTATTGGAATATTTGCGTTCGTTACCATCAAAAAGTGTGTTAGAACATACTCCTTTTGCGTAATTTTGGCATTGGGCCCAGCCTTAACACCTACGACCGCATCATCACTTACCATCAGGTGAGATTGTCGTCAAAGGCTTACCAAACAGCTTATACTAGATTAAATTATATGCCAAGTGCGCTTAGAACTACAAATTTGTATCTAAATTTTATTAAGATTTTAATATATTGTATCGATTCTTAAAATTCAGATTACATTATGTATCTTCTAATATAGTGATATCACTGGAAAATGTTGAATGTTGAATATAAATAAAAATATATACAAACAGTGTTATTACAAAATCACAAATATACGATAGGAAAAATTTTAGTCATGTGCGGGATTCGAACCCGCGTCCATCCACTCCTTGAGCCGGAGTATGCTCTAACCAATTGAGCTAACATGACATACAAACAATGTTATCTTTATTTTTATGATCATCAGTAAAAAACTTCCGCATCAAGACCACATAGTATACGTAGTTATTGCGTAGGTATATGCAACTTTGTAGCTTTTTCTAGAGCATATTAACTTTACTGCTTACGGTATAACTTCAACATAAAAACATCTTTTCTGACCCGGTAATCAAACTTTGGACCTCGAGAAGCCAAAAGAGCTAGTCAGTGATTCAGATCGATTTGGAGCTTGTAACGGAAAATAAAACCGAATATTAATATTACAAAATTACGAGAGGAACAATTGGCAAAGGTAGAACCATACTGATCCAAGTGATTTTTTTTCTATATTGGAGTTACATGCAACAAATGCAAGGAAAAAAATATTTAATTGATGCCACATTTATCCTACAAAAAGCGCCTTATATTGCTGGAGGAACTCAATTTTTCACTTTAGCCATTATACTTACTATCAAAAATATATCCTGCCATACTGATCGAATTTTATTTATAATCTGGTTTTTTTTCTGCAGAAACCAACATTTTGACTACTTTTATTTAAAATATTTTATTATTGTTTTTTTTTATTTTGTCTGACATATTAGCCATCATTTCGATAAAGATTAAAGCATAATAAATCACGTATTTGTTAAAACAATTTCAAACGCGTTGCCTTCTTTTTTTCAATATAATGAAAACGATACTTGGATCAGTATGGTTCTACCGTCGCCAATTATAGTCATGTGCGGGATGCGAATCCGCGCGATCCACGCGGACGGAACATGCCGAACAGCCGGGGCATGTTCCGTCCGCTAATCCAACGTGACATATGACTCATAACTCGTTTCGTTAGAATTTTATAAGCATATTCGCTTAGCATTCAGGCGTTAATTCAAAAATTACATTGTTACAATTTTCAATTACAATATGTCAATGGACGCCATGGAACAATATAAAAATCAAATCAAGTAATTTCATGATATTAAAAAAAAAGTTTGTTTGAAATGTTTTAGGAGCTGGCGACTTCAACTTAAAAAGCAGTTATGGTGTTTGAAAATGTAACTCTCTAGAAACATGTTACTTTTTAATTTAGGAGACTGTCATGTGTTTTCTCATTGTTGCGTCTTTTAGAAAATTGTGTGCCGTTATCATAATGAATATAACTAAAAAAAAAAATACGTTTAATATTTTTTTTTGGTTCTCGCTGCGGCTTAAGTCAACAAAAGAGTTTCCAAAGACTTCAATTGGCATTTGGTGATGAAACCCCATCTCGTAATTCTTTGTATTCGTGGTTCGTAGAATTATAATAGACATTACGAATCCAATATTGAATCCAATTTTGAAGCGCTCGTAGCGAAGTTTACTTAGCTGTTTTTAACAGACCAGCAAAGTTAAGCAACGTCCGCCGCGGTCGTAACTTGGATGGGTGACCGCTAGTGACATTACTACAGAGCGTTTCCGTGCTTCGGAGGGCACGTTAAGCCGTCGGTCCTGGTTGTTGTCTTAGGATGGAAGTCGTTATAGCATGGTGGTAGGGCATTTTGCGAATGCCCGCCTGGCTAGCTACCACCCTCAAGTAGAAAATCTGTCGCCAAGCACCTAACGGTATGTTCCGGCAGCTGTCCTTGAGAACCAGTACTTCTAGGTTAGCCTGAACAACATCTTCGACCACATCATCACTTAACATCAGGTGAGATAGTGGTCAATGCCTAACCTATCAGGTATAAAAAAATGATACCGTACGACAACTGATAGAAACTGACAAAAAAACTGCAAATTCGTACTGTATAAGGGTTTGGAATGAGTCAAGTGCAAAACATTTAGCATTTGCATCTGAAGGTTAGAAGCTTTGCACTCGATGGTGTTGGACGGCATGATATAACGGAAGACCAGAAACGACTGCGTGTCACATTACTCTTATATGGTATGGGAAGCGTATTTGAAGGCTTCAAATGTAGAATTGATGCCAGCCCTGAGATGCTACAGCCCAGACCACGCACGTTGCTAATTCTTTTTGTTTCTTAAAATTAAAGACTAACTTTGAGGCACACGTTCTACGAGCTCTGAACCGGCGCGGCGGTGAATGCGTTCCACGAAGCCATTGAAGAGGTCCCTAGCCATTGACTGGTCCTACTGCTTTTTTTACAATGTTTCTAGCAAATGCAAAAATGTATAATAATAATAATTCTTTATTGCAGACAAGATTCATAGACACAACATACAATATACACAAAATTCATAATTAAAAATTAAAATCAATATGAATAATATAAATAAAATATACAAAAAAATATTGTATTAGTCCTATTTTTTTTACATACCTAGCTAAATTTGTAGCCATCGTCCATACATCGGCGCGGGCGTCAAAAATATTATATCTGAGAGTCTTTTTATGAACTCTTTTTATTAGATTTTTTACACCTCTCAACTCTGGTCAAAAGTGTAGCTTCTGGTTCTTCAGTCTGGTCAATTCGGTATTTTTGTATGGCATTGAAGGACTTCACACGTGCCTTAAAGAACATACCGGAGGCACTACAGTAACGCTCCAGGTCCATACAAATTGGGAGGACATATACTTTAACGAAAAAAGTATCACACGTCTAATATCTGGTCTTATATATCAGAATCCGGAATTTTTCATTATTACCTGAGTATTATAGACATCTACACACGTGAAGAAAACACTTGTATTATAAATTATAATATTGAAATCAACATCTGACGAGCACATCTTATGTTGTTTACCTTCCTCGGTAGGAATTTGCAATAAGATTAATGACACGTAATTCAGAAGCTATTACTCATAGTAATATGTTATTACACTCAGGACTGGATTATCCTGATTCTAATGATCGCAAGCAAGATCACAGGTAATGATCACAGAGTAGAAACATTATATTTTTTCTGACGGTAACTTGAGTAACGTTGGTCCAGTCGCCACGAAATGTTTTATACGCATACATTAGACCAATATTTTTTTAATAACGAATACGATCATTTCGACCAAGTGGTTGTTGAACTCAAGATCACGTGAATATCACCTATATATCTAAAAGACACGTGGTGCCATCTCACGTACTTTTGCTATACCGCGTCATTGGAGTTTTGTTCTTATTTTTTGTTCCCGAGATTTGGCTTCGCACGTTTTTTTGACGAAGTTGATTTGACTGTCATTTTATGGTTATTTGAAGCAACAGGTAAAAGATTTGAGTTGATATTTATAATTTACCAAAAAATCACGGAAAAACTGACTTTTCAGAGAAACCTCCCACGCATGACTGTGTGTTAATATACCTTAGTAGTCTGTAATACAACGAGCTGAGGCCTAAGAGCTTTCGCTTTTTAGCGCCGACACAGAATAAAAAGGACTCGCTGACTGGAGTTGCAGCAGTGAACGTAGGTGCACAATTTGTTCTGTATGGCCAGCACATAAGAATTGAAAAAGGGTTCAAAGAATTGGATGGCGAAGACTGCCAAGCCACAGCACAGGTCCAACGTTCAATACCCACCACCGACTTGAGCTTCACCGCATGGTGGAAGATCATTTTCCGAACACTTGCGTGTCTAGTCTACCACTCTGAAGTAGAAAATCTGTCGCCAAGCACCTAACAGTGTGTTCGGGTAGCACTCCTTGAATCCAGTAAAGTTACATACGACCCGCGGCCGGAAGTCCAGTATGTGAATATAATTCATATTTTTAATTATAACAAGCGCTTGCAATTGATATACCTAGCATAAATAATGTGTTTGACAAAATCATTTCTTTTATTACCCAACATATATCTCCAATATCAGAATTTGTAATAAGTTATCCTGAATTTTCCTATGAGTATGTATTATATTATTTGAATGTAGTAAAAGTTACATGATCCAAAATATTCGAAACTAAAATGAACGCCACGTCTGTCGCAAGAGATCCAAGCTATAAATTTAGTGTAGTTACTGGCAAGAAGAAGATTATTTTATTGAATACAATATGAGTAGGTAATCTTACTATTCCGTACATACTTCACTGTGGGGTGCGGGTTAGAATATCCCCCTTCCCCATTTCTACCTGTGGGTGTCGTAGGAAGCGACCAAAGTCAGCAATGCTAATTTTATAGATATGAACTACAGTAGATATATACCAAAAGGGAAACATACTACGACTTACATGGCTAGACATATTTTGAGAGAAATTGTACGCTTAGATTATAAATATAAATTAAATAATAAAACATTTAGTTCCAAGGCCACACAGACAATTGTAAAATCTAGTAAAAGTACACAAACGGAGATAGAAATCAATATAAATTCTTATGATACCCCTAAGCACGACCGGGATACAATGAACCGAGAGTTTTTTCGTGTATAACTTTGTACATATAATGCACCAAAACATAAATGGTTTAGTTAGCAAAATGGACGACTTGACTTTATGTATTGATGATTTGAGAAACAATAATACTCGCGACAAATATATTTGAATGCTGTGCGATTGAACTGCTAGAACATAAAATCATAATAGTGTCCATATACAGATCTCCAAGAAAGAAAGAGCCCATACGAGAGCAATTTTTTACAAAACTCGTGGAACTACTAAATAATATCTGTTACCGGAGTAAGAAAATTGTAATTTGTGGCGACTTTAATATAAATCTGCTAAAGAAAGATCCAGCTACTAGACGATTTGAAGAAATACTATCGCAGTTCAATCTCAAGCCGAGCGTAAATCAACCAACTAGACTATCTAGCAATACATGTCTTGATAACATAGCACATAATATACGAGGCGAGAAAACAACTGTTTTGGAATGTGCATTATCAGATCACACTGCACAAATTATTGTTACAGAGTGACGGGCGCAGTGCAGTCCGTCACTTGTGACAAAATGAATCTGCTATAGGCAGAAGTTACCGCTTAACATCAGGTGAGCCTCGTGCACGTTCCGTCACAATCGCATAAAAAAAGTTACTTGTGTATTAATATTACTTCAAAATATTTTTCCGTATACATATTCATACATTTCTGAATAGTCACAATAAAGAAGACTTTAAGCTCTTGAGATTAAGCAGTGCAATTCAACGGGGCAATGCTGCCAGCATGCTGGGCTCGCTACCAAATGGTAGTGGGCTAGAGTATTTGGGCTGCCTGTGAGTCTGCAATGACTTATAGGGATCTAAATGCTTTTATTGTGGTAGCTGTAGTGTTGTATGTAGTTCGTAGTATTCTGTTTTAAGGCATACCGCCGGTAAAAAAGAAAGCTCTTATTACATAAATCCATGATTACCTATAATTTGTCTCCCCGATTGCAAATTTTTTATGTATTTGAGCCCTAGTATATATTTTTGTTTAGTTACAAATAGAGTAAAACATCATGTGGCAATTTGACTCACACATAAAAAGGCCGGCCACACACATCGCACGCGATTCCAAAAGCGATCTGCTCTTTGTGATCTCTACTATTAATACTATGCGACTTGAAACAAACGATTTTCATGGCGCGTGCGGTGCACCTAATTTCCAAAGCTATAGTTAAAACAAACACACTCGCACGAAAGCTTGCGCACTTGTTCGCAAGTGCACTGATTCATTTAACTTTATTTAACTCCACATATATTACGATATACGTAATGCGTAACGATACCATACGTCTCAACATACAATTAAATTCAAATAACTCCACATTATTATCCAGGTACTGTATCTGCCAAATTGTCCACTGCTGAACACATCTTACCCCATTAAGGGGGTTTGCCATAATTCTTGGGGATCGCAGATTAAGATAGCAGTTCCTCATAGCAGAGAGATATACATATTCTCTCCTCAAAGGCCGGCAACGTATCCTGAAAACCTCGGGTATTACGGATGTTCGTGAGCGACGGTGATCACTTACCACAAGGTGAGGCGCCTGCTCGTTAGCCCACCTACCCTATAAAAAAAAACAGGAGGTGCTGCTGCCCCGCACCTTCCGCTATTTTACCTTTAGTCTACTCTTACGGCACCCACAGGTAGTAATGGGGGAGTGACATTCTAACCCGGCACCCCACGGGGAATTATTATCTAGGTAGGTAGCCAGTATTATTTTAATGATTAAAATGTCCAACAGATACGTATTTTCTGATATACAGAGGTAGTGCTACCTATGTTTCTTATAATCATCATAATCAACAGCTGGAAGACGTCCACCGTTGAACAAATTCCTCCACCATCAGGGGGTATTGCCATAATTCCGATGCTAAGAAAGTGTCAGGTGCTGCTGAATGATAGAATATTTGGGACAACCTAATTTCTTCAGTACATTTTATCACAATTAATATTCTCTGTATTATGGTTGTATAAAATAAAAACCTTGATGTATTATAATTGTAACCACATGATTATAATACGTAGATTATAATTATAACTGTAACTACAACACAAGCGATATCACTAGAGTGATTGCAACACTGTCGTCTTTACAAAATTATAAATTTGAAATCTACAACAGTTACGTACTTCGGTAACAAAAAGTCGGTTTGAAGACGGAAAGTTGAAAGCAATATTTTTTATGACACATTATATAATTAAGTATATGACAGTTTGGAGAAGATGCTCGGGAGTCAGAACACAATTCGCCGAACAAGTTCGGCGAATTGTTCTCCAATTTGTAGATTGTAAGTCACCTACTCTGAACTGTTTGTACTGAAAATACATTTTACTTTATCAGATGTTTGATCGAACTGCTTTAACTGCGGAAAAACAACTGTGGTTCCGAATTACAACACTAATGTTTGTTGAGACAGAATCTGGTAAAAATTTTATGTAGTCTGCATCGTAAATTCCTTACTGAAGTAGATTTAGTTACCATAAGTACTATTCTTAGATGTTTTTTTATTTTTTATTTTGCGTATCCTTGATCTAAAACACAAGCACAATGATTAATTTAAAAGAACCGGTGAAATAGGAGGAGGGTTCTAGATGTTGAATTGTATTTTTATGTGTTATCTGCTATATTTTAGTTTTCCTATCCATTCTCGAAAGCCGTAAATTATCGTTTCAAAATTGAAACCACAAAATTTGCTTTAAATTTTGAAACTTTTCGAATAGTTTATTTTACATTATACAACATTTTAAAATAAAGAAATACTTGTTTCAATACATAATGACGCACTTGACTTTGACTTAACGTTTTTTATTTACAATCTGATATGACCCCCAAAATATAAGGTCATTTATAATTTAAGAATTCACTTAGGTATATTGTACGCCATTAGTCCGAGATTTTTACCTTATTATATCGAATTATAATTTAGTGTAATTTTTAGTATAATTCATAAAATTAAGTAAATTCGATGAAAATAGGATGTCACAGACGGACAGACCAAACCGTAATAGTGATACTATAAGGTATTTTTTTAAACAGAAATCCATAAAACTCCGTGCATTCACATTAATAAGTATTACTTACTGCACCTAATCCATTTATTTTATCTACTGAAATCACCCATAACATCTTAAATAAATTCAAATTATCTTAAAGTTTGCGAAATTTACCGACCTAAGGAACCAACATTTTCTGTCTGTTGGTTTTTAATTGTTTTACTTAATTTATACACTTAAACTTCTTCTTAAATATTTTTTCTTTTCTATATGCGTGACCGAGTAACACTTAGCCAGTCATTTCGGATTTAGCCTTTCTCTGGCTCAGTCGGAGGAAGGCTCTGCCATACGATTAAAATTCCCACGGTTTTCATCCCAAAGACACGCACGTACAGTCACAGCTACTTAGCGGTATACCACCTCTCCAATTTGGAGGCATAAAAAAGAGGAATGATAACCGTTCTTCCGTTAAACTAAAAACAAAGGATTAGCGATAATTCATAGACAACGAGGTAATTTCATGGTAGAACGGTGTCGTCAATCGACCGTATTTTTTGTAGTGGCTAACTTATAAACTGTGAAGGTTTTGGAAGGTTTCCCCATAGTAATTGTTATCTAATCTGCGGCATGTGGATGCGCCCGC
This sequence comes from Plagodis pulveraria, assembly GCA_963890685.1. Classification (NCBI taxonomy): domain Eukaryota; kingdom Metazoa; phylum Arthropoda; class Insecta; order Lepidoptera; family Geometridae; genus Plagodis; species Plagodis pulveraria. Next base: position 11,040,154 of record OY982965.1, read on the forward strand.
GCCGGTGTTGCGGATATCCTCCAAGCCCCGCGTCCTGCAAGGCCGTGGGAAATCAAACCAGAGCGCGCAGGTGGACCAAATTTTTATGAAATAATCAAAAGTTAAGTACGTGGTTTTATGTCAATTTATATAACTCAATTTGTTTTGTAGAGTGATAGTGACAGTCGGCTTGAAGAACGGACACGAACAGTTTCGTAATTTCTCACCTGCTTTCTTGTTCGTCTACTTACAGTACCTACCATATATCATTTCTTTATCTACACCTGATTGGATTTCAACATGAAATGACTTTATTTAATTACTCTAATAATTCGCTTTAAAAAGGTTATCTTTTTGTTTCGCCTTATGAAGGAATGATCTATAGTTCAAGTACTGAGATCTTTACTGTACTCAGTCAATGTGGTTCGTGATCCACCCCGAACTAACACAAATATATGCCAATTTTTTCAATAATCTCGAACCAATTATGTTCATATACTCACACCACTTGTTTTTATTATAGAAAAATTTCATGGTTTTCATTCATAAATTTTCGTAAATTATACAATGTAACTCAGGTGAATAAGATAGATACAATTATAGTTCAAACCAATGTTATGGCCACTTATGCCAAGATCTCCATCTAGCCACAAGAACTTTCATCCAGTCAAGTAATTAGAATTTTGACAGCACTGACCAAAAATCGACCACCTTTCTCTTTAGACAGCGCCTACCGACCTATAAAAAATCTGAATTACCATAGAAAATGAATGGTGAGACAATGCCTTCGCAGGTGTACTATTACCGTTCCACACAGTGCCTTCCCATCACGATTGCATCAAACCTACACCGGAACGGACTTACATCGGTGGGCCCAAGACTCCCAAGTAGGCAATCAGAGTGCCCACCCCGTGACGGAGCCAATGTGCACTATCGTTTATAGGGTTCCGTACCTAAAGAGTAAAAACGGGACCCTATTACTGAGACTTCGCTGTCCGTCCGTCCGTCTGTCAACAGGCTGTATCTCAAGAACAGCGATAGCTAGACAGTTGAAATTTTCACAGATGATGAATTTCTATTGCCGCTGTTACAACAAATACTAAAAATAAAATAAATATTTAAGGGGGGCATACAACAAATTTGATTTTTTGACCGTTTCTTGCTCGATACTAATAACAGTGACAGGTAGACGCTTTAACTATTCACAGAATATTTAGTTTTATGTTCTCTTTAAATATAATTAATTAAAACAAAATAAAATAAATAATTATGGGGGCTCCCATACAATAAAAGAGGTTTTCGCCGTACCTACCCAGCTCAATCGGACACTGCGAAAAGAGTCTGTAACTTGCAAGATTAGGTTACAGATAATGGTACGGAACCCTTCGTGCGCGAGTTCCACTCGCACTTAGCCGGGTTTTTTTTTATAAACTGCACTGTACATCCCTTCTATTTCGTACTCCTTGACTTGTTCAGTGTCAATGTCTACTGAAGCAGATATTCCATAGGTCATAACTATAAACTATAAGGTTGCATTATAACATGATTAAAGGTTAGCTTTTGAAAATTATATCACCTGTTGGCAAAAGTTAAGTAAACGACGTATAGCCGAAGATAACAAGCTAAGCCTAAAATTTGAACTTTCTCCTAAATATAGCTGCCGGACCTCAAAATCAATTTTGAATATAATTTTTATTGCCTCAAAAAATAATCACTGATCATTGTAGAACACTCATAGCAAACTAAAGAAGCGAATAACATAATAAAACATTTTTTAAAAGTATTCTAAGATAAAACACAAATCAATATTTTAATAAAATATTTTAAATATATAAAAATATTCTAGTGACAATCCCGAGACATTTACAGACGATTTAGTCTTGATGGTGCACTCTTAAAGTCAAAATCTCCTGAGGATTGAACTATGGTAAGGTATTTTGCGAATGCCTGCTTGGGTAGCTATGGGACCGTTCTCAAGTAGAAAATCTGTCGCCAAGCACCTAAAGTTGTATTCCGGCCAGTCAGGCGTCCTTGAGAGCCAGTTCCCGTTCTAGAACTTTGTACCATTCTCAACCACAATTACCATCTACTATTAGGTGACCAATGATTTTGAATTATGATTAGCTGAGCAGCAATAAAACCAAAATACTATTCACGGCGTAGAAGCGAAACGCATCGAAAACTCCTCCGGTTTGACTGCGTATCGTCTACGCAATAGTTCATGCTAAATACAGCCTTCGACCATGAAGGTTAGAATGAAGAAAAGGAATAGAGTATACAGACCATGATAAAAATAAAAATTTGCGAGAATAGTATGTAGGTACATCTATTGGTACGTGGATGTCACCTATACTAGTCAATATGCCTGAAAGGGAAAGGAGGAAATTGTCTTAATTGTAAAGAAATTTATTTTACTAGCCATGTGTCGACAATAAATTATAAATTTAAAACATGCTTCACTGACAAACTTTAGCATTTATACTAAAGTTTGTCAGTGAAGCAGTGATGACTCAGTGGCATCGGCTATGGACTGCCGCGCAGCAGGTCCATGGTTCGAATCCCGCCGCGGGCTTGAGCTTCACCGCATGAATGCCCGCCTGGCTAGCGACCACCCTCATGTAGAAAATCTGTCACCAAGCACCTGACGGTGTGTTCCGGCAGCTGTCCTTGAGGGTCAGTATAAAAAAACATTTACATGAGACTCAACAACTGTATGTTCCAGGGTGACGGGCGCAGTGCAGGTCGTCACTTGTGATAAAATGCATCTGTTGTAGGCAGTGGTTACCGCTTAACATCAGGTGGGCGTCGTGCTTGTTCCGTCACAATTAAATAAAAAAAAAGTGAGTAAGAGTGTGAATATGCCTGTTTGGTGCTCCTTCACGCTGAAGCGGCTGAACATGAAACGTGGAATGGAGATAGTTTAGGTCCTGGATTATCACAAATATTTTTGATCATTATATCTTATTTTTTTTTTATAGTATCATCATCAATGTGTATCATTGTCAATGCGGCTGAAACCGCAGGGCGCAGTTTGTTTTAAACGTCGAATGGGAAATGAATGAAACCAACATAACAATATGCAACGACATTCCTTAACTGCTCAAGATCACGACAGCAATCACGTCAACTACCCAAATGGAACTTCCTGCGGGGTGGCCAAACGCCGAAGTTCCTTCCTAACGTCTTCAATCTGACTGAATCACTGAATGACTCCTTCATTATCATTGAAGTATTCCTTTAGGGTGTGTAGGCACCGTGATTCCTTGGCACGCCTTTACTCATAATTTCTTCGTTGCGCTTTGGTGCCTTTTGGTGAATGACCGGTAAGAGTTGAAAAAGTGAATCACAGGATTCATGGTGTCTAAGCACGAGGTGATCCGTTAACTGTTTTTTTAGAGCTGGCTTCGATTTGGAATAATTTTATGAAGGTGCCACTTTCACCATTAATCGTTTTTTTACCGACCTACAATTGTATAGTTGGTTAGCTCAAAACTATCTTTGCTCATTTCATAATATGATTGAATATTTACTAATATTTTATTTATGTTATTGTGGCGGAATAAGCTCGAGGGCCGCCTGATGTTAAGCGGATTAACCTCTTTCTATAACAGATGCATTTCGTCACAAGTCACGAATGTACTGCGCCCGTCACCTTGAGACACAGTTATTAAGTTTCTTCTGCCTGTAACTTCACTGGCTCTCGAGGACTGCTGCCGGAACACACCGTTAGGTGCTTGGCGACAGATTTTCTACTTGAGGGTGGTCGCTAGCCAGGCGGGCATTCGCAAAATGCCCTTCCACCATGCGGTGAATGTCAAGCCCGCGGCGGGATTCGAACCATGGACCTGCTGCGCGGCAGTCTATAGCCAATGCTACTGAGCCATCACTGCTTCAGATCTTAGCTCACGTGTGTCATAATCTACTATTATCTCACAACAAATACAGCTAACTGGTCTTACACCAAGACTCCTTAAAAATTCTCTTGATAGAACAGACCGATCAAGTTATTGTTCGGTGTTAGTTTTCAGTCAGCTTATAATTGCTGTGTTGCGATTATTTTCAAATCTGTTCAATCAGTCTGCCGAAAGCCGATTGCCATAGTTACATTGGATTTCAGGGATTTATTCCAGACTGCTTCCACTAACGTCATCCATGCAGGGCAGATGGAAACATTGGACGTCTGCCTCTGCAGGGGCCGATAACCATGAAGTGGAGGAACGCATTGCAGTCATAGATGCATACCACTGAATAGTTCTTATGTCTAGGTCTCCTAGTAAAGTCACTGTATAAAGCCATAATAAAAGGGAAGAAAATGGAAACCTCCCAAAACTGTGGTCAAGAATGGACAAAAGTTCTAGAATGTGACCTGGTTCTCTGGAGCGAAGGACGCCTGACTGGCCGGAACACAACTTTATGTGCTTGGCTACAGATTTTCTACTTGAGGGTTGTACGAAGGTCGTCGTAGATATACAAGCAGGCATTCGCAAAATACCTTACCACAATTCAATCGAGTATTATATCATCATAACTTAATACAATAACCGTAATAATTATATTATTTCTTCGCATTTTATATATTCTTTCATTATTAACTCTAACATAAAATTTAAATATGAGTGTAAGTTTTTATATTATGTCACTATTAAATTTAAATAATTAACTTCGGTATTTGTGATATATGAAGTTCGGATTTCGAAACAGAGATTTATCTTGTTACTACCTTCGTGACGCTTACCTGACATTTATATAGACCAATCATCGAGCAATTCCTGCAAATGACGTCCAATTATGGTCGAGGCGTCGCTAACGCGCCAATTAGGCTGCGCGCGCGCACCTGGTGCACGAACAACGTGGTCACGAGCGATTTTCGATCATAAATTTCTTACTTCGACACATTATGTGCGATATTACTTCAATTTTGATCAATTGAAAACAATCTTGGTTGCCAAACAGACAATGGAATGTAGGAGAGTCTGAAATGACACCTGGTAGTCTGACATATAGCTTTAAGACTTTAATAAAATATGTAGGTCCGCCTCGTTGGTCAACTTATTATTGTTTTAAATTTTGATACTCAAGCCTTTGATCACATTCTCAGCTGATGGTAAATGATGATGTGTCGAAGGTGCTTGGCAACAGATTTTCTACTTGAACATGGTTGCTAACCAGGCAGACATTCGCAAAATGCCCTTCCACGATGCGGTGAAGATCAAGCCCGGGGTGATATTCGAACCATGGACCTGCTGCGCGGCAGTACATAGCCAATGCCACTGAGCCATCACGGCTTCAAAGCTAGCGTAAAACTTAGGCTTGCAGACTTGAAGGCCTGGCTTCGATCCCCTGATTGCATAATTATTTGGTTATTCTTAAAAACAAACTATATTGTAGTAGTCCGGAGTCTGGAATTGTTCCCGGTAAATGGCAATAGACCGACACTCTATTTCATGCTACCAAAACAAACCTGGTGAGATTTTACTGGAGTTTAGATTTATGCCTACGATTTCAGGGTATGACAGGCGTGATGTTATGCGAGTATATGTAATGTTTCAGGTGATTTTGTGAACACCATCAATTATATCAACTTTGTTTAATGTACCAGCCGGATCGTCCACTGCTGAACTCTGCCTCCCCCATTAATGGAGGAGAGTTTGCCATAGTCCCCACACTGGGCAGGTGATTTGGGAATCGCAGTAGATAATGGCAGTTCTTCAGCGCTGCGTTTCCCACCTTCTGGTAAATTTCCTTTAGTCGCCTCTTGTGACTTCCACTTGCACTTACCCGGCAACCTACGGGGCACTGACTTTGCTTACTCAGCCAAAATAATTTCCGAGATTCGGTTTCGTTGATGTCTTGACCATTGTGGAATCGTTGGGTACATTATTGCGTCGAGCGTAAACATTTTATATGTAGCTGATAAAACCAACCCATGTTGGATGACCCGAAGCTATTAAAACTGAGAAGGGCTTTATTCAATGTTGTGATCGCTGGCACAAGTGCTCCAGTTCCATCTGTGTCGGCAATCAACCACCAATATTTCATACTTTTGAGATTTACTACCAATGCAATAGCAAACTTTGTTGTAGTGCAATGAGTTTTGGCTTTTTGACTAGCCGCTTTCCGGACCTCAACCCTCTTCGGAATTATGTGATAAATGGACTAGGGTTCCTGCATCACAAACCAAAGTAAGTAACTATATAGAGCCAAAACTCAAAGTAAAAACCATATTTTTTAAACAATGGAACCGGCTAGACACACTTAAAAGTATTAAATTGTTTTTTTGAAGTTGGTACATTATCACCTCACATTGTCCAACTTCCACAAGTTATTCCATACTTTTCAGTGTTGGCAGTCGTTTCCGCTTTTATTTTAAATATGTTATCTACCGATGTAGATGAAATTTAACACCAATTTGGAGGTATACTCAACTCAACAAAAAATAACCATCTAAATGGGTTTACAATTAGCGGAGCTATGGCGTAACAAACCAACAAAAACATACATTTTGAAGCAGTGATGGCTCAGTGGCATTATAAACAATAATAATAATGAATAATAAATTTGTTTATTGATCAAAAAAGTTACATTGCTTAAACACTAATTATTATACTAGATCATCAAGGTAACAAAAATGAAAATTGATTACAAAAAAATTAGAAGTTGTCTATGAAGACCTTATTTGTGAACAAGCAAAGACTACCTTTAGCTAATTGAAGAATTTAAAAATCAATTTAATTAAATTTAAATTGAAATTAAAAAAGCGACATAACTGTGGCTGGCAGAATGTTGTAAATGATCATAACATAGGTAAAACAACTGCGAAAAGACTGAAAGAATGCGTACTTATATTATAGTCTGGACAACAATTTAGAGGTTCGTATCATATAGTATATACAGTTTATTTATTGGCTATGGATTGTCGCGTAGCAGGCCCATGGTTCGAATCCCGCCGCGGGCTTGAGCGTCACCGCATGGTGGAAGGGCATTTTGCGATTGCCCGCCTGGCTAGCGACCACCCTCAAGTAGAAAATCTTTCGCCAAGCACCTAACGGTGTGTTCCGGCAGCAGTCCTTGAGAGCGAGTGAAATTACAGGCACATGAGACTTAACAACTATGTCTCAAGGTGACGGGCGCAGTGCATTCGTGACTTGTGACGAAATGCATCTGTTATAGGCAGAGGTTAGTCCGCTTAACACCAGGTGGGCCTCGAGCTTGTTCCGTCACAATAACATAAAAAAAAACAGTTGGATGGATAACTCTCTCCTTTTTTGGAAGTCAGTTAAAAATATGTATCTAATATATATATTGTGCCGACTTAAACACACTTGGTGAATGAGGACAGGAAGAAGAAAATGGTAGGAAACTTAATTTGTTAGAGACCTTGGCTGCTCCCGTAGCGGAGCTTGCCAAGTGCGATCTTAACATAACAACTAAGTTAAAACTAAGTTAAGCAACGTCCCATGCGGTCATCACTGGCTGGTGGCATTTACTACTGAGCGCTTCCGTGCTTCGGAGGGCACGTCCCGGTTGTAATTTTAAGGCAGCTATAGCATGGTGGAAGGGCATTTTGCGAATGCCCGCTTGGCTAGCTAATAACCTCATATAGAAAAAAACGGTCGCCAAGCGCCTGAATGTTCCGTCAGCTGTCTAATAATATCGAATTAGCCTGAACATCTTCGATCGCATCATCACTTACCATCCGGTGAGGTAATGATCAAAAGCTAGCCGATCAGCTCTTATACAAAAGCCTAGATTAGCCACTCAACTCTTCAGATTTAACCTACGTATGACAGTTCATTCACACATCGTGAAATTCGTTCATATGACTAGTGCAGTGCCGGTGCGATCTTGCCGGAAGCGCCGATTACCGCCGCTAATGAGGAAGCAGTTACTGGCGGCCATGTATCCTGTGCTTCGATGCACTGTATTGTTCCCGCGATTGTCATTTAGTTGTTTGAACTTGTTTTATGACATAACTAGCTTCTGCTATTTATGTCGCCCGCGTCGAATCAGGTAAGTACTATACTTACTTAATTATTGTCATCATATTCCTGCCGTAATCGCACTTATGAAGTGTGCGCAAAAACATTTTTTTGCCGATAGGTTACACTGTGGCCACTATCTCACCTGATGGTAAGTGATGATGTGGTCGAAGATGTTCTAGAATTACTACTGGCTCTCAAGCACAGCTGCCGGAACACACGGTTAGGTGCTTGTCGACAGATTTTCAGCGTAGCTAGCCAGGCGGGTAGGTATTCGCAAAATGCCCTAGCACCATGCTATAATGACTGCCATCTTAAGACGACAACCGGGACCAAAGTGGAAAGTCCAAAGCATGGAAGCGCTCAGTAGTAATGTCACTAACGGTCACCCATCCAAATCATGACCGCGGCGGACGTTGCTTAACTTTGCTGATCGGCTAATTACAGCTAAGCAAACTTCGCTACGAGCGCTTCAGAATGCTCATATTGTAAATATTTTTGAGTTTATGGCGTAATGCCATTCCTATTTAACCCATTGATATCTGCAATAATGATAACAATAGAATTGCATTCATAAATTGACCATAGTGGGTCAGCCGATGCCAAGGGATTCATCCCTTCTTGTTTTGTAGTATATACTCCTAGTAAGGACCTAGTAAAGACTCTTAAAGATAGCGGTATAGTAGTGAACTGGTGAGTAGCAGCACTTATGCCATTTTATAAGTAATGCCGTTTGCTTGTCATTTGGCACAGGGAAATACATAAGTAGTAAATTTAGTAAATAAGTACCAACGGGATAAACTCGCAAATTTCTCCAATATTCGTTTAGTCATTATGCTGGTATCAAAAAACACACATACTCATAAATTTAGCATTTAACTTATGAGGGGCATAGGATTTATGAGTTTGTAGTAAAATTTATTTGAAACTTGCGAGTTACAATCTACAAGTCAAGAAAGAAGAAGGTTAGTTCGGTTAAGAATAAGAAGTAGGTCCAAGGAATGCTAATGAACCCATGGTAAAATAACAAAATGATAAGCAACCAAATCAATAATTTAAATAAAATTGAATATAAATAAAAAATAATACTTTTAAAATAAGAATAATAATTGAAATGTAAATAATTTAAATATCAACAATTTCCAAAACTTATCAGTGCGCTTGGTCGATGCGACGTGTGATCAAAATGTTGGCACCTATCAACGAATAAGCATTGCAATTCAACGGGGCAATGCTGCCAGCATGCTGGGCACGCTGCCTACTGGTAGTGTGCTGGAGCATTTGATCTGCCTGTGAGTCTGCAATGACTTATAGGTTGTCTTAATGATTTGAAGCGCTCGTAGCGAAGTTTACTTAGCTGTTCTTAACCGATCAGCAAAGTTAAGCAACGCCGCCCGCGGTCATGAGTTGGATGGGTGACCGCTAGTGACATTACTACTGAGCGCTCCCGTGCTTCGGAGGGCACGTTAAGCCGTCGGTTAACAACCGATCTTAGCATGGCAGTCGTTATAGCATGGTGGTAGGGCAATTAGCGAATGCCCGCCTGGCTAGCTACCACCCTCAAGTAGAAAATCTGACGCCAAACACCTAACGGTGTGTTCCGGCCGCTGTCCTTGAGAGCCAGTAATTCTAGGTTAGTCTGAACAACATCTTCGACCACATCGTCACTTACCATCAGGTGAGATAGTGGTCAAAGTCTAAACTACCAGGCATAAAAAAAAAATTACTTTAATTTTTAGGATGAGAAACAAACAGGTCGTGTTACTTTGATGATGAGCCATGCGTAGGTGTAGTGTAAACAATTTAATTATAATGTATGGGAAATTGCACTATCCTCACCATTCTGAAACACAAGTTTATATAGCAGTAGCAAGCAACTTCGTTTGTTGCAGTTTCCTTTGAACATGAACATTATATGAAAAAATAAAACTTTTTCCGAACTTTTTACAAAACATAGTTTCGTCATATTTTAAATACCAAGAGGTCAAACTTGTTGATATTTAGCATGCATGAACACAGAAAAAAAGGAATACTTGAGCTAACGCAGTGTGTTTTTATTCAAGAATATTTGTGATTCATATATATTGAAAACAATATATTCTTGAAAACAGAACACAATATTCTCAGGAATATATTCTTGAATCAAAGTATATATTGCATTCTTCTTTGGAGAAATCGTAAGTGTTTAAATACGAACATAGTTAGTTTTGAATCCAAGAATCTTACCATAAATATTCGTAAGTGAAGCACCTTAATTTCATTCAACAAGAATATTTAAAAATATTTCAAGAAAGAATATAAAAATTTTATTTAGAGAATAAAATGTTAACACTAGAATTCCTATTTTATTGTTAGAAGAATATTTTCGTTATCTCGAAATAATAATTTGAATACTTTATGTGAAGAAATATTTTTTCGGTCAAAACAACATTCCTAAGAATATTCGAGTGTAATATCAAGACTCGATTATTTTTCAGTTCAGAATATATTCTTGTTGTAATACAGCATTGTCTTGAATTTATTAAGACAATGTATATTCTTGGCTAAAGAAGTCTTTTTTTTCTGTGAAGGATTTTGAATAAACGAATTTTTCCATGATTTGTATGAATGAGTGAATTTTAGAATTGAATAAATTAGAAATGAATTTTTGAGTTTTTAAATGCATTTTCCTTGAGCCTAATATCTATGTGGCTGGTTCGCCAGATTTTCGTTTATTAATTTATTTTATTTCTAAATGTGAAAATAAGCATTCCCATACAAAACTAAATTTAAAAATTATTTTGATAATACATAATTTTACGGTAAACTGTCAAATCAGAAGCATTGAAATTAAGGACGTGCATGCATAATTTCACCAAGTTTGAAACTTTGAACACACAACCGGAACGTCCAACATTGAACAAGGTCTTGGAAGGATTTTTCATAATCCCTACGCTTGGTTCCCAAGTTTGAACACCTTGTAGACCTACGTTTATAGTGAAAGAAACTGCATTTGTATGGAAATCGCTATGAAGACTTAATTTTTTACGTGATACATCTAACAATGTTCGCGCAGACAAGTAAAGGATCACAGACAAGATGCCTATAAGACTGGTTGTTTCGCCTCTTACAATTTTAACCTTTGTTTAAAAGTTAGTTGACTGCGTCACCTCAGTACGAGTGTATCTCATTTTTGCTATAAAATAAAGCCATGTTATTCATATTCAATCCCCGGCTCGGATAGTTGTTGTATTGTTTTACAAAGGAATTTTCAGCAGCAGTCCAGAGTCTGAAATTGCCCGGTGGATAGTCTTCTATACATGGGACCAAAAACATATCTGGCGACGAAACGTAGGTGTTAAGTAGGGCGTGATGATATTATTTTTACACGACTCGCCAAAAGGAGTTCAGTAAAATTTTTTTTTTACTTAAAAATGGAACCTACATCTATACACTCTAAAGTGTGAAAGAACTTCTTGAAGTCGGTACCATGATCGTTCAAAAGTAACTATTATGATAATATTGTGTGCATGGTACCGACTTCGACAAGTTATTTTACACTTTTGAGTGTAGAAGTTGGTTCCATATTTATGTAAAAAAAACACCCTTTTTAGTGTCCCTTGCTTCTTACGGGATCGATTATCATTCACTAGCAATGATTCTATCGTCAAGATAGGAAAAAAGCAGCTATCGGAGTGTAAATCAAAAACAGCTTAACCGATTTTGATGAAATGTAAAAGGGACCACACGACACCCAGCAGCTTTCAAATAAATAAAGCAACACATAAATCGGTTATCCAGTAAAAAGATCAGAGGTAAAAACAGAAAAAAAATACAGACGAATAAGAACCTCCTCCTTATTTTTGAAGTCGTTTAAAAACAGATTTTAGGGTTCATGTATGTATGTCAGTTTGTTTGTTTCACCACTAGCGGCCCGCCCCGGCTTCGCACGGGTATTTAACAAAAAATACAATAATTATTAAAATAATCTATCACCTATGTTCATCGGGGATAATGTAGGATTCTATTGGTGAAAGAATTGTTTAAATCGGTCCAGTAGTTTCAGAGTCTATTCAATTCAAACAAACAATCAAATCTTTCCGCTTTATAATATTAGCTTAGATAACTTTTACATACCTACAAGAATAGATTAGAATGTATGGGATATTGTATAAATCCTTAAATCATCAGTGGCTATACATTTTTTGGCAGAGCAGTCTTGTTTTTTAATATTTCCTATAATTTTCCTTGTTTATTTTTGTAAAAGGCATGTACTCTACTATTATATAGTTCTTACGTATGACGTACGGTACATTATGAGTTGTAGGTACGGGTAGCCCAAGTTTTTAGACGGTACTAAATTTATGGTGAGAACTGAGAAGTGATATATAAGAAATATATATTTGCATATATTAATCCAACGGACATCCATGGTCTGCCGGGCGCCGGGTGACCGCTGACCCGTCACATCAGACATTGTGAGAACACCTTGACCTTAATCAAAGGACACCTGTCCGAGGGCCCAACTCCTTAGGGATTCTTAATCATGGGAATCGCCACTGTTAAGAAGGGGGCTTCAAGAAACAGCCGGTGAGGAATAAATTGTTGGTTCCGGTGATATAATCTGCATGTGAAAGTTTGATATCGTAATAAGTATTTATATTATTTTTTTGTCAGTTTGTTAAGCCATTTCACGAATTTATTTTTGTTTTTTACGCAATCCACAGCAGGAGTATATGATCCCTAAATCGTTTTTACGGTTCATGTTGGTAGGTAGTAAGTAATTAATAATAATTATATATGTGGGTTTATTGATTACGCCATAACTTTTAAATGACAGAACAGATTAGGGGTAATGTTAGAATCCTTACGTTGCGATTGACACTGGCTATACATTGCACACGGACACAATATAATATACATTGTTTTGGCAAGACAGGAGTGTTTTTGAAATTTTGAGATACTTGTTTGTTGATAATGGTAAGGCAGGTCAACACGATAAAACAGTAACAAATATGTTAAGACAAGTTATTAAATTTTAAATAAAAAAAACTGCCGATGTAAAATCCAAGCACCTGCATTGCCTTGGAGTATCAAACATTTCGGTTCTAATAAGAAGCATCTAGGCCATGACATTCATCAAGATCTGGTACACAGGTCCGCGGTGCACTGAGCGGACTATGATAACATTTGAATATCTTAGAAACCTAATCAGTTTTTCCTTATATACAGCTGAGATAAAAACAACCATATTAATAGCTGCTTTCAACTAAAAACTATATCGTGATTAGTCAGTTTTTAGGGAGCTACGATCTTACAGAACAGAATGACGATAGTTATATGGTTCACTTTTTTGTCACGAGTAAAAAATAAAAGCTAAACTAAAATTATTATTAAATTTTTTTAGAATATGTTATTATTATTATTATTTCTTTGTTAATGGCTTCTGCGGTTTTTAGAATATGTTTGTCATTTTCATTCATTTTTCTATTGTTACAGAGAGATAGATGTCAAAAGATGCGTCTGTCATAAAATGAGCCTGCAAACCTGTTTCAAAAACTGTCACCAATACAAAAGCTAACAACATTCGATTTCTATAATGAGAGCAAACGGTCGATGGGTCCAGTTCGCCAAATGTCAGAGTAAACAACCCTTTTGTCCAATACTCCCGCCAAAATCGCGCGCCAAGCGCCAAACATTTGTCAATGGAGCTACAATGGCTCATTCACGCAGCTGGCATTCACCTGTTGAGGGGTTCCCCGATTCCCCATAGTCCCCACACGTGGCCCACGGCAGCGACGTCACATATGTTGCTGGCCTCACCTGGTGCTGCAAATCTCGCCCCTCATGAGGGGTTTGTTTTACCCGCACATGTCAGGCGGCTGCGACTGACAGATGCTAAAATACGTTGGTGCTGACATCGATTTTATTGTTGTTGTAACAATTGTTACGCGTACAAAATATTTTTTAATAATAAATATAGCAAGTAGAAAAAATCAACTTATTATCTGATATTAATTAATAAAATAATAAACATTGTAATGAATAGATTCAGGCGCTACTTTGCGGAAATCCATATTTAATCGAGAAAGATCGTGCGCTCGTAGAGTCAAGACCTCCTGAGGATGCTTCGTGTAGAAGCGAGACGCGTCGAAAATTCTTCCGGTATGGCTGCGTTTGTGACGCCACGTCGGCCTAACATGAAAATTAGGCGGAATTGTCACTAGATATATTTTTAGTTGATAAAATAAATTAGTATCGGAGTTAGACGGAGTAGATATAATGGTAAGCGTCACGACTGTCCATAATAGTTGCAGTGTCACCGTCTTCGTTCTATTAGACACTGTAATGCGCTCACCGAGACAACAGTTGTTTACACAGTATTTTCACTTGCTACAGTGCCCTTCATGTCTAGACACAGTAATGTTTGCACACTGCCGCATCGAGACAGAATAACTAACACTCCGTGGTACTCACCAAAACAATATGTTTGCTAAACAAATAAATGTAGATAGAAATAATAATCGACGTCTCTACAACCGTAACTTTAGTCGCCTTATTTACTGCTAATACCAAATTCAATGCCAAATTACATGAAAACGTTATCACAATCCGAATAACACAAACACATCCACATAATGCACATCAGCAATTCGAATTAAAACTTTGTGTGCCGATACTGATTAGTGATAACAAATGGACAAGCAATTACTTTGAGATAGGTAATCTTCACAGATCACAGAAACTAAAAGGTAATCGTAGTGGAATGGATATCTAAATATATTTTATTTAAGTATATTTTATTATACTTTGGTTTAATGAACATCCTGATTTATAAAAAATAAAATTATTTTTGTATGTAGATTTTCTACAAAAGATCTATACGTTGCTCGTTGGTCGACAACGAGAATATCCAAGGAGATTTTTCAACATCTAGGAAAGACCGAAAAGTCAATTTTTGAATGAATTTTAAATTTTAATTTGTCGTTATCTCTGATGCTGAAGGATTTGAGATAGAAACGACAGGTTAATTACGAATCTAAAAGATGGAAAGGGTTATTACAAAATTACAAATTTACGAGAGAAAAAATTATAGTCATGTGCGGGATTCGAACCCGCGTCCATCTCCTCCTATAGCCGGGGTATGACCGCTTGAGCTAACATGACAATGACTCATAACTCCAGTTTTTCCTCTCGATCTTTATTTAACCATCGTATTGGGATGGATTTTCTCGTTTAAAAAACTATAACTCACCTGAGCAGGCCCTAAATGCCTCTTTTTCAAACCTAGGATAATATGTTACATAATTATATAGATGTTTGTTACAGCCGACTAAAATGGTGTTGTTCTTCACCGATATGTAAAGGAATCTTAAGTCAGTACCCTGGTCCTTATTCTCATTGCGTTCTTTGCAATTTCACCTAATGAACTGAAATGTACTAGTGGTACAAAACGGGGTAAAGCTCATTCTCTTTAGCCAAACACTTCATAATATGCCATAACAGTACTCTAAAAGCAGGTTTTACTACATTTTCCTTGCAGCCGTTACCCGATTAGGAAATTGTGTTATCATTAGCAACTAATACCGCTTGTGGTCCAGGTGGCACGCTGGCGCCCATGCCATCTGCGTGTGCGCAATCTCCATTATATCACTATGTTGTATTGTTGTCAGCACAATGGGACAATAACTGTTCCGATGAATAAACTCGCATTATGCTATCGCGAATCAAAGCAAATACCTAACTGTGTGCGTTACGGGTATTTGTAGTAGTCGAGCATTGATCGTGTCATGTTGGAAACACTTGGCCTACTTTGCTGGAAGCGTGAAATACGTGACGTATGCGTGTTTTATGCAAACTGTTTTTTTTTTATTTTATTGTGACGGAACAAGCTCGAGGCCCACCTGATGTTAAGTGGACTAACTGCTAGTGGCTGTCTGCCTATAACAGTTGCAATTCATCACAAGTCACGAATTGCACTGCGCCCGTCACATTGAGACATAGTTGTTAAGTCTCATTGTGCCTGTAATTTCACTGGCTCTCAAGGACTACTGCCGGAACACACCTTTCGGTGCTTGGCGACAGACTTTCTACTTGAGGGTGGTAGCTAGCCAGGCGGGCAATCGCAAAATGCCCTTCCACCATGCGGTGAAGCTCAAGCCGGCGGTGGGGATCGAACCAGGGTACTGCGGCACGGCAGTCCATAGCTATTACCGCTCGGCCATCGTTGCAAAATTGCAATATGGGTATACTTGTAAAGAAATCCTGTATATTTCTTTATAAGTATACCCATATAGTTATTGGTAAAACGCTAACAACCTCTTAGGGTTGAGTTCTGCTAGTCCTAACAAATATTGTGTGATTTTTTTTTGTTTGGAACTCAATATAGAACCTGATGTAGGCTAGTCTTTGACACCCCTTGCCGTCTTCTTACTAGGCGGTTGGTGCTACTTACCTGATATAGGTAAGTAAGAAATTGACATTTGCTAATTATTAGAGAACCGACCCCTATGACAGTTAATATTATAAAATTTGTACGACGAAATTCCGCTTACTCGAGCATTATCCGATAGCCTAGAGGTCAGGGTACTATGGGTGCGAATCCGGAGGAAGCGGGTTCGATTACCACTCGGCACAAGAATTTTGTGAACTAATGATTTGTGAAGATAAGTTTTAGTTGACTAGGCCTAAAATAGGGTCGAAACATGCCATGGTGCTTAGCGTCTGGTTTTCTGGGTGGCTAGCAAAGCGAGCATCCGCATTTCCAATTTTAGCCCGTAAAAATCACGGACCACATTATCTCTTACTAAGAGAGATTGTGGTCAAAGGGCCAACCTATCAATAACAAAAAATACATTACTATTCCCTTGTCGTATACGTGTATCACCCCTAAGAGCCGCCATGATCTCTAACATTAAAATCTCATTTCGCCACGAGGCAATCTTCAGTTTATCTAGGGTCATTAGATGGTGACAGGCGTGTTTCCAAGTTATGATATCCATCACAGATATAGCTACTACTGTATTTTGTTTATGCGTACCATGTTTTCCTGCCCTTATTTCTCCACTGACGTGTGGTCGGTATTGTACCTATTCGAACGAGACAAACGTATGGAGGTTGTGCGTAGCTTCAGTTTTATGACCGACAGCCTTTCTGACTCCAACCGTCCTTGGGAATATTCTCTTTAGAAGTACGTACACTCGCTACCGTTCGTTTCAAGAGCCCTTCTTTGTGTCTATAAACTTGAAGCTACACGTCCATGAGAGTATTAGCATGCTGCTCATTTGGCACGGCTTTTACCTTAAGGAATGGAACATCTTCCCAGCGTCTTACAATCTGGATGTCTTCAAGTCAATAGTGAATAAGTATCCTCTAGGCAAGCATGCTTTAACTACGACTGCGTCGACATTTACCATCAGGTGAGACTGTGGTCAAATGCTTGTCTAAAAAAAGTGCTCTTGCGATAACTTGTAAGGGTCCATACATTCTTAAGCCGGGAACTGTACGGCTAACCTTTATATATTATTAGTACCTACTATCTATATGTAGAATCTATCTATATCCATCTATCTATAGATCTTGATAATAAATGACTGTAAAATTAAAGTATATATAAAACATTTTATGATACCTACAAACATATTTTCTCGCTTGCTTAGTGAAATTATTTTATACGTCTAACAGTTCGAATATATAAGCAATCATTTTATAAGCAATAAATAACTATTAAAACTAAACAGCCTACTGTTAATTAAAATTGATGTCCATTAAAAACCACAACATAAATACTTACATATTTAATATAGATAAGAACATTATGTCAATTCAAGTGATAGACTAAAACGTCTTGATTGGCCCAACACTGACTTGCTGACCCATGGCGGAACATTCCACATAGGCTCTTTCGATTTCTTTCCTGATGTAATTCACCCATTTAATCTTCAGCAGCTTTATGATATACAGCACTGACACGAAGAGCATCACCGCTACGGCTATAAACACAATGACATCTGCTGTTGTATACTGATCGATGACCTCAAGATGCGCGTGACCCGACATTTTAACGCGAGAAGTCAGAACACAACTGCAAGGCTCCAATTTCTCCGGCTGTATGATGCAATGCAATTAATGTGCGCTTTATTACAATAAATCAAGCGGCCGTAATTTTGTGTCAGCTATTTAAGAATGAGTGTCAAGTTACCTGAGTATTGAACGCATTGAATTTGAACGAAAAAATAAATTGGGTTTGATTCCCCGCAAGATATCAGGAATAGAGGCGCCGTGAGCTCAAGACCTCGATTAATTCTTTACGTATTCAAACTCCATATATCCAATATTTTTGGAAACTGAATCAACAAAAATTTCTGTATAATGAATAGATTAAGGCGTGCGGAAATCAAGATTCATTAATAAAAAAATATTTTAAGACAATATTAAAAAAAAATACTTAGAACATATATCTAGTGATAATTCTGCCTAATTTCCCTGTTAAGCCGACGTGCCGTCACAAACGCCACGCAGCCAAACCGGAATAGTTTTCGACGCGTTTCGCTTCTAAATGAAGCATCCTCAGGAGGTATTGACTATTAGTGCATGATCTAGTAGAGATCGATTTCTTTTTCGAACGTGCGCTCGAAGAGTCAACACATCATTTACCTCATTACGCTATTCTAAAGTATACATAAATATTTTCTTAAAATATTTATAACATTTGTTATAATTTAATTTCTATATAATTACCGAACCTGATCACAAAATTCCACAAGAAAAACAGTCGATAAATGAGACCTGTAGAGGAAAACAACAGGAAACCCGGAATCCGGAAGGACATACAAAAGTATTTTTGTCCAAGCTGAAACGGAGACGCTTGACGCACTCGCTCGGTCAATAACAAACTGATAAAGGCTTATGTGAGAATCGAATTAATGTTCGATTCTAACTAAATCAATCTTGTGATAATTTAACAAGGGCTAAAGGTCAAAGGACCACGTTCTCCCATCTCGGTAAGTGATGATGTGGTAGAATTTGGTAAAGAGACTCAACCTTCAGTACAAGCTCTCAATGACAGTTGCCGGATGACACCGTTTTATATTTTGCGATAAAATCTCTATTCGAGGCACAGAATAATAAGGTTGAGGATAGTAGCAAGCCAGACGAGGGTTTGAACAATGCCTTACCATCATGCGGTGAAGCTCAAGCACGTGGTGGGATTCAAACCATAGACCACAGTCAGCGACTGTGCTTGTTCAACAGTCCACAGCTTTGAATGGCCTATCATTACTTTAAGAATCAAACCATAAGCGCTTTGAAGCGCTCGTAGCGAAGTTTGCTTAGCCGTTCTTAACCGATCAGCAAGCATTTGGATATAAAGCAATGACGCGATCGAAGGTTAAACATGCCTATTAGGTCAGTCAGAGCCCCTTTAATTCAGGTGACAGGGAGACTACCAATCAGGATCATAGGTGGGTTGCCTAGCCACCCTCTGGTAGAAACTGAAATAATCCCTGTTTTACGGTATCTTTTCTACAGCACTAATAATATTCAATGGTCCATATAAAGAATTCCTATCCGAAGTTTAACTAAGGATCTCGGACTGTACAATTGCGCTTACAATTTGTCAATAAATTGTTTATATTTTGTAGCAAGTTCTCACTATGGAATAGCTTGCAATGAAATAGCTTGTTTAGCATTATGCGAGTCGTGCGGTCGGGTCAGGTCACCCGCCGGCGCCGGCGCGCGCTCATGGAGAAATGTGAAACTGCATTGTAGTCTTAACCTATTGGAATGTCTTTATATCTGCCTATAATTTTATCGCAGTATAATTTAGAACATGAAATTAATGTACCAAGATAATTTAATAAGTAAGTCTGTGACACCATAATTATAGCCACATAAGACTAGATAGGGTTCTAAGCCTTAACTATAAATTGTAAAATGAATTGGGTTTACATCACTTCTAGGTTAAGCCTGTTAAAACCTTCGACCACATCATCACTTACCATCAGGTGAGGTTGTGGTCAAAGGTTTACCTATCAGCAATTTAAAAAAAAGCTATAGCTGCAACGTTATGGAACAATTTAAGTGTAAAGGGCATTGTAACAAATGAAATTACTGACCAAACGAGATCTACGAACTAAGGTATAATATATTATAAACTAAATAATATTAGTTTCATGACGAGTGCAGTATAGTGTCAAGCAGAACGAAGATAGCGATACTGAAACATAAAAAATACTACGTTTAATTTTCTACTTGAGGATGGGAGCCAGGGAGACGAGCATTCAAAATGCCCTATCAAAATCTTTAGGTTAACTATAATAAATGTATTTTGACTCCTTGCCATAATGTTCTCATTTTGACTGTTTTGTTAGTAAGCTAGTGGGGCCTTCCCCATCGGAGAGGGGTTTGCCATAATCTCCATGATTGGCAGGCATCTTGAGGATCGCAGGGTAAGATGGTGTTTCTTCAGAAGGCGGTGGTGCTCACCTTCGGGTATTCTTTCCTGTCGCCCCTTACGTCTCCCAGCAGGTATGGGGTGTGCAGTAATAACCCGACACCCCACGATCAATTGTTAATTATGACATCGGACATCAATAAATATTTTTGAATGGAAGAATTTTCTTATTTATACGCAGGTAAATGTACTTACTAAATAAGTTCTTGTACGTATGTTCTTGATTGTTTGTACGATCAAGTTGTTTTTCTGAGAAAAGCGGCTATGTAACTGTGTTTATTGCGCAAAGGGTATCAATGGAATATTAAGCGGTAGTTTCCTACATTCGAGCATACCAGCTGCGTAACGCTGCGTACACACTAGCTTTCCTTGCAAAACAAACAAAATACGATAGTTCAAAATACTTTAAATGTAGGTAATGTACCTAAAGATTTTTTGATTGAAGGGCATTTTGAATGTTCTTCTCACTGGCTACCATCCTCATGTAGAAGATTAGGTGTAGTGTTTTATTATGTTAAAAAGTGGTGAGACTGATCATTCACTCAACTGGTCATAGTTTTTTTTTTATTATTTTATGTGATTGTGACGGAACAAGCTCGAAGGCCACCTGATGTTAAGCGGACTAAGCTCTAACTGATGCATTTCGTCCGAAAAAATTGCACTGCGCCCGTCACACTGAGACATACAGTTGTTAAGTCTCATGTGCCTGTAATTTTTCTGGCTCTCAAGGTCTGGTGTGTGATCTGTGACCAAGCACACTGTTTAGTGCTTGGTCACAGATTTTCTACTTGAGGATGGTAGCTAGACAGGCGAGCATTCGCAAAATGCCCTTCCACCGTGAAAAAACCTGCTACGCATAATGTACGCCATCCTCATTCTGCTTACCACTGTATTGCGCTCATCACACCGAAAAGTTAGTTCGTAAATCTCATTAGCGCAGTGATTTCATTTGCTACAATGCCTTACACACCTAAACACAGTTGTGTTTGCACTGTACCGCTTCTAGGGAAAATATACAACAGTATAGTGGTTGGTACCTACTCACCAAAATCTACCAACTGGTGTTCCGATAGTTTCCATTTTACACCAACTACAAGCATCTGAAACTACTTCACTTCCCAACAGGTGATATAGATAGCAGTGAAAGGTAGCTAAAGAATAAGTTGAAGTGCTTTGAATCTTAATCCAGGTAAGCCAATGCTTGAAAGATATACTTCTCTGTAAAATAGCGTGATATTCTACGAATAAATAATGTAGTGACATTATAATGATCCTCACATTTCGAACCAAGCGGTATTCTGTTTTTTTTTATGTTATTGTGACGGAACAAGCCCGAGGCCCACCTGATGTTAAGTGGACTAAACTCTGCCTATAACAGACGCATATCGTCATCGACGAATTGCACTGTGCCCGTCACACTGAGACGTCCAGTTGTTAGGTCTCATTAGCCTGTAATTTTTCTGGCTCTCAAGGAATGCTGCCGGAACACATCGTTAAGTGCTTGGCGACAGATTTTCTACTTCGCTAGCCAGGCGGGCATTCGCAAAATGCCCTTCCACCATGCGGTGAAGCTCAAGCTCTGGGCGGGATTCGAACCATGGACCTGCTGCGCGGCAGTCCATAGCCAATGCCACTGAGCCATCACTGCTTCAAAAACGTTACGAACATACGCCACTCCTAGTCGACGCCAATGAATTTTAGCTTATTTGCTCGTACCTCTAGTACATATTACATGTTTGCCTGTATATTTACCATGCCATCCTCAAGTAAAAATCTGTAACAAAGCCCCTAACAGTGCGTTCCAACAACTGTCCGTGCAGGCCAATTATCAGTACCAAAAGTTGAATTATGGTCAAGAGCTGACCTGGGCTAGACTGCCTGTTGTACAACCTGCAGTCCGCAGTGCGAAGTAAGACATATCATAAACGAATGCGTTTCGAATTATCCTTGAAAAAGACTATCAAATGTGGTTGAAACTTCATATCTATCTGATATACTTTCTTGAGTATGTACTGTAAGCTGGATGGTCCACTGTCGAACACAGTATCCTCGAGGGGAGTTTTGCCATAATCCCCATGCTTGGCAGGCGTTTTGGGGATCGCAGTTTAAGATATCAGTTCCTCAAAAGGCGTTAAGGCGCTAAGGCTCTTTAGTATATTTAAATTAAAATATGTTGTACTAGCTTTCTGGCCGCGACTCCGCCCGCGCGTTTGTCGGTTATCGTGACAAATCATTAACCTCTTTTGCACAGCTGGATAAAAACTATCCTATGTCCTTTCCCGGGTCTCAAACTATTTCCATACCAAATTTTATTCAAATCGGTCCAGTAGTTTTTAAGTTTATTCGTTGCATACAAAAATCCGAAAATACAAATATTTCCTCTTTATAATGTTAGTGTAGATGTAGATTAGATTTATTTATAGACTGAATATTAGAGGTTTTAGAGAACAGAATGCAAATGCTGCGGTTCTATTATGTTTAATGAAAGTCTTCTTAACATTCGAAATAATTATGTTAATTGAAAATTCGTTAATATTGCATAATACTTAATATTTTTTTCAGCTGTATTTAATCATTAATGTATATGTACGTCTCCTAGGTTATTCATTGATAAGTTAGCGGCGGCAGCTGCGACCTTTGATAACCCGCGAGGCGCCGCCGTCGCCGCCGCCGCGTCCGCGTCTGCGACCGATGCTCCCCATTCATCTTTTCATTCTACAAAGCTTCAATTATCTAAATGATAACCCAATTTTTTTTATTGTTGTTTGGTTAGCCTTTAACCACAATCTCATCCGATGGTAAGTGATGATGTGGTCGGAGGTGTAAACAGGCTTAACCTAGAATTACTGGCTCTCAAGGACAGCTACCGGAACACACCGTTAGGTGCTTGGCGACAGATTTTCTACTTGAGGGTGGTCGCTAGCCAGGCGAGCATTCGCAAAATACCCTTCCATCATGCTGCGCGGCAGTCCATATAGCCAATGCCACTGAGCCATCACTGCTTCAAATAATTTACAAGCAATCATTGTAGTACCTATGAATTTTGTGTGAAATATTGTTCTTTTTATTATGGACTCAAGTATACATGCACCATCAGGTGCGACGGTCGTCATAGGTTATACCTATATAATATACAAATGGCCTATCAGCTATAAAAAAATAAACAGCCTCTTTGTCCAGGTGCCTTTATTAAAACCATGACGTAGCAACAATACTACAGGACGCCATTGCATGAATGTATGAAGAAGATAGTTGTATGTAACATTCTTCTACATATATTTCATACAGCTATGACGTCATAGTTGCCCGTGGAGTGCCGGGCTGTCTAAATGTAAAATACCGGGACTTCCCGGTATTTTACATTTAGACAGCCCGGCACGGATAGCAACGCCTTCTGAAGAACTGATATCTTCCACTGCGATCAAGGGGGTATTAGCGGTAATCCCAATGCTTCGCAGGTGGCTTGTGGATCGCAGTGTAAGATGGCAGTTCTTTAGAAGGCGCTGCTGCCCACCTTCCAGTATTTTTCCACTAGTCGCCTCTTACGACACCCACAGGAAGATATGGGGAAATGCAATTCTAACACGGCATTCCACGGGGGATATATCATATATGATAATGTGATACGAGCCTTAGTTATTTCAAATATATGTTATTATTTAATCTTAAAATCTCTAATAAGAAGAAAGAAAAATATGAGCATAAAAACAAATCAGCAAATTATAAATACTTACATGTAGCGTCGCTGTCTCATTATGAAAAATTATTTTTAAAACAAAATAAAGTTTTTTTTTAAATATCTACTAATTTTAATATTGTTAGGTTTGCAATAATGCCTGCTATGACTTAAATTTTTCTAAAATTTAAGTCATAGCAGGCGTTTATTAAATCTTATATTTGTGATTTTGAAATATCTACTAATGTTATACGTATGAAAGTATATATACCCAGATATAGTATTGTTTATCAAATTATAATTGTAAATACCCGTATTGCAATAAAACAGCTGTTTGTTGTTGTGGTGCGATTAGTTTTAATTGAGGCGCATCACGCGTTGATAAGTTGCTTATGCAAGACCTTCCAGTGTGTTTGCATTTGCGCCCATTGTGGAACGGCCGTTAATTGCACAGCAGATTGATGTTTATGGCGCCTTTTCATTTACAGACCCACCAACTTATCTGTTCAGGTGGCAGAAAAAAGAACTAAAACTTTCCCTCAAATTGTGACAGTCTGTAGTTGATTTCCATGACCAGTAGCGCCCTCGAAAACTGCACAGTTAAGTTGGTGGTGGGATAAGACGCATGTGCAGTCAAACATGCCTTTTAATTTAGGACGGAGCGGTCAATGCGGCTGCCCCCTGGTAATGGTTTGCGTGATGAGTCTGACGATGTGGTGATAATTATTAACGCTGAATTAAAATGATATAATATGAGGAATTACAATATTAAGGTATTGTAAATATTGTATATTCCCCTGTGGGGTGCCGGGCTAGAATGTCATCCCCCCATCTGTCGTAAGAGTAGACAGTATTTCAAGAGTAAATGCTATGTTAAAAGTGCACAACATTATTCTATAGGAGATTCTAGAACTCTGAAATCCGGCTCTTCCTTAACCGCTGCAGCTTCTACAGAAGTTATCAAATATACTTGGCTTAATAATAACAAAAAATACTTTGGTACAAAATCAAAAAATAACGTAATGTTTCTTAGAAGTCGCTATTTATTATGACTACTAGCGGCCCGCCCCGACTTTGCACGGTTATTTAACAAAAAATATAATTATTTGTTTCAAATAATAAGCAGTTATTGTGTCATAACTGTAATAGTTTGATTTATGGTATCGCGGACTTTTTTGTAGATATTGATGTCCTCTATAAAATTGGGGATTAATTATAATGACCACAATAAAATGGTTTGATACCCTTAGTCCTTATACCGAAAATAGTAATCGAACACCAAATGTAGTGTTATGATTTAATTGGAATAATTTTGCTTAAATAAGATAACGAGATGTTAAAATAAAACTTTGGTTATAAGTTTACATATAAATGGGGGTTTAGTTTGGTTGGGTTTAAACATTTACTATTTTTGTCTGTTATATGTTACTATATCTGGTATTTAGTTAAACATAAGCCATAAAATTGTAGTACATCGTGATGTACTGACAATAGTCAACAATTACCGCAGCGTACGCGATAACGACTTTTTTGGTATTTTTTTCACACGTTGCATTACAATATCGAAGTTTTCATGCGGATCCCTAAGTTTTTGAAAATATTCTATTTCATCTATTTCAGGGATAGTATAGGTTCTAATAGTAAATGCAAGAAGATTTTTTCAAATAAGTCCGGTAGTTTTTAAGTTTATTCGTTTCATACAATAATACAAATCCTTCCTCTTTATATAGATACATAATAGTTTAGATTGAGTGTAAAAAGCTATATATTATTTTGTTTCCCAGACAAAGTTTGCTAAACAAATATTACATTTATTAAACCGCATTGAAAACCCTCATGAATTCTTATCATTCCACTTGGCAACAGTGAGCTAAGGTCTCTTATAAGCTAATCATATTACATGAAACAAACGCGATTGGTTATAGAATTCCGCAACACTACACCTTGCTCACATACGTGGAACCCAACAAAGCCTTTTGTTCCTTCGGACCTGAGTTTGCTTATAACATTTTAGGTAGGTTTCGCAACATTCTACTACTCTGTTCCGAAAACGTTTGCGAATGTAAATTTAACCTTTTTATTGTGAAGGGCATGCCTCCAAGTTCACTCATCTAATTTTCCTTTCCTTCCGGTGAGTAGTTACCGAGAAACTTTTCAGTTACCTACACTTATATAACTGAAAAACATTTTTGCCAATATTCCTGATAGATGACCTTTATAATTGTAACCATTACCGATGCTTATGATTGTGGGCAAGTGACACAGTTGGAACTGAACATAAGAATAGAAAAACGTAAAAATAGTAATTAAAAAAAACTAATGCATCGACTTCAACATAGAGAGAGCATTGCACTTGTCTTGATTGACACTGACCCAATTATTTCTTATATTTCTGTGTTTAAATGCGGTACCGTTTTTTGAGGACTTTGTTCTGTTGTATTTTGTGTTGTCATAGAAGGCAAGAAGTAGGTACCTACTCACCCCACATGGATGGGTAACATTATGTAGATATCTAAGATTATTTTTTAACATTGTTTGTTGTTACTTCGCCATGCTCTTGTTGAGTTTAAGCCCGCATTTCAATCTATTTCCAAAAGTATGGCTCATTTAATTTACGTAACTGTATAGGGGCTACGAATTATTCAATTATAAAAGCATTAAAATCAATAGTCTAAAACCAAGACGTCCTAAATATACTCATATTACAAAATCAATATAACTTCGCCAGATTTTTTAGAATTTGTTAAGCATAACATTTTGTGTCTATTAGACAACTGAAAACAAATTTAAATCTTAATTATATTCTAGTTTGCCCGACGATGTTGATTATGATGACGATTATATATACGTTGTGAGTAGTAGTTCTAACCGATGATGTGAAGTTAGCGGCCTAAAGTTAGCGGCCTATTATAACCCGACCAACTAAAAGAGTCCCTAAAATTGGACTGCTGTATTTATAAAGTTAACGTGTAATACCTATGCAGCAGCTTACCTAGCAATAGATATAGCGGGTGAGGGTAAAAAGGAAACAACTATAGCGATTCGCACAACGTTAAAGTCAAACTAGAAAAAATAAGTATTCGTTTTATTATGATAATATAGACGAGGTATCATAATATTTTTTACACCGAAAGATAGCACTAAAATAGAACTTTCTAACGTAGTAACTCAAAATTTCTTCGACCCCTTAGAAGTGGCCGAAAATCTGAAAAATCTTAGGCCGCTAACAGGCTAAAGCAAATTTCACCATGTTATCGACGAGGTATCAAATTGTGTTTTACACCAGATAATAGCACTAAAATAGACCTTTCTATAATAGTAACTCAAAATTTCTTCGACCCCTTAGAAGTGGTCGAAAATCTGAAAAATCTTAGGCCGCTAACAGGCTAAAGCAATTTTCTCTATGTTATCGACGAGGTATCAAAATATGTTTTACACCAGATGATAGCACTAAAATAGACCTTTCTATAGTAGTAACTCAAAATTTCTTCGACCCCTTAGAAGTGGTCGAAAATCTGAAAAATCTTAGGCCGCTAACAGGCTAAAGCAATTTTCACTATGTTATCGACGAGGTATCAAAATGTGTTTTACACCAGATGATAGCACTAAAATAGACCTTTCTATAGTAGTAACTCAAAATTTCTTCGACCCCTTAGAAGTGGTCGAAAATTGAAAAAATCTTAGGCCGCTAACAGGCTAAAGCAATTTTCACTATGTTATCGACGAGGTATCAAAATGTGTTTTACATCAGATGATAGCACTAAAATAGACCTTTCTATAGTAGTAACTCAAAATTTCTTCGACCCCTTAGAAGTGGTCGAAAATCTGAAAAATCTTAGGCCACTAACAGGCTAAAGCAATTTTCACTATGTTATCGACGAGGTATCAAAATGTGTTTTACACCAGATGATAGCACTAAAATAGACCTTTCTATAGTAGTAACTCAAAATTTCTTCGACCCCTTAGAAGTGGCCGAAAATCTGAAAAATCTTAGGCCGCTAACAGGCTAAAGCAATTTTCACTATGTTATCGACGAGGTATCAAAATGTGTTTTACACCAGATGATAGCACTAAAATAGACCTTTCTATAGTAGTAACTCAAAGTTTCTTCGACCCCTTAGAAGTGGTCGAAAATCTGAAAAATCTTAGGCCGCTAACAGGCTAAAGCAATTTTCACTATGTTATCGACTAGGTATCAAAATGTGTTTTACACCATAAAATAGCACTAAAATAGACCTTTCTATAGTAGTAACTCAAAATTTCTTCGACCCCTATAAAGTGATCGAGAGTCTGTAAGGGTGTGGTTGGTAAATAACTACGTTACAGCAGTAGACACAATAATTTCATAAAAAAACAGGAGCTCCAGACTATCAAAAATGGTTATGAACAAAAAAGAACGAACATTTAAGTGTAAGTTAATTTATAAAGTCGGTGCCATGGCCATTTAAACGCACCTCTTTTCACCAATATTGTCTGCACGATACCGACTTCAACAAATTTAAAACATAATATAACATACATAGGCTTTGCACATAAATATATTATCATTCATTTTTGAAGTCAATTAAAAGAACCTTAAGATAAACAAAATATTTTGTTAATAAAATAAAATACTTACCTACTAAATAAAAAATAGATGGAGTAAGAGCATGAGTCAAGGCCAAAAATTAAACGGATTCCATCAGCACTTAAATTACCTTTTTGTGTAATAATCTGGCCATAAACCGCAGGTGTGGGCACACACACCTCCAGTTTTGCTAGCCACCACCTGGTCGGTATCCATTGTTATATTTACAATAGGAGAAACGCGGCCGCAACAAAATAGGTATTAGAACAGAAACATGCTCTCTCGCTGTCATTGCCGGCTTCGCGCCCCGCGCCCCGCTACGTTGCACCGACTTACATAACTAGGTAGGTAAGATGAATACAGACACTACACTTTTCGATTTTCGACCACTTCTAAGAGGTCGAAGACATTTTTAATTAACTACGTTAGAAAGTTCTATTTTAATGCTATCTTACGTTATAAAACACATTTTGATACCTCGTCGATTTACATAGTGAAATATGCTTTAGCCTGTCAGCGGCCTAAGATTTTTCAGATTTTCGACCACTTCCAAGGGGTCGAAGAAGTTTTGAAATACTACGATAGAAAGGTCTATTCTAGTGCTATCATCTGGTGTAAAACACATATTGATACCTCGTCGATAACATAGTGAAATATGCTTTAGCCTGCCAGCGGCCTAAGATTTTATCGATTTTCGACCACTTCTAAGGGGTCGAAGAAATTTTGAGTTACTACGATATAAAGGTCTATTTAAATGCTATTTTAAGAAGTTAAACACATTTTGATACTTTATCGATAACATAGTAAAATTTGCATTAGCCTGTCAGCGGCTGAAGATTTTTCGATTTTCGACCACTTCTAAGGGGTCGAAGAAATTTTGCGTTACTACTATAGAAAGGTCTATTTTAGTGCTATTTTATGGTGTAAAACACATTTTGATACCTCATCGATAACATAGTGAAAATTGCTTTAGCCTGTTAGCGGCCTAAGATTTTTCAGATTTTCGACCACTTCTAAGGGGTCGAAGAAATTTTGAGTTACTACTATAGAAAGGTCTATTTAAGTGCTATCATCTGGTGTAAAACACATTTTGATACCTCGTCGATAACATAGTGAAAATTGCTTTAGCCTGTTAGCGGCCTAAGATTTTTCAGATTTTCGGCCACTTCTAAGGGGTCGAAGAAATTTCGAGTTACTACTATAGAAAGGTCTATTTTAGTGCTATCATCTGGTGTAAAACACATTTTGATACCTCGTCGATAACATAGTGAAATATGCTTTAGCCTGCTAGCGGCCTAAGGTTTTTTCGATTTTCGACCACTTCCAAGGGGTCGAAGAAGTTTTGAAATACTACGATAGAAAGGTCTATTTAAATGCTATTTTAAGAAGTTAAACACATTTTGATACTTTATCGATAACATAGTAAAATTTGCATTAGCCTGCCAGCGGCCTAAGATTTTATCGATTTTCGACCACTTCTAAGGGGTCGAAGAAATTTTGAGTTACTACTATAGAAAGGTCTATTTTAGTGCTATCATCTGGTGTAAAACACATTTTGATACCTCGTCGATAACATAGTGAAAATTGCTTTAGCCTGTTAGCGGCCTAAGATTTTTCAGATTTTCGACCACTTCTAAGGGGTCGAAGAAATTTCGAGTTACTACTATAGAAAGGTCTATTTTAGTGCTATCATCTGGTGTAAAACACATTTTGATACCTCGTCGATAACATAGTGAAATATGCTTTAGCCTGCTAGCGGCCTAAGGTTTTTTCGATTTTCGACCACTTCCAAGGGGTCGAAGAAGTTTTGAAATACTACGATAGAAAGGTCTATTCTAGTGCTATCATCTGGTGTAAAACACATATTGATACCTCGTCGATAACATAGTGAAATAAGCTTTAGCCTGCCAGCGGCCTAAGATTTTATCGATTTTCGACCACTTCTAAGGGGTCGAAGAAATTTTGAGTTACTACTATAGAAAGGTCTATTTTAGTGCTATCATCTGGTGTAAAACACATTTTGATACCTCGTCGATAACATAGTGAAAATTGCTTTAGCCTGTTAGCGGCCTAAGATTTTTCAGATTTTCGACCACTTCTAAGGGGTCGAAGAAATTTCGAGTTACTACTATAGAAAGGTCTATTTTAGTGCTATCATCTGGTGTAAAACACATTTTGATACCTCGTCGATAACATAGTGAAAATTGCTTTAGCCTGTAAGCGGCCTAAGATTTTTCAGATTTTCGACCACTTCTAAGGGGTCGAAGAAATTTTGAGTTACTACTATAGAAAGGTCTATTTTAGTGCTATCATCTGGTGTAAAACACATTTTGATACCTCGTCGATAACATAGTGAAAATTGCTTTAGCCTGTTAGCGGCCTAAGATTTTTCAGATTTTCGACCACTTCTAAGGGGTCGAAGAAATTTTGAGCTATTACTATAAAAAGGTCTATTTTACTGCTATTATCTGGTGTAAAACACAATTTGATACCTCGTCGATAACATAGTGAAATTTGCTTTAGCCTGTTAGCGGCCTAAGATTTTTCAGATTTTCGACCACTTCTAAGGGGTCGAAGAAATTTTGAATTACTACTATAAAAAGGTCTATTTTAGTGCTATTATCTGGTGTAAAACACAATTTGATACCTCGTCGATAACATAGTGAAATTTGCTTTAGCCTGTTAGCGGCCTAAGATTTTTCAGATTTTCGGCCACTTCTAAGGGGTCGAAGTTTCTGAAAATTTCTTTATCAAATTAACTGTCAGACGCGGGGCTCGAAGCCTTGACCTTGACATGCCAAAGCTACGTTTTACGCCACTTGACCAGCGGAGATGGCAATAGACTCGTCTAAAATCACATGGGACCAAAATCAGGCACCTTAGTGTACACTTTTTGGGGTGATGGCATTTAACTTGGTAAGTACGAAAATAAATTCGTAATCTACCCTAACGACCGTCTACTGGCATCAAAGAAAGGTGTTTTTCTCTTATTGCATTCTTGAAGTGCTGACCCAACAGTCGAGGACCTAAACTGGTTTCTTGTTTAAATGAAGTCACCTTGTTGGTATCCTCGAACCTGCGTATTTTAGTGCCGCTTGAATCTGTAATAAACATTAGACATATAGGCTTGCTAAAAACAGCCAGTGAAAACTGCACGCCATGTTTGATGCAAAATTAGACCTATAGAATTGTGTTTTTATATTTTAAACATCTCGCCCTTAATTACTTCTTAGTACCGGTATAAAAGATGCAATTAGTTCTAGTATAAAAGATGCTTCAAATTTATCGCTTGAAGCGAAGTATTATATTTTTTTAATTATCTTTATTAAAATAAATGACTTACTCATAGGAGTTTATGAAGTTGTTCATCATCAGCCAGTAGACTTCCCGGAGGCTTTGAAAACAGCCTGCTCCATTTAGGGGGGTTTACCATAATCCCCACGTTTAGCAGGCGTCTTGGGGATTGCAGTCTAAGATATCAGTTCCTCAGAAGGCGCTGCTGCCCACCTTCCGGTATTTTCATTTAGTCGCCTCTTACTACACCCACGGGTAGAAATGAGGGGTGACATTCTAACTCGGCGGCTCACGGGCCAACATTAAGTACTTACAAACATACAAAAAAATAACTTATTGTGTCAATTTAGTTCTCATTACAAGATTTTACAAACCAGGTGAGTGCTTTTGTGAAAGTCACTGGGATCGATTTCAATTACAATCATTCTTTAAGACAACGTGATGACCCGTTTTGCTGTTACGTTGTTAGTGTCTTACAAGATAACCATTGTTTATCTATCTAGAACAGGCAAAGTAATTAGTATTCATAGTAACCATTACCCATTAAGCAATTACATTGTTCAAGCATTATTAATTGTCACATAGACTCTCAGATACTAGTCCGATTGGACCAATACAACCACGTTAGTACTCGTACAACGAAATTATCCAGTTCGAAGAACTAACAGTCGGGTGTCCAGCAACCGGGTCAAGTTCCCGGCCGGCGCCAAAACAAACCCACAGTACTAACTACTTCCTCATCTGTAACATTATCATAGTAAGTATTCTGTAATCTGCGACGTTATTGCCAGCCATGCAACTATTTGCGGAAGCACCATGCAGACTTCTCACGTGTTCATTGAGTGGAGTACTCAAACTGCGAAAGCTACCGTTACTTGCCCTCCTTATGATACTGTTCGAGCTAATTCTAGCAGCTGTATTGATTTATATGAATTTTACATTGCTTCAACTAACACCGCGAGTTTATTGTCTTTCGTATGAAGTTGAGAGTGTTTTTAGAAGCAATGATGGCCGAGCGGTAATGCTGCAGCTCTGGACTGCCGTGCCGCAGGTCCCTGGTTCGATCCCCAGCGCGCCGGCTTGAGCTTCACCGCATATTAAAAGTGCATTTTGCGATTGCCCGCCTGGCTAGCAACCACCCTCAAGTAGAAAATCTGTCGTCAAGCACCTAAGGGTGTGTTCTGACAGCAGTCCTTAAGAGCCCGTGAAATAACAGGCACATGAGGCTAAGGTATGTCTCAAAGTGAAAGGCGCAGTGCAATTCGTGACTTGTGATGAAATACACCTGTTATAGGCAGAGGTTAGTCCGCTTAACATGAGATGGGCCTCGTATTGTACCGTAACAATAACATTAAAATCTTGCCATATATTAGACTCAGTTCACCCTAACACTGCGATCCCCAAGATGGGGATTATGGCAAACCCCTACTCTAATAGGGGCCTTTTTTATTTATTTTTTTGCACAAATAAGTGTACAAGGAGGAATTAACACATTTTCTAGTCATCATGGATGTACAAAAATATGGTAGCGGCATACCTAGCATCTTTTCCGAGAACACCAAAAAACAGTGCTCTACATATAAGTGAACCTCGACGTCAATGCTAACTTGGAGTATGTAGGAACATCCTGGAAGGTAATGAGATCTATTGGAGATGAATGGGGACTAGATGATAGGCGAGTACAATTAATTGTAAACGACCGCACACAGTGCAGCGGTCTCCAATATTCTACCATTTGTCAATGTGGATAAACTAAATTGGTCATTGAGCTAAAAAACTTTCGCGAGTTTTGTCCATAATTATTATTTAGTAACCGCAGTTTAGTCAGTTACGTGCTGAGACCCGCGCTCGCCGCTGAGCACAATCGTGACTCCCAGACGATCTTCAAATAAGTTCGAAACTGGTCGGAGCAATATCCGGTAAATATTACGTGAGTCCTAGCCGGTTACTAAATAATAAATTGGTCAAAACCTGAAGCTATGTCATTTGAAAAAAAAAGGCTGCACCTAGTAATATATATCTACTTTTAATTACTTCTTAGTATATATATATACCAATATATCGCTTGGCATATACCTGTTTGACGTAAATCTATAGGTATTAGAATTAAGCAGACCCACTAATTGTTTTTATAATATACTTGTTAATTATGGGCTAGAATATCATCCCCCCATCCATTCCCCCTCCCATTGCTTCTTGTGGGTGTCGTAAGAGGCGAATAAACGTAAAACACCGGAAGGTGGGCAGCAGCACTTTCTGAGGATCTCATACCTTAATACTGCGATTCCCAAGACGCATGCCAAGCTTGGGGATTATGGCTTGTCCTCCCTTAATGGGGAGGATGTGTTCTGCAGTGGACATTTCGGCTGATACACTACAGTACCAATATATTATTACATAACATGTATAACGTAATTAATAATGTAACAAACCCGACTGTAAATGTATTATTAGCGTTTAACATTTTATCGTTACATTGAAATTACAACAGCTAGTTATACATATGTATGGAATCGTTTTTAAAGCTCTTCATTTTGATACCACCCTCGTTGGAGGTATTGTGCGTTATGGAATTGTTTTTTCTTCCAAACCCACCGAGTCACCTGCGTTATCAAGACAAATCTAACGGTATCTCACACATTTAGCCGTTTAGAAGTTTTGGTGGAATAAAGAAAGTCAGAAACATACATACATTATTTTTTTAAATATTGTTATGTTTGCAATAACGCCTGCTATGCGGATTACATTACAAAATTACAAATATACGAGAGGAAAAATTTTATCCCGCACATGCCTTAAAATTTTTCCTATCGTATATTTGTAATTTTGTAATACGTACATGAACCCTGTAAACAAAACTCTCCTCTTTTTGGGCAGTCGTGTAAAAAAAAGATGCTCAAAATGTTTCGCTCTTGTTTTTGCTACGTATTTGCACATGTAATTAAAACAAATGCTCCAGTTGGATGAGTATAGTGATTAGATACTTAACAGATTTGAGGTGATATATGTGATTTTTGATGATATAGGGAGTATGATAAAGGGAGAGCGTGAGAACCTCACTCCATCTATGCGTAAGTGACCCGGCACAAAAAGCGCAAAGCATTACAAAGGTCAAGTGGATCCGCAGACTGCGGCCGGCCGAGGCTCGGCGGCGACCATCAAAACGAATTGTTTACTGGAACGCTGCACGTGTTTGTACTGAGTGATACTTTAATTGTGTGACGTGGAAATGTCTGTCAGCTGCGGTGTTTAACAGGTCTAGTTGTTTATAGGTAGTGATCATCATCTTCCCACCCTTAACCCACTCGTGTGGAGTCGAGACAATACCTTCTTACGTCTACACTGACATCCATCCGGACAGCATAAGCCAACTTGCAGGAGAGCACAAAGACATAATTGTTTTTTTTATGGTATTGTGACGGTACAAGCTCGAGGCCCACCTGATGTTAAGCGGACTAACCTCATAAGCGGACATAACAGATGCATTTCAACACAAGTCACGAATTGCACTGCACCCGTCACCTTGTGACATAGTTGTTAAGTCTCATATGTCTGCAATTTCACTGGCTCTCAAGGACTGCACTGCCGGAACACATCGTTAGGTGCTTGGCGACAGATTTCCTACTTGAGGGTGGTTGCTAGCCAGGCGGGCATTCGCAAAATGCCCTTCCACCATGCGGTGAAGCTCAAGCCCGCGGCGGGATTCGAACCGTGGACCTGCTGCGCGGCAGTCCATAGCCAATGCCACTGAACCATCACTGCTTCATGTAGCCTCCACCGAGGACCAAAGCGAGACGCTCAGAAGTAGCACTGACTGGCAACTGACAAAAATAAAATCTTTCAGATAGGTATATGTGTCACAGCCAAAGTAATAAATCTGGATATTATACACTTCTGGACTCATCTATTGGCCCACCTTGTATTTTCAGTTTCGTTTGGTCCTAGCTAAAATTTTATATTAGGTCGAGCAAAAAGTTTTTATGCAGTTTTGAACCTGGCACATTCACAATTTCATTCAATAGTCTTTTTTTTGAATTTCGAACACAGAATTTAAAGAAACAAAAGACAATTTGGAGCCTGTTTGTTGATATCAAACAATCGAATACTAAGAAAACTTGGTTTTATTGGTTTACTTGGATTTAATTCTTGAAAAAGTGATTGATATCTTTGGTTTTGCAACAAACATTACTTATTCTTAACATTAAGGTGAGGTTCTATCAATAATCTATGGATACTTCACCTGAAGTCGCCGCCCAAGCTGTGGCACTAATTCAGGCCGGACACAGCCAAAGAAACGTGAGTGCTCAACTTAATTTAAGTCGATCTGCGGTCCGAATTGTTTATCGGAGGTACCTAGAGACTGGCGGCTTTGTTCGTCGCCAAGGAAGGCCACGATCTCGGGTCACAACTGAAAGGCAGGATCGATTCATCGTGACGACCAGCTTGAGAAATCGTCACCTTACCTCCATTGAGATACAAAACCAACTTCGCGACTTCCACGGAGTATCTGTGAGCGCTCGAACTGTTCGGAGAAGGTTAAAAGAACGCGATATGGTACCACACAAGCCAGCTAATGAGCCCAAACTAACGCGAGCCCACCGAACAGCGCGCCTTCATTTCGCACGCAGTCATTTAAATTGGACACAGCAAGATTGGAGCCGTGTACTCTTTTCTGATGAGTCTAAAATAGTGTTACATGGCAATGATGGAAGGAAGAAGGTCTACCGACGTAAGGGAGAGCGTTTCGCACAATGCTGCTTTGAAGAGAGGGTTGCTTATGGCGGTGGCTCATGGACTGTCTGGGGCGGTATATCCGCGAGCGGCAAAACTCAACTTGAGGTTGTTACAGGATCACGGCTGCCAACATTAAATGCTGAAAGGTACATTCGTGAGTGCTTAGAACCTCACGTGATACCATACGCGGACTATGTGGGCCCAAATTTCCTTTTTATGCATGATAATGCAAGAGCCCATGCGGCCGGCATCGTCTGGGAATATCTTCGGGATGTGAACATCACAGTTATGGACTGGCCAGCCAGAAGCCCAGACATGAACCCTATTGAGCACATGTGGGACGAGCTAAAAAGACGTGTTAGGGCTCGTCAGCCAGTTGCCCAGACGATGCAGGAGTTGAAAACTGCCATAGAAGAGGAATGGGAGATGATCCCTCAAAATTTCATAGAGCGGTTGATAAACTCTATGCCTAATCGTATGAGAGCTGTGGTAGATGCCCATGGAGGCAACACGCGTTAATAAATTAAACCTTTATTCGATAAAACATGTTTTTATTCAAAAATCAATTGCCTTTAACAAGGCGCATATCCGACTTGTTAGGCGTAGCTCCATGTCGTATGGTATTCTGAATTCAAATTTAAAACAATACGATCGAAAAAGATGGTAAAATGTGCCAGGTTCAAAACTGCATAAAAACTTTTTGCTCGACCTAATATAAAATTTTAGCTAGGACCAAACGAAACTGAAAATACAAGGTGGGCCAATAGATGAGTCCAGAAGTGTATATACTGTCTAGCCATTATATATAATGTCTACTCAATTTAGATAAAGTGATAATTGACACAAAATTGTTTTGGTAAATGTGAATAAACGATCGAAATGTTATACTACTTTTAGTAGTAATTATTAATAATTCACGACACGTATTGGTAAAAGTTATAAAAAGGGGTTAAATATCATTTAGTCTAGGGCAAAGTCATATTTAGGTGCGACGACGAGCGAAGCGAGGAGGAGCGTTACGTTACTTGTGACTACAACAACGCGCGAGCCGAGCGAGCGAAGCGAGCGTGCCGCGGCAGCGGCCGGCGATGCGCCACATAAATTACTACTATTCTTATATTTATTTTTAAGCTCTTTAACCATTCTGGTGCCTCCCTCCGTGACCAATAGAAATATGAGTATCATGAATAATATCAAAATTTTGTGTCAATTATCACTTTATCTAAATTAAGTAGACATTATATATAATGGCTAGACAGTATATATAGGTAATATCCAGATTTGTTACTTTGGCTGTAACATATGTATAATAGTACTATAGTTGAGCCCTATAAAAGTGTTGATCATGATGTATCCCTTGTGTGAACCCAGAACCTAAACTACATACACTCGCAAGTTTCATCTAGATCAGAACAGTCGTTTCAGCGTGCTGGAGTACGAAATATACACACACTCACATTTGCATTTATAATAGGTATTGGTGTAATAGATATTTTATTCAGTTAATTGTTAATTTAATTAATTTTAAACTTTTAATCGGTTATTTTTTGTTTCCATGGCAACGCTGCCTGCGACACCTGCGCACTACGGACTTCGACTACGTTGTTGACGCGAGACTAGATCCGGGTCGAGACGTCACCCTAGAGATTCTAAGATAAGCTTTAATTTATTTTGTAAACAATGCTTTGTACCCAAACAATGAATGCAGTAGTTGGGACCTTTGTATCGCAAGACAGCCAGATGTTGTGTCCGCAGTGCCCCCAGGCTCGATATTTTAAAGGTCAAAAAGGCCTCAAAATTCACCAAAAAAGGTGCCATAAAAATTCGGAAATTCCCCTTTCGACGCCAATAAATAATCAAACCGTAAGTAGTAGCAGTGTTGCGAGCCCTGCTACCCCTGCTAAACCGTTTTGGGAGGTTTTAAGCTCGTACAAAAATAATATTCCTGTTATAAAACGCATACCTCGGTGTGCGAGAATTTCTGTTGCCCAATCGTTATCTTGTTCGATTAAAAACGTTTTAGCTACTAATACTAGGCAAGCCTGGGAGCATCTTCTAGCATTCCCGTACCACGTATTTCACGTAAATTTTGATCCTTCTAACAAAAAATCCCTTACAACTAGAGTAAAGGAAAACTGCGTGAAATACAGGGCACGGGAAGAGCAATCTTTTGGCTCAACTTGAATAATTCCGCCACTGCGGCGGAATACAAAAACTAATAATGTCGATTCAGCCACTATTAAAATAGTAGAAAACAAAATTAATGATGGTGACATCAAAAACGCGGCACGCATCTTGTTTTCGAGTGATACAATCGCCCCTTTCACATCTGACACGTTGAATTCCCTAATAGAAAAGCATCCGCCTGCAACTGCAGGTCTCCACCTTCCCAACTCTCTTGAACAAAATAATGACATTGTTGAGGTGACCCCACAGGATGTTTCTGCAGCCGTGGCATCTTTTCTAAGTGGCTCAGCCGGTGGTCTGGATGGCCTGACGCCTCAGCACTTAAAAGTTATTTTATCTTTTAGTTCTGGTGAGATAGGCGAGACACTTTTAAGAGATGTGACGGCTTTGGTTAATTTGATGTTGTCGGGTCAGGTCAACAATGAAATTACCGAAATTCTGTACGGTGCGAATTTATGTGCCCTTAATAAAAAAGATGGTGGTATTAGGCCTATAGCAGTAGGCACCACTTATCGTCGCCTCACAGCCAAATGTGGTTGTAGGAAAAAGGTTGCTTATTTAAGTAATCTTTTTCAACCACTACAACTCGGTTTTGGTTCTCAGGGTGGTTGTGAGGCTGCTGTACATTCACTTCGCACATTTCTTGATCAAAATTGTGGAGATGTGCTTTTGAAGGTGGATGTTAAAAATGCATTCAACTCATTAGATAGAGGCACCCTTTTGACTGAAGTGAAAGATAAAATTCCGGAATTATAGGTACCCTTTTCTTTGGCAATGTTACGGCAAACCATCAAAATTAACATACCAAAACAACGTTATATTATCTTCCGTAGGATGTCAACAGGGTGATCCTCTGGGACCAGCCATCTTTAGCCTTGCCATCCACTCAATAATTCAACGTCTCCAATCAAAACTTAACGTTTGGTATTTGGATGACGCAACCTTAGGAGGCGATGCGAACACGGTATTGAATAACTTGCGAGTACTTATAGACGATTTTCATCTTATTGGCCTTGAACTAAATTTTTCCAAATGTGAACTTTTTGTTTGTGATACTTGTCCGGATAAAGTTTCGATTATTGAAAAATTCAACTTACTTGCGCCTAATATAAAATTAGTAGAAAAAAGTTCGCTCCGTCTTTTGGGTTCACCGATTCTTGACGAATCTTTGTCACCATTTGTCGAAGAACAAATTCAAAAGTTTAGAAATGCTTCTAGCAGATTATTCAAAATTAACGCCCATATGGCTTTTACTATTATTAGATTTTGCCTTTTCGTTCCTAAATTTACATACTTTTTGAGATGTTGTCAGCTGTGGAAACACAGTGAGCTTCTTTTAAGCTTAGACAATTTATTAAAAGATACGTTAATTTCGGTTTTGAATGTTGAGATGGATGATAGGGCTTGGGTGCAAGCTTCCCTCCCTGTAAGGTTGGGGGGCATAGGGATACGCAAAATTTCTAGTGTGGCATTACCAGCTTTTTTGTTCTCTGTACACAGTACACACAAATTAGTAGAAAAAATTCTTGCACCATCTTTAGGCTCTTTTGATGTAGCATATCTGGCTGAGGCCAAAACCACATGGGGACTGGCTTGTCCAAATACTGAATTCCCAAAAATTTTGTCATCTCAGAAACAGTGGGATCGGCCCCTATGCGAGCTAGCACGGAAAGATCTTTTAAATACGTGCCCTAGTATCGCAGATCGTGCTCGTATTCTCGCTGTTTCTGTGTGGGAATCAGGTCTTTGGTTACAAGCCATTCCTTCTTACAAAACTGGTAGCCTTATAGATCCTTCCGCTTTTCGTCTCGCTATTAGCTTACGCTTGGGTGCAAGGTGTTGTGTTGCACATCACTGCCAGTGTGGTACTGCAGTTGACCAACTCGGTCACCATGGCCTCTCCTGCTCTCGAAGTGCTGGTCGAATTTCCCGCCACGCCAGCCTTAACGATATCATTCGCCGGGCTTTTACCAGCGCCAATGTTCCAGCTGTTCTTGAACCGAACGGTCTGATGCGTGACGATGGTAAAAGACCTGACGGCATGACTCTGGTTCCATGGAAGTTAGGACGGCCCTTTGTGTGGGACGCTACATGCGTAGACACTTTAGCGCCGTCACATCTTTCTGAAACCCACGTGAGGGCTGGCGCCGCGGCTACTTCGGCAGAGCGACTCAAACGGCGCAAGTATGCTAACCTCGGTATGGGTTACATATTTGAGCCGTTTGATGTGGAGACGTTGGGGCCGTGGGGACCGGGAGCTCATCGTATTTTCCAAAATTTATCAGAGCGCTTGGTCGATGCGACGCGTGATCAAAATGCTGGCACCTATTTGGCTCAAAGAATAAGCATTGCAATTCAACGGGGCAATGCTGCCAGCATGCTGGGCACGCTGCCAACTGATAGTGGGCTAGAGCATTTGGACTGCCTATGAGTCCAAATGCTTTTATTGTAGTAGCTGTAGTATTGTAGTACATAGCTGTAGTGTTGTATATAGTTTGTAGTATTTGTTTAATAAAGGCATAACGCCGGTTAAAAAAAAATTTGTTAAATAAATACTTACGCAGACAGATTTCACGACATTTCATAACGATTTTTACAATATACCTAATTGGTACAAGTTTTAAAACCATTAAGACTTATCTTAGCTAGGTATAATAAATTCTAAACTCGATAAACACCTCCGATTCCACAAATCAACTTTTTGCCAATATTCAGACGGCTGTTTTTGCTGCCATTCTTAGTTAATCACCTACCTGGGTAGATCGCCAGTCGGCCAGCGGCCTTGCAAGGCCGGTAATCACTGCCGCCTGCTCCAACCGACTATATATACCTATACTAATTATATAACTATCGCTATACCAACTGGTATAACCTACTAAACTATGCTAATCTATATAAACTCTACTTCATTTTTATTGTATTGTACCGAAAGCTAGGAGAATAAATTGTCGGCCTTGTTATTTCTTTTACCTCTCATTTGTCACAGAAGGAGTCTTATTTGAGAATATAGTTCTATCCTATTCTTTTAGTAGGAATCAAATGAACCAATACATAAGACTTTAAAGATTTGGTATGGCAAGATTGATTTCTTTCTTAGGTTCTGTCCTGTATATTTATATCCTCTTTACCTTAACTCAATGATTTTACTTAAAGATTAAAAACTTTTTGGCTGATGGCCTATCAGATATTTTCGCTTTTGAATTCCGTCTCATCATTGGTAGGGAAGTGATGTTTTAGTGAAAGATGTTAAACAAGCCTTTTTATGGCTGATAGGCCTTTGACCACTATCTCACTTGATGGTAAGTGACGATGTGATCGAAGATGTTGTTCAGGCTAACCTAGAATTGCTGGCTCTCAAGGACAGCTGTCTGAACACATTGGTAGGTCCTTGTCGACAGATTTTCTACCTGAGCGTACGGTGAGGTAGCGATCCTGCAGGCGTTCGCAGGAAGCCCTTCCTCCATGCAAGGCGTAACCTATTATTTTGAAGCAGTGATGGCTCAGTGACTATGGACTGCCGCGCTGAAGATCCATGGTTCGAATCCCGCCGAGGGTTGAGCTTCACCGCATGGTGGAAGGGCATTTTACGAATGCCCGCCTGCCTGGCTTTTCAAGCCCGCCTTTCAAGTAGAAAATCTGTCACCAAGCATCTAACAGTGTGTTCTGACAGCAGTCCTTGAGAGCCAGTGAAATTACAGGCTCATGAGACTTAACAACTATGTCTTAAGGTGACGGGCGCTGTGCAATTCGTGATTTGTGCGAAATGCATCTGTTATATGCAGGGGTTAGTCAGCTTAACATCTGGTGGGCCTCAAACTTGTTCCGTCACAATAACATAAAAAAAAGCTATACCTGCGTGGGATATTATCACGTTCCCTCGAGAACCACATAGTTATTATAAGTCTCATGTGCCTGTAATTTCCTTCCACCATGGGGTGAAGCTCAAGCCTGTGGAGTTATAGCTCAAGCTGCGGGCAAAAGCTA
This sequence comes from Plagodis pulveraria, assembly GCA_963890685.1. Classification (NCBI taxonomy): domain Eukaryota; kingdom Metazoa; phylum Arthropoda; class Insecta; order Lepidoptera; family Geometridae; genus Plagodis; species Plagodis pulveraria. The sequence goes on from OY982965.1 coordinate 11,082,987, forward strand.
GTAAAACTTTGAAATGCATGTATTGGGCCAAATAAATATTAACTAACTCATAAATATGCACCTGATATCCACAATTTTATATGGACGAGCCTGTTACTACCTACCGGGAACATCACCATCCACCACCTCCAATCTACTACTAAAAGTGTAATTTTTCTAGATAATTCCAATAATTCTACACCGAAACTAGGACCTTGTGATTCCGACGCCTAATGACCAGCGAGGCAATTAATATTCAATCAATTAGGCATTATCACCAACTTCTATTTAATTTCGATCAAAATAGAAATGGCGACCTTGTGAAATAACTGTAATGCGGTCAATTTGGAATAACCCAACATAAATATGTAAATGGTTGGACTTTTATTAATGTACCGCACAGCTGTGTTTGTGATTTGTACAATGAGAATATATTATAAAGGAATTTTTACATGTTGAATCGTTTAATTATTTAATCGGGAAACTAACATGTGTCTTGTGATGGACATATGTATCACAATTATATGGTCTGGGCCATAAAACCGAAACCAAAAATGTCTACAATAATGATCTTGTGTCGATAATTGTGTTGTTAGGATAGATACGGCATTTTGAACCAACGATAAGTATACGATACGATAACTCTTTATTGACACCAAAAACAGGAAATTACAAAGAAACAATAACAGTACTTAGGCACAACGGGCGGTCTTATCGCTAAAAGCGATCTCTTTCAGACAACCTTTCGATGGATAGAGAATAAACCACCCAGCTGCCGGAACACACCGTTAGGTGCTTGGCGACAGATTTTCTACTTGAGGGTGGTAGCTAGCCAGGCGGCATTCGCCAAATGCCCTACCACCATGCTATAACCTAAGACAACAACCGGTTTAACAGCAAACATGTTTGCTATATATTCCTATTCACATCCACTAATCCACAAAAAAATATAAAGAGACCAAAATAATGAATGCAATTTATATAAATATCCATAAAGTTCTAAAGATATGTATTCAAAGTAATATTTCTTTAACAAAAATTTAATAACCTACGGAACGAAGCACCCGTCGCACTAGTCTTTTAGTCTTCTCGAAAGCCAGAACCAACTACGGCAAATGCTACCATACGAAGGAGCTAAACTATATAATATAATAATATATATTTTTAACTCTTTCAACATATTTAAAAACAACTGGATTAATATATAATTGCAGATTGCAATCGATTGAGAAAATGAACACGTTGGGTAGGTACCCTTTACTAAGTAGATAGGATAACGATGATAATTTTATTGATGTTTAGTATTGTTCTCAAGTGATTGACATTTAATGTCTTTATTGAGAATAAATATATTTAAACCTAACTCTAGTTATATATTCGCTAATATCACTATATTCGCAAAATAGTTTAGCATGTTTTTGTTTTCGTTAAAGAAAAAGAAAACCTGAAACGTTTTTTTTTATACAAACCCTTCAGCCAATTTGGTAACTAACTCATTAGTAACCAGCTACGTAAATACAACTTTCTTCACTGTTTTGTAATCAGTTATAAATAAAAACTTTCCGTTTTCTTTATATTTTATAATGAGTTATGAAAAAATACTTTTCATTAGTCATACTCGGAGAGAAGTGTTTATTTGATCTGAGTAGCGGGTGGAAGAAGCTGCTTCCCACCTGAGGGTGGGAAAAACTCATAGTAAATTCTTCCCTCTCTTGGGCCGGAATGACTTGTAACAACATGTTTATGTTTTTTCGTTCTAAAGTACTCTGCTGTTATTGTAACCACGGCAACCATGGTTGTAAACTAAATTAGACGTCTATATTTTTTTGTTCTAAAATACTTTGCTGTATTAGAAAAACTAATAACGACTACATTTGTGTTTAGGTAAAAGCTAAAAGAACTAGTTCATAACAGAATTAATGTGACTCTCTCAAGTTAGTGTATCTTATATGAACATTTTAGTCACTAATTATGGTTATAAGGGTAAATTTAAAAACAACTTTAATAAAATACCTTTTTAGTGCTATGGCTTCCGCGGCAGAGGCTTTGTGTGCCATGTATAAAATTTTAAAAAGACTAGATATAAATTAACAGGATTAAAATTAAAAAAAATCTAACAAAAAATGTACTTACTTAATTTTACAAATTGTTCTTATCCCTCAATAAATTCTAAATATGTTTCTTCTACTCATGTTATGGTTTTCAGTAAATATTTTAGATATTTTTATAGAGTTTTTAACTATTTTTTTTTTCAAAAACGTTTATTCTTCTCATATTTTTATTGAAAATTAGAGTGTTTAACACGGATATAAGTTATACTATTTTGACTATAAGTGCATTCATTTTAAATAGTTTCTACTCATGTTCTTGTTATTAATAAATATTATAGAAAAACATTTTTTATATTACTCATATCCGTAGTGAAAAGTATAGAGTTTAACATGGGTGAATAATATCACAATTACTTGATTTTAAATAGTTGCCTATTCATGTTATTATTATTAATGAATAATTTAGAAACACTACTATTTTTTACTTTTCTTATATTGGAAATGAAAAGTAGGGTGCTTAACACGGGTGAAAGTAATCAATTCCTACTCGGACTATAGCCACCCTCGCTACGCTCGGGCGTCTAAATACCTCATGAATGAATTGATTCCTTTCGACCCTCGTATAACAATCTACTAATATTTTGTTCTCAGTTATGTAACTAGTGACTAAAACCTTTTTTCTGAATTAACTTATAGGCCGCCCACAATATAGGTTGACCTATTGTAGGGGCCGCTGCAAAACTACATATGTGCTAATAAAACATTTTTTAAATAATGTATTTACTTAAACTGAAAAACAAAAGGGGCAATATCTTCTAGGCCTAAACGAAAAGTTTTTACTTTAACTAAAAAACAAAATGGGCAATAATCTTTATGCAGTGGCCAACACTAATTCTCTTATTTTTCAAGTCTTCAATGGCGGAATTTATTTCTTCATCGATTACGAGTATTATTTTTACCTACTCTGCTCTCATATGTATTCTTTGAAATGAAACGACAAAATAACTATCAAAAAACAAGATCTCAAACGTAGCAAACAGAGTCAATAAAAAACATTGAATCCGAGTTTTTTTCTGCACACGGATACGAAAACAAATTCTCAGGTGTGTTGACCTCGGCCGGGCTGGGCGTCGTCGCAGGATTTCAAAAGGCAGGCCCCCAATATGAGCGAAGCTAACAATTTTTATGTAGCTACAGTGTCTTATCAATCTTATTATCTGGAGCATTTGAACTGCCTGTGAGTCTGTAATGACTTAATCTAAACTGTAGTAGCTGTAGTGTTGTATATAGTTCGTACTATTTTGTTAATAAAACATACATATTATTAACCTAAAAAAAACTGATTATACCTTGATTCACATCATGAAATACAGCTAAGCTAAACAAGCTACTAAAATATTATTATGTATATTTGTTACTTTTGTTTATGGATTTCACCAAAGTAATGCCTGATTTTATTTAATTATCTATTAAATAAAGAACCTAGATTAATTCCTACCATTATTCTATACACTGTACAGTATAGACGTAGTACCTACGAGTACATAATAATAATAACTACTTACCTATTGATTATTTATATGCCGTATACAGGCATCATAATATATAAGGATACAAATATCTAGTTGGTGTGTGTGTGTGGGTAAGCGAAATAGCGCGTTTTTAGCGATTTTTCACGGATTGGTGTGAGATTGGGCGTATTTCATTTGACGCCAATTTCGTTATTTGTAATAACGCCAAGACCCTAGTGGAACAAGTTTTTAGGAATGTGATAGTTTTTGGCGAATTTAACTCTAAGTGTTTAACCCACCCATTGAATGCGGCGCGAGGCTCGTGTGTTGTAATGTTGGGCTTAATAATACAGGTACCGCTGGTACAAACAGATGATGTCGCTATCATCACCCTCTGAGACTAGTTGATGTTGTTGAATGACCATTACACATAATGTTCATGACATTGACAATAATGAAAAACCTCTGCCAAACCTCGTAATGTACATCTTGTCGGGCAATCTTTTCCAAGGAGGTCCAACACACAGCTGCGTAGAACTTCGTTTGAAGGACAAGGGTGGAAGTCGACTCCGTTTCTTGGTATAAACTCGCTCTCACATCGCAGCTCCATTATAGCTGGTTGTGCTCTCAAGTACCGGGGCTACAGAATAAAAAGGACCGGGGCACTAAGTTAAGCTTGGCTAGCATAGCTCATAGTGTGGCCTGCACTTAACTTCGATATTATTCGGCATATAATGAATAATGCAAATTACATTAATGGGGTCACATATTTCTTCCTCTAGCTGGTCTGTGTGGCCTTGCACCTGGGCCGGCGCTATCTCGGTCAAATGCCGCGTCATGGCTCCTACCCGGAACTACTTGCTATGATTACCAACCACAAGTAGTTGGTTTTTAATGGACTTGAGATTTCTTGGAAGAATTTTCTTGCTTAGTTTACTCATAAATTTATATAAAAGAGTATTGCCTGTTGTAGGAGTTAAGGTGCGAATGAATAGAATTCTGTCACTTGATATGCTACGCTATATAAGTATATAGGATCACATTTACGAATTTTTAAAGTGAAATTTTCGTTTCGGTCACGTCTCGAAATATTACACTTAATCTTAACATACTGCTTGATTATAAGTGCATTCAATTAAAAACCAGCAAATTCAACTCGCACTTTGCTGGTTTTCTACTAACTTGAGCTGGATACCAAAACACAATACCTATAGTATATATAAATTTAATTAATTATTATATATTTTTTTTAGGCCAAATTTCAATTTATATATGTCATAGATTATAATTAGGAAGGTAATGGAAATTTAATATATCCTCATATTGACCAATTTTTATATTTCGCTGTAATTTAATTTAAATTCTAATTTGACATTTTCATTTCGTATTTTATTGTGTAATTTAATTATATAATTCAATTATTTGTTATTATATGTAAGATAAATATTGCACGCCCTTAAAAGGCAGGTTACATTGAAACAATTATAGTTTATAATATCATTTTACACATGTAATTCAGCAATAAATATACTTTGACTTTGACTTTGACTTTATATTTGTTGTACTTATGAAAAATCGTTACATTTTCATTCAAGTCGCCGGGATCCCTTATTTCGAATAAAATGTTCATATAGGCATCCGCTTTTAATTTTTTTGGTTTGTTGTGTAAAGAGTGCACTTTAATATCAGAAATTTTAACGCTTGTTTTTACGATAGATCGGCAACAAAAACATGAAAATGATATGGTTGACACCTTACAAAATTACAACGAAAACATAAGTTTTAATCACGAGCGTAATTAAAACTTATGTTCAACGACCACACAAGAAACATTCTATTAAAATGAGTACTGACATACGGAGAGCGTAACTTAGTATAGTAAGGTCCTGTTTTCTAGCCTGGAATCCTAAAAACAATGTATTTGACATGGCATTAGAGTTTCCTAGCAGAGAATATCTATTGTCAAGGCATAAATAAAAGTACTACTCAAGGGCAGAAGCTTAGGCGGGTTGCATGTTTGTTTTGCCATTCTATTACATACCAAAAATTATGCACATAGTATTCAAAACATAGATACAATCTGCCGACTATTATGAATATTAAGAATTTGATTATTATAGCAACAACCTGTACCAACAATTTATTCCACAAGACACTATAAATTCACCTATTTAGACGTGTCTTAAGACCTTTTTCATATTAACTTTATATATTCCAATAACAACCAATGATTTCATGCTAGAAGGATCTTAAACATCTTTCGTAGAGGTGTTTATAGAACGAGTAAGATCACATTAATGTCAGGAAATCCCAAATTACCAAAGGTAAGTGTTAATGATATCATCCGAGTCAATTATGTATTTGAATATTTTAATGCTTATATACTCGTATAGCGATAAGAATTTAGATACGTGTGTTTATGAATAAATGTTAATAAAAGTGAAATGTCAATTCAATTATCAAGAAAAGACTGATTAGCCAAATAATAAGTTTGATAGAGGGTTATCTGAGGATTTATTGATAATTGTTTACGATTTTTGAAAGATAACGAAAAATACCGGTTAACGGGTGATTCTCAGATTTTAGTCACTCTTCATCAGATGATTATAGTTTGGATTCCGAAAAAATATATACAATATATCAACATTTTATCAACAAACCCTTACTGAAGGTTTTTTCGTAACTGTTTGATTAACCCGTTAGAATCACACGCATTCGAATTCGGGCATTTATACATGAAATTTAGTTATTATTAATTATTATTACCAATAACCAATAATAATAATAAATAACAACCGCGTCAACAAATGTTTATGATACGGAAGGATAAAAAAATATTTAAATACGAGTATAGCTGTTTTAATTTTTTCCCCAAGTTGAGGAAAAATATATACTTATACTAAATTTCAACATATAACTTTCCCTAAATGTGACCAATCCATATTAATACTTAACAAACGTGGTAAAAAAAATACATTCGCGTCCTTGTGAAAAGTTTTATTTTCGAGCTTTTTGAAGACCCGTTTTTTTTTATTCAGTCGCGTTCCCTCTTAGACTATTTGTAAAATCAGGATCAAAGTATTTTATGGACATGGCCAGTCTATCCTGAAGACATCTCTATGCCTATTTTCTCCTTGTGCCTACTACTCTAACTACCCTTGAGAGTCAGTATTTGCATCTAGGCTGAGCCCGCTAAAACTTTTGATATCAAAATCACTTACCAACAGATGAGATGAGAGCGCCAAAAGGCAACAATAAACAAAAATAAAAACCAATAAAGTAACTCTTTCTCTGTGGAATTAGTTATGAAGCAGTGATGGCTCAGTGGCATTGGCTATGGACTGCCACGCAGCAGGTCCATGGTTCGAATCCCGCCCAGAGCTTGAACTTCACCGCATGGTGGAAGGGAATTTTGCGAATGCCCGCCTGGCTAGCGACCACCCTCAAGTAGAAAACCTGTCGCCAAGCACCGAAAGGTGTGTTCCGGCAGTAGTCCTTGAGAGCCAGTGAAATTACAGGCACAATGAGACTTAACAACTATGTCTCAATGTGACGGGCGCAGTGCAATTCGTGAGTTGTCATGAATTGCAACTGTTATAGGCAGAGGTTAGTCCACTTAACATCAGGTGGGCCTCGACCTTGTTCCGTCAAAATAACATAAAAAAAAAAAGTTTAGTCATTTATGTGGTCACTGGCCTGGCTTTCGGCGACGGCATATTAGTTTATGTTTATTTATTGCCTCCTGCAGAAAAAATCCTGAAATTGTTTCACGGGGTAGTCAAAGCACGTAATTACAATATACCTACAAAAAATAAACTTTACCATTGAATACAAGACGCCAACGCACTTGACTCTCCAAATACTTCAAGTCCTTAAAGGTTCTTGGATTTAGAATTCTTTAAAGTTTTATGGTCCCTTTTGGAAGTGTCAACAATTAGTTTGACATGTGTTGGGATTATGGCTCGTAAAATGGGATATTTATGGCAAAATATATTGAATTTTAAACGGCAAGCAGTTGGCAACACAAACAACCGTCTGAAAAGATGAGAAGTCCCATAAATAACATTTGGTTGGCACCTCATTAATAGATAACTAGATTAAAAATGATTGTTGGAAATTATGCTAAAGTAGATAAAGGAGCACAAGATGAACTATAAAATAGAGAATCTATTAAAATTACAATAAAATTAAGTGATCTATTTACATAATCCAATTCTCATTACGAACGGCTCGTATTATGGACTTTGTGAACGATTTATTGGCTGGAGGTCTTATGCTTATGCAAAATAAATTAGATTAGTTTTAAATGATCTCAATAGCACCTGTGTAGGTACTTACCAAAATATTATTATAATTGTATATTATTAATTTATAAAATGAGTATATATTCTTAATTTGTTCAGTTCGTGGTCTTTATTGCGAATACGATTCGCAGTTGGGCGGTTTTATTATTTTATGACCAAGCTTTAATTAAGTTACTTCCTTGTTTGTCTGTTTGTCGTTCCTGGGATTCGATTAGTGTAATTATTTTTTAGGTGCATAAAAACGTGAAGTCTCATGTGCCTGTCGATTCAAACTTCAAACCGGTACACAGTAATGATAACATTATGCTTGGTGGTATAAATTGTTATATAGTTGATTCGTTCGGTTTTTGATCAACCTTTAATACTATATATATCAAATAATTCTGTAAGTACATATAACAAAAAAAAAAAAAAAAAAAAAAAAAAAAAAAAAAAAAACATTCCGCCTTGCGCCGCCACGCCGAGCGCACCTCTCCGCAGCTGCAAGTGACCCTCCAGTGAGACCGCAATAGTCCCCGCACTATTGCCGTCTCGCCTGGACCATCGTTCCGACGCTAGTTGCTACAGTGCGCATTGAAGAGCGTGATCCCGATTCAGCTTGTGTTTGTCTGTGCAGGAGCCGAGAGTTTCGTCGAACGCCGTGCGACGCGAGCTTCGTGCTTGCTGAGGCGGCGCTCCACCGTCGAGCAACCACCGCCCCGGACAAGCCCGGGTCGGTGTTGCTGCGTTAAACTGCACTGAAAAGTGCAGTTTATTTCTTGTTTCGCGTCTTTGTTTCTGCACAAACAACAACACCCGCTCAACAACACACTTTGTGCTGTTAAGCGGCATCGTTCAGGCAGGTGGAGCCCTACCGGGTTAAGCTCGCTCGAACGATCAAATCCGCCATTTGCTGCGGTCGCAGAGTGATCCCTAACGGTGCCAACTACCTCTGTTGATTTTTGGTTTAACCTTGTACCGCGGCCTTTTCCCGCCTCACGGGATCAGCCGAAACAAGCAGGTCTCCGGGGCAACTGGCCTTGGGGTCGCCCCTAGTCAATCCCGGAGTCGTTAGGACACCCCTTCGCCGCCCCAGAAAAAAAGTGCGGATAGGGACACACACCTAGGGATACACAGTAGGTACTCACTCCCTCTCACACAGTGAGCTCACAGGTTGTGCGAGGGAGACACTACCCTGGTTAGGGCATCCTGAGTGCACCCCTCAGGATGCAGCCCCGCCCTACCAATAGTGAGGTAGAGGTCCTTCAGACCTTTGCCTTACGGTACCCCGAACTCTATGCTGCTCATCAAGCAGCCCTCACCTCAGACGCAGAGAGTGCCCGCCTCACGGACACTCCCATTGCTCCCTCCGGGACCTCCGTCCCCACTTACGATGACCCTCCGGCGCCATCCTACTTACAGGAGAGCCCGGACTCCCCCGCCCCCGGCCCTGATAACAGGCGCGCTATAGTAGCCCATCCCCGTTCTCGCTCTCGCTCACCGATCGGTCGGTTTGCGAGCATCGAACCTGCCTATGTCGTTGTCGAGTCAGTCTCAGACTCGGAAACGGACATGGAGGTCGACCAACCCCGCGCCTCACGCACAGACTCAGAAGATTCCGACAACGACGGCTACACCGTCGTAGATCGAAAACGCAAGCGCGCCCCTAAGGCCGCTAACTCCGGGCCTTCCGCCCCGCCCGCTAAGGCAGCCGCCAAAGCACCTACCGCCGGCAATAGACCGACCCCCGCCCCGCGCCCCGCGTCCCCGCCTTCCGCAACCGCTTCGGCTACAGCGCCCTCTCAGGACGCTAACGCACGCCGCGAAAAGCCGCCTCCGCCTTTGTTCATACAGGACAAAGGCAAATGGGATATGCTATCCCGCCTTCTCACGGATCGCAAGATCCACTATACTAACGCCCGCTCCACGCAGCAGGGCATTAAAGTCCAAGTCTCCTCAGTTAACGACCACAGAGCGTTAACCAAACTCCTCCGTAAAGAGAGCATAAGCTTCCACACTTATGCGCTCGAAGAGGAGAAAGTCCTACGCGTCGTCATACGCGGTGTCCCGAAGGAAGTCCGTACAGACGCTGTACATGACGACCTTAAAAGACAGGACTTCCCTGTCCTTGCCGTACACCGTATGTACAGTGGCAAAGACAAAAGCCCATACGACCTAGTACTCGTTGTACTAGACCGATCCCCGGAGGGCAAGACCATCTTCAACCTGAAGACGGTCTGCGGTCTCTCCGGACTAGATGTTCAGTCCCCATTCAGGAATGGCTCTCCTTCACAGTGCCATAACTGCCAACTATACGGGCACGCTGCCCGATTCTGCTTCGCTCGTCCTAGGTGCGTTAAGTGCCTAGGCGATCACGCCACAGAAAATTGTTCTCGCACGAGGGACTCACCCGACCCACCCAGCTGCGTTCTGTGCGGCACCCAGGGGCACACCGCCAACTACCGCGGTTGCCCGAGGGCGCCACGCACAAACCGCAGGGTGGCAACGGAAAGGAGACCTCCGCCACCTCCTCGTCCCACCTATGATAGGTGGCAGCGGGTCAGCCCTAAGCTGACAGTAGCACCTGCCTCACAGGTGACTCCCGCTCCTCTCCCAGCTAGGAACGCGTGGTCAAACCCACCGAGCATGGTTAAAACCATCGCTCCCACCCGCGCCCCGGCCCGCGCACCCGTCCCCGCCCGTACCGCGGCCCCTGCCCGCGCACCGGCCCCGGTCCGCGCGGCACCCCCGGCACCTCCTGCCCTCATTCCACGCGCCGCACCTCGCGTCGCCCGGCCCGTGGCCCCACCTCCTATGCCACTGATGGACTCCTCTCTTCAAGAGGATATAGCGCTAGTCAGCGACCTTGCTATGTCCATCAATATAGATGAGGTCCGTGCTCTAGCACGCAAGATGCACTCCGCACAATCACCTGCGGAAGTCATCCAATATACGCTGGAACATGCCAGCCTCCTTAGCGCTCTAAAGCGCTTCGCCCCCCAAACTCCCCCTCAGTACACCCACTATGGGTAGTACAACCTTAAGGAATAAACCGCGCTCAGTTTCGTTAGCGTCCTTCAACGCTAACGGCCTCTTCAGACAACGTGACCTTGTACACGACTTTTGTAATACCCACCTGATCGACATTATATGCGTGCAGGAAACCCTACTAAAACCGGGGAAGGCGAACCCCAGGTTTGCCAATTTCAGAACGGTACGTAATGATAGAGTGACCGGTCGTGGAGGAGGCACTCTTATCTATTACAAAAGGTCCCTGCACTGCATCCCCATACCTACCCCGACTCTCACTACTATGGAAGCATCTTGTTGCATGCTAGCCATGACGGGTCATCAACCCCTAGTCATAGTTTCCTGTTACCTACCTTGTAAAAAGCGTGTCGCCCGCGCTGACTTAGTAGCACTTTTCTCACTAGGAAGCGCCGTCCTTCTGATCGGTGACTTCAACAGCAAACACGTCCTGTGGAATTGTAATGTCAACAATTCCAACGGTGTTGACCTTGAACGCCTAGTCGCTGACTTAAACTTTGACATAATAGCTCCACTCGAGCCCACTCACTACCCCTACTTCGACCACGGCCGTCCCGACTTACTCGATATGGCACTTTTCAAAGGCGTAACACTTCAGTTACGCTCTATGGAGGTGTGTCACGAATTACACTCTGACCACCGCCCCATAATACTGCGACTAGGCCCCGACCCAACATCTGACGTACCCTGCCCGACCAAGACGATAGTGAACTGGAAGCTCTTAGGTGAATCCCTAAAGGCTATCAGCTCACCCGACCTTGACAAAATCCCTGACGACATTGTGACTAAAGATGACGTATCCCTCGCTATCGACTCTTTCACTAATCACCTCTCCACCGTAGTAGGTGCATCCGCAAAGGAAGTCATAGTGCCGGACGACCGGCGCCTTGTCATTCCAGCGGATGTGAGACGATTAGTGACTAAGAGTAAAGCAGTGACCCGACATTACGACTCCTACCCGAGCAAAGTAAACAAAACTCGGAAACGCCACTTTGAACGCATGGTTGAAAGTCGCATGTCCGAGTTGCGTGATCAGAGCTGGGGCGACAAACTTTCAAACCTCGTGCCGAGCCACCAGGCTTACTGGCATCTCGCTCGAGGTATGAAAGGTGTCGGACAAAGCGACATGCCCCCCCTATACAGACCTGTCCCCCTCGTCCCAGCGTTCTTTGACGAAGACAAAGCTGAGTGCCTAGCCGACAGCCTAGAGGCTCAATGCTCCCCCAATGTCGATCACGTAGACCAAGCTCACCTCGATACGGTGGACGCTGAAGTCGAACGTAAAAGCTCTGTGGTCATCTCTGAACTCCCCCCACTCACCCCAGTATCCTTCGCTGAGGTGACGAGACTGATCAAGGACCTCAAACAACGTAAAGCCCCCGGTGCCGACGGCATCTCTAACAAGGTTCTTAAAACCCTCTCCCCCCCTCTCATTCATCTCCTAGTCAGCATCTTCAATGCGGCTATGAACCATTGTGTGTTCCCTGACACCTGGAAATGTGCAAATGTCATTGGCATTCACAAACCAGGCAAAAACTCCTCTGATCCCACCAGCTACCGTCCCATCAGCCTCCTCAGCGCCCTGGGGAAGCTCTACGAACGGATCCTAGCGAACCGTCTTCAATCCCATGCCCGGGAACACCACCTTATTCCCGATGAGCAGTTTGGCTTTAGACCCAAACACTCATGCGTCCAACAGGTGCACCGCCTCACGGAGCACATCCTAGAGGGTTTCAATAAGAAACCCAAACCCCAATCGACGGTAGCAGTCTTCCTCGACGTAGCGAAAGCTTTTGACAAAGTCTGGCACAATGGCTTGATTTACAAGCTATACCACTTTGGCGTGCCAGAGCGTCTTGTGCTCACCTTACAAGACTTCCTAAGGGACAGAAGCTTTCGCTACCGCGTGGAAGGCACCCTCTCCACTCCTCATCCAGTCAGAGCCGGAGTCCCTCAGGGCTCCGTGCTATCACCCATCCTTTTCGCACTGTATACCAGTGACATCCCTCGCGCCCAACCCAAAGTTTTTATAGCCCAATACGCGGACGATACCGCCATTTATTCCACTGGCTGGCATGTAAATAGACAGACATATTTCGTCATTCAACGGGCCATCACCGAGATCGGTGACTGGTTCCGAAAATGGCGCATAGCGGTTAATCCAGTTAAAAGCACAGCTATGTGCTTTACTGAGAAAACCCGCCCCCGCTATCCGAAGCCACTAATTCTGTTCGATGAACCCATTCCCTGGGTGAGAACAACCAAATATCTTGGAGTAACCCTTGATCGGAATCTCACCTTCAAAGATCACATTAATACGGTCCGTAACAGGGCGGCCTTTGTCATGGGTCGCCTAAGTCCCTTAATATGTAAAGAAAGTAAAATGTCTCTTAGTAACAAGAAGACACTTTACACTGCTTGTATCCGCCCCATCATGACGTACGCATCCGTAGTGTTCAGTCATGCTAGTGAGGCCCACCTACATAAGCTTCAAGCCCTCCAAAACCGGTTTCTTCGCAGGGCAACCGGCGCTCCCTGGTACGTCCGGAGCGCCGAGTTGCACTGCGACCTAAACCTTCCCTCTTTAGCGCAGTTCAATAAGGGCTGCGTCCGCCGACACTTTGATCGAGCCCCCCACCACCCGAACCCTCTGGTTGTCCAGGCAGCGAACTATTCGACTGCCTCATCCGACCCATACTTCAAACCCCCCCGTCGCCGACCACGGCAGGTATTGGACGACCCGGATGACCCCATCGCAGCCATTACGTTGGCAGCTTTAGCGTTGTCCGCAAGTCGTCCTGGTAACATCCCCAGGTGTGCGGTAATCAGAGGTTACACAATCAAACACCGAGCTCGCCGGCGAGCTCGAGGCAAAAATAAAAACCCGATTAATGTCTCTCCAAATAGTCACAGAGCAATATTCAATAGGGCCCATTCTCAACGGTACAACACTGCAGTTGTACCGGGGCATTTAGTTCCGATTCCCCCTTTGTCTCTCGGCAGCGAGACAAGCCGAGGTCCGAACCACAGTGGTGCCCTTGAGCTCGCTGTCACCCCTCCCGATAGTAGCGTGGCGTTTTCGGCGCCCGCAGGAGACGGAGGTATAAGGCGCTTTTCGCCTTATACGCCCGTCTCAGAAGAAGTGCCCTCAGCGCTTCTTCCTCCTGGGCTATAAGAGGGCCTCCCCTCGCCCAAAGTCCGGTGGAGCTGTACGTCCGTATAGCGGTAGACAGCATCTATGTCCTCCCTAAAAAAAAAAAAAAAAAAAAAATAAGTACATATTGAGTTGAAAACATGTGATAGTTTAAAAGCCGTTATGAACAAGTTAATTTCTGACAGATTCTGCTATGCAGATTAAATTACATATCCAAATATGATGGTGATAACGATAGGAAAAAATTTAGTTATGACGTCATGTCACGTTAGCTCAATTGGTTAGAGCGTACCCTGGCTAAAGGGGTGGATGGACGCGGGTTCGAATCCCGCACATGAATAAAAAATTTCCTATCGTATATTTGTAATAAGATTATTAAATTATTGTGATACTTTTTATCACTAAGGTTATTTTAAGAATGCTAAAAAAAATATTGAAATCGACTAACAAGCATGTCATTTTAAATATTATATAGGCTAAAATAAAACCGAACGACTGTAAAGCTGTAATCTCGCCGCGAAACTAATTCCACAACAAAGAGTTAAACAGAGAACAGCCATAAAGTTTTTATAAAGAACAAAATTTAATGTTCCCACAAACAATCGGTTTGTCGTGTCCTAGTCACTGAGTGAGAGGAAACCTCGTAATTAGAACTCGGTTGTAAAATAACCATCAAACTCGCTCAAGAGGACTACACGGCTGTTCAATCTTAGACCACAACAAACATAAAATACAGAGACATTCCTATCTCGTTCGATTAAGACTTAAAGTCGTGTATCAGTTTAATTTTCAGTCCGATGTAGTGCATGAATAAGCATGTTCCATAAATTATGTTCAGTATGACAGGGCGCGTTGTTGCAAGATTTTACGATCGGAAACACCGAAGATGTGATTAACTTAGGTTTTTAAGGTCAGGTAATTACAGTTGCGGTTATGACTACATGAAACCCTTTATTCTTTATCAAGGAGAGGTTCAATTAAACTAATCCACTATGTTGTTTTATGCTCCTCAATGTCAATTTCTACAAAGTTCTAAAAGGTACTCTTCTCTTATTTGTTAGATTAGCAGAACATGGCTCACGAAGACAAAGACTTTGTTTCAACGGGGAAAAAACGCGGTTGTCTAAAAAATGTTTAAATTATTGTCAAAAAAATATTATTAATATATTTTGTTTTTATAATAAAAGAAATATCCATATTTGTAGAACATCCTGCATAGTTGTCCCAATCTAAGATTTGTTTTACCTGCAGATGAGTTGTGAACTCCCCATATTTACTAGACGAATGCAAGGTAATTGCCGTAGTCGCTACCAGTCTTGCACTTCCGAGCGCCTGGTGTATACGTTGCTAATTGTGTTTTTTAGAAAAAAGTTGTGGACAGTATATAGCTTATTAAAATTATAAGGTGGGGCGTCATCACTTACAAGTTTAAAACCAATTCCAAAATTCTTACCTTGCCATTACAAACTGCATATAAACGTGTGCATAGGTATGTAGATAAGTAAATTCTAGTTCGATTTTATAGCCGTGGTGTTCGAATATTACTACTCTATGTATTACAACTCTCTGGTCTCAGTATAATTGTGTTTTACGAACAACTCTAGTAAGCAGATGAATTTAGTTTCTGTTTGTCAGATTTCACTAACTTTGAGTATGCTGGAGCTGCCTCGTTGTGACAGAATTGAATTACATTACAATACATGAATTGAATCAGCAGCGGCAACAAACAAAATAACAGTACCTCCTAATAATACTCTCGCTTCTATAAACAAGCTTTAGTTTATGACTTTGTTTTCATTGTTTCATTCACATCTGTTTGCAGTCAGCAAAATGTTAAACTAGGTCGTCTAAATGCTCTTTACCTACTGAATAGTTTATTTATTTATTACATATCCGGAAGACTATCCACTAAATATTTAACCTAATTAGACAGCAAACGTAAGTATATAACGAAAATATTAATTTGCATGTCTCCAGATGTAGAATAAATCAATGGGTGCAAAGTTTTTATCCGCAAAAGGGCAATATGCGATGAGGCCTCCACTCACAATGCAAAAAACGTTTAAAAATTATAGAATATGATTATACAGTGACAAATCTGCCTAACATTCCACGTAGCCCAATTGGAATAATTTTCGACGGTTCAACTCGAAGCATCATCAGCATTGGTAGACTCTTCGAATGCACGATTCAGAATGAATTTTCTAGATCGTGCGCTCGAAGATCGAAATAAGGAGAATTTGTCTCAAAATACATTTCAAATTTTTCTGATATATTAAATAATTTTGCTTTCAGTGTAATAGCTGTAGTGTTGTTATATACAACACTACAGCTATTACAGTTTGTAGTGTTTTATTTATTTAATCTTTATTTAAAATATTTAGTAGTAGAATAGCCGGCCGCGGCTCCGCCCAAGCGGGCGAATTATCGCGCTAAACCATTAACCTTTTTTTGCCCAGTTGGATAAAACTAAAATATGTCCTTCCCCGGGTCTCAAACTATTTCCCCATACCAAATGCAACGAATAAACTTAAACACTACGCTGTCCCGTAGTGTAAGTTTATTCGTTGCATACAAAAAATACAATTCTTTCCTCTTTATCATATTAGTATTGATGATTAAATATGACTTTCCTCAAAGAAACACGTGAATCTATTAATTGACCAAATGTATGCAGATATTGGACTATCATTCCACTTCATGTGAGTATAGATTTGCTGAGCGTCGTAGCCGTGATTATTCCACTCCATATCGCGATAGTCGCTTATTCTTTTTGAAAAAAAGTAAAATTCTTAAAATTAAATACTGCATTAGTATCCACTGGCCGAAACTTAATACAGCTTAGTATTGGTTTTCCTTTCTGGAATGTTGAACGGATTCTTTTGTTTTTCAATTCCTGAAATTAGATTAATGTATGATCCTTATAACTTATTAGCTATAATATTTTTTTTAACATACACATTTTTGCACCGTTTTGTAGTTTTATCAAACTGAGAAAAGTTCTTAGCATATGCATCCTTTCACTGCTGTATTAGTTTGTCAGTTCTACTTACAGACATACCGTTACGCTGTATTCTTGACTTGATGGTAATGAGTTATGCGTCGCCACCAAGATCCAGTAGACACTGGCGACGAGATTGACATTTCAATAACAATAAATTCGATCGGCACAGCTGGCCGGAGTCGCCGGACACGTGCGATGGTCACGATTGCGAGGACTTCACGAGTTCCACCCATCACGACTGGTTGAAAGACACGCAAGTGATTTTAAAAGGCATGCTTAGATCCCAACGTTTTCTATCAATTAGACGCTTCTTTGTTACTCCTCCAAGAGAGCTTTGACGATTAGTACATCAGTGCATAATCATCTGGATTGACCAGTGTATCTAAGACTTTATCATATCAGTCGAATTTAATTCTATATGTGGGCTGAAAGTCTGTTCTCATTGGGCCTGGTTCTTCTATCCAGTACCTTACTATTCTTAATAATAAATGTACACAAATTCAATATTAAAATAACGAATGTTGGTTGTTTAAAAGAAAACTTCATTTTGTTTTTTTTAAATAAAACGAATGCTGGTTGTTGAAAAGAAAACTTAATTTGTTATATTAAATTTAGTTGGTTAACATTTTATTGGTCTGATGTGTTGTATACCAAGTCCATAAAACAATGAATGTGATCGGACCGGAACGGAGTTAGGAAAAAGCAATGTTAGCAACTTCAATCAAATATACTATTCATCGCAGGTTAGCAGTTTGTTTAGCTACGTATACAGTTGGCATTGGAAAGCATTTTACCCTAACAAAACAATAAATTTAAAATGTTAGGATCAGACCGGAGTTTTATTGTATAAATTAATAGTGTGGGATCAGTCCTTGGTATCAGACTGGAATACACCGATAAACCGAGGCGGCTTTATGTAATAACATAATATGTAGTAATATCATGTTCTCGCTCTGCGTCATTCAATACAAGTGTGATTCACACATTATTACTGTCTATCATTTTGTGGTCATTTTATGCAGAACCGCAATCATTTGTGGCACACATGGTTATGTCATACCACACAAAACGTACACCTTATTTCTGCCTTTATTGGATAACAGGTCTGTAGGGATTCCCAAGTTATTAACATAAGCTGACGAGTACCTAGTTTTTAGACATATCATAGCAAGAAATCCATTCCCTCCATAAGTTTTCCTTAAGTTCTTCTTTCCGTAAGTCCTAGGAACTAATAAAGAGATTAAAAAGGTTAAGAAAAAAAGTAAACGTGTGTGTTTGTCTTTATAGGTGTGACTCGGTTATGCAAAAATATCTAAGAGTTCATGTAACGACACTAAAAGAGATAAAAAACATTCATTGCTTCTACTGGGTATAAAGACCTCTCAAAGCAAGAGATACATTTTGGCCTCCTCTAAAGTCTCGTTATTAATTTAATGTAGTGATTAGAACTCACAAACTTTGTGATATAATTTTGTTATTGTGATGTTCGCTTCGCATGCGATAGTGCTCGAATTCAAATTTAGATATAAAATTAATCTAGTGATTCCTTCCAAACGAATTAATGCTCTTGTGATATGTATTAGTATTCCGCTAATACACATTTAAAAATAAATATATAATATTTTTCAGATCATTTATGCCTTTAGACCCCTACTCGCCCTACTATCACTAGATATACCCTTAAAGGAAGGAATCGCTAGATATACCCCTAAGGGAAAGAATCACATAGACTTAACAGAATTTGAACAATCCACCCTTTGTCAATATAGGTCTCTTCAGGACGAATTCGTCTTGGTCCACTGCAGAGTCCGATTTTCTGCATCGAAGCAATAGCATATTACGGAGTGAAGGGTTAAATAATCATGCGTAGTTGAATCTCAAACGGTTCAAATAGTATATGACAATGGCGTAGGTATATTTTACATCAGTTGCAGTACTTTTCTCGAATAATATTTTTATAATATGTCTGATTCGATATCAAAAACTAAACTGCGCAGCGATATTATGTATCCAGGCTACGAACAAAATATACAGTTGGCATTGGAAAGCATTTTACCCTAACAAAACAATGAATTTAAAATTTAAACACTGGATTTCCTATTCATATCATGAGGTTTATTGTATGCGGATCGCAGGTTGGAGACCGCGTCATGTCATTATGTATGCCATCGTCCAGATGTTCACTCAGAATAGGACCATGCCTTGTTGACACCTAATGAAGAATTTGAATTTCATACAATCGTGTTAACAACACTTGGACACAAGAGAAAGCCAAAGGAACTGAGTGATAAACACAATATAAAAACGAACAGATTTTAAGGTACCTACTATGCTGGTTTAGATCTCTGTGGCTGTCTTAAAAATATATGGAAGGTAGGCACTGCAAAACACTGAATAAAAAAATAAGTCTCAGAAAGTCCACTTTGTGAATACATATAAAAACATTATATTGTTTCAAACGTAATTTAGAAACGAACGGATATTAAGGTACCTACTTTGCTGGTTCATATAAGTAAATATATGGTAGGCATTACAAACACTAAATAAAAAAATTAATCTAAGAAAGTGCAACATGTGAATACATTAAAAACATTCTGTTAATTCTAGCGATAGCAACACGTTGGTTGCAGTAGCTCAAACAGTGGTTTTCCGAACCCCGATCTAACCTGACCGATACTAATAGTTGGCAGGAATGTACTCATTTGTTTAATTAGCAACATCACTTTGTAGTTAGACATAAACTCTAAAGGTAGGTGGAGTTTAGGTTAAGTTTATACTGACTGATGCAGGTAAGGCCATACTGTTTCTACTTTAAAGGCAGCATGCTTACTATCTCTTAGTGGCAGAACATCACTGTACACAATCATGGATGACTGCGCCTGCGATACTTCAGCACTACCGCACGTGGCACTGACAGTGCCCTCAAACAGAAACCAGAAAGTCCTATAAATATACACAGAATGTGATGCAGAGATGAGTTATTGTTGGTGCGTTATTATACCAACTCATCGCAGCGCAGCAAATTAACTTTGTGGCGAGTTGACAATAACCCATCTAAAGATATTATTTTATCAATAGTAAATTGTAACAATTGCGGTACGAATGGTGTCACCACGACGATAAAATCAAATAAAATAAAATAATTAATTCAATTTGAGGCATAGCTGCAAACCATTTGTTAGATATCACAGGATATTAACTCTACTTCAATGTACATACTTGACACAGTTATGTTTGTAAAGGAGAATCCAAAACTGTTTCAACGACTGACAGATTTAGTCGTTCGTAACATACGAGACAACAGCAAACTATGCTTGCACAAGTTTAACACTGCACTTATGCATAAGAGCGTCTTCTGTATGGCTCCTCTACTTTACAACCATATACCGAATTTTATTAGATGTTTATATACAGATTTGTTTTTAAAAAAGATGAAAAACATATTCATACGCGAATGTTATTATAACTTGTTCTGCGTTCCTTGTTCCCGACTTCTGGCCGGAAGGCGTAGTATACAGGCGCTATAGGGAGGCGAGGCCAAAAATGAATCCCAAAACTATTTAAACATGTTTTTATTATATTATGTATGTTAGTCTGTAAGGTGTATATTTCTATGGGTCAGTGTTAATGTAATCCTGTTACCTGAAATAAAGAGTTAGTAGTATAACATAGGTGAGTTCCTGACTGACAAATTCATACAATTGTAAACCGAATTATATTAATTCTAACTTGACATTGTTTATCTTATATAATTAAACGAACGTCTTCTTTGTAAGTAAATTGACGTCATTATTTTATACCTACAATCTGATTATTTGAATTTCCTTTAAAGTAATTTATGAAATTTTAAATTCTAGATTTGTATGCCCCAAAGGGCTAAACATATATTTGCTACTACATCTACTTATAATAAGACCTTGCATGCTAATCTTGTATGTATACACATGTTTACAAAATAATAAATGCTTTTGATAAGAAAAAAAGAGACTAGCTGTGACAATCAGAAAAAAATATGATATTTTAAAGTGATAATATACTTATGATATGCCTAGGTAGGCATATCATAAGTATATAAATAACTATACTAAATAACATGTATGCGGACATTTTGCATTTGATACAACTACGAGATGAAGCCTAATCTTAGAACGGTCGTAAGTAACCTTTATAACATATTCATATTAATATTAATGAAACTTTCAGTCTGCAGCTAGCTCAATCTAGACCGTAGATATCCTACAGGTGGTCTAAAACCTAAATGGAATACCTACTGAGTTCAACATTTGGACGTTTCTTTTATGTATCATGAAATTTAAATATATTATACGATTGATACCTATCTAGAGGAGTATATTATTTCAAAAATTTAGATATGAAATATATTTTGAACATTACTTTTTCGTTGAGTTTTTTTTTCGCATTTTTATTTATTGTTGTGTTTTTGTTTTATTTATTGCTGATAGGTAAGCCTTTGACCACAATCTCACCTGATGGTAAGTGATGATTTGGTCGAAGGTGTTAACAGGCTTAACCTAGAATTACTGGCTCTCAAGGACAGATGCCCAAACACACTGTTAGGTGCGTGGCGACAGATTTTCCCAAGAAAGGGTGGTCGCTAGCCAGGCGGGCATTCACAAAATGCCCTTCCACCATGCGTTGAAGCTAAAACTCGCGGCGGGATTCGAAGCATGGACCTGCTGCGCGGCAGTTCATAGCCAATGCCACTGAGCCATCAGAAGTTAATTTTCTAGCAATACCTAATTTGGTATTTAAAAATCGTTGATTACAAACTTAACGGCTAGAATATTTGTAATCTAGAAATTTTTGGTTTCCAGTGGGTATTTTGCTAAAATATCTTCGTAATTAATCGTTATGCTTATAGACAGTCAGGGCTCCATTCGGCATCCACAAAGAGATGTCTATCAGGCCAGCACTCGACATCATTCATTGTCCTCACATTGTCCTATTGTCTTCATCGCGTTGCGGCGCGTGCGCTATCTGGTGCTTAAAGAAACGTGAGAGAGATGGCGAGATTGCGCTTACTCGTATGTGCGAATGACGTAATTGTCGCTGCTTGAATTACAATAACATATTAGGTTATATTATATATTATTTGGACCTAATGCACGTAAATTTGTTTTAATTACGTAATTCCTGGGGGCCAAGTCTACTAATTACATGTTCATATTCAGCTTAGATTCATTCAAGATTCATACAAGACAGAATCGGTAGTCTGCTGATCCCTTACGAATATATGATCATTCTAGGCTGGTTTGACGATATTGCCAACAAAAAATTAAAAGAGAAGAGTAAACTTATTCAGAAAACAATTTCGTTATTATTTATTATTATTTCGTTTCGTTTTCATAATATGAAACCGAGATTGAATATTGATTCATCATATTGATGAACGATATGAAGTTAGTAGACTACCAAAACTGTCAAAATTGACCAGGTCGACCGAGTCTGTTATAGATTCATATTGATTAGCAGACTTGGCGCCCTGTTTCTGAGCTTAAGCTGTAGCTTAGGGTTAACACCCTGTTAAATTCTGAAATTGTATCACTATCGGACTGCGTAGGAGCGAAGGAGACGCAACGATGATGAAATCAAGGGCAGTTTGGGTGAAAAAACGAAAGAATTCTTATCACATAACTAGTAACTTAAATCGAAAATATAACTTAACCTGTCCCTCATGATAAGCATTTACTGCTGCTACTTTATTGACATATTTTTATACACAAAAATAGATGAATAATTAAGATATTTACGTTATAAGCGCAATTTGAGTCAACTTTGCGCAATGTAAACAGCTGCGAATCGCAGCCACATGATAAACTAATGCACTTTTTGGGAAATATAACTTGATCTTTATATAAGTTATTCTTATGGTTAAAGAAGTTTAATATTAAACTTCATCAAAATAAAATTGGTAAATGATATCAGCCAAGAAAATTGCAAACAGGCCATGATCTGCAGCTTTAAATTGAGCGCAAATTAAAGACCTCATGCACCAAGAACAATTCCTATTCAAATGTCCAGCTTTACTTTATTTTGTCAAACTCACATCAACAAATCTAAATTAAACAAACAAACTAAATTAACAAAGTTACAGTATCACTCGCATATAATTATCAGCTTATTTCAGAACAAATCAAATCAATGGTTTATTTGCAAGAATACAGTCATAAAATGTCTTAAATGTAGGTGTATGTTCTGTGTATTCTGCGTGCAAGCAGACGTGCAAATTTAATTAAATATTTTAATGTTCCTTAATTATTATTATTAATAAATTCTCTTGACATTTAGCCAGTTTTTAGATAAAAGCCAGTCAAGTAATCGAATTTTCATGGCATCGCGAATCCTGTTATATACGCAAATACAATTATTGTAAATAATTTCTTTAGTAAGGTCAACCGGGGCTAACGCGTCTATGGGGTTAAGGCATCTAATCCAATTATAATACGAAATACAAAATCTAGAACTACTTCCGCCATCTTTTGAACGTGTTTGATACTAAAACCACATTATTTGATCGGTAGAGGTCGCAAGAGGCCTCATTTTTGTATAAATTTCCGCCATCTTGAATATGACATTTTCTTCGGAACCTCACGTAAGTGATATGTGATATATAAATATCCTGAAATCCCAATGTTTTGAAGATGGTCGTTAATTTTTAACGGTAAGTACTTTGTAATATGAATTTGTTTACGTGTTGTTCTAATTACTTTAAGGAAATTACTTAAGATTTGTAGTCCACATGCAATAAAAATATTGTAGGTTATATTTTTGCATTGGGGCTATCGCGTCTGTCCCGTTGGGGTGATTGCGTCTTATGTAACGCAATAGCCCCATTGGCTGAGGTCCTAAACCTTTTAATTTTATGATAACAGTGATTGAGGTATATGTATGTATATCTATGCTATATAGACAGATAGTGGAAAAAAAAATGCGTGATATGCTGATTGCAGATTTAGGGCTAAAAGAATATATAGAAGTAGCGTCAATTTTGTATGTTTGTTGATTGATAATTTGAAAACTTCTTTCACTATTGAAAAGGTAACATTTTTTAAATGGTCTTACACTGTATATTAACCCTGATGAAGTCAGCCCGGATCGCTAATTATATTAGGGATACACTCGTTTTGCGGGAGGCTGGTAATTAATAATTCAAATAGTGGTTTTCTTATCGTAACATATTTTAATGTATTAAATTAATTGTTGTGTTTTTTTATGAAGTTACTGGAAGGTCGAAGCGTTGCAAAGTATATACTTCCTAAGACAATTATTATTATAGAACCTTTTTTTATGTTATTGTGGCGGAACAAGCACGAGGCCCACCGCCCTAGTGCCTCATACTCCCGCATAAACTCTGTATATATTTCCCTCAGGACAAGGGCCCCTGTCCATACAAATTCTGGTAGCAGAGCGCGGTCGCTACTTACATCGTGGTTACATTTTGGCGGCAATTGGCAAGCGCGGACGCTTCATTACATTTTGCATAAGTACCACACATTCTTAAACGCAATCGTTTTAAATTAAATAAATTAATTGGGCTCAGCAGATTATACACAAGTTATAAATAGGTAGGCAAACTATTTCACTAGGTTTGCTATTTGTTCGGAACTATTTGCATGACGCAACATTATGTGTTAATTAATCGCCTACCTTCGTACGATATTTAAGTTACGCTATTATTGACGAGTTTGGTTATCGGTTTAAAGGCTTGGAAACTCGTGTTTGTTTACCTTTGTTTGCCTTTGGAAGACTTGCGAACCAGGTTAGATTATTAACGTTTATTTCTGTTTTTTCTTTCTTTCTGTTTATTACGTCCTTAGGCCCCTGTCCATACACCTTATATATTTAAAACATTTAAAAGGAAACACCATATCCTTATAAAATATTATTTACCTAATTTCAGTGATGTTGGTAGTATGTTTTTATAAATTTCTATATTAACACATAGAACAGAGGGTTGTAAGTACATTTCTATGCAAAACTGCAAAGTTCGACTTCGGAAGAATCTCTTATCCCACTATTAATTAATACCTAACCTTTGAGAAGAAAATTGTTTGTTACTCCTGGAATCTAGGATGGGGTGAATGCGTCTACAAGAGAAAGTATAAATTAGACGCTATAGCCCCGAACATTTTTGAGTCACCCGTAATGAGAGATCATGCCCAGAATTTAGCTCATGATATAATAACTAACTTGATCTCTAGTGCTTTTACATAGTTTCATGATTAACTTTGTTGATAACTCTTCCAGTTATGTGATGCTAAACAAAGACGCCATAGCCCCACGTGGGGCTATTGCATCTAAAAATCTCTGCTTTTAATAAATAATTATTTTCATACAACAAGGATTCAAAATGTCAAGAAATAAAATTAAAGTATAAAATTAGATAAAATATTCTATTTTGTGTTGTAGGTTACAGTCTTATAAGTTCAACCATTAACTTGCTATAACCATTTAAAAATGCCGTAAAAAGTATTGTAACGCAATAGCCCCGGTTGACATAAATTTATTACAAGGTTGATACAATAAGTGAGTGAACTTTATTCTCTTTTGTCGTAAAAAGACCTCGTTTCACATTTGGTAATAATCTGGATGGTCCTTTACAGGCAGAAAGAAGTCTCTAATATACATGCATGATAGCGGGAGAATGTTATTAGGCATGATAAGCTGTTAGTGCTGCTTTCATCGATATTGTATTCCTGAGTTTCTTCAGGGCAAACACATATCGATCCAGTTTTTGGCACACTTGATTAACATGGTTTATCCAATTAAGATGTCTGTCCAAATTATATCCTAAATATTTGAGATTATAAACTACTTCTACTTTCTAGTTATTATAGGTAATGACAATCTTAATTAGTACAGTAATCCTCTCGTATATGTACTGTACTCTACTGTATCCCGCTGGATCGTCCACTGCTGAACACAGCCTCCCCTATAAAGGGGGTATTTGCCATAATCCCCACGCTTGGCAGGCGTCTTGCGGATTGCAGTATCAGAAAGCAGCTCTTTAGAAGGCGCTGCTGCCCATCTTCCAGTAATTTTCCCTTAGTCGCCTCTTACGACACCCACGGGATGATATGGCGATGTGCAATTCTAACCCGGCACCCCACGGGGCTACTGTCGTATCAGTTGAATTGAAATATTTTTGTTCTACCGATATTTATATTGAAATGATTATGATTCTTTCAGGAAATCACATTTTCTAGTGATTTTGAACAATTTATTGTGCTTGCTTCAATTAGTAGTGCGTGTATTTAGAGTCAACCATCGTACTATACTCTTAATCGTTTATCGTAATCGCTTCGTTATAAAATGTACTAATGCTTCTCAACAAAACGCAGTAAGTAGACTAGGTACATATAGATTTTCGCAGTCAATCAGAACAGAAGGATAATTTTCGAGTTTTGCTATCAACTGGTTCGCACATGGCTGGTCTGGGCAGCACGTGGACGAGCGCCTGAATGCCGCCCTTGTGCTCGCACATTTGATGGCCACATGCTCAGGGCCGAAGACAGGGCTGACGGAAATGCAGGGCTAATTATCTGTTAAGTCGTTGATTAGAATCAGATCACACGTCGAGGAAAGGAAACGTAATACTCGTAATAGGTTTATATTTTAATATGGCATTTGAGTCTTTAGTTCAATTTGCAAACAGGCATTCATTAGGTCTTCTTTAAATACGTTCCTAAAAGGTATATTGATGAGTTAAAAAATATTTTGACCCTTGTCCAAAATAGTATCTGGAAGAACTAAAGAAAGCGAAAGAATCTGCGTATAAGCAAAAAATCGAAAGAAAACAGACAATTTTCATAGCAAATGTAAATATTTAGAGTTATGGCACTTAAGACGAAGTGGTCTTTGAAAAATGTCAGACTGAGGACGGAAAGACCCTATTTCGTACGTGAGTGAGCGAACAGAAATTTAAATATTGTGAGGAAATTTTATTTAAAAGTGAGCCTTGTAAAATCGGAAAAATCTTTTAGGTAATTTTAGGTCTTTTAGGTAATATTAAATTAATATCAATATAAAAAAATAACAGCTATATTTAATCAATCCTTATTACATGGTATGTATTTATGTATGGTAGGTATGTTATATGGTAGGTATGTTATTTATGTATGTATAACTTTAGTATATATATATATATATATATTTATTATGTATATATGTAGGTATTTATTTATTTATTTATTTATCACGTATTAGATTTATGTATCTGAATTTAATTATCTAACATTAATTTATTGTTCACCACCGTCTACCTTGTCCCTTATTTCTGTCCATCCAAAGGTTGTCTGGTAGAAATCGCTACATAGCGATAAGACCGCCCATTGTACTGCCATAGGATAATTAGTCATAATCAATGTAATTTACTTTTACTTGGTAAACAATAAAGAATTTTTGTATTGTATTGTATTGTACATGGTTGATAAATACACTCGAGAGCAATGAATCCGGGTCACTTAAAGAATGTTAAAAATCTCGGAAACTAAAAATGATAGGTTAATGCAATAAATTGTATTTAATAGACAATGTAATACTCCTTAAATGAAAGTAAAAAAAATATGAGTCACCATACATTTTATTAACACAAAATTACATAAAGAAAAAAACTGCTGATCTCTCCTTAAAACAAAAATAGGAAACATGAAATTTTTGAACTTTATTACGATTTTCTTGAATTTTAATACTTCGTATTGCCTCCTCGTGCTTCCATTACTGCGTTTACGCGGTTTGGCATGCTGTACACCAAGTTCCTTATACGATTTTGGGGAATATTCTCCCATTCCTCTGTGAGAGCAATTTTGAGCTCACGAAGCGTGATTGGGGGAGGGTTTCGTTGTTTTACGCATCTGCCTAGCTCGTCCCAAGCATGCTCGATCGGGTTGATATCCGGGCTGCGCGCTGGCCACTCCATACGAGTAATGTTCATCTCTTGAAGGTAGTCATTCACAATCCTACCTGTATGAGGTCGGGCATTGTCATGCATAAATATAGCATCCTCACCTAAATTGACCATAAATGGACCAACGTGATCATTGAGGATTTCTTCCACATATCTTACGCTAGTTAAAGAGCCGTTTTCTATGATCACCAGCTCTGTGCGACTTTCAGAAGAAATTCCGGCCCACACAAGTACAGACCCACCACCGTAGACTACTTTTTCTTCGATGCATGCTTGCTTGAATCTTTCCCCTGGTCTTCGATACACTCTGTGTCTTCCATCGTGCTTGTAGAGCATAAATTTTGATTCGTCGGAGAACATAACTTTTGACCAATCTTCAATACTCCAATTTACGTGGCTCTGGGCATATCTTAGTCTCGAAATACGATGCCCACGCTCCAGTTTAGGGCCGTTTGCAGGTCTAAGGGGTTTTAAGTTAGATTCAGCAAGCCGACGTCTTACTGTCCATGCACTTGGGTTACTTCCTCCGAGGCGTCGAAACTGATTAGTGAGTTCAGTTCCTGTGAGAAAGCGATTTCGAAGCATGGTGTTCACCAAGTATCGGTCTTCTCGTGCTGTGGTACACCTGGTTCTGCCCGTTCCTGGTCTGCGTAGGTTAGAACCAGTTTCTTCGTAACGTCGGAGAACTCTTTGTACTGTTGACAGCGACACACCGACAGTCCTGGCTGTATCGCGCTGACTCCGGCCGGTTTCCAGCATTGTAAGTATTCTGGTGCATTCTTCAGGCGTAAGCGACATAATTTCAGCTTGAATAATGAATATAGAGCACTATCAACATGGTTTATGTACCCACATAAATGACAGATTACAAACAAAAGCAAAACCAAATGCTGTAATTTCGTAGTTCCATCTTCGAAAGTGGCCCTTTTTCAAATTTGATTTTTTTATGATATAACTTTACAATAACTAAGAAGTTTTAATACCTTCATTTAAGGAGTATTACATTGTCTATTAAATACAATTTATTGCATTAACCTAGCATTTTTAGTTTCCGAGATTTTTAGGATTCTTTAAGTGACCCGGATTCATTGCTCTCGAGATAACTGGTATTGATACGATTTACTTATAGTGGACACGAAAAACAATTTGGCGAAATTTTAGAGCTGTATTCATGTTTTTTTTATATATGAAGAAAAATAGAATTACTACATAGTATAAAACAAAGTCTCCCTGCTGTCTGTCTGTCCATATAAATGCTTTGCTCTTTAAAATAACGCAACGGATTTTGATGCGGTTTTCTTTTAATAGATAGAGTAATTCAAGAAGAAAGTTTATATGTATAATACATGCATATTATTGTAGAGAAACACTAATAAATTTAGAGGTTTCTAAAGTGATGTCGTAAATAAGTACCTTTTTGCGGTTACATTGCAAACACTGGCTGAACCCTACGAGATTGATCAAAATAATGTACTATACAGTACACCTTAAGATGATGTCCGCGATGGTATACGTCTATCTCTTAGAGATAACCCACAGTAAAATCCATTACTTTTTACGAGAAATAATGATGACTTATTTACGATGCGAATTTAATCAATACAGCATTAATCCTTATTCATATAGATGTATATTAAGTACATAAGTACTTTAAATATATTGTGCATTTAATATAGATTAATATGGCCCTTTACAGCATGTAATTTAAATGAATATTTTCGATGATGTTACAGATTATTTAGTATCAGCATTGCACCCGTGCGAGGCCAGGGCGGGTCGCTAGTATTGTATTATTTATTGATATCTGATAGACGTACACTCTTTCTATAAACATGTAATAAAATTGCCTTGTAAAGAGAATTGAATCACCCTAATGCCGGCTTGAGTCAGTTTGCTATCTATTCTGAAACACCATACTTTAATTACCGTTAACTTTAAAACTTGCCCATAATATATTAGTGAAACGTTCCACTATGAAAAGCGGTCTATTTCACGCGATTCAATGATTTTGTAGCCAAAGTATCGTCTAGGTACATAGGTACTTGGAGTACATTAACAAGTTACAAATTACGAATTGCCTCATATGCAAACTGAGCACGCAAACATCGTCCGCCGGATGTCTACCGAATATTATATTCTTTTTGCAATACTTGACACGATTAATATTCAAATCGGATAGCCTATCATAACTTTAGTAGGAAACTTGATGGCGTATGTAAGTACAGAGACTTACGAGTAGCTTAGCTGTCAGCGCAATTTTGTACGTGTCTTTTATATATTTATGTACTTAATAAACCTTTTATTTTTACGATTAATGAAGCTACAACATTTTTTTAAGGTATTGAAAATTCTTGCTTATATATCGGACCGGTAAAAAATATTATAAGCACCTATAGCTTAATTCTTTTCTGTATATGGCCATTGATGGCGGCATTGGAAATATTTCATCACACTTATAAAAAAACATTTTCTACCGATTTAAAAAAATAGAGGAGGTACTAAATTTGTCTGTTTTCTTTACCTCAGAACTATTGACTGGGTGAACCGATTTTGATGATTATTTTTTATTTGAAAGCTGATGCTTGCTGTGTAGTCCCATTAAAATTTCATCAAAATCGTGAAAGCCGTTTTTGAGTTACAATCTAATAACTGAAAAGTATTTTCCTATCTAGACTGACTCATCATTGTCAATCGATCCCATAAGGAGCAAGAGTCACTAAAATATGTGAAATATTATTTTGACCAAAAACTGGAACCGACTTCAACAATCAAATGTGTGAAATAACTTATCGAAGTCGGTACCATGCGAACAATATTGTGATAATAGGTACCTTTGAACTATCATTTACCGACTTCCACAAGTTATTTCACACATTTGAGTGTTGAAGTTGGTTCCATTTTTTGGTAAAAAAAATATTTAAATTCTTTATGCTATTTTATACATAAATTGGGATGGTTAGTTATCAGTTTTATCAACCGCTTTAACTATCGTTGTAGCCGCTGTCAATCTAAACATTTTATACTTATTGGCGATACAACGACATTTTCTTTAAGATACTTCGTACTCCTTGCTACATGAGATATAAGATATAAGTTCAGGGTAGTTTAGGTATACTATTTATAAATATGCTCCCACACTCAAGAAGATTTGTAGCCAAGTAACTTATGTGTGTACCGGCGGCGTCTTTGATTACCAGTGCCTGACGCTAAATCTAGCCTTCTACCACATTCTAACACAACACAACTATGACTTACTAGAACCAAACCAACAGATGATATATCGGTAGTATACGTATCAATTAAAAAAGCTGGTCCTACGAAGAACGGCATCTAGTTTACTAAGCGGTGCAAATACTACTAAGTGGTGTAGGGCATTTCGCGAATATCCGCCTGGCTAGCTATCACCCTCAAGTAGAATATCTGTCGCGAAGCACCTAAGCTGTCCTTGAGAGCCAGTAATTTTAGGTTAGCCTGAACTACATCTTTGACCACATTATCACTTACTAGTGAGATAGTGGTCAAATGCCACCCTATCAGCTATAAATAAAATATTAAAAAACACAGATGGCTGTACAAATATATATTCTGCCAAATACTTGACTGTCAGGGAAAATGATTTATCACAATGACTTTAAACTATTATTAAATTACATAACCGCCACCTGTGCACAAGGAACTAAAACATGAATATTGAGACATTTCTGCCTACTTCTTCGGGGTACACAAGCGTTACGATATGTTTCTTATTAACTTATTAGGAACCGGTTAGGACCCGCGTTATATTTACCGGAAAGATTTCGATCAGTTTCGTGTCCGGGAGTGGGAATCTTTCCGGTAAATAAAACGCGGGTCCTAATCTATACTTATAATAAAACTGTAACAGGTCCAATTCTGTACATTGAAGATAATTTGCAAAAAAAAATTGAGTGCACTCTGTAGCTGATACTGATGCCAAAACTGTATTTTTTTAAATTTTTGTCTGTCTGTCTGTCTGTCTGTCTGTCTGTATCCCGACCGCGCATCACTCCAAAACTACTGAATGGAATTCAATGAAACTTAACACGATTTGAGTTCATACTACGAAGAAGGTTATTGTATACTTTTTATCCCGAAATTCAGCACGGTTCCCTCGGGAAAGGGGATGAAAGTCAAAATGTACACTTAGTTGTAATTTACTAACGCGTAGTCCGATTTCAAAGATTCTTTTTTGTTAGAATAGTGATGAGTGAGCTCGGAACCCCATAGGCAGCCCGGCACCCCACGGGCAGCCCAGCACCCCATGGGATACTGCATGGAATTCAATGAAACTTAACACGATTTGAGTTCATACCACGAAGAAGGTTACTGTATACTGTTTATCCCGAAATTCAGCACGGTTCCCTCAGGAAAGGGGATGAAAGTCAAAATGTTACTTATTTATAATTTATGAACGCGTAGTCCGATTTCAATTATTCTTTTTTTGTTAGAATAGTGACAAGTGAACTCGGAAGCCTACGGGGAGCCCGGCACCCCAAGGGCACCCCGGCACCCCACGGGCTACTGAATGGAATTCAATGAAACTTAACACGATTTGAGTACATACTACGAAGAAGGTTATTATATACTTTTTATCCCGAAATTCAGCACGGTTCCATCGGGAAAGGGGATGAAAGTTGAAATGTTACTTAGTTGTAATTAATGAACGTGTAGTCCGATTTCAATTATTCTTTTTTGTTAGAATAGTGATGAGTGAGCCCGGAATCCCATGGGCAGCCTGGCACCCCACGGGCAGCCCAGCACCCCATGGGCTACTGAATGGAATTCAATGAAACTTAACACGATTTGAGTACATACTACGAAGAAGGCTATTGTATACTTTTTATCCCGAAATTCAGCACGGTTCCCTCAGGAAAGGGGATGAAAGTCAAAATGTTACTTAGTTGTAATTTATGAACGCGTAGTCCGATTTTAATTATTCTTTTTTGTTAGAATAGTGATGAGTGAGCCCGGAACCCCATGGGCAGCCTGGCACCCCACGGGCAGCCCAGCACCCCATGGGCTACTGAATGGAATTCAATGAAACTTAACACGATTTGAGTACATACTACGAAGAAGGTTATAATATACTTTTTATCCCGAAATTCAGCACGGTTCCCTCGGGAAAGGGGATGAAAGTTAAAATGTTACTTAGTTGTAATTAATGAACGCGTAGTCCGATTTCAATTATTCTTTTTTGTTAGAATAGTAATGAGTGAGCCCAGAACTCCATGGGCAGCCTGGCACCCCACGGGCAGCCCAGCACCCTATGGGCTACTGAATGGAATTCAATAAATCTTAACACGATTTGAGTACATACTACGAAGAAGGTTATTGTATACTTTTTATCCCGAAATTCAGCACGGTTCCATCGGGAAAGGGGATGAAAGTTGAAATGTTACTTAGTTGTAATTAATGAACGTGTAGTCCGATTTCAATTATTCTTTTTTGTTAGAATAGTGATGAGTGAGCCCGGAACCCCATGGGCAGCCTGGCACCCCACGGGCAGCCCAGCACCCCATGGGCTACTGAATGGAATTCAATGAAACTTAACACGATTTGAGTACATACTACGAAGAAGGCTATTGTATACTTTTTATCCCGAAATTCAGCACGGTTCCCTCAGGAAAGGGGATGAAAGTCAAAATGTTACTTAGTTGTAATTTATGAACGCGTAGTCCGATTTTAATTATTCTTTTTTGTTAGAATAGTGATGAGTGAGCCCGGAACCCCATGGGCAGCCTGGCACCTCACGGGCAGCCCAGCACCCCATGGGCTACTGAATGGAATTCAATGAAACTTAACACGATTTGAGTACATACTACGAAGAAGGTTATTATATACTTTTTATCCCGAAATTCAGCACGGTTCCCTCGGGAAAGGGGATGAAAGTTAAAATGTTACTTAGTTGTAATTAATGAACGCGTAGTCCGATTTCATTTATTCTTTTTTGTTAGAATAGTGATGAGTGAGCCCAGAACTCCATGGGCAGCCTGGCACCCCACGGGCAGCCCAGCACCCTATGGGCTACTGAATGGAATTCAATGAATCTTAACACGATTTGAGTACATACTACGAAGAAGGTTATTGTATACTTTTTATCCCGAAATTCAGCACAGTTCCATCGGGAAAGGGGATGAAAGTTGAAATGTTACTTAGTTGTAATTAATGAACGTGTAGTCCGATTTTAATTATTCTTTTTTGTTAGAATAGTGATGAGTGAGCCCGGAACCCCATGGGCAGCCTGGCACCCCACGGGCAGCCCAGCACCCCATGGGCTACTGAATGGAATTCAATGAAACTTAACACGATTTGAGTACATACTACGAAAAAGGCTATTGTATACCTTTTATCCCGAAATTCAGAACGGTTCCCTCAGGAAAGGGGATGAAAGTCAAAATGTTACTTAGTTGTAATTTATGAACGCGTAGTCCGATTTTAATTATTCTTTTTTGTTAGAATAGTGATGAGCGAGCTTGGAACCCCACGGGCAGCCCGGCACTCCATGAGCATCCCGGCACCCTACGGGCAGCCCAGCACCCCACGGGCATCTCGGCATCCTTATTTAGATTTGCCAGCTTGCTAATAAAACTCTAAAATCTTGAACATTCTATTTTTTTAACTATCTATCTTTTGCCGGATACATTTTGGAGACTGCGCAATGGAAGTGTACAATCTAATATATTTTAGTTCTACCGCCAAACAAGGAGAACCTCGGCAAAAAGATATCGTTTTATAATTGAAATTCCAAAGAAACGCACAAAGTACCTACTTTGCTTCAACATTTATTGTGCGAACCGCGAAGGAACTCTCTGAGTTACTTAACTACTGTCTTCGGTCGGAAAAACAAGCTGGGGGTTATCAAACCCAAAGTAAAAAGCTCCTTTTTGAGCTATGCTTTACTAAGAGTGCTTCACCACAGACCACAACGTTGCTTAATATGAGATAAACAGTGCTCAAATGTGAATAATTAGTTTGCGGGTACGGCAATCGCGTACGAAGTCGCGGGTACAGCTAGTAAGTTAATATGGATGAAACTCGCGATAGTTTTCAAAGTGAAGATATGTTTCTTGTTTATTAAAACATTACCCGAGGTGATAAAAAGCTCTAAATGTGCTACAAACTAGTTCAGAAAAACAACTTGTTACCACTAATAAGATGTTTTTTCAGCCAACTAGGTATCATTTTCGTAATTTCCTATTGAATGAGGAATCGCGGTGTCGCGCCTGTCTGTCACTGCCAGAAACGACGTATTTAGGTGAACTGAAAAAATATGATTAGCTCGTTTATAAATAACTCTAGTGGCGAGAATGCGAGACCCATTTCTCATAATTATAGCGAGATTTATCTTTGAAACGTCTTCAGGTTTTGTAAAATGTGTAATAATCACATTTTATGTTTTCTAAAATTATAGCCTTTGTCGGAAACGAAGTGCTGGAACAGAAATGGTTCACTGCAACAATGTTTATAAGAGTCTCATTGACTTCTGGGCTTGGCATTTGCTCATCAAAATCGATTAAGTAGGTATTCAAAGCGGGTAGAGATAACAAGAGAAGATACCGATAGATATATAGAGAAACAAACCAATTTTGAAGTTAATTATAATCATTTTTAATATATATTACTTAGTTAGAACAACGAGTTACAAACATTGCTGGTGTATAATAAGAATATATTATTTATTACAAAATTACAAATACGATAGGAAATATTTAAGTCATGTGCGGGATTCGACTGACCCGCGCCCTTCCACCCATTTAGCCGGTATTCTCTAACCAATTGAGCTAACATGACAATGACGTAATCACTCAAATTTTTCATATCGTTCTTTAACCATCGTATTTGGATGGAGCGACATCTATAGTACAACTTACGTTGTACCTAACACAAACAAGAGCAATTTTGCAATTGGTTTTATACTTGTAAATGATGACGCAACCTTATAATTTTAATATTGTATATTGTAGTACAACGTAAGTGGTTCTATAGATGTCGCTCCACCCCAATACGATGGTTAAAGAACGGTAGGAAAGATTTGAGTTCTGACATCATGTCATGTTAGCTCAATTGGTTAGAGCATACCCCGGCTAAAGGTGAGGATGGACGCGGGTTCGAATCCCGCACATGAATTAAATTTTTCCTATAGTATATTTGTAATTTTGTAATGTAATCCGCGTAGCAGCGTTATTGCAAACATAACAATATTTAAATAAATATATTATTTATATTGTAATCCCAATTCTTGATATAGTAGCTTTTGGACATTTAAGGTCACTTGCAGTGTTGGCAACTTTTTAGTACATTGTCAATTAAATATGACACTCAGCTGCAGCTCTCACAATATAATAATTAGGTACCCAATATTCCTGGAGGCCAAACTTTGAAGAGACCGCTTATCCTTGCCATCTGCAAGGCACATTCATCCAATTGCCCAAAACCCTGCACAGCACATGGCGGTGAGAACTACTTATGAAATGAGTACTCGATGCACATTTGTTTCTAGAAATGGCTTTATTTAAATTGAGAAATTTAACTGCTTTCGAAAAAACCTTTTTTTATAATACCTGGTTGGTCTTCGGTCTTGGTGGGTATCAGTATCAGTATCTGTACCTATCAGTGACAGATATTCTACTTCGAAACACAAGTGTGCAAACACTACTGTATTCTAGCGTGGAGAACACTGTAGCCAATGCAATTAACTTATGATATGAATTAACTAGCTGCGCCCCGCGGTTACACACGAATGGTGATGGATGATGATGATATAAAGTATCATATGTGTTAAACCAGCGCGACATCTAACTCCATACCAAATTTTATAAAAATTGGTTCAGCCGTTTGAGCGTGAAGAATTAATAAACATACAAGCACACTCACAAACCTCTTTATAATATTAGTTTTATATGAATCAATTTGTTACTACCAATTAATGCATTAGAAATATATAATACATATTTATGGTTCACTATTTTGGCAATATTGGCTTACACATAAAAGATATGCTCGGCCTTTTTTGTAGGACAATTTAAGATAAACATTTCCTTTATACATTAAGTACGTGTGATACTAAAGGTGTTTGTAGCGAATGCCAAAATAGGTCGCATATGGTCAAAAAAATTACTTACTTGACATATAGCGTTATATTTACACAATATCTTTATAAATTATAGCATATATGTCATTCTGATGTGTAAGTTATATTATTGAAAAGTTTCATTAAACTCCATTCAGTAGTTTTCACGTGAAATACATCCATACGTACAACTTTCGCGTTTATAATATTAGTAAGGAATAAGGATATCTCGGCGTGATGAGCGCATTTGAGTCAGTGTGCCACGCAGAACTGTGACACGACAACTGTATAGGAAAGCGCGACGCTGACCATTAGATATTCAAAAGTAGAAGCATA
Source organism: Plagodis pulveraria (assembly GCA_963890685.1). Taxonomy (NCBI): domain Eukaryota; kingdom Metazoa; phylum Arthropoda; class Insecta; order Lepidoptera; family Geometridae; genus Plagodis; species Plagodis pulveraria. Next base: position 11,120,368 of record OY982965.1, read on the forward strand.
GATATTAGGGTCATGTATGTCCACATGCAAAGTTTCACCGAGTTTGAAACTTAGTATTAAAAATATGACGAAACTACGTTTGTATGGAAAGTGCCACGAGCACTCTAATAAACGTAAAAAGTGACTTTGGGTAAATGCGCCATATGAGAATCATGCCACTACTCACTCATTTCTTCCATCAATGTATACCTTGTTGCTGTAGACTGACGCACCTGACTTCGTAAGCTTGGATTTCATTCATATGCCCTAAAAATCAGGAAAATTATGGATTGCCTAATAGTTGTCACTAGTATTCTTGCCACATTGTTAACAAAGTCTCCATAAAAATGTTGTCTTATCAATTATTTTTGTGTATGACAATACTTTACTTATGCGTAATCTGTAACGACGCAGATACACGTGCACGCAGCTGCGTCCGCACAGACACACGTGTGTCGGATCCTATCCATCGATTCATGTGCGCTTTCATTAAAGGACCTTTTTGTCAAAAAATCCTTTGAAGCATAGTACTTGTCTGAAATATCGGCAAAACTTTTTGCAATTATACCGGCTTAGTAAAAGGTAAATCAATGTGTTGGCTTGCCTGTTTTCGCCGTAGCGGAAACATATACCAGGCGATCATAAGCTAGAACCAGTCAGTTACGATCAATCAGTTACAATTGTCTAAGTAACTGTTGAAGGCATTTTTGTTCAATATATGAAACGTAGTATACCTACGTAGGGACCAAAATTTTATAAAAACTGTACTGTAATTTTGATATTCTGGTAAGTTGAGCATCTGGTATTACAATAAACCTGGTATTTTGAGTATTTGGTTTTATTTTCTACAGGGGTTGCACTAACCGGGATTATGACAGTAAAAGAAGTTATTTTCTAATTTATTGTTGGCATTCATGTACGATACTGTCATACATATAAACATGAAGATAATATTGCTCCTCGCTCTCTCACGCAAGCTCTTAAAGGTATATATTTTAATCGTGTTTTTGTCGTCAATAAATTACTATCAAAAAAAAATTCTACATATTCTTTCACTTATATATTAGTTAGAATATATATTCATCCATCTAACTAAATCATATCACGTCATAATATAACTTGATAGGTCGAGTCCATTCTACCTGACGACCTAATCCATATCTATACTCATATTATAAAGAGGAAAGATTTGTATATTTCTATGTAACGAATAAACATAAAAACTCCTGGATCGATTTTATAAATTCTTATACCATTAGAATCCTACACTATCCCTGATGAACATAGATTTTTTTCAAAAACGTAGGGATCCGTATGAAATTTTTCATAATGTAACCCAACGGTGTTTTGTCATACTCGTAATACCAAAAAAATCATATATCGCGTACGCTACGAAAATTGTTAACAATAGAAGTTTACGGCAAGGACAAAGTGAAGTACTACAATTTTATATAGGACATCAATATTTGCGAAAAAGTCCGCAATACCATATGTCTGACTATCACAGTTATGTCGCAATAACTACATTTTATGTGTTTCAATTTCTATTTATAATTAAATACCTGTGCAAAACCGGGACGGGCCGCTAGTATTTACATATATGTGATTGCTTCTGTTAGCTAATTTGCTGGTCATAATTATTAAGAAGTTTCATTCAGCTGTTGCCGAAAGATAAAATCTGCCTCGTAATGTCATCTGGCATATCTGGCGGTTAACTCTTAAGTATTGTCTAAATAATCTCTCAGAAATCGCAATTTACATGATATCATGTTTCGATGGCAAGGAGGCTAGATTTGCTAATAGGCTAGATCTCCTGATGATGCTGCGTGTAAAAGCCAAACTAGTCGAAAATTCTTCCCATTAGGCTACGTGGTGTGACGTCACGTAGGCTTATTAGGAAAATTGAGCGGAATTGTCACCAGACGATTTTTTATAGTTTTAAGTGTTTTTCTAAAAAATATTTTTTATGTTTACATAATGTTTCAAAATGTATGTTTCAAATATACGGATTTCAGCAAAGTAACGCCTTAATCTATTAATAGCCTTACAGAGTTGCCAGTTGATTGGTACTTTCCACATTAGATAACTTCCGCATGGTCATTATAAACTGCAATTATAGATATTAACAGTTATTAAAAAAAACTTCAAGTGAAAATTACTTTTAAATACTTAGAAAAACATTTCAAAAATATATCTAGTGACAATTTTGCCTAACTATCTATGTAAATATTTGTTATAAAATGAATTAAGGATTTCTGCCAAGTATCGCCTAAATCTAATAATGGATCTAGACTTGACTAGAACTCTTCAGTCAGGACTTGCAAATCCATGCATATATGCCAGTTCAATTGTGTCGATAACATGTTAAGCCATACCTCGTTATGATTGGCGCACACCGCCCAACCCCATCGTGGCGATTTCGCCTCAACTGCATACTACAACGCTCGCTGCCAATACCGTATTGGCATAGTACAAGAATTTACTGTGGTATCGCCACGCATCGAGATTCAGGACAAGTTCACGAATGGCTATTTATTTATTTTATGCCCTTTGAGCACTATCTCACCTGATGGTAGGTGATGATATGGTCGAAGATGTTGTTCAGGCTAACCTAGAATTACTGGCTCTCAAGGACAGCTGCCGGAACACACCGTTAGGTGCTTGGCGACATGTTTTCTACTTGAGTGTGGTAGCTAGCCAGGCGGGCATTTGCAAAATGCCCTACCACCTTGCTATAACGACTGCTATCTTATGACAACAACCGGGACCAACGGCTTAACGTGCCCTCCGAAGCACGGAACCGCTCAGTAGTAGGGTCACTAGCTGTCACCCATCCAACTCATGACCGCGGCGGACGTTGCTTTACTTTGCTGATCGGTTAAGGGTATGTTCCATTAGTCGCTAAGAACGTTAATTTCGATAATTTTGATCACATTCTGCGTCTGTGGTTGTGATCACTGTGATCGTTTGTAACTGTCATCCCCTGTTCCATTTAGGATATGAACGCTAAGAATGCCACTAAAATTTGCCAATTCTGTCACTTTTGACATTAGATGTAGGGAATTCAAACTGTTCCAGTAGCCTCATAGCGTTTATGGCGAAAATAACGCCAAGACCCATGTGGAACAACTTTTTGGGAGTGTGATCGTTTTTAGCGTTTTTAGCGAATCTAACTTCAAATGGTATGCACCCTAAGAACAGCTAAGCAAACTTCGCTACGAGCGCTTCATTGAGGCGACTCGGGCTTGATACGGTGCTGAGCCTATACGTCGGCGTTGTCCTTAAGGACACACAAAACACTTCGGTCGTCGCTGCCATACCGTAACCACGACAGTTGTGCCATCTCTAATTACACTGATAGCGCTATCATTCGCGCACCTGTCGGTAGATTTACATGCATCGTTATGACAGTAATGAAAACCTCCTGAATAGTTTTTATTCCTTCATTACTAATCAAATGGCAGATGCATAAAATTTTTTAATAACTTGTTTAATTATATACAGGGTTATTGGTAAAATGCTAACAACCTCTAAGGGTTGACTTCTAGTTAGTGCTACTCATAAGAAACATTTTGAGATGTTTTTCTTTGTTTTGAAAAAAAATAATATACTTAATATTTCTTTTAATTTTCTTTTTTGATTTTGTATATGTTTTTGACTGAATAAGCACGAGGACCACCTGATGTCAAAAGTCTCTTGCGCCTGTAATGTTTTTTTTTTTTTTTTATAACTTTGCTCGATGTTCAAAACTTTATTCAAAGGGATCACGGCGCGGTCCAGTGTTGGGCGCTCTTAGCTTGGAGTAGGCATTAAAACACTTTTTGTTTTAAAATAAAATAATTAAAATAAATTTAAATTAAAATAATTCTCAAAATTTTTCTTAGGACTCGCAGAAGTCAACCCTAAAAGGTTGTTAGCATTTTACCCATAACCTTGTATAGTTATGAGACGGACAATTCAACCACCACTGTCACATCTAAAGTAGTTACCACCCAAAGCTATTAGTTTCAACTGTATTAACTGCACTGCAACTGTATTGAGATGCAGTATCCTTTTCACGTTTTACTGGTAGGGGAATAGCATAGGTATATTTATTGTCCGTTAAATCTATTAAGAGATTGTAAAATAATATTTTAGTGCAAAAGTCAATCCCTATTATTAATTAGTTTTAAAAGTAGTATTAGTTATACCGTGTTCTTAGGTAAGCTACACATTATTTCATTAATTTACCTTCATTTCACAGAATTTTAGATAAGTACTTAAATATTATAAATGTTTACATATATATCTATCACCTTGTTACTGCACAGAAGGAAGTTGCTGCCTACTTCAGCTTCACCGTATGATGGAAGGGCATTTTGTAAATGCCCGCCTGGCTATCGACCACCCTCAAGTAGAAAATCTGTCGCCAAGCACCTAACAGTGTGTTCCGGCAGCAGTCCTTGAGAGCCAGTAAAATTACAGGCACATGAGACCTAACAACTGAATGTCTCAGTGTAACGGGCGCAGTGCAGTTTGTCACTTGTGGCGAAATGCATCTGTTATAAGCAGAGGTTAGTCCACTTAACATCAGGTGGACATCGAGCTTGTTCCGTTACAATAACATTTAAAAAAACTTTAACACAAATCCGACCTATCACAGCTGCCAAAGTCCTAATCGGTAAATTTGTAACATTGTTCAATAGGTATATCAAATTAGATATGCCTACATATACCATTAGTTAGTTACGATACCTTTATCGTAACTAACTAATGGATGTTCGACGAATGGATTCCCCATCAGGATGAAATTAAGAATAAGATGTATATACTTTTACGTATGTGCTGTATGGTGTACAGAATGTGTGTTTTTTTATTATTATTAATGCATCAAGTCGTAATTCATGACCTCTGCAGTTCCTCGTGGGGCTACAACCCCACAGTGTATCTTCACTGCGTCGGCTTCTCTAGTTGGTTGCCGCTCTATAAGTATATATGAATATATATGGAAAAGTGTATATGTAGAATATATATGAAGAATCAAAGTCGAATAGTTGCAGCTATATGATGAGGATTTTGAGGAATTGGTATCATTAATTATATATATATATATATTCGATTCTGCCGTTTTATTATAAAACATACCTTAGGTATTTGCTTGTGGCTGACAAGCAATCCTTTGACCTATACCAAACCTGTTGGTAAGTGATGATGCGATTTGGAAGATATTGTTCAGGCTAACCAAGGATTATTAGCCCTCAAGGACGGTGCTGATGTTGTGTCTTTAGGTGCTTGGCGATAGATTTTCCACTTAACGATATCTATCTAGTTACCATGGCATGCATGCTGTTCCTTCAGCGCATTCTTCCATTGATGATATATTACTGTATCAGCTGGGTCATCCACTACTGAACACTGTGTCGTGATTTTAGGGGGTGGGGGGTGTATAGTGTATTAGTAAATATATAGAGGTTTTATTATACATATGAAAATGCCTCATGGGGTGCCGGACTACAATTTCACCCCCCATATTTTCCTGTGGGAATCATAAGAAGCGACTACAGGCAAAATATGAAATGGTGGGCAGCAGCACCTTATGAAGAACTATCATTTTCCATTGCAAATCACAAGCCGTCTACAAAACGAGGAGATTATGACAACCCCGCTAATGTGTGAGGCCTTTGTTCAACGGTAGACGTTACAGCTGATGATCATAAAATATGTTTGCAGTCTGCAAAAACATAATTGTGTCGTACAATCAGAAACAATAAGCAATTATCAGGGTCATTAAGCTTAGTAATGGTACAGGTGCACCCAAATTAAGTCACACGTGCGAAACGTTATCAGGACAACCAAATTGTCATATAGATAACAGCTGATTAGTTTCAGATAACAAGTATCTCAAGTAATCTGATAGGAATAACTGCGTAGAAGAACAACGTAGGTGCAAAACACCTGCATGCACTTACGTTTTTAGGTCAGTAATCAATATACTTAACAACTTTTCATTAAAAAATAGTAAGACTACGGACAAAAACTCAGCAAAATAAAACACTATCGGTATATATTGTTTTGTACAAGTTTCTTATATCTACCTACTGTTGTTTTATCTGGGGTCGAATTACAAGTAACATTTTATTGTTACCAATATTTACGTAATAGGTTTGGTGACTTACGAGTATTTTCGTATCTGTTCAGTGTTCTCGTAATTTGATAACCGTTCGATCAACAAACATATTCTGATACATTATTAATCTATAATGTTTTCTTTGCATAATTTTATGCGTCAGATGGAATACTGATATTGTGACGAAGGGACATGTAACTTAATCCAGCACATCAGTTGTTACAATATAACTATTGAGTAATTGCAGCCTCATGGGAGCAACACTCAGAATGTTATTTCCTAAGTAGAAACTACTGATAGGCTATCATTTGATCTCCCTTTCCTCTAAGGTTTTGACACTCCGGTAGATGGTTGGTCCAAGTTTTGATAACTTAATATGTCATATGTAGGTAAGTGATTACATATTTGAATGCATGTAAACTTTGTAGTGATAGTAGATGAAAACTTTGCGCAGATAAGTACTCTCTCCTCACTCCACACCTCACCAACGCTGCCACTGCATTATCTGCCAACCCTGGCATTAGACTAAAATGTTCTACTGCCCAGCATCTTACGCCAAACTTCACAGGCGCCTCAAAACCTATTAAACTAGAATATTAACTGCATTTAAAGTTCGACCACTACCTAACCGGTATTAGCTGCTTGGAGATTTTGCAGATTTCCCTATGGTAGATAGATGAGCATACAAATATATTTTACCACCAAGCTAAGGAGCTTAAGCATAATTGGTGGTATCCTTTACAATTCGCCGCGCTATCAGTAACACAACCAGAAGGTGCACATGCTACCGCTCATTGATAACAACAATCTGCTGCACAGATTTGCAACTCCATAGCTTCCTCACACGTGCATCGGTATGGGAACCACCTCCGCTTGCAAGCCATATGTTTTACTAACGTTTTACTGCTAGCTTTCTAAAGAAAGGTGATCGCCAAATGTGCGTTAGTTTCCGTTGCAGTAAACAGGGCAATAAACGTCTTTGTTTTGTTATTATCACCAAGAAAACTAATGTGACGCATCTGTAGTGTCATAAACACTGATTAGGTTATATTAACTGAATCGTCATCATTACTCTTATTTATTTCTGTAGCTGAATGAGTAAATACTTATAAAAATTAAGTCGAGCTGAAATCTGTGTGTGTCTTATGTAATTGTGCACGTACACTGTCTAATTTTATGAGGGAGCGAAGTAAGGACATGTGATCTGTAACTGGCAAGCCTTTGACCACTATCTCAGCTATTGATTACTGAGGGTGTGGTAAAAGATATTAGCAGGGCTAGGGTGGAAACTAGGTCTAATTGACAGTTTCCGGAATACACCATAAGCAGCAGCTTATGGTGTGGGGTGGATAGCTAGCCAGGCGAGAATTTACGAAATTATCTACCACCATGATGAGAAGCTCAAGCCACAAACGGATTTGAACCACGAGCCTCACGTAAAGCAATCGGCATTCACATAGGGCTAATATTCCTTAATAATACCATCACCAAGTATTTAGTCTTTATTGTTAAATTTAGATGGATTCTTTATTTTTTTACATTTTTATTTGGCGTATTTGCAGCTGTTGTTGCAAAACAAGTATAATAACTTAATTAAGAAAAGCTATTAACAAACCTCCACAGATATACTATGAATAATTTTCGCAACCAAGACATTATCACTGTCAGCCCATCCTGTTCCGCCTGTTCAAATACTACTGATTTGTTATTTTTTAACAGACAAGTAACATTATGTTCACACAACTACGAGTGCCCAGTTCAAGTTGGATATTATCATTTGATTACTTAAAAAATACTAGGAACCTAAATTGTGCGCATCTGTTGACTGCTGGTTGAAAACTAAATATATCTAGGTATATAATATCTAGAGGCGGCAGCCAAAAGAACTAGTCAAAAATAACAGCTATTTGACGTACAAATACGAAAACAGACAGACAGACGCAGCCTGGGGTCACACACCTGGCGCGCTCTACAAATCATAGCGTGGCATATATCTCACTAGCTAGTGAGTAGCTCATTATAATATAAACTAAACTGTAAATGACTGAGTGACACCAATCATTAAGTCATTGCCTTATTACCGAGAACACAGGCGTCTTAAGCATGTGTCTTAAGCACTCACCTCCCAGGGTATCGTCGAGTGCTTTCTGTAGACACCGGAGTTGTAGAGTTCGAAAGTCTAGTTATTTAACTAAAAGAGTTACAGAAAGCGACAATTTGTGCCTATCATGGAAATGTATTATCCAATTTACGTTACGGATTGTTGCTTGGAAATTTTGTGACCGCTAGGAAAGTATTTATAGAATGGAACTGATATAGTGAACCAATATTTCCCTCCTTACATATTTCAGAGGCATGTTTCGTTAAACAAAACTGGAATAGCTTGGGCATAAAAAATTACATGTGTAAACCACGAATATTCGCAAACGTGTGTTACCCTCAGGACCCTAAAACCAAATTTTATAGCAAAAGTATGTACGTAATGTGCACTAAATATTCTAGTGATAACATTAATGATTATTACATTACATTAGTGGGCTGGAGCATTTGGACTGCCTGTGAGTCTGAAATAACTTATGGGTATCTAAATGATTTTACAGTAGTAGCTGTAGTGTTGTATGTAGTTCGTAGTATTTTGTTAATAAAGGCATACATTACATTAATTAACACATTGCATATAAAACTAATCAAATTATTCTATTATCGAGTGCATTATACAATTTACAAATTCTATAATTTTAAAAGTCTTGACATTTTACCTAAATAAAGCATGCCATTGTGTAATTGGCATTCGTTGTATTTTATTGACATATTTAACCCCTTTTTTCAATTTGCCTTTTATTGGAAAAACAAAGCAAAGTCAAGCGCATTTGTTAGCGGCTTTTTCCGAGTTTCCAGCTGCTCTATGTGCAGTGATACTGTTGACATCGTCGTCGCGTCGCTAAAAATTATCATCTTAAACACAACGAGACCGAGTTTTCGTGGTCTATTTAAATTTACATGAGTCGAAAAATATCACAAAATAAGACGCAGATAAATGATTCTTCCTCAGACAACAAAAATGAATAGAAAGAAATCCAAAGTCACCTCCCTAATCAAAATCCTCTGGACAAAGCTTTACAAAGTATTACACTAATCCGGTTTCTCGAATCGTTATATTAAATTATGCAAGTAATAAAATCTCATTCAGTGTTCGCGACAAAGCTGTCCCTCTCAAGCACGCAATTTCTCAAAACATTCTCGCATCATTTTTCATTGCATCAATCAGCCCGGTTGTGTATATATACCTATATCTTTCAGGGATGTCCCTTAATAGTTTTTAATTATTCCAAAAACTTATATTTAACTGAACCTGAATTCGATAGTGGCTTTTGACGCAGTTTTTGGTGAAATCAAGTGATATTGAGTTAAATAGTGATATTGTCATGTACTCGTATAAAATACCATTTACTAATATTGCGGTTACTAAGCCATTACGCGACATTTGAAGGCCTTATTTATGCTGATAAATTCATACAGCGTGATATACTAATACACTAATACACCAAAGCTTTACTAAAGATATTAAAAAAAAAATCGTCTTATTGTAATTTTCTAAGGATTCAGTACATCCTTGACGACAGTCGCAGGGTTGTCTCATCAAGTGTTAAATAGAGTGTGAGCCAATGAATATTTTTATTGACGTGTCCGACGGGTTACATCGGTGCTCACCAAGGGACTCCGTCTCGTGTTCACTACTAAAGATCTCTGTATTTTGGCAATTTCAACTCTAAACTAATAAAAATAAAGCTAACATTTGTTAATAAACTGGTAATAATATCTCTCAAGCAATCATGGGCTTAATATGCCCAAGCATACAGTTTAAAATGCAATCGCGATTCTCAAAGGTGTGTAACTCTAGATGAAAGTCATCAGCGGAATATAGTGAGATCTGCGGTGCGATAAGTTTCTTTCTTGTCCGTTTCTTATGCAAATATTGATACAATGCTGGGATCATTAATCAGGCGAAATGCCAGCGGCACAATAAGACTGGCAGCCCAGATGTAGGCCTTCACGTGCGCAGTGGCAGATATCAATCAAGCATGTTTATAGCTTGTAGTGTCACAGATTGGGTGTTATATTTAGCGATGGCTGTGAGTAAGGATGCCATGAGTAATGATGATTAGGTTCGTAAGTTCTTTCTCCACGCAAACACGCGATTTTATGGTTTTCAATTCTGATTGATGAAAACTTATACAAAATTTCTAGAAAGAGGATTAACGAAGGACGTAAGTAGAAATACTAAGAGATGTACATGTAAGAATCCGGAAGAGAAGATTTTTGCATTCAACAAATTCTGACCAAATTGGAGAAGCTTTCAAAAAGGCCAGGTCATGAGTATCCTTACCAGACAGGCATGCATGAGTAATGTAATTAGGGTGAAGGAATCAAGTAAGATATACATGACGTAGCAAGTGGAAATCCGTGGTATCTGCCTACTCCTACGTGAGACAGCGGTGTATGTATGTATCTTATCCTATATACCTGCTGTACGATGAATAAAGTAGCAACATATTGTTAAATTAGGAATTTGTATTTTATTTTCATCGAAGCTAAACATATACTTAAGGATGTACTTATTTCATTGTTGCTTTCAAGTAACAAGCGTGGCATTATATAGGTACGTTTGTGTCCAGTTTTACGTGAGCTCAAAAGTACAAGAACAATTCATAGCACGAAATGCTACAAGAAAAAATACACTTATCTTATCATAAACTATCTCAACAATAATACTACTTTACAATAACAGTTTGTACGTACTTATGGAAACGAGTCACAATATTTAACAACAGTTTGCGAACAAAAAACATCCAAATGGACGCATGTGCGTCGCAGATTTTACGTAAAGTACAGTTCTAAGGTTATGGCGATATTCCTGAACTTAGTTCGAGCCAAATGGTTTTTGGAATATTGGTAATTTTTAATCGTTTCTTTTTATCTATACCTACACTAATATTATAAAGAGGATAGATTTGTATTTTTGTATGTAACGAATAAATACTGGACCTATTTGAAAAAAATCTTCACTATTAGAATCTTACACTATCTTTGATGAACATAGGCTATAGAATACTTTCAAAAAATAAGGGATCCGTATAAACTTCGGTAATGTGAGAAAAAAATACCAAAATAATCATCACATCGCGTACGCTGTGGAAGTTGTTGACAATAGAGCAAAGTGATGTATTATAATTTTGTAGAGGACATCAATATCTACAAAAAAGTCCGTATCATCATATGTCTAAGCGTTACAATTACGTCACAATATCTACTTTTTATAATTATTCAATTTATACTTTTTGTTTAATACCCATGCGAAGCCGGGGCGGGCCGCTAGTTTAATATAAGTTCCGTCAGTAAACAGTCCGTGACGATTATATGTATATGTATATACTAGGTACTACAACAAACTAAAAGAAAAATTTAGCGCAACTAAATACATTCTATTAAATGTACCAATTCATTACAGAATTCCTCATTGAGCTCCCGTGGTTATTTATACCTATACTTCGGCATTTGAGCTTAGAACACGTGTTATTTTATATTCTTTCCAAAATCACCTAGCGGTAAAAGTAAACGGAAAACAATAAAATGTCCAGATCACCTTTATTACCAGCAGTACGAGTTGGGCGGGCCGCCCTCGCACGCCTGGGCGCCAAATGTTCGCCGGAACACGTGCGCTTGCGCGTTGTTATGCTTCTAATCTACACATTTTACGATTAGTTTTACGTTTCTGTTTTTTGGAAGTAACAATAGGTAATTAATTTTTTAAAGTAATACAGTAACATTAAATGTAAATTTATAACCGCCCAAAGTTTATTGTCTAAGATTATTTTAATTGGATAAGACCAAACATAGATAAAACGGCAAAGCGCACTTAAATATTCGTACGATACAATAGCACGACGTTCTTTTAACAAAATACCTTCTTTAATCAGTGTATGTCACCAGTGATGTGATGACTTGTGGTACTGTGTGGCCCGTTTGAAGCTGAGCCTCGGAGCCATGCTATAAGCCATAGCCAGCAATAGCTAGGCTTATAGCATTTTTGCACGAAAATTCGGTGTATAATCGAGCTCTTTGATTGAGTTGCTCTTTTTTGCATAATTGCTGTCAGAATTAACGCTTAATTAATTAATAACCAATAGGATAGAAAGCTATCGAGCTGCTACCTCACCACACCGGAAGTTGTAGAGTAAAATTGTAATAGTAAAGAGGCAAACAGCGAAATAAGTACGTAATATGATATTGTATAGGTAATAGAATATTACTTCTCAATGTTGCACGTAGAATTATTTCTGTCTATAAATGCACGTCACTCCTATGAAACAATGATGGCCGACCGGTAATTAGCTTTGGACTGCCGTGCCGCAGTACCCAGGTTCGAACCTGGGTACTGCGCCACACCGCCGGCTTGAGCTTCACCACATGGTGGAAGGGCATTTCGCGATTGCCCGTCTGGCTAGCTTGATAGCTACCCAGACGGGCAATCGCAAAATGCCCTCAAGTAGAAAATGTCGGCAAGCACCTAACGGTGTGTTCCGTCAGTAGTCCTTGAAAGTCAGTGAAATTACAGGCACATGAGACTATAACATAAAAAAACTGTCTTTACCCCTACATGTAACGTGTAAAGGCTTAAAGTTCATGAAACTTTATTCACTTTTACACAGTTGTAAGCGCCCTGGCTAGAGATCTTTCATCTTTACATTGTAAAGACGCAATACACGCAACCTCGTCTATGTAATTTGTTATTCATATATATTTAATTGGTGTGTGCGGAGTACGCAGACAAGTCTGAATTCACACACATACATACTCGTACACACTTACATAATCAAATTTTGTGGAAGAGAGTCATTTTCAGACTGAAAGAACTCTACCCAGCGCTTACAACTTTAACAGTGCTATATGTTACATAGAAATAGTGAATAAAGTTTCAAGATTCTAATTCTTAAGAAAGACTCCTGACAGCGACTAAGATTTTTTATACTGGGAGATATACTGCAGAAGGAACTTCTAGGCTTTGAGTAAAAATACGAATACCACTATTCACGATTGAACAATGGTACCAATATGCATATTATCTACGTATTCCAAAGATAACCTTCAGCGACAGAATCAGAAGCAATGGGCCAACAAAGACGCTTTGTTCACTCCACCATGTGGAGGCCATCCGATGTTGCATCTGCCAAACATATGAAAACGTTCGCCTTCACGTGTTCCTTGACGGTGAGACTGTTTCGATCATTTGGTATCATTACTACGAAGATTACGTGTTACTCATTCGAATAAAACTTAGGTATCTAACAAGCAAGATTTAAGGAAAGTAAATGCGTGGTTGGAGAAGATAGAATGAGTAAGAACTGACCTCAGAGTAACTAGTAATAGATACTCTGAGGAACTGACTCTATTCTCATTGATGGCTCCTAGAACACACCGTTGGGTATGATAGGCTTTTGTATTGAATTGCTTAGAATATAGGTTACCATGCGGTAGCTCCAAAATAACTAATTATATAATTAAGGACAATATTGTCTTGACATTAACACAATACGATACAAAAACTTTCCACTGAAGCATGAAATACGTGGGTAAAAATTGTCACAAATTATTAATTGAATTAATTGCGAATCTATCCGTTGTGAAGTACTAAATAAGGGCACAAACGTCAAAATGCGGTTTTTAGAAGATACTAGTAGACAATAAATTTGACAATATTTTTTAAACATTCAATTATATAATATACCTTCATTTAAAGCTGTTTATATAATAATATAGTTAGCAAATGAGAGATTCCTATGTAACCTGCTAACTTTAATACTAGATTCTTCGGGTCTGAGTTTTGATCGTGAGAATCACGTCTGTATCTCCTTCAACTCCTGCGTTATCTTGGATCAAAGGTAATCCTTCTATGATACGCCCATCGGATTGTGAAAGCGATCTCTGTAATAAAAGTGTTAGTTTATTAGGGCGTTTGCATACAGTCGGGCTCAACCATGGGGCAGCTGTGTGCTCGACCAGGGAGCTGGTAGCGCAGCTGCGATTCGCGCGCAGTACGGTGTGGTGTGAATATAGCCGTACTGCGATTCACATACAGGCCATCTGTGACAGAGATTTTATAGGGGAGCTGTACTTACTATGTACACCTTGCCTGGAGAGTGTATGGTTCAGCTGCAAGCAATGACGCCAAGCTGTACATCAAGCAAATACGTTAAGAGTAGAGTGCACGGAGCGCTTTCCATACAAACGTAGTTTCGTCATATTTTAAATACCAAGTGTTTAAACTCGGTGAAATATATAAATATTGCTGAGCCTAATTATCTACGCTGGTTTGCCAGTTTTTCTATTTATTATGTATTTTATCCCTAAATGTCCAAATAAAAATTCCCACACAAAACGATTATTCGAATTATTTTTGAAAATATTTAATTTTACGGAAATCTGGCAAACCAGAAGCATAGACATTAGGCTCAAGGGCAAAGCTTAGCTCATGCAAAGTTTCATCGAGTTTGAACTCTCTTATACTTGAAGTATAAGTGTATATCGTAACTAGGTCTTGGCGAGAACCATCCCAGAAGTAAGAATTTGCCAAACTGTATCCTCGAAGGACACAGCTTGTAAAACTACTGGGCAAACGGCGAACTAATATCTCAGAACTAGGAGGGCATTGTAGTATCACGCAGAACTATTTAATTTAAATCATTAGATTATACCGCAACAGTCATAGGCAGGCGTGACTTTTGCTATCAGTCGAACGAATATTCCTCATGATATTATAAAAATATCAGTCAATTATTAAACAAATCAAGTAAATAAATATTTTTTACAGGATTTTATATTTGTTTGCGTACCTACAGTTCTCAATGGATCCGGACTACTTCATGTTGTATAATAGTATGTTATAAAAACCGACTTTAGAAAAAATTCGCAACAGTATCATCTTTTATTCATATGTTACCTTCCGAGTAACTAATAGAGATGTTGATGCGCATTAGGAGGCAAAGCAGCACGCTACTATCTTCTGTGCACTTTTTAGCCTTTGTAGAGATACTACATGCTATTTGTGAAAATACTTCCAACGAGAATTCAATATACGCAGCTGTCGCTAAAAACACATTGTTTTATTGCCAGAGAAACACAAATATTATATCAGTAAAATAGTAACTACTTAGTTCTTACCGATCCCAAACCTATGGAATAAAGATGGGAAGCTGGTGTGTTTACATTTTCGGTACAAGTACAAGTTTTATAGAATTAAGTTATTCAAAAATGTATTATAGCTTTCGTAGAGAGTCTGCATGTGACGGAAAGTAACCCAACACCTTAATAAGTAGTAAAATGTATACTGCAATGGCCATATAAGATCATATAATCTTTACAACACTTCCTTATTGAATAGAGTGGAGTTATTGTGTCATAATTCAATCATTCTCTATTTTAAGATGATACGATAAAAGTAGGTATCAAAATTATGAAGTCATTCAATAAAAGACAATTAATACGCAATTGCGTAACATTCCGTGTCTATATTTGGCTGAGTTAATTGCAAGTGAAGCCAATCAACACTCCGGCTAAAATATAATAGGTTATTATTTATTATAGTGTTATTACGTAACGAAACGTGCGAAGCAGTAACGGATTTAGTTACTGTTATATTAACAACATTGTATAGTTTTTGTTACCAATCAATACTTATACTCCATTGAATATACCAGCATACATTAAAATAAAGCGCGTCAACATTGTTACGCATGAGAAAGTGAACAAAGGCGTACAATCTTTAACAATCCAAACAGGCGCTTCAAGGCAGCCAAAGTATAAAAAAACTACACAAACAACTCAATATTGCCGTCAAGTCGACTACAAAGACGCGTATCGCATCATCTGCAATTAGGGTCACGAATAATTGACGCCAAAGGTTTAAGGGCGTTTCTTTCACCATAAAAACCGACATTCATAAAACCCTCATAACATAAGTGAATCAAGATATCGTGGCCCGATACACCTGGCTTTCACCCCGGCTTGGCCTATTTCATTGTACCGGTCTAAAGTACTCGAAAAAATTCAATAATATTTTCCATGGTGCAATGAATCGGTGTACGGGGCTTACATTCTTGTGTGCGATTTTGTTATGCGAATTTTTTATTGTTTCCTCAACAGTTGGTGTATACTGATAGTAATCTCTGCAAACTTTTTTTGGGAAATCTGATATTACGCTAAGGAAAACAAAACGTATTGTAGATATTAAACTCTAAAGTGTTTTTTGGTCAGAAGCCGGTGTTTAAATTAGATCTATGTAAACCGCATCGAAGTATAGTATACCCGGCTTAAGATCTAAGACATTTTCTAAATCATCGCATTGGCTGAACTAAATCGTAAGCGCCAACGTGAGAAGTACGTTGCTGTGCATTAAGCATGCAACACATGAGTGCACTTTAGCGGACTTAAAAAACGCGAGCTTTCCAAGAGAGATAAGTAGAAAATCTGTCACCAAGCACCTAACGGTGTCCGCCAGCTGTCCTTGAGAGCCAGTAATTCTAGGTTAAGCCTGTTAACACCTTCGACCACATCATCACTTACCATCAGGTGAGATTGTTGTCAAAGGCTTACCTAACAGCAATAAAAAAAAAGAGATGTTGCCAGGAAGACGGCTGGCCATGCAACTGCAGCTAACTTTACTATGTGCATGTTTGCTTTGTAGAAGACATTGTACTGAGCCCACCTGAGAGAATAAGGGTATTTTCAGAATAAGACATATAAAACAGCTATAAATTTTTGTTATCTATTGTCGCGTGAAAGTTCAGCACAATGAAATAAAACAGTTTCGCACGAATATTGCAAATCTTTTACACGAATTTCCCATACATTAATCACATTCTGAACATTCGTTCCGTCGTGCTTACGTCACAATCTCTTTACGAATCATAATCCAATGTCCATTGATCAGGGACAACGAATGAGCAAAGCGAATCCAGCTAATGGTCCTATAGTTCCTTTATCGGCGAGTTAAGTGCCTCCACAATAGAGGCTGCTCCCACGCCGTGTCACAACACCCCTATAACTATAAACCAGTGTAATTTGAACCACGAAGTTCGTTGAATTGGCACGTCATTTATTCTGCCAGTTGAGAAAATTATGAACTACATATCAATAGTGTCACGTGAGGTTTTTCTTTCTTAACAAATAATGATTCTTCATTTACTTGTTTTGTAACTTATTATGTAGGGCCCAAAATGTATAGGACTCTGAAGAAAACTTTTTAAATAATAAGTAAGATTATTGCCCTTACCCTTTCAAATTATTGTACATTTCATGTGAGAACGCAAAATGACAGTTTTTTTATACTGAATCGTGTACTACTGCAAATCTTTACGGTTTTCGCCAAGTATGACAGTGCTGCTTATGATGGTCTCCTCTCTTTCATTCTACCCTTAACCTTACTCGTACCTGCTGCCAGGCTTTTAGGTTCTAATTTCAGATCATACCCAAAGCCGTACAACGCTTAATCTCTAAAGATCGAGCCTGCGAGTTAGATGCGGTATCAGATGTATGTGCAACATGTGTCCAAATTCGCACAATAAATAAAAATAAAAAATAATCAAACAGAGTCGAAATTTTAAACAGCATTTGTTCGGTGTTTTTGTCCAATACAAGCAACTTTCACCCTTATTACACAGCCTAGACTTACATTTTAATTTTACTTTATAATAGTTTTATCAAAATTAAGAATTGAAACCAAAAACAGAGGAATATATTTTTTGCAACATAAACTAGTGAAAAATGAGAGCTCTTTATAAAATGGCGATATAATCGCGGGGTGACGTTAGCGTCGCGGGGCAATCCAAGCCTCCGATCCCTACCATTCTATTGTGGGAAAATGGACACAGTTTTTGTTATAAATCTGTGGGAGTAACGTTTTGACATCGGCATTGTTGACCTTTTATTTTCCCTCTCGTTAACATAGGAGAGAATATCCCACGCTTATTTACACATAGTTAAAATTCTATAATTGATCTATTACAAATAAATTTATTCAAACCTTATTTCACGATTTGTATTTACTCAGAAACATGTTTATGAAACAACTTTTCTTATTTTTCGCTAGAATCCCTTTTGATAATATACATGCTAAGATTATTTGGCTATCCGACCCCACAATCTAAAAGTTTTAGAAAAGCGTCATTAAGGTTCTAAAAGAACTTATAAAATTGGTGCCCATAAGAAAAAGTAAACGAATTGTAATGAGTTTTCCATATTGGCAATGTTTTTGTTAACCATCATACGTTTTTGTGCTGTGATCATAGTCACTTTATTATTATATATTTTTATGTATATATTATATATTTTTCAAGATTTTTTTCTGCTTGTAATAAAAATGATAGTAACAAAATACCTAATGTCATTCACCCTAGCTCAGAAAAGTAATGTAAAACTGTCACGTGACGGGCACGTGACCCCCCCTCTTCCGCATCCCGCCACCCCCGCGCGTTCATTACTCCGATTGCTTGGTATTTGTTCATCGAACACGCACGTGGACGGACGTCTGCATTATTAAATGCCTTTTACGCTTATTGCGAATTAAAGCCCCCCGCCTATGCGGTATTGATGTTATTAATCTCTAGAACAGGGTTGTTAAGTTAGACGGCCGTGGCGAAACGAAGCAACAATTAATTTACGAAGTGAGCAGTAAAATTATTGTAATGCTCGAACCACAGAGGTTTCCACTAAAGCTAAGCCATGATATAAAATAAGCGTCAGAAGCGATATTAGTCTATTTAAATTCTACAAGAAAACACTTTAGTCCATGTAAATATACTTTACTAAAATTACACGTGAAGTTTCAGGTCCAGGTAATATTTTTTTTAGTTTAAAAAACTTACTTGTCCAATAGGAACTCTATTAATCTTCTAATTTAATACAACATAACTTAGCGAAATAATTACACAGAAATACTTGGACCTGGAATTAGCGATATGGTTTTTTTTTGAAAATATATGTCTATATTCTATGTCTACTTCTTTCTTAGCATATACACTTGCATAATAAACGGCTTATAGGAACTAAATATAATATAAGGTTTTCCATTACGTAGGTACTTACTTACTTGTTCGCCGCTTCATGTTGTGACGTAAGTAAACTTAACGTCCAAATATCATTTCAACAATGACGGAACGACCTTGTCAAGGCTCTTATAGACCAATCAATGTAATAGGAATAATTAAATATAAAATGTACATATTTCATCGCTCTATGTTTATATCATTCATCAGAAACATTACGCTGACACAGCAAAATACTTGCTGTTCTACAAAATCTCCCATATTACAGTAAGTACTTAAATAAGCAAAACATTAAAATTACCTACTAAAACGTATTAAAATTCCCCATCCATACGTATTAAAAGGACACTAATTACTATTTCGTAGCATCTCGTAGACCCGTAGACCTATACAAAAGACATAAACGCCATCCCTATTATCAAAATTGCATCATCGTGTTAATCGTGTGGTTTGGTCTCGGAGTGGATTCTTCGGAAAGCTCGAGTTCCGATGGGAAGAGTCAGTTCTCGTGTGAACCTGCGCCGTGGGAAGGAAAAGGTCACAGGTCGGGATAATTACGGCGCTGATTGAACGCGCGCATCTCACCGGGGGTGTTAGTACAATGTGATACTTCGGCAAATCGTGTTCTCATTGTGGAGGGAAACCTATAGTTCCGATTGGAATTCAACAATCTCGTGGGAAGGTTTCAAACGTAGGTTGGAATAATTGCAAGCACACGTGACTCCAAGAGTCAACAAACCAGGTGCGTTTATATCCTTACTGATATAGTGAACAAAATGGTACGTGTTTCCAAATCGACCATGATCGTAACTTTGTTTTGCAAGAAATCTAGTTCTCGGATCTTGCTATTTTAATATTAACTGGAGCACAGCGTGGGAAGACATAGAACCTTGATTCTATTGTATATATTTCATTTTATGTACGAGTAGGTACGAATAGATACCTAATACCTACTAGAGAATTTTCATAACTTTTAAGAAACGATCTATTATTGAATTGAATTTCCGATTGAAATTACACAAGGGTGCACAAATGTCTCTTTTTTGTCATAATCTTTTTTTTTGCTTGATAGGTTAGCATTTGACCACTATCTCACTTGATGATAAGTGATGACGAAGGTGTTGTACAGGCTAACCTAGAATTACTGGTTCTAAAGGACAGCTGCCGGAGCACACCGTTAGGTGCTTGGCGACAGATTTTCTACTTGTGGGTGGTAGCTAGCCAGGTGGGCATTCGCAAAATGCCCTACCACCATGCGTTTGCCATAGTCCACAACTTGGCAGACGTCTTGAGGTTCGCAGTATATCTTTCTTCTGGTATCTTTCCCTTTTCCGTTTCTTACAACTCCTACAGGAAGATATGGGGGAGTGTGATTCAAGCCTGGAACCTCATATGGTTCCTGTCATATGTCACAGGTATTTAGCAAAATTTTAATTGCGTGTTAAATTGTTTGTAGCTTTGAAGACGATGCACTCACAGTGTAGTTTCTTGTATGAACAATGTGGGAAGGGCTCCTTGACACCTGTTCAGCAAAATGTCACAGTAATTTGCAAGCAAACACATATAACTTATTGTGGATAAACTATCGTTCAATAAGCGTTCGTATTTGCTTCTTTGGGTGTGTTTTTGGAAGAAGTGTATTGTAATAATGTTCATATACAGGGCAACTCATCAGAGCAGATTAATACGGCCTAATGACTGTAAAAGATGGTGACCTTTACAGTTATATTATGTAATAAAATTACATTGTCTGATACAACTTCATTTGATATCGGGCAATACTTTTTATTATAATAAAAAGTATTGACCCTATAGGGTCTACAACTGCGTGGATAACATAACTTTAATCCATAATGATTTTTTATTAATCATCAATGATTTGTTTCCTATGAACAAATAAATCTTCTTTTTTCTTCTGGCCGTGCTTATATATCCTGCACTCTCAGAATATATTTATATATGTCCTATATTCTCAAACTTTTCCCTCGCGTCATTCGTCATCGTGAATAACCTGACTAATATGCTTTTGATCAAATATAATGTTTTATACATTAAATCAATTTCAATATGTGGGCCAATTAACAACATGAACATAAGTAAACATACGGCAGCTTTGAGTTGCAAATAATCTTGGTAGCCAACTACATCCACCTGCAAAGTAAAGAAGCCAAGAAGACAAATCAACTAATTATACGTCGTTTTACATAAAAAGCACTACCGACCCGCAATCGCCAAGCCAAGTAACGGTAGAAATCCTTGTGAGTCAATGAGTAAGTAAATTAGCGGCGATATAAAAGCAATGTCAACTTTCCGTTCGAGTCTGACTTTAAAATGCGTAGGAAATGCTTAATTGAGGTTCTGCTCTGAATTTTGATGGCAATGGCGCTTTTAAAAAGGTTCGAACGATGATAATTTAAAAGGCATCGATGGGGACCGTTTCGAAGTAATATCAACTATAATCATAAACTCGTAATGATAATGAGATACAATTTGGAGGCTCTTAACATTACTATTAGTGTAGTATTACTGAGGCACGCGGATGCATACGTGAGAACACGATGGTATTCCCAAAGTAAGCAGCATAATTTGGTTTAACATTCACATGGTCGAGGCTCAGCGTTTCATGTTCCTGTGTGAACCGAAAGCCGTGAGAGCCTTGTTTAGGTCAGCCGGGTCACAGGTCAGTTCCTTGATGAGAAAATAAAATAACGAACTGATTTTTTCACACACGTTCCGTATAATAAAAAGTATCAAAGTCTAATGCAACCATTTCATTTTGAAAAAAAGGTGTGTTCGTTCAAGGTTTAGAGTCATTCCGGTTTAGTTGCATGTTAGTCTTCAAGAATTGTACGCTCAAAATCTCGAAAACGGATCATTTGTGCCAGAGCAAAATGGATAGAAAGATCAAGTGTCAGATCACAAATGTGTAAACTAAATGATACGAATACGTTCAACCTTGAGACTGTAACATTCAGACAGGGGACTGAACGCATATAGATTTACGCCATAAAGATTTAATGATTGAATAAGGGAAGGTGATAATGATCTTCAGCAACGCTGATTGATGGATGGTTTTTTTTTAACCTTTGACCACTATATCCACTGATGGTAAATTATGATGTGGTCGAAGATGTTGTTCAGGCTAACCTAGAATGACTGGCTCTCAAGGACAGCTGCCGGAACACACCGTTAGGTGTTTGGCGACAGATTTTCTACTTGAGGGTGGTACCTATCCAGACGGGCATTTGCAAAACACCCTACCACCATGTTATAACGACTGCCATCCTCAGACAACAACCGGGACCGACGGCTTAACGTGCCCTCCAAAGCACGGTAAACACCAGAATACCATCTTTTTTAATATTTGGCTTGACCATAAATTATCCATCATAATTGAAAATCAAGGCAGGTTCTCACAACATACAATTTATTCACACTAGCGAATACAGTGAACATAAGTTCCTAAGATTTTGTTAGGAAAGCTTTATATGTGGCATTTTGTATTTTATACATATATTTTTACTCGTATGTCACCTGCTAGTAAGTGCTTCACCTGCTAGTAAGTGCTGGTGATGCTCCAAGATATTTAACAGACTAAACTTAGAATAGAAACTGGCTCTGAAAGACAGCTACTGGAATAGGCTGTTAAGTGATTGGCGACACATTTTCCATACGGTGAAGTAGCCAGGCGAGCATTCGTAAAATATCCTCCCTCTGAACTTTTTTTTAAGTGGATTGGGGGTTTTTCTCTACAGCTAAGATTATACAAATGTTTCGTTCAGAAACGTTAAGGGCAAACGTAAAGGAGTACAAAAAAACGAAGTTTTACAGTACAGATACAAAAAAACATTAAAATCTATTATAAAGAACATTAGTTGAGTATTTAAGTAACATGTAGCGAGATTGCAATGAAATTCCTGTTTAGATAACACTTTTAGACTATTTTTCAATTGCGTGTAAACTTCTTGCTTGAAGTTATTGAATAGGTCTAAATAATGATATAGATTCTCGATCGTGCGTTCGTAGAGTCAAGACCTCCTAAGGATGCTTCGTGTAGAAGCGAAATGCGTCGAAAATTCTTCCGGTTTGGCTGCGTGGCGTTTGTGATGTCACGTTGGCTTAACAGGAAAATTAGGCGGAATTGTCACTAGATACATTTTTATATTTTTCAAGTGTTTTATTACATAAATAATTTGATGTTTTCTTAAAATATTATAAAAATATTTGTTATTATCCTTGCTTGAACATGCATTCATGTGTGCAGTGCTATAAATAAAAAAAATGGTTTTATATGGGGCATTACGGCCAAGATAACATTTATATTTCGATACTGTTTACGTACAAGTGTGATGAAAAATTGCATAATTACTACAATGAAACACTCCCTTAACTTTAATAATACCTATGCCTATTAACAAGTGCAATGATAAATCAATATATAAGCAAATCTTGTATATATATATATATATCGTAGGTTATGTGCGACTACTCATTAGTAGTATATCTCTCAACTCAAGTGATATGTGTGCGTGGGACGCATGCGTTCCACAATAGCAAAGTCGATAGTACGTTGCACGCGCCGGCAGCGCACGTGGCGGAAAAGCGCGTAATGAGCCCGCACCTGCATGGCATGAATTAAGGGATTTCTCGCGCCCTCCCGTGGGACCAAACAGAATAACGTAGCTCACGAATCGAACTGTTTGTTCTGTCAATAAGTGCACACTGGCAATAACGGCTGTCCAATATAGCTGGGCTGATTATGCCCGCTGGCTTTAATATTGTTACGAACTTAGTCAATATTAATCAAGAAGAATTTTTGTTATAGCACAATGTTCCGTTGATTGTAGAACAATATAGAAGGCATTTTTTAATTGATAATGCCATTGGAAATCCATACTAAACTATAACTTCCACTCGCGGTATCAGTCGCGTGGTATTGGTTATGTCGGAGGCTATTTAATGATCCACAGAAAAGTTACTAAAATTATAAACGAGGAACTAAGGGATTTATATCATCCGTGGGAAATTAACGAAAACTTTACAAAAGTTTGGTTTGGTATACCACAAAATAAGTTATTTAGTAAAAATTGAGTTCATTCTTTATCGTCAGATCACTTTTAGTGATAAGATCGCCCATTGTGATCCGATGTTGTTATTATTTCATATGTATATTTAAAAATATTTAAAATTACTTTTTTAATGTTATTCTGACGGAACAAGCACGGGGCCCACCTGATGTTAAGCGGTAATCTCTATCTATATCAGATGCATTTCGTCAAGTGACGAACTGCACTGCGCCCGTCACCTTGAGACATAGTTGTTAAGTGTCATGTGCCTGTAATTTCACTGGCTCTCAAGGACTGCTACCGGAACACACTGTCAGGTGCTTGGCGACAGATTTTCTACTTGAGGGTGGTAGCTAGCCAAGCGGACATGCTCAAAAAGCCCTCCCACCATGGATGAAGCACAAGCCGGCGGATGGGGATCGAATCTTGGTCCGGTCTAGGAGGCTATAACCGCTCGGCCATCATTGCTTCAAAAAAGAGTTTTCTATCTATGTATCTACATACTTTTTATTTCAGTATCGAAGAGTATTCTGTATAATTTTGTTAACATGAACTCTTGTACTCGTACTTGTTTAGTATATTAGATTACTATTCTTTGATACTCAATAGTGCTTTATATCACAATTCATCCAGTTGTTTTGATAACTTAGACAAGGGGCTTATTACTATACGTTCACAGAGCTATTGTTTAGGGGCGCACTTAACCGCATTTACACAAAGTGTAATGCTGTCGTAGTATTACTGATCAATCAGGGTTGAGGGTATCACGCGATGGGAGCGGCACGCGCCCGGCACTCCCACGGCACGCGTGAGGGGCCACTGCTAACTAATCTACGACAAAGGCTAAAATTATGCCCATACTAACTTTGTTACTAATCTGGGATGAGGGTGAAGTATTCTACTACGCCGGTTTCAATATATATGTATATACATATATAGAAACCTTTGTAAAATCAAGGAAATGTTTTGTGTAAAAATAATGAAAATATTTTTGTGTTACGTATGATGCTATACTTATTTTATGTACATTTACACTGATATTATTAAGAGGAAATATATGTGTTTTTGTATGTAACTAATAAAGTTAAAAAGTTTTACTGAACTGATTCGAAACATTCCTTCATCATTCAAATTATAAATTATCCCTGATAAACATAAGCTATTGCATATTTAAAAAAAATAATTTTGTTCAATAACCATGCGAAGCTAGCGCCCGCTGGTTGAATTTTTTTAAATAAATTAACATTTATGCGTGATATCTTTGCATGCTTTAGTAGGCTCATAAAACATAAAATCTTATTTTTAAAAAAGTGCTGGAATTAACCCTAAAGAAGAAACTTTTATAAAAACCAAACAATACATTTAGATTACAGCTCGCATTAGTTGCAAAAGTGTAGTGTTCAACTTGGGTGTAAGTTATCATTGGCGTAAGATAATTAATAGATTCATGCGTTACTTTGCGGAAATCCATATTTAATTATATTTTTTTTTAAGAAAACATTAAATTAATATATTAATAAAACACTTGAAAATATAAAAATATATATAGTGACAATTCCACCTAATTTTTCCGTTAAGCCGACGTGACGTCACAAACGCCACGCAGCCAAACCGGAAGAATTTTCGACTCGTTTCGCTTCTACACGAAGCATCCTCAAGAGGTCTTGACTCTACAAGCACACGATCGAGAAAAGATAGTGCGGCTTAACAGGAAAATTGTCACTAGATATATTTTTTATAATTTTAAGTGTTTTATCAAAATATTACTTCATGTTTTCTTAAAATATTTGTAATTATTATCATTGACGTCTTCGAACTTTAATCGTCCTTGCTCGGTAAGCCTCATGAGTTTCAATAGCTCGAAAGCCGTTAATTACTTACTTACCACTCTTGTTAAGAATCTGCTATTAAATTTGGGTGGCTTTCTATTCTGAAAAGGATTTGGTTTACTTCTCTTAGCAAATAACAATAATGTCGACGAAACAACTCTACAGGAAATGTCCAAACAATAATTACAACATCCTATTTGTTGTTACCAATTTCACACTTCAATATTGAAAGCATGTCCACAAGAAAGCGTTTATTACACCTGCAAGTTGAAATGAGTCGACAGATTTTTTCTGCGTCGTCGGTCCCAAAGCGACATGGTCATAAAAACACCTTAGATTGTCATCCAAATTATCTTAAGGTGTTTATGCCTCGCTTAGTTTTTTTCGCGTCTCGTTTTTTTCACCTGTTGTCTTTGAATATGACAAAGGAAATGTACCTGTCTGCCTAAGACAATATTCTGTCAATTGCACAGCAAGGTGCTTTTGATGCAAGATTGGAGGAGCCTGGACAAAGGGCTGGAACGTGAGGGTACAATACTTTACCGGTAAAACAAAATTGAGAAGTTGTAAATCTAATATCTCAGGTAGCCGTGAACACACGTATTGACGCGGAAATGGTCAGTTCATTAAACGTGCTTTATATTCGATATAAATGCTCTTTGGTGAGAAAGCAAATAAAACGTTAAATTTTCAAATATCTACGTGTTTTATTCATCATCATTATTTGAATGCAAATCACAGGCATTCACTCAAACGTATACCTTGTTCTTATAAAGATTATTCCGGCACAAATATGGTTAGAGCGACTGCACCAAATTTAAGTTCATATTAAAATAACAGATAACTTAGTATACTGGTGCTAGTGTGGTGCCGAGGTAGAATTGCTCTTTCTCTAAATACTGTGGGGTTTATGACAACGTCACTGGTTTTATCTCAATTTTTTTATTGCATAATATCATACTGTAATAATTATTCGTTGGATAAATTTTAAACGCTCAATTATATCGCTAAGATAATCATTATTGCCAGTTTTACTTTGCCGTGACTTTGTATTTTTTTACTATTTTAGCGATTAGCGAAGTATATTTTATTTTATCATTTTTTTATTTTTTATTTTATTTAACTTTGACTTATTATTCAGCCCAAAGTGGACTTTTAGCGTAATGAAGCAATTGAAAATAACTATTATTCCATTCAACTTGCAAGAGCTAGAAAGAGAAGAATGCAAGATAACTTTTCACATGAAAAAAGACTTATGACTGTTTATTAAATAATAATACGAGTACATCATTACCTAGGCTCTGTATAAAATAAGATATTTAGATCACGTTTTTAAGATATCAGAGTAAACAACTAACAACACAAGGCGTTATTGGATATGTATATCATGTGCATACAACAATTTTATAACGATCCACTAAGTCCAAATGAAGCAATTCACTACCTGAGTTCTTTACTCCCGAACTCAAGGTGACTTAAGTCTTTTTGCCAGGTTTTTTACATGGTCTGTATGTTATTATTATGATTTGAACCTCTTTGTGTGGTCGCTAAGATATTTGTGTTCTTTAGGGGCTCAAATTGATTAAAATTATAATTTATGTTTAAGCATAGGCCACGCAACGTGAAGCACTCAATCGTGTGAATATCTTGACTAGATGTTTCAAATTTGCAGTGCTTGTCAGATCAAGGCAATTTAATTTTTGAGGGTACGATTTTTTGCTTGTAATTATCAATAAACATTACCTTTCATACAAGGTGAATGTCCCTACTCTAATGATAATTATAATACTTATAATATTTTCTACTAGTATCATAATATGTAAACGCCAAGGCGAGTATGTTGTAGGACTATGAGAAGACAGTCGCTTGTGTATGTATTTTAGTTGAACTTTATTGAAGCGCTCGTAGCGAAGTTTACTTAGCTGTTCTCAACCGATCAGCAAAGTTAAGCAACGTCGCCCGCGGTCACAGTTGGATGGGTGACCGCTAGTGACATTACTACTGAGCGTTTCCGTGCTTCGGAGGGCACGTTAAGCCGTCGGTCCCGGTTATCTGTCGTCTTAGGATGGCAGTCGTTATAACATGTTGGTAGGGCATTTTGCGAATGCCCGCCTGGCTAGCTACCACCCTCAAGTAGAAAATCTGTAGCCAAGCACCTAACGGTGTGTTCCGGCAGCTGTCCTTGAGAGCCAGTACTTCTAGGTTAGCCTGAACAACATCTTCGACGACATCATGAGTTACCATCAGGTGAGATAGTGGTCAAAGGCTAACCTATCAGGCATAAAAAAAAAGACTGATTAGGTATGAAATTTGCCATTTGGGAAGGAAAATTACAGGCTAATGAGATCTAACAACTGGACGTCTCAGTGTGACGGGTACAGTGCAATTCGTCGTTGACGAAATGCGTCTGTTATAGGCAGAGGTTAGTCCACTTAACATCAGGTGGGCCTCGGGCTTGTTCCACCACAATAAAATAAAAATAAAAAAAAACGTTAAGCCGTCGGTCCCGGTTGTTGGCAGGATGGCAGTCGTTATAGTATGGTGGTAGACATTTTGCGAATGCCCGCCTGGCTAGCTACCACCCTCAAGTAGAAAATCTGTCGCCAAGTACCTAACGGTGTCTTCCGGCAGCTGTCCTTGAGAGCCAGTACTTTTAGGTTAGCCTGAACAACATCTTCGACCACATCATCACTTACCATCAGGTGAGATAGTGGTCAAAGGCTAACCTATCAGGCATAAAAAAAAGACCGATTAGGTATGAAATTTGCCGCATGGCATGATAAACATTTTGTTTTCTTGCGACTATTTTATAAACCGTGCTTGGTTAATTACACTTTAAACGCGGGGAAATGACGCACTCGCCAGCTAAAATGTACAGGTAATATAATATATTTCAAGTAAAACTTATTTTTTTTTTTTTTTATGCCTGATAGGTTAGCCTTTGACCACGATCTCACCTGATGGTAAGTGATATGTGGTCGAAGATGTTGTTCAGGCTAACCTAGAAGTTCTCTAAATTCTCTAACCACTGTCCATCACGACGGTTAGTAAGTAAATTGTTTTTTTTTTGGAACGACTAACTTTTGTAACCATTCCATAAAGAAATAAAATGTATTATAGTGATTTGAAAATTTAAGTTTGTCTTGAAAAATATTTTTTTGTAACTCTTTTCGTTTATGAGCTAGAGACATTCGGAATGATGGACAAACAGCGGAGTTTCATCAGGGGTCCAATTTGCCCTTTAGGTACAGAACCCAAAAAAATACTAATGTAAAAAAATAAACAATTATTTTTTTGTACTCCACTTAAATTTCAGTTTTTTTAATGTTATATGTGCTCGGAACAAGCTCGAGGCCCACCTGATGTTAAGTGGACTAACCTCTGCCTAAAACAGATGCATAAAGTCACAAGTCACGAATTGCACTGCGCCCGTCACTTTGAGACATAGTTGTTAAGCCTCATGTGCCTGTAATTTGGATGGATTAAATAAGTTAGTCACCAAATTAAACAACTTAACCTTTAAAATTATAATTACTTAACTTAACCTTTATTCTTTTAGGTTTAACCGACAACTGCAACTCATTCATTCTCTTGTAGATCGTTTAATCATTTTGTTCATATATTCATCCTACCTGTTTCTTTTTTTCATACAGCCTCCAGGGTCCGTGAGAGCGCGACAAGTGGATGCCTTCACGTCGGGCCATTGTTCCCGCCCCCTCGCACCCTTCAGGTACCCTGTACACCCCCGCGGGCTCTGCTACTAGGTGACCAAGATTGTTATACTCAAAGTTATATTAAACTACGATTAATGGCATTATTATTTCCATAACTCGCTTATAATTTTTAAGATGGCTGTGACCGAACTATAAATATGAATATATCCATTACGCCTGTATACCCCAAAGGGGTAGATAATACATATATTTGATATCATATAGTAGGAGGCGAGTTTATCACCATTCCGGGTACAGTAATACTAATGTTGTCGTAAGTTTTCGCGATTATTACACATAGTAATTAAACAACTTTAAACGGTGTGACCACGATCACTGCAAAGTGTTTGAAACGTCGGGACAAAAATAATGATAAATATACGCGATTTGAACCGTTTAAAGTTGTTTATTTACTATGTGTAATAATCGCGATAACCTAAGACAACAATAATGATAAATATACGCCATTTAAACCGTTTAAAGTTGTTTAATTACTACAGTATTACTAAGCTGAAAAATATCAATATCTGCCCAACCTGTAAATCAACTCGAGGTCCTCAGATTTCAAAACTATGCCTTGAAAACAATACTCAAAAGAATATCATCACAAAATACGTAATGCTAATGTTATTATAACTTTTAATATATAAAGAGTTAGACTCTTGTCGGTGCAGCTGATGACTATTACATAAATACGAAAATTGTTGCTGTGTATAATCTTAATATAATCTTTCTTTTTATTAAAATAACAAATTGGTATTCCTCCATATTTTTATTTTGGTAATAGAGGCTTAAACATTTCGTCTGATCCAATTGCAACAACAACAAACACGGAATGTCGACAAACAGGTGTACTAAGAAATTAATAACAACAAAATAATTTACGGACCCAGAAATAAACAAGAATACAGAGAGGACAAAGTGCATGTCACGAGCGCAACGGCCTTATTCAGGGCCGCCCAGCGGCTCGCAGGCAGACGAGGCGCCCACCGCTCCGCATCGTCGGCCGCCATGCGCCATGGGGAAAAATCAGGCTTCGCGCCCCCGCCCCGCGCGCCCATTGGACCGCCCGCAGTCGGGACCCGCCCCGCGCCCCACCAGACACCATAAATACCACACCGTACCGCGCATCTCCTCATTCCTCGCTTGCGATCCGCAGTGCCCGCACGTTACGCGCTCGCGACTCAGTTCCAACAACCCAGTGTTCGTGTTTAGTGTCACTCACGATGAAAGCAATAACGGCAGTGTGCGCAACCGGCGCTTCGGTACCCGCGATCGCCGCCGGACGAGTGCAACGGCACCGAGATGGAGAGAACGCGGAGATCCAGATGTATCTGTCGAAGCTGCAGGACTTGGTGCCTTTTATGCCGAAGAATAGGAAGATCTCAAAATTGGAGGTGATCCAGCACGTGATTGACTACATCTGCGACTTGCAGTCGGCGCTGGAGAACCACCCTGCAATGGAGCAGTTCGACGCGGAAGGCGCGCTCGCGTCGCTGCCCTGCGTCGCAACTCCTCCCGCGCGCCGCCCGCTTGGCCCTCGCGCTGCTCCCAACACCATCCTCCGCACATCACCTTCCATCCAAGAACACAGAACCCTAACGGTAAGTTTCACTTTTATTCCTGTTTAAAGCCTTTTTCTGCTAAATCCTATGTAAGTTTCATGCTAAAAACATGGCAGAGAAATAGTTACCAATCATAGCAAGAGAGTTTCGTTTGATGGGAAATTGATAAGCTACTAGCAAGATTTGAACCCGCAACTGGAGGACTAGATTTTAATATACTCGTTCAACATGCATACAACATTTTTCTGATGTAGAGTCAACTGTAGGAATTATTAAACATAACAGGATACTTGTTTGAAGCAATATTTCACAAACACTATAGAACTAAAAGGCCAACAAAACAGACAACGTCGCACTATACGAAGTAGAAGTAGTAGACACGATTGCATAAAAAGTAAATGAAATCGCTGTCGGCATTTTGCGGCGCGCACCTGCGCGTTTCGCAAGCGGGAAGGTAAAAGTGGAGATGCTTGATTTCACAACACGTGGCGACATACGCATAGGTAGTCAAACAATCACCTAACCACTATCTCAAAATAATAAACGCTGTTTTAGCACTTAAAAATCCAAACGCTGAAGCTACTTGCACATCTTCAAAGTAAAACAATTACCAACCTAGGTATATGGTATGTACTCAATTTCAGGATTTCCAAACTATTGAGTGTGTTCATTCTTACTTACGTCAGTTTTATTATTGTTTAATCATCATCGGTACAATCATTGATTAGTTAAATGAGTAGCATAGCGAAACGCTGGTCACGCATGCGTGACTGCTGTTTTGAATTTCAGCCTTGACGGCTGGCCACCTGCGCCGGCGCCGCGCAAACGACCGTGTACTGACACACAATCTGAATATTCAACACATATTTATCTTACGGCATTTAACATTCCGACTGACACCTGTGTGTGATTGCCATTTCATCATGCTGATGTAGGTCGTTGAAGAAAAATAAAATGTTCAAAAGCCAAATTCGAAATCGTGAAGAGATTGTGAGTTTAGTCTGTTCGATGGGCAGCAGGTGCATCGTGCAGGATTTATTCGTGCGCCTGCGATTACGAGCCCCAGCGCAATGCGCGCTCGTTAATACTTGGTCGCGCCACGTAAATTTTAATCACTGCCAGTTGTTGGAACAGAGGGAAATGTTCAAAACAAGCGTGATTTAGGAGACGCAAGCTGCCCGTGTTGAATTTACAACAACGTGACTGCGGCATAGCGTAATGTGCACATGTTAAAAGTTTAAATTAAGAAACAAAGCCAACTCGTTGCCCAGCGTCTCCATCACGGCCCTTTGTCTCAATAAATCCGCATCTCCCATTATTTCCATTATCTTAATTTATTTCAAATTACCAAAATGGCTTAGATTGCATTAGAACTAAAACCACGTATCTGTTGCTATAGGCAAATGCGGCCATGTTCGTAAATCATTAGAGAAACAAGAGATCGAGTTAATTAGCCACAGGCGCCGGCGGTATCTCGCCATCCAACGATATTTACTAATACAGCGCTACTACCGTAGGTACCGGAATGTCGACTAAACGGGCAGCATTCCTGAATACAAATGTGGATTCGCAATTCGTTCTTACAAGGACATTGGTCGCAAATTCTCTACCATAAATTAGATTTGTATTCAATCCAAGTTTATGACTGTTTTTGAATTTACTTAAGTCTATTTTGGTCTAGAAATCTACACTTGCCTACTACTCACATCTTGTTTCGCTTTCTCGTTTATTGTCCGATCTATCCAAATTATCTCACCACCCATCAGAGTTTTTCGTATTTGGAAGCGTGGGTCTACGTTATTAGTTTGATTGCAAAGCTTGTGATAGCTAGAAAAAGAGAGTGCTCTCGGCAATCGTGCAAGAATGTTACGTACCATCGTGCGGTCGTGAGGCGGCATTTCACGAGTCGGTATCTGACGGGGCATCGCAGCCTCAAGCCTCCGTCACGAGCATAAGCCACAGAGTGCGACAGTAATTGTTGCTCGCAGCTGCAAGGCCCAAGGCGCTTACGGGGCCGTGAGATCGATGCTTGATTCTGTCTCGAGTTACTTTCGTTACAAATTTTCTTAATTGGCATTCTGTTTTCCTCACAGCCTACATTTTTCAATCTTTCTGTAGGCGAGAACACCTGTCTTATTACTTAGCTCTCGTTGCATACCATTCTATATTTGACTTATCACTTTAGCCACAATAAGCTGTTAAGTACTACAATAAGTATTGTTATGCGTGTAATCCATTGCGGCGGCGGCACCCCTATATTATGTTGTATAAAGGGTTCCACACCCCATCCATAATCATATCTCTCAATTCATTGATATTGTATTAACAAGCAAGTTGTTTGTTTCTCTGTTAATTCGGTCTTAACTCACGTCGTGTCACGGCACGTCAATATGAGTTAGTAAAATTACCAGCCCGCATGTTTCTTTTAGAATCAATTGCTGTCCCTCGAATATCAATTGTATTATGCCCTGCTCTACGTAGACGGGTATCTATTGGTAATGGTTAGATAGAGATTGCGGCGAGGCGAGTTGTACAGCTTAGCGCCTACGCGCAGCGTCCATCCGACAGGCGACACTAACGAGCCGCCAGGTGTTCTCGCCCACGCCGCCGCCCGTCGCCGTCTCCGCCACCCGCTCCTCTGAATATCTTTGTCTCCACTCGCCTCTCGCATAAATCGCGCACGTGAAAGTTTACGAGCACCTTTATGCTTCTCTGAAGCGATAAACCTCGAGGCGGACCGAGACCAGACAATGCAGCACCACCGCAAAATGTCTTGGCGAACCTCCGCACACGTGCAGTGATTTCGCCGATCGGTTGGATTCCATCGACGACAGATCGATCGAGGGCATTGTGCGGGTAACGGTCGCTCACAGCTGCGTGTGAACACACGTGACGGCGCCGGTGGCCGGATAGCTAAATAAATGCGATGAACACAGAACGTACTATTCATTATCCAGCCGACAATGCTCCTCTCATAAAGGGATTTCACGTGTGCGCTCTCGCAAAGTCCCGATCCGTTCGGGACATGTGTGCTCTCCCTTTGGTATGTGTCCGTAAATAGGGTGTGGCCACGTGCGGCCGCTCAGCTGCACCGCGGATGCACGGACGGGAAGCAGTAATCCAACACTCGCTGATACTGAGAACGCACCAGTGAAACTGCTACTGATGACCTGTGAAACTCCACTCTAGCTCTACAGCCATAACTTATCCGGGGCGTGATCATTTAAATGTCATAACTAAAAACCTGTTGCAAAATTGGGGTGGTGAAATAACCAGTCTATTGTACGGGCTAATGAATTAAAACAGTAGTGTTGAAACAGCGCATATGCGGTGACAGATGGCCGGACGCGGGCGGGATGCGCATGTGCCACCCGATATAATATTTTGTAGCAATCACTAATAACAGTCATTGAAGAGGGAGACGACTTTATTGGACGTAATAAATAAAAATCATTTATAACGAATGAACATGCTGGTTTAATCTTTGACTTATCAGCTATGTATAGGTACGTCAGCTAGGGAGACATGTGCTCGCGCATCTGTGCAATGATTACTAACCATGCCCTCACTCACTCACTAGTTTAATGAGTTCACCTTCTGTTCTTATGACAAATACTGAGATAATTCCAAGCCTTTTGTCATTTTGCTTATCGATTTTTCTTTTTGTTGCAGACGCCAGAAAAGCAGAACCAGCCAGACAGGCCGTCGTGCTAAGTGATTAACTTAAGGGACAATACAGTTTATGGTAAAAGTGAATACCTCGAAGAACGGCTGGTGGCAGTGGAGGCCGCAGCTGGGAGGCCTGGTGCACCCGGAGTGCGAACGACCCGGCATCAGTTCCAGTATAAAAGTCATCCTCAGCGATGATATCCTAATTGAGATCTCGTTACGATCAATAATCTAATGTATTTTGTTTGTGGCATTACACAGAAAGACTAGCATTGCAATGCAATCGAGCCAAGTCGCTAATGCGGCAGGGGCCTGTTTTGTTATAATAATGATGTATTTGTGTAAAAAGCTTTACTAGATAGTTATTAGTCACTTGAATGTAAACTCACTTTTGTAAATAATATGATGAGTGGTTTTGTGAAAACGTTATGATATGAGTTGTCTGGCAAAGAAAATGGTTTATTATGAATTCAATATACCTATCAAAATTATCATACAAAAAAGTAAATTGATAAAATTTCAATTATAATTTCTTATTGTTCTATCTATATCAGTTTTATTCCTAGATTTTTAGTTATAACGATGCTTCCATTAATGTCAAAGAAGTAAACCGATTCTAAGTTGGTTTGCATTATTTAATTTTATGATTTAAGTTAAAATCTTGAGTGTGATTTTGCATAGCGATATTGTTGCTATTAAGTTAAAGAGAAAATTATAATGTGAGTGCAAAACGCAAAATTCTTCAAATAACTTATTGTTTGCGTTTTGCACATATCCTGTAAATAGTGTATGTAATAATAAAATTTTAAAATATGAAGTGAAAAAATTATGTGTTTAGACCTTTTATGATTTTATCTCGATTTAAGGTGAAGATGCTTTAACTATCTTATATTACTTTTTATAGTGTATTATAATTTGAATAGACTGTTATAGTTTTAGTTATTGAGGGATGCGTTGCAAATGAAAGATGTTGTTAAAATGTGGGTAGTTTGGTGTGCATTGTTAACTAACTGTACCATAAATGTATTTAACTCAATTGTTGACGATTCCGCTTTAAGAGTAGCGTCAAAGTGTTTAATTGTATAGAGCAATCGTCAATGGTTAAGTTTTGAAGTAAGGTTGAGACTGCACTTAGTTCATTGTTCTCGACTCGAGCAGCTATACACTTAAACATAATTAAGTCACAAAATTACAACACTTCGAGTGCATTTCACAATAACCAATTA
The DNA here is from genome assembly GCA_963890685.1 of Plagodis pulveraria. Classification (NCBI taxonomy): domain Eukaryota; kingdom Metazoa; phylum Arthropoda; class Insecta; order Lepidoptera; family Geometridae; genus Plagodis; species Plagodis pulveraria. The sequence goes on from OY982965.1 coordinate 11,156,621, forward strand.
TTTCCTTTTTATTTAGTTTTTAACTTTGCACTGATTTTTGAATAAGTAATTATAATTATGCAGATGAAAAAATCAAAACAGAAATAAAAGATGTATGATAAATTGAACGACAATCTTTTTTTACCCCAAATCCTTTCCAATATTAAGGCATAACATAGAGCAGAGAGCTCAATATGATAATCATAAAGTAGGTTATAAATTATATATGGCAATTAATTGTTAACTGATTGACCCTGAATGAGCTAAAGAAAAAAAATAGGATTTTTGTACCAAAAGGACAGGCCCTATAGCTGCCATTATATCTGTCCGTCCAATAGGACGGGCCCTACTAAACGGCACATTACATATTTTTTGTAGAATATTGACCCAAATCAGTTTTCAAGCGAGAACGAGACAGATTTCTATCCCCCACACTTGTAACTGGAAATAGAAACTATATTTTCTTATATTGTCATTAATGGGGTATTTAGGTATTGTATATATCTAACACTATTAATTAGAGTTATCATATTGTACCTATGCTGTTTACATTATAATCAGCTTAAACCACATAATGATTATTAGTCCGTTATAAAAGCGTCTAAAAACTTGAGACGTATATATATAACTATTAAAATAGCAAGAAGATAAAATACTAGGTGTTTTAACTAGCAACACAAACACTATTCATACTTTAAGGTAAAAATCAACAAAGATCCGCGAGATCATGTGATTGCATCACGGTCAATTATCGCAAGTACAATATTTGGTCAGCTGCGCGTTGTACTACATACTTCAACAATCTCAGAAGTTATCCAAAAACAAGCTTTGATAGCCTCGAAATAAGGTTGAAATCAGCCTTATAACATTACAAACTACCAACAAACAAATTTACACCTTATATCTACGTTACTAAGTTGAAAGTCATTGGGCAAGTAACAACCGGTACAACGTAGTTAACATTTGTTCATTAAACATTAGTTCAATGTCGTCACGAACAATGCGCACAAAATAAAGTGAGATATCTAATTAAAATAAAGTGTCAAGTGACTAAAAAATACTTAAATAAATAAGCAAAAAAACTGCTTGCGACCCTGCCAGGATTCGAACCTGGAATCTTCTGATCCGTAGTCAGACGCGTTATCCGTTGCGCCACAGGGCCGGATGCTGGAGACGTCGAAATAGGTAATCATAGTAATACAATGTTAACTCTCGAAATTTGTATAATATGTACTTTGTTCATCAATGCTTCTTGTATCTCAAAATTATATTGATTTACCTTTATGTAGCTAAAAGTTTTTCTGCCGATACCTTAAATTCTATATGTCACGTTACGAGATTAAGAGCCCTTTTACTTTTTGCAGCCTTCTCACTCGCACTTTTAAAGATAATTTCAAATAGCAACAATATGGTTTATATTTTTTAAAATGTGGTCAATCATTATTTTGCTGCATGCAACTATAGATGTTCTCTACTAATTTTCATTTTGATATCTGTTATGGGGGATCCAAAACGCGTAATTTAGTTATTTTAAATTTTGGGCCTCTAATTCTAATTGGACTCAACATGTAACAAAGTAAAAATATGTTGAGAACATCTATAGTTGCATGCAGCGAAATAATGATTGACTACATTAAAAAAAATATAAACCATACCTATTGTTGCTATTTGAAATAATCTTTAAAAGTGCGAGTGAGAGGGCTGCAATATGTAAAAGGCCTCCCGGTACAAAAAAAACATTAGAGAACCTTTCGAAAACGACTAAAGTACTTGAAAGTAAATCATTCTAACCTAGCAAGAAAATACAAATTATATATCAGCGGTAAAATAAAGGGTAATCCCACCGAATACCATAAATTGAAACTGTTTTTTTTTTTAAATCTGAACGACCGGTCTATAAGTATACAAAATTCAGACATAAGAGCATAATATCATACTCCTCAATCGTTCCCTTTTGTTTTTATAATTGAGGCAACAAATCGGATGGAACAAGCTCGAGGACCACCTAATGTTAAGTGGACTAACCTCTGCCTATAACAGATGATCAGATTTCGTAACAAATGACTAGTTGCACTGCGCCCGTTACACTGAGACATACAGTTGTTAAGTCTCATGTGCCCGTATTTTTACTGGCTCTCAAGGACTGCTGCCGGAACACACTGTTAGGTGCTTGGCTACAGATTTTCTACTTGTGGGTGGTAGCTAGCCAGGCGAGCATTCGCAAAATGCCCTTCCCAAATGGCGGTGGGGATCGAACCATGCATGGACCTGCGGCACTGCAGTCTATAGCTATTACCACTCGGCCATCATTGCTTCAAACTCATCACTAAGGACTGTGATTCCTACGTTATAGTCTATATAGTATATATATATATAATATCTAGTATACTATATAGTATACTATCTAATATATATATATATATATATATATCTCTCCGTCGATTTCCTACGCTTGACTGGTAGAGAGCTACATGTTCCGTGACTTGTTTATATTATTATCTGCTAATAGTTTTGAATATTCGATTCAATACGTTAACTTAACAGAGCATGCGCCATAGAACATCATTGTACACCTGACTGCCCTTCTTCTTAATTTCCTTTCCAGATCATGCTTCTAGAGCAGTCGTTTTACGACATAAATCTATAGGATTGCTATATATACGCCCCTGTCATTTTCTATTTTCACCAACTAATTATGAATTAAGAAAATATGACACGGAAATTATTTAATTACCCGTTTCTATCGCCATGACTGAGGACTACCCATAAAGAAAAGTAATATTCGGACAAGCAAACAAATTTGAAAACATATTGACATATCTCAAAGAAGATTATAGGAGGCTAGATATATACTTAAAGTTTTTTTGCGAAAATAATTGATTTGGCTCTGGTTTTGAGAAAAAAACTACGTGATAAGAAACTTCACAATAAAAACTTACATGGAAATACCCTAGTACACAATTGCGGCCTTATCACTTACATCGATTTTTTCCAGACAATCTTGTATACAACCAAGTATACAACTTTACCGGATAACCAAATGACTAAAAAAAAAATAATGAAATTAGTTCAGTTTACTTACTTTTGTCCTTTCAGGGATTTACCTACAGGGGTGAATACATCATTGTTGGGAGTAGTTTTCGTTGTTGGTAGGACTGCATATTTTATTTTTGTACACCTACTTACTAAAGCTTTTCAGAAGTTTAACCTAACTACCTAAACGTGTTCAGAAGTAAAAGCATAATATAATAACATAGACAAAATAAGCGTCACAAGATAAATATGTACTCAACCAACTGATTTGCCATCTATCTGTATATCCCAACCATAATGATCTTATAGAATCAAACCATATCTTCGAAACACAACTTATCAACGAAATGTTGTTGCTTACACACCTGGAGGTGACCTACCCCATCTGGGATATAAAGGTGTGATTATGTTATTTATTGATCTCCATTCCAGCGAGTTGTCAGCCAGATAAGCCATATCGGTGATAGCTAAGCAACACCTAATGTGATTAGCAACAAGTGCGCCTGCACTGATTAGGGTTACCAATCATTCAGTTTTTCCGAATGTATCCAGCTTTTTGGCCTTACGCCTATATATTTATTTCTAAATAGGGGTAAATTCTAAATAGAAAACAGTAGTAAAAATAATCTGAATATCTAATTTACATCAAATGCAATAATATAATAAATAAATACAAAACATATGCCTGCAGTTTACTTTTTTTATGTTATTCTGACGGAATAAGCTCGAGGCCCACCTGATGTTAAGCGGACTAACCTCTGCTTAACATGTAATAATAATCTCTAACTTCACCAAATTTAACATCTATAGGCTACAAAAGCCAAGGAAACAAGAGTTTGATGTCCTTAATCCAGTACAACCGAACCTGGCGTTGATTGAAAGACCACCAGCTAATGAACAAGATCCAAGCAGTTCATCCAGTTGGTCATCCGATTCTTATTTTTGTGTTCAACGAGACCTCTTTTTGTGACGGTTTGTTATATGTGTTATTTTAAAAAAATATTAGATATACCTTTTCTACGTTTCATTTTGTATGTAGCATATATTGGTTTTCAGATAGCGACGAATCTGACCCCTTGACTCCTCCTTCGGGTGCCGGCTAGAACTGCACCCCACAAATCTTCTGGTAGGAGTCGTAAGAGGCGACGAAGGTAAATACCAGAAGATGGGCAACAGCGCCTTGTGAACTTAAAACTGACATTGCAAACCTATAGACGCCAAGTGTGTTATCTATGGCAATATAACTTTTACCAACGATGTTGATATGACACCAAATTATCCACCGAATTCAAGAGGAAATATATCTTTACTCTAAAACACTTCAGAGGGAGAAAATACAAGTCCACCGGAAAAACTTATAAGTGCATGGATATGGAGAGTAAAATTATTTATATTTGTTTCTATTTAAAAATGTAAACCGACTTCAATCAAAATAGGTGCGATGCTAGTTTTCCCCGTAAGTCAGTATTGATGATGGTCCCGTCGAAATATAATTTAAAATATTTGGTATATATAATATATTAAATGTATCTTAGTAATACGTGTCTTAAATATTGTTGTGTTATTTACTTTAACAATATTTGAGGTAAACATATTTTTTAAACTTCGTATGTTCCCACACTCGAGTGATGGGTTCCTACATCATCCATAAACCACGTAAATACAATTTTTACAATTGTTTCAGAAAACGGGAGAACTGTCCCAAAAATATTAACAAAAATCATGATAAAGAATACAAGACCTACCTTATTGAAAAAAAAAAACAAATCGTTAAATCGAGAAGTTATTTGTACAATAAATACATGTGTCAGAAATAAAAAGAAGTCATAATAAAGAACTTCTAGGTTAGCCTGAACAACATCTTCGACCACATCATCACTTACCATCAGGTGAGATAGTGGTCAAAGGCTAACCTATCCTATCAGGCATAAAAAAAAAAGAACCACCAACATTTTACAAGTCGGTGTTAATGTCTGAACTTCTATGAAAATATCCAAATTTTTGTCAAGACTTCCAATTTTGAGATGGTAACCCTAATACTAAATGACCTTCTTAGTGCAAATAGACTTACCGTACGTACCTACGAGTACAAATTATTTTGAAGACTTTACAATTAGGCTACACAAATAATGACTCAGTTTTTTTACACGACACGTATAGTAAAATATTCTATATCTTTATCTAATGATGACATTGAATATATTACACAGAATAATTCAGCTTGACGTTTAGTACCACCAACTTAACTGTGCAGTTCTCGAGGGCGCTACTGGTCAAGGAAATCAACTACAAACTGTCACAATTTGATGGAATGTTCTAGTTCTTTTTTCTGTCACCTGAACAGATAAGTTAGTAGGTCTGTATTACAATAACATTCGATATAAATATTAATCAATTATGAATAAGGCACAGTGATGAGATTATTCCAGTCCCGTCTGAAACAAAACCAGGTGCTTGAATCGCGATATTCTTATCCTAGTCTTTAGAGCCGTATATAGAAGATGGGATTGTTTTGTAACACTCTACTAAGGGTGCTTACCATTTGAAGTTAGATTCGCTAAAAACGCTTAAAACGATCACACTCCCAAAAAGTTGTTCCACATGGGTCTCGGCGTTATTTTCGCCATAAACGCTACATCTAATGTCAAAAGTGACAGAAGTGGCAAATTTTAGTGGCATTCTTAGCGTTCTTATCCTAAATGGAACAGGGGATGACAGTTACAAACGATCATAGTGATCACAACCATAGACGCAGAATGTGATCAAAAATAACGTTCTTAGCGAATAATGGAATATACCCTATAGAATATTTTGATTGTTTCTTACCCACCTGGAACTTTCGTTACAATTACAGCCGTATGTAAGATGACACGCCTAATCTAATATGATACATCTTTTAATGTACAAGCTGACTATCTTGGTAAACAATTTATTTACTTTTCTTGACGAAATATGAATATTACTGACGAAGGCAATAATTCTGTGAACCGAGTAAAAGTAGACCAAGTTAGGTGTTTTCAAAAAAATCCTATTCACATTCTCTTTTCAACATCTTTAGTTCTTTGTAAATAAATCACCCAGATATACACAGTTTCATGAATGTTTAACTCTAAATCAATCTATAATAATATTACATCATTTATTGCCAATTTCAATTTGTCCTTTTGAATTGAACATTGTTGAATTCATTCATCAATTTGTCCACCACAGTGCGCAATGACAAGCGGTAGTAGAAACTTCCCATACCTTTGAAATACGCTTGTGCATTCATTATTTTATTTTTGGTTTCTTTCACAAATGTCTCTTTTGTATACATTCTCTGATATTTCTGTAGTTTTTTGTCTTGCTTTGAATCTTTCTCATTTTAAAGAGATACATATATCTTTATATGAATAGCTATCGTAAAGCACTAACAAAAGTATTGATGCAGGCGAAAAATATATTTTATTATGGTTAAGTTTAGAAGGTATCTATCATCCCTTACTAAATTCATTAAAATAAATTATTGAATACCAAATTTAAGAAAATTATGAAAACTATTTTTAATTATAATGTGACGGGAGCCTGTTGCCAAGCCTATGCTGCCTGTCCATCTATTCGCGTTAAAATAAGGAATATTGCGAACCATAATATTTAGCTGGTTCATTTTCACAGAATATATTTTGTTATTACACTTATTACGTTGGATATTCTAACAAATAATAATGAAAACGAAACGTTAAATATTAATATAATAACGTACGAGATATTTTTCATCGTTTTTATACTTGCTCTAACGTTAAAATGGCAATACATAATCGTACAAAGTACAAACGACTAGCTTAGTGTAAATAAAGTACAAACTCCATGAGCGCGTGGAAACTGAAGGAAAAATAATGATATTTATTAAAATTTTGCCTTAGTTGTATAAGAATTTGGCCACCTTTGAGGAAATAATTGTTTTGACAAAGTTGCTGTGCGATAAGGGACGATAAGAAGCAACAGTTTAGTCCCACAGCCTGTAATGATATGTGAGCACAGGTGGATGGAAGTTCTTTATCAGTGAAGTAGTTTACTTACATCCTTGAAAAATACCGTTGCATACGTAATGCATAAAAATTAATACTATAAGACCCTGGATTCTCTATTTCTTGACTCGGATGTTTTACTTTATTATATATGGAATCAAAGTTATGCTATTAAACTTCTTGAGACACCACCTCATTTATACTTGTCTGAAACCACAATAATAACATTATGGATCATGAACAAATGAAAACAGATATTAAAGATGAAATTTGCGCAGATATCCGCGATGATATTAAAGAAGAAATAAGAGATGAAATCAGGGATGAACTAAAAGATAAAATAAAAGAGGACATCCAATATGACATCAAAAACGAAGTCAAAGGTGAAGTAAAGATATTAATGTAGAAGTCAAAGCTGAATTAAAAAGATACATCAAAGATTAATTAAAGAAAGAAATCAATGATGCATTGAAAAACAGGATCAAAACCGAAATGTGATAGAAATTGAATATGAATTGAAAACTGAAATCAATGATGAACTAGAGAAAAAGAACGATTGGGCAAAAACCCAAGAGTGTAAAAAGATTCCGAAAAATAAATGAATTGCTACAATACACAGAATAAAAGCAATATACAACTGATCTCTCCGCAGAGCAGTCGTTATTGCAACCATAACAATATTAAAATTATAAGGTTGCGTCATAATTTACAAGTTTAAAACCATTCGCGAAAATGGTCTTGTTTGTAGTACAACGTAAGTTGAACTATAGATGTCGGTTCATCCCAATACGATGGTTAAATAAAAAACTAAAGGAATTTTAAAACCGAGAATATTCACTCGATACATACGATACCTACTGACCACTCGGCTGGATGGCTGGGGCTTGTGGAAGTAAACACAACATTATCGTTTAGAAAAATTTTAAAAATATTTCACAATTTTCAAATTTTTCAATCAAGATCAACAGTAGGCCTTTCGTAGAAATGAAACAAACAGTGTCATATATTTATTAAAATAAATATATTTATTTGCTGTAGATTTAAACATATTTTTTAGAACCATAGAAAGTTAATGTTATCATTGGATTAGCAAAAGCTTAGAGCTTCTATTAATAAATAGTTGAGGTCTAACTCAATCCTATTGATTTCCAGGTTTGATTCTAAGAGATGCGTATGCTGCGTTCAAACCCAACGTATTGTCTGACAACGACTGTGAGCAAGCGTTACACAGTTTCCCGCTTTTCCAAATATCAACTATTTGAACTTTACAAAACCGACAAACTCGCAGTCGTAATTGCGCGTTCAAACTGCGCCTCACAGTGAGCCTGTTCACAGTTTGGCTGACTATACAATATACATCTTTATTTTTTTATGCCTGATAGGTTAGCCTATGACCACTATCTCACCCGATGGTAAGTGACGATGTGGTCAAAGATGTTGTTCAGGCTAATCTAGAAGTACTGGCTCTCAAGGACAGCTGCCGGTACACACCGTTAGATGCTTAACGACAGAGTTTTCTACTTGAGGGTGGTAGCTAGCCAGGCGGGCATTCGCAAAATACCCTACCACCATGCTATAACGACTGCCATCCTAAGACAACAACCGGGATCAACGGCTTAACGTGCCCTCCGAAGCACGGAAACGCTCAGTAGTAATGTCACTAGCGGTCACCCATCCAACTCATAACCGCGGGCGATGTTGCTTAACTTTGCTGATCGGTTGAGAACAGCTAAGTAAACTTCGCTACGAGCGCTTCAAAACGGAGCTTAAGGCACCGTAAATACGGTGAATACCTTATCTAACCTACTCGTAACTCAACTCTTCAATCATCTTCCAAAAATAAACCGTGACCCAAGCCACACAATACACACTATCAAGCAAAGAACATTATCGAGCATTTTCCTGATAGTATTTTTAATTGATTAATATTTTATTTGACAGATAATAGATCCGGAAATGTCATTAAATAATAAAGTCGGTTGATAGAGTTTTATTATCAGATAGAGTTAGGTGTAAGATTCTAGCTGTAAGGACAGGTGGGCAGGGCAGGTGTTTGCACTTGGCGGTGTATGTGTACCGACGCTGATAACGTTACTGATAACGGAGTTATTCACGCGTTGGCTTGCTGTGGTAGAGCGCCGCGCTTCTGAGGCAAGGTATACTTGCGCGTTTTGAAACGGAACATGCATAAGATTTGATGAAAAGACACGTATGCTATGTATATGGATACTGCATGGAACACCCATAGCAACGTCTCTATGTAGTACTAAAGCACTACGCAGTAGATAAACTCCAAATATACCTATTTTACGATGGCATGTTCCAGCGTCGATGGTATTTATGAAGAGCGTCATGTTATTCAGAATTTAAGTCATTTTTATTCATATAATAAAACAGCTAAGATGTTAACATGTTTATAGATGTGTCTGAGTATGTGAAAATTGATTATTTCATACAGTTCGATGTTAGAAGGTCAGGTTTTTATGCAATAAGCATGGGGTTGTGACGCAATAAGCACTAGGCCCACCTAATGTTAAGCAGTAACCTCTGCCTAAAACATATTCATTTCGTCATAGGTACAGGCTGCACTGCGCCAGTCACCCTGTGACATACCTCTTAGAGCTGTTAAGTTTCGTATGCCTGTAATTTTACTAGCTCTCAAGGACTACTGCCCGAACACACTGTTAGGTTTTAATATTGTTAGGTTTATAATAACTGCTGCTATGCGGATTACATTTTGATGTCGCTCCATCCCAATACGATGGTTAAAGAATGATAGGAAAGATTTAAGTTATGACGTCATGTCATGTGAGCTCAATTGGTTAGAGCATACCCCGGCTCAAGGGGTGGATGGACGCGGGTTCGAATCCCGCACAAGGCTTAAATTTTTCCTATCATATATTTGTGATTTTATAACACTGTTAGGTGCTTGTGCGATAGATTTTCTACTTGAGGGTGGTAGCTAGTGAGCATTCTCAAATTGCTCTTCTACCATCCTCTACGGCAGGGGTGGCCAAACTTTTTTACCTTGCGGTCTACATTATGATTTAAAATAGCTCCACGGGCTACCGTCAATTCACATTTGAATATATTGAACAACAATATCCTTGGCTAGATTTTTGGCGCTGCACAGTTTCCACACGCTTATCATGCTGCACACTTTATGAACTAACTGCAATACGCAAGCAGGAAGTCAAATGCTCGACTGACTGATGTGTCGTTTATATCGCATTGATAGTTAAAATATTCATTCTCAAAGATCTAAAATTATAATAGAATTCAAAAAATACCGTCAAACGTATTTTCATAGGCATGGAATTTTATTTTTGATGTATCAGTTCCTTGTCTGTATTTTCAAACTCTCTTGCTTTCCATTAGATGTCTCCCCTAATTGCCAATTTCTTCCTTGACCGAAACTGATTCAGTAGCGATTAATTCGCCTATTTTAATAGATGACATATCAATATTCATGCCTTCAATAAATGAAAACACCATAAATCAAGAAAAAATAAGTGTAAATTGTTCTTTGTTGTAATTGAGTTGACATTTGCGATTAATTTGTTCCTAGTTATTGCAATGTTTCGATTCGCAGCTTCTCACGGGCTACCGAAAATGCCTCCGCGGTCGACCAGTCGACCGCGGTCGACGTCTTAGCCACCCTTCCTCTACGGAATAATATCTCCTATACGGAACAGCACACGGAAAAAAAGGATCTCTTTGGCCAAGAATTTCAATATTCTTAGAAAAATTGTTTAAAATCAAGTAAATATTTGCTTTACATAAGTAAATTATCTTAATCTAAAAAACACAGTATTCTTAAATGAAAAATAATATATTCTTGCATTTAATTCTTGATTGAAGAAAGATTTATTGGTTCAAGAATTTTTATTTATCAAACAAAGAAAATATCTGATTTTGACTGAACAATTTTTAAACTTTATAAATCAAGATAATATTATCTTCTTCCAAGATGATATTTTACTTAATTTGAGACAAAACGATTTTTCTTGGCTGAAGAAATAAAATAACTTTGTTGAAGAAATGTTTACTCATTCTAAGAAATTGACAATTTCGTTTCGAAATCTAGTTATATTTTGTAACTCAAGAACGTTATAATATTTTTAATGAAGACTTGTTGTCTTATTTCAAGAATTTGGTTTACTTGAACCAAATAAATAAGTGTATTTTGGCACAAGATTCAAAATATTCTCCGTCCAAGATTGTGTGTGCTCGATTTGAGAATATGCCAATCTTATTTCAAGAAACAGTTTATTTCAGCTGAAAACTATATAATTACTCAAATTGTTAACAGTTTTTCTCAATCCGAGATGTAAATTTACTTGATCCAAATAATTTCGTGTATTTTGAAACGAGATTCAATACATTCTTCGTTCAAGATTGTGTGTGATTGATTTGAGAATATCTCAATCTTATTTCAAGAAATAGTTTATTTCAGCTGAAAACTATATATTTACTCAAATTCTTAACAGTTTTTCTCATTCCAAGATGTTGATTTACTTGATTCAAATAATTTCGTGTATTTTGACACGAGATCAATACATTCTTCGTTCGAGATTGGGTGTGCTTGATTTGAGAAGATGCCAATCCTATTTCAAGAAAAAGTTTTATTCAGCTAAAAACTATAATATTTACTCAAATTCTTAACAGTTTTTCTCATTCCAAGATGTTGATTTACTTGATTCAAATAATTTCGTGTATTTTGACACGAGATTCAATACATTCTTCGTTCGAGATAGTGTCGCATGATTTGACAATATGCCAATCTTATTTCAAGATAGAGTTCATTTCAGCTGAAAACTATATATTTACTCAAATTCTGAACAATTTTTCTCATTCCAAGATGTTGCTTTACTTGATCCAATGCCTGATAGATTAGCCTTTGACCACTATCTCACCTGATGGTAAGTGATGATGTGGTCGAAGATGTTGTTCGGGCTAACCTAGAAGTACTGGCTCTCAAGGACAGCTGCCGGAACACACCTTTGGGTGCTTGGCGACAGATTTTCTACTTGAGGGTGGTAGCTAGCCAGGCGGGCATTCGCAAAATGCCCTACCACCATGCTATAACGACTGCCATCCTAAGACAACAACCGGGACCGACGGCTTAACGTGCCCTCCGAAGCACGGAAACGCTCAGTAGTAATGTCACTAGCGGTCACCCATCCAACTCATGACCGCGCGCGACGTTGCTTAACTTTGCTGATCGGTTGAGCACAGCTTAGTAAACTTCGCTACGAGCGCTTCAAAATTATTATGTTTGCAATAACGCCTGCTCCGTAGATTACATTACAAAATTACAAATTTACGAGAGAAAAACATGGCCTTTTATTTAAAGGACGGCAGATATTACCTAGTACTTACTTAAATAGGTACTTAATTAACCTAGTTATACAGACTATAGATAAAGGTGGTCTGCATCTTTTTTGGAAGCTGGTAAAATAGGACTATTTAATAGTTGGTAGGTTAGTACGTATTGTACCGACTGTGGTGATCGAGGTTAAAAGATAATTGAGATCTGTGAGTGAGTGTGGCAGAGGAAGACAGGGCCGCAAAACTGCTTTTCTTGACCCAAGAATGCTAGTCTTCCTCAACCTCAAGACTTGAGCTGCACAACAGTTTGTAGTAATAATTTATCTCGGAAGACTGCTTTTCTTGACCCAAGAATGCTTGTCTCAACCTCAAGTCTTGAGGTTGCCAGCAGTGTTGCCAGTGTGGGTTTAAAAGGGTACGTATACAGACAAGGAGAATGGGTTTAAAAAATCCTGGCCAAGTGCGAGTTGCGCTGTGACGGTATGCCGACTCTCATTAAATTTGATTTTGGGACCAAAAATTCGTGTTTTATTTTATTCATTTAGGATTCATATAGCTTTAATACACGTAACGTAGGAAAAAGGCAAAACAAATCGGTACTTAAGTACCTACTAAGCTGATAAAGTGGGTTGGGCGAGTAGAACTATGATTCACGATCAGATTTTCATGGTCAGACTTTCTCAAGTTGTGTTGGTCAATTTCATGCATAAATATAAATCATTATTTTATAATTTTGAGTGTTTCTTTTAGAAGTCTTTTTTACCCGACTGAAACTAAAAAGTCTAAAATAAAAAAAAACTACAGTCGGGTTTTTTTAATGAATAATTTTATTTTACATCACCGTTTTATTTCCAAGTCTTAATTTTTCAGGAAAAACTGGAATATATCGTTGTTATTAATAGTTAATAGTTTGTTGTAAATATTTTAAGATTTCATTGTAAGAATGAAAGATTTTAAGTTTTATGTAACTACGGATTTCTCCCTTGAGGTCAGTTTGGTTTCAGACATTTTAATTATTCTAACATACGCTAGAATTTCTCTAAGGTTTTGAGATGAGAAGCCAGGTCGTCAAACTTACACATATAAGTATCGTATCTTGAATACTACTGAACTAATTGGCTGAAACTTGCAATATTCCCGAAATTGAATTAAACGAAAGCCGATAAAAAACGGTACAATCCTACTGACATACACCTATTAATATTTTATATTTGTTTGGAAGCCTTTATTCATTATTAAAATGTGAATATTTTGCAGTTCCAATAATATTACATACGTATACGTGTCTGCTAACCTTCTTTTTTAAGTCGATACTTAATAAGTTTGTTATTATGTTTAACCAATGAAAGGACATATTTAACCAAACTAAGTGATTCTGAAGCACTAAAATTGCACATTTGAAAGGGTCTTATTAATTTACCTAGCAGTGTGATTGTGGCATTTGGCGTTAATCATCGCTCTGAGATCTAATTTGCACTGTTTAAAAGTTTCTTTTATTTGAATATGATCTTCCTATGGGCATAATGTGCAAAATACAATAATAATAAAACACAAGTCAAAAAGACTGATTTTACGTTTAGTTTACTTTCAAAGCGCGCTATGTTTGATTGTCACATGAATTTATTAAGAAAAAAGCTTCGTAGGATAAAAGGCATAAGTTATGCTTCAATTAGGTGGTGAAAGTAATTCTATGGAAGCTAAGGAAATAACACAAAGAGTTACGTTTTTCAACTCCTTATATTTAGCTTACAATGCACTTGTGCACTTTTAGAAACAGGTTTATAAAAGTTTAATGCTTATAAATATAGATTTGACTAGGTGTATTTGTATACCTATACATTTATTTAACATATAAAAGAAGTTTATAAACCTACAAATTGTAAAGCTACGTAAACATTATACGTTTATTTCAAAATTGTAGCTTTCTAAGGAAAATAACGTAACTTTTGAGTAAGAAGTCCTGGCAGCATTGGAATCCGACTCTTTCAGACATTTAAATTTTTGCGTTATTTTTCGATTGGACGACGCGAAGTGCGCACTATTTGTCTTCGTGTATAAAATAACTGTTGTTGGAGTTTACAAAAATTTGAACTGAAGACCTTCTGATATCCTGGACTTCGGAGAAGATGTTGTAGATAGCTTTGCAAGTAAGTTTTACCATGATCCAAGAAAACATTGTGAACTTACCTACAATTATTTGTAAAACTCATACTGTGACAAGATCTTCCATTTTATGATACGTAACTAGTTATAATATGTACTAAATGTGAGATAGTGTTCAAATGCTTATCGGCAATAAAAAGCGGCCAAGTGCAAGTCCGGTATCTGTGTATTATGGTTCTGCATTGTATTAACCCGAGAGAAAAACGGTGGGTTTGTTTTATTTAGTCGGTTAATTCCTGTAACAAATATGAAGATTATGTGACTACGACTGGTTATTATAATGTAATATTTTACATAAATAATATAATTATATTTGCAATCATACATACACATTCTTTTTTCTGAATAAATATGTTGTTGTGATATTAGCTTTCCGAATAGTTGTTAGATTAGTTTTTGGTTTGAAAGAATGGGACATATTAATATCACGACTCCCCCCGTGGGGTGCCGGGTGAGAATTTCATCTCCCCAAATCATCCCGTGGGTGTGGTAAGAGGCGACTAAGGGAAAAATACTGGAAGGTGGGCAGCAGCGCCTTCTGAAGAACTACCAACTTACACTGCTATCCCCAAGCCGCCTGCCAAGCGTGGGGATTATGGCAAATACCCCCTTAATAGGGGAGAGAGGCTGTGTTCAGCAGTGGACGATCCGGCTGATACAGTACAGTAATAGCACGACTGACTTATGTGGCTCTTTGTAGGTGTAGTTCAGACAAATTAATTAAAAAACTCAAGTACTCGTGATAATTTCTATTTAAAACATTTTGTACTGCTGTGTGTAGGTATTCAGCAGTACAAAAAAGTTTTAAATAGAAGTTACCACGGGTACTTGAGTTCTTTTAATACAGTGGCATCTCTGAAACAGTAGAACATAAACCAAATTAAACCAATCCCTAAAGTATGTCACAATCTATCTACGTTGACATGGTTTGCCTCCAATTCATTTGATAACATTAAAAATAGCCAGATCTCGAAGAGATAGTTTCATTTAGGTAACATGTGTGTGAAATGCTCACATGCAGTTGCTTGCAGTATAGTAGCTACCTTCACAGGCAGATTGTGGTTTATTTACGAAATTCACTGTTTTTCTTATTTTAGGATTGCATAAAGATGATATAACTTCTCTTATATTCACTGATGAACCATGGGAAGATTTTATCAACAAATGGAAAAATACCTGCGAACTCCGACTGTTATTAGAATACAAAACTGCTCGGCCAATATTGAGTGATACTAGAAGTGGTGTTTTGGTAAGTAATCAAAAAACTGTATGTATGACGTCAGAGACTGCCAACCATTCCAACACGTATCAAACCCCATGATTGTAACAAACACATTTTGCATGGTAGTAGGGCATCTTGCGAATGCCCGCCAGGATAGCTACCTTCAAGTAGAAAATCTGTCATCGCCAAGCACCTAACGGTGTGTTCCAGCAGCTGTCTTTGAGAGCCAGTAATTGTAGGTTAGCATGGACAACATCTTCGACTACATCATCACTTACCATCAGGTGAGATAGTGGTCAAAGGCTAATCTATAAGGCATAATAGCTTAAACTAATTCTTGAATTAATAGTAGCTTATTCTCTTATTATTAGTCAACTATTTCAACATGTTATAATGTAATATCATAAATTATTATTATTCTATTTGAGATTAACTATAACAATAGTCCCCTATATTGTTTCGTATTGGATTACCTGAACCTAAATAACATCACCTAAACCTATTATGTTTAAATTATTTTTTTATTTTTTTTAATGTAATTCATGAATTCATTATGTTATTTTAATTTTGGGATTCCTGTCCTAAATCAATGACTCACTCACTGACGCTCCTCACCTATTTTCAGATTCATCTAGACTTTGATGCAATACATCCGGGAAGGTCAAATATGTTCCACCTTCTATGGAATGTATTCATAGAAAAGATCACAGAATTAAAAATAAACGTACATTCAAAAGAAGAGACTGCGCCTTTATTCGAATATGTAAACATTGTGTAGAAAAATTTAAAACAAATGAAATAAATTAGTTTTATAATAGCATGTTTTAAGTTCGTCTATTTTAAGATGATGTTTTGTACAAATTATTGTATATGTTGCATGGATATTGTAAAAGCCGGTATCACAAAATGCTACCGTGTTTTTTTGTGTTTTGTTTAATTTTCCGAGTGATATGTAATATTTGAATAGCAATTTACTGGACAATCATTTACTGGACACAATCAGGGATATTTTAAATAAACTTTTGGTAGATCAGAACCGACACGGCCCTCGTTAATTTGTTATTCATAGGTAATTATTGTTTTTATTGTGATATAATAAATTACAGTGGACCATATCGATTCTGAGTGAACCTCGAACGTCTATATCGAGTTAACCAATTTAATCAAACGGTAAAATGTTTGCTTTCGTGTACACATAGAGCTATAATAGATATATCTACTGATTGTGTCCTGTGAAATTATAATTTAAGTACTAGAAATTGACGTGTGATATTTTATGAAAATTTTACATTGATATGCCAGTATGTAAATAATAATATTGCAGACTTAACAATATCATGTAACAAATGTAAATTTACTTGAAACGTGCAACGACACATCAACCTATACTTATAGTCAAGTTTTATATATCTAAGAGATTTAATTTCAATAAATATATGATCCACCTTGTTTTCCAGAAACGTTGCATTTAATTTATAGTCCAGTACCTACCTGTACGATTTATGTTTCATACTAAAACATTATAGTCATATATGTAGGCATGTACTATTCTTAGCTAAAAAGGTACACGTTAAGGGCATATGTTAATAGTAAAACAATATGTTAAGACATAATAAACACAAAGTATTGTACGCAGAAGAAGTGATTTTGTATACTTATCTATATTTTATGAGACAATATGTGTGTATTTCAGACTATATAATTAATCTTAAGTAATAGTTTTAATATTCTTTTCTAAAAATAAATTTGTTTAACTTAAACACCAATATTTTCAGTATTAGAAGGTTATTGAAAAAATAGATTGTATTAGTATAAAACAATACAGTTTTGCCGTAATTCAAGTACCTTCTATATTTAATTCTAGTATGAAATATATCTTCATCTAAGAATGTATTGTGTTAGTATTAAACACACAAGTCTTTTCTAGAAACAATTATCTGTTGTCTAAGAAAATAAGAGGCTTCATCTAAGATTACATTGTTTTTGAATGATGCCTACGAGTCTTGTTTGAGAACAAATATCACTTCAGCTAAGAAAAGTAGAGGCTTCACTTAAGTATATATTGTGTTAGTATGAAACACGCGAGTCTTATCTTGAAACAATTATCTGTTCCTCTAAGAATATAAGAGGCTTCACCTAAGATTACGTTGTTTTAGAATGAAACAAACGAGTCTTGTCTGAAAACAAATATCACTTCAGCTAAGAAAAGTAGAGGCTTCACCTAAGATTACATTGTTTTAGAATGAAACATACGAGTCTTGGCTGAAAACAAATATCTCTTCAGCTAAAAGTAGTAGAGGCTTCTTCTAAGAACGCATTGTGTTAGAATGAGATATAAGAGTCTTGCCTTGAAACAGACAAACTTTCGTCTAAGAATAGTAGAGGTTTCCCCTAAGTATACGTTGTTTTATTATGAAACAAAAGAGTCTTGTGTGAAAATAAATATCATTTCAGCTAAGAAAAGAAGAGGCTTCACCTAAGATTACATTGTGTTAGAATGAAACATGTGAGTCTTAGCTGGAAACAGATGTCTCTTCAGTTAAGCATACATTTTGTTAGTATGAGACATACAAGTCTTGTCTAGAAACAGATCTATCTTAGTCTCAGAATAGTAGAGGCTTCACCTAAGATAACACTCTTTAAGAATGAAACACACGAGTCTTCTCTGAAAACAAATATCTCTTTAGCTAGGAGCAGTCGAGGCTTCTCCTGAGAATGCATTGTGTTGCTATGAAACATACGAGTTTTGCCTAGAAAATTACATGTCTTCGTCCAAGCATAGTAGAGGCTTCACCTAAGAATACGTTGTTTTAGTATAAAACATACGAGTCTTGTGTGAAAATAAATATCACTTCAACTAAGAAAAATAGAGGCTTCACTTAAGATTACATTGTGCTAGTATGAGACAAACGTGTCTTGTCTGAAATTAGTTATCTCTTCAGCTATGAATAGTAGAAGCTTCACATAACAATACATTGTTTTAATAAGAGACGTACTAGTCTTGTCTAGAAACATATATCTCTTCAGCTAATAAAAGTATGGTTTCACCTAAGAAAATATTTTCTCAGTATGAAACACGTGAGTCTTGTATTTAAGATAAAGAATGTTTAAAAGAAAATAGAATAATTATTGTCTTGGCTGTTTATTCTCTAAATAGGACAAAACACATTCTTAATACAAATTTTCTAAATTCTTGTTTCAAGAACGAATGTCTTGTAAGAAGACAATAAAACTGAAACAATATTTTACTTATTTCGAGAATATATTTTTTCCGCCCATATATGAAACTACATTTGTCTTGACCAAGTCGATATTGTCTTGATTTAAGATATCTTTTTTTTCCGTGCAGTTCATAGCTATTACCGCTCAGCTATCATTGCTTCAAAAATTCGTAAATTTTAACACTTTTTACAGTGATGCTTGCAATGCTACGTACATGACCGTTAATGATTGTGTAGTTGACATGTGCCATAGTTAGAAATATAAGTTCATCGAGTTAAAAGCATAATTGTTACGAATCAATTTCTTCGTAGCATAATTGGCAATATTTGCCAAATATTTATTACATTTTTTTAGTAAATTTAAATTAACCTATGTAACTCAAAAACTGCCTTCCGTTTATGATCACCATGCCCAGATGATCCAGTGAAAAGTTTTGGTTGAGAACATCCTCCTCTTTTAGGAGACTTTTCAAACCAACAAGGTTAAATACATTTCAAACCCGTTGATTTCTACTACAAAATTGATTTCTACGCATAATAGAATGTCCGAATCCAAAAAATAAGAGCAATTTTATTTTTTCAATTTCGGTAATACGATATATTTGAGTTTGTTTTCGATTGGTGTAGAGACATTGTATCGGTGGGGACCGCGAGCTCATCTTATTTTCCAAAACATATCAGAGCTCTTGGTCGATACGAAGCGTGATCAAAATGCTGGCACTTTTTAGGCTCAACGAATAAGCATTGCAATCTAACGAGGAAATGCTGCTAGCATCCTGGACATGCTGCCAACTGGCAATGGGCTAGAGCATTAAGACTACCTGTAGGTCTGCATTGGCCAGTGGGTTGCCTAAATGATTTTAAAGTAGCAGCTGTAGTTTTGTATATACTTTGTAGTGTTTTATTAATAAAAGCAATATGGGTCGTCTTTACATATTATTATTTGTGGGTTGTATAAGAACTATCTCGAAAGTAAAAAACGATATAATATTGATCTAGTAACAGTGAAAAACTGAGTATTATTGGACTCGGCACATAAATTTACTCAGTATTCACCTCTTTTCTTGATGTAATTTTACCCATGCAAATTGCTTATGTACCTAATACTCACTATGGTTACACAATATTTCCACATTTCATGGAAAACTACGTAAACATTTTAGCAGCAGTAGAGCTGTTTGTGAACGAATTCAGCTAGGGAAGCACTGCGACCATACTTTATTCTAGGGCCAAGAATTAATGTTCAAATGACTGTGTTCCGGTTTAGATAGATAGATAGATAATTCTTTATTGTTACACCAATAAAATACAAATTAAATCTTAAATAAAACTTTGACTAAAGTGTCACAATGGGCGGCCTTATCACTAGCGATTTCTTCCAGGCAACCTTTGTATGGAGAGGAAATAATATACAATGTCGGGGGTGTACACAAGTCATATAAACAATCATCGAATTATAGAAAATCAGGTAACGTTACAATCTAAAACACATAATTTAAAATCAAGTAATACCTATAATATACTTATTATTATACTAATACATATTAATTTTACATTTATACCTGATAATATATATATATAAAACAAGTACATAAATAATACAGGTTTACCGGTTACATTACAGGCACATTCTTCACAAGTTTATTTCTCAGGGAGATAGGCGCTGTGCAATTCCTCACTTGAGCGTCTGTAACTAATCGAATAATATACGCGATTAATTTTCTACCTTTCATAATCTGTGACAATGTTGTGCATCCCTAATAACAAATATATTTTTTTAATTTTATTTATTTATTTAGAAAATCTATTCCAACATCATTACAGTATAAACCAATACGACGCTGTAAGATGGTCGACTTAGTTCAGAAAAAGAATTTGGCATCGTTTTAATTTCTCCTAAATAACTCTAATGAAACGGATAGTGAGGCCAAAAGGGAAAAAGCCGATTCAGGGTCTGTTATAGGCAGAGGTATGTGATTGTTCCGTGACAATCCCATAAAAATGCAAACAGTAAGTTAATGCCTAGTATAGGTACAACTTAAACCAAAATTCACACATAGAAAAATAATCTTAATTGTGAAGTATACAGGGTTATTGGTAAAATGCTAACAACCTCTTAGGGTTGATTTCTGCTTGCCCTAAACATTTTTAAGATGTTTTTTTAATAGGGACCGCGCCGCGCTCCCTATAAGAATAGAGTTTTGAATATATACATCGAGCAAAGTAATCAAAAACATAAAATAATAAATTACAGGCATAAGATACTTTTAACATCAGGTGGTCCTTGTGCTCATTCCGTCAAATACACATAAAAAATACAAAAAAATGTCTCAAAATGTTTGTTAGGACTAGCAGAAGTCAACCCTAAGAGGTTGTTAGCATTTTACCAATAAATTTGAAGTGTAGTAAAGCAGAATTAATAGTTCCTACACTGTATTACTTCCACTTTGCGATAACGCTGATCCTGCAACAGCCGATTGCAACGAGCTGCGTTACCAATCAACGCCACAGGTTAAACCTACAGTAAGTGCGTAACAAGCGTAACAACTATGTTATGCTGACCATAACAATGCCGCATAACTCCACATACGTAATCTGAGCGCAAAAAAACAGCGTTTCAGAAAATAGGCGTAAGTGCCGCACAATGTAGCTTGAAATACGTGCGAATTTCAACTAGTTTTCTAATTTGAATGGTCCGTCCTAAAATTTCCATTTTTACAGAAATCTTAGTATACATTGGTTCTTCTTACCACGTTTATCGTACTTATGTGACGCGTTAGTACAATATATCTTGACCAACACACTACATAATATGGAAAAAAAATGTTTTTGCGTTGAAATAAAATATTGCCTTCAGTTTTATGACTGTCCTCCTGCCTGATCCGCGCTAGAAGGGTACGGAATTAAGGACGTTTGATAATATGTCACCTCACTCATACCGAAGGGTACAACTGTTTTACCGGGGCAAATAGTTCCAACCCCCCAAAATCATCTAGGCAACTGATCAAGCTGAGGTCCGCAACACAGTGACATCTTTGAGCCCGATGTCAATTCCTTTATTGTAGCGTTGCGTTTCCAGCGTCCACAAATGAGGGAGGTAGAACACGCATCGTGCCTTCTTTGCCTTTCGAGGAGAGTGCCGTCAGCGCTCACACCCCAAGGCTATTGAGGATAGACCCTCGCCCAAAGTCCAGTGGAGCTGGAAAGTTACCCAGCGGCAGGCAGCATCCACGTCCCTTGAAAATAAATATTTATTCACACCTATGTGCCTAGTTATGCTGCTCGTTAATCGCATTTATCTCTTTCCATTTTTTACAGTACCACGCTTCCCACCGGTAGATATAGGGAGATGCGAGTAGGTAGAAGCCTGACATAACAGACACTTATTAACGGAGACATGCTTTCCTTGAGTATCCTGTGCCAAAAGTCAAAGAGTAAGTAATAGGTCCGGTCCACACAGGCAAAGTCGCAGGTATTACCTCGTAGCAGCAAAGTAAATAATTTCGGAATAAACAATATTTACGGAGCATTCGTTTACACATTACCTATGTCGTATATTTACATCCTTGTTATCGTAAGTACTCTTTACAAACTAAATTGTTTGATTTACGTTTATCTTCAGCCTTCGGTTATCACGGCATAACATCGTGATGCCAGTGGTGGTAAATTCTGCTAAAATAGGTACCGCGTAGATTATATTGCGATAAATCAGTTGATAAAGAGCAAAGATTGAAGTCAACTATCTTTGTCATAATATATCTACAGGTGTTTGCACCCAATATGCACTAAACTTGCACCGAGAGTACTTAATAGCGTGGGTGCAAAATTCTACCCCCATCTATATGTATGTACTCGTGGGATGGGTATGGAATGGTTTCTCTGACTCCACCGAGTGCGATATAGGTACATATTATGGTAATAAAGTTAAAAAAAAATGAAACCGACTTCCAACACTGAAAAGAGTGAAATGATTTGTGGAAGTCGGTACCGCGCTGATTCAAACCACCGACCTCACATTAGCATGGCCCGCCTTCCACAAGTTATTTCATACTTTTCAGCGCTGGAAGCCAGTACCATATTTTATTGGATTTTTTCTCTTTTTAGTAATAAAGACTGTTTCTAAGATCATTCACTCGCTTAAATAATGTTAATCGTCGACAAAAGCAAATACCCATAAATCAACTATGTAAACGAATACATTTTCCAGTAAATTGACTATCACTTATAAACTACTCAACCGATTTTGATGAAATTTATATGGGATCATCTCGGAGGTATACCCTTTATAATATTTGTTTTTATTGAAATCAGTCTCCTCCGCATAAAAGTTATAAGTGGTGGTAATACATAAAAAATATACGCGTCAACTTTGCTGGGCTACGGTCAGTAAATCTAAAAAAAAATGTTTTACTTTAAATTGTGTGCGGCAGCAGTCGAAGAAATGATGGCCAAGTCACAATGGCTATGTATGGACTACCGCTCAGAAGGTATATAGTTCGAATCACTTCATCGCGTGGTGGTAGAACATATTACGAATGCCCTTCTAGCTATTTTTCTATTCATTTAATATTAATAGGAATTTATATTGTGGCGGATACACACTAGGCCCTCCTGATGTTAAAGGGTAACCGCCTCCTATAACAATTGCATTAGACATACAGTTATTAAGCGTCTCATGTCCCTGCAATTTTATTACTTCTTACTGGCTCGCAATTTTTTTTACATATAGTGGTAGCTCGCCAGGCGAGTATTCGCAAAATGTTTTTCCACCATGCGGTGAAGTTCGAGTCGGCGGTGGAGATCGAACCACGGACCTGCGGCACGGCATTCTATAGCTATTACCACTCGGCCATCACTATTTCAAACGGATACATCGTCCGGTATCGGACCGGATTGACTTCAGAGAGTTCTAAGCTACATATTGAGTTTTGTTTTTTATTAGTTATCTTTTGTTTTTGTTTATATGTTTTTGACTGGGTAAGCACGAGGATCACCTGATGTTAAAAGTCTTTTGTGCCTGTAATGTATTATTTAATATTTTTTATTACTTTGCTCGATGTAAATATTCAAAACTCTATTCAAAGGGACCACGGCGCGGTCCAGTGTTACCGCGGCGGGCGGAGTAGGCATTAAAACACAAAAAAAACAACAAAATAAATATATATATTTTTCAAAATTTAAAAAATCCCTTGTAAAAAGTGTCTTAGGACTAGCAGAAGTCAACCCTAAGAAGTTGTTAGCATTTTACCAATAACCCTCTATTTAAAAGTGAGGTTATGGGATTAAAGTAGGTACTTTCCAAAGATAACACCTGTATTTTTGTCAGTAGGTACAGAATATAAATTCTTTACTTGTTATTCGTACTTTGAATGTAGAGCCGTTCATTTCAATTATGGCATGCATAAAATATCGAGAAGTACCGTGAAAGGTTAACGACGCTGACGGAAATGTGCCCCCGATCGATGCCGTGCCGAATGGTATTACACTCTTTCTTTTATTACTATTTATTATTGATAGGCTAGCTAACTGAAGCCAACCTTTTATTTCACCACAATGTAACTTGATGGTTAGTGATGACGTATTTGAAGTTGGTAAAGAGGCCATAACCTAGAACTGGCGCTCAAGAATACTGGAACACAGGGTTAGATGTTTCGCGACAGATTTGCTACGGATAGTAGGTGAGCTAGCCAGACAGGCATTATCAGAATGCCCTACTGCCATGCCCAATCCAACAACAAGCTCTTCTGGGAGAGACTGGTTCACAGATTTCAGAACAAATTTCTTGTTTTGAAATCTGTGGACTGGTTATATCGTAAATTTGGCGGTATTACGAAATTTCGTTACTATACTATACAAAGTGGGAACCTGATGAGCAAGAGTGAATAATTTCGATTTAATATCAGCCAATCCGAAAGTCTTCATCATCAGGTTCCAAGTAACAGCAGGTATCCAGAAAAGGGGATCACCACTTTCTCTGCTGAACACATGGGCCTGCTCGGTACCTTGCCTATCATATAAAAAGAGGTCGTAATAGCCTTTCCTCTTTTACTGGAGTATGCCCTTATTAACAAAATACTTATAAATACAACACTACAGCTACTACAATAAAAGCATTAGAACACCTACAAGCCATTGCAGACTCGCAGGCAGTCTAAATGCTCCAGGCCACTATCAGTTGGCAGCGTGCCCAGCATGCCGACAGCATTGCCCCGTTGGATTGCAATGCTTATTCTTTGAGCCAAATAGGTGCTAGCGTTTTGATTACTTGTCGCATCGACCAAACATAATAATAGAACATTAAAATTATTATAAACAACATCTGATCTTACATATTATGTTGCTACGCTTTTCTCCATGCGAAAATCTTTGTCGTAGCGCTTTGATGATAATAACAGAACAGTAACATACTTTTTATAGGTTATTACATTGTTTTTATTTTATTTTCTTCCCTTCAATAAAACGCTTTAGGCCATATTATTTATTCCACGTAGTCATAAGGTTAGAAGTGAGTGAAACCGTCGGAGCCAAAGGCTTTAAATATTCAAAGGGTGTAAAGGGCAAACTGCGCATATTTCCCCTGGGTGGCCTTTGTTTACCCCTTGCATTTGTTGTACCGTCTAATGCCATGTATATTTTGTTGTTATATATTACTCCAGCAATTATTTTCCGCGTATAGTTATTATTATTAATTATTGATCTGATTAGCTGTTATCGATCGCTTAGATCGCTGATTAGCGATCTTACACTATAAAACATTAAAAAGAAACTAAAATCTAATGAATAGATTCAGGCGTTACTTATTTTTAATAATAACAAATATTTTAAAAGTATTTTAAGAAAACATTAAATTAATTATTTAATAAAACACTTAAAAAATCTTTATAAAAATTATATATATCTAGTGACAATTCCTCCTAATTTCCTGTTAAGCCGACGTGACGTCACAAACGCCACGAAGCCAAACCGGAAGAGTATTCGATGCGTTTCGCTTCTAAACGAAGCATCCTCAGGAGGTCTTGACTCTACGAGCGCACGATCGAGACGAGCGCATGTCTCGATCGTGCGCTCGTAGAGTCAAGACCGTCACGTCGGCTTAACAGGAAATTAGGCGGAATTGTCACTAGATATATATCATTTTTATAAAGATTTTTTAAGTGTTTTATTAAATAATTAATTTAATGTTTTCTTAAAATACTTTTAAAATATTTGTTATTATTAAACTAAAATCTTATTTTTTAGCAAATTTAGAAAGTATCAAGTTCTATAATTATGCACTTACCTAGTTGTACTGCCTCATTCAAACTGTACCTAAAGGAACCATTGTAATTCTACTATTGATACCTACTTTATTATTATGAGTATTTTGTACTTATTGATGTAGACTGAATCATATAGCATCGTCTCTTCAAACCTTAGTGTTCTTTTTCTACGCTATTGTTAACAAATTATTTAAAAAAAAAGCTTTTGTAAAACAATTGTTCATTTCGATAAATAAATGAAAAAAAAGCGTATCTAGGATTGATTGGTCGAAAATAGCTTGATTAATTGGATTGATTGGCAGAAATTCAAGTTTGCACGTGAAAAACTACTACACAGTTTGTGATTACTTAAACGACAAAAATGCCTGGACAATTCCGCCTCTGCCAAGCTATCGCCTGTCACCTATATAATTAAAACAAATATTGTAATAACTTTATTATATAGTAAGTATGTAACACATTGTTAAAAAAACGTTTAAAAGAATGGCCCCGAGTTTCTTGCCCGTTCTTCTCGCAGTGGCTCTATACAATTTATTTGCTGAACGTGGCAGAACAATGTAGAATGTTTCAATACTAAAATTTTATTTGAGCTTTATAAGAGCGTCGTAGAGGCCTAAATTGAATAAATGATTTTGACTTTGACTTGAAAGCCTTATTAAAAATAATTTGTTATTAAAAGTCCAATCGGTATAATTGAGTGAACTTCGTATTATGCCACGAATAAATATTTACAATACCATCAATGAAATAAACTATGCGTCTAACAAGGTTTGTTTTTTTTTTTTTTTTATGCCTTGTAGGTTAGCCTTTGACCACTATCTCACCTGATGGTAAGTGATGATGTGGTCGAAGATGTTGTTCAGGCTAACCTAGATGTACTGGCTCTCAAGGACAGCTGCCGGAACACACCGTTAGGTGCTTGGCGACAGATTTTCTACTTGAGGGTGGTAGCTAGCCAGGCGGGCATTCGCAAAATGCCCTACCACCATGCTATAACGATTGCCATCCTAAGACAACAACCGGGACCGACGGCTTAACGTGCCCTCCGAAGCACGGAAACGCTCAGTAGTAATGTCACTAGTGGTCACCCATCCAACTCATGACCGCGCGCGACGTTGCTTAACTTTGCTGATCGGTTGAGAACAGCTAAGTAAACTTCGCTACGAGCGCTTCAAAATTGTATTCAAGTTTGACTATATGGACCATTTCCCGAGCAAAATTAGATCCTTAGTTTTTCCGTCCCATCAGATGTCGAACAGTGATAGTTCAGTTGCAACAATCTACTGAATGCCATGCAGGTGCATGGTTTGAATCTCATGAATAAAGATTATTTATTCATGTGTTTTGAATCCCGCCGGGGTTGCAAATCAATAAGGAGTTTGCAACGGAAAATAAAAGAAAATATGAATATTACAAAATCCAATGTCAATGCGCGCTATGCGAGGCGGTTACGACGTTTTCTTTGCTCAATAGACGCGAAAACTAGATAAGATAACAATTTTCACATGTATGCAGTTGCCCAATATTAAATTTTCAATACGTATTTGTTAGGGACTTATTTGTTCACATTTTAGCGAAAGTTAGATGTGTAAATTAATCATTACGGAGGAGTCAAAAAAAATTAAAACCGCTGCATATATATATATATATATTTTCCTATTAAGCAAGTAATTATAAAAACCTTTAGCACGGATTTATTGACAAAATGTCTGTACTTACATAGTGTATATTTTTTCCAAACCCAAACCATGATCCTCTGAAGAGGAGTTCACCTTCAATGCATGTCGGTATTGCATTTTGCCAATGCTCGCCTGGTAGACTCGCAGGGTATCTACCCTCCTTATGGTCCTAAACTTTCGCGTTTATAATATTAGTAGGGATTTGTAATGTAATCCCTTGCCTATGCCTAAAAAACGAGGTGTTTTTAGCCGATTACAAGACTGTGCGAGCCGTAGGCGAGAGCTAAAATAAAATGAGCCGAGAATAAAATAAAATGTAGATTGTAATAATTAATGTAGTACCAGTATTTTCAATACTCTTGTAAGTA
This sequence comes from Plagodis pulveraria, assembly GCA_963890685.1. NCBI lineage: Eukaryota > Metazoa > Arthropoda > Insecta > Lepidoptera > Geometridae > Plagodis > Plagodis pulveraria. The sequence continues at coordinate 11,184,883 of OY982965.1, forward strand.
AATTCTTCAATATATCAGTAACTCTCTGAATAACAAATGAGCGGGCAAAAAAAGGAAGGATTAAAAATTGCTATTGCCTTTGGTAACATATCGCACAATACCGTCAATAACAATAAGTGATTCGTATCCTTAACTCCTTGTTTTTTTTCTAAGGACAAAAAATAAAACACTATCTCCTCTTTGGTGTCACTCTGCTGACGACTTACTAAAACTAAACTGAGAAGTAAAAAGTACGTGTGCGGAAAAAAGCACATTTCGATACATGTGACGCCTTCGTTCTATTACGAGCAAGTGTGTTGAAAAGTATGTTTATTTTTCTTGTTTATTTTTTAGTAAATAAAGGCGTAATTATAACAGGTTGTAACGGATGTTATTAAAACATTGGCGATCCCAAATCCGAGTCGAACGGCCTATTGGTTAACATTGTAAGTGTTTGTAGTTATAGTTAAATAATTATATTATTTTTATCGCATTGTAACGGAAGTGGTGCCCCAGTCACCTCGAGCATTGTGTACGATATAACTGCGATTGCATGTTCACATTGGCTGACATAGTGTCTATTTTTAGCTTACTATGCTAATGATCACTAGTCGGTCTACATAGAAGGAAAACTTCGTGAAGAAATCGACATATCCAAGAACCATTTCAAGGACTCTATATATAACTGACTAATCGTACCAACGATTATTACAGAACTAACACAATTCAAATATGTCAAAAATATTTATTTTTACCTCAAAAGCTGTGCTGTGCTCAAAAACGTGTTAAAGCACTTTCACTTATTTTGAAAAGTGCGTTTTATCCGCTAGCGTGAAAAAGATTCAATAAATACAAACCTTCCTTCTATTTTTGAACCGCTCGCTTCGCTCTTGTTTCAATCCTAGCATCCTTCGCTTCCTCAGGTTACAATAAAAGTATTTCGGCCAAATAACAACTTTGCAGTCTTGCATAACAAATACCTATTAATATAATGCAGGCTCATTCTAGAAACCTAGTTTAGGTTCTTTAGGCTAGAGAATCAATAAAATGTATTTTCTTTGTCATTATGTTATTGTGCACATAAATCTTTTATTATTATTTCTATATTACATGTTAATTCATGTGACGTACACCAGTGAACCAGGCTTCGACGAAATTCAATAAACCATAATATTAACTTATTAGGAACCGGCTAGGACGTTATAATATTTACCGGAATGATTCCGACCACTTCCGGACTGTTTTGAAGTCTTTCGTCTGGGAGTCACGATACATCACGGTTACATAGGTAGAGGCCGTGTGCGTCGCTTCGCGTTCCAGTACTTTTTAAGTTTTTATTATATACTATTCGTTACATACAAAAATACAAATCTTTTCTCTGTATAATATTAGTATAGATATAGATGAGATGTAATTTGATATCGGTGGAATTGGTGAGGAGATGATAATGTGAAAAATTGTTTTGTCTGATCTATCACGCCGGCCATTATAGTCGTCGAAGCACTATTTAATCTTATTTCACAGCAAAGTTGTTTTTTTTTATCCTATAGGTCCTCTGCCTTCAGACGCCCTTGGTCACAAGTTGCGCACTACTCTGCGCCCATCGCCGTGAGACAGAAAGTCTCATGTACCTGTTATTTTACCGGCACTCAGACCTTTCAAACCGGAACACAGTAATGTAAACAAGCTTGACGGTAGAAATAGGTATGGTAGCAGTACTTCCCCGGAAGAATTCTACTGCTACAAAAATTTACGGCCGCTTCACCGAATGGTACAAATCATTGGCAAAATCGCACTGTTCTTTTTTTTTTAACACATTCTTTTATTTCTGTTCCCGATGTGGAAAATCCAGTTACACACCAATCCAGTTACACTACAAGTAACCAGTAGTCAAACAAGATACGATTGTTTTATTATATGTCGAGTAACAAATCAACGTGAGAGGTACAGGCGGCAATTTGCCGAGACAGAGCACAATTTACAGTGTAAGTCAGGGACCAAGCCCGCGACATACGACACTTCAAGGGAAAAATAAGAAAGTTATCAAACTGGAGATAGATAATATAATGAACCAAAGAGATAAATTCCATGAATTCACGGCACGGGTGCCGAGTCCATCGCATTGCAGAGATTGCAACCCAGGGAGTGATGTATAAATTAACAATACCCAACTTTACGATTAAAACGGAACGCTCGTACTGAAGTTTGCTTAGCCGTTCTTAACCGATCAGCTAAGTTAAGCAACGTCCACCATGGTCATGAGTTGGATGGGTGACCGCTGGTGGCATTACTTAGCGTTTCCGTGCTGAAGAGGGCACGTCAAAGCCGTTGTCACTCCCGGTTGTTGTCTTACGATGGCAGTCGATATAGCATGGTGGTGAAGCATTTGGCAAATGCACACCTGGCACCACACGGTCTGGCAGCTGTTCTTGAGCCAGTAATTCTAGGTTAGGCTGAATAACATCTTCGACCTCATCATAGGCGAGAATTGATCAAAGGCTAACCTACAAGGATAAAAAAATACCGGATTTTCAACATAACATTACTTTAAAATAAAATTCAATTAATAATCTTGAGAGATAGATGTAACATGCGACCGTATATATCTAACTGTACCTAATCTCGACGAAATGTCTAGCTGGCACTATGCAGCGTTTGACGATGTGACCTCCGAGCATTCGCAGTGGAAGATATCGTTAATTTATATTGTTATTTTTATTGTTGTAAATATCGACCATGCGCATAGGTTATATTATGTTGAGATGGAGTATTCTATTTTCCAGCAAAATAATTAATATTTTGAGAGCAAAGGAGTATTTCTTGGTAGGCTATGAAGACAAGCATTAATGTTTGTTTTCATTCTTTAAATTTGTTTTTAGCGAATTTTGTTATGAATTAGTTTTTTTTTCAGGTGCATTTGTATGCATTAATTATAATAGTTCGCTGATACAGGGAACTCTTAAGATACTATGGCAAACCCGTAGGAATCAAAAGTATATATAGACAATACTCCTGCTGTCTAGTACAATCATGAAACTAGACAGAAGACGATAATTTGCATACAAATTAAGGAATATATTGAATAATACGTTTTTTTTACGAAAATAATAAAGCTAATATGACAGAAAACACTTCAAAGTTATATCTAATAACAATTCCCCCTAATTTTTCTGCAAACCCGAAGTGACGTCATAAACGCCACGTAGCGCGATCGGAAGAATTATCGACGCGATTATATTCTAATCGTAGCATATAATATATTATATGAAGGGGGTCTTGGGTCTTCGAGCGCACTATCGAGAATTTACTAGCAGCAGAATCGTCACTAGATATATTATTGAAATGTTTTAGAACCTTTTAATATTAGAAAATCTCAGTAAGGTGATAACCAAATACTAGTATAAAGAGAGACACAAACTTTGTTGATTTTAATGTTGTCTTAGGTTTTCGCGATTATTACACATAGTAATTAAACAACTATAAACGGTTTAAATCGCGTATGTTTATCATTATTTTTATCCCGACGTTTCAAACACTTTGCAGTGATCGTGGTCACGGGGTGATACAAATAACGATAAATATACGCGATTTAAACCGTTTAAAGTTGTTTAATTACTATTTGTTGATTTTGTTGCAATCTCAGGTACTGCATTCATAGTGAAACAATAGTAGATAGACAATGTGACAGTGTAGACGGATCGCATGTAATGAATTGCGCGGCGCTGCAATCGTCTCGTTCTAAATATAAATCGCTTAGTTCACACTTCGGTATTGTATCGATGTGAAGCCGCAGTGCAGCTGTATGCTAATAACCCGGAGAACTTACTATTGGTCTATTTATATTGCATTTTATATACTACTATGATATCATTTTTTTATGTTATTATGACGTAACAACCCGAGGCCTACCTGATGTCAAATTCAAATTCAAATTCACATATATTTATAAGTTCTTAATTGTACAAAGCTCTCCATATTCCACCTTTATGGTATGCAAAAGTTAGTAAAAATTTAAGCTGTATCAGACATATTATAACAATATTAACATACATTATTTATTATACATAAAACTATGATCCAGATGAATTATATTAAATGTAATTAAATGACATGGCAGGGTCGCCATTTGATGCCGGGAATTAGGTATTTGAGGAGAAACAACCTTTCACGATAAAATAAGCTTTATTACTGTCTCACAGTGTGTAAGTGTTTCATATTAATACTATTCTTATTACTAACTCCTCCACATTAAGTGGACTAACCTCTGCCTATACCAGATGCATTTCGTCACAAGTGAAGAATTGCCCTGCGCCAGCCACACTAAAACATACAATTGTTAAGTCTCATGTACCTGTAATTTACTGGCTCTCATGGACTGCTGCTGGAACACACTTTTAGGTGCTTGGCGATAGATTTTCTACTTGAGGGTGGTAGCTAGCCAGGCGAGCATTCGCAAAATGCCCTTCCAGTATGCGGTAAAGCTCAATCCGGTGGTGGGGATCGATTCATGGACCTGGGGCATGGCAGTTCATAGGTGTTCACGTTTACCTGTATGCTATGTAATTTTGACTGCCTGTGAGTCTGCAATGACTTATATGTTGTCTAAATGCTTATATTGTAGGTAGCTGTAGTGTTGTATATAGTTCGTAGTACTTTGTTAATAAAGGCATACCGACGGATAAAACATATGTAATCGAAGGAACTGAAACATTCTCGTTAGTTTTGAATGAACATAACAACAACAATAAGTTATTATTATAATATGTGTAGGTAGTTGTTACTACAATATGTTACCATCAGCTGATCAATTTATAACGCCTGAAGATAGAGAATTAATCTGTTTAACGGAGCAATGTATTCCAGTGATTGATATTGATGCAATTTTATATTTATATTATTATACAAGTAACTATATATAGGTGATTTTGATGGCATTATTTCAAATGACATTAAAGATTAATTGGTTTAGCCTCCCACAAGTGATGTTTGACAGAACACATAATTATTCCTAATAGCAAGACGGCGAAAAACTTGGGCATTTCTCACTCCTTGCGTTCTCCAAATACTCTAAAACTATTGCCATTGCTTCATTATTTCGAAGCGCTCGTAGCCATGTTTGCTTAGCTGTTCTTAACCGATCAGCAAAGTTAAGCAACGTCCGCCGCGGTCGTGACCTGGATGGGTGACCGCTAGTGACATTACTACTGAGCGCTGTCGTGCTCCGGAGGGCACGTTTACACGTTGGTCCCGGTTGTTGTCTTAGGATGGCAGACATTATAGCATGGTGGTAGGGCATTTTGATGCCCGCCTGGCTAGCTTCCACCCTCAAGTAGAACATTTGTCGCCAGGCACCAAACGGTGTGTTCCGGCAGCTGTCCTTGAGAGCCAGTAATTTTAGGTTAGCCTGAACAACACGTTCGATCACATCATCACTTAGCATCAGGTGAGATAGTGGTCAAATGTAAACCTATCAGGAAAAAAAAATCAATGTTGTATTATGATAAATCATTTACTTCGCAAGCTATCTGTAATGGAATGCTCTACCTGTTAACATCAGATACACGAAGTCCATTGAGCCCTTCAAAGATTTGTTGAAGAAGCACTACCCATCAATACAGCTATAGGCATACTTATATTTAAATTCATTAAAAAAAAAAATTTTGATAATTTTAAATCTTGTACACCACCGTCCTCAATATGCATTAACTTACATATCCATTCACATTTGTCTGTAAGAAATTGCTCTTAGCGATATGGCCGCTGATTGTACATCTTTTTGCTTATGTCTCTCTGTAACATAATTGTTTTGGTAAAATTGGTGTTCAATAAAGACTATTTGTATTGTATTATGTACTCTACACGTCAAAAGTAAATATTGTGTTAAACAAATTAATTCATTATGCTAATGAATAGTTAACTTATTTTTTTCACTTAGAAAACTATCAACTATAAACATTTTTGTCCATTATAAATAAATAGGTACCCGACTGGGACTCGTGTTATATTTACCGGTAAGATTCCGGTAAATATAACGCGAAACCCAGTCGGGTACCTATTTATTTATAGTTAACTTATTATCCATATACCTCTACGAACATATTATTTATTATATATTATACACTATAGACTAGGTAATTAGTGTGCGTACTTGTCAATGTAGCAATAAAAGTGCCTAGGGATCATGGTGTATTTTGAACTATAAATAATATTCAATTAATATTTACCAAATCTATCAAGGCTGGATTTTATTTAATTCCTATGTTTCAGTTAACAACGAATCCTTATATTATGTATGCATGAAGAAAAACTGTTTTTAATTTTTGCAATTTAAGAAATGTAGCCTAAGTTATTGTCGTCAATCAAATGGCAGAAAATCGAAAAAAAAATATGTTTATTATATAATAAATTCATTAATAATCTGTGTTTCTACCATTTAAACTAATCACACAAGCACAGCGATTTGGCATGCTTAAAATCAGTGCATCAAAATCACTTTGAGGAATGGCCGCCCATGCACGTTCTTTGTAACAAGTCAAAAAGCTGTTGTGCTGGGGTATGCACGGCATCCATACTTGGCAGAGCTCTTCTTTGTAGCATATCCCATGCATGTTCAATGGGATTGAGGTCTGGCGATTGAGGAGGCCACGGCAGAACGTTGATGCGAACATTGGCAAGAGTGCGAGTTACGACTCTACCCGTGTGTGAACGTGCATTATCGTGCTTTAGACGAAACGAAATACCCAAACGGCTTCGCAAAGGAATTATCACTTCTGAAACAATAATCTCCGCATAAATCTGATCATTGAGGTTGCCCCTAATCCAAATGAGATCTGTTCTTCCACCGATCCCAATACCGGCCCAAACCATTATTATTCCCCTACCATATGGGTGAAGACAGAATTTAAACATTCTTGACGTCCAAATTCGAGTACGTTTTGTATCTGGCCGCATACAAATTCTGGTAGAAGTCGGACCATGGCCAGTGTTTTAAATCAGCATGCTATACCAACTTCAACAATTTTTCAAATAAATTTTAAAACGTTTCAGTGTTGGCTGTCAATCCAGTTTTTTATAAAAAATATTGCTTGTTATGTATAAGTATTAATCAACAAAGACGTTGAACAAACGCCTCTTCCAATGGCATGCGTCTTAGGGATAACAGTGTAAGGTGGCAGTACTTGTAATTTCCCGAACTAATTATACATTTTATTTTCTACACATCATATCTCACTTATGACAAAATTGCTCAGTAACACTTAGTAAGGGTTGCTTATTAAGAATCCCTTAGTGTAGAAAACGCGAGCTGATTGGCATTCTGCATATAGCCTCTGACACGACGCTGAATGCCTGTCAATGTGAAAATGATCACACCTTGGACTAATAAATAATACATGCAACTAATATGTACTCATTATAAGTACTTATATCTATCTATAAATCGATACTCATTACTAAGTTGAATTGATTTAATCAATTTAATTGAACATATCGGTCCCTGTCTCAGAAATACACCATATAGTTACACTACTATCGCAATCCAACTAGAAAATGCTGCCAGCGTGCTATAGACTGCTAACTGGTAGCGGGATAGAGCATTTGAACAGCCTGTACGCATGCAATGGTCTTTAGGTTGCATAAGCGCTTTCGTTGTAGTAGATATAGTGATCGCGGAGAACGTTGGTTAACTTAGTTGTCCTGTTTAGAGCTATACTAGGTAAGCTCAGCAACTCAGCGCTTTAACAAATTCTAATATCATAGAAAAATTTAGCTTCATGATTCACCGTGATTTTACATTCACACTAAAACCAAAGCCATGTTTCACATAGAACGGTCATCGCGAACCATAAAGGAGAACGGGCACGCCACATGTGATTAATTCCTTGCCAGCACGTGCTTATCTCATAATCATAAAAGCGCACTTGTGCTGCTGACGGATTTCTCGGTCCATTCGTTTTGTTTTAGTGCCTCGCTCAGCTGAGTAAATAGGCGGTACTTACAGTAGTACCAACTTATCTTCAGAGTTCACGAGCGCGCTGCTGGTAACCAAAAACCAATAAACAACAGACTTCATATATAGGAATTTCGAAGTTCCCTTTTCCGTCAACTGTATAGATAAATTGGTCGCATATAATACCGCACTACGCCTACAGATTAGATAGTAGGTAGTCAGGATAATCTGTGATTCTGAAAATAACTTTTCTATACTCTACGTAAAAATGTGCGTTGCACACTGATCGCTTTTACATCGTTTTTTATGTGAACTAAATTCTTCATATCGAAATGATTTCGTTAGGTACTGTAAGTGCGTTCCAATATTATTTTGGAGTTTACACACGTAGTTTGTTTTTATATAGATGAAATAGGGAACTATATCTTCTCTACCGAGAAAAGAGGTTTTTTAAATCTTATTATACATTTTAATGTACTTAGGAAACTCACAAACAATGGTATAACGACACTCTATAGATGTTTATAAATACTTACTTATATAAGGAAATATTATATTAAACATTTTCCTAGTTACCACATAAATGTGGGTTAAGTGAAGTAGGCATATCAACTTAGTACCTAAATAACAAGGCAAATATATTACAAAATTACAAATATACGGTAGGAAAATTTTTTGTCATGTGCGGGATTTTGTAATGTAATCCGCACAGCAGGCGTTATTGCAAACATAACAATATTAAAAAAGGCCAAATATATATTATTATTTGTAAAGCATATGCATATTGAACCTCATTAGTAGAGCCTAATTGGTAATATAGATGTATCCCTAGGTACTTGGACCATAACCAAGCTAGAAAACTGAGCTGGTAGTACATACCATCAATACATTTATTATTTACTTACCAATACAGGTATAATAAGAAACAACACTTCTTCAAAAATAGCTAATTGTTATTTACATTTCTTTATTTTCTCGATGAGAGCTCCTGTGAAAACTTGAACGAGCGTTATTTTTTACATTATGTATGCATAATATGTATATATTATACCAGAGTTTCTCCGACTCTGGTATAACCTTGTACGTGCGTAAACGTCATATTTTTATAAAACAATGCATACATAATGTAAAAAAGAACGCTCGTTCAAGTTGTCATAGGAGCTGTCATCGAGAAAATAAAGAAATGGAAATAATAGATATTATAATATACTCTGGTAATAAAGACCACCCAAAAAAGAATGATTATCCATTCCGATAATGTGACGAACTACTATCACGTCTAATCAACAATGTCAATGTTCGTGTATTCTGGTAAAAATAATGTTAAATGTATTTACAAATTTATTTGTTTCATAATTTCATCGACGCAGACAAGGCAGTCGTGGCCGAGCGGTTAAGGCGTCTGACTAGAAATCAGATTCCCTCTGGGAGCGTAGGTTCGAATCCTACCGACTGCGAAATTTTTTGCACTTATATTTTTACATATCTATTATTTTTTGATTTTACATTATAGTGAGAACAATATGCGTAGCGTGCATTTGCCCCCGTTTTTGTGGAAATCTGTTTTTATTTTAAAATATGACATTATGAAAGAAACAAGTCCGAAAAGTATTATGGTTAAATATAAAATAAATAATTATTATATAAATCCTGAAAAACGCTTATATTCTTGTTTTATTGTTTCTGTTATATCGTGTAAAAAATAACTGTTAAGTAGATAGGTACATACTATTATGTTTTCGTACGATAAGAAGCAATAAAAACATTTAAAAAAATAAAGCATCAAAGAATGATAAATGCTTATAGTGCGGTAAATCAGTTTAGATATTGTTTAACACATTCATTTGTTAATTTCAGTGGTCTACAACTCGACACTACCATAGATAAATAATAGTAGTACTATCTATCTCTCACACTCACTGAAATAGCAGTTTTGAGCCCCTATTACCACCACTATAAGTATATATAGCTTAGCACCACTATATTATCCAATTCAGGGGTTGAATTTCCTGAAATTAAAAATATAAGACCACATTGTAGGTACACCTTATAGAACAAAAAAAAAACATCAAAAACGTTTAGTGTATTAAAAACCTTCTCGTTTTTAATACACTGCGAAAATGCACCCTTGTTATATCTATTGCGTATGTTTATCCAGTTTTATTTCCATCGTTCTCGTCTTGACAGCTCGGAGGTGACTTATGTTTCTACACAAAAAAGGGCATATAATTTTAGCAAGACTGCATGGCTTGGGTATTCTTGTAATCTACAACAATAATTTGATTGCCAATAGCTAGATATATACACTGCGTCGTATGGAGTTATAATATGGTGACGGCGTGAACGATCGATCCGTTCTTCAAGGTCCGTGTGATGGCCGTTTCCCATCCCATTAGGAAAGTGCCGCGCCCTAGCCTGACAGCGCACGTGCAACGCCTAAGGCAGCTCGGGGTTGCCATCTCAATAAAAGTGACTTATATACTTATATTTCAACTCGGACACCTTTGAACATATTGCAATGCGGTAATATCAGAGTTCATCACTAGCATCTTGAATAGATTATACTTTTTTATGCGTTTTAAATGATCGAAATGTATACCTTACAATAACTTATATGTAATTAACACTTTAAACATGCAAGAACCTCTGTATTTGTTCAAACTTTTTAAATTGACTCTAGGAACACTAATCGGGGAAGCCATTTTGTGACGTCACTAGCTAACGACAGACGTGTGCCGTACATTTAATTATTAGGGTTGCGTACTAGAAATCGTGACCCTGTTACTAAGTCCGTCCGTCCGTCTATCTGCCCGGGCTGTGTCTCTGGAACGGTAATAGGTAGCCGGTTGAAATTTTAGCAGAATATGTGTTTGCGAATTGCTTAACAAATTATAATAACACCAAAAAGTTAAAAATATAATGTTATCCCCATACTAGAAACTTTCGATGTTTTTATTTTTGCTTTAAAATAATAATAATAACATATTCATTATTCAAAAAACATTACATAGTTTGTTATGACAATATGAAGTAACTTTAGATTTATAAATATGTGAGTACTTACCAACACACACTACTACAAAACTGTATTACATGCAAGCGTCAATCTTGGATTATATATATATAGTCCAATATCTAACTTACAACAACCAATAACAAAAACCAGTCAAGTGTGGTTCTTGCAGATTAAAATACACTTCTAATTTAATCTCAAGTGAATAAAAATATAAAAAGATAATTTTAAAATAAGGTAAATGCTATTTATTGTTAACGTAATCTTGCAATTATGTCTGCATGATAAATATCCTGCCATTTTAATAACTATTGTTTTTACTTCACACGTAACCTAGTGTAAAGTTGGGTAATTTAATTACTTACAATAGAGGACATTTTATAGTAAAACAGTTGTTTTTTCTGAAGAAGTCCCCCTTAACTGTATTTACTTATTTATATTAGCTATAGTTTTAATATTGTTAGATTTGCAATATCGCCTGCTATGCGGATTACATTACAAAATCACAAATATGCGATAGGAAAAATTTAAGTCATGTGCGGGATTCGAACCCGCGTCCATCCACCCCTTGAGCCGGGGTATGCTCTAAACAATTGAGCTAACATGACATGACCATCCCAATACGATGGTTAAAGAACGATAGGAAAGGTTCGAGTTATGACGTCATGTCATGTTAGCTCAATTGGTTAGAGCATACCCCGGCTCAAGGGGTGGATGGACGCGGGTTCGAATCCCGCACATGACTTAAATTTTTCCTATCGCATATTTGTGATTTTGTAATATTAGCTATAGGTTAATATAACTCGTATATTATTATGGACCGTCAGAGTGGGGAGATTTGTAATCCCTAATCATGAGGATGATCTTCGATTAATAGCTGTCATACGCAACAATAAATAACTGAAAATTATTGGTAAGTATGAATATTTCAAAATTAACTTTCTAAGACAACCACCTATTAGTACCTCCTTTCAAGGCAAACCCAAGAGACCCCAGGATTCGAACAAAGCGTTGTAAATTATGATATCTTCCATGTTTTAGGTCGATAGATCGCAGCGTCAGGCGCATGTATTTCATTCTAGCCAGAAAAACAATTGAAACCTGACCAGTAAGACGAGAATGCAATTTTCTTCAACAAGCTTCATTGACCTCTCAATCGAATCTCTTTAAAAAAACAACACATTCAGATAAAAACACAATTTGGCCTGCAAATGAAACACTAAACCACATTAGTTTCGGCCAACTGGCACCCCTGCTTTCGTCATGGGATTACGAGTCCGCACCAGGGATTTAAGGTTTCATTACTTTGCTGAAGAAACCCCTGTCTGTTTCCAACTACCCCTACTATGATAACTCGAAACATTCAAAGGAGGAATAAACAGAATACGAGGTGTTGTGAATATTTCTTTGGGCCAATAAAACCGAACCAGGGCGTTTCTTTGCTACAGGCAACGAAAATAATCATATCCACAATTAAAAATTTAAACCGCTTCATTATGTTGTATAGCTCCATGATTTAACAAGAAATACGACCACTATGCTATAGCTAGTAATACATACTATTTCAGCATATGTTTTTATTTAAGTGTCACACCTTATTTCACACACATAATATATATATATATAACAAAAATAGAATCATCACTCACCATTGTGAATGATCCAGTAAAAAGGTTTGCGCTGTCTGGATGAGTAGGTACATGGTAAATGGAAATCGATCGAGTTAAAATCTACTTTTTAGCAGCATGCATCACTGAAACGGCAGAATTAAAAAAATATAATAAGAAATAACTTCTAGAAAGGAACTTAAAAATGGGAGCTCAGAGTGTCTCCCGTTTCAGTGATGCATACTGTTAAAAAGTAGATTTTAACTCGATCGATTTCCAATTTCCATGTACCGTGTTATTTAGACAGCGCATAACTTTTTACTTGATCATTCACCATCGTTAGTAGTGATTCTTTTGTGTTATGTAGAGCGTAACATACTTTATCCTAAGATATCTTCAATTATTTTTTTTAGTTTCGTTAACTTCCATCGAGTGGTTTTTAAGTTACACTTAATTAACTATATGCTTATATACCTGTATGATTGCATAATTACAATTTTGAGAATGGTGATAGTATTGCTGGCGAGTGAGGCAATCAATCTACAAAATAGTATGAATCAAGGCACCATAAAGCCATAATAATACTTGACTACTCAATATCTTTTTCACTACACAAGCTCGGAAAAGTGTTATTTATCGAAACTTGCCTGGAAAAGTGTTTTTTATTCGATAGCGTGCAAAAAGTTTATTGAAAGTCGAACCTCTCTAAAAGTTCCAGAAAAATTAATACTAAATACTACCAGTTTTAGTAATGTTACTTATAATTAATTTCTCGACCCTAGCATTTTCCTCCCTGTAGGTAGGTGAAAAATTGTGTGTTGCGCTCGGCAGCAAAGTTATTTTGTGTCTCGTTTACGTTTGAAACCTTCGGTACGCTCAAGATTCTATATTTATATTTTTCAATCCTAGATTTTTTCGCTTCCTCAGTTTACAATATAAGTACACGCGCCAAATAACAACTTTGCAGCCTTACTTATCAAATAACTATTAATTATATGGGTGTGTACTATCGCATGCTAAGCGAACATCATATTTACACATTTGAAGATCACAACATTTTTTGGAGAGTAATATACAAGCGTATTGACATAATCACGAGAATTAAGCATTTGACAAATAACTTGAAGTCTAGAAGTCTGGGCACCGGCCCATATGAATAAATGACAAATAAAATAATAAAATTAGAGCACAAAATTACACAGTACGCATACAGTCTAGTCTGTTCCGATGTCCGCGCGGTTAAGGCATCTGGTACGCAATGTCGGAGGACGCGGGTTCGAATCCAACTACAGGCAAACATTTGTGCACTAAAAATTTTTAAAAAGGTACTTATCCAACTTGGTAGGTAATTAAATACTTGGTATATTCATACTATTTCTTGAAAACTTTTTTAGTCAGTGCTTTTTTTATCCAGTAGTAGTGGTCCCCTCCCCCACACAAAAAAGCCATAGAGTCAACGGGAGAGGAACTAGGGAGCGTATCCGAGCAAGACCTCTAATGCACAAATATTGCGGACGAAATGAATATATTCGCCCTCTGAACACAGATTAAACCATAGTTAATATCATGGTGTTACAGAAAACCTCACAGCTAGTCTATGGTCTTAACGTAGCTTACTTAGTAGTTACCGTGATTAAGAGGAGGGCGAACAAGTGTACGTTTTGATTATGTCGCTGATATGAATTTATTGACGCCTGAATACGACAAGACACTAAGCACTGATGATGGATGGGATGTTTTATTGGACATTAAATATGCAGAACGATTTTTTATATATAGCTGAACAATTTTATGTGATTTCTTCATTTGAAATGTATACTAATATAATATGTTCCCCATCGTTCCTGTGTATGGAAACTTTTTTTATGTTATTGTGACGGAACAAGCTCGAGGCCCACCTGGTGGTTAAGTGTCATGTGCCTGTAATTTTATTAATTTTGTAATTACTCGAATTCAAAGATAAAAAAAATAGTTTTTCGCGATTTACAGCAAAACGGTAAGTTTTATCATAAATGTAGCCCAGACAAAAATTATAGATATAATAAAATTCTCTAATTAATGATTTTAACGATTTTCGGCTTGTTGTGATGTTATAGAATAAACTTAATAAACTTAAATAGAATAAAGTATAAACTTAAGCCAACGAATAATCCAATCACCAAAACATTTTAAACGCTTTTCACCGCGAATTCTCTTTTATGTCTTCAACCGAATGAAAACAGGTGCCACGAAGTAATAATTTGAGTTTAGGAAAAAGAAAGAAGTAATTTGGAACCATAAACAAATCACCCATTTCCGATACTTTTTTATCTGAATATATATACTTCTTATACCTTGTTAGTATGTAAACACACAATATAATGTAATCACTATGGTTAAAATTAGGTTAAAATGGTCAAAAAGACCTTACGAAGCTCCACATCTTGAAAACTGGAAAAGTGACACTGTCTAATTCCCTCGATCTTCACTTCCGAGGACCTGCAAGATGAAACACAGTTCATTACATAACTGCGTTTCCACAGTGTAACATCGGGAAGCGTCATAAAAAGGGTGTCTAAAAATTCCAGTCCAGGCCACCAAAACTAGTGTTTTACCTGCATCACCCTGATGTTGCAGTTGTTTATAGGTAGTGGTCTTCCTTAACACCAGGCTGACCGTCTGCTTATATGCGGCCTTTCCAAATAAAATAATAAGCTAAAGACTTTCATCTAGGGATAGTAAGGTATTCATAAATGTATCATTTAGTAGGTGAGTAAAGAAAGCATTAGAAGATAAAGATCCAGTGCAATGACTTCTACTCAGATTACCAAATACATTATGAAAACTTTTCAATAATTAATAGATTCTGGCATAAATTTTGCGGAAATTTATATTATACTTTAAGAAAACATCCCGCAACTTTCACAATGTCGTTAGTCCACCTGGTAGGGGCCTACCAACTCTTCAACTTCCAAAGTTAAGAAAACATTAAATTAATATTAAAAAAAAACACTTTAAATATGTTGTATAAATATGTATATATCTAGTGACAATTCCACCTAATTTTCCTGTTGACGCACGATCGAGAAATGCTCGCTCGTGCGCTTGAAGAGTCAATATCTCCTGAGGATACTTCGTGTAAAAGCGAAACGCGTCTACATTTCAAATTCATGACGTCACATCGGTTCAACAGGAAAATTACACGCAATAATATTATTAAGTGTTAATTAAATACATCAATTTTATGTTCTCTTAACATATTTTAATAGGATTTCATTATTAGATCACAGCATATTATTATATGTTCTAGGATCACAATGTAAGAATAAGGATAATTAAGCTGTGATTAGATAGTAATTAATTTAACGTTTGAAAATACCAGTTTTAACTGCTTGAAAAATATCCAAAGAAACATTTCCTTCGAGGTGATACAAAAAACAGCAACCCTTCTTGTACAAGACACATGTTGCAAACACCTAAAACAATGTTTGTCCGCGAATGTAGCCAGTTGTTTCCATTCCACATCTACCAATCCCAAGTGTCCCGCTAATACTCCATATGGCATCACACACTGTGCAATACATAAACAACCATTCTAGTGAGGTCCCTGATAACAGACAAATCCCCGTTATACCAGATCGATGGGAGAGTAACCGAGGGAGGAAGGGGAGTTCAAATTTAGGTTGCGTAATATTCATAATAGTGTAGGGCGGAAAAACTGATGCAACGACATATGCATGCATTAGGGACGATGATACAATTCGGACATTAGCGTAGATCAGTTTTCGTAATTTGTCCAACTGGCTTGCACCAATGCAGATGGCCAAGATACTTAGGTACTCAGCATATTGGACCTACGTTTATATATTGACCGACTTCCAAATAACGAGAAAGGGTTGAGAGGAGAAAAAAGGTAGATGTATGTTCCATCCAAAATGAAAATGAAGTTGTCAAAAGACAATTTATAACAAAGCTAGTCAGACTTCTTCCACTAATAAATATCAATAGGTATCAAGTCGAAAATGTGTTCCGGCAGCAGTCCTTGAGAGCCAGTAAAATTACAGGCACATGAGACTTAACAACTATATGTCTCAGTGTGACGGGCGCAGTGCAATTCGTTATTTGTGACGAAATCATAGACAGAGGTTAGTCCACTTAACATCAGGTGGTCGACGCGCTTGTTCCGCCTCAATTACATTAAAAAATTAGAGAACGATTGAGTAGAATGATAATAATATCCTCAAATTCACAGACATATGAGCATAAGCTCATATGTCTGTGAATTTGATTTACGTATAGACCGTTCATATTTAAAAAAAATCGGTTACAATTTATGGGATTCGGTAGGCGCTGCCTTTATGTTAGCGCTGATATTTAATTTGTATTTTTTTGATAATAGTCCAATAGTCACCACTTTTGGCAATAGTTGCAGTTTTTTTTATGTTTTTGTGATGGAACAAGCCTGTGCCCCACCTGATGTTGTTTGTTTGATTAACAGATGCATTTCATCACAAATCACGAATTGCATGCGCCCGTCACTTTGAGACATAGTTGTTGAGTATCATTGTGCCTGTAATTTCGTAGTTGTGAGGTGTGAATGTAATTTTGTAGTTGTGAGGTCTTTTATGTACAAGGAGTTACAGGCATAATACCAAACTTTTGAAGCGCTCGTGGCAAAGTTTGCTTAACCGTTCTAATTTAAGCAACGGTCGTCGCGGTCTGGAGTTGGATGGTAATCGCTAGTGACATTACTACTAAACGCTTCCGTGCTTCGGAGGGCACGATAAGCCGTCGGTCCTGGATGTTTTCTTAGGATGGCAGTCGTTACAGCATGGTGCTAGGGCACTTTGCGAATGCCCGCCTGGCTAGCTATCACCCTCAAGTAGAAAATATTAAGAATACCTGAAGTTTATTAAATATAAACAAAATAAACTTGGAGGACAAACAAAATATATACCAAAAAATAATCGTGATGTTCGGATGATTCAATGAAAATTATCTTCTTGTTGGCCCTATTGAACCTTTGGTACGTAACACTTCTTTCAGTTATTAACTATAAAAAATAGTATTTACCAATATGATTTAATGATTGTGTCCTGGGTTTGATATCCGGGCCGAAAAAGCTATTGAACATAGGTATAAAGCTTTTCAGACATATTAATTTTCTGTAACAGTCTACAGTCAGGAATTGTGCCCGGTAGATGGTTTAGGCACCACAGACTGCCTCTTTGGGGAGTACCAGGCGCAACGACATGTTATGGTATTTTGAAACTTAGATAGGAATGTAAGAACAATGTAAAACATTGAGGTAAATATTTTATATGTAAATTTTTAAAGTTATGCTATATTTTTTTGCCGTCGATAAGCTAGACTTTGACCATAATCTCACCTGAAAGAGTCATGATGTAGTCAAAACCTGGGTCTCGAAGACAGCTGTACGATCATGGTGGTGACCATTAGATATTCGGTGATAGATTTACTCGAAGATTAGATCTCGAGGATGGTATCTAGGCGGATATTCGCTAAATGCTTTCCACCATGCAAATTATGGAACATAATTCACAACAACATCCAAAAAAATTACAATTACATTGGAAAATCAAATAAGCTTACAAAATTACAACGAAAGGAAAAATTTGAACTACGAGCGGGATTCGAACCCCCGACCATACGCTCCTATAGCCGGGACATGCTGTGCCAACTGAGCTATCGTAGTGAGTGAGGTATAACTCAAATTTATCCCTTCGCACCTATCGTTTGACCGGTTCAAGGGAACGGAGCTTTATCTGTAGCCAAACTATATAACAATGACAAACATGTGAAAAGTCTTGTTTTCTGTATTATTGCGCACTTTTGACAAAGTAATTCTCGTGACCGCCACTTATAAATGCACTTTGATATGAACCATATTTTACTTCGTGTTTAATTTTTGTAACCATCAACAAACTGATAAGTTTCGCCAATGTTTTAGAGTTCGTTCAAAAAGGGAAGCGCGGTGTAATTTTTGATATGAAAATCTCAAGGCCTTAATTATCAGAAGACTAGAAATAATCGACAACCATTAAGCTTAATGAACAAAGAACCTTAATGATTGTTGGTTATTTCTAGTTTATGTCACGAGCCTCCTAATAACGACATAGGTGCTATCCGTAGATTACGATAACCATCTTGATCAGACAGTTTCATCTAACGCAACGTCGACAGTTACGCAATAATTATGCATTCATAATGTGATTGTGTGTCCTGAATAAGCAGTCAGTTCTCATGTGACTGTCTCGAGTTCCAAGAATGCCGGCTTTCTGGCGCCGCCGGTCAGGTGACACCGCGGTGACAAGGTATTTCCACAGTATTCTAGCTTTCTAACTACTGACTAATGTATGTGATACTTCATTGCATTATTTTATGTTTTTATTTCGTTTTGGTATGGAATCGTATGGTTTGTACATTTGCCATTAGTCATGTAAAATGGTAGATAAGTTAATTTGCCATAGAATAATCAAAAAGGGTGTAGATTAGGTATGTATTATAGTTTTAATAAGACAGAGACGTCAAAGTGACGGTAAGTGACTTCCTATGAAAATTGTAACAGAACACGAACAGTTACAATTCGTTCTTTTCTTTGTATAATTAGGTGGTAACCGTTCTTTGCGACGAAGAGCTTCCCCAGGAGGCAAGCGCTGGTTTATGAGAAAGTTTCAGAATAACAGGAATACACAGTATATAAGATTAATGGAATAATTGAGAAAGACACTAGGCAAATGTTTTACCGCCATCCCTCTAAAAAACTCCCTTGAAGATAAAGCATTTCTTGAGATGTATATATACATTTTAGAATGTGTAGCACGGGTGGCATGGACATACCTAAACACGTTAACAGTCGAATTCTGAGTTCGCGACATCAAGCACTACGAGCTTGAATTTGAGATGTACTTAAGATGCAGTTTTGACGTTTAATGTATTAAATATGTCAAAAACTGCATCTAAAGATCAACTCAATTTTGAGATGCAATCAAAAATGCAATGTACGAGCACTAGTTTCTGATTATCCGTAATGGAACGACTGCTTAGTAAAACGAACAAGTAGCAGTATGTCAAACATTTAAATAGCAACTAGCCCAAGTAGCATAATATGAGCAAAAGTGATTCGAATTTCAAACATCAACCTCTCGAATTCATCAACGCTGAAAAATAAATCACAACGATGAATTTTAAACACTTAAATTAAATTCTATCTAATTTTAAATCTTAAATTGCACATTAATTACACAAACAATTTTTGAATTAGGTACTAGTAAAAAATAATGAAAATAATACTTCCAATCTGTTATGCTTTGTATTTGGTAACAGCGTCATGCAGGAAAAAAACGCTAAAGCAATTTAAAAAAAAAACGATATGGCGGGAAACTAATTTCCTCTCTGATAAACTTTAAGAATGGTTTTATTTTTCAAACGAGCGTTTTTTTTATGTACTTGTACAGTTGGGGATTTAAAGTCTATATTAGAAACATGCGCTACGCTCGTTCTTCAATTCAATAGTTCTTCTAGACTAGGTACTTTGTTAGCTGGGCACTCATAGTGGGCGCTCACAAAAAACAACTTTAATCACTTGTTGAACAAATAACTATTACCGAAAGGGTAGCTAGGTAATATGCTCATCATCTGAGTATATAGTAGGAAAGAAAGAATTTGTAAAATTAGTACTGTATTACCCGGATAGCCCAGTTCAGAACACCCAATATGAGGGGGCTTGCCATAATCCCCACGCTTGGCAGGCGTCTTGGGGATTGCAGTGTGAGATATCAGTTCTTCAGAAAGTGCTGCTGCCCACCTTCTGGTGTGCTACCCTAGTCGCCTCTTATATCACCCGCGTGTAGAGATGGGGGGGGGGGGGGAGACGTTCTAGCCCGGCACTCCACGGGAATTAGAATGAATCGATAGAATGTAGAATTGGTAACATAGGACATATTTAAATCACATGTAATTTATTGAGAACTACTACTATTACTATACTACTATTCTAACTATACTTGGTACTTGTTGTTAATAAATTCCAATGTTCAACGGGTCATTCTTCTCCTCTCAAAACATGAATGAACGGCACAGGTTCATTGTAGCCAACAGCACATTACCATTTACCATTGAGCGTTGGTAAGTATAAAGTTGTTTGCTTTTCCCACGGTCAGCCCACGCATTAGCACCTCCGACGGAGCAACTTGGTCGTGCCCTTTCGTGGGGCTGCACTTTGATATGAACTGCGATGACCTGCTAATTTAGTTACTTGTGAATTATTTCTACTTTAGATATGTACTAATATAGGTGTCCGTTATTTTTTGACGGCTTCCAAAATAGCCAAATTAAAGAGGAATAGTTTTGTAAAAATTGTACTAATTATTTTTTGTACACCTAATGTTAAACGATAACCTCTGTCTACAACATATACGCATCTCGTAAAATGTAGACACACCAGCATGCCAGTAAAAGTAAGTATCTAAAGGTTAAGTATTTACCCGAATAGGCAAAAAAGTTAAGCAAGGTAAAATCGTCGGCGGTCATGACTTGGATCGGTAACCGCTAGTGGCATCACTACTGAGTACTTCCGTGCTTCGGAGGGCAAGTTAAGACATCGGGTGTGGTTGTTGTCTTAGGATGGCAGTCGTTATAGCATAGTGATAGGAGATTTAACAAATGCCCGCCTGGCTAGCTAGCTAAACAATCTGTCGATAAAGATATGTTCAGGCAGCTGTACTTAAGAGCCTGTAATTCTATGTTAAATTAAACAACATCTTCGACCATTTTATTCACTGACCAGTGTCATAGCAGCCTATCTATAAATCTATAAATAAAGCTTTTTAAAATAAACTTAAACTTAAGTGGATCACAATCTTTCTTCGCAGTGATTTGATTGACAGAGGAGATGATATATTATTATCAATCAGACTCAATCAATTCCTATCACAAATAAACAAGTATCACGATGCGCAGGCGCTGACGTCCACATCCTCTTCACGAGTAGCTCTCCCAGGAATAACTCACACGTGTATCGTTTGTGTTTGTTTGGATACGCCCTTACTCTCTATTCAACGTGCCTTTATATTTTTATTAGAAATCACGCACTCCAAAACTGTTCAGTATTTTGAAGCAGTGATGGCTCAGTGCCATTGGTTATGGACTGCTGCGCAGCAGGTCCATGGTTCGAATCCCGTCACGGGCTTGTGCTTCATCGCGTGGTGGGAGGGCATTTTGCGATTGCCCGCCTGGCTAACAACCACCATCAAGTAGAAAATCTGTCGCCAAGCACCTAACGGTGTGTTCCGGCAGCTGTCTTTGAGAGCCAGTAATTTTAGGTTAAGCCTGTTAACACCTTCGACCACATCATCACTACTATCAGGTAAGATTGTGGTTAAAGGCATACATACAAGCAACAAAAAAAAACTTTGAAAATAGTACAAAGTTTTTTTTTTAGCATATAGGTCAATGATTTTAGCTAAATCTCATCAGTTGGAGAAATCGTTTTAATTTGTTCAGTGAGCCGCTCTGTCTTGTAATCGAATCGAAATATTGTTAATCACAAATAAGGCCTCCTATAATATTATTACTTATATGAAGATAGACACGTTTTAATTATATGAATATTGTAAATAGCTTCCTAATGGCAATCCTTACAAAATATTTATTAAAGTTTATGAAAAAAGAACATATTTTTTATCAAAGGAAATGAAATTTGACGCAAACAATATTTCGGTAAGCCTCTCAAAAGCACAGAGCTTTGTCCAGTTGCCTTTTGAACTAGTCACGTTTCTGTCGAGAAAATTCGAGAAACCAACCCAATGTTTTCTTTTATTGCTGATTTATCAAAAATCTTTTCACTCCAATCTTTTATTACAAATTGTGACAAGAAAGCTCCGCACAGCAGAACCTGAAATGAAAAGTGAATGAAAAATATTTGATTGTTTGGATCACAACTAAACTATGTTATGAATCCGCGTTTACAGTAAATATTTGTTGTTGATGTAAAGTTCAATTTTAGGATAACATACTGACAACATGGTTCCTAACTACTTTAAGTTTTGAGATGGACCCTGTATAATAATATGAAGCGATATCACATGGGATCAGTAGTTAAACTATTCTTAGTAGAATAGGATATACCTAACTAGATGCTGAAAATAACGTTATTGACACAACTTTTAGTGAAAACACATTTCTTGAAACTGTCATCTGTTATCATTTCACACTTTAAATTACAAACGACACGAAGTACTTTTCGAAGAAGGAAAGAGTGGCCGAGTGGAAATATCTATGGACTGCCGTGCCGCAGGTCACTGGTTCGTTCCCCACCGCCGATTTGACCTTCACCGCATGGTGGAAGAGCATTTTGCGATTGCTCGTCTGGCTAGCTACCACCCTTAAATAGAAAATGTGTATACGTGTCGCCAAGCACCTAATGGTGTGTTCCGGCAGCAGTCCATGAGAGCCAGTAAAATTACAAGCACATGAGACTTAACAATTATGTCTTAGGATAACGAGCGCAGTTCAATTCGTGACTTCGGATGAAATGCATCTGTTATAGGTTTGTCTGCTTATCATCAGGCCTCATGCTTGTTCCGTCACAATAACATAAAAAAAACGTAATTAGCAACGGTTAAAGTTTAACGTTTAGTTTAAAACAAAGTCAGGAAAAACGGCTTTAGAATTATTTCTTCTACTTGCTGACATAAAATACTTCTTATGTTTTTTTTTTATGACTGATAGGTTAGCCTTTGACCACTATCTCACCTGATGGTAAGTGATGACGTGGTCGAAGATGTTGTTCAGGCTAACCTAGAAGTACTGGGCTCTCAAGGACAGCTGCCGGAACACACCCTTAGGTGCTTGGCGACAGATTTTCTACTTGAGGGTGGTGACTAGCAAGGCTGCCATTCGCAAAATGCCAACCACCATGGTATAACGACTGCCATCCTAAGACGACAACCGGCACTGACGGCTTAGCGTGCCCTCCGAAGCACGGAAACGCTCAGTAGTAATGTCACTAGCGGTCACCCATCCAAGTCATGACCGCGGCGGACGTTGCTTAACTTTGCTGATCGGTTGAGAACAGCTAAGTAAACTTCGCCACGAGCGCTTCAACACAATTTATATACATTCTTGCTATATATTATCAGATATTGAACCGTGCTCGTATATTTAACAATAACCATCCATCCAGAGCCATAGTCAGCGAAAGGAACGAAATTAATATTGCTTTCATTTGATTAATAAATACAGAGAATAAATAAAGCATTCCATATTATAACCGTACAATTACGTGTAGGTGATACTGACGCGATAATAAATGTAAGCTTTCGCACATTATATTTCACTTTTGTATACTTTTACATCATAAAGGTGAACTATGTTCCTTTCGTCCACAGTTAAAGCAGGTTAATTTAGTTTTATCTCCGTTATTCTATAATAAAGTGTAATAAAACCTCATTTTTATGAGAGAAGTGGATAGCTTCCACTGCGGTGACGTGTTGATGGTAAAAGGAACTGGCGCCAATTTACACGGCTAATGTCCTCGCTGAAATATTTTATTATATGAAAAATAACTCAGATCTAAACAAACACGACAGTAAAATTGTATTCGATAAAGATGTTTCGTTAAAATTTGAATATAAAAGAAATCCACAGACTATAATACAAGTATATTAAGAAATTACAAGCGAAGTGACATCTCAATTCAAGTGACACCACTGAGCAAGTAATATTACACTGCTAGCAATGCAACTGCTTTTTAAACACTGTGATATAAAGGAGGTACTTTAATAAAAGTTTATATGTATGACTAATAGTACCTTTTTGTTATATTTCCGTAATAAAACTATTGAATTAGAAACAAAATTAGAAGAACAAAATCAACTAAGTACTTATCTATGATCAAAATCGTGTCACTGCATTACGTTTTATTTCCAATGGCCATTAGGCACTTTTATTGTTATTCGTCAATACACCCACCTTACATATTGTTATTTTTAATAACTCTGTTGTCATTGTGGATTCTTGTACCTAGAACTTACTTACTGACACAAAAGTATACGTAAGTAGGTATTTAAACGAATATATATTTAAAATGTAAAAAACGCTTGGTACTTAATTGATAGTAATCGCTGTGATTCATAATTGAATAGTGGCGCCGCGTGCGGTCGTAGATCGTACTAACGAGAACACGAGGCTTAGGTTTTACCACTTAGGGCCTGTTCCATTAGTCGCTAAGAACGTAAATTTCTGTCATCCCCGTTCCATTTTTGGATAAGAACGCTAAGAATGCCACTAAAACTTGCAACTTCTGTCACTTTTGACATTAGATGTAACGTTTAAGGCGAAAATAACGCCAAGACCCATGTGGAAAACTTTTTGGGAGTGTGATCGTTTTTAGCGTTTTTAGCGAATCTCACTCAAATGAAACGCACCCTAAATACATGGCCGCGTCGCGTGCAGCGACGCGGCCATGTATTTAGTGGTAAAACATTTTATTATAAGGTAATAATGCAATTTCCTAGCCTAGATACTAATATAATTAACGTTTTGTAATCCATAATAATTTAACTAATACGACCTTATTATGGTCCTGGTGTCTCTATTAATTTGATTGTTTTGAAAGTCGTGCCTTTGTGTGATGCGAAGTTTTGTATTTTTATCACAAAATCGTGAAGATGAAGATTTCAACTGAGAAATGAAAAAAAAGTTTATTACAAAATACAGCAAGAATATTTTTCTTTAACGTTATCAAACATCACCAGTTGGGTAAATTCGAAGCAATGTCTAACTGGCCCTGTGGCGCAACGGATAACGCGTCTGACTACGGATCAGAAGATTCCAGGTTCGAATCCTGGCAGGGTCGCTGAATACACTTTTTGCTGTGTTTTATTCAATAATTTAAAAGCTCAATCATTATGTGATCAATTCACGCAATTAATTCAATAAATAGTTATACATCCGTTTTTTTAATTTAATCGATACAAAGAGTGCTACAAAATATTAGGTACCTGCTTTAAATACATACATGTACTACTCAATTTTTGTGAGTGCTTGGGGCGTTTTATATTTTTGTATGTATATATAAATAGACACTAAACTTACCTACTTATATTTATAAAGAAAAATTTAAACAATATTCCTTCTCGATGTTATTGTCAATAAACTTGTCAAAGCTATAAAGTTGTTCGAATGTTTTATTTTTCCTTATTATGAACATAAATCACTGCTAAAACCTCATAATTTGTACCAATTCTAAATAAATTAAAAAATAAATATATCGACAAACATGACGATCGGCCAACTACTTGATAAACCCATTTGTCAAACTTGAAAGTAAAAAATAAAGCGTTAAAATATAAGTGGTCCGCAAAAACTGGTAAAACAGATAAAAGTCGCAGAGTTGTTCAGCGTTGACGACTTTACAACGACATTTCTTATCGCTACAGACACGACGCGTCAAAATATAACACCACTTCAAAAGATGTGACTACAGAGATTTACTCGTAGGTACGACTAAACGCTTTTTAGAACTCGTAAAAAACGCAGAGGAGGTTAGCGACTAATCATAGTAATCATAAAAATATTATAACTGTTGGTCTTTATAAAAAAAATGCTTTGATTTCGTTGATTCACACAACATTTCTGACTATTGCAGAATTAATATCAAAACTTTGATAACGGCTACATGCCGCCGTGGTACTATGTGCAATTATTTAGTGATTTATATGAGAATACATAATCAACATTTTATAATTACAGTCGATGTGCACTCAAGAACGTTTAGCTTTCCAAAACTACTGGTCCGAAATGAATCAAAGCACAAAACCTACATAATAATATGACTGGTGTAATTCTAGGTAAAGCCTGTAACACCTTCGACCACATCATCACTCATCACCAGATGCGATCGTGGCGTTAACTATAATAAAAAAAAGTTGTATGAAAACGGAGGCACTCATATAAGATCAAAAATAAATAAATGAATGAAAATAAGTAGTTAACTATTAATATATAAACATAATTTTTGTAACTGTATTTGCCAATAAAAATATACTTTTCTTTATTCGTATAATGGTGGTGTGTTTACAAATTTAACCGACTTCAAAATGGAGGAGATTCTCAGTTCTACTGTATTTTTTGTATGTGCTTTACATATCTGTCATAACTCTTTACAGGCTGTACCGATTTTGATGATTTTTATAACATTTGAAAGCTGGTGGTGGTCGAATGATCCTATTTACTATTGCTGCTTACATATTATATATGACTAGCGGCCCGCCGCGACTTTTCACGGGTATTTAACAAAAAATATATATGTATAACATAAAAAGAAACATAAAAAGTAGTTATTGTTACATAACTGTAATAGTAAGTCATATGGTATTGCGTTTTTTTTGTAGATATTGATGTCCTCTATAAAATTGTAGTACATCACTTTGCTCTATTGTCAACAATTTCCGCAACGTACGCGATATGACGATATTGTTGGTACTTTTTTCACACTTTGGGTACTACACTATCGAAGTTTTCACACGGATCCCTAAGTTCTTGAAAATATTCTGTAGCCTATATTCATCTGGGATAATTTATGATTCTAATGGTGAAAGAATTTTTCAAATCGGTCTAGTAGTTTTTAAGTTTGTTCGTTACATACAATAATACAAAAATAAGAGTCTTTCCTCTTTATAATATTAGATTTTTTTTATCCCTGATAGGTTAGCCTTTGACCACTATCTCACCTGATGGTAAGTGATGATGTGGTCGAAGATGTTGTTCAGGCTAACCTAGAAGTATATTAGTATAGAAGTATGGACAATACAAGTAGATATCTAACAAAATTGTGTTTGAAACTTTGCCCAAAAAGTAGATAAGTATATCTACAGTTACTCATAGCACAGCAGCTGTTATTTATTTTATTACCGACAACGCACTATTCGTTCGTTATCTCCAACCCGACAGCTATTTCAGTACAACAGAACTTTTATCAATTCGGGGTCAAGAGCGTGACTTCCGCCAGATAACAGAACATACGATAACAACCCTAAACTATAACATCTATAACCAAACGCAGCATCCCTTATATATTGCCTTTCATCAAAAAAACATCGAGAAGAGCTTTCAAAAAACATGTTTACAGACATGATAAGATACTTATTCGATTTTGACGGTCGTGCTTAAAAAAATGAAGATAATTTTTTCGTTTGCTCGTGAAGTTTTGAATATTCTTTGCTTTTAGACGCTAGCGTTGGTTGTGTTGGCAAACATCCTGTCCGCACTCAAATATTGGTCCAACTCGTCATTGTCAGTTGTCTTGTCAGTGTGACGAACCGACGCGGCGGACGTTGTGGACACGCGCTAAATACCTGTCTCCTCCCTAGAAATAACTTAAAAGTAAATAAGTTTGAAAACTATTAGTAATATATCATTTTAAGCCACTCATCGCAGATATAACAACAAGTCCTAATATAGACACGATACATGGTACCTACCTATACATTTACCTGTGGGCTAGGATTGTCAAGGTATATCTTTATCAGGGAGTCAGCAAGTTGGCAGCAGCGTTCTGAAGAACTGCGGTTCCCAAGATGCCTGCCAAGCGTGGATATTACGGCAAATCTCCTTAATGAGGGAGGCGTTCGTTCATCGGTAGACGAACAGCTATAAGTTGATGATGATGATAATGACATTTTATTATCATCAGAACTTCGTAAATACGATTCATTCAGAATGTCCACCGTCGAACTAGGTCTCCCCCATTGGGGGGAATTTGTCATAATCCCCAATCTTGGCAGGCGCCTTGGATCGCAGCAGAAGTTGTCAGTTCTTCAGAAGCGTTGCTTCCCACCTAGCGGTATTTTACCGTTAGGCGCCTCTTACGACACCCACAGGAAGAAATGACATTCTAACCCGGCACCCCACAGGTAGGTATATACGATTACCAATCATGGTTTGATTATGCAACATTAAGAAGTAGGTAAAGATTTATACTTAGGTAAATATCAGCTTCTAAGATTTCAATACATTTCTACTATGGTTGTATAGTCCACTAACGTTGTATAGTCCATACTATATACAACCAAGTACCACGCGGATGGAATGCTTGCAATAGCTACTTTTGCCAAAAACTATTATTAAATATACCTTTTTTTATTATTTATTGGCTAGCTAGATAGAACAAGCACGAGATCCACCTGGTGTTAAGCAGTAACCTCTGCCCATAACAGATGCAGTTCGTCACAAGTGGCTAAGTGCACTGCGCCCATCACCCTAAGACATAAAGATCTTATGTGGCTGTAACTTCACCGGGACGCATACCCTTCAAACCGGAACACAGCAATGTGAAAATGAATGCTTGGCAGTAAAAATATGGTGGCAGTACTTCCCCGGACGAACTCGCACAAAGAGTTCTTTTGCTACTGAAACCCATCTCATGAACTAATGGTCAATGATGGTGCCGTTAAAGAATTGTTAAGGCTCACCTAGAACTACTGGTTCTCAAGGACAGCTCCCAAAATATAACCTATATATTATTTAATATTTTTATGTTTGCAATAACGCATGATCTGCGGATTACATTACAAAATTACAAATTTACGAGATGAAAAATTACAGTCACGTGCGGGATACGAACCCGCGTCATCCACCCCTATAGCCGGGGTATGCTCTGACCGACTGAGCTACATGACAATAACATATAACTCTATGTTTTCCTCTCATTCTAACCCTAACCTAACCATTGAGGATGGAGCGACACTACACCTATAGTTCAACTTACGTTGTATTACAAACAAGACTACTTTTGCAATTAGCTTTAAAAGTGTTAATGTTGACGCAACCCTATAAATTTAATATTTATATGGTGCCTTTAGTTTCTCTGATCTGTGGTTGGCAGAAACGCATGCTCTGCGGATTGGATTACAAAATTACAAATTTCCCGCATATGACTGTAATTTTTCCTCTCGTAAATTTGTAATATATGATTAGCGACAGATTTTCTACAAGAGGTTAGTAGCTAGCCAGGCGGGCATTCCCCATATGCCCTACCACCCATGCCAAACTATACTTACCAACAGATATAGTACAAAATGATATACAAGTATTGAATGAATGATGTAACCGCGAGAACCGAGACGAGACTCATTCGATTATTGTTCGCATTCAAACCCGATTATATCCGTGACGAACAAATGTCTCTCGTAATCGAATAGAAATTTAGTCAGGTTCATTTGCGAAAGAATATTCATCAGCTTTGTCATTTGATTTGCTTTGCTCCTCAATCCAACCACTTATATCAAACTAAAAAAAGGTTGCATTTCATCTACTCTATTTAGATTTTAAACTATGTATTTCAAAAAATAAGGAAGTTCTAAGTTGGAATGTAAGTTAAAAAATACTTCGCCAATTATTAATCACATCTTTGTGAAACCCGCTACTACTTCGGCGGAGCAACTCAAGCGGCGCAATTATGCTAACCTCGGTATGGGTTACATATTTGAGCCGTTTGGTGTAGAGACGTTGGGTTCGCGGGGACCGGGAGCTCATCGTATTTTCCAAAACTTATTGCGCGTACCCAGTTAAAGTATGAATTTTAAAGCTTGGATTAGAAATTGGCCCTAACCTAAGTCTGTACACCAAAAATATTCTAATCGATAGAAAATAACATTGTAACATTACTCAATAATTCATTAATAAACAGTGGATGTAAACATTACTCCCATTTAGAGCCCTTTCACACGACACGTGGCGCGGACACGGTCGCGTTATCGGGTCGCGTGTCCCGTGTGAATACGCCTTTAGGACGCACATACATTATAAAATATACTTATGTACAGGAACTAAATGTATTTATATCAAACATATGAGTCAGAGATGTCAAGCATGGCTGTATTTTTAACCTTGGATTGCTTGGTCCTATGATGACAAATAACAAGTTGACCTTTGACGTTTCTTGACAAGCTGATGATAAATGACATTGACAAATGTGAGGAATCTTAATTTTTTATGTTTTATATTATAAAACACATGTCCTTAAAGGACACTCGAAATGCTCGTAGCGAAGTCTGCTTCACCGTACTGAACCGATCAGCAAAGTTAAGCAACGTCCACCGCGGTCATGAGTTGGATGGGTCGCCGCTAGTGACATTACTACTGCGCGCTTCCGTGCTTCGAAGGGCAGGTTAAGTCGTCCGTCCCGGTTGTTGTCTTAGGATGGCAGTCGTTACAGCCTGGTGATAGGGTATTTTGCGAACGCCCGCCTGGCTACTAGCCAGGTAACTATACCACCCTCAAGTAGAAAATCTGTCGCCAAGCACCGAATGTTGTGTTGCGGCAGCTGTCCTTGAGAGTCAGTAATTCTATGTTAGCCTGAACAACATCTTCGACCACATCATCACTTACCATCAGGTGAGATAGTGTGTTCGGACCGATCAACTTAGCGGCAAGTTTCCGAACGCTCCCAAGGTAGTCGTCTATTTTGTGTCGGTGGAAATTTTGAGTGAAAAACGTAAAAGTTTGATTGTCGCTTTGTCGCTGTTTTTTGGAAAACTTGGTACTCTGAACATTTTGGAAAAAGAGGGATTTGTAGAAATTTGCATAGGTAGCTCGTGGCAGACTAAATTTGTTAATATAATTAGTTTTGTAATTGTGCTGTGTCGTGACGTTGGAATCTCAAGAAGACCGAACTTCACAGCCGTAACCGTGAGAAAAAAAAATCTGGAATCTTAACATAGTGGACAAAGGCTAACCTATAAAAAAAAGAGTACCAGAAGTAAAGGTATAAATAAACTAAACAGCCACATTTGCCAGGTGATTTTTAGGTGGACCCTATTGCCTTCCATCAATGCTAATACGAACATACCAGAACTAAGCATGTCTTGTAAAAAATACAAAAACTATTTCAGACCCGGAATTACATACGGGTCCTTGTGAACTAATTACATAACGCCTTTAAAACTGTACCTACTACTTACCATTGACCTATATATATCTATATATAAATATATACAAATATAGCAAAAATGGAAACTACTTTTGCCTCAAATTACTTCTAAAGTGTAACGTATTAGCTATATGGTACTAACGAGGCATTCTTCGACAGTCCTTTTCTTTGTTATCTCGATCGTGTGCTCGAAGAGTCAATACTTTTTTTTCATGGGATTGTGACGAAACAATCATGAGGTTCATCTGATGTTAAGCGGACTAACCTCTGCCGATAACAGACGCTTTTCCATGATACTGCGCCCGTCACCCTGAGACATACAGTTAATGTTAAGCCTCGTGTGCCTGTAAAATTTAGTAGCTCTCAAGGACTGCTGGCGGAACATACTGTTAGGTGTTCGGCAACACATTTTCTACTTGAGTGTGCTAGCTAGGCTAGGCGAGCATTTGCATAATTCCCTTTCACCATGCGGTGAAGCTTAAGCGTTAAGACCACGAACCTCCTGAAGATGCTTCATGCGAACTGCGTAGAAAACTATTCCTGCTAGGCTACGTGGTGTTTTGACATCACGTCAGCTTAACAAGAATGTTATGCGGAATTGTCACTAGATATATTTTTTGTATTTTTTATTATTGTTATTATTTCAATGTTTTCGATTTTAGAGTTCTGTAATAGATAACGGGGCCCCATTACTAAGACTCGGCTGTCCGTCCTTTCCTCCGTCCAATCTATAAAGGGCTGTATGTTTGGAACTGTAATAGGTAGCCGTTTAAATTTTTCACAAAATATGTGATAGTATGGCGGATTGTCTAAGTCTAACCATAATAATGTCAATAAAAAGATAGAAACAAAAGGAAACACCACACACAAGAATCGAAGAACACATACAAGAATCGAGGACCACATTCATACAAGATATGAGTTTTCTTTTACTTGTTGTTCTTTTTGCCCTGTCTTTAAACAGTAATACATACAGGCGTCAAACTTGGTTTAAATATATTCCAATATTGCATAACAAAAAAATATACTAAAAACGGGCTAATATCATGTCGAATAACCGCGTCGGATCTCGATCTGTGTGAGAAAAAAAATGAAATTTTTGTACGTTCTGTGTTAGTACCGTACCCTCCGTATGGAATTCCAACTAGTACTTGGCCGGTTTTTGAATATATGTTATTTTTTAATAAAAGAGTATATTTCAGCAAAGTAACGCCTGGATTTATTTGTAATCTTCATTAAATACATTATTTCATGTACAAGAAAAGAAAATAAGAAAATAGAATCATTAAAAAAGAAGGTGAATTAAATAAAACCATGATCGAAAAATGAAGAAACACATCAGATTTTCATTAATTGGAAAATTTTGGGTTCACAATGGGAGTCCATGTCCAGTCATAAAAGATATATCGATCGTAAGGCAGGCGGGATATAACCACGATTCTGAAAAACATTGCCTTATCGTTGTTATCGATATTTCATTCTGTCGGAAACGCGAGAGCTTCCGGCTCGCCACGTGGATACATTTCCGGTCGTATGCAAACAGAAACGAAGGGTATCCTGACTTGTGGGAAAACTATATAGATTTTATGACAGTTTTTACTTAGCTTTTTGTTAAATGTGTGTACACAGGTATTTGATTCGTCACTTGGTTGATATGTGAGTCACCAGTTTTTTTTTTCGGTTACTGTTTGTTCTGTTATGTAACTATTATAGTCAAGTCTAACGAATGAGAGAGATTACGAGTCCTATATTTGGGTTGTTTCGAAAATCAAACCAACGCACTACAAAGCTGTTGGTTATAAAGAAGTATTGTATTGCGCACAATATTGTGATAATAGGTACTTTTGAACTATCATGGACTTCAATAAGTTATTTCACATTTTTTAGTGTTGAAGTCGGTTCTATTTTCAGGTATAAAAAACATATTTTTTTACCCATTTTAGTGACCCTTGCTACTTACGGGATCGATTGTAAATGACGTCAAAATTGGTCACGTTGACACTTTTCAGTTATTAGAGTGTAACTCAAAAACAGCTGGACCGATTTTGATGAAATTTAAATGGAATCACACGGGAAGCATCAGCTTTCAAACAAAATAGAATCATGTAAATCGATTCCGCCCACTCATAAGTTCTGATTTAACAAACATTAAAAAAACGGTGTATTCCGTTCTGATCCCACAAACGGATCCCACACTATTTATTTGTAAAATAAAATTCCGTTCTGATCCTATCCTTATTTTTCGTTCCATTCTGATCCCACACATTGTTTTATGGCCCTGATTTAATAATAGTTAACGTGATTAAGTACGTTAGCAAAAAAGCAAGACATTTTAAGTTTTCGTAACGCCACAGCACACAATGGCATAAATACCGATGTATGAATTCTCAAACTACAAGGATAGCAGAAGTTCATGGGAGTTTCATACTTCAGCTATCTTTGAAGGAGAATTTCGAATGTTGTATGATTTATTTATTTAATAAACCACAAAGTACCAGAAAAACAGAAGTTCATAGGAGCTTTATACTGTAGATCTCGTAATAGAAAAACTACATCTACAAAATGAATTATACATAGGGGCTAAAATTAAACTAAAAAATGCACATACCTTAAGTTTTCCATTGAGCTTAATTAAGCAAACCAACCTTAACTGCTATTATTTTTGAGTAATTTAGATTTTTAAATATTTAACCTAAAAATAAAATAATCTAATAGTCTACTTCAACACCAAGTCACTCTTTATTTTACACATTTAACTAAGGTATTGAAACTATTGAAAGTAATAATCAAAGAAATTATGTATAAAAAACAGTATGAGCTCATTTATGCATGTTTAACGTAAATATAAAAAATACCTTAGATGGGAAATAGTTACTATGAGTGGGATACGAACTCGCTACTACAGGTACCTATAGTTGCGGATTCGTGTCTTACTAGTAACCAATTATATTTTCTTCATTCAGAATCAAATATGTAAGCATTATTGTATAAAAATTCATGATCACAAGTCATACAGTTTTATAAAATGTAGTCGAATTAGAAGTCAGTAAAACATCAGGCACTATTAACAATTATTTGAAAATTTTAAAGGCTTACGCGATAACGTTTAAGTTAATGAATAAACATTTATAATAACATTTGGAATCAAATACATAAAAAATAATATATATATATATATATATATATAAACATAATCCATAAAAAAAAAACAAATAAAATACTACAATAAGTAAAAAAATATTAAAATTTACAAAGTAATAATTCAAGATCTCAAAGAGCTTATAGAGTTAAAGAGATAGAGTAACAAACCAATCGACTATTAAGTTTAACAAAAAGTAATGTTATAATATACATTATAATATACAAAACTTAACAATAAAATTTAAACTATCTTAACATTTCCAAAAAATAACCTACTAGATTTCACCAATTTTCAGTTGATGTGTAACATGGTATATCCGTTTATTTCTGAAAATTGATTTTGAAACCTTACGCTTCAGTAATTGTGGACTGGGTCACATTGGTTATTACGCAATAAGTTTACGTTTGCATCTCTTCCAAAGTTAGTGACATTTCTTTTTTCCACACACTCTGAGAGAAATGAAAGTGACATCATTTTACTTGAACTGATGTAAAACCTTGGATATAGCCATTCACAGCTCCTATTTCAAAGTCTGATTATATATTTTCTGGCTGCCATTCTGGTACATTTGCTTTGAACATTTGAATTTTTTTATAGGTTTGTTAGCTAAATAACTAGTTAAGAACCATGAGAACAACCTTTATTACACATTTGTTTTCTAGCATATATACACAGTAGTAAAAAAGACTTTTTAAAACTTCTGCCCTCCTGGTACTTTGAAAATTAGTTACAAAATATTATATATTGTGAAATTGTAAATTTATCTTGCAAACTGTACTTGAATATATTAATACTCTTTAATATATTTGCCTAAATATATTAAAGAGTAGGTGGGATCAGACCGGAATAGTAAAATAATTGAAAATATACGGATCCAGTGGGATCCGTTCTGATCCCACTTATAATTTAGAGTGCTAAATTATAAGTGGGATCAGAACGGAATAAAAACTTAATACAAAATAAAACTGATACCATGTGGTATCTCTTCGTGGGATCGGAACGGAATACACCAAAAAACCAGTCGAATTGAGTACTCCTCCTTTTTTTCAAGTCGGTCAATTAAGCCAACCAGGAATGCGCGAACATTTGTGATAACAAAAATTTTCAGTTCAGAACAATCAATACATTGAATTTAATAGAGGTATACAAAATGGATGCTCCTACAGGACTCTTATTTTAGTTAGAAGCCAATTTTATTTAGTGAGAGTAGTATATCTTTGAATTTGATTGAGATTGAATTAAAATAATGTTTACAAAAGATTGCAGATTAAAATGGTTTTGATTCGAACATAAACAATGCTTTTTGACGTTTGTGTACAAGGTATTCTCGCTTGTTCAAAGAAATCAATGACGCTTACAATAGACTGGGCGGGGCGCGATTCCTCAGGGACAGAAAGGGTACAAAAAGGGCTACTGTGTAAAGGTCATGAATTTATCCGTACTTTCATTAAACGGAAATCTTGTGACTTTATATACTATTCCAGCTATGAAATCCATGGACAAATCTCACCCATTTATGTTGCCCTACGCTTTTACAGTTTAAAATGGCAGTTCTTCGGAAAGCGCTATACGGCCCACGATTTGTTGTTTTCCCATACATTGCCTCTTACGAATCAGGAAGATAGGAAGTAGAAGACTGCCTTCAAAATGCTGCTTCGCCAGCACGAGTTTATGATAAATGTGTATTTTGTTTGTTTGTGTGGGGGTGAGTTGTGTATGTAAGCGGGTGTGAGTGTGTTTAATTTGTATGATCATGAGGGAAAATAAGAATATAAACGTAGGGTAATGTATCTATTTATATTTATTAAATTTTTCTGCATTTTATAATAGCTCTGCTACTTCGTCAGAAGAATATTCGTATGTATAAGCATATAACAATAAAATCTTAAATGCAACCCCTACAGAAGTGACTTCGATTACTCGTCTATTTTGCACTCTTATTTAAGTAAATTCATATTGTGCACAACGAAACCATAACAGAAAGTAAGGATTGCCAATAAAATAGTTATTTACTTACTACTAAATACTAAAATATAAAATAGTTATTTACTTACTACTTAATTACCATTTTATATGTTATTGTGACGGAACAAGCTCGAGCTCCACCTATTGTTAAGCGGACTAACCTCTGCCTATAACAGATACATTTTATCACAAGTCACGAATTGCACTGCGCCCGTCACCTTGAGACATATTTGTTAAGTCTCATGTGCCTGTTATTCCACCTCGACTCAAGTGTCACATAATACATTCTTAAATTATCATCTTACAATAAATTCATAAGAAACTTCGTCCTCGTGCAGTCGTTCACTTGCATAGAAATTAAAGTTATTTTATGTGCTGTATAACTTCATCACAAAATAAATACGCTACGTGCCTCCTTGCAATATTGGCGTCGCTAAAGCTTACACAGTTTTCCACTCTGAACCGGAGTCGACGGCGACGAGCTGCATTAAGCTAGAACGTGCTTGCCATATCGAAAAATATTCCTCTTTACTTTAAAAGCTAAAGCTACATAAAATTGTCTTTAGTCTACCCTCAGTATTGGGGAGTCTCAAATGCATTTATAGCTCTAAATGTCACGTACTGAAATCGAATACATTTCACTCTACCGCCATCTATAATTCATTGTCCCAAAATATTTTAGTATGCCTCCATTTCACCCCAAAGGAGTGTAATATGTTTAAGGTGTAGTGTGTGTAGTGTGTTTATGAGTTTTTTTATTCCAGCATAACTTTTAAATACCTGAACAGATATAATTGTATGGGTTATCGTTAGAACCCTTACATAATCCCTAGTGTCATTGGCTATAAGTTCTTTAGAGGTCAGTCGTGTTACAATAAATTTTTATTTTGTTAGTTTAATTTTATTATTCATTTTAATAGTTTTTTTTATGCATGACAGATTAGCCTTTGACCACTATCTCACCTAATGGTAAGTGATGATGTGGTCGAAGATGTTGTTCAGGCTAACCTAGAAGTACTGGCTCCCAAAGACAGCTGCCGGAACACACCGTTACCCACGAATATATATCACATTTTGATCAGGACAACACGGTGTCTATGTGGATCATTAAGATGATAGTAGGTGTACTTTCTAACACCTTAATAATGAACCACACAGACTTTTGCTTCTTCTGCAATATACATTAGGTACTTTAGATGGAGTCTGAAGAGTCGAAAAAGGCTAATTTTGAACATGTATTTTAGAAAAAATGTGCGCCTCACAGACATCATTATAATTTTATAATATACATATAATATTCTACGATCCGAAAACACGATTCTATATACAGGGTTTTAGAAAATTGCTAACATCATATCGTGGACTGCCTCCGTTTAAACAAGAAATAACTTTAATTCTAAGATTTTATTCAAAACCTAAAACATTTTTTAGAGAACAACATAATTTTTTTTCTAGTACTGTCGGACTCTTTTAAGTTCTGTGTCTCGTAGTAAACGATAATAGCGATAATAATCCACAAGCCTAGAGCCATCGCCGCGGCACCGCCCGCCGGGATGCGCCACGCGACATTGGAATAATTTTATGACGACATACTTAGATCGAGCAAGATGAAAATAATAAAACATCTAAATAATAAAAACATACAAATAAAGATGTTTGTTAGGTTTAATACACGTCAACCATAAAAGGTCGTTAGCATTTTTCCAATATACATATTTATTCGTAGAATTACCCGTGGGGTGCTGGGGTAGAATGTCACCCCCGATTGCTGCCTGTGGGTGTCGTAAGAGGTGACTGAAGGTAAAATACCGGAAGACGGGCAGCAGCGCCTTCTGAAAAACTGATATCTTACACTGCGATCCCCAAGCTGCCTGCCAAGCGTGCGGATTATGGCAAATCCCCCCTTAATGGGGGAGGCTGTGTTCAGCAGTGGACAATCTGGCTGATACAGTACAGTACAGTATTCGTAGAATATCCCTGTATATCTCTATAGGAAAACAAATGATTACAGCTGTAAAATTTCGATATATCTACTTTTGTGTCTTTTTTTCTACTGTTTTGTAAATAGTATCAATACAAATATTATTTCTAATTATAATGTAGCAACCATGTAATACATAAATTATCTGAAAGATGTTTTGTCTTTAAAAATCTAGCTTTTACATGATTTTTTTTTAAAACTTTCTCACTCTGTTTAAATATTGCCTAGTTCTGTTTCGCTTACTCGTATGCAAAACGTCTCTCAAAAGGTCTCTCCATCCTACGCCCTCATTTTGTCATTTTCCAAACCACTTCGGTTAATACTTACTTATTCAAATAGCGCTAATTTCAGTAGAGCCATAATTCATTTTATTATTATTTGTACGTATCAGTTGTCCATACATCAGGTCGTTCTAGCCTCACCTTCATAATCCCGTCCAAAGACCTTCGTACGAGTAACAATCAATAAGTCGATCCCATTAAGCAAATGAATCCAATTTTTCGAGTCGTGTATACAAATGATGCGGGCGAGGCCGTACAACGTTAGGAATAAGTCAGCCAGCTGTCTGCACCAATTTAATAAAAAGGTTTCCGTATAGTTCGTTAGGAGCAATTTAATAGAAAGGTTTCCCATAGTTCGTTAGGAACCCTCGCGTTGCTTTGAAGTTGCACGTGCGCTGTGCAAGTAGGTAAGTATTGCGATCGATGCTGACGAGAGAGTCTTTTCACTCCATTTCTGATTTTCACTATAAGATGGAAGAAGGGAGTATTCGTAATTATTATTTATATATCATCACATCATCAGATAACTTTTGACGTATAAATGAATCATACAATTTTGATAGTGGGTA
The DNA here is from genome assembly GCA_963890685.1 of Plagodis pulveraria. NCBI lineage: Eukaryota > Metazoa > Arthropoda > Insecta > Lepidoptera > Geometridae > Plagodis > Plagodis pulveraria. The sequence continues at coordinate 11,224,302 of OY982965.1, forward strand.
AATAAATATATAGATACGAGTAGGTATAATTGCAAATAATCAAAGTATAATCCAAAAATAAATAATAAAATTGGATTGGAACCGTAACATACTGTGGTACTACAATAACTGAAGGTGGATTAATTAATGACTGATATTTTTCCAAAACTATTAACTTTTTAAAGCAGTAATACACGTATAGGAGAAATGCTATGTATGTCGGATATACTAGTATGAGATATACTAGCCAACATTAGTCCCAACTTTACTATGTTTTTTTTTATTCGATAATCAGAATTAAATAATACAACATACCAAACTGAGGTCCCAGCGCGGAAGACTAAAGATGACTTGAAAAAGAAATCGTCTCTACTTATGAGAAAAACGAAAATCACTGGAAACTCGTATATACAACATTATTAGTCAATAATAATACGTTTATTGTTAAATTTAGAAAATGCACGCTATAATCGATATCAGTATTAATTTCTATCAGAAACACGAAGGCGGACGAGTCAGAACAAAGAAAGCTCTATGTCCTCTAAAGCCGATTGTTGTTTTTTGAATAGATGTGACCGAACATGTATATCGTATATCAACTTTTTACACTGACAAGTGTAAAATAATTTGTAGAAGTCTGCTCAAGCCGTACAAATTAGTACCACGTGAACTCAATATCATTCATAGAGCCCCAAAACCTCTAAAATTACACAAGTATTTCAATATGAACTTATAATCTAACACCAAGTTCCATATATTTCCTCAAACCTCAGACCAAATTTGAAGCAGTGATGGCTTAGTGGCATTGGTTATGGACTGCCGCGCAGCAGGTCCATGGTTCGAATCGCGCCCCGGGCTTGGGCTTCACCGCATGGTGGAAGGGCATTTTGCGAACTCCCGCCTGGCTAGCGACCACCCTCAAGTAGAAAATCTGTCGCCAAGCACCTAGCGGTGTGTTCCGGCAGCAGTCCTTGAGAGCCAGTGAAATTACAGTCACATAAAACTAACAACTATGGCTCAAGGTTACGGGCGCAGTGCACTTCGTGAATTGTGACGAAATGCTTGGCTTGGCCCTCGAGCTTGTCCCGTCACAATAACAAAACATAAAAGAAAATAAAAGTTGATGAAACTTTGTAGGTTTTTTCTAATCTTGGATTAGAATATAAGACATTAATTAGCACATAATTATAGCCGGTTGCGAGCAGAGCCGCGAGTGGATGCTAATTATTTCAATTTTTTCAGTGCAGGATGACACTCCACAAAATAAAGCGTAGTTAGCTTAGCCGTTCTGAATCAAACAGCTAAGTTAAGCAACGTCCGCCGCGTTCATGAGTTGGATGGGTGAACGCTAGTGGCATTACTACTGAGTGCTTCCGTGCTTCGGAGTTATAACATGGTGGTAGGGCATTTTGCCAATGCCTGCCTGGCTAGCTACGCCAAGCACCTTATGATGTATTCCGGCAGCTGTCCTTGAGTTGAGAGTCAGTAATTCTAGGTTAGCCTGAACTACATCTTCGACCACATTATCATTTAATATCAGGTGAGATAGTGATCAAAGACTAGCCTATACGCTATATAAATAAACAGTAACATATGTCACATTTGCAATCATTCAAGGCTCATTCGCTCTGTACATATAAAACTATACAAACATACAAGAACCAATATATTCCGCTCTATTAGGACGTGTAGGGAGAGGGAGAGAGAGGGTCGTGATTAAGTTACGTGACATGCGCCCGCTAATTTGTATCGAGCCACCCCCTGCCATCAGCTAAATTGCATTACACCTTCTAATTAAATAGTCTTTGCTTTTATACGAAAACATGGCATGTTTGTTTTCTGCTGAACCGTGTGATATTCGGCACTTAGGATATTAAATTTTAAATTCGTTATGAAAGAAACAGTTTTTAATTATGTAAATAAGTACCTATTTAGACACCGCTACTTTTAATCGTGAGTATTGTGTCTTTAGTTGCAAATACGTCAAAAATACTTTAAAATACATGTAGGAGTTCCAATTATTTCATTTGCAACGTAGGCAACTTGTGTCGCTAAAGAAACGGAGAAAATGCAGCTTAAGATTCACGATTATCCTTATTGCCAGAGACTGCTTCGTTAGTAGTTAGGCAAAAAGCGTTCCTTAAGTATCTCAAGGTCCAAATCGAGGTAGATTCAGTTGTTTTTCTGACATTTATATAATCATTATCGCATGCTAAGCAAACATCACATTTACTTTATAGAGTACCAAATGTTCATTTAGCGTTGAACCCTTCCGGATGAAACTTTCGGCCTTCGCGACTCATTAGGTGCAAATTTTGTGCTTGTATTTCATTTTATAACTGTCATAGGGGATGACCATGAACTAGACTGCTAGACTTCATCTGGCCAAAAGAGGTTTTTCATCTCGTAATGATAATAGTCTCTATTAATATTCTCGTATGCATAGAGTGCGTATGTATGCATACAATGTATCACACTCTTAGACATCTCTGTCTACACCTTCAGGGAGTACAGGGGTGAGGAAATTGTTTTGTTAAATGTTTTCAATTTTAAAGTATCTGTCTTACGTCCAAATGTTTCAAAATACTCATGTCGTTTGATTTAAGTATTAACAAAACCTATTTTCTTTTATCAAACATACTTCATAAAAAGTTTCAGGTCTCAATTCAGCCGTATATTTTTATTATTGTTTTTGAACACAGCTCTGTCATTTATAAAATTATCTGAAAAAATATTTTTCTATTTGAAAGGATAGATTTCCAGATCGGTCCCATAGAAATTTCAACAATATCGGTCCAGTAGTCTGGTTTTTAAATCAAAATAAGTGGAAAAAATATGAGATCCAAGTAAAAGAAATTGCGTATTTCATACTATTCAGTGACGGAAGTCGGTGTAGTTTTTAATAGTTATATGATGTGGCAAATGATGGTAGAGACAAGTTTACAAAACGAGAGATTTTGTCAGTTTTATTCATGTATGCCTAAAAGTGTTATAGACCAATATAATGGTTTTGCTGAATGGAGACTCTGACGCCCAACATTTTATGTAGGAAACTAAACACCGCGTAGAGCCTTTTAAGAACTCTATAAAGAAATGGCACGATGATAGGAATTTAGCTTTGACTTATACTTTACACTAAAATGATTTCTATTTCAATTTACTATTCTCTCATTCGCGTATCAATAGACAATCTGATCCAAGATGACCAATCGATGAATATAACCTCTAAAATGTGCTCAAATTTTATCGTTACCAATAAACCACACGAGTACTGAAATGTTTACACTCGAATAGCCACTTATTCACCAACATACTGAGCTAAAAGCTTCTCTCAACGCGCCGGTCAGCTTATACACTCGCAAATGTAAACAATAACATTGGAAACTTTTTAACACGTCATACAATGTTATTCAGAGTGCAGTAAGTAGAGCAAGAGTACAAGCACAGAATAAATAATAGTTGAAAGTATGGGTACATGAATACGGATGATGATTAGATTACATTCCGGGAAACGTTTTTTATTTGGATATTTACATATTTAACGGTAGGTACTATTTATATTGATTTCTGCTCGTAGTCAGTGTGAGGTTTAGTTGTGTGGACCAATAGGGAAACAAGGAGGTATGTTTTCTCAACTAATATAATAAAGAGGAATGATTTGATTATTTGTTTGTTTGCATTGAATAGGCTCTGAAACTACTGGCCTGATTAAGGTAAAATTTGGTACGGAAATAGTTTGAGACATGGGGAAGGACAAAGGATAGTTGTTATCCAACTGCGCAAAAAGAGATTAATGTTTTTGCGCGTTAATCGATATACCCACGGGCGGAGCCGCGGCCGGAAAGCTAGTTTTAATATAAGATATCTTGTCTCTTTCTCCTTGTCCCATCCAATTTGGTCCAGTATAGTTCAGATGTGAAGAAGTAATAACAGAGAGCAGCTCTTGTTCTCTCATTAATAAATACTAAGTTAAGAAGGAACACCACTTTGCTAATTTTATTAGACAGAAGAAAGAATAAACTCGTTAATCAGCAACTAATAGAGCGGAGATCAAAGAAAGGTAATCGATCGTAAATAACCCAAATAATAGTTGTAAATATTATCGAAGCTATAACATTTATTGAATACACCATATATGTAAGTACTGTACTGTATCATCACCCCCCTTCCCCCCAATAAAAAGGGGTTTGTCATAATCCCCACGCTTGGTAGGAGTCTTGGGGTGGGATCGCAATTTAAGATATCTGTTCTTAAGAATGCTCTATATCTGTAAGTACTTAAAATGTTATGTATTTCTTTGTGTTTTTAAAAAGATTTAATTACAACGACCCAACATAAGTAAGATGATGGAAGGGAGATGATGACGAATACCTCCCTACTTATGTAAAAAAAAAGATATACCTAGTCTATATTATCAAAATTATAATTTTACTACACACTCTTTTTAGGCAGTCATATAAGAAAGTAATAGTTCAATCAAATATACTATTTCATCGCAGGTCGTACCTAATGTTTAGAAAACCTTGGCAAACTGAACTTAAGAGATTTTTCGACGGCTAAAGAAATGGAATACCGTCATTTTAGTATAGATGTATCATAGATCATACCTCAAAATAAAGAATTTGTTCTCTATTCTGTTATAATATGAAGCTAGTTTGAAACTGAGATGTAATGTAGCCCCTTTATTTATGTATTCTCTTTGCACCATTGCTGCCAGCGGAGGCGAATAATTCGGCTTGTTGTTAAAATACGCACGCACGTGCTCGAACGGGAGTGGCCCAAGTCAAAACTTAGAACACGCAGAAATTCCGAGATTCTCCGAACGAAACAATCCCTACGGTCTTAAATTACTATCAAACAATAAAATGATTCTAAAATCATACTTTATTAAGAGTAGAGTGCACGGAGCGCTTTCCATACAAAAGTAGTTTCGTCGTTAGGACGGGTTGCTAAAATATAATTTTGACAATTGAGGATTGGAGTGACAAAATAGGTAAATGATGTAGTTTCGTCGACCTTGTTTGTGCCTCTCTAAACTTATAGTTTTTTTGTTAAAAGCCAAAAAGTATAAAATTAGTAACAAGCTATAGGTCACAGTTCGTGGCGAACTGTACGTCTAAATGTTAAGAGTAGAGTTCACGGAGTGCTGCCCATACAAATGTAGTTTCGTTATATTTTAAATATCAAGTGTTCAAACTCGTTAAAATTTTGTACGCATATTGCTAAGCCTAATGCTTCCGGTTTGCCAGTTTTTCGATTTATTATTTATTATATCCCTAAATTTCAATATAACAATACTCATACAAAACGACTTTTGGGATTATTATTGAAAATACTTAATTTTACGGATATCTGGCAAACCAGAAGCATAGATATAAAGATCAAGGGTAAACATGCGCAGTTTCACCGAGTTTGAAAACTTAGTATTTAAAATCTAACGAAACTACATTTGTTCAGTGAACTCTACTCTTAACATTTAGACGTACAGTTCGCCACGAACCTACTTGTTACTAATTAAAATCTATAAGTTTAGATAGGCACAAACAAAGTCGATGATACTACACTACTTACCTATTTTACAACCCGTCCTAACTTCTGATCAATTTAGATTTATAAGCTGTCTTTCTACAAAATGCAACAGAAATTTCGCTTCGCTGGTCAAAAAATATATGAACTATACGTACTCGAAACTCTGCCCAATTTAAACATATATGGAAACATTTACATATATAACAACTAGATAACCCATCACTACCTCGTACCTATGCATGAACTAAGAGTCTATCGAGTAGCCAATATTTTCAACCTTGGAAATACCTAGCAGTTACAGCCTTTATTTCTGACTAAAATTAACATATTTAACTAAAAAACTTAAACTTACTACAAAACTAATCTAATATTCCGCTACCATTAGGCAGTGTTCCCAAAATGCTGGCCGCATTGCCACGTTGTATGGCAATGCTTATCCTCTGTGCAAAGTATATGCCAGCATTTTGGTCACAAGTAGCGTCGACCAAACGTAGCAGTTATTTTACGCTAACTTCTATTTAGCAAATATTGATATATGAATAAGTATTATTTAATTAGAATCTACACTGTTTGTATGAGTTATTTTAACACTTATGTAAAAGTATCGTGCACGCCGAATTTGTCTGACGTTACTGGTATCATTGTTTATAATTTTTGCAGTACAGTTGTATAAATCACAATATAATATATAATCATAACATAACTTCATATACTTCTTTACTTTCATTAGGTACAAAATTTGTACCATACGTTTATACAAACATACATAGGCAAGACTATCGGCAGTCGGGCGCCACTGACGGCTGATGTGATTATGAGTATTAGTTGCAAGTCTAGGTGTGGATTGTATTGCGCGGGTGGATATTCCTCACTGGGTTGCATCGCTTTGATGTGGTCACTTCTATAAGTTTTTATTTCTACTGTTGAACCTGTTACTAATAGATTTCACTTACAAATAAATTAAGGTATTCTATAACTATATAACTTTCTTATTTTTAGTGTTCATGATCCACGTACAATAAGTATACTAGTTACGTTAATAGTCTTTGTACTGCCTGCACAAGAGTATTAAGTATTAAGGGTTAAAGAGTGAAATTTCCCATTTCAACCGAAACATGGAAATTTGTTTTTTTTTACTAACACAGTTAATCAAAATAATGACTACCTTTACATCGCTGCCATCTAACAGGAAGGTCATTTATGCCTTTGCGATAGAACTCTATTGATTGACGGTGATCTCGATTCGACATACTGTGTGAGAGCATTTTGTACTGCCTCTGTTGCTGTTTCACTGCTGTTTTGCTATCATTGTACGGAGTTCGGCACAGTAGACATCTGCCGTTATTGCTTGACCAGATCGGAGAAAGCTATAGTGAATAACACCATGCTGAGACCACCAAACAGTTACCATTATCTTCTTATTGGTGTATTTGCTTTAAGATACTGTTGCGGCGTTTGAACTGGGGTCAGCCATTGCATTTTTCGATGGGGGTTATCGTAAAGAATCCACTTTTCATCACATGTCACAATTCGATCCAATATTCCTTCATTTCTGTAGCGTTTCTTTCTGCAGATCAGTCAAATCACGAGGCACCCATTTTTCATATTCTTTTATTTCATTGATTTGACGCAAATGAGACAATATTATTGGTAAGGTAACGTTAAACCATGCCGCTAATTCCTGGGTAGTTTGGCTCGGAACGGCTTCCACCACCTCTTTCAATTCATTGTTATTCACCTGTATGGGCGGCCTTCCACGTGGTTCGTTCTTCAAATCAAAGTTTCAATCACGAAAGCGTTTAAACCAAATTCGCACGGTGCGTTCATCAGCAGTCCTCTCCAAACTCAACATTGATATTGGGAGCTGTTCATAAATCACTCGAATTTTCGAAGTATCCATCTTTCTTGTCTAAGCTGAATAAAAAAAACAGCTGAAAGTCCATAATCGAATGTTGCACATTTTTAAAAGAAGAACCTCAAAGGTACCATGTGAAAACAATTTCACTCAAAAATCTCAAACCATAAAGGTTCGATGTCAATTCGAAGTACCTATTACAATAAAAGGGAAATTTCATACCCTTATTATATAGTACTTTAACCCCTATTATATAGTACCTACATACCCATGCTTGAGCTTGTGATCATCATCATAATGATTGGAAAGTATGTTTACCAGGGTATGTTTATTATTATTGCCAGAGAAACGAAGATTCTAGATTTGAATAGGTTTATATATAACTGTTTTAGGTATATTCAAGTATTTTATTAATGAATTCCCGCTTAGGATCGTTGCACTACCAAATTCGCCAAAAGTGGTAAGATCCAATTTTTTGACTGAGCTTCAGTTACCAAATAAAACCATAGTTATCTTCCATTGCCACCAGTGGTCAATGTAGTTAGTGTAACCTGGAAACGTAATACTTCACCATTGGAGGCCGAAAAAGTATAGCATTTCTTTTAGGTAAAGACGTTCTGCTGTTAGCCTACAAGTGGTAAACTAGGTCCTGGGACGGTTGGTTCCGTAGGACATACCACCAGGATTATTACGATATAAACGAGAAGGTTGAGCCTTTAACTGAATGTACGATTTTAAATTTCCATTTTTTTTAACGACAGTAAACATGTTCGTTTTAAAACTATATTCTAGCAAATTATAAAAAAAACGTCTGATGATGGGGCGTGGTGTGACTCTCTGGAGTCTGGACCTAGCCTGTGAACAAAAAAGCAAAAAAATAACTTGTTACCTCAGATTATGATATAACAACTTACCTTGTACCTAGTAAGATAAAATAGAAATCCATTCAATAGCACCCACGTTTATCGCTTTACGTTTATATATAATTCCTCTCAACATCACCATCTAGATTTAGCTCTGAACCAGCGCTAAATAAAAATAAATATCACCATGCAGAAAGATCACTGAGTGCCATCCTTAAATGAAAATGCCAGTTCATATTCAAACCCATATTACATTATTGTAGTGGTAGTTTCAATCTTATGTCTACATCTTGCTTTTTTTGTATAGAGATCGCGGATGTGTCAGCATATCCATAATATTTGAATTAGGCACTCAAACTTTCCATGACCAAGGCTCATCTGGCATAAGCAATCTGAATCGATAGGTGTCCTATTTATAAACATCTACTGTTAATTTACTGTTAATTTGATGTAATACAAAGGCAGGCGATTTCCGTGACTAATATCGAACAGCGGTTCCTTGACAGCTACTTTCAATTATAACAGCTGTGCAAACCTGCAAGTGCCTGCAAACTGATTTATATGTCATCAGTATTAAATACAACGGAACGTAATAGAATACTTCCGTTCCGTTACATTAAATTTAAAAGCAAAGATGGCCGAGCGGTACTAGCTAGCCGTGCCGCAGGTCCCTGGTTCGATCCCCACCCGGCTTGAGCTTCACCGCATAGTGGAATGGTATTTTGCGATTGCCCACTTGGCCAGCTACCACCTCAAGTAGAAAATCTGTCGCCAAGCACCTAACGGTGTGTTCCGGCAGCAGTCCTTGAGAGCCAGTGAATTTACAAGGCACTAAGACTTAACTAAGTTTCAAAGTGACGGGCGCAGGGCAATTCGTGTCTTGTCATGAAATGCCTCTGTTATAGGCAAGGGTTAGTCCGCTTAACATTAGGTGGGAGTCGAGCTTGTTCCTCACAATAGCATAAATAAAATATTGATTGACGAAGTATGAATCAAACTTTGGATGAAGGTCCAAAGTTTGATTCATACTTACTACTTATCTATATATAATCATTAAGTCCTGTTGATTTTCATTGTATTAAAAATATTATGTTATTTTTTCAGACGACTAGGACTGTCCCATGTATACATGTGGCTTTTTATATTCCCTCCTTATTTTAAAATGCCTAAACAGATTTGAATCCTTAGATTCAAATTACAATGATTAATCAATACAATCATCACCCAAGTCAATATATGTGTAAATTATCTAGCAAAGCAGTCGTGTTTTTTAATTTACATAAATTTACTTGTGATAAAATATTTTTCTCCGCGTTTGTTGAGTATACATTTCGACAACAGTAACAATCTATCTGTCGTTATAGCAAAACTTTCCGTAGTGGTACTTCAATCCAATAAAATGAAATGCTGAATCTTAAATCCGAAAAAGCACCAGCAAAAATATCTTAGCTATGTTCTAATAAAGCAAGTGCATAAGGTATGCAGTGACGCAGCTTATGATGGAACACACATCATAGATGTTTTTTGTACACTAACTAGACAATGCATTGAATGACTATTATACGCTTTACCGATAACAATATATATTGTTGTGACGAAGTTGTCCAGGACATAATGTTCAATAATGTTTTGAAAGCGTGGTTGATGGCATCGTCTATATATTGTTGGCTAGGTTAGTGCCCGAATGATGGCGTATCAGGTAGAGAAAGAAAACCTCCTTCTTTATAGAACAATTAAATATATATTATGTTTTTGAATTTGGATTTATGAATTCTTTTTTTCATTCTCCTCTTCTTTGTCGTTGTAATTAATAAAATTAATAAAAATTACTTATTATTATTACTTTTAATTAACAATTTTGCATACTGTCATGCTGCTCAAACGAAGATATTGTACACAAACTCAAAGGGGACCAGTTTTTAATCCCGATTAATTTGTTAGGATGCCTGCCCCTTGCATTTTCACCTGTGCTATTACATGTTACATTGAAAGTTAGGGTAAACATTGATAAGAACATCACAAGCCCTGTGGTGATGTATGAGTTTGAATTTTAGGCAACAAAAGAGGCAAGTGAAGGAGGGTTCATGAGCCAGAAGTGGGAATGTTATGATGGATAAATGGTAAACAACTAGAATAGAAAAGATTAGGAGTTTGTAGTATTAGAAAGGTAGGTTATATGAGTAGCAACATGGAAAGTTCGAGGCCAATACGGTTGGCGTGGTATATGAGCATATTATAAATAGAAATTCAAAAATATAACTTCAAGACTGCAATGTGGATGGGCATAAGGGCATAGGAAGGCTGAAGAAGGTATGGATGGCCTGTGTGAAGAATTATATGTGTATCATCATCATCAAATCAACCAGGAACGTCCTCCGTTGAACAAAGTTCTCAAAGAACAAAGTTTGGGATCGAAATATAAGAGCCGTTCTTCAGAAGGTGCTGCTGCCCAGCTTCTAATATTTTTCCTTGCGTCGCCTCTTACAACAATATATGGGGCAATTGGAACTTTGCACCCCACGGGGAATAATTATATTAGTTTTATCGTAAAAATATGTTTGTACTGACATGAAATTAATAGAACAGAGCTGAAAGGAAATGCTAGCAGTACCAACTATACTTATCGTGACACAAGTAACGGAAGAAAATTACCTTTTTAATTAAACCTCGAATAATATTATATTTCTAAGCTCAAGTGTCCTAGAGTTCGCTTTTCGCTGCTAGTATGACCTCCGTTGAACAAAGTTCTCAAAGAACAAATTCTTGGGATCGAAATATAAGAGCCGGTCTTCAGAAGGTGCTGCTGCCCAGCTTCTAGTATTGTTCATTCGTCGCCTCTTAAAACTCCCACAGGAAGATATGCGGGCAATTCGAACCCGGTACCCAACGGGGAAGAATTATATTAGTTTTTCATACAAATATGTTTATACCGACATGAAGTTAATAGAACAAAGCTGAAAGTGAAGTTAGCACCAACCCTACTTATTGATGGACGAGTAACGGAAGGAAATTACTATTTAAATTGGAGGATCTCTGATAATATTGTATGTCTAAGCTCAAGTGCCCTAGAGTCGCTTTCCGCTGCGAGTATGGCCGGTGGAGCAAAGCAAGCGCAAGTGGAGCACAGCTGTCGCGACGACCAGACAACAGTTGTCGACAGCGTTTGTCTTACCGCGTGTGCGCAACGTTTATCACTACAAACTATTTTTCCACCAACTAAACATACCTACATACAGTTTAATTGATCATCTACAGGCGCTAGCGCCAACATTCCACACCTTTATTAAAACGCACCACTGACGTAAACACACGACATATTCATATAAAAAAAACACAAAACTGTCTTATTAATATTTACTGGAGAAATAAAAGCGATAAATTTGCTTTATAAATAACAAACGTCACATTTGTTTCAAAAAGTCTAATGATGTGAAATGTGGTCATTTCCCTGGAATTTAGTGAAACCTCGTATTTTACCCGGGACGCGAATGATTAACGTGGTAAATATTTAGCTGCTTACGAGTACGACTTTATATTGGGTTCCTAAGTTATTCTATTTGTAATGTTTAGAATAAGTTGAGCAAGAGACATGACCGAGAAGGCAGCACGTGTCTATTCCGCAAATAGTTTGGCGCCGCCTGTGCGTCGACCCTTACAATAAGTCCCTTTAGTCAGATCCTTGTTTCCTTCGCACCACGTTCTGCTTGCTCTCCGACTACCAACATCCTGAACTGGTATAAAAATATACCGAAACAACAAATAAGAAGTACATTATCGTTTGATTTCTTATTCGTTTAGTATTTTAAATCCCTAAATGAGTGCTTTGATATTGTTGTACGGAGTCACCTTTGATGTTGATCTCCTGTTGAAAAACCAACCATTAATAAATCCCAGTGGCAATAAAAAGGATTGTGTTTAATCATATATCACAAAGAACTATTATCTGGCATCCGAAAAATAACAGCCGCAATCTCGGGAAATTTATGGATATGCGCTTAGTGAGTGAAAAATCTTATAAAAAAAATATGAATAAAGCTGGAGTGATAGCGTCGAAATGCACAATACTCTTAGGATGGTAGGGATAAACAAAGGCTATTTAAAATTTAAGTAGTGGTTTAAACAGTTGTATTTCGTTCAAAGCAAAGGATAGCCGAATATAGTAGAACCAATGGGTTTCAGTCAATATATTAAACTGTATCAGGGAAGATGGTGAAATATAACCAAGATTTTCAAGATCTTGCATCCAAAAATTATAAACAGTCAGTTTTTTCCTTTAATTTTACGGAACCACTAAACAATTACGTATCCTCCTAAGCAATGATGACCAAGCGGTAATAGCTATGGACTGCCGCGCTGCAGTACCCTGGTACTGCAGTACCTGATCCTTACCGCCGGCTTGAGCTTCACTGCAAGGTGTAAGGGCATTTTGCGGTTGCCCGCCTGGCGAGCTACCACCCTCAAGTAGAAAATCTGTCACCAAGCACCTAACGGTGTGTTCCGGCAATAGTCCTTGAGAGCCAGTGAAATTACAGGCACATAAGACTTAAAAACTATGTCTCAAGGGGACGGGCGCAGTGCAATTCGTGACTTGTGACGAAATGCATCTGTTTAAGAGCAGAGGTTAGTACGCTTAACATCAGGTGGGCCTCCAGCTTGTACCGTCACAATTACATAAAAAAGAGCCTTAGTTTATTTTGATAGATGGTTTGGCGAGAGAAGCATAAAATACCCAGCGCGATAACGTGAAGATCGCTGCGCTCGCGCGCCGCCGGCCATCATTCATCGTTGAGCAAAACGCTCCGTTTCCATGAAAATTGCTCTGTGATTTGCATGCAGCGTCACAGTAACGAGATGCATCGGGCCGATCGCTGTAAACACAGGTTAGGGAATATTTTTACGCTTGTTCAGATTTAACGCGCCGTATCCGACAAGTCTGACAACCTGCCTTTACGCCCCTCTATAATCACATTTTGATAAATGGAAACGCATAAACTGTCCTGTGCTTAGTTTCTTGATTTATCAGTGCGCAATAACGAGAAATAAACTCTTACCTCAGTGATTTCCACTACAGATGTGCGCGCGCGTTTTCCATCGCTACCGGCACCGGATGCACGTTATCCTGAGCCGCATTAAGCCAACAAATGGCGTGATTTTTAAAGGAAAAACGTCCAGATGAGTGCCGTATCTTGTGACATGAACGAAAATAATTTGACGCAGCCGTTCGTCGGGCGACATACGGCGACACGTGGCCGCGATATATTACACGCGAGCCGCGCACTAAAAATATTGTGTTGGCAAATTAATGGGCATTCTCGACGTTAGGTGGTGGGATGAAAGGAAGTGCCTTTTATATCTGAAACGTTGGTTTTGTATGAAAACGGGTGGCAGCCGCGCGCACCTGTCCGCGCGCTTTGGAGCCAGCAGCGTCGCGCGCGCCGCCGCCGCTGCCCGCTTCACCGCCGACGCACTCAATCTCAGCTCTAGGGCTGCTTACTGCTTATCTACGAGTTCAGAAATAACAACAAAATCCTAATGACTCAATATATTTTAAACTTTATGCTGACCATATTATATGTTACAAAATCGCAATAACACAAACTGCACCAGCTCCTGGACTTCAGACCAAGATTTCACCACCATTTATAATTTAAATAGGCAACCCTGGTTAGAGCGGATGTGACAAACAAGACGCATGTTGCGGTGTGCGTAAGTTTCACAATAATTGAGGAGATTAATAACCAACAGGGTGTTCATATTTCGCTGTCGGACGGTGGCCGGCTGTCGCGACTACCGTCCATCGTTACCTTGCTAGTGCCACCTACCTAGATTAATCTCCCGAATTCTGAGAAAGTCAGGAAAATATTAAATAAATCATTTTTAAAGCATTTTTTGAACATAAATAAGTGTACTAATTTGGAATTAAGCTTTAGATATGAATAATTTAAATAGTACCTATAAGATTAGTTTACCTGCAGTTTGCTTAGCTGTTCTTAATCGATCAGAAAAGTTAAACAACGTCCACCGTGGTCATGAGTTGGATGAGTTACCGCTAGTGACATTACTACTGAGGGATTCCGTGCTTCGGAGGGCACGTTTAGCCGTCGGTCCCGGTTGTCGTCTTAGGATGGCAGTCGTTATAGCATGGTGGTAGGGCATTTTGCGCACACGCATTAGGGCACCCTCAAGTAGAAAATGTGTCACCAAGCACCTAACGGTTTGTTCCGACTCCTTGAGAGCCAGTAATTCTAGGTTAGCCTGAATGTGCCTGATATGTTTATCTGTTGACCAACAGATAAACATATCAGGCATATAAAAAAACCTCGGGGTGTGCTGGGCTAGAATTGCAACCTCCCCTCTCTTACCACCAACGGTGGACGTCGTGACTGTGATATTGTGTTGTAACCCCTACGGATATATAGCTACCTACTACCTACTCCTTAAACATTGCAATTGGTTTAAAAAAAGTTAAATAACTAATAAGTTTTAAAGTAATAAAGTCATTGATTTTTTTTAGTTTCAAATCAGTTCTGTTTGTACTTTGTATAATTGCTATTCATCAAGTTATATTGTTGTGAAATTCACTAGGCTGAATGCTATGTTCACTATATATATATGTCCACTTGGCTTTGTTGTCAACTGCGTACGCCCGGCGCTCTGCGAGTGCATTTTGTGTCTACCGCCTAATAATGGTGGTATTTTGTTAAGTTATTAGTAAGAAGATAAAAATGTTAAACTGTTACCTACTAAAGTTTACATAATCTATGTTCAAGTAAAGTAATAATGCATTTATTATTATATATCTGAATAACCTGAATTATATATAAGCAATAAGTTTTGTATAAGTGTCCAACTTGAAAAGCAGAGTTAATTGTACATAATGTTAAAGGATTATTCTAGGATTAAAATTACACTAGAATTGTACTATTTATATAATTATTATTTTAAATAAAGAAATTAATTAATTAAAAAAAAATCCTGTACGTCATTATTACAATTAACTACAAGATACATAAGTATTGGTAAATAACACAATAAACAATGTCGTCATATTTCCGATTTTCCCGGTATTAATGATAGGTATGGACTTTGATATGATAGGTATAGTATGTGGAGTCGGAGTGCTTCAAGCCATTTTAAATCCGACATGGAAATCTGTCCAACGAGCTCCTTTCATTGTTTATGGTATATAAATTTGACATGTTTACCTTATACTTGGAATATTTTACTAATTGTTATTTAACAGCTGATAAGGTTTTGAGTTAACTCAAGCCGCCGGAGGTGGTGATCAAACCAGGGATCTGCGGCACAGCAGTCCATAGCTATTACCTTCGACTGTCACTTCTTCAAAAATCCAAATAGAAAACACAAAATGATTCAGATTGTAACCATTACAGTGCACTATAACTGCAAAATATTGCATTCTAACAAAAGTGATAAAACTGTAACTGTTTTTTTCAACACGAACACATAACATGTTCATGTAAATTTTAATGATCTCCGCAACAGTTTCTTAATGACACGATGGTCAAGAATAAGTAGCGACAGTATCCTGACGAAGGGCGGGCGGCTTGACGGCGGCGGCGGCAGTATAAATACGAGGCACGTGCGCGTACGCAGCTGGCAGCCACGTGGCTCCTTGGCTAAAATAGATTATTGTCTTGCACCAGACCACGCCCACCGAACAGATAAAACACCACATCAAACGGTACATCGATAATAAAATCGGCCAGTTTATTTGTTATCTAGCAGTAAATATTCGGTTTGAAATGTTACTTTCATCTCTTTGTCAAAATATTGAGTCTTGTCTGTCGATTTAGTAATACATAAAGCAGTAGCCACAAACTGGTAAGCTGGAAAGTTTTCTTACAGTACCAATAAAAACTGAAACACTAAATACCACATCAAAATATTCTGAATTTAGTCGTTACGTTGGCGACATTTCTAACTACCTTCATGCTTAGGTGTGTTATCCAGTTTAATTTGGTTAGTATCTTAGCTGTTGTGGCATAAAAAAAGTATTTTACTGTTCAATTATGTCACTACGTTTTTTCTCCTTTCATCAGATATTTTCAAGTCCAGTGTAGAAGAGGTTGAACTACGTACATATACATACTGTATTTGCCATCTGCCTGGCAGTTTCATACTCCGTAATACAATTAATTTAAAAATAACAAATGTTTCAAAAATATTATAAGAAAACATTAAAATAACATTTTGATAAGACACTTATAAATATAAAATTATATCTAGTGACAATTCAGCCTAATTTTCCTGTTAAGCTGACGTGACGTCACAAACACTATGCAGCCAAACCGATTCCGGTTGGCGTGTTTCGTTTCTACAGGAAGCATCCTCAGAAGGTCAGACGTAACAGTAGCCCAGTGCCAGAAGCGGAGATATTGGCTGAACACCGAGAGTAACAGTTTACGCTCCACCCCAAACAAAGAGATGCAAGCCAAGCAGCCCGAAGGCAGCACCAGGAAATACTAAGGGTAGTGACGAACCTGCTGAACAGCCAGGTACAACCGCTGGGAGGGGATGAGTACATCTCCCCAGCAGAGACGTGGCGTGTAGTGAGACGACTTATAAGAAAGAAAGCAGCGGGTAATGATGGCCTACAAATTGCAGCTATCCACCAACTCCCAAAGAAGGGCTAAGTTACCATCACTAAGCTCTTCAATGGGATCCTGAGAACTGGACAGTTCCCTAGAACCTGGAAGAGAGCGAAGTTCATCATGATCCCCAAACTAGGAAAGGTCAGGAAACTGGCCCAGTCTAACAGGCCGACCTCAATGCTGCCACACCTGGCCAAACTCTTCGAGCGTATCCCAAAGCAGTACATTCTTACTACCGCAAACTTCATGAAGGAAAGAAGATTCTATGTGTCGGTGGAACACAGAGTGTCAGACCACCCAACGCTACAAGCTGGAGTACCCCAAGGCAGCTTATCGCCTGGGCTATACGGCTTGTACACAGATGACATCCCTCTACTGGAAGTGACTGGAGAAGGTAAGGAGTCAATTACACTAGCGCTGTTCGCTAACGACAGCACTTTTTTAACCAAATCAGCTAACCCGAATCAAGCCACCAAGAAGATGAAGCTCTAACTGCATGCAGTCCTAACAAAAAATGTCAGTACAATTAATTGCTTAATTTTAAAAAAAATGTTAGGACTAACAGAAGTCAACTCTAAGAGGTTGTTAGCATTTTTCCAATAACCATGTATAACAAAACATTTGAATGATTTAAATATTTTGTCAATTCTAAAATAATAATTACTCTGCAATTTTCAAATATACTATGGTGTGAAAAATGTCCCTCGCTAAAAAAAGGAAACAAGGAGACAATCGAGCTCATTTCCGCCGTGAAATGCTTCCGCCTATCGCCCACTCTATGATACACCTTGTTATAGTTAGTTCGCTACTATCTAAATATTGATTTGTGTTTTTTTCTTGTCACAGAACTTTATATTTTCTTGGTGTTATACCAACGAGAAAATGTGGTGATGGGTTTGTTTAGTACAGTTTCTTGTTTTAAAGTGCCGGAGCATGACTCAAGATGCCTTCTTTTAAACCTAATCTACTAAGTTGTTCCCTATGGAGCGCGACATAACAGACATAACATAATTCCATACTGATAGTCAACAGCTGAAATACGGAGTAAATAAGAGTGTTTCACCTCACAGAGTCGAAAAGGTTTGTTTGTTTCAATTATTTTCGTTTCAAATCTGAGTGCAATATAGCTTTTTATCCGTTAGCGTGCAAAATAGCTTTTTTTTAATTTGAAATTCCGAATAAAACCAGCCAATTGCGAGTTGGACTTCCCAACCCGTGTGTTCCGTAATCAGTACCAACACAAATTGTATAAAAAACGGTATTTCTTGCATAAAGTTTGAGATCCTTAGCAGGAGTTCGACCCGTAGTTTGCCGGTTCCTTTTATTTTTTACTTTATTGGACTATAATCACACGTTTGACGCTTGTATGTATTACCGCTTATAAGAAAAAAGCCTTGTTTTTACTTTTTGTTTTTATTATTGTTTTTAGGCAATCCGCCTTACTACTACATATTCTGTGGAAATTTCAACTGACTATCTATTACCGTTACCAAAAATGTAGATAGCCCTTTAAAATCGGGATGGACGGAGTACAGCTGAAAGTCAGTAATAGGGTCCCGTCCGCACCTTAAAAACAATTTATGTTTAAATATTACTTATGGTAATAATGTTACTTTCAACTTTTATATAAAAGTGAACACTAAATTACTATATTATTTCACTAAGCTGTGTTTCTTGGACATATACGTAACATTTTCCTCGCTGTAGTGAGGAAAAAATATAAGTACCACCTACCGGCACCATAGTTATGTTGCGTCTCGAACCTACCTTTGCTTGCTTCGCTCATGGATCAATAGCAAAATCCTTCCTTTTCAAGACTCATTACAAATACTCACACTAAATAACAACTTTGCAGCTTTGTATAACAAATAACAATTTTCTGCTAAGCACACACTAGCGTGAAAATTGCGGCAAAGAGCGCGCACACCAAGTACCAAGAGTAAGTATATTATATTATTTCGCGAAAATCTTTTACAAACCTACCCTTGATAATATATATTCTAAAATAGTTGCCCTTTGACCTCAAAGGTTTTTATCTGATATTATTATACTCGTAAAGTCAAGATTGCCATAAACTGAGTTGGTTCCGATACTGTTAGTGCAGTGTAGTGTGTCAAGGTGACAGACAGGGCGCCGGCCGCGCTGCTACTCAAAACGATGTAACCCGCATCTTCAGTCTAGTCGATCAATGCTGCTTGATCCAACTACTGAGAATGCCTGGAATCGTCAAGTTTTATCAAAATATTATTTGGTGCTGGTTATGAA
This sequence comes from Plagodis pulveraria, assembly GCA_963890685.1. NCBI lineage: Eukaryota > Metazoa > Arthropoda > Insecta > Lepidoptera > Geometridae > Plagodis > Plagodis pulveraria. Next base: position 11,243,408 of record OY982965.1, read on the forward strand.
CCGTTATTGTTTTATTAATCTATTCTCGTCTCATTATAAACGAAGTACCTAAGCCACAACTTAACAAAAAACTGTTTCACCTTTTTATGTCTGTTTTCCATAGTTTGAGAAACTTAAATGAGTTTATATTGGTACATTTTTAACATTTTTAACCGACTTAAAAAAGGAGCTTCTCCTTACGATTGTGTTTTGTGTGTGTTACCTCATAACTCAATACAGGGTGTCCCGATTTTGAAGATTTTTTTTATTAAAGCTGGTGCTTGTTATATCATCAATCTACTCGTAGTATACGTAAAACAAAAAATAATAAAAATCGGCTAAGCACGAATCGAAATTGCGCTATGAAACGCCACAAAATTGTTATTTATAATACCGGCTCTGTATTTTTTTTTTCTATCGAATAAATGCAAACATATCTAAGAAAGTGATAATAGATAACACTCCTTCTGTGGACAGTACAGTACAGTAAGTACCGAAAAAGCTGAAGCTCCTTGTAGGTATTCTGTGAATTTGTTTTATTTTTTTGAATAAAATATTTATTTTCCTATTAAGTGTTTATTAAAATTAACATATAGATTCATTCAACTATTTAAATAATTATTAATTTTGGGCCGCAAACAATTCTAATGTAAGGTTTTTTTATTTATTTAATAACCCCTGGAAATATATCAAAATAATGTCAAAGACACCTTGGCCTTTATGCTAGTTAGAGATTTTAAGACAATAAATGTACCTACCATCCTATAAATTTCTATCAAGTTAAAGTATCAACCACTAATATTTTTAATTGCGAAACGCGCGTTTTGATTGCCTTGCCACTCCTCTCCAAAATACAGGAACGGTTTAGATGAAAGAATTTTTTGAACGTTAAACTGTAGGTTAATTTTTCTTTACATACATTCCTTATACTCTATTTTATCATTCTTTGCTAAGTATTCCGGAGGTAGTGCAATATACCCGATTTCCGCGCGGGCATAACTGCGACCACAAATTGTTAATAACCTAAAACTTTATGACTTTTGATTTCATCGTCGTGAAACTTTATGCAAGTCTATTAGGTACTGTATTTTTCTTTACTGAAGTCAAGAGAGACATATATGACAATCTAACACCGGTTTTAAATGAATATCGTATGCTGTTCAGGTTCCAGCCATATCGATCCCTTCCAATTAAACCTTAATTAAGCGTTGAATGCAAAGTAAGCACATTCTAGCGTACCCCATCCTCCTTTTGCATCCCCCAGCAACACTCCACGACACCCTTCCCACCCCTCAACGATCGATACGTCCGCCATGTTGAATTTTCCGACCAATACTCGTGTCAAGGAAAGCCGTTGTCATGGAAACGCGTCGCTGCCTATAGGGGAAAGTTGAGAGGGAGGTTTTATGACGTTATTATGGCTTTGAAGAGGGTGCGTCTACTGAAATACAAGCATAGGTATAGCTATTGTTGTGTAAATTCTGTGTCGCAACTGAAGCAGTCCATCAAGTTTACTTGATGGGTTTCATGAGTACAATTAATTAAAAGTAAGTAAATATTTTTTTATTTCTCATTTCTGATACAATACGCTTATTGAAAAACAAGGAGCTTCGCTTTTCAGACCTACCAGGTCGTTCAGCAAGGTCCGTGTTTATGGGGACAAACGCAGTGTCAGATATTTTGGCTGAAATCAGTAGTGTGCAAGCTCTACTGTGTTTGGGGGTGGAGGGCACTGTAGCAAGTGAAATTACTGGGCAAACGAGAAATACGAATTAAGGTCTCGGAGTGACGTATGCAATGCAGTGTCAACCAGAACAGACGATTACTGCAACAGTAATGGGCAGTGTCGTGAGTGTTACCATCAAGCAGGGGACTTGTCCATTTCGTCACATAACATTAAAAATGTTGGCGAAATCCTTAACCAAAATGTCAAACGACTTCTTCAAGAAGTGATCTTGATCATTACCAATATTTTTTGATAAACGCTCTTGAATTCGGTAAATTAACAATTTAAATATTTACGATATGTACTCAGAAGGACAACGAAAATAATTTTTCAGTGCGGTCGGTTTTGGGTAAACTAATAAGATCACAACTAAATGTAGTGCTGATATAGTTTCCTCTTGTACAGACCCACAAACTTATCTGTTCAGGTGGCAGAAAAAAGAACTACAACATTCCTTCAAATTGTGACAGTTTGTATTTGATTTCCTTGATCAGCAGCGCCCTCGCCAACTGCACAGTTAAGTTGGTGGTGCAGTAGGTTGGTACTATACTAGGGTTGCCAGATCAAGGTATATAAATTCCTGGACATTTCGAGGATTAGAGAAAAGTTGGTACTTAGAGCTAAGGGTTTTTTATTTATATAGATGAGCAAACATTTGACCGCGACGGTCATAGATAAATGATCATTTATCTATGCCGTAACGTAGCATAATATTGGAATCCGTTTAGCCGTATCTGAGGTAAGTTACAATAAATGCACAAGTACACCAAACACAAGTAGGTACTTATCTAAGTGTGAAGCAATTTTGAAGGGCAGGCGGGATTTTGTTTGCTTTTTTTATGTCCGTAAGTTTTTGAGAAACCTAAAACTCGTCAATTCCGGGACAGTAGGGTAAAATTACTGGACACGGGACAAGACACGCTATTCCGGGACTATCCCGGATTTCCCGGACGTCTGGCAACCCTATCTATACCTACCTATTGCAAAATAACAACGAGAGGAAAAATTTAAATCACGTGTTACCACAATATCTTATACAGAGTTATTGATAAAATGCTAACATCTTCTTAGGGTTGACTTCTGCTAGTCCTAACAATCATTTTGAGATGATTTTTTTTAAATATTATTTGATTTTTGTGTTTGTTTATGTGTATATGACGGAATAAGCACCAGGAGCACCTGGTGTTAAAAGTCTCTAGTGCCTTGTAATTTATTATTTCATATTTTTAATTACTTTGCTCGATGTAAATATTCAACACCGTATTCAAAGGGAGCGCGGCGCGATCCAGTGTAGCCGCGGCGGGCGCTCTTGGCTCGGAGAGACTCAAAATTTAAAACAATAAGCAAATATTTTTTTTTAATCTTTACATAATGTTTTTTCCTCTCAAAATTTTTGTTAGGTCTAGCGGAAGTCAACCCTAAGAGGTTGTTAGCATTTTATCAATAACCCTATATTGACAGAGCGTATCCTGATACCTGATACCCTACCCAGGGATACAACGGCTGGTTGCGGGTTCGAATTTAAATCGAAAATTTCCTTTCGTTGTCATTTTGAAAGCTTATTCGCTGATACTGTATCAGCCGGTTTATCCACTGTTGAACCCATTTAGGAAGGGGATTGCTGGCTCTCAGGGACAGCTGCCAGAACACAATGTTAGATGCTTGGCGTTAGATTTTCTACTTGAGAGTGGTAGCCATCCAGGCGGGCATTTGCAAAATGCCCTACCACCATGCAATTAAGGCGTCTTGGGAACCACAGTGTAAGATAAAAAATCCACAAAAGGCGCTGCTGCCCACCTTCCGGTATTTCGCCCTTAAACGCCTCTTATGACACCCACGGGAAGAGATAGGGGGGTGACAATCTATCCCAGCACAACATGGGCATTCACATTTTATTTTTGGGAATGCCCATGTAAAATTTCCTCATCAAATTTTGACAACGAAGCTGCAAATTTCAAAATGTTTGTAAAACTATTATAAGACAGCGTTCAAACATACCACTTAACACTAAAGAGGTTGTATTTATATAATGAGATAATAGATACATTCAACTTAGAATGTTCACACAGCCGTGCTTTATTGCTGTTTACCGACTACCAAAAAATCCTTTTATACTTTCGCGAAACTCTTGAAAACAACTTCCTCTGCTTTGTTCCCTAAAACCGCATCTACATTGGAATATTATTCTTTGCGGTGCTTAGAGGCAGCCGCAGTGTCAATAATAGTTAGTACGAGATACTGTCGAGATCATAGAATAGCTTTAGAATAGAGACAGACACCTGCGCGACCTACCTGTTTGTACGGCGAAATCTCTAAACGGGCTTTCGACTTTACAGTTTCCTGCGTTTGTTCACGAACAATAGGCAATAAGCCTGCGCGGACGCAACCCAATGTTGACAGCCGACGCTCCATTCAAACCAAAATGCTTGCTATGTCTACGTTTCTGACCATTATTCAAATTGTTACTTGTATTCAAACACCACACTTGTATTATTTAGCGAGCGCTCCTTTACATTGGGCTTAGCATTCAGTGCCTTAGCTAAAAGTGAATATAATATCGATGTACACAAGAATGTATGGGCTGAGCAATCTGTCCATTCATAAAAGCACATCTGGTACAACAGTATGGTGCAAATGCACTGTTTTAAACCTTATTATATTTATTAAACCTGGAAGGTACTCTGGTTCAAGGGATATACAAAAAGTCATGTATATATATTTATTTCAATATGATTGTGACGGAACAAGCTCGAGGCCCACCTGATGTTAAGCGGACTAACCTCTGCCTATAACAGATGCATTTCTTCATAAGTCACGAATTGCACTGCCGCTGTCACTTTGAGACTTAGTTGTTAAGTCTCAAGTGCCTGTAATTTAAATTAATATTGAAGGAAACTGAAGTTACACTGAACCGTTTTTAATCTATTAATCAAAATAATGGACTTATTTAGGGTTTCGTGCCTTAAAAAGTAGAACTACCTGACTCAAAGTACCACTTATCACATCTTAGGACCGTGTAAAGGTAAAATATAATAAGATGTATATATTCAATTGTTCAACATTAATGTCATCTAATAAATAGACAATACTTAGATGATAGTTTATTGAACGGTATAAATGATCGTCTAAGGTAATGCATTAACAACAATGATTGTAATTCTAAAACACATATCATTAGATGGAGCTTTCATGTTATAAAACAAGTACCGTAAGGAACTAATATCGTGGTCATCAATCTATAATAATTACTTTTGTACCGTATTTCTGTAGTCAGCTTTCATTTGTTTAAGTACCATATACATTTTGTTCGAAAGCGGCAACTGCACATACTATCTATGAAATTAGATTGTCTTTAATAAACAAATTCATCGGACTAACTTGAATTTTATCTCTTAGGATCCTCCACTTTTTGCCGTAAGTTCTTACTGGCCACTTTTAAAACTTTCTATACACTACTTAATACATTCTTAAAAGACCATTGACTCAAAAATTTCTTATGCTTTAATCAAAGAGTCATTTATATGATTAATCACAGGTCAATGAATTGCTCGTCCATATCAAGAAGTCGTAGAGGTAGATAATTTTCTTCGAGACAAATCCGAGGATGTATCCATGTAAGGATAGTTGATTATAAACTCTGGCAATGGCATTACGTCATCGTGGACTCTGCATTGCCATGAATTATGCAGATAGGGACGAATGTAGTCAAGGGCTGGCTGGAGCGAGCGACGACGACGCGGCGCACACGTGCAATCCACGACAAGGCGGCCAGCGAAGATCATTGACTCGCCATTTGCAGGTGGCTCACATAAAACCGAGATTGCAGCCGCAAGATTTCACTTAGCTCTAACTTGAGAGTGACATCATCCATAAATCTAAACTTGACGGGGTGACGTCACTAATTACTGGTTCTAAAGTGGCCGGCGCCAGCGCTCCGAACAATGTCCCCTTTTAAAAGTTGTTCAAGCAAAAAAGGTATTACGAATTATTAAATCTCTCTGTATAGTGCGGCTCTTTTGCGGAACATAGAAATTCGATACACCCTCTTTAAATAATATGATATCTGTGAGTCGGGGCAATTAAATTGTTAGATGGACATCAAACTGGGCTAAATATTCTATTCGCTTTATAGCCAGAGGCAAGTATCTCGATGAGAAATTTTCGAGTAGGTGTTATTATGGTCCATATTGCCACTGTTTACGAGACAGATGCAATTTGTACCAAGCTATCTAAACGTAAAATATGCGATCCTATTCATATACATTATTCAGTAATAAACTTGATACCTTTTGGAGTAAAGGATTGCGAAATCAAAAAAAACTTATTGCAAGCCATTTCCTGATACACGATCGGGCACGCACGAGTTTCTGAGACCATTTAAAGCACAGCCTTTAGCAAAAGACTGCTGTATGTTTTTGTTTCTAACTCGGCAAGGAAAGTTGATGTGGCCTTACGTTGAACGAGCTCGTTATTAAAAGAAATCACTGCCTTCCATCAGCCATTCCATCAACCATATTTGGATTCAAAATGTACATTTTTATGTTGAGTTTATAAAAGGAATGAGAATCTCGTATGGATGCAGGTGAACTGAAAAATAAGAGCCGATTTAAGGCTTCATAATGAGGAACTTGTAAGCGAAACAATAAAAACGTAAATAAATAATGACGCTGCCGGATCGCCTTTCTCCGAATGATTGTTTGGTAATAACTTAAATTGTGCGATCCTAAAGCCGAATTCAGTACCAACTTAATAATATATAGAATTATCGAAATAAGTGTGACCTAAGCACATACATACATGCTACATATATTCCTAATTTACTAAGTTTTTGTACTTATTGTTTTGTACGTTGTTTCCGAACGTCTCACGACGAACCTACTGCACAAGTTACATTTCAGTTTTGAATTCGAGATAGGTATCAACTAATATAATGTAAATCAATGTACCTACTTACCTAATTTATTTTATACCATTAATACATGTGTTGATTCGTCCCTAATAAAAATTGTCTTCGAATTACAAAACAGTTAATTTCAAATAAGTATTCTAAAGTCGTATAAAATATATAAAGACACGTTCTCGCATTTGCGCCGAGTTATCAACCTGTCGTGCATTGTGCGCTCATTAGTCACTGACTGGTTCCGATATGTTTCCGACATTATTACTGCCAGGATACAACTTCCAAGTAACGTACCATGTCACTCAACAGCCTTGTCCCGGACACCCTGAATGGCGTAGCGTCTACTGACCATGACTTCTTGCTTTATTATTTGATGAAACTCCTGAACTAGAAGATACAATTTTATGAAAGCTCCGTGCGAGAAGTTTTTTCTTAATAAGCTAGAGAAAACATTACTTGGAAAAATACTCCTTAAGTACCGAATAGATGTTTGTTGTAATTATACTGTCATTCGAAAGCAGTCCGATGGTAGGGCCTGGAATTTTTGGAACGCAATTGAATATCTTATTTATTTACACCATTTACGAGAAATATAAGTGAGATTATGTTGACTTCTACCAGAAGATCATACGATATATCGTACATAATCTGAATTTATCTCGTCAAATTGCTTGCTTATAATTCCGTGTTCACGTCTACTCTACTCTACTACTATACTCCATATCGCGATGTGATTGAGGCAAACAAAGCTAGATCTCAGGTCTTCCATATACTATGGCAGGCTACTTACTTAAATTCCGTCACAAGTCTAACGAGGAAAGGTTATTCCATTACTTGATAGAAACGGCTTGTGGCGCCAAATCGTCATACACCTGGGCATACAATAAAATTAAATGCACTTAACCTGGTACTCAATTCTGCTATATTGATTACCGTGCCTAACAGTAAGTGAAGTGATTATTTGATGATACGCTCTAGGCATAAGAATGTATGTGTGACAGATAATTCCAATGCTCACTGCTACGATTATGTAATACAGGTAAAGAATAATATTTTGATTATTTACAAAGTTTTCATTTCTCATACTTGGAAAGTACGCTTCAAGTTACCTAATCAGAAGGATGCAAGCAGTACCTTTCTTCCCTAGGAAATTATATTCCAATAAATTTAAAAAGTTTGCAAGGTATATACCACGTTTATATACAGCCATTCTATTAAATAGCGGAATAAAATTGTAGTTTTTTGCAACAATATTGCCTTTATATGCCCTTATACTTATAACTGTTCACAAGATTATTATCTACAGCATGACATACTATATTTTTAACTAATGAAGTTTTTATTTTTTCCTCATATTTAAAACTAGCTGTACCTACGACTTCGTTCGTGATTGCTGTACCTGCAAACTAATTATTCACATTTGAGCACTTTTTATCTCATATTAAGCAACGCTGTGGTCTGTGGTGAAGCACTCTTAGTAAAGCATAGCTCAGAAAGGAGCTTTTTACTTTGGGTTTGATAACTCCCAGCTTGTTTTTCCAGAAGACAGTAGTTAAGTAACACAGAGAGTTCCTTCGCGGTTCGCACAATAAATGTTGAAGCAAAGTAGGTACTTTGTGCGTTTCTTTGGAATTTCGATATTATAACGGTATCTTTTTGCCGAGGTTCTCCTTGTTTGGCGGTAGAACAAAAATATATTAGACAGTACATTTCCATTGTGCAGTCTCCAAAATGTATCCGGCAAAACATAGATAGATAAAAAAATTGATTGTGGGGAATGTTCCAAATTTTAGAGTTTTATCTTAGCAAGTTGGCAAATCAAAATAAGGATGCCAAGATGCCCGTGGGGTGCCGAGCTGCCCATGGGGTGCTAGGCTGCCCGTGGGGTGCCAGGCTGCCCATGGGATGCCGGAATGCCCGTGGGGTGCCGGGCTGCCCTTGGGGTGCCGGGTGGCCCGTGGGGTGCCGGGCTGCCCGTGGGGTTCCGAGCTCACTCGTCACTATTCTAACAAATAAAGAAAAATTGAAATTCGACTACGCGTTCATAAGTTACAACTAAGTAACATTTTGACTTTCATCCCGTTTCCCGAGGGAACCGCGCTGAATTTCGGGATAAAAAGTATACAATAACGTTATTTGTGGTACGGACTCAAATCGTGTTAAGTTTCATTGAATTCCATTTAGTAGCCCATGGGGTGCTGGGCTGCCCGTGGGGTGCCGGGCTGCCCATGGGGTTCCGAGCTCACTCGTCACTATTCTAACAAAAAAAGAATAATTCAGATCGGACTAAGCGTTAATAAATTACAACTAAGAGTATGTTTTGACTTTCATCCCCTTTCCCGAGGGAACCGTGCTTAATTTCGGGATGAAAAGTATACAATAACCTTCTTCGTAGTATGAACTCAAATCGTGTTAAGTTTCATTGAATTCCATTCAGTAGTTTTGGAGTGATGCGCGGCCGGGATACAGACAGACAGACAGACAGACAGACAAAAAAAAAAAAAATACAGTTTTGGCATCAGTATCAGCTACAGAGTGCTCTCAAATTTTTTTTTGCAAAATATCTTCAATGTACAGAATTGGACTTGTTACAGTTTTATTATAAGTATAGAAGATAAAAAGCAAAGTGTTTACTCCGGTGAAATATCTACTAAGCACAAGATGGCCCTCACAGCGCTCGTGGGTCAATTGTTCGAGTAAACAGATCTTTTTCATACCTTGCTATAAAAAAATGATATTCAGAAAAACATATAGATACTTAATATGTTGTATCTACTGCTTACTATACTATTAAACTTTATTTTTTATAACAATTATAATAACGCAGTTTTTTTTTCTGGAATGACATATTTCTAAAGAATAAAATATTTTTTTCTACTAACTTTATTAGAAAGTATTAGAATTAACTATACTCGTATATTATCAATAAATATATGTCTATGTGTATGAAGGTTTGAGTACTATATTTAGAAGTTTCAATTACCCATCGGCAATTGCAGGAGGTGTATATGTAAAAGAAAAAGAATCCTCTAGTAACAATTTCTTTTACTAGAGGACTACTTAATCTTTTAATCAGATCTTTTACTTTATTCATGTTTAACTTCTAACATCTCTACTTGAATAAGAATTCAAATAGCGGAATTGCCCCTCTGCATTCTGCAAGCATTAGTCAGCAAACAGTACAATGTATCGGCGCATTCACCATCAAGCGTGAGTACCACAACACAAGCGCCTATTGCCATGAAGTTTCATACCATAACCAAGCAAATTCTCGAAACATCACGCAGTCAAAGAACTCTCATGGCTAATAAATAATGCTATTGCAGCTATAAATAATAAATAACGCTTGACCAAACTGTATCAGCCGGATAGACCAATGCTGAACACAGCCTTCCCCAATATGTGGGGGTTTGCCATAATCCCCACGCTTGGCAGACTGCGTGAGGATCGCAGTGTGATATATCAGTTCCTCGGAAAGTGCTGTTGCCTATCTTCTGGTGGTTCAGTTACGTTTAGTCGCCTCTTACGACACGCGGGAGCATGCGCTTGAAAATAGTAGTGGTTATTATAAAATGAAACATGGTAAAATAAATATTAATTTTCCTACCACTGAGTTTCAGCAGTAGAACTCTTTTGTAAACTAGTACGAACGGAGAATTCAATTCGGGGAATATTCACCTGGAAATGGATATATTATTTACTTTATTTAGCTAGACATAAAGGTATTGTGTAAGTTAGCATATTTAGGAAATGTAAAAGAAACATTTTGAAGCCTTGCCTTGCTTCTTATCATCAACTCTCGTTTTATTGTTATTGTGACGGAACAAGCACGAGTCCCGCCTGATGTAAAGTGGACTTACCTCTGCCTATAACAGATGCATTTCATCTCAAGTGACAAATTGCACTGCGCCAGTCTGAGACATACAATTTTAAGTCTCATGTGCCTGTAATTTTACTGGCTCTCAAGGATCTCTCTCTCGGCTCTGACAGTTAAGCCTTTAACCACAATTTCACCTGATAGTAAGTGATGATGTGGTCGAAGGCTTAACCTTGAATGACTGGCTCTCAAGGACAACTACCGGAACACACTGTCAGGTGCTTGCCGACCGATTTTCTACTTGAGGGTGGTAGCTAGCCAGGCGAACATTCGCAAAATGCCCTTCCACCATGCGGTGAAGCTCAAGCCGGCGGTGAGGATCGAACCATGGACCTGCGGCACGGCAGTCCATAGCTATTACTGCTCGGCCATCATTGCTTCAAAATCGCATTCGAAATTAACAGTTATTGTACTTTAAGTTATAATCTATCTGGAATGCTCGTGACAGCTATTATTTTATGGGAGAGCTCATTGAATCTGTGAAGCTCATAGAGGTCTGGCGCCAAATTATCCACCTGATGAGGCATTCTGCGACAGTTAGTCACCCCTTTACAACCTACGCAGCTACATTCGTGACGACGTCACTTCCTCAATACCGCTCTGTTTATCTCCTGCTTACTATAGGCTGAATAATACCAACTTAATATCTCGATTGAATTTCACAACGTCGCGCGTCGTTTTAATTGAATAACATTGAAGCCATCTTGATGACGTAAGTTAATGACGCAGATCCAATCCCCCAGCGGGAGTTAGGGAAAAAGATAATTGAGTGTATTACGTAAGTGCTACTGTAAAAGGTCGCTTACGGGGTAAAAGGTATATAACATTTCGTGGTATTTAAAAACGTTCGTGTATTGTTTTATCGAATCTAATCAAAATAAATGGTAAAGTATGTTAAAGTAGAAACTCTCCCTGAAGTCGCCCGATACCTAACAATATTCTGGCAGCTGATTTTGAGGTTCCATTCTAGGCTTAGTCAGTTTAACATCTAAGACCACTAGCATTAGAACTGCCTGTGAGTCTGCAATTACTTATAGGTTGTCTAAATGCTTTTATTGTAGTAGCTGTAGTATTGTATATAGTTCGTAGTATTTTTTTAATAAAGGCATACCGCCGGTTAAACAACACAATAATTTACTTATTCTTTTTCTTTACTGCTGACCGACTAGCCTTTGACAACAGCCTCACCTGATAGTAAGTGCTGATGTGGTCGAAGCTGATAAACATCCTTAACTTGGTATTGAAAATGACTCTAAAGAGACAGTTTGTTAGGTTCTTCTTGAGAGTGGTTGCTGTTCATGCATACCAGCACGTTTTAACGACTGTCATCCTAAGGCAACATGCAACTAGAGGTCACCCTTCCAAGTAGTGACCGCAGCGATTGCTTATCCTAGTTGATCGGTTATGAAAGAATATACAAGCTCTGCTCAGAGCCCTTCACACCACACCTCTTACAGGTAAGAATAAAAGGTTAACCAATCTGCAATGAATAAATAATACCTTTTTTTTTTTTTTTAACGTGTGAAAAATGCATTTACGCATTCCCGTCCACCCCGGGGAAGGTGGCCGGGATATGTCGGGCTCGACACCAACTACTCCCACAGCAGCAAGTGCCCCTACCGACTAAATAACACACGGTGTTCCATCTCTACCGCTTCTCGGCGGGATCGCAGGGTCGCTTTAGCACTCAACCACGAACCCGCCACGGTTGTCCGTTGCCGGACCCCTCCTGGGGTGCTACCCCTCACGACGCACCAGAACACATGGCACGTCGCTACCACCCGGGGACCAAGCCCGCAAATGGGCGTCAGACGACCCCGCTTCCGACGCCCTAGGTCCCCCTGCGACGGGTCAGATGAGTAGCCCCGTCGCCTGCTACTTCGGCCGCAGAGGATAGGGAGAGCGGCGCCTCGCTATACCAACACTCCTCCTCCCCTGCGGCCCCTCCGCGTCCGCCATCAAACGGTGGCGGCCCCGCCGTGGCCACGGAAGGTAGGGAGAGCGGCGCACCGTGATACCGGCACTCCTCTCCCGCCGTGGCCCCTCACCGTCAGCTGTGGTGTCGCCCATACAACACCACAGCCCGCCTCAGATGCGGTGCTGCCCATACAGCACCGCAGCCTACCCGTTGCCGCTCCAGTCTGGACTTAGAGGCAAAGCCCAGTGGAGCGGCCCCTCTGGGGCCGGCCGACTGCCCAAGCCAGCACGGCCCCTGGTTCCTCTTCGCTTCACCGTGGGTGACGAAGCCACGGCTACTAAGCCCCACCGCCACGACAAGGCGGGAACCCTTCGGGGGGGAATAAATATTACCTAACCTATTTACGAGTAATCTTAGGAGGTTCGATAGCCTTTATGAATTTCATTTTGCTTTTTACTTCTTTATGCTCTGATTATCACATTTAGGGGCAATAGAAACTGTATGTGGGAGTTCGTCTGGGGAAGTACTTCCACCTATTTCTACTACTAAATTGTTCAGTGTCACTAAAATGTACTGTGTTCCAATTTGAAGGGTTTGGGTCCCGGTGCAATTACAGGCACTTGAGATTTAACGATTTCATTTCTCAGTGTGATGGACGCAGTGCAGTTCGCCACTTGCGACGAACTACATCTGTTATAGGCAGAGGTTACCCAATAATCAGGTGGACCTCGTGCATGCAGCATGCAGCATGCTCCATCACGGGTTCAAGTCCCGCTATCTAAGTTATCTTTTTCCAACCGAAATAATTTAAACTATCTAGTGTGTTCAATCATTTTACCTACGCTCTCCGTGTTTATATCCGTCTTTATCTTTTAAACGTCTCTTTTCACCGTAGGTACCTATTAGGAAACCGGATAAATTTTTCACAGAATATGTGTTATTTGTTGGATATCCTAATAAATGATACTAAAATAAAACAGTAAAAAAAGCGGCGTGAAACAAGAAACGTTTTTTATTGGTCTATATTGAAACTTAACATACCTACAACGTAAAATTGCGTGTTGGTGATTTAAGGTAAGAAAATACTCTATTGTAACATAACACAACAAACATAAAAACTAGACATGTATGGACGAGTCGAAATAAGAATCAGGTGCAGAATAAAAAACAATTGCTTGATATGTATACAGGGTTATTGGTAAAATGCTACCAACCCTATTAGGGTTGACTTCTGCTATGTTGTTTTTTGTTTCAGTTTCTTTTTTTTGTATTTTTGCCTACTCCGTGCCAAGAACGGCCGCCACGGCAACACTGGACCGCACCGTGCTCCCTTTGAATAGTTTTGAATATTCTTATATACTTCGAGCAATGTAATAAACAATATGAAATAATACATTACAGGCACAAGAGACTTGACATCAGTCAGTGGTCCTCGTGCTTATTAAGTCAAAAACACATTAAAAATATAGCAAAAGAAACAAAATTTAACAAAAAATATAAAACGAAAAAAAAAACAGATGTTTGTGAGGACTAGCAGAAGTCAACCCTAAGAGGTGGTTAGGATTTTTCCAATAACCCTATATAGTAAAAACATTTGTATATTGGTACGAAACCCTCGGTATGCGGGTCCGACTTGCACTTGATTAGTTTTAATATAAACATTTATGGCATAATTTTTACTCGTACCTTGCAAAAAAAAATTTTAAACTAACCCAATGAATGGAGGCTCACATAAAGAATGTGTATCATCAAAATGTATAATTTGTGCTCCCAATAACCGTGTCCTTTCATACAAAAAATACATTAATCGTCTTATCTTAACCTAATTTAAATTCCGGAATATCTCAGAAAGTTATAATGACATGAATGACTCATCAAAAATTATCATTGAATGTTTGATGCTGCTTTGTCGAGGTTCCGCAATGATGGTTCCGCATGTCTGCATTTTAACCGACCCTCAAATTAACTAAGAATTAATTTGTGTAATACTTACCTTAATCGAAAGAGTCCATGCAGTACGTTTAGTGTGTTGTTTGTTTTGGAAATCTAACCCCTAATGTTGCAATTAGTGTTCTAGTCAATATGTAATTACTACATGAACATTGTTAATAATAAAATAAAGAAACAAGTGCTTAAGAGTAGAGTTCACGGATCGCTTTCCATACAAACGTAGTTTTGTCATAATTTATATACTAAGTGTTCAAAGTCGGTGAAACTTTGCATGTTTATCCTTGAGCCAGAAATATCTATGCTTATGGTTTGTATAGAAAGCCCTGCGTGCACTCTACTCTTAATGATTTTCTTAAGTTTGTAATTTTGTGAATGCTTAGGACTTGAATTATTGTAACAAACAAGGCTGAAACAATAAATATGCTATACAAAATATCGTCATCAGCATCTTGTCCTTATTGCAATAAATCTCTACTCAAATATATACATTTCGCAATCCAAAATAACATTGGTAATTCGGCATTAACAGAGTACGCAAGTTAAACTTATAGAAATACTGCGGAACTCCAAAAATAACCTTATTAACAAATCCTGGGAAACTTGACGTTTAAAGACTTTAAAAACAGGACAAGAAAAAACACAAACGTTTCTTCAATACAAAAATGCACCTGAGAATGAAGGCGGGTCCACTTGACTAATATTTCGATTATTACAAATCACCGTGACATGTGCTAAACCAGGTACTCCTAAACCATTGATGCCCCAGTGTTGATGGTTGAAGCCTTTCGTATGGTAAAGCTTCAATGTATATAGCACAAAATGATGATATTCGTTTGAGGTATGGGACCACGTGTGTAAATCTCAGGTAGTGGTTAATAATTCGTTTAGTCCAGAGGTTGCGCCCACGTTTTTTCGTCGGCGGCCCACACAGGTGTACGACTATCCTAATTTACTATTCCTGATAGCGACGACTGCGGGACACTGGTTTTGATGGCCCTTTGTACCACTATGTGACGGGGATTCACAATATTTAACTGTATCACAATTGTTTTTTGTTTTATGTTCCTAGATTGAATGCCGCAGAAGCGGCAAACTGTATATAAGTCCTAATCGTATGGTCACAGCTATCGAAGCCTACATGCAGACTTCAGAAAATGGCATATGTTGCTGTACTGATTTTGTACTGATATTAATGAACTTGAACGGGAATTACGGAGAGTAGAAGAAATAAATGTAATTTCGCGACGTCACTCACTCACATACTTTATAATCTATATTATGCTACATCAAAAATGGAACGTAATAGGTACGTATGACGTATTACGTTCACTAAAGTTTAACATGAAATGTACTCCTTTGTACTTTCCTAATGTAACCTTTTTACAAAATGTCTCCAATCTAGTCAGCTTCCCTCCTTCCCACTAGCTAGTTTCAATGAAACATTTGTTTTACTTCATTTTTTCCATTACGCCCGCTTGTATACTTTATTTGTCTGTTTCCTTTCGTCCATAATTTCTACATGTCCAAACCATATTAGCTACCTTTCTCGATTACTATCACTGTATGTATTCTATAGAAATATCCACTTAAATAAACACATGATGATGACAATGGTGTGAATACTCCAGCTTCCTTGCTTATCACGCTGTGCATCACTCTTTCTTAATCAGTCTTTCTGTCAAACCTCACATAATTCTCAACACCATTTACTTGACTTTGATTCTTCTTCTGACATACTAAGCTTCCACCATATCGTCCTTATCACTTGTTTATGCATTTGACAGTCGTGTCATATCAAACACGTTTCGACTAGTCTTTAAGTGTGAAGTGTACCATTCACTGGCTCTCCAAGGGTCACTCTCCCTTCAACTTCTTCCTCACGCTGTTTGGTTTTATCTAAACGAAGAGGCAAAACACACTTGTCCAACTTTTACTCCATCTATCGCAAAATTACAAGCAGATACTTGTTATTCCTTTTTCATCCTTTCACCTTTTTCGTTTAACTCTAACTAACATTAATAATAACTATTAGTTGGTAATGATAATGTGATGAATGGCCATGATTCATTGGCATTCTCCTATGAGCCATAGTCTAGCGAAGCATGTATTAATAACCCAATCATCGCAGCAGAAAAGACAATACGAATAACTCGATTTCAAGTCTTGAATGAAGTTTATCTATAAGGAGCTTAAGTAATCCCGTTGGTAACCGAAAAAGATCTAAGATAAAGATGTGCAGCATACGCAATACACAGTGTCTCAGATCATTTTCGGTGCTAAAAAAATAATTTTCACTTCGTTCATACGTCTCGTGTATCTGGAATTCTGATAAAGAGATATCATAAATGATGTTCTAAAATAATTTAGGTATAACATGCTTGTGTAAGTATAAATAAATGAACGGTTCTGAATTTCAGATACCTACATACTTCAATATTAATATTAATTTAATATATATCATTCAAGTTGCAGATCTTTCTCGCCTAACGAACAGAGGTGGCCTATCAATATAGCTTGGAAAAATTCAGTCAATAAAATACTCGATTAACTACAGCAACTGTTATGCCGCCGACATCAAAACTCAAGTACTTTAGCTAAAGCCACCTGTTTCCTTAATAAAACTCACGTTATCTCACCGTGACTTAACTCAATCACTTTAATTGAGAAAAAGATAAATCGTAATAAACTTTATTAGTTGGACCAATTAAAGGTCGGCATTAGAAGTAAGATGGATAATTGATTAAGTTGTAAATAACACATCTCGATGTCTATCAGCGTCGGAGTCACGTACTTGATTTGACTAATTAGCTTAATTAGACGGGTTATGGATTATTTATTTTTCTTAGTTACGCCAGGAAATTGTTCATTTCCTGGCGTTTGTGTTCCAACCTTTCATATTTAGATCGAAAGTTTTTAAAATAATGTGTGTGAAATAAACATGTTTTTATTGGGATTGTGACGATGAAACACTAGGCTCACCTGATATTAAGCGGTAATCTCTGTCTATAAGAGATGCTTTACGAACTGTATTGCAACCAGAGGCATTGTGTTTTAAATTTCAATACTAACTTACTGGCTCTCAAGGACTCCTGCCGGAACACATTGTTAGGGGTTTGGCGACTGATTTTATACTTGGGAGTGGTATCTAGCCAGATGAGCATTCATAAAATACCCTTCCACCATACGGTAAATCTCAAGAGGGCAATGGTGATTGAACTATAAACCTACGGAAGGGTTGTCCATAGCTATTAAAGCTAGGTATCAATCATTTCTTCAGAATATATATCGTTGGTGCATGGTGTTCAGTTAGAATGGGCACTGGATCTCTCATACATCTGCCAGAATATAATGTACTTTTTTAAACGTAATTACTGACGATTTTCTACTTGAAGAGTCATCAGCAGAACACTGGGAAATTCCTCTACAACAATGCTGTGAAGCTAAAACCTGGAGAATTTGAACCTACGGACGGAAGCTTGTGTGCCCCACACAAGCATTTTGAAGAGTTTTGTTGAGTTAGTATTGTACAAAAGATGGCCCAATGACAATGACAATGGATTGCCGCGCTGAGGGTCCATGGTCCATCATGGATATTGGTTAACTAGAAAATGTGTTCAGGGAGCTCTCCTTCTTTGAGAGCGAGTTCCGATTTACAAAACGTTATTTCCAAATAAATTGAAAAAGCATATTTTTACGAAAAACTGACAACATAGACATCATAGACAACATAGAGTTTGAACACTTGTTATTTAAAATATGGTGAAACTACGTGTGCATGGAGAGTGTTATGAAGACTCTAGCCATAAGTAGCACAAGTATTACATGAATCATTAAAGTGACTCATAAATGTTAATAACAAATTTAGTGTCGGAAATTCACAAATCAGCTACAGAAAATATAGGGATCGTGCAAAGCACACCAACGGGCTTTGTGAGTGAACCAACGCGTCATGATAGTCACGATTACATGCGACAGATCACGATGTGGTTTTCTCTCACGGAATTCATATTTTACCATAATTCTGCCTGTTATGTAGTCATGCTCTTTATCTGGTTTCTCATGATTTCATTCGCCTACGAGCTGAATGCCATTAGCACTCGCCAACCGCTCGGTAAAGCTGCAAATGCCTGTAGAGGCTGGAAGAATTCAGTCCATCCCAAAAATTACTCCAATGACAAGTTCAGATAATTTTTTCTCATCCTTTGTTATGTCAAGCGGTCGCTCTTGATGACTCAGAGTATTGCACTTATTTTCATGCTTAAACCTGCTGCAGGCTGCATGTCAAAGTCAAAGTCAAAATCGTTTATTCAATTTGGGCGTCTACGACGTCCTAATGAAGGTCAATTACAAATTTTAGTTTTGTAATATTCTACATTTTACTGCCACGTGCCAAGAAGAACGGGCAAGAAACCCGGGGCCATTCTTTGAAACATCTTTTAACAATGTGTTACATACATACTACAAATATTTGTTTAAATTATGTAGGTGACAGGCAATAGCTTGGCAGAGGCGGAATTGTCCAGGCATTTTATCGTTTAAATAATCAGAAACTGTGTAGTAGGATTTTTTAATACATATGTTTTTCACGCGCAACTTGAATTTCCCGTCTGTCATGATTTGAACCTTCAGATGGACAGGATACTAAAACTTTCTGGAGAGTTTTTTGAACCAAAAATAACACAGTGGCAAAGACTGGGCACGCGCGCTGGGTTCCATGATCCATAGTCAAGTAGAAAATTTCTTCCAACATCTCTCATTGCTTGAGAATGAGTTTTGATTTTAGGTTTCACCTGTCTAACATTCTCAGCAGCATTATAACTTACCAAGAAAAGATCATGTAAGTTAAGGCCTAAGCCTAAGCATTCTAAACATATCTTCGCTTCAAAACTATGTTATAAAAAGCATACCTCCGGTAAAAAAAACTTTGGATTTCTTACCATATGCACTTACAAATCGAACCAACTTTTAAAAGAGGAAAGAATGGCTCATTAGGACACGATCGAATTTGTATATTCCTAGTGTTTAATCCTGGTCAAATACCAACACGTTCCTATGTCGGGTATACGAAAATCAAATTGAGTTTTAAATTGTACAATTTATTCTCTAATATTTTTTCCCCGTGGGGTGTCGCGCTTGAATGTCATCCCTCCATTGCTACTGTGGGTGTCTTAAGAGGCGACTAACGGTAATACACCGGAAGGTGGGCAGCAAGCCTTCTTAAGAACATCTATATATCTTAAATTACAATCCCCAAGACGCCTGCCAAGCGTGGGGATTATGGCAAATCCCCATTTAATGGGGGATTTTTTGGGCTGTGTTCAGCATACGTTGGAAAATCCGGCTGATACAGTACAGTATTCTCTAAGTAGATATAACGTTGTGGGACAGTTTCAATAAACAGTTAGGTATTGTAATCTGTCAGAATGTTCCAACAGCGAAGATCTCTTCGTAGAAAATTACTTTACATGATATTTATCTTGTCATAAATTGTAATTTAAGAGGCTGGTGAGGCAAATGTGTACTTCATTACGTGTTATTAAAGCCCCAGTCACAAACAGACCGTCTTAAAACTTTGCTTGATGAATGATATTATACCTTTCACATATTTTCGATTATTCGTAGCTGACTACCTATACAGGTAAAAAAGAACTCAGATCAAGCTGCGTAATTTTCATACTTATAAAAGCTGAGCAAGCAGTAATTTTCATAATGTGTAAGTTACTGTTACTGTATCAGTCGAATTATCCAGTGCCGAAAACAGCCTCCTTCATTAGGAAGGTTTTGCCATAAACCCTTACACTTGTCAGGCGTCTTGGGGATCGCAGTAAGATAGCAGTTCTTCAGATGGTGCTGATGCCCACCTTCCGGTATTTTACCGTTAGTCACCTCTTACGACACCCACGAGAAGAGTTGACATTCTAACCCGGCCCCCACAGCTAGAATAAAAGAATAGATAAGTAGATATTGACGCTAAGAAAAACTTGATGATATGAGGAGATGATTTGTGATTTACAGAAATTCACATCAAAAACACGATACATGCAATCTACAGAATTCGTTCTTTGTGTATATTGTGTTCCAGTAGTAGGTCAGGGTATCTTTAAATATAAGTATATGAAATCTAGTTGATAATTGGTTAAATATAACGTTATGAGGTAAACCATAACACAAGAATTTCTCATATTTTGATCACTGTACTGTGTGTGCCAAACCATCACCAGCAAAAAGTGTTCCAGTCCGATGCCATGAAGGGATAGGTACTTGTTTTTTTCTTCTGATATCAATTAATATTTCAAAATTGGAATAACAACATATTTAATTGTGTTTCTATTAAGGTCTTCTCCACCGACTTTTTAAATACATTTTAATAAATAACTTTCCATGATATGCAAATGCCTTGAATATATTAAACTTTGTCTACGCAAAGCCAAGAAGGTAGTAGAGTACCTAAATAATCTTCTTCATACCCTTATCGCACACAGGTGGGGTCGGTTTAATATAATAAAAACACGGTTATTTTCTGATAGACTAGCTCTTGACCACCATCTCACCTGATAGTAAGTGATGATGCGATTGAAGATGTCGATCAGGCTAAACTAGAATAACTGGCTCTTAAGGAGATTACTGGAACACAACGTTAGGTACATGAACCTCTGTGTACATGACAAATTTTCTGCGACGCGCAAGATGCCATGCCACCATGCTAAGATCATACAAGTATTAAAAAGTATGTTCTCGCAAGTAGCAACATTACATAGGACATACGAGATACGAGCACAATAATTATTGTATAAAGTTTTGGCTTCCATTTTATGGCCGGCCACCGCAATACCCTATGCTACGAGAAGGTAAGACTGTTGTAGACCCGTTGTGCGCTAAATTTGCAACTAACATCCAACACTCCACTAATATCGCCGTAGTGACATGCTGGTCATTAAGGGCATTTCCCTTAGTCGCGTTTTAAGACATCCAACAAGAAGAAATGAAGCTATGCTTATATTATGTACTCTAAATCATATTAATTTAACCGGCAAATACACTCACGTTGGAGATATACGTCGATTTAATCATTAAATACCTGTGAAACTCACTAGCATTTCATCTCAAAAATTATTTACTTTACCCTGAAACAGTACAGCTCTAGTAAAGTAGATAATTATCTACTTAAGAGTAGAGTTCAGGGAGCGCTTTCCATTTCGAAGCAATGATGGCCGAGCGGTAATAGCTATGGACTGCCGTGCCGCAGTACACTGGTTCGATCCCCACCGCCGGCTTGAGCTTCACCGCATGGTGGAAGGGCATTTTGCGATTGCCCGCCTGGCTAGCTACCACCCTCAAGTAGAAAGTCTGTCGCCAAGCACCGAAAGGTGTGTTCCGGCAGTAGTCCTTGAGAGCCAGTGAAATTACAGGCACAATGAGACTTAACAACTATGTCTCAATGTGACGCAATTCGTGACTTGTGATTAATTGCAACTGTTATAGGCAGAGGTTGGTCCACTTAAAATCAGGTGGGCCTCGAGCTTGTTCCATCATAATAACATAAAAAAAAAAAAACCTAGTTTCGTCATATTTTAAATACCAAGTATTCAAATTAGTATTTTATTAGTAAAATATAGTAGTAGTATTATTAGTTAAATCAGTGAAATTGTGTGTGCATATTGCTGAGTCTAATATCTATACTTCTGGTTAGACAGTTTTTCGATTTATTATTACCAGAAGCATAGATATTAGGATCAAGGATATACATGCAAAGTTTCACTGAGTTTGAACATTTAGTATTTAAAATATGACGAAACTACGTTTGTATGGAAAGCGGTCTGTGAACTCTACTCTTATGGGTGAACGGGCCGGCCCGTTTTCCATACAAACGTCGTAGGGTGATCACGCCCTTATTTGAGGATTTAGGTCCAAAATAAAGCATAATACCGATTGATCTCGTCAATATCTAGGCTTGTATGATGCCGAAATTTTAATAAAATAATTAACTTGAGAATTATGAGCCTCGAAACATTTTCATACAAAGTTTTCGAGGCTTAATAACTTACAACTTAATTATCTTTTTAAAATTTTGGCATCATACAAGCCTAGATAATGACGATATCAAACGGTATTATGTCTGGACTTAAAATCTCAAATAAGGGAGTGATCACTCTACGACGTTTGTATGGAGAAGTGACCGGCCAGTTCAACCTTAAGTATTAATGAAAATTGAGATTCTAAACAATCAAATGCTAATCGTCCCACGTAACCAGCGGAAGTGTTTATTGTCAGCAATGTCGGTGCGATAAACCATGGAGGCGCCATTTTGAATGTATTGTCACCGTTCCAGAGTCGATGGGAGGTCGCATCCGGCGCCGGCCATTTGCATCGGACGCGACTTGAATCGATTTTATTAATGTAAAACAAATATTTATGCTGATGGCCATTCTTTGATTTCAACAATCGTAGATATGGAGAGGCGCTTCGGGACGCATACCGGATTAGTTTATTTATGGGATGATACTCAGTGCAGCTGATCGAAATAAACATAAACTAGTTTTTCCCTTCTTGAAACGATGGTAGATTTGTTTTATTTTTTCTCTTGAATATATTAGTAGTGATAAGATTATTTTATTTTCTGTATCGTCATATCCATCTCGAATATAAAAAACATCTGTGTAAAAATATCGTGCAATAATTTTAGGCTCATAACCATTTCATCACTAAATTTTGCTACTAGTTTTTTTTTTTATAGTATAGGCTTTGGAATAGGCTAGCCTTTGACCACTATCTCACCTGATGGTAAGTGATGATATGGTCGAAGATATTGTTCAGGCTAGCCTAGAATTACTGGCTCTCAAGGACAGCTGCCGGTACACACCGTTAGGTGCTTGGCTACAGATTTTCTATTTGAGGGTGGTAGCTAGCCAAGCGGGCATTCGCAAAATGCCCTACCAGCATGCTGTAACGACAGCCATCGTAAGACTGACGGCTTAATGTGCCTTCCAAAGCACGGAAACGGTCAGTGGTAATGTTTTAATTGTAAGTATTGGTAATTTAGTCGAAGGACCATTTCATCACCAGTGGTAGGATATTATTATCCTACCACTGGTGACCTTCTCTAAAATTTAGGCTTAGGATCATTTCACCACCAAATTTCGCCCCCAGTGGTATGGTGGTCCGTAGTACCTACCTACCACCAAATTACTCAATAGCTCTCCCATATAATACCAGTTTTTAGGCAAAATACTTACTTGGGGAACTTAATTGGAGAACCTGTATGTAGCTGTATGGAAAATCCGGCTTATACAGTACTTACGATATTCATTGGAAGTACGACTTTACTCACATACCAGCTAATGACGGCTAATGACAAGAGCATAAAGATGGTAGGTACAACAGGACTGCTGTAGTGCGCCTTATATGATGTGTAGTGCCATGCCACTCAATCAGAGCATTTTTTCCCTAACCTGAAAAAGTCTTCTAGAGACATTTGAAGGGATTTGTCAGGTTTTGTAATGCCACGGCACATATAATATATGCTAATAGTGCTAGGTGAATCCGAAAATGTCTATACTTACAAAATAAATGTTTAGATCGAAGTAGGTAGATATTTGACCATCGAAATTAGGCTCAATTTCAACTTTAATAAAAATTGTGTACAGTCTGTCATCTATAACAATTTTTAGGCATTTTTTTATACCTGATAGGTTAACCTTTGACCACTATCTCACCTGATGGTAAGAGATGATGTGGTCGAAGATGTTGTTCAGGCTAATCTAGAAGTACTGGCTCTCAAGGACAGCTGCCGAAGCACACAGTTAGGTGCTTGGTGACATATTTTCTATTTGAGGCTGGTAGCTATCCAGGCGGGCATACGCAAAATGCCCTACCACTATGCTAAACGGCAGTTATTAAAAGTTTCACACAAAGTTATTATATATTTATATATTTTCAGATTTCATTAAAATTCAAGTTATTATATATTTTTATATTTTCAGAGTACAACATTTTCACCTCGGATCGGCGGGAATCGATTTTTACGAGCCCAGACAACTCCTTAACCACCGAGAGGAGTAGGTTGATGTGAATTTCCTGCTATACTTTATCATTTTGAACCGACCTAATGTACGGAGCGGCCATTAACCAGACTAATGTTAGGAATATTATATATACACCTAATTAACTAATTATAAATTATGAAGATCTTTTCTTATATCAAAAGAAAATTATACGCAACATATACCAAAGAAACTAAAAAATAATAATTAGCTCTAATATGGGTAGGTAGGTACCAGGGATTTCCAAGGGTAGGTACATACCTACCCCTTGGAAATAGAAACTCGAAGAATGTACCAGAACTCACAACTAAAGTTGTAGGTAATATTAGTATACAAATCTCGGTATCTAGATCCCTAGGAGATATTTCCAGATTTATAGATAAAACATTTTCAGATTTATAGATAAAACATGTAAACCTAAAAATATTAAATAAAAAGTTTTTTCTAAGTATTACTAAAATATTCCACATTCGGCGCGAATTTGGAGGACGCGTGTTCGATTCCCGAACGGAACAAAAATGTTTGTGCTTCATTGATTTGTAAATGTAAAAACTTACCTTAGTCACAGTAAATTTACCTTCAGCTTATTGCGATACCATCATCTCTAAAACATATGTATGCTTTTATACTCGTATAGGTACAGGTAGTCGTTAATTTTGTATATTCCTAAACCCCGTGGAATTACGTTTCTTTACTTTGAGCAATTTTTTGTCCAATGTTGCGTACACGAACGGAACAAGTGCAAAATCAGCGACAGGTGGCCTCACACGTGCCGCCTCGAATAAAACGCAATGAATGTCAAATGTCGTCTGACTAACTTAGGAGAACCCACACAGCATCAACAAAAACAACTTCCAAATCAAACCTTCAACATAACGTTAAAAATACATATTCCTCCAACCCCTATATTGCAGTTAAGCTCTTTTACGATTATGAAACTCAAAGATACTTTCTGATTCCATATCATTAAGATATTTATTGCGCGGTGGTACATTCATGAAGTGACATTTAATACTAAGGGCAAGGTCTAGGGACATAAGAATCAGTTTCGCTTGAATTTAGAGTCTTCTCGGGATGGGGGGTAATTCGCCACCCTCTATGACTGCCTGACTTTTCATTATCGAGATGTTTTATTAAAGGGGTCCTGGTGTTCGGCTGGTAAGGGGACATTTAGGGTTATCTCTGTGTCTCATCAAATTTCTTACGAGTTTTTTTTTATGTTATTGTGACGGAACAAACCCGAGGCCCACCTGATTTTAAGTGGACTAACCTCTGCCTATAACAGATGCAATTCGTCAACGACGAATTTACACTGTTACCAGTCACACCGAGACGTACAGTACATTAGGTCTCATGTCCCTGTAATTTTTCTGGCTCTCAAGGACTGCTGCCGGAACACACTGTTAGGTGCTTAGCGACACATTTTCTACTTAAAGGTGGTTGTTAGCCAGGCGGGCATTCGAAAATACCCTTCCACCATGCGGTGAAGGCCAAGCCCGCGGCGAGTTCGAACCATGGACCTGCTGCTTAGCAGTCCATAGCCAATGCCACTGAGCCATCACTGCTTCAAAAATGCTGCTGAAAAAACATTCATATTCAATAATAACATGAAGGTTCGGGAATGGAGACCACAAACCAGCAAGCGCAGCGTCGAGAGACGTCCACGTAGATGGTCTTCCCACGTGGTGTACGGACGACATTACTAAAGCCGCAGAAAGCCGCTGCAAGCTGCTTCCAACCATTCTATTTGGATTACTATAGGGGAGGCAGTTCTTGGGGCTGAAATGATGATGACATGAAGTAAAGACACAGATAAGTCGTCCGCATGATAGTAAACGTCAGATCTGTCCATTACAGTTGCAGTGTCACCGTCCTCAATCTGCTTAACACAGTACTACGCTCCTCACTTCTAAACGTTAGTTCTAGTCTCTTTCGCTCGTAATATCACTTGCTGCAGTGCCCTTCATGCACGCCTAAACACAATAGTGTTTGCTGCGTTGAGGCAGAATGTCTGACAAGCGGTGAACCAACACATACTCTTACTAAAGAGACTAAATGGTAAAACTTGTTTCATCTATGTAGCTTTCCTTAAGTCATAGCTGCATTTTAACATTAGTAATAAGTGCTCCAAGACTGAAATCTTTCCCAAAAAACACGCTCAGTATGATGATTTTTGGTTACATAACGTCGTTTCAGACCACGACGTTTCATGCAAAAATATTGCTGAAACTTGATTGTTTAATGCAAAAAGACAATCCCTTGCAGCAAACTTTTGTAGTGTACAAAACCGTCTAACGGAGTTATAGTACTTAGTTAGGAGGAAAAATAGAAGCATTATTTAGTTTGTACAGTACAGATTTTTGAAGCGTTCGTAACGTAGTTTTCTTAACCAATCAGCTAAGTTAAGCAACGTTCGCTGCGGTGACTTGGATACGACCTCTATTGGCATTACTACAGACTGAGCACTTACGTGAATACTTATAACTATGAGCACTTCCATGCTTCGGAGAGCACGTTAAGCCGTCGGTCGCGGTTATCTTAAGATTGCAGACGTCATAGCATGGTGGTAGGGCTTTTTGCGAATGCCCACCTGGCTAGCTAACACCGTCAAGTAGAATATGTGACGCCAATCACCTAACGTTGTGTTAATAAATTGTAATTTCAAGTTAGCCTGAACAACATCTTCAACCACATCATCACTTACCATCAGCCGCCATCAGGTAAGGTAGTGGTCAAAGGCCAACCTATCTGCTAATATATATTAAAAAAAAATTGATCTGCGACCTTTTTGCTCAAGTTTTAAATGACTTGTATTATGCAACCCTAAGTTTAATACGAACTCGCATATCTCGCCGAATATTGAGTTACTGTCCATGGGGTTGTGGGTGGAATGTTTACACTCGGCTTTTGGGCCTCGTGTTCCTTTATTGCATTCCTCTACTCTACCGGGCAACTATTTCAGTTTCACATCGCACATTTTGAAGCAGTGATGGCTCAGTGGCATTGGCTATGGACTGCCATGCAGCAGGTCCATGGTTCGAATCCCGCCCAGAGCTTGAGCTTCACCGCATGGTGGAAGGGCATTTTGTGAATGCCCGCCTGGCTAGCGACCACCCTCAAGTAGAAAATCTGTCGCCAAGCAACTAACAGTGTGTTCCGGCAGCAGTCCTTGAGAGCCAGAAAAATTACAGGCTAATGAGACCTAACAACTGGACGTCTCAGCGTGACGGGCACAGTGCAATTCGTCGCTGACGAAATGCGTCTGTTATAGGCAGAGGTTTGTCCACTTAACATCAGGTGGGCCTCGGACTTGTTCCGTCACAATAACATAAAAAAAAAAAAAAAAAAAACAATCATTGACTTTATAATGTTTTTACGTACTAGAAAACACATCGAGGGGCTTGTTCTTAATAAAATTATCTGTAATTAAAACGAAATAGCAATGATACGTACTGTGATAATAAGGTAAGTATCTAATAGTGTAGTACCTACTTACTAACAAAACTGAGGTTCGTTTGAAGCCCTCGTAGCGAAGTGTGCTTATAAGTAAAGTTAAGCAACGTCCGCCGGCGTCATTAGTTGGATGGGTGACCGCTAGTGACATTACTACTGAGCTCTTTCGTGCTTCGGAGGGCACGTTAAGCCGTCGGTCCCAGTTGTCGTCTTAGGATGGCAGTCGCTATAATATTGTGGTAGGGCATTTTGCGAAAGCCCGCCTGGCTAGCTACCACCCTCAAGTAGCAAATCAGTCGCCAAGCGCCTAACGGTGTGTTCCGACAGCTTTCCTTGAGAGCCAGTAATTCTAGGTTAGCCTGAACAACACTTTCGACCACATCATCGCCTACCATCAGGTGAGATACTGGTTAAAGGCTAACCTATCAAGCATTAAAAAAAACGGAGGAATAACTAACACTGTGTACATATATTGGTTACTAAACAGAATATAATAAGTGAACAATACAGTCATATAATATTATCAATTTAGTAAATGCCAATAGCTTTTTTTTATATAAGCCGTTTAACAACACACAAATAAATTAAATACAACGTTACAGCTACTACAACAAAAGCATTTAGGGAACCTAACCCACTTGGTATTAAGTGGCAACTTCTTCCCATAATAAATGCATTTCGTCAATGACGAACTGCACCCATCACATAGGTACTTAAAGTTTCTTACTACTACAACGAATTTTAGACAACCTACAAGCTATTGCCCGTGGGGTGCCGGGCTAGAATATCAACTCCACGTGTATACCCGTGGGTGTCGTAAGAGGCGACTAAGGGGGCTCTAACAGGTGGGCAGCAGCACTTTCTGAGGAACTGCTATCTTACACTGCGATCCCCAAGACGCCTGACAAACGTGGGGATTATGGCAAACCCCCCCATATTGGAGGAAGCTGTGTTCAGCAGTGGACTATCCGGCTGATACAGTACAGTACAAGTTATTGCAGGCTCCAAGGAGTGGAGTCCAAATGCCCCAGCACAATTCCAGTTGGCAGCGTTGCGAGGCAGCCCATAGCCAACAGCTATCACTGTTTCAAAATGTGCTGCTTCAAATTCGAAGCGATAATAGGTGCTCTTAATGCATTTAGAAAATTATTTATAAATCATTCATAGTTTTCCAAAAAGATGAATAAGGCCTAGGTAGATGAACCTGCACCGTTATGGTCTAACATAGAGATCTTTAGTTTCTGTGATCTGTGTGGTCAAAATATAACAATAAGGGTAGATTTATATTAGACCGGGCCGTGCCCGTGGCGTGCCGTGTACGTGGCCCGAACGGGGCATTTTGTATGAAGCAGTTTATATTAGACAGTGCCTGATCCGTGTCCCGTCTGGGCCCGCCTACTAACGTACGCTCCGGCCCGCCCCGGCCCGGACACGGCCCGGTCTAATATAAATCATCCCTAATGGTGATGAAGTGCATTTTGACATTTCAACTCCAGAATGGGTATCGTTATCGAAGGAATTGTGTTAGAAATTTGTGATAATGTGCTTGGAGAAAGAAAAGAACATATATATGTAAATATATGTACATACCTTCACGAATAAATATGTATATACGTAGACATACCTACTCTTTGCACGGTTTGAGGTGAAAACTCATGCGTATCGCGAGAAATTTTAATTTTATCGCTTTATTAGATTTAAAACAGTTTTTTCGCGCTAAGTTTGATAACCATTCGACATGATGATAATGTATTGTATTCTACTGTATCAGCCGGATTGTCCACTGCTGAACACATCCTCCACCATTATGAGGGGGTAGGGGGTTGCCATAATACCCAGGCTTGGCAGGCGTCTTGGAGACCGCAGAGTGAGATATCACTTCCTCAGAAAGCCCTGTTGTCCACCTTCAGCGTAACACATACCCTTAGTCAGTTGCCTCTTACGACACCCACGGGTAGAGATGGGGGAGTGACATTATAGCCCGGCAACCCACGGGTATTATATTTGCGATGTTAAAAAGTATATTGCTCATATTATCACATTAAAACCAGGTAGTATCATGCAAAGTAATTGAACACCAATACACACACTGAGAAAAACGACTTAAAGGCTTAAATCAAATTTGACCTCTTACCGTTGAATTGTAAATACGTAAGATGAATTCACAACTCTTAAGATGATTTTCAACAATCAATAAAAATGTACCATGTTTTATAATAAACACAACCGTCAAAAACGCCTTCCGTAAAGTATTTTCAGAATTGAACTTGTTATACGATAATAATTGCAGTATTGACCATAAAATATACCTTACTTTTACGGCGGTTAATATACGGTGATTATCACTATAACGTACGACTTAATCAGCTTCATCGAAAAGTCAATATTTAAGAAAGACCACCAAATACACCTTAAATGAAGACGAAATGAAACATTCGCCTTCACTGACCTCGTTTATCGCCTTCTAGTTGGAAGGCGTTTTTGTACGTATTTACGTTTGGTCGGTTTTTCGCCTTATACCATATAAATTGGCCGTCATTAAAGCGCTTTTGACTTTAGATTTTTCTCAGTGCATGATTCCAATTTCCATAACTTACCCGTATAACCGTCAAAAAAGATTCGCATACCCGTTAAAAATGAGTTCAAGTCAAAAATATCTTAATACCTCACCTACCTGTATCGAAAAAACCTCGAATCTCGCATTTTATTTATACATGATCAATTACATGCAAAAGTTACACGACCTAACAACAAAACCGTAAAAATGTGAACATGTTGCAATTCCTGATGGACGTCAGCTACAAAGTTCAAATGTAAGTATTAAGTTCATTGCCATTCGTGATAGGCAATTTTATAAGGCTTTAGGTGTTATTAGACTACCCAAGTAAGTAACCCTTTATTTTGTTTAAAAATAAATATACGGCGAATAGAGATACATACAAATCTGTATACAAAGCCTTTAAATTAATAGTAAGCGACATAATCCGACCTAAAGGAATAATTATTTATAAAAAAATATTTAAAGTGATCTGAAATAAGTGAAGCCATAAATTCAGAAAAAAATATATACTACATATATATAATATATACAACAAAACAAATAAAAAAATGGACTCAGTTTAGTGTTAAGATTGTAATGAACTAACACCTTTCCTTTCAGGAAGACTGAACTGACTGTACCTATTGGAAACGACAACTACTTGGTAAACTGTATTAAAAATGAAGATCTAAAAAGAGTACGGACCAAGTCTGTAGTGCAAAAGTTTTAGTAGAATAAAGAACAAAAAAAACGCCATATAATCCTCTGTTACCTACCTTCTACACATTTAATTCTTGTTAATACTCGCAGAAGTAAACATAAATTTAATATTCCTACGGTTTGTGTTATAAACTATACATTGAACCCTGCCAAATGTTAGTAATCACATTAAATCAAACCCGCACCTGCCATTCCTTCACCGTACGTCAAATAGCCATGTTATGTCTATCACACTGTTATTCGCAAGCGGACGCCTACCGATGCTCCAGATTACCAACTAGTTAGTACCACCGATGACACACCGCTTCGATCAACACATGAACAAACTGTTATCTCATCTGTGGCAACGCACAAAAGACATTTCAACAAACAGACACTGGCCGCTGGTGTTATTGGCTACGATTTCCTCGAAACTCTGTTTGACATAACATTATGGACAAAGACAATGCCACGCGCCGAACGTAAACATTTGTGAGTCAACTGTCAGTCAGTCATGCAGTTCTGGAAGTTAGCTATCGGACGGTGGAATGAAATGCCTCAAAATTTTCCATTATTTACTGTTTTTTTTTATGACTGTACTAAAATCGAACTTAATGTAAAAATATTCCATTTCAATATGTATAACATCCGGTACAATTGTCAGGACTAATATTTTTCAAGAACATTGTGATTGATTCAAAATAGTTGGCTTTTTATTTTTACTGCGCCCACTGTGACTCGAGCAAGTTTAGTGTCGACATTGGAAAGAAATTCCCAACGTCCCTACCAGCAAAAATGCAGTGGGGACGATGAGTTATCAAATTCTCATCGTCCCCACTAATAAAAAAAGTGGGATCGTTAGGAATAAAAACTCTCAACGTTCTTACTAGCAAAAAGTCAAAGGAACGTTAAGAATTAAATTTCCATCGTATCCACTATAATAAATAGTGGCGACGACGATGAGAATTTAAATTTCCAACGTGCCCATTGAGTTAGTGGGGACTTTGGAAATAAACCGATTCAAGCGATTTTAACAGAAATATAAAAAATAAGAGGTTCCTAAATCTGTGAAAATCTAATCTTCACATAATATCTGCATTATTTTCTTCCAATTAATGTTATTATTTAAACTTACTATATTTTTTCCAACCCTGGAGCTCTTTGATGATTGTATAGCAATCTATGTATATGCCTAGATAGGTTGCTAGAAAGATTGAAAATGGCTAGCTAGATCGTTACACTGCATTGACACGTTGGAGCAACAATTTAAAAATAGTTTCACCGAATAACAGTGTGACTGGCTGGATGGGAAAAAATCCCAATGAGTCACACTATAACCAAATAAGTGAGTGGTTGAGAACTCACCGTTTGGGTGGTTAGGGTAGATTAGCAACTAATTAAATAAGTAGTTGTACTTTATATGAACTAGGGAGGTACTTGTAGTCTGTCTACTTCCTTATAGGTAAGGAGTAAGTACATATACTTAAAACAAAACCTTAGTAGGTATAACCAGATCCACGAAGTTGACTTCATCACTCAACGCCGCCGCACTCAAATAAAACATGGCCGAGACGTCAAGATTAATGGTCAACACGTGCTTTACATAAAACCTGAACAAGTTATGCCAAGTCGCTCGGCGTTATCCGAAACCTGACGGCCACAACTCACTTCTTCATATCTGGGAGCTACCCACCACATATCTTGGAGATAATAATATCGGTGGCAGTTGGTGTCTGAGTTCAATTTATGTAAACCTATGTATAGGTTTAACTATGTGTAACTATGATGTGCCTATAGTATAGTTTCATTTAAAACATATCTGCTATAGTATCTATATTAAGTATACAATACCTAACCACATATTATAGGTACTTTTTGTTTATGCTTGATAGGTTAGCCTAACCACTATCTCACCTGATAGTAAGTGATGATGTGGTCGAAGATGTTGTTCAGGCTAACTTTGAATCACTGGGTCTCAAAGGTATTTGCCGGAACACACCGTTAGGTGCTTGGGTACTAATTTATAATTCAAACTTTTACTTAACTATAGTTTAATAATTAAATAAATCACACTCAGAACGACACATCTTTATTTAGACATGTATTTATTTTGTAAATGTAGTTTTCCTAGAACGAGATCTAATGTATGAAGCTCCCACGATCGTCAGCCCACCTGGTACTTTTAAAATTTGTTAATTGGTACTCGACGGCATTTTGTGTTGTGACGTAAGGCATACTTAAAATAGTAGTATAAACTGTCTTCTTTTTTTGCTAACTTACATAATGCAGTGGGGTCAGACCGGAACGGAAAATAATATTGAGAATTTTATTTTATTTTACAAATAAATAGTGTGGAAAACGTCCTTGGTATCTTGTCCTTTTAGTTTGAGGAAAAATGCTTTTGTATGAGTAGGTATCCGGATTTTTGGTTGTCTCCTCTACAGGTGGCATTTGTCAACAGATACGCGTGAATTTTTTTGAGGAGGTTCGATACTTAGAATTATATACTTACTTAGTTTTTTTTGTCCCCTTTATTTTAGGGTATATTCCATTTGTCGCTAAGAACGTTATTTTCGATAATTTTGATCACATTCTGCGTCTATGGTTGAGATCACTGTGATCGTTTGTAACTGTCATCCCCTGTTCCATTTAGGATAAGAACGCTAAAAATGCCACTAAAATTTGCCACTTCTGTCACTTTTGATATTAGATGTAGCGTTTATATGTCCAAAATAACGCCAAGACCCATGTGGAACAACTTTTTGGGAGTGTGATCGTTTTTAGCGTTTTTAGCGAATCTCACTTCATATGGTAAGCACCCTTAATTTCTATGATATAGCGGTTGATAACTTAAAACTAATCATATTTTAGCCGCGAAGTCATCAGCTCACAGAGTAATAACTAGGTACCTATAGTACGAGTTATTAACGATTCATAAGTCGCATAGTAGGTAATAGAAAAACGGAATCTGTACAAGAACCATCGTCTAACTCACTAAATGTAAAACGCAGTATACCTTGCTTTAAACCGAGGTTACTTACGGTTGTTACAGTATCTCTGTATAAAAAGGTGAGCATTTCGCATAGTAACTAGTGATTCATCTGTGGCATTGCGAAGGTTGCGTGGCTGCGCGGAGTGCGGACGCACGTGCATGCGAAGATCGTGACCCGCCGCGCCGCGCCGCCTGCGCACCTCCGGCAATTGTCTGCGAGATGTAAGTACATGTAAATTTTATTATTTCTACTCGTTTAAAATTGTACGAAGTTGTTCGCAATGAAAAATTGTACGAAATATTTAAATTGCACTTGACATGTGGCAGACACAGGCGGCAAATCTGCTAAGGTCAAATGGGTGTAGGCAGGTCACGTACCTAATTAGAAATGTAGAATGTATCCATGGAGATGGGCAAAGATCGTATTTATGACATTCATGACGCACTGGTCACTGCACCGGGGCGATGCTAAGGAATAATGATACAGCCAATTGGAGGGAAATATGTTAATTTTCCTTGCAGTGACACAATCATCACTAAGGTAAACCTTATACGTACGTACCATATGCATTCATTTTCACCAAATACTTATAATATAGGTAGGTTTCTCTACACCTTCCACGACACAAAATTACAGAGACGAAATATGTCATCGCGTAAAATAACGAATGATGTATGGAATATAAGTACCTATATAATATGGAATACAGCTATAATTCGATACAAAATACAAGCCAGTAAACCCTACCACAACCACTAGTCTTCATATCCCGATTAACAAGTAGCCGAGCGACATCTCTACAAGTATATTCTAAACTGTGGCGCGGGGCTGCATACTCAGGTGCGCCGGCGCATCGATACATATTATTGTGGGCCTGAGCCCGAGGCGGCGACGGCGGCGCTGCCAAAAAAGAATTAAAAGAACGCCACAATGGGCACTCTTTCAAACCGCACATAAATAAAATAGGTACAACAAAATAAGAAATCTAAGGTATTTATTATGAGAAACATCTAACTTTAGACTCTTCAGGTAAGATAAACATTACATTTACATCTGTCTAATATTAATCATCTATCTATGTAGCCTAAAAAATAATTCTGCCAACTCTCGCAGTCTAATGTGAGCCAGTCGGAGGGAAATACATAATAAAACGCCTGTTTTTCCGAGGTAAGTAGAGATAACGAATTTTCGATCTTCGGCCATTTTCCTTGCTTCATTCAAGCACATCACACTAATATTACCTATAAATGCGAAAGTTTGTGAGTGTGCTTTAGTTGTTCACTTTGAAACGACTGCACCGAATTGGATTAACACATTTGATAGTTTTCATTACTATTTCGTCCCTTCTCATCTAAATAAACGCTCAACTAATTATTACATATATCTTTTACATATCTTCATAGATGCGGTTTGTTAAGGGAATACTCATGGCATGGTCTGGATAACCAGAAGGCAAAACAGAATACTTTCGTGGAAGTCATTCCCTTACTGTTCCATTCACACTCGCTGTGACTCACTGTGTCCAAGTCCTCCTCTACATGTCCAAGCCAACACAGCATTACTTCCTGGCTAACGTCTATATCCTCATTCACTCCACATTGCGTTCCTATCATGGCCGTTCCTCACTCTGTATTTGAAAGTCACACCATATATATCACTAATCTCTCAATTAATTCTAATTATACGACTTCTGCCATACCCAATTTTACTTCGAAACATTAATATCAGCGCTAAAATTTTACTACACTATTGCTTCAGTTATTCTTGTGAAACTAAAACAAAGTCTTCCTGTATAAACTTACAATTTTTGTAACAAATTGGTGGCAGCGATTCTTGCGCCGTCAATAATTTTAAGGTATCTCTTAGTGGCTTTCAAAAAGCGGTAAAATACGTGGTAATCGATTCGAGCTTTATCACTTCTATGTCTTCTACATATTTAGAGAATGTAGGTACTAAAGAAATGACCATCTCTCTGCTATTGTGAAATCAATCATTTGGTTTCAGTTTCCCTGAAATCTCAAAATAACGGAAAAAAACTTTTTGCGCAGACGGCAGTGTCTGTTACCGCGCATAGGGCTTGTATAAAGACTGTTACTTTTTCTGTAAGTATATCATTCACGTCCTTATTTAACATGTACCTACTGGAGGGTATTTATTGTTTATATTATAATACTTACGCCATAATAAATAGAAAGTGGAAACAAACAAACATTTCGTCAATAAAATTACTTACATTAAATCTAAATAGATTAAGCCACAATATTATTCCCTCGCCAAAACGTGGGCTAGCTGCGTTCTCCCGCTGTATTGCGAGGGAAATCCGTTGTACGAGGTATAATCGAGTCCAACGCGAAAAAAAATATATAAAACGGAATTGTTTTACAACTATGTAAAATAATGTCCAACACAAAAAAAATATCTAATTATCTATTCGAAAGAATAATAATACAATATTTAAAATAATCACAATTAAGTAAATAATATATCAAACGCCAATGAATTATTACCTAATTTTAAATTAACATTGGCAATATCATACAAAAACGTAAAAACATCCATACGAGTAACTTAATATCTATCACGTATTATAAATACATACGAGTAACGTAATTAGAATACGTTTCTTCTTAAATATATATTTCAATTGCATAAAAATAATGGTCGAGAGAAAATAACGTAAGCTGTCAAAAGCGGATTTTCGATAAAAACCGAGGCCTGCAAAGACAGAACTAGCCCTGCCCTCTATTGATCAATGCTGGATCCCTCCCTAACTTGGGTGTCGCAGATCCGTCCGCGAGCGTACCTAGCGAACTAGGAAATTCAAGGCGCTCCAGTACTATAAGGCGCAACATGCGCCGTGCCGCTAAAGAAAGTTAGGTCGCGAATGAATTAATACGGAGCCGACGGAATAGATGGCGCTGCTTGCGGGTTGAGTCGATATATTTTTAGTATTATAATTATAAACCCCTTTTTATACAAACATTACAAACAAACACTACGGAAGTTTTCACATAACAATAACTTGCTCGGCGGGAACCGGGTATATGTTGGCTAGTTAGGTAGAAAATTCTCCTTCTTCGGAATCCGAAACTCAACCAGATAGTTCACCAAATTTAGTGAACCAGATCCAGGCTCGGAACGTTGAGATAAAGCGGGAACACTCGAGGCAAGACCGAAATTCGACGAAAAATTAAAATTTTCCGTAAATGAAGAAAACCAAAAAAAACTTGTAAAAAGCTAAAACAAAACAGAGGTACAATTACTCGCGGGTCCTCGTACCTGCTTTTTTTTCACGCCTTGGTTTTAAATATACGTATATTATTTCTTTATTTACTTAAGTGGCGCCATTCCGTCATCGAGTTTTGCATTTAAAAAAATTAAAAAGGCGTTTCCG
Organism: Plagodis pulveraria; assembly: GCA_963890685.1. Lineage (NCBI taxonomy): Eukaryota > Metazoa > Arthropoda > Insecta > Lepidoptera > Geometridae > Plagodis > Plagodis pulveraria. Next base: position 11,280,876 of record OY982965.1, read on the forward strand.
GCAATTGGGGTTTGAGAGTGGTTTGGGTACCCTACCATCCCATCCTCACCATCAACCTTTTTGTAAAAATAATGATAAATATAACGTGGTCTAAACTACTCTAAATTTGATATAACGTAGAGTGTAGACTATTTATCTATTTCTCAAACAAATTTGCTCTTGCTCAACGAATTCTAGACGATGACACCACACGTGCTTGGTACACAAAATGTGTGTGAACCCCCCTTTAAAAATAGTTGAATTGAAGTTTTAGTCTAACAATCGTCTTTGGTCAACGTTTTACACCAAATATTAAAATTTCAGGTTTTTATCTCATTCCGTTTATCAGGTGACGGATATAGACGTACGGAACTCTGAAAATTGATCTTTTCCATGTAAGAAACATATAAGAACTCTATTATGTAGATGGAACTAAAATTTAGCTTCTCCAATGGCACCATGCGTGCCCCAATGGTCCGTAATGGTATTTTACGACCATAACCCACTCAATGATTTCACTTTGGATTTTGCTCTGAGGATACCACGGAGAATAATCCTTGGCTCGTTATTTTAATTTCTAGTAAATAGTATTGTAATTTCTAAAATACGATGGTTGTAAGGTAACAGAGAAGAACCCAGATCTGTGTATGGTAATATTATCCTAATACGTAATTATACATCATCTATGTATATGTATTTGAAACGTATATTGGTAACGTTGCCATCTACTGATTCAACTAATTTTTTTATTTGAAACAGTGCTATCTGCTGAAACTCTTAAAAATAAACATACATCTTTCCAATTTCCAAGTAGTTCTGCTACTTGACAATAGATGGCTACAAAATCTGTAGATATTTTTTTTTTATTATTATGGCAACACCATTCGTATAAAACTGACGCCATGATAGAAAATGCTTTCATTTGATTGGTTGTTTGAGGAGAGTTACAATGGCGCGCTTGCGCTCCGCCATTTTGACTTTGGTCCCTTGTGAATACAAAGTGCGCGTCCACAAATTTTGTATCCAGCCGCATTGCGGCAATCGGCCGTATAATTTGAAAGGTAATTCAATGATATTTTATATTTAGTCTTAATAAGTGTGTTTATTAGAATATTTGCACTTAGGTATCTCCACGACAGATTGATGTATCAGTCGTGGTCGTTAAGCAGTGCAAATAATGATTACGCTCACCCATTCGAAAACGCAAGATATATTTCTGTTTTCGTCAGTTACGAGCTGTACATTTAATTGATTTCAAAGCTAAAATCCAAATGTGTCACTACGTCTTGTAATTGAAATTTACACGCATGTTCTTTGCAGGATTGGTATAGGATAAGGCCGGCACCATGTATCTCTACAATTTGACTTTACAAGGCTCTACAGCTATCACACATGCTGTGCACGGCAATTTCTCTGGCACGAAGCAACAAGAGATTATTATATCTCGTGGGAAGACACTGGAACTTCTGCGACCTGATCCAAACACCGGCAAAGTGCACACTTTGATGAAGGTTGAGATATTTGGTGTCATCCGTTCTATGATGTCATTTCGCCTCACTGGCGGCACGAAAGGTGAGTGAACTTTTACTTGTCCACGTGGGTTCGTTGACCTAGATAACCTGAAAATGTCCATGCACAGCAATGCTCATTTTAATATCATCTCATTTGCATCGTCTTGCTCTATGTTTCTTCGGCAAAAGAAGCATGGGATAACTAGATGCACAGATTAAATCCATAACGTCGCTCTTTACTGTCCCTGTGACCTTACAGATGTTCCGTTGATGGTACAATTTTATTACATAATATCAGATTAATGCTTATTATTCGTCATAATTTCGGTAATTGCCGCAACAACGAAATTTACTTGGTTATGAGTATGGCCGCCAAAAATTGTACATTCAAGAAAAAAAAAATGTCCTTGTCATTTTATATAACACCAGGTTTTTTTATATAGAAAATATGGTTGGAGTGTACCCTTGGGGGCGCAAAAAAAAAAATTTTTTTTTTTTCGCTTTAATGACCTCCTGGGAGGTCAACAAACGTCCTAGGTCAATGACCTCAACTTTGGGGTCATTGACCTAAGTAACCTTAATATAGGTCCGACACTTAAAAAAATTTTCAACATTTTCGAAGTATAGTTGACCTATATATTTTTTGATGCCATGTGAAAGAGGCACTAATAGCTAGCATCTTTAGTTCGAGACGACGTAGTCTAGCCCCACCGGTAGCCCACTTACAACCAAATCAGTCTGTCGGTATGAGCCTACCGAGAGAAGTAGACGTCTGTGGTGGTGGTCGCCTGAACTAAAAAAGTAGCTATGAGTGTCCTCTATCCAAAACTACAAAAAAAACCAGGGGTCAATTGGACATGAAATTTTCGTCAAATTTTTTCTAAGTCCCAAATCTAGTTTGTGTAGCAGCGGTAGGGAAGGGGGCGCAGAATTTCACGCCAATTAACATATGTTTTTTTTGATGCCATGTGAAAGAGGCACCAATAGCCAGCAACTTTAGTTCGAGACGACGTTGTCTAGCCCCACCGGTAGCCCACTTACAACCAAATCAGTCTGTCGATATGAGCCTACCTAGCGAAGTAGACGTCTGTGGTGGGGGTCGCCTGAACTAAAAAAGTAGCTATGAGTGTCCTCTATCCAAAACTACAAAAAAAACCAGGGGTCAATTGGACATGAAATTTTCGTCAAATTTTTTCTAAGTCCCAAATCTAGTTTGTGTAGCAGCGGTAGGGAAGGGGGCGCAGAATTTCACGCCAATTAACATATGTTTTTTTTGATGCCATGTGAAAGAGGCACCAATAGCCAACAACTTTAGTTCGAGACGACGTTGTCTAGCCCCACCGGTAGCCCACTTACAACCAAATCAGTCTGTCGGTATGAGCCTACCGAGAGAAGTAGACGTCTGTGGTGGTGGTCGCCTGAACTAAAGTAGTAGCTATGAGTGTCCTCTACCCAAAACTACAAAAAAAACCAGGGGTCAATTGGACATGAAATTTTCGTCAAATTTTTTCTAAGTCCCAAATCTAGTTTGTGTAGCAGCGGTATATTAAGTTTGAACTGGCCGGTCACTTATCGATACAAAGGTGATCACTTCCTTATTTGAGGTTTTAGGTCTAGAACTAAGCATGATATCGACTGATCTCTTTATTATCTAGGCTTACTGGTTCTCAAGGACACATTTTTTTTATGTTATTGTGACGGAACAAGCTCGAGGCCCACCTGATGTTAAGCGGACTAACCTCTGCCTATAACAGCTGCATATCGTCACAAGTGATAAATTGCACTGCGACCTTGAGACAATGTTCTTAAGTCTCGTGTGCCTGTAATTAATGATCACTGAGCCATCACTGCTTCAAAACACATAGCGGCATATGCTGTTAAGTGCTTGGCAACAGATTTTCTGCTTGAGGGTGGTATATAGCTAGCCAGGCGGGCATTCGCAAAAAGCCATACCTACCACTTTGCTATAACGTCTGCCATCTAAGACACCAACCGGGACCGTCCGAAGCACGTGCTCGCTCAGTAGTAGGTAATGCCACTAGCGGTCACCCATCCATGGACGTTGCTTAACTTAGCTGATTGGTTAATAATCGGCAAAGCAAACTTAGCTATGAGTGCTTCTGATAAGTAGGTCACTAAACTCTTATTATTTATCTTATTACTCTATAGGTATTTGTGATTTTGTAAGGTCACTAAATCTCTACACAAAATAAAGTAATAGGTACGTCTATTTTATTCTATGATAATACATACCACATAACTATAAACGTGTAGGTATATTACCTACTTAATTATTAATTGTGCATCAAATTTTCTGTAAAATCTTTTGTAGATTCGCGATTTTATTTACAACCACATGAACACGAAGTACCTACCTAACCTACTCAAATGAAAGTTTTATATATTGTTGGTTTTGAAATATCACGTGGACAATGTTCTTATGCTCTGGAGGTTATCCTTTACCACTTTCTCGCCAGATGATAAGTGATGATGTGACCGAAGATGTTGTTGTCTCTCAAGGGCAGCTGCCTGAACACACCGCTAGGTGCTTGGCGACAGGTGGTAGCTAGCCAGGCGGGCATTCGCAAAATGCCCTACCACCATGCTATAACGACTGCCATGGAAGTCTGAGTAGTAGGTATACAGGGTTATTGTTGAAATGCTAACAACCTCTTAGGGTTCACTTCTGCTAGTTCTAAGTGTCCTAACAAACATTTTGATGTTTTTATTTTTTTGTGTTTGTTTATGTGTATGTTTATGCGTACCTATTTGACGGAAATAAGCATGAGGACCACCTGATGTTAAAAGTCTAATGTGCCTGTCATATAATATTTCATATTTTTTATTACTTAGCTCGATGTAAATATGCAAACATCTGTTCAAAGGGGGGAACGCGGCGCGGTCCAGTGTTGCCGCTGCGGGCGCTCTTAGATCACAATTTGAGGTCACATTCGAGGTGATCAGTGCAATTGGTTCGGACTAAAATCTAAATGCATCTGTTATAGGTAGGGGTTAGTCCGCTTAACATCAGGTGGGCCGCTTGCTTATTCCATCACAATCTCATTAAATAAAAAAGACATTTAGTTGACATTAATCACGTGAGGCTTTAAAGGGGGGATTTTATCAAAAGTCTAAATATATCACAAGGGGTTAGGGGGATGTAGAATGTAGATATCATGTCTATTTATTTTTTCATCAAACGCGCAATTTGTAAACCCAAAAGCAGCGTGTAGTGTGACCTTGACTCGCCGTTGCTAGGCAACGAACGAAGTCCCCGCGCGCCGCGCGCCGCGACACGACGACCGCCCGGCTCGTTTTGCCACTAGCCAGTACACTCCAGTTATTCTGTTATATTGGCGCCAAATACATGCATATTCTTATATACTTACTTCTTATATACCTTCAGTTTTATAAAAATTACTGGTTCTCAAGGACACATAGCGACACCCACCGTTAAGTGCTTGGCGACAGATTTTCTTCTTGACGGTGGTAGCTTGCCAGGCGGGCATTCGCAAAATGCCACCATACTATGACGTCTGCCATCAAACTGCAACCCTCAAACAGAACATCTGTCACCAAGCACCTATCGTATGTAACATGTGAAATAGTGGCTATACTTAAGCCATTCATTACAAAATCACAAATATACGATAGGAAAAATTTAACCCCGCACATGACTTAAATTTTTCCTATCGTATATTTGTGATTTAGTAATGCAATCCGCATAGCAGGTGTTATTGTAAAACTAACAATATTAAAAATATAAGCCATTCAGCTGTATGATCATTTGATAAATCATAAAACTGTAACACATTATAATAATATCACCGTGTCAGTTACAAAGTAGGTATGCCTACCTATTTACTTTCTAATAATAATATGGGCTGATGTGATCGGGCGGCTACAGTACAAATATTAGTAATAACAGTAAGCTGGAGACATACACACTAATATTCTGAATACCTACGTCACATATAACACATTGTCATCGGCGGCATCGGCATTCGACAAGCAGCGCGGCGCGGTTTATTTATATATTTTAAATTACTGTTATTTGTTATTGGGACTCCAAACGGCATGGAATTTGACAAAATTGAAAATTGAAGCAGTGATGGCTCAGTGGCATAGACTATGGACTGCCGTGCCGCAGGTCCATGGTTCGGATCCCGCCGCGGGCTTGAACTTCACCGTATGGTGGAAGGGCATCTTTCGAATGCCCGCCTGGCTAGCGACCACCCTCAAGTAGAAAATCTGTCGCCAAGCACCTAACGGTGTGTTCCGGCAGCAGTCCTTGAGAGCCAGTTCCAAAGAGTGAAATAACTGGTTGAAGTCGGTGCCATGCTAGTTAGAGTGAACCAATTATCACATTATTGTGCGCATGGTACCGACGTCGACAAGTTATTTTACACGATTATTACTATACTCATTAGAATTGACAAATACCCGATCAAGTTACGAAAAATTAACTCTACTCGTGCTTACTTTTCTAGGGTTTCTCTCAATTACTCCAGGATCTTATCATCAGATCCTGACTTTCTTGCCAGAGGAACACCCTTGAGCTATCCCCACTTCAACGAAAAAACTAATCACGTAACAAATTACCGTGTGTTGTCTCTTGTCAATTTCTATGGAAAAATGTATTGGGCTATATTGAAATATATCGATTTAAAATATATTGCTTTATATTATAGCTGCCGTCTGTGAACGCCTTTACATCTGTTACCAATACATACGGTGCCAATACAAATCCCTGGTGACGAGTGCAGGGGGCCAACTCCCATGTCATAATTAAGTCTTAATAATTAAGACATTATTATTACTATTATTCTTTTTTATTTCTATTCTTATTATTATTACCTTACATTAACAATTTTAATTTGCACTACCACATGTCACTACAGTAAACTTACACTAGAACTTCAACGTGAGAACGGGCTGCATGCATTGAATCAAGACATTTGTGCGATAGAGATAGCGCTATATAAACATGATAGCAAATCATTTGTAAAAATTCCAATTGTCTAAATATCATGGTTCATGAGGATACAGCCCGGTGAGAGACAGACAGCGGAGTCTTTAAATTCCGTTTTTACCCTTTGTGTACCAAACCCAAAGCAGTGATGGCTCAGTGGCATTAGCTATGGATTGCCGCACAGGTTCATGGTTTGAATCCGCCGCGCGCCGCGGCGCGGGCTTGAGCTTCACCGCAACGTGGAATGGCTACCGCTGCTACACAAACTAGATTTGGGACTTAGAAAAAATTTGACGAAAATTTCATGTCCAATTGACCCCTGGTTTTTTTTGTAGTTTTGGATAGAGGACACTCATAGCTACTTTTTTAGTTCAGGCGACCACCACCACAGACGTCTACTTCTCTCGGTAGGCTCATACCGACAGACTGATTTGGTTGTAAGTGGGCTACCGGTGGGGCTAGACAACGTCGTCTCGAACTAAAGTTGCTGGCTATTGGTGCCTCTTTCACATGGCATCAAAAAAAACATATGTTAATTGGCGTGAAATTCTGCGCCCCCTTCCCTACCGCTGCTACACAAACTAGATTTGGGACTTAGAAAAAATTTGACGAAAATTTCATGTCCAATTGACCCCTGGTTTTTTTTGTAGTTTTGGATAGAGGACACTCATAGCTACTACTTTAGTTCAGGCGACCCCCACCACAGACGTCTACTTCGCTAGGTAGGCTCATACCGACAGACTGATTTGGTTGTAAGTGGGCTACCGGTGGGGCTAGACAACGTCGTCTCGAACTAAAGTTGCTGGCTATTGGTGCCTCTTTCACATGGCATCAAAAAAAACATATGTTAATTGGCGTGAAATTCTGCGCCCCCTTCCCTACCGCTGCTACACAAACTAGATTTGGGACTTAAAAAAAATTTGACGAAAATTTCATGTCCAATTGACCCCTGTTTTTTTTGTAGTTTTGGATAGAGGACACTCATAGCTACTTTTTTAGTTCAGGCGACCACCACCACAGACGTCTACTTCTCTCGGTAGGCTCATACCGACAGACTGATTTGGTTGTAAGTGGGCTACCGGTGGGGCTAGACTACGTCGTCTCGAACTAAAGATGCTAGCTATTAGTGCCTCTTTCACATGGCATCAAAAAATATATAGGTCAACTATACTTCGAAAATGTTGAAAATTTTTCTAAGTGTCGGACCTATATTAAGGTTACTTAGGTCAATGACCCCAAAGTTGAGGTCATTGACCTAGGACGTTTGTTGACCTCCCAGGAGGTCATTAAAGCGAAAAAAAAAAATTTTTTTTTTTTGCGCCCCCAAGGGTACACTCCAACCGAAAATATGGTCGTTTTGAAATAATTTCAGGTTCACTGTGTTATATTTATTATTATATTAATAGTTTAAATTCATTTTGAGTGCATTTAACAAGCTCAATATTTTTTTTTTTGTAAATGCTTATTTTAGTTTCCATACAAGAGTCATGTGTCCCACTTAGTCATCTCACACTTTGAAGTCACAAAATTATGCACAAATCTATTGATACCTGTAAAATTTTGGTATTACTAAATTATTCTGTAAACTTGTGGATACTTTTAACAAGTTCTAATAAAAATAACATAAAAAATAAATATAAAACTTACTTTAAACAATAGTCACACTTTTTTTCACGAATGATACTTCACGCAAGTTACCATAAAATAACACCTTAAATAACTAGATATCCAAGCCACAAAAATATTTATAAGTAATGGCAGCACCAATTCCATGTTGGGCAACCTTTAGAAAAAAAATCGCTATTTTGTTTCTGTCAAAGTTGATTGGTAAGGTAGTCGGCATTTTTGTCTCGGAACATTTTAATAATTTAGAGTAAGAATTATGCAAGGTAAGAATACAAATTTACTATATTATTAAAATTATGTGTGTAGCTTTAGTATTCTAGTAACAAATCAAACTATGCGGCGTCTTATTACTACAACACTTTGACGAATAAAGGCTTTTTAGGTTATGTCCAACCATATTTTGATTCACGAAAGATACCATGTGTTACTATTGTGTTACGTAACATTCGTGATCGGCTGTTAGGGGTAGTACTCACTAGAGAATCTAAAGTTATAAATTAACTTTTTTACACTTCAAAAACTATCATGTTTCGGAAGTTGGTGCTTTGATTGTGTTGTAATTTTGTAGTGCCTTGCCACCAACTTCCCAAATTTTAAAGTTATTTTTCACTTTGTGGTTTAAGAAGTCTGTTCCCTTTTTGTGAAAAAAATAATAAATCAAGCTTTTTAGTTTCTACATACACACATGCGGGTCGAACACAGAACTTCTCTTTTTGAAGTCGGTTAAAAAGCTTCATAACTTATATTTTTTGTAAGAAATAAGTAACAAAGACGTTTATATTTTGAGTTTAGTTTTTTATTGATTTAATTGAGACTGACATTTGAGAAATAAAACTTTTTCTTTAATATTTAAATTTGTTTTATTGAGTTTTAAAGTAATTTCATCAAATAATTTAATTAACAATAAAATAAAATAAATAATACAGAAAAAAAAAATCTCCTGCATTATTAGTGTAATGTACAATTTGTTTTATTGAGTTTTAAAGTAATTTCATCAAATAATTTAATTAACAATAAAATAAATAATACAGAAAAAAAAATCTCCTGCATTATTAGTGTAATGTACACTAGGCTTAACAAAATCACGTATGTTACGGTGTGTTACGATTTCACGACTGTTATTGTACAATTTTTGGCGGCCATACTCTTAACTGAACTTAGAATGTGAATATGTTTAGTAGTGTCAATCACAAACATTGTATGAACAAGTTACAGGCTGTTCAAACTTAAAAATATTTTTTCTCAAAAACTGAGGCTATTTCTAATGGTCAAGCTGTAAATAAATCCACAACTGTAACTGGATGGTTGTAGTTAAATTGTAGCAATGCACTTCCATAATTGTTCAAATATACACATTATCCTCTAATTATTTTATGCTGTCTCATTTTAACTAATTATATCTAAATAAAACCTACTATTTATATGCATAAGTTGCACTTTTATCTCATAGCAGGTGATCAAAAGAAGCCAATAACTTATATTAAGCTTGAGTAAATTTGAATCCTTTGTTCTGCTTTGTATTGAAAGAAAAACTTTCCTTTAAAATGTTTATTGTTAACTGTGAATTTTGATCAGTGTACTTGGATTCCCAGTAGACATGATACTACTAAAATCTGTTGGTGTCCAAGTGAACTCTGGTATACTGCATCAACATGTCTTGATTTTATAGATGAATTAAAACAAAGTTAGTCACTGCAACTCAATCGCTTTCAAGTTATTTTTAGTATAATGTTTAGTTGATTAAAATGTATAAACTTTCATAGCAAAAATTCACAAGCTTATTCCTGTGAGCATGCACATACAGTAAAGGCCTATTTCACTTTGTTTAATGTTTAGTGCAAGCAGTGTCCAATACAGTTTAGAAGATCAGTATCCTTCTCGTCTTCGACAATGGACAAGTGCTTTATTAAAAATGGCCGATTTTTTTTAAAAAAGCATTCACATTCAAAGAAATATAAAATGTTGTGGTAATTATCGAATAGAGAAGAATACAGCAATCAGTTATGATGTTATGATATTACATTTTGGTTCTTTACAATTTTAGACATTTATAGTATATATATATATATATTCATTCATGCACAAAATGATAAGTTAGATCTTTGCTCTGATTTGCCATTATTTTCACTTAGAAATATAACGCGAGTCCCAGCCGGGTACCTATTTATTTATTGCCATTATTTCCTACTGCATGCTATCTTGACTATACTAACTGTAAACAAATGCCTGTCACTGGGTGCTACACACTGAGGAAGGTGAAGGCGGGAAGTGCAGGACATGGCATGCAAAAACATTTTAGAAGGGCACCCCAAAAAAAAAGAGTTAGGTGATTACCCTGTGAATGTATATTTACACAATAATATCACAAGGTTTCATATTGCTAAACAATGATGGAACAATTACTAAGTGTTATGCTGAAGTCCTGTATTTCTTGCTATATCCATCTGCCAGTTTCTCTACAATAAAAAACAACACTTGAAAGCAGATTCTTTTAAAGTAATATGTTTCAGATTACATTGTCATTGGATCAGACTCTGGGCGTATTGTCATACTAGAGTACTTGCCTGCTAAGAATATTCTTGAAAAAGTACACCAAGAAACTTTTGGCAAGTCTGGATGTAGGAGAATTGTCCCTGGACAATATTTGGCAATTGATCCGAAAGGTCGAGCTGTGATGATTGGTGCCATTGAGAAACAAAAACTAGTGTACATCCTAAACAGAGATGCAGAGGCTAGATTAACAATATCTTCTCCACTGGAAGCTCACAAATCCAATACATTGGTATATCATATGGTCGGAGTAGATGTGGGTTTTGAGAACCCGATGTTTGCTTGCTTAGAAATAGACTATGAAGAGGCAGATGCTGATCCAACAGGTAAGCTTTAGTTACTCGACAAGCTGTACATAATAGTTAATTGTCAATAATATTCGCCTGGTAAAATTGTATAGATTAAAAATAATGTTGAGATGTAGGGAAAACACAGAACTGCTAAGAAAAAAGTTACTTAATCCATTTCAAGTTTCCCAAAATATAAAATAGTTTTTTTTTATATAGAGCTAGTTTTCTGGTCACTGCATGGGATGATTATTTTGAGGTCCGTGTTTCCGACTGACAGTGACGCCAAATCCTCTTTTTATGACTTTGCTCTTTTGACTATGTCAAAATTATTCCAAAGAATATCTTAATAACAAAATATATTGTCTTTAGGAGAAGCAGCCCAGAAAACACAACAGACCCTGACCTTCTATGAATTGGACTTGGGTTTAAACCATGTTGTCAGAAAATATTCAGAACCCCTTGAGGAACATGCCAACTTCCTTATCACAGTGCCAGGTGGAAATGATGGACCATCAGGAGTGCTCATTTGCTCTGAGAATTACCTGACATACAAAAACTTGGGTGACCAACATGACATTAGATGTCCCATACCCCGCCGAAGGAATGACTTGGATGACCCTGAGAGAGGAATGATATTTGTCTGCTCCGCCACCCACAAAACTAAATCCATGTTCTTTTTTTTGGCACAAACTGAACAAGGAGATATTTTTAAAATTACCATTGAAACTGATGAAGATATGGTCACAGAAATAAAACTGAAATATTTTGACACAGTTCCTGTAGCAACATCTATGTGTGTCCTTAAAACAGGATTCCTGTTTGTGGCTTGTGAATTTGGCAACCAGTAAGTAACCACATGTACCTATTCTTATTATATATAATTATGCAGTGTGTGCATGTTGAGAACAAGTGAATATGAAAACAGTCATAATCTCTTGTATTAAATAAATCATGCCAGAAAAGTAATCTCCGAACCAAGGTCCTTCTCTTTCTTGTAAGGGAGTGCACACTGATGTGAGATGCACAAATTTAACTTTTCCTATTAATGTATAGAACCCTGATTTACCTGTTTCAAATAGGATGTTTATGGAATGTCCTAATTTTGTAATGTCATTTCTAACATATATATATTTTAATTCTAGTTACCTGTACCAAATTGCTCATCTGGGTGATGAAGATGATGAACCAGAGTTCAGCTCTGCCATGCCTTTGGAAGAAGGTGACACATTTTTCTTTGCACCAAGACCACTAAGGAATTTAGTTTTGGTTGATGAGCTAGACTCACTTTCGCCCATTCTAGGTAATTTAATTTCATTTACATTCTTTCACCGTCAGTCTTGAATTACTGTACTGTTCTACATAATTTTATATTTAATGTCAATTTTAGCATGCCATGTAGCAGATCTGGCTGGTGAAGATACCCCTCAAGTGTACCTAGCTTGTGGACGAGGACCACGATCTTCCATCAGAGCATTGAGGCATGGATTGGAAGTAGCTGAAATGGCAGTGTCTGAACTACCCGGTTCTCCCAATGCTGTGTGGACTGTAAAGAGACATAAAGATGGTAAGTTAATTTTCATTTATTTGTGGATGAATGAAAGGTTGTCATTATATTATGGAAATGTTTACAATTTATTTGAGTGTAATGCTAGAATGCAATTAAATATAAAGGAAGACCTAACAAGGAGCATAATGATTAGACTTTTTGGTCCGTGTTACTCACATACCATGACGCTGCAATAACCACTTATGAAAGCTCCTCTTTATCAACAAGTTACTAATAAAACCCTGGTTGTTTGTCAAACATAAACACCAGTGGTTTTTCTTTTCAGAAACTGCTATCGGCGGTGAACAAATAGAGATGGTATCTTCAAACAAACAAAGGTAGGTATTGGAAACTACCATGGAGCCAGCAATGAACAGAAGATATGAAGTCAAAAGTTTTATATAGGATAAGATTTTAGCTTCAAATTTTCTTTTATTTTCAGAGGAGTTTGACTCATACATCATAGTGTCATTCGTGAATGCTACTCTGGTACTTTCTATCGGCGAGACTGTTGAAGAAGTGACAGACTCTGGTTTCCTGGGCACCACACCCACTCTAAGTTGTCATGCACTTGGTAATGATGCACTAGTGCAAGTCTACCCAGATGGAATTCGCCACATACGCGCTGATAAGCGTGTCAACGAATGGAAAGCACCCGGCAAGAAATCTATTGTAAAATGCGCAGTCAACCAGCGACAAGTCGTGATAGCTCTTACTGGCGGCGAATTAGTCTATTTTGAAATGGATCCTGTAAGTTTGACCTTTTTGCATATAAAAAATTCTTACCCCCGACGTATTTGTGCGGTCGTGCTTCCGGGCGTGACAGCGCAATGGTGGTGCGTAACTGCCATATGCAGTGACAGGCCCACAACGTCGCAGATCATGTTGGCCTTCCCGCTTGCGGTTGAGGGTGGCACTCGGCATATTCCATAGCCAAGCTGGAGTCGCTCAGACTGTGAAGGCGGCCAAACCATGTCGTGTACACCCCATCATAATCAACTTCATATCTGATTGTCACTGCTGATGTATATTGTTTCTCAACAATACTAATTGTTTCAGACTGGTCAACTTAATGAATACACTGAAAGGAAAAAGCTGTCATCCGATGTATCATGCATGGCATTAGGATCTGTTGCAACTGGAGAACAGAGGGCCTGGTTCCTGGCAGTAGGACTCAATGACAACACTGTCAGAATCATCTCCTTGGATCCAACGGTATGTTCTTGTTATAAAACCAAATGTTAAATACTTTTGCAATAATACCTAGAAAGATTAAAATGATGATACCAGGACACCACTGAGTTTTTGTGATTATAACAACCCAAAAATGCGTTATTCGAATATTCCTGATTAAAAACCTTAATCTTAAGTATTACAGAGTGAAACTGGCAGTGAACTAAAAATCTTTCTATTTTCTAGGATTGCCTGTCGCCAAGATCAATGCAAGCATTACCAGCTGGTGCAGAATCTCTGTGCATTGTAGAACAACCATTTGAATCTGGGGCCAAGTCTGCATTGCATCTGAACATTGGCCTTAGCAATGGAGTATTACTAAGAACCACATTGGATTCTGTCAGTGGAGATTTGGCAGATACAAGGACAAGGTGTGTAAAATAAAAAAATATTCTTCATAAATGTTAGATCTTTCCAATGATGTAAACAATATATCGCTCCGTGTTTCATCTGAAAATCATTGACGATACTTAACCAGATCTGAGGATTTATTAAATTATTTGCGACTATATTAATACATGTATTGCAAGAATTGAAAGATGCATTTTTCATTTTAGATACTTGGGCTCAAGACCTGTGAAACTGTTTAAAGTGAGAGTACAGGCATCAGAAGCAGTGTTAGCAGTTTCTTCAAGGACTTGGCTGGGATACCATTACCAAAATCGGTTCCATTTGACGCCGTTGTCTTACGAATGCTTGGAGTATGCTGCTGGATTCAGTTCTGGTTAGCAATAAAGCATTTTAAATTGATTTCATGTAATAACCGACGTGTTTGCGTAGTCATGCTTTCGGGCGTGACTGTCGTGAGAGTGGTGCGTAGCTGCCCTATGCAGTGACAGGCCCACAACGTCGCAGATTATGTCGCTTCCCGCTTGCGGTAGAGGCGTCACTCGGCATATTCCATAGCCAAGCTGGAGTCGCTCAGACTGTGAAGGCGGCCAAACCATGTCGTGGACAAACCTAACTACTTCGATTCAGAAATCTATAACGTCTGGTTCTATGAAATCAAGGATTAAAACAAACACTTCGCTTTTTTACAGAACAATGTGCAGAGGGCATAGTCGCAATCTCATCAAATACACTTAGGATTCTTGCATTAGAAAAATTAGGTGCAGTTTTCAATCAAACATTTTTGCCACTGGACTTCACGCCGCGGAAATTCGTTATCAACTCTGACAACAATCATATCATCATTCTTGAGACTGACCACAATTCTTATAGTGAAGAGATGAAAAATCAAAGAAGGTAAATATGAACATAGCTTAAGTCTCATCTTTCTACAAATAGTGTTTAAACCTTAAAGCCATGTTGACATTATCAGAGTATACTCTAACATATTCCACTAGAATGCTGGCTGATGTTATATGCTATCAACCTTGAATTCTATTATATTGATATTTACCAGTACAATTACATCACTTAGTACTTATATCCTAGCAGGACTCTGATTATATATATATACTATGATTGTGTCAACATTGCTTTACCCTATGAATGATGATAAAATTACACACAAAACTGAAGATTATGTTGATACACCTGCAGTACTGACTTTAAAAAAAATGTTAAGTCTTCGCTATTAAAAATATGTTTCATTCATTGGAATACTCTTCATTCTACAGGGTACAAATGGCGCAAGAAATGAGAGAAGCTGCTGCTGGCGGTGGCACAGAAGAACAACAATTAGCCAATGAAATGGCTGATGCATTCCTCTCAGATTTACTTCCTGAGAATGTCTTCTCATCGCCCAAAGCTGGAGCAGGTACAGATAACCTCCACTCACCATCTAAAATGAAATATTAATGGCCACATTCTCTGGGCAAGAGCAGAAGTGCACTAAGTACACTGACTTTAATCGAGTGTGGCAATATCAAATCCTAACGTTAATCCCAGATGACCTCCTTATAAGTCATTTGATTCAAGTACAGGAGACAATGTTCTACAATTTTATTACAAAACTTTTTGAGTGACCATGACACAAGATGATGTGTAATAATACTTCTTTTTATATACAGGCATGTGGGCATCACAAGTAAGAGTGGTAGACATGGGCATTGGCGGAGGCCAACCAAACACCTTGTTTAAGTTGCCTCTGGAACAAAATGAAGCTGCAGTGTCTGTTTGCATAATTCGATGGGCCCAGCACAATGAACAAGCGACACCACACTTGGTAGTCGGCGTCGCTAAAGAAATGGTTCTGTCTCCTCGATCTTGTACAGATGGCAGTTTACATGTATACAAGGTACACATTTATCCATAATATCATTCCTTCCATTACAATGAGCATAATTTATAAAATATTCATGTGTTATTTCCAATGATGTCAACACTATATCGCTCCGTGTTTCATCTGAAATGTTTGATGATACTTAACCAGATCTGAGGATTTAAATTTTATTAAGAACATTATTGTAAAATATAGATCAAATGATAATGAAGTATTTTTCTTACAGATATACAGTACAGGAAAATTGGAACTTGTTCACAAAACACCAATAGATGAATATCCAGGTGCTCTAGCAGCCTTCAATGGCAGACTACTGGCAGGTGTTGGCCGAATGCTTAGACTTTATGACCTCGGAAGGCGGAAACTTCTGCGAAAATGCGAAAACCGACACATTCCTAACCTTATAGCTGATGTCAAAACAATTGGTCAGAGAATTTTTGTATCGGATGTACAGGAATCAGTATTATGTGTAAAGTACAAAAAGAGGGAAAATCAGTTAATCATTTTTGCTGATGATACTAATCCCAGATGGATCACAAATAGTTGCATACTGGACTATGACACAGTAGCTATGGCTGATAAGTTTGGGAATGTTGCTGTGATGAGGCTGCCACAATCTGTCAGTGATGATGTTGATGAAGATCCAACTGGCAACAAGGCTCTTTGGGACAGAGGTAAATATCAATGTTTATTGTGTGTATATAACATAAAACAAAATATTTATGTGATGATAATTATCTAATTCACACATGCTAGACTAATGAAAATTAATGATTCTATTGTTTTTCTGAAGAAATTGATATAAACTTGATCAATATTTATTTAGTTCCGCAGTTAATTGTTTCAATTTCTTTCAGGGCTGTTGAATGGTGCATCCCAAAAAGGCGACATTTCAATGAATTTCCATGTGGGAGAGACTGTAACCTCACTGCAGAGAGCCACTTTAATTCCTGGTGGTTCAGAAGCACTTCTGTATGCTACTGTTAGTGGCTCCCTTGGTGTGCTTTTGCCATTCACATCACGAGAAGATCACGACTTTTTCCAACACTTGGAGATGCACATGCGAAGCGAAAATTCACCCTTGTGTGGCAGAGATCATCTATCATTTAGGAGTTACTACTACCCAGTCAAAGTGAGTATAGATGATTGTATTGCTGCAGTTATAAAGATCCAATAGTATGTCAGCAGGTGCTTTTTCTATGAGGAGGCATTTGTGTTACACTTTTGGTAGAGCATGAACTCTGAACGACGGCATGTGTACTTGCCGTTATGGTAATACTTTGCTGTTGCCAGAGTCAGAGTTCCTGAGAGTCGAAAGACCTGCTGCTCAAGTCTTTCATAGAAATGGAACTTACACTCGCTATAGGATAACATTATTTTAAAATTATCAATGTTATTTTTTTTACATATACTGTATGTACTTTATTTACATTTTGAAATATTTGTTACAGAATGTGATAGATGGAGACCTCTGTGAGCAGTATAATTCTTTAGAGCCAGGCAAACAAAAAGCGATTGCTAGCGATTTGGAGCGAACACCGGCAGAAGTCTCCAAAAAACTTGAAGATATTAGGACTAGATATGCATTTTAAGTTATGTGATTTTGGTTACATTTTAGGAATAATAAATGTATTTAATGTGAATAAGGTTTTTATTGATCCCAAACCCATAAAATATACAGGGTTATTGGTAAAATGCTAACAACCTCTTAGGGTTGACTTCTGCTGGTCCTAAGAAACATTTTGAAAGGAAAATACTTTTTTTTTTCATTTGTGTATACGACGAAATAAGCACGAGGACCTCCTGGTGTTAAGTCTCTTGTGCCTGTAATTTAATGCTTCAATTTGTTTATTAATTCTACGTAAATATTCAAAGGGACTGCGATGCGGTCCAGTGTTGTCGCGGCGGGCGCTATACCCTGTATATGTATATAAAGGAACTTTTTTACTTTTGAGGTCCACCTGATGCTAAGCGATAACATATGCCATTTTGCGCCCATTTGCCAACCCTGAAGACAGTAATTGTTAAGTCTCATATACGATTCGGCTGCTGCATGCTTGGCGACATATTTTCTACTTGACGCTGGTAGCTTGCCATGCGAGCATTCGCAAACTACCCCTTCTACAGATGGGGACCATAGACCAGCGTGTGGTACGTCAGTCTAAGATTTACCTATTATATTACCGCTCTACTATTCAGTGTCAAAATAATAAACCTACCATGACATTGTATGAGTTCTGAAAGTTACTGCCGAAAACCTTATTTAATACTTTGAATAGAGGCAGATGAGCTATTTACATGTGGTCTCTCCAACAAACTCGTTATCAGATACCTACCCGAGAATAACTAACAGTTAGTAATTCTACAGTTTTTGGTTAGCTACCACCCTCGAGTAGAAAATCTGTCGCTAAGCGCCTAACGATGTGTTCCGCCAGCAGGCCTTGAGAGCCAGTGAAATTACTGGCACATGAGATTTAACAACTAGTGACGGGCGCAGGGCAATTCGTGTCTTGTGATTAAATACATCTGTTATAGTTATCTGCTAGGCAGACGTTAGTCCGCTTAACATCAGGTGGGCCTCAAGCTTGTTCTGTCATAATTACATTTAAATAAGCCCTCAGTATTTTGTGTATTTGCTAATTTTACCTTATAATATTATGGTCTTGAAAAAATCACGGACCCACTAAAAACAATCTCACCAAATACAGTAACAAGGGAAGAAATATTCCCTTTTATAATAATCAGTCAGAGGGCACAATCATCAAATTTAGCGTGTACATGCTAACACAAACACTGCATAGTATATTCTCAGCAACTGAGTTGTTCACAACTGGAACAGGCTGCCTGAAGAGGTTGTCTCTGCTACATCTGTGAACGCATTTAAGAACCAGCTGGATGGCTGGTTGCGTAAAAACAATAAATCTCTTGCCAACTTGTAACCCGTGCTAAATAACAAATGTGTGGACACTCCAAAAAAAATTCGACACAGTATGATATAGGCACATTACGCTGCTCGCCTATTATCAAATAAATAAATAAAGTACTCGAACTTCTGTTATCGTGTTCGTGATGCTCAGTGTAAGACCTAGACTCTAGGTAAATAAAACTTTGCTTTTACAATTCATTAGGCGCTTTTCTTTGTCCATTTATGAGCGGTTTCCCATTATTCTTACGAAGCTAAAACTGGAGTACGGAAAACAAGCAAATAGGAGTAAGTTTTACATTATGAGTACACACACACTTTAAGAAACTGCGTGCTGTTGCTGAACAGGAAGTGACCAGCCATCCTGAAGTTAGAAGGACTGGTCCGAAAAATCTGATTTGAGTTCAAATAATATATCACAGGTAGCTGTTAATTATCATAAGTAGAAAATGACTTGGTCCCGAAATCTCTTTAACAGGAATGTTTGCACTTTTAGGAGCAAAAGCAGAGATAGCTCATTAATGGGAATTACGGCATTAAATAGTGTAGTGCCGGAATTTCCTAGATTTAAAAAACCTGGGCCTGTTCTGGGTGGGGAAATTTCGTCACGTAATTTTAAAAGGGAATTTTCACCACTTTGTCCCCTTTGAAGCTGGAAGTACAATAGGAAGGCCTAAATAAAACCATTTTATACCTGTGTGACAGCTGACACTTTTAAATCTAAACTAAAGGGGATGAGTGACTGAGCTACCACGCGCGACTCTAAATGACGCGTTTAGTATTTTACCCTTAATAGACTTGTGACGTCATACTTTACGGTCTACTGAGGTCTAGGCTATAGGCTGATGATATAATAAAAAAAAATAACATTTCATTAATAAAAAAAAATTACTGTTGCGTACCTGAATCGCACAGGAAAGATTATCTGTACTAGCTCTCCACAAAGATGTGCACCTGGATATCGATGAAATTATCACGTTTCCCCGAAAATGATTTTTTTGTTGCTTGCAGGTAAGTCTTTGACCACAATCTCATCTGGTGGTAAGTGACGATGTGGTCGAAGGTGTTAACAGGCTTAACCTAGCATTACGGCTCTCAAGGACAGCTGCCGGAACACACCGTTAAGTGCTTGGCGACAGATTTTCTACATGAGGGTGGTCTTTACCCTCCGCGTGCTTGAGCTTCACCGTATGGTGATAAGGCATTTTGCGAATGCCCGCCTATTTGTACCCTACGCTAAGCTATTATACCTAAATACTTATTACACCCAAAATACATAATTAATACAAATTTTCAATATACTTTTATATTTTAATCATAAAAAAAAAAATATATATATACTTACCTTACTTGTTGAAGTAAGTACCTTAATAATGAGAATGGAATGTTTATGTCGACAAGTATGAACAAAACGCTGGCGAAGAAGTCGCGGTCGGCTGATACTATACCTACTCATATATTTGGTTTCACGATCCTGATTTCCTTGAAAGAAGAGCTACAAAAAACAAGTTATGCGCATAATGTCCAGCAACACTCCACTCACATCGACGCAACGTGACCGTTGGGTCTGCTCGTTAGGCGCATTTTTCACTATGTCGCCTATTAGATGTCGTATCTAACCGGAGGATATGGAACAATCCGTATAATCTTAAGCCGGGAACAGTACGAATATCAACAATAAAATTGGTAAAGGCCACGTCGGGAACGGAGCCTTGGGAAAAGGTAGGTACCTACATACCTTGTTAGGCGATAGGTACATAATACACCTATCTTGCGACTGTTAAACAATGGAACACCCGGAAGGAACTGCTTCGCAGCTCCTTTCCTTATGATGTCATCTCTGCGGTAATAAAACTTCTTCCTCGATTTTGCGTGACATCCTTTGAATACGAAGTGATGATATACTTAACTACGTATACTTTCGACTAGTTGGTCTGCAATGTGTGCAACTTCTCGACAGAGGTGAGCGATCGTTATAAGGACATTATCAGAAAAATACATAAGCACTTACTAATTTCAAAATTAAGTTTTTTTATGTTAAATTATTCATATATTCTTGTTTTATGTATAAGAGGCGAACACTGAACGCTTTGGCGGAAAATTCATATTTTTTTGAATACTTATTGAATTATTTACATTTGTTTCGGGTAAACGTATTACTTAATTCTTATTTTTGACAGTTTTAGGGGTAAATTATGGAATGATGTGCATTGCCGTCCAATAACTTGTAGAAATAATAGGAGCAATATGATTTTTAATTTGGGAATACCATGATCTTTGAATTTTTGAAGCAATTATGGCCAAGCTACGGACTGCGGTGCTGCAGCTCCATGGTTCGATCCCCACCGTTGGCTTGAGCGTACGCCGCATGGTGAGAGGGCATGTTACGAATGCTCGCTAGCCAGGCGCCACCAACCACCCAATTTCATTACATTTCAAGTAGAAAATCTGGAGCCAAGCACTTAACAGTGAGTTCCGGCTGCAGTCCTTCCAGAGCCAGTACATTGTACTGGCTCTCAAACGAGACTTAACAAACTCAATGTCTCAGTGTGACGGGTGCAGTGAAGATTGTCACTTGTGACGAAATGGATCTGTTATAGGCAGAGGTTACCGCTTAACATAAGGTGGGCCTCGTGCTTGATACTGTGACGTAATAAATTGTAGGTATATAAGAAAAAGTTATGGTAGGTATTTTTGTTGCTAATTGATATCCATAAAATTTAAAATAATTTAAAGTAATTATATTATATGATGTATCTAAAAATGTATGCTTTTCGGCATTTTTCCTTTATCTGTGCTATAAGACGCTGCTTCGTACCAAATTTCAAGATTCTGAGTTCACGGGAAGAAGGTATACCCTGTAGATTTTGATTCCCTTGCGAGTGTCGTTAATTTGCGGCATAAACGGGTGAATCTTTTGATTGTGTTGGCTTAGAAGTTTAATTTATTTTCACAGCTGTAATGGACAATAGACTGTAGTATTTGATATGAATTTCAGCTTGATACCTTTACGCGTTCCTGAGAAAAAGGGTCTTGATAGACGGACAACAAAGTGATCCTATAAGGGTTCCGGTTTTTCCTTTTGAGGTATGGAACCATAAAAACGGCCAAGATAAATATTTTTGTACTCTGGCATGTGGGCTTTCAGCGCCTCGAGCTCAATGAGTAGAGTAAAAATATATTTTACGTGTATAATTTTATCTTAAAAACATTAAAAAATAGTTACCCGTTAAATTTGTTAACTTCAGACCCTTTTTGGTATGGGCCTTTTTGGTGGTAAGGGGTCTATCTCAAAAACTAATCTATAACAATCTCAGTTTTTTGTTTACTTTTTTGTAGATATCATATCCTCCACTTAACATTACCAGCAGCAGATGTAAAATAAATAATTAAATTAATTTTTTTTTTCTTTTACGGGCTGTTGATAGCGCGTACCATATAAAAGCAAGGCTCAACTCGCGCATGGCCAGTTTTTTCGTTACGAGCTAAATAAAGTTAATAACTCAAATGGGTGGAATTGTTGAGAGTTATCGTTTTAAACAGTACGATGTTAGAACCTGCAATTAAGGTAGTAAGGAACCTGATTATGTAAATAGTCGTCCTGTTGGGTATAAACTTTATTATATTTTTTATTTGAAACATCGTACTTTTTGTACAATTCGATGTAAAATCTTCTAGTCTAGACAAGACCTTGCTCTATCTTTGTGTTTGCGCAATATGGCAGCAAAGACATCACATGGCTGATAAATATATAACCTAAGTACAATGATTGTACACGTAATGTAGGCACCGCATATTTCGGTAATAAGAGCGACAACGCCCGCGGTATATTTAATCGCAACACGTAACAGCTATATTCGCGGCACTTCGTGGCCTAAAATGCAAATACAAAAAGAAAACGATTTTACTTCCTTGCTAGCACGTGAACTATTCGTTGCCATGACCACAGTATCGATCGGCGGCTTTTCCGAGGCTTTCGTCTGAAATTCTCACTCGCGTGACGTCCACTGAACAATAGGGTGCTGAAAAGTCTAGACAACGCGCGGTGACCGGCGGGCATTTACCGTCTGGGCGAGATCGGGTAGACTCTAGGTACGTCACATCGCATATGTGACTGGTGTACCGTGGACGGCCGACGTGCCTGGGCACCGTTATTTCTGAAAAAGCAATAGCTGCCAGTTATCGAACAGTAGAGTGGCTGAGCGGGTCCAGCAGGCGTGGACAATGATTGCACGCGCGAAGCCAAGCGCGACGCGCGGCGTCCCGCCCTGTCCGCGCCGCTGCGCAGGCGGCCCTTGTTAAAGAGCACTCCAAAGCACTCATTAGCCGGTGCACCGTAACTGCGCTGCTGCGCTGCGGTTCCAAGAGACAGAAACGCAACGCGTGTGCAATACGGGGCATTAGAAAGTGTAATGTATAGTGTGTGCGATGCTGTCAGTGAGCAAACCGGCGTCGTTAGTACAACAGAAGAAGCAGCAGTGGGCGCGGGAACGAGGTGCGTACGCGCAACAATTTACCAAATAATCTATTACGTTTGTGCGTGTATGTTTCACCTGTTATGTTGCTAGAGCACAGTCCCTGCTAAAACTACGAGATACTCAATCAATAATATTGCATTCGGTAAGTCGAATTATCTATTAGAACAAATATTTCGGATCGTTACAATTATTTTACATTAGTCAGTAATATTTTATTAACACAGGCTAATTTCACAGTTTCATGTTCATTTTACTTCTAATGTTTATGTACTTTCTGCGAAAAATATTTGGGAACAGGGTATTATTATGAATATTCACGTGTGTAATATAACAATAAAATAATGTGATTCCATGCACTCAACGGCTCATACGACGCGGCGGCAGGCCTTATAAAAATTTAATCAATGCACTATAATATTACTGAAATAACAATCACCAGTTGGGCCCTAGGACAATAAATCGTGGTGCGTGACCTCACGATTACCCAATCTGAAATCGATGGTATAGATAGTTAAGTATAGATTGCCCTACATTGGAGCAACATCTGCTACGGGATAACAGTCATAATTTATAGGGTAGGTACCTAGCTACTTAACTATTGGGCGGCAACGGTGCAATACAAGTATATTGTATTAAGGGTATTCCTTGATATCGGCACAGTCACTGATATACCAACTCGTTGCCAGCGAGTAAGAAAATCAAATAAACTAGTATCAGCATCACCATAGTGGACACAAAAAATGCGCGAAAATTTTGAAGAATAAATAAGGACACAATTATTTCTACTTTTCTTTAAACTTTCGTGAACTAAACTCATGTTTCTAAATCCTAACGATAGACTCGTTTCACGCACGAATTAACATCAAAATAATAGTATTTTGCCTACTAATATTTTGACTTGTTAGTCACATAAGAAACACAATTATGTACTTTAATAATAGTAAAAAATAATCCAACTAAGCGGTATAGACTCACATACAATTGGAAGTTCTCAAAGCTGAAACCACATTGCACCGTAGTGTTATATATTACGAGTTTCGTCTCTAGATGCACACTACTAATGCAACAAAAATACACGCGTTTAGTACAAAAAATTTACACCCATCAGCAAAAACAGCTTTTTGCTTTAAAATTACAGTAGATTATATAGGTATTTATTGTATCATTTGTCTACCAGTCGAACTGTAATCAATATAGTAGGTACATACTGATCTGGAGCGCTGAAAGGTGATTACTAGAGGTGACTGTTTCCTGCGATGTCTATAATAATCAAATTAGAGCACAACATTTGCATCACATCCAGCAGTCTCGATGGCCGAGTGGTTAAGGCAACCGTTGCGCAAAACGCGGGAACGCGGGTTCAATGCCCGCTCGACTTGATAAATCTTTCAAAAATGTGTCTTTTCTTAAATGTCATTAAATATTCTAAAATAATTAGGGGTCTACAAAGAAAAATTGCTGGTAGTAACGATCGACTGATATCTATAAGGTTATTTCTTACCTACCACCTTCAATTTAATTATATATTATGCGTTCAAAGCGTACCACACTCTGTCGAATAATGAAGAAAATGAAAATTACTGCAGTGCATTTTCTTTCCATAAAACATCAAGTAGGTAGGTACTAGGTATCGGTAAGTAGGGCGAGCCGCATATTGCTAACCCCTCTTGTGTTTATACCCATAAAAATTGCTACAAAATGAATTCCATAAAATGCACTATGTATCTACCTTTCGTGAGGTGAATGATTGGTTATTTTTAATTTCCGTATGAACAAAAAATATGAAATTAGATGTTTATTATTTCAATATAGTGGTAGAATTTATTAGGTAGGTGGGGTTCCCTACTTAGGTATGTGTACTACCTATAATATTTCTATGTAGGGTTGTTGTTATGAAAATGTGGTAGGGAAACGGAAGTACTCGTATATATGTAGGTATAGTGTATACAATTTATCGAAAGGACAGGTCTTTTGCTGATAGGTAATATTTTGACCACTAGTAAAAAAATGTTAGGCTGATAGGCAATATTTTGACCACTAGTCAAAATATTACCTATCAGCAAAAAAAGGTATCATATCGGAATGTTTTAGGGTCGGATTTAATCCGCGGAGCAAGCATCATTATCATTACCAAAATAAAAATATTAACATTCTTGCGTTATCGTAAGTTTAAAAAGCTAATTGCAAAAATTATCTTGTATGTTGGTGACGCGGGCCATCCACACATTTCGAATCCCGCACATCACTATATTTTTTCATCATTTGTAATTTTGTAATGTAGGTAATCCGCGGAGCATACTTCATTGCAAAAATAAATATATTAAAATTGGTAATGTTTCAGTATTAAAAGTAAATTAATTTCTCCAGACTTATATTGAGGTTCGAAATTAAAAACCCCTTCCACGCTAGCGGATAAAAATAAATTTAGCACGCAGATTTACAATGATAAAAAAAAGAGCGGGGCCCTACTCGCTCTTGGACAGTTTTTAAATCCTTATCAACGGGGACAGACCAGAAGGAATTAGGTATATACCCTGCTTATTCTGACTAGACGTTAACTTTTTTCTACATCAATCTACAATTAACAAAACTACGTTTTTACGAAGTATTTGTTTAGATTCGAGCACTTCCGAAATGAACAATGACAACGGACTAACTTCACTAATCCTTATCAATGTCGTGTCGGCGAGTCTACCAGGCCACAGATTATATAACAGTCATGAGGCAATCGTTAGGCAGTTGATAAATAAACAATCAACCATTACCAAGGTTGGACGATAGGAAACAACGACCTTTGTACACTATGCTTGACCTTATAAACCACCACCTGCCCAGCCCGGTAAGTAAGCCTGATGAATACCAAAAAATAGTTTTTGTCGAATGTTAACAAAGTACGTCACCGCATTCCAAAACTACTTTTTCAATGTCGCACGCAGGAATTGGCTTCCACTCGTAGTACTATAGTTTCACCTGTCCAATCGCTTTATATATATTACTTACCTAGGCAGATTAAATAATTAAAATGTATCAGCCGGATCGTCCACTGCTGAACACAGCCTCCTAATGGGTGGAGGTTTGTCATAATCTCCACGCTTGGCAGGCGTCTTGGGGAGATATCAGTTCTTTAGAAGGCGCTGCTGCCGACTTTCCGTCAATTTAACTTTAATCGCCTGCTACGACACGCACAGGTAGCAATGGACATTCTAATCTATTATCTTACCCGGCACCTACGGGGCTAAAATTAAATAATTAAACACCATAATTTATTCAATACTGTTTTAATTTTTTTGAACTGACTCTTTTGCCAAGATGACAAGTGATAGACTTGGCTTATTTATTTCGCGCCAGCCGGAACACACTGCTCAGTATTGGTCAGTATCAGCTGCATCGTCCGCTGCTGAACACCTCCTCCGTTATTCGTTATGCTCATTACTGAGGGTCGTGACCTCCTCCATCAAGTATTCGCTCCTTGATCAGTGAGCGCCATCTTGATCTGTTGGCTGCAATTTGTAGTGCCTCATGCACTGGAATTTCGAGTGTGGAGCGTATCTGGTCGGACCAACGCATTGGACTGCGACCTCGAGATCTTTTTCCTTCTATTTTGCCAGCGACCATAAGCCTGTCCAGATTGTCACCATCTTTTCTGGCTATGTGACCGAAGTACTCGAGACATCTCTTAAGGCATGTCGATGAAAGCCTGGTTCTGACTTGCAGTTGCTTAAGGATGGAGGCGTTGGTCCGATGAGCAGTCCACGGTATTCGCAGCATCCTTCTCCAACACCACATCTCGAATGCGTCTATGCGTTTACGGTCTGATGCTTTAAGGTCCATGTCTCAGCACCGTATAAGAAGATGGAGAAAATGAGTGTATGTACCAGCTTCTTTTTGGTCCTCAATGAGATCATGCGGTCTTTCCAAGTCTAATGCAGCTGAGACATGGCATTCTTTGCCATCCCTATGCGTCTATGCGTCTCCGCACGTCGGATTCGCATGACCCATTATTACTAATATTGGAACCCAAGTATGTGAAGTTATTTACAAATTCTAGATTGCGCGTCCCAGTAAACTCCAAGTTTTTGGTAGTTCTTCAGAATGCGCTGCTGTATATCCCTGTGGTATTTCTCCTTTAGTCGCCGCTTGCTACTCCCGCAGGAAGATATGGGAGAATGGGTTTGCTATTCTTACCCGATTCCCCACGTGGTGCTTTGTGCTTTGTGAGATATTTTTCTTGGCGGTGGTAGCTAGCCAGCATTTGCAAAATGCTGTGCTATCATGCTGTACCTAAAGCTGCCTATATATAGCCTGCCGTATAGGATACGAACAAAAAACGCAACGTAGGTCGTTTGCAATTCTAGGTTAGCCTGAACAACATCTTCGACCACATCATCACTTACCATCAGGTGAGATAGTGGTCAAAGGCTAACCTATAAGGCATAAAAAAACGTAGGTATACGATCCTACGTTGATAGATTATTTCTATTATTTAGTTAGCATTAAAGTAAGAAAAGCATTTTACAACGATCTCACCTGAGAGTGACGACAGACCGAAGATGTAGCATGCATGTCTAAGAATTCACTGTAGATTTGAAGAACCACATAATTGTTCCTCTCCAGAATGTATAATTTTCAGGAAATACACAAGGATGCTGGCCAGTTGTTCAATTCCATAGCTGTTCCACAGAATATACGATGTTCCCAATATAAAAGCAGAAAACCTACTTATCTAGACATGTAGATCCATCCACTTGCACACATAAGACCGATAATATAAAAATAAAAATAATTAATACGAGTACCACAACGATTGCTTTCATATATTTATAAGCAGAGATAACTTATGTGTGGTAACTGTTTTAGAACTTTATAATTTTGTTTTTACTTCCATTTGATAATTAATTTATTCTACGATTCTGAATAAGTATTTGAATTAGTTCCCATAAAACCAGTATACTTTTTACTTATCTTTATGTTGAAGATCGCGTAATGTTTCTCGACATCATCAAGTTTAATGGCAGAGCTCTCATAACGTGGGCGTACATGTGGGTATCGTGCAAATGAGAAGATAAATCACTAGAATATTTTAGGTTTTATTCCTTATCCACAGTTTATGGGGGGTAACCCTCGGAATAACCACCATCCACCCTCTCTTCACAATATCACTCTGTTCATAACTTATCATCACTGCCACAACGTATCACGTATGTCGTCTTCAAAGTATACTCCTATAATAATAATATCGGTGACAGTTAAACAATTTAGCTCTCATTATGTATATCTGAACTATTTTCCGCCAAAATTTCACGAAGATCAAGCGTTCCGTACATAAAGACGATGAACCTACCTAACCTATGTACTCGTAGATCTCCAATGTCTATATATATGTCACCAACTATGTAGATTAGTGCCACATTAAGGCTACCAAATCCAACTATTACTTACCAATGCGAAAGTTGAGGTTGAGTTAGTAGCGAATTATTACTTCAAAAAACACAATTGCCCAGGTAGGGCAAGCAACTAATTATTTTAGTAGGGTGCACGCAAAGTTTTAATCGGTCCCTAGCAGAGCACAGTTGTTACATTTGTTATAAAGTAGGTTGGGACCTGGAAAAAACTTATTGTTAATGTGTTCCAGTTTCCAAGAAACAAAAAATCTTATAAATATGAAATAAATTGTTTCACTAATCTCGATACTAAAACCAAGCAGCACTGATTTCTCAAGATTGTAAGAATTAGCTCTACTTTGTTTCCAAAAAATAGAAAGTAATGACTATTATATGTACTTACCGACCTAAGTCTATAATTTTGTATTGCTAGTTCGAAATGGACATACTATACTTAAGTAAATAGCTTATATTTTAATACCTAAGTGCCTACACTATTGTACTCAACACGGTAAAGTATACCTACTCCATTACATTACGCCTTAAATGGATTCAGTTTTAAAAATTATCTTATTGTGACTTAATTGTAGCAACTGTAGCAACTTGTAGCAATTGTAGCAACATAAACATACTACATACTATTAAACCAAATTACTTATACTACTTAATACTAAATACTACATACTGGTACACATAATGGATAGAGACTATAATTTCAATGAGGGGGCCAACTCCCATGTCATAATTAAGTCTTAATAATTAAGACATTATTATTACTATTATTCTTTTTTATTTCTATTCTTATTATTATTACCTTACATTAACAATTTTAATTTGCACTACCACATGTCACTACAGTAAACTTACACTAGAACTTCAACGTGAGAACGGGCTGCATGCATTGAATCAAGACATTTGTGCGATAGAGATAGCGCTATATAAACATGATAGCAAATCATTTGTAAAAATTCCAATTGTCTAAATATCATGGTTCATGAGGATACAGCCCGGTGAGAGACAGACAGCGGAGTCTTTAAATTCCGTTTTTACCCTTTGTGTACCAAACCCAAAGCAGTGATGGCTCAGTGGCATTAGCTATGGATTGCCGCACAGGTTCATGGTTTGAATCCGCCGCGCGCCGCGGCGCGGGCTTGAGCTTCACCGCAACGTGGAATGGCTACCGCTGCTACACAAACTAGATTTGGGACTTAGAAAAAATTTGACGAAAATTTCATGTCCAATTGACCCCTGGTTTTTTTTGTAGTTTTGGATAGAGGACACTCATAGCTACTTTTTTAGTTCAGGCGACCACCACCACAGACGTCTACTTCTCTCGGTAGGCTCATACCGACAGACTGATTTGGTTGTAAGTGGGCTACCGGTGGGGCTAGACAACGTCGTCTCGAACTAAAGTTGCTGGCTATTGGTGCCTCTTTCACATGGCATCAAAAAAAACATATGTTAATTGGCGTGAAATTCTGCGCCCCCTTCCCTACCGCTGCTACACAAACTAGATTTGGGACTTAGAAAAAATTTGACGAAAATTTCATGTCCAATTGACCCCTGGTTTTTTTTGTAGTTTTGGATAGAGGACACTCATAGCTACTACTTTAGTTCAGGCGACCCCCACCACAGACGTCTACTTCGCTAGGTAGGCTCATACCGACAGACTGATTTGGTTGTAAGTGGGCTACCGGTGGGGCTAGACAACGTCGTCTCGAACTAAAGTTGCTGGCTATTGGTGCCTCTTTCACATGGCATCAAAAAAAACATATGTTAATTGGCGTGAAATTCTGCGCCCCCTTCCCTACCGCTGCTACACAAACTAGATTTGGGACTTAAAAAAAATTTGACGAAAATTTCATGTCCAATTGACCCCTGTTTTTTTTGTAGTTTTGGATAGAGGACACTCATAGCTACTTTTTTAGTTCAGGCGACCACCACCACAGACGTCTACTTCTCTCGGTAGGCTCATACCGACAGACTGATTTGGTTGTAAGTGGGCTACCGGTGGGGCTAGACTACGTCGTCTCGAACTAAAGATGCTAGCTATTAGTGCCTCTTTCACATGGCATCAAAAAATATATAGGTCAACTATACTTCGAAAATGTTGAAAATTTTTCTAAGTGTCGGACCTATATTAAGGTTACTTAGGTCAATGACCCCAAAGTTGAGGTCATTGACCTAGGACGTTTGTTGACCTCCCAGGAGGTCATTAAAGCGAAAAAAAAAATTTTTTTTTTTTGCGCCCCCAAGGGTACACTCCAACCGAAAATATGGTCGTTTTGAAATAATTTCAGGTTCACTGTGTTATATTTATTATTATATTAATAGTTTAAATTCATTTTGAGTGCATTTAACAAGCTCAATATTTTTTTTTTTGTAAATGCTTATTTTAGTTTCCATACAAGAGTCATGTGTCCCACTTAGTCATCTCACACTTTGAAGTCACAAAATTATGCACAAATCTATTGATACCTGTAAAATTTTGGTATTACTAAATTATTCTGTAAACTTGTGGATACTTTTAACAAGTTCTAATAAAAATAACATAAAAAATAAATATAAAACTTACTTTAAACAATAGTCACACTTTTTTTCACGAATGATACTTCACGCAAGTTACCATAAAATAACACCTTAAATAACTAGATATCCAAGCCACAAAAATATTTATAAGTAATGGCAGCACCAATTCCATGTTGGGCAACCTTTAGAAAAAAAATCGCTATTTTGTTTCTGTCAAAGTTGATTGGTAAGGTAGTCGGCATTTTTGTCTCGGAACATTTTAATAATTTAGAGTAAGAATTATGCAAGGTAAGAATACAAATTTACTATATTATTAAAATTATGTGTGTAGCTTTAGTATTCTAGTAACAAATCAAACTATGCGGCGTCTTATTACTACAACACTTTGACGAATAAAGGCTTTTTAGGTTATGTCCAACCATATTTTGATTCACGAAAGATACCATGTGTTACTATTGTGTTACGTAACATTCGTGATCGGCTGTTAGGGGTAGTACTCACTAGAGAATCTAAAGTTATAAATTAACTTTTTTACACTTCAAAAACTATCATGTTTCGGAAGTTGGTGCTTTGATTGTGTTGTAATTTTGTAGTGCCTTGCCACCAACTTCCCAAATTTTAAAGTTATTTTTCACTTTGTGGTTTAAGAAGTCTGTTCCCTTTTTGTGAAAAAAATAATAAATCAAGCTTTTTAGTTTCTACATACACACATGCGGGTCGAACACAGAACTTCTCTTTTTGAAGTCGGTTAAAAAGCTTCATAACTTATATTTTTTGTAAGAAATAAGTAACAAAGACGTTTATATTTTGAGTTTAGTTTTTTATTGATTTAATTGAGACTGACATTTGAGAAATAAAACTTTTTCTTTAATATTTAAATTTGTTTTATTGAGTTTTAAAGTAATTTCATCAAATAATTTAATTAACAATAAAATAAAATAAATAATACAGAAAAAAAAAATCTCCTGCATTATTAGTGTAATGTACAATTTGTTTTATTGAGTTTTAAAGTAATTTCATCAAATAATTTAATTAACAATAAAATAAATAATACAGAAAAAAAAATCTCCTGCATTATTAGTGTAATGTACACTAGGCTTAACAAAATCACGTATGTTACGGTGTGTTACGATTTCACGACTGTTATTGTACAATTTTTGGCGGCCATACTCTTAACTGAACTTAGAATGTGAATATGTTTAGTAGTGTCAATCACAAACATTGTATGAACAAGTTACAGGCTGTTCAAACTTAAAAATATTTTTTCTCAAAAACTGAGGCTATTTCTAATGGTCAAGCTGTAAATAAATCCACAACTGTAACTGGATGGTTGTAGTTAAATTGTAGCAATGCACTTCCATAATTGTTCAAATATACACATTATCCTCTAATTATTTTATGCTGTCTCATTTTAACTAATTATATCTAAATAAAACCTACTATTTATATGCATAAGTTGCACTTTTATCTCATAGCAGGTGATCAAAAGAAGCCAATAACTTATATTAAGCTTGAGTAAATTTGAATCCTTTGTTCTGCTTTGTATTGAAAGAAAAACTTTCCTTTAAAATGTTTATTGTTAACTGTGAATTTTGATCAGTGTACTTGGATTCCCAGTAGACATGATACTACTAAAATCTGTTGGTGTCCAAGTGAACTCTGGTATACTGCATCAACATGTCTTGATTTTATAGATGAATTAAAACAAAGTTAGTCACTGCAACTCAATCGCTTTCAAGTTATTTTTAGTATAATGTTTAGTTGATTAAAATGTATAAACTTTCATAGCAAAAATTCACAAGCTTATTCCTGTGAGCATGCACATACAGTAAAGGCCTATTTCACTTTGTTTAATGTTTAGTGCAAGCAGTGTCCAATACAGTTTAGAAGATCAGTATCCTTCTCGTCTTCGACAATGGACAAGTGCTTTATTAAAAATGGCCGATTTTTTTTAAAAAAGCATTCACATTCAAAGAAATATAAAATGTTGTGGTAATTATCGAATAGAGAAGAATACAGCAATCAGTTATGATGTTATGATATTACATTTTGGTTCTTTACAATTTTAGACATTTATAGTATATATATATATATATTCATTCATGCACAAAATGATAAGTTAGATCTTTGCTCTGATTTGCCATTATTTTCACTTAGAAATATAACGCGAGTCCCAGCCGGGTACCTATTTATTTATTGCCATTATTTCCTACTGCATGCTATCTTGACTATACTAACTGTAAACAAATGCCTGTCACTGGGTGCTACACACTGAGGAAGGTGAAGGCGGGAAGTGCAGGACATGGCATG
The DNA here is from genome assembly GCA_963890685.1 of Plagodis pulveraria. NCBI lineage: Eukaryota > Metazoa > Arthropoda > Insecta > Lepidoptera > Geometridae > Plagodis > Plagodis pulveraria. The sequence continues at coordinate 11,314,431 of OY982965.1, forward strand.
CAAAAACATTTTAGAAGGGCACCCCAAAAAAAAAGAGTTAGGTGATTACCCTGTGAATGTATATTTACACAATAATATCACAAGGTTTCATATTGCTAAACAATGATGGAACAATTACTAAGTGTTATGCTGAAGTCCTGTATTTCTTGCTATATCCATCTGCCAGTTTCTCTACAATAAAAAACAACACTTGAAAGCAGATTCTTTTAAAGTAATATGTTTCAGATTACATTGTCATTGGATCAGACTCTGGGCGTATTGTCATACTAGAGTACTTGCCTGCTAAGAATATTCTTGAAAAAGTACACCAAGAAACTTTTGGCAAGTCTGGATGTAGGAGAATTGTCCCTGGACAATATTTGGCAATTGATCCGAAAGGTCGAGCTGTGATGATTGGTGCCATTGAGAAACAAAAACTAGTGTACATCCTAAACAGAGATGCAGAGGCTAGATTAACAATATCTTCTCCACTGGAAGCTCACAAATCCAATACATTGGTATATCATATGGTCGGAGTAGATGTGGGTTTTGAGAACCCGATGTTTGCTTGCTTAGAAATAGACTATGAAGAGGCAGATGCTGATCCAACAGGTAAGCTTTAGTTACTCGACAAGCTGTACATAATAGTTAATTGTCAATAATATTCGCCTGGTAAAATTGTATAGATTAAAAATAATGTTGAGATGTAGGGAAAACACAGAACTGCTAAGAAAAAAGTTACTTAATCCATTTCAAGTTTCCCAAAATATAAAATAGTTTTTTTTTATATAGAGCTAGTTTTCTGGTCACTGCATGGGATGATTATTTTGAGGTCCGTGTTTCCGACTGACAGTGACGCCAAATCCTCTTTTTATGACTTTGCTCTTTTGACTATGTCAAAATTATTCCAAAGAATATCTTAATAACAAAATATATTGTCTTTAGGAGAAGCAGCCCAGAAAACACAACAGACCCTGACCTTCTATGAATTGGACTTGGGTTTAAACCATGTTGTCAGAAAATATTCAGAACCCCTTGAGGAACATGCCAACTTCCTTATCACAGTGCCAGGTGGAAATGATGGACCATCAGGAGTGCTCATTTGCTCTGAGAATTACCTGACATACAAAAACTTGGGTGACCAACATGACATTAGATGTCCCATACCCCGCCGAAGGAATGACTTGGATGACCCTGAGAGAGGAATGATATTTGTCTGCTCCGCCACCCACAAAACTAAATCCATGTTCTTTTTTTTGGCACAAACTGAACAAGGAGATATTTTTAAAATTACCATTGAAACTGATGAAGATATGGTCACAGAAATAAAACTGAAATATTTTGACACAGTTCCTGTAGCAACATCTATGTGTGTCCTTAAAACAGGATTCCTGTTTGTGGCTTGTGAATTTGGCAACCAGTAAGTAACCACATGTACCTATTCTTATTATATATAATTATGCAGTGTGTGCATGTTGAGAACAAGTGAATATGAAAACAGTCATAATCTCTTGTATTAAATAAATCATGCCAGAAAAGTAATCTCCGAACCAAGGTCCTTCTCTTTCTTGTAAGGGAGTGCACACTGATGTGAGATGCACAAATTTAACTTTTCCTATTAATGTATAGAACCCTGATTTACCTGTTTCAAATAGGATGTTTATGGAATGTCCTAATTTTGTAATGTCATTTCTAACATATATATATTTTAATTCTAGTTACCTGTACCAAATTGCTCATCTGGGTGATGAAGATGATGAACCAGAGTTCAGCTCTGCCATGCCTTTGGAAGAAGGTGACACATTTTTCTTTGCACCAAGACCACTAAGGAATTTAG